>FMWQ01000024.1:1366855-2733711 GCA_900102585.1 Microbotryum saponariae | reverse complement strand
CCTAACCCTAACCCTAACCCTAACCCTAACCCTAACCCTAACCCTAACCCTAACCCTAACCCTAACCCTAACCCTAACCCTAACCCATCGGTCCAGAGGTCAACGCGTCGTCGGAAGGAGAATGAGCATTCGGACAAATCCATTGCCGATGGCGCAACGGCGTGCCAGCCCCTAGACACTCTCTAGACACCGAGACCGGCGGCTTCAACGAGCACGACAAGTTCGACCCTAACAAACAGCGCGACCGGCTTTGAGCCCGACTACGAGTCTACGACGTTGGTCGCGATTTCGGCGGTCGATACTCATCTGGACCGGAGCCTTCGCCATTCCACCCAGACGGTGCTTCTCAAGACCAAGCCGCCCTCTTCACTTGAGCGATCGCGGATCGAGAGGAACGCCAACTTGAAGAAGCAGCGCAGATAGCCGGATACTTTTTAGCGAGTTGATTCGCTTCGCGATCAATTTTCTTATGGCTTGTCCAAGTGTAAAGCTTTCGACATCGTTGATAATTGTTATACTAGTGATCATTTTTATTTCGATCAAGCTATTCCCTCAAGCTCTTTAGAGCTGAAGGTTACATTTCGGAAAAATCGGAGAATCCGAGCCAATGACGCCCGTCCAAGGGTTGAATCAACCTTTTTTTTGGCTTTTTTTTTTTTTTTTTTTTGAGAACGGTATATACTTGTGACTTCAGCCGAGCCGGATGATGACTTTCTGACGCGTGTGCTCGCCCTGTTGAGGCGCTCGAGTGAGCGCGACCGAGTTGGCGACGATCCCAACTCGGGCTCACTCGTTCTGCTTGTTCTGCTCCATCTCCCACTCGCGCCTCGGACGGCGTGACCCCCGCACCACTCCAGGCCGTGTGCACCCCCAGCACGACGACAGCGACAGCATCGCGATCGGAATGTCGTACGCACTCCCGTTCGGTGCTCCGCGCGAGGAAGCGGTCACGCAGTGGTCGTACACGAGCGCGTGTGCCTTTGTCGCCGACCACGACGCCCACGAAATCGTCGTCCCATCTACCTCACCTACGACATCTGATCACTCCCGACACGCCACACTCTCCCAGGACGACCACGCCCTCTCGAGCTCGACGCTGTTCCTCCCGCAGTCGTCGCAGCACGGAGGCCACGTGCTCGCTCGCGTCGTCGACCAGGGATACTGCCTCGAATTGAGCTACAACGCATTCACCCTTGGCAGCTGTGACGACAACAGTGGTTTGGCACTCGACCTGGGATCGTCAAACCAACAGTGGCCGCCCGTGCGGTTCGTGTTTGGGTCCAAACTGGTGCCTCAACCTTCCCTCGTCCTCGTCAGCCCATCCCCAGACGACGACGCCGACTCCACACCTACTGCAAAGGACGAAGCCGAACTACAAATCTATGCCCTCACCGAATCAGGCCGCCTCCATGTTCTTCATTTCTCCCTGCCCAAGCTCTTTTACTCGAGCACCGCGTTCGACGAAGCCGACGACGACGACGACAGCAACAACGAGCCCAACCTCGACCGAACCGCTTCAGGGCGACCGCATCATCGATGGTGCGAAGAGTTCACCGTCTCGTGCTTGGCCAATCGTACGCCGGTGTTGATGCATGGTGTCGATGTGTCGAGGGTCGTCGTCGCGTGCGCGGATGGGTTCGCAGCCAGTTTGGTCATTGCCGATGGTCAGTCCTTTCACGCGGGGGCTGTCGTACCTCGTTGCTAGGCACTGACAAGTCGATATATTGCTTCTCCAGCCGACGAACTGATCGAGACCGAGCTGCGATCATCGTCCAACTTTTTCAGCGTGCGGTCGCTCCTCCCGTCCTTTTCAACACGCAACCTCGCTTCACCGTCGCAGTACCACAATTCCAACGCGAATCCGAGTGGATCGACCTCGAACTCGAACGCCTCATCTCAGATTGTGTCGTTCGCATCATCGGTGCCCGAAGCCGACAAGCCAACGTTCGCCTTTTCCGTCTCGCGCGATCGCAAGCTCAAGATCTGGGACCTCGATGCCGGCGTCGAGCTCAAGACTATCGATCTTCCGAAACCGGCGTCGTCCTCTACATCAGCCCTGGCCTTGATCCCCAGTGATGCGTCTTCTTCGACCGACTCACCCGCTCGAACGACCAAATCGACAGGTCTCCTCCTGTCGTCGACACCGCAGACATTCGTCAAACTCGTCGACGTCCCATCCTCTTCCTCGTCTTCGACCATCACCTCCCACCTCGTCATCTTCTCGCCTGCATCTTCGACATCGCGAGCCGCCTTCTTCGCCTACGCGATCACTTTGGACGAAGAGACCAAGCTCTTGAGTGAGCTGACCCCCGTCGGAGAAAAGCTGTGCCCGCACCTCGCGAACGCGAACGCCTCCCTCGTCGACTTTGCGATCCAACCACTCGCACTCGGGGACGACGCACGATGGACGCTGTGGACGGTCTGGGATGAGGGAGGAGAGTGTGTCGTACGCACGATCGATTTCCCCGAGCTCGACCCGACGCAGGCGATGACTTCCGTCGCCGATGAAGGAACTTCGTCGTCGAACGAGTGGGTCACTGTCGAGTCGGGCACGGCCGGTCTTGTATCGCGATGGACGGCACCCTATTTCGACGAATTGTTCGATACCGAACCGAATAAAGGTGTGACTGAAGTTTTCGTCGAGCACGTCAGCTACCCCGGTCGGTACCCTCTCTCGACGCTCGATCACGCCCTTGCTCAATACGAAGATCGCCTCGAACACGACATCGCCGAAGGTCGCATTGCACACAAACCCGAAGCGATGGAACTATTCTACGAGACCGTGCTCGAGCGCATCGTCGCTGTCGTCGGTTGCGCCGTCTCGCTCGAGCAATCTTCGCAGACGGGCGCGATGCTCTACGACGCCTTCAACCAGAAACTCAAGGTCGAATGGCTCAAATTCGTGACGATGCTCAACGAGTCGCGGCGAGACGCACTGTTCCCCACCAGCCTCGCCGTCGACGCTGAAAGCAAAATCGCCTTTGTCGTCACTCGCCAGGCGATCGTCGTTCCGACGTTACTTGACGAGTCTCAGCTCCTCTATGACGTCGCTAGATCGGGGTCGTCCACAGGGCGACTCGCCGACTACTTTACCTTCAGCTACGAGCGTGTCATCGAACAAGCCCTCTCCGTCGTCCGTGCGATCCAAGCCCTTCGGTCTGGCCTTGATCCCTTATTGATCCGTAACTTTGAGAACGAGCTTCTCGAGACGCTGCGGACCGATCGCGCGCTCGATGTGGGGCCCCTCGCGGACGACCTTTGGGAAACGGTGCTTCACCCTTGCATCGACGAGGAATTGAGTTCACGCATCCGCCTAGCGATCGCACCTGCGGACCAACTCATCATCTCTCTCTGTGGTATCCTGACAACATGGCAAACTCCAGCCGCGATCGATCCGCCAATGTGGAACCACGGCCTTCCAGCGAGCAACCTCGCTTCCGCCCTGATCGCCGACGCATGGACCGCCAAGCTCGAATCACGCTACGAGCTCGCCCTCGGTCTCGTGATGTTCATGATCCTCAAAGGGCGGGACCAGTGCGAGTCGCCGAACGTGATCACCAGTCACGTTTTTGCAGCGTTCCATTCGCTTTCGAGGATGCTGTGGGTCGCACGACAAGGCGTGTCGCCGAATTTGGATACCGAACTTGCTCTTATTACTGCGACTGCTTCCAAGACTGGGACTTCAAAGTCAACAGCAGACGACGATGACGAAGTCTTTTCGCGCTTCGGCAAGATGAACGTCTCGAAGGGTCTGAACCGATCGAGCGACGCCGGCGCCGATGCCGAACAAGCCGAACTGATCCCCGCCTACAGTCTCTTCCACGCCCTCATCCGATCATGCTTCGCCCCCAGACTCCCCATCTCCGTCCGACCCCTTTCCCACGCCTTGACCCTGACCCCTCCTCTCGTCCATGTCGACGGTCTCCTAGGCCCATGCGACGTGATCCGAGACACGCCCGAGGACGCGACCTTCGCGATGAGGGTCCACGACCTCGGTTTCCCGACACTTGCGATTCGCCTGCTGGATATGGTTCCGAATGGTGCGGGGATGATGTACGTCAGGGGTTTGGCGCAGTTGAGTATTGGGGGTGTTGCGGAGGCGGAGATGGCGTTTGAGAAGGCCGCCTCGGGGCTTTGTGAGTCGATCTTTGCGCTGATTGCTCTCAATCGATCGAAGGGGGAGCTCATTGACTGTTTTTTTGTTTTGATACTCGTTCTTCTCGCAGACGCCTCGAGCGACTCGACGTCGAGCATGTCCGACTTATTGCCTACCGACGTATCCGGCTCTCTCGCTCGATACTACACACATATCGTCGCGCTCTTTGTCGAAAGCAACTTTGACGGATCAGTGATTCGGTTCGCCCAACTCGCCCTCGAAGCATTCGACGACACCCCCGAAGGCGCACCCGAAGCGATTTCGTCCGACCTGTGGCTTCAGCTCTTCCGCTCGCAAGCTTCGCTTAATCGATATGAAGACGCGTACACGACCCTCGTCTCGATTCCACATCCTTCGACTCGCACAATCTGTCTCGGCCATCTGATCTCGGTCATGTGTGAGAACGGCTCAGCGTCCCAATTGATCAAGTTCGCGTTCGTTGGGATGGAAGCGGACTTGGAGCGCAACCTGGCGTTCCGAGCGAGGAACTCGGACCCGTTGGCGACGCCGAATTATTACACCATTTTGTATGCGTACTATATCCGAAGAGGGGATTACAGAAGTGGTGCGTCTTGGTCGAGATTTGAACTACGAGACGTTTGACTGACAATAGAAAACCCGGATATCCGCGCAGCCGGAACGATCATGTTCCAGCAAGCGCGACGGATAGGCGAAACCTCGTCTCGCAACGTCACTTTCCATGACCTTGCGACTTTACAGTGCCAGGGATACCTCGCAGCGATTAATGCACTCTCGCTCGTGAGCCCCGATCATGCATGGGCCGCTATCTCGACCTCGGGGTCGGCAGAGGACCGTGCTGCCCCGCCGAAGCGCCGGCGACTCTCGTACGACATCCCCGACGACGAGCTCTCCCTCGACAGCTCCTCCCCACCCGATATCCTCGATCTCTCTGACATCCGCCAAGAATACACCATGGCTCTGTCCCGCCTTCAGCTCGCGGTCGACTTCCCCGAACTTGAGCGACCGAGCTTCAGCCTCGAAGGGGAATCGATCGTCTCGCTTTTCTCTCAGACGGGCGCGTTCGATGCGGCTTTCCAAGCTGCTCGTGTGTTGGACGTCGACATGTCGAGTTTGTTCGAGGTCGTTACGGATCGATGTGTGGGGTTGACGATGAATCCTGAGTCGTGAGTCCACCCCTGCGATTGACGCTCGCGCGTTCTTGTCGCGATCTAACCCGATCAATTTCGAGGTCGCTCGTAGCACCGAGGACGCCTCGTGGGTCACACTCTGCTACGAAGCTTCAACATGGGAAGGAACGCTCGCCTCCAAAGCGTGGAGGCTGCTCGAACGCCATCTCGCGCGCCACGACTCGTCGACATCTCGTTATCGACTCGTCGTACTCGAGCGCATCCTCGCGATCGACGCCGCTCATTCCGAAGTTCCCGCTTTCCTTGCGGAGCACTTCCTCAAGAAAGATGTGGGGTCCTTGTTGAGGAGTTTGATCAGGTACGAGAGGTTGGGCGAGGCGTTCGGGTATGCGGTTCGAGTCGTACGGGTGAGTCGGGCGCGAAGATGTCATCGTGGCAAAAGTAGATCCCCACGCTGATGGATTTTACTTCCCTCCCTACCTTCATAGTCCTCAACACCAACCTGCTCACTCGCTTCCTCCTCTCTCCCCTATTCAACTTTCGACCACCTCCTGAGCCTCGATCGAAAAGACACCGTCGCCCTCCCACCCGCTGTACTCGAATCGAAGCAGGCCGAGCTACGAACTTTGATCAGCGAACGGATAGGGCAAGCTGAGAAGGGTGAGAGGGTCGCGTTGAGGAATGCGGGGAGATGAAGGGTTTTTTTTTGTTTGAAGGAATGTAATGATGTCAAATTGAGGATGTTATGTACCCACTTTCTGAGCTCGAATGAAAAAAGGAACGAGTGGCGTCGGTTTTCTGCCCGAGACGAAAGGATCGGACCGGACCGTGAGCCGGCGGGCGGTCAAGGACTTGCCGAGTGGGGTTGAGCGGGTAGGCTCTTAGGCCGGAGCGCGTTTCGCCTTTGACGCCTCTTCCTCCCATCCCCTCTTCCTTCCAGCACCCACCCCACTCACCCTCACCTCATTCCCAGCACCATGTCCGACCCGCTCTTCTCGGTCGATTCGAAAATCGCGCTCGTCACGGGCGGCGGCACAGGGATCGGGCGCATGGTCGCCACCGCTCTTGCCCAACGCGGTGCCAAGGTGTACATCGTCGGGAGGAGGGAGGAGAAGTTGCAAGAGGTCGTCAAGGAGACTGGTGAGAACTGAAGGTGTGGCGTGGTGTGCTGTGGGTGGTGGGGCTGACGAAATGACGTACGGTGTGATCTCGCGCCAACAGCGTCGTACATGGGCTCGATCGTCGCGTGAGCAACTCTTCCGCCTCTGCTCTGTTGCCTGTTCACCGACAGCTGAAGTGCGCGCTTTCACGCATCGCTTACAGTCTTCCGGGCGACGTCTCGAACAAGGATGGGATCCTCAAGGTCGTCGAGGTCAGTTTTCGTCTAGACGCCCCCACATGCTCCTCTCGAGGCGATCGGCCCTGCGAGTTACCACTGACGATCACTTGCGCCCATCCCTCCGAATAGACTTTCAAAACCAAGGAGAAATCTCTCAACATCCTCGTCAACGCCGCCGGGATCCTACGGATGGATCCCGTCAAAGCCGACCCGGACGACAGCAAGTTCTTCGCGCCCTACCGTGTACGACCCCACTATCGCACTCGCACTAAAACTAAACAACCCCTCTCCTGCTCAACACAGCCAAGAACCTCGCCGAAGCGCTCCTGTCCGCCCCGTGGGTCGACTGGCAAGACTCGATGGGGATGAACGTCTCTGCGCTCTACTTCCTCAGCGTCGGCTTCGCGCCTCTCCTGCACCAGGCTTACCTCGACTCGCCTTCGTCAGAGGATGCGCCCAAAGAAACCCCGGTGGTGATCAACATTGGGTCGATTGCGGGGATCCATAACGCTGTGAGCTGCAGCCAACTTATCATGTAACTTCTCCGAGTTTGCTTGGAAGCTCAGTCTTGCACCCCTGGCGATCATCAGAGGGACGCGGCCTCGGTCTCGTACCAGACCTCAAAGTCGGCCGTCATCCATCTCACCAAGTGCCTCGCGAGTCGCTTCTTGCCCCTCCGAATCCGAGTCAACTGTATCGCACCAGGGTGAGTCAAAGATATCGATCACCAGCCAACGTCTTTCGAATATGCATGCTAATTTTGGTGACGTTGATTTTTGCGGCGGCGCAGACTCTTTCCATCGGAGATGACGAACAGCGACCCCAAGGAGATCCGCAACACGCACAAGACCCACTTCAAGGCCATGCCAGAAGGTGGCAAACTTTCAGTCAAAATAACTTCCTGTGAGCCCTTCAGCTGACACGATCGTATCGCCGCTGCACTCGCAGGTCGCGCCGGAGCACCCGAGGACATCGCCGGTCCGGTCCTCCTCCTCGCCAGTCGAGCTGGAGCGTACATGAACGGCAACACGCTCGATGTCTCTGGCGGTCGAACATTGGTGCGTCTTGACTCGCAACATGAGATCAAGCGTTCTCTTCGCTTACATTGCAGTCATCGTCGTACAGTTGTTGAGCGCGTCCATCATCCCCGACGCTTGAGGCGAAAACTCAGGATTGAGATGTGGGGGAAAAAGTGTCATTCCAGATCGTAAATTTCATCAAGCGCTATGTGATCACAACGTTGTGTACATCAAAGGAAACCGATATGTAATTCACTCCAAAACCAATCCACGTCACAGCTCAAGCTCTTCCCCTCCCTTCAGGCCTCCTCATTCCTTGAGCTGCGGCAAGCTCGGCCTTCTAAGCATTGCCGAAAGTCGCTTCGGATCCGACGAGAGCGGCTTCGGATCGACGGCCGGCCTCGTGTACCTCGCCCCCGCCAACGTCGGCATCACCCTCGCGCTGTTACTCTGGTAAACTGGTCTCTCTGCAATGACACTCTCGTCGACCGAATAGACCGAAGCGTCGTCGTCGTCGTCGTCGTTGTCGTGGTCATCCGCGATCGCCGATTCCGCCAAAGGCACCTCCGTCCTCCTCGCGAGCAACAACTTTCCCACACTCGCTTGCGTCAACGACGGCGCGGCGGATGTCAAAGTCCTCGCGGGCGAATGATGACCCATCAAATCGACCTTGGTCGGACTCGTCATCATCATCATCGTCGTCGTTTCCTTCGTACGTTTCTCGAGGTCATAAATGGCGTTCTTGACTTTACTCGGATGGCGTAAAGGTTCGAGCGTCGACGAGTCGCCAAACTCGATGATCGGGGACGAGGTGATTTCCGGTAGGGGTTGCTTCTTCCTCACGCGCATCGTTCCACTCGTCACGACGATCGGTTCAGGTTCCGGCATGGCCTGCGCAAAGAGATCGCGCGAGGGTTTCTTGGGGAGCTGTCGAGGAGAACCGTGGGCGCGATGGGTTGCGGGTGCTAGAGGTTTGAAGTTGTGCGCGACCGGTGGATCATAGACCACACCCAGGTTGACCGCCTTGGAGTGGAACGCGTGCGGTTCGGGGAAAGTGCGAGTGCTCGTCGTTGGTGGCGTTGGAAGCGGAGGGCGAGGCGACGAAGGTGTAGGAATACTATGACGAACAGGAGTCGCTGAAGGCGAGTCGTACTTGAACAGTAAACCCGCATTCGGGGGTGGCGTTCCTGGATCCGTCGCGGGAAGAATTCCTGACTTCTTGGTTGGTGACATGAAGGTCCTGCTCGGCGCAGCGGGAAGATCGACGACGACCATTCCGGGGCGAGGCATCGGTTTGGGACCCTTTGGCGAGAGAGGCAAGCGATAGTCTTCCTTTACTGGAACGCTTTCGGGGTCGTCGAGGTATCGACTCGCAAGCGACGAGTCGCCAACGCGAGATTCACCGAGGTAAGCATCCAGATCGACGTGATCGTCCTCGTCGATGCCTTGCAGTCCGGCGTACGGCCCGCTCTGATCCGGATTGGGCGAGTAAATCGAAGGGGAAGGGATGCGCATCGAACTTCGCGTATTGGTTGACCCGTCGAGACGTGGAGAGACGAGCTCGAGTCGGCGTGACTTGCTCGACCATCCCCATCCACCGAGCATGCGCTTGCCAGCGTCAAGAGCGGTGCCAGCCGCTGCTCCGAGTCCACTCGGTGCTTCCCATCGACCATTGGGCAAGTTGCCCGATTCGATGTCACGTTCATCTACTCGAGGTAGAGTGTTGAAGAAGCGGTTGAAATCGATGGCCCTGTCCTCCATCGGGGGTTGGAATGGTCGGTCTTCCGGCCCTCCATTTCCACCGCCATGAACGGACGAGTACGACACGGCTCGGAACGGCAGCGACGGCCCTTCAGAGATTTCAGAGATCTCAGACATCGCATCATCCCTTCTTCGCGACCCTCTTCCCCACGACTGTCGAATGAAGGACCACTTGGACGAGCGACGCTGCACGGTCGCGATCGAGCTCTTTTCGGAATAGTCGTCGTCACCTACGAATTTGCCGCCGACGACGAGACCGCCTTCTTCGTCGTACGGATCACCTCGAGCATGTCGACGTTGACGCCGTCGTCGACGGATGATCACGATCGTCGCGATGATGATCAAAGGCACAAGCAAGAGCAAGAGGATGAGGTAAATCTTCTTGAAGCCAGCCTCGTGCGTCGTCGAAGAGGAATCCTGGGACGCTGCGCCGATCGTCGCCGTCGCCGTCGCCATGGGTGTTCCAACGACCATGATGGATCGGCTTATCGTACCTTTACTCGTCGATAGAGGTGTGGTGGTGATCGTGGCAGCAGCCTCACTAGCGGGGGGAGGTGTTGTCGCCTCGGCCGACGTGGCGGGAGCCTGGGTCGTCGGGACGACGGCGGCGGCCGAAGTCGTCTGAGCCTGCCACTGGGTCGTCGTCGCCGCAGCGGCCGTACTCTGTTCCACAAAAGCCTGAGTAGTGGTATGATCCACGTCCTCGGTCGTAGTCGGGCTCCACCTCGGTGTGGCGCTAGCAGCAGGGGCGGTTGTCATGGCCGGAGCGGGGGTGTTGCTGGCGGGCGACGTCCATGGTACGTAGAGTCCATCGTTGTAGGTGAATGTAGAGGTGGACGCCATCCCGGTCTGTGATAACATGCAAGGAGAAGCTTTCGTCAGTGAGGTGGTGCAACCCGACGACGCTCCCGTTCGACGCAGCGGGGGCTCCGATAGTGGGCTCGAGCCCCCGACTCGACTCCACTTACGCCGAGGAAGCACCCTTCAAGAACGGCTGTTCACGTGGGGATGAGCTTCGTCTTCGGTCTAAATGTCCGTTCGTGTCGTCGATACCGTAGATGGTAGATACGAGCGAAGCTATACGCACGGGGTGCAGAATAGCTCGTGGGAGTGAAGGGAAGCCCGCTCGCAAATGAGCCAAAGTGAAACCTCTCGTGCGCGGTGACCGATATCCGATCACTCAACATCCAACCCCCGGCCGAAGCAGGCCGAAGCCGGCGGCGCGGGGCGAGCGGAGACGACGAGGCAGAGAAATTCAGAAAAGCCACAACATCACATGTCTCGACCAGAGAACTTGGGTACCATGACCATAAAAACAAGTATATCGAGCAAAAAAAAAAGAAATCGACCTAGATTCAAACACCTCACTTGCAAGTCCGAAGCACCTTGCTCAGCCAAACCGCGAGATCGATCAATTCCTCGCTGAACCAGGCGTGGGTCGAGATTCGGACAAGTCATGAACTGCAAATGGTGCAAGCCCACACCACCTTCACCAGCACCGTTCGGCTGAGATATTCCACAACACGATCGTGACATCATAATCATAGCATTATATAGCGAAGGGAAACCAAAAAAAAGGGTTCCGCAAGAGAAGAAGGCCCACAGGGCTCATTTGGTCAACCCCGTATTCGGAACAACGATCCCCAAGCCCGTCTCGTCAACGTCCTCGCTCGATACCGTTCCAATCAACTCCTCCTCCAAAGGAAGGGATTCATCTCTGTACCCGCCCTCGTCCCTCCTCTGAGCCCTGCGGACCAATTCGATCTCCTCCTCGCTCGACCCGGTCGAGGTCAACCCATTCGCGCCCAACCTCGGTCGAAACGTCGACGATTCCCCATCTTGCTTATCCATCGCAGAAGCAGAAGCAGAAGCAGGGTTCGTCCCTACCCCTCCACCACCTTTCCTCACGGCCTCCCATTCCAACCTGAAATAGACCCACATCCACCGTCGGAAGACCTCCAACGCTTCCATCAGGAAGATGCCCGATTCGATCTCGTGGATCGAGTGCAGATGCGACGACATCTTGAGCGACCACGTGAATCGCAGAACGAGGTCGATCAGGATCGCGAGGTAGTAGATCGAAGGATCGGGGAGGAGCAGCACAGGTCGCAGGAAGGGGAACGTGACGTTCGGTGTAGCCGCGGTCGAATACGCGCTGGAATGGTGGTGGTGATGCGTCCGGTGCGCGGAACGGGATGGGGTCGACGCGTCCGTCGTCGGTGAGAGGGGGCGTGAAGGTGGAGGGGGGAACTGCGCGTCGAGCGTGATCGCTTTGACGAGCGTCGAGTTTGCAGGAGGTGCGGATCCTGGTACGTGCAGAGATGTATGTGCCGACCGTGTTCGAGCATGTGCGGCATGAGCCATCGCAGCAGCGGATCTCGAGGTCGTCGTTTGATGCATTCTCGATGGTGCTGGTGATGGAAGGAACGAGTAGGATGCCGTCGGTGAAGCAGACCAGCCCTGTCGCGTGAGCAAGGAAAGCCCCCAATCGTTGGTCACGTCCCACCAAAACGAGTAAAGCGAGTTGACAGCGACAGCCAGAATCCTGCAAGAGTAAACAAAACACCATCAAACATCAGCACACGGCTCCTCCGCCGGAGAATCTCCTCCACTCACCACAGATTGAACAGCGTCGTTCTCCCGATCCACGCATCCTTCTGCCGATCAGCCTCCTCATACGGATCGCCATAATGAGCCTGCATCGCCGACAGGAAGATGACGGGGAATGCACTCGCGTATTTCAATGCGTTGAGCATGGACTTGCGAGGTGTCGGTGTCGAGCCGGATGCGATCTCGGAGATGCACTGTCGGAAGCGGAACAGATACGGCAGACTGCGAAAAAGAGGGATCTTTCACTTCATACTCCACCAAGATTGACCAATAAAGCATCTTGTGCTCACCTTGTCATTATTGGGACCATAAACACCCTCGCACACGCATCCTCAGCGACCCCATCCATATCGAACGACGTCGCGGGGGTGAAGAGCAGGCAGCCCGAAACCCAGACATCGCCGAGCACTTTGGCCGACGAGGTGAGGATATCGGCCAGGATGACGTCGCAAAAGGGTACGGCCGAGCGGATGGGGGATAAAACGGTTCTCCGTAGGGATCTGAGCAGTATGTGAAAGAAAAAGTCTGTCAACGAACAAGTTCTCGGAAGCAGACTTGATCTCCTGGATCGTCCAAGCGTCGAAGAAAACTCTGGGGGACGAAACCACTCAAGTACGGCACAAGTCAGACTAAAACGCAATCGACTAACCTAAGAAACATGAACCTCTCTTTCCTGTACAACACGTTCCAAGGGCAAACGGTCACGAGTCCGACGACGACGGCCGTGATCGCCGGCACGGCCCTCCACTTGACCATCTGATCTACGACGCCACCTGACAGCTTTAAGAACACGCTCCACCCCAGCAACGTCCACAGCATCCCTGCAGCTGCGAGGCCATATATCGGAGGGTAGAGCTTGGACGGATGCGCGAACGGCGCGTTGACGGCTCTCGGAGGATGCGACGTGTTGACGCGCGTGTAATCGTCCAGTCTCACATCCAAAACGAGCGCCGTATCGATGCCGAGAAAGGCGAGGAGATGGAGGTTCGTCGCAAAGCCCAGGACGGTGCTGCAGGTGAGGAAGAGCACGCGAAAGGGGAGAGGGTACTGCGCGCCAAAGTGGATCGACGACGGAGAACCTACGACGATGGGGCCGGCGTCGATGTCGGCCATCCTGAGGATGGCTAGGCAGTCTTACAGCGATCCTAGCTCGACACGAAGCCACACAGGGCTGAATGAGGCTGGGACGGCAGCACAGCGGCACAAGTGACAGACAAAGCTGACGAGCCAGCGCGCTCTCGGCGAGCCGCTCGCACTTCGACGTTGGTCGCTTTTTCAGTTGACAGACAGACGGGGCGAGGCGATCTAGCTGATGTTGGCCATCGCATACATCGCATTGCATTGCATCAAAAGAGGAGAACTGAAACATTGAAAAAAGAAAAGCACAAAGTCCCAACAACCTTACACCCCTCAAAAGCGAAAAAGGAGGGACGGAAACCTTCATCAGTGGACGCGACTGCCGAGCTAATTCTATCCAGAACCCGAAGTCGACGCTTTGGGCGACGACGCGGCGCCAGCGACCGGGTAAGGCACAGGGATCCCGAGCAGCTGACTGAAATGCGACTGGTACTGGGGGGGAAGCTGGTTGATCAGGACCGGGTTCGACTCGATCAGAGCCTTGAGCGCCGGGTACGACAGCGAAGGTTGGCCAGCAGCGGGGAGCGACGCCGCGGGCTGAGCAGCGACGGGCTGCGACGCTACGACCGTCGGTGAGGCCACCGCTGTCGCAGGAGAAGCCGAACCGACGACGGGCTTGGGAGGTTGCGACGCCGACTTTGGAGGTTGGGAGGCAGGTCTCGGGGGTTGCGATGAAGATTTCGGGGTCTGCGAGGCAGCTTTCGAGGGTGCCACCGCTGCTTTCGGAGCCGGGGCGGGTCGAGGGGCCGACGCCGGAGAAGGAACATGCCCATTCGCCTTGGCCAGCAGCGGACTCTTTGCGTTCGGACGAGCAGCCGGAGTCGCAGGCGTCTTGTGCTGTTGCTTCGTCGCTGCGACTTTTGGCGTCGTCGACTTCGTATTCGTCGTCTTGGGTGTCGGAACCAGTGGAGGTGATTGCTGCGGCGAAGCAGAAGCGACGACCGCCTGGGCCGGAGCAGCAGCTTTCGCGAGGGTCGACTTGGCGGGGACCTTGCGAGGTTTCCGTCGAGGATCGGCACGGCACTTTGAGCAGTAGAAAGCGAACCGCTCGTCCTCATACTGTTGAGCGGGTTTGTTCATCAATAGGTCGCGTTGCACGTGGCACGCGACGTGTTGCCATTCGTCGCATTGCTCGCAACACATGACCGTGTGTCCGTCGTCCTGTTCGCATATCACGCGCGATTCAGCATCTACCAGCGTCCATACACTACTCGGTGTGCACTCACATAGTTCCATCCGGCAACTTTACAAATTTCGCAGTCAAAGTACCACGGGTCCTGCGCCTCGAGTGGGGGAGCCGCCGCCGCCGCCGCTACAACAGAATAGACCGGTTGAGCAGCAGAGAAGAGCAACGCCGCCGCCGCCGCTTGTTCGGCGGCTGCAGCAGCGTGCTGCTTCTCCTTGGCGGCCTTCTTCTCTTTTTTCCTCTTGGCCGCTTCAGCTTGTTTGGCGGCTTTCGCGGCGGCGTCCTTTGCGGCTTGTTCGGCGGCCGCAGACTCGGCGGCTGCAGACACCGCGGCGGCCGTGTTTTCAGCCTCGACGCGTGCATTACGCTCCTTCTCGGTCTGTTCGGCACTCGCAGCGTCATTCTTGACCTCGGGTACGGGCGTAGCGTTTTCGACGACGGCTGCGATGGCTCCATTTGTCGACTCGGTTTCGGCCGCCCGCTGCGCCTGTGCGACGGCTTCGATCTGCGCCTGCTCAAGCGCCAGCTCCTTGGCCTGCTTCTCCTCCTCTCGCTTCTTGAGTCGTTCCTCGCGAGTCTCCTGCGGCGGTTGAACAGCTGGCACGTAAGCAGATTCGATGGCATCCGGATCCTCCGTGACCGGAACCTTGTGTCTCGACGCTCGCGAGGCTTTAGCTTCCTCGGCCTCTTTGATCGCCGCGAATCGTTGCCGTTGCTCCTCTTCGGACTCTTTCGATGCGATCCGCGTCGATCTCTTGCGCACCATCGAAAAGTACTCTTGCTGCCTCGCCTTCTCGATCGCAGTCAGCGCCGCCCTCGCTCGGGGCAGCAAGACCGAATTGATACGTTCATGTAGCGCCATTTCGTGGGTATTATGGGACTTTGCGAACTTGTCCGCAAAGGCGGTCCAATCGTCGAGCGTGAGGCACGTCTGCACCGAGTCGGTTCGATCGCGATTAGAGACCAGTCGAGGAGGGGTGCGGTGGGACTTGTGAGGATCGGCACTCACCGCTTCCCATTCGACGAAACCTTGCAGCGCGTCTATCTGATCCCGCTCGACCCAAAAGTCATCCTCCCACTTTGTCTCGCCGACCGGTACCGCGCGCTTGGTCTCGGTCCCGGCCTCACCATTCGGCTTCGACTCGGTCTTGCCGGCCTTGCTCGTCGCATCCTCGTCGTCGTCGAGACTCGTCAACGCCGAACTGACCGCAGATCCTTCTCGTTTGGTCCGATCGTCGTTGAGCAGTTCGTTGCCGTCGACGCCCCACTCCTGCAGCAATTCCTTAGGGATCTCCTCCCACACCTCCTCGGTCCGATTCCGTCGCGAGCGCTTGCTCGGCGTCTCGTCCGACGCCAGGTCGGTCGCCGACACGGACCTCGAATGTTTGCGCCCGTTGCTCGCACGCGCCAACGACGAGCGCGTTCCATTACTGACGCCCACGTCCTTGGCCTTGAGTTTGCCCTTACCCTTGAACGCGGGCACGTCATCGTCGTCGTCGTCGGATTCCTCGACGAGGATCACGCCCTTTTGTTTGCGCTTCTTGGGTACCGCCCGGTGGATCCATATTCTCCACGGGTCGAGCAGGTAGTACTTGTTCCCCTTGGCGTCCTTTCCTATAGGCTCAATGCGCCACGAGGTGTCGTCGTCGTCGACGGAGGCCTTGAGCGACCGACGGAAGCGTTCGGGTTCGTACATGTGCCATTCGCAGACGTTGTAAATGGCTTGGATTTTCGTATCGACGTCGACCTCTTCCCAACCGACTTCGACCCGTCGCTCCGTCGCTCCCAGTGGGATCGGGTCATCGTCGGGATCGGTCGCGGCGGGGAGGGCCGAAGTCGAAGCAACGGGAGCAGCAGTGGCCGATTCGGTATCTGAAAGGTCGACTCTATCGACAACGATGGGCTGGGCCGCAGACGCTGCCGAGTTCGTGGGATCGGTCGCAGGCTCGGTGCTGAGCGGGTCCTTCGCAGCCTGATCGGACTTGGCGTCGGCAGTGGCAGCGGCGGTATCGGCGGTGCTAGTGTCGGGCGCAGGATCTAACCCAGTGGTTCCTATCGCATCGACTTGCATGGATTCGGTCCGAGGGGTGCCTTCAGCTGCAGCGGCAGATGGGTCGGCTGAAGAGGTTGGCTGGTCGGCGGCGGCGGCGGCGGCGGCGGGGGCTGGAGCGATGGGCTCGACGGGGCCTTGTTCGTAGCGGTAGAATGGGTTGTCCTCTCGATTTGTGAGCCGCCTCGAATAGGCTCGGCGGAGTGCAGGAAGCCAGTTGGTGGAGCTGAGAAGTACGAGGAGGGGGAATGGTCGGGCGGTCGAGAGGGAGGGGGGGAAAGGAGCGTGCACGACGAGGGTCGGTCAAGTCAGCTACGGCGATCCAGACCGAGCGCAGCAGCACCATCACCATCATACAGCGCGGATATGGAGCAGCAACGCGAAGAGTGGTGAGCAGGGACTGACTTGGTGTTGCGGTCGTTGGCCAAGGTGTTGCATAACTTGCCCAGGAGCGTAGGCACGACCGAGTTCGGCCGCTCACCCGCGAGGTCGTATTCGAGGTCCTGTTCACGTCGCATCGAGTCAGTATCCAAGATTCAGAAAAACTCGTTGAAATGACCATCAAGACCACAGCCTGCGATGCCTCCAGCAGCGGAACAGACCAGTCGACGCGCCTCGCCGCCTCAAGCCTGAAACGGCGAGGAACCATCCCAGGCGACGCACCCCACTCCCTACAAGAACAAGGAGCAAAGACAACTTGCCTCGATCTCGAACTGCAAATTGACGTGCTTCTTGAACAGGTTGATGAACTGGGAGATCGCGGCCATGCGCACGTCCTTTCGTAGGGCCAAGACGGCCGCGGGAGCTGGTGGAGCGGGCGGCGCTCGGTCCGCCTTGACCGCGCCGTATCGAGCCATCGTCTGGGGATCGATGGGCTCGAGAGCTGAGCTGGGAGGAGGAGCGAGAGGCGGTGGTGGTGAGGTGGGGGGGGGGGGATGAGGTGGAGGGCAGGTGGAAGAGCGCTGAGCAGCCAGGGGGGCGAGTGGCAGCCGAGACAGCGCAAGACAGCGCCTGACAGCGCGAGCCGAGGCGGGAGAGGACAGCCAGCAAGCGCGGCGCAGCAAGGCATTCAAACGAGATCGCCAAGTCAATTGGCTGAGCTACGAGTCAGAGCACATCAGCCACGTCCCATCATCATGCAACGTGACTCTGGTCGCAAGATTACGAGAGTGATTCTAAATCACATTGCACCAAGCTTAAAAAAGAACATCACGATCCAAGTCCTTCATTCGACTAGGTTTTCCGTTCAAAGCGTCTTCTCAACCATGTCGATGCCCTCCTTGCGCAACTCGACCAAGAGAGGGTCAACGATATCCCGAGTATCTGCAAGCCACACGAAACTCCAACAAGATCAGTTTCGCATTTGGTGTCTTTTGCATGGCGAGTGTGACTTACAAGGTGCGAGAATTCCGGGCTTGTTGATGACGCCGTCGAGCACGAGCTGCGTCGCGACACCGCAGGGGACACCGACCAACTTGGCCATGGACGAGTAACCGCCCGAGCCGACGGGCGCACCGAAATCGAGCAAAGTCGACGTGCGGGTTTCCTAAGATGATCGAATGCAGCGACGAGAAATAGTCAGCCAAGGACATCTCTCAGTACGGTGTCCCACCTTCGGAGACACACCCTCGATCCGTCCTTGTTCTCAATCTCAAACTTGTGCTGCAACATGACCATATCACGCTCGCCCTTCTGGTACTGCATCTTGGCCTCGAGCGTCGCGCACAACGTGTCCAACAAGTTGCCGCGGGGCGTGACCTTTTCCTCCCCAAAGAGGCCGATCCACTTCAAACCAGACACAATACGCTCCTCCTCGGCTTGGGTGGGGAAAGTCGTCAACGACTTGATCTTCTCGACCAAGGCCTTCTCGGACTTGTCGCTCGTACCAAGCGCCTTGGCCGTCACCTCGTTCCAAGCGAGGGGAGTCGATCCCTTCGCGAGGTACTCGACGGGGCTCTCGTCGAGGAATTTGATGTCGACGAGCGCCTTGATGAAGGCCGGGAAGCCTTGGTAACGAAGCGTACCGCGGATAACGGTCTCGGCATCGGGGATGTCGTACTTCTCGCGGAACGAGGTCGAGTCACGGTTCGGGTACGCGACGAACGCGAACGCGGGGGAGATGAAGTAAGGTTGCGCGTGCTTCATCAACTCCTTACCATCGACTTCGACGAGCTCGCCCTTGGAGTAGAGACGGGCCGAGTTGAGCAACGCGAGCAAGACGCCGCGCGACGACCACGAGAACTTGTAGCCCAACGGGTTGTCGGCCGATTCAGGGGCGGGCAGACCACCGCAGTACGAGATGAAGGACTTGATCTTGCCTCCCTCTTGCTTGACGCGGTCGAACATGTCGATCGCCCAGACGTGGTCGACTCCGGGGTCGACGCCGATCTCATTCATGACAACGATGCCAGCCTCGATCGCCTCGGCCTCGAGCGCCTTCATCGCGTCCGAGACGTACGAGGTTGTGACGACGTTCTTCTTGAACTTGATCGCCGACTTGACCACGGCCGTGTGGTACGTGTAAGGGATCAACGAGATGACCAGGTCGTGCTCCTTGACGGCCGCGTCGAGCGAAGCCTCGTCGGCAACGTCGACCGAGATGGCCTGGGCCTCGCGCGAGAGCTCACTGGCGAGCGCCTTGGCGGTCTCGACGTTGCGGCAAGCGATCGTCAACGAATTCTCGGGGCGGCGCAAGATGTACTCGGCGGCGGGCGCGGCGACGAAGCCAGAGCCGAGGAGCAAGACCTTCTTGGGCGAAGACGACTTGGCCGACGACGAGCCAGCAGTAACGGCCTTCTTCGTCTTCGACTTGTCGGCGACCTTTTGAGCAAAAGTGGGGAGGGTGAACGCCTGCTTGTGCACGGCCTTGGACCAGTAGCGCGTGTTCTCAATATCGCGAAGTGGGGTGCGCAAATCGCGGTTCTCGTCGAGGGTGCAGACGACGAAGCCGATCGTGCCCGAGGGGTAGGTCGGGATGCTCGTGTAGGCAAACTCGGCGACGGGGAACAAGGTGCGGGTCATAGTCATAAGGTTGTCGATCAAGGGCAAGTGGAGCCAGATGCATTCGCCCTGGGTCGAGATCGATCCTCCAGGCTTGAGTGCCTCCTTGAGCAATTGGAAGTAAGGCTTCTGGAAGAGCGAGTTGGCGGGGCCGACCGGGTCGGACGAATCGGTGATGATGACGTCGAACTCGCCCTTGTGGGTGTCGAGCCACTTGAAGCCATCACCAATGTGAACGGTGACGCGAGGGTCGTTGAAGCCGGCGGCCATGTGGGGCAAGTACTCCCTCGACACACGGGGGACGGCCTCGTCAATGTCGCAGAGGGTCGCCGAGGTGACGCTGGGGTGCTTGAGCACCTCGCGCAAGACACCGCCGTCACCACCTCCGATGACGAGGACGTTCTGCGGGTTGGGGTGCGAGGCGAGGGGCAAGTGGGCGATCATCTCTTGGTACGAAAACTCGTCGCGCTCGACGCATTGAATCGCGCCGTCGAGGACGAGCACGTTGCCGTGGTCGGTCGACTCGAAGACGAGCACGTCCTGGTAGAGCGATTGCTCGACGTGCAGGATCTTCTTGACGCGGAGTGTCATGGCCTGAAGGAGAGAAGATGAGAAAAGTTCTGTAGATCCATGAATTAAGGGGAGTATCAGCGAAAATGAGCACGATCGGGAGCAGATCGGTTGCGAGGAACTAACAGTGATGAATGTGTTGAATGAGCGGAGAGCCGGCATGGCAACATACCTGACCTGCAAGAAGGTATCAGAAACCCAGTCGCATCATCAGTCCCTGTGCATTCTGGGAGCATAGCTGAACAGCAGTCTCCACGACGTACCAGGCCATTGCTCATCCGAGATCTCACGGAACCAGCCATCTATTGATAAGCAAGAGGATGTTGAGTGTGTGATCGAAAGCAGCACACTCCCATGATATACGCGACTGACCGACGATAGTCTTGTGGGAAAGTTCAGCAGACATGGTGTAAAGCAAGAGCGGATGACGAAACGTGGGTCTGCGAAAGCCGGAGCACGCCGAAAAAGTTCAGATAGAGAAAGGGACCGTCAGTGAGATGGGATCAAAGACGCAGGTGACCAAGGTCGATGCACTTGAGACGACACCAAGTGCAAGGTGGGGCGTAGCGACTCACGAATGCGTCGGTAGGGAGCGGGACGGAAAGCCAGAGGGAGAGGCGCTTGCGGAGTTGCGGAGCCAACGGCGGCAGTTACTACAGCTTACGGCGAGTTATTACGGCGATGTCGGCACGCAGAAAATGCATATAGCGTCACTGACTCGGGACCCAGCCCCGGTTTCAAGACATCGCCCGAGCTTTTTCATACGCAAGTCTGCCATATCTCACGACCATGCTCGAATTGGTACTCTACACCCAAGAGTCGGAACTGGAGTAGTTGTGGAAGCAACTGAGCCAGCCCGTCGGCTATTTTAGGTCCGGAGGCAATTTCGATCGCTGACTAGCAAGGAACGGCATACAATGCGAACACAAGATTCCAAAAATGTAATATAAACAATCGAGAACCCTCACTCGACGACCTTCAAACTCCAATCGCCGACCCCCTGAACAGCAAACAAAAACCCCGCCTTCTCTGCCTCCGAGCAGGCTATCCTCAACTTCGTCCCACCAACATTTCTGGAGCGGATCGACGAATTAGCGAACCATGAACCACCTTCTCCACTGGGCTGAACATCCACCCTACTGTTCGGGGCAGCCGCGCTTCGCCGAGATCCAAGGTAGATGACGTCCCTTCCGAAATCGAGCGTCGCTTCAGCTTCAACTTCGCATTCCGTACCCAGGATGTCCGCAGCACTGCTGACGGGCGTCCAAACGGGACGGGAAAAGTCTCCATCCGAGGAATAATGCGCGAGTCTGGGTAGGCAGAGGTGCCCCTCTTGTGCGTGCACGCCAGTTGCTGAAAAACCGAGCAGGACGAGGTGTGTTGTCCTTGAAGTCGGACCAGGGACGTACGAAATGGTGACGTGCCTAACGATTTGGGGCCATACGAAAGTATGAAGCACGTTCATGGTCGTACAACTCGCCTCGCCGCCGGCTTGAACCATTGCCGGCACAGGAGCAAGATCGGATCGAGGACTCGACAGCGCCGATCCGGAGCTTTTGCGGGCAGTAACGAGGTACGTCACTCTACCTTCTGTGAAGAGGTGTGCCGGCTCTCCACGATTTTCCCCTTCTACAGGAGTATACCCCACCCAACCCGCGTCCCCACCCCCCATCCCCATCCCCTCCCCACATCGTGCTGCTCCCACCTTATCAACTTTCACCCCAGTGGCCAAAGTCCTCGCCTCGTCCCTCGACAACCCCGCCGGAATCGCCTCGAGCGTCTTCCCATAACTCAGCAACATCGAAGCCGCTCTCTCAACTCCCGCGCGTGCTTTCCTCTGCAACGAAACCGATCTACCCATTTTGAGCGTCGACGAAGCTGGTCCCAAGGAATCATACGAGACGCTGGAAGAGGATCGACGGCTGCGCATTCGGGTTCGAATGATCGGGATGGTGATTTCGTGGACGGATGAGTCGACAAGTCGAATGAGAACGACATTGGAAGACATTCCGAGGAGGAGAGAGAGGTCATCTTCGACCATCCGAGGAGATCTAGGTGGCGAAGTCCCGGTGGGAAAGCCCGCTCTGAACGATGGGAGGAGGGAGGTTGTCTTGACGAGGTCGACGAAGCGAGGAGCCGCTGGAGCATAAAACTCCCTGCAAGCGGTCCACTTGCGACTCGAACCGCTCGAAGAGGAAGGAGGAGCTGAATTGAGGATGAAGATGGTTTTCGAAGTAGCAATGATGAGGTACAAGCAGATGCGAGGTTTGCGCGAAGGCGACGAGGACGACGCGGTCGAGACCGGGACCTGGCACAGCTTGAAAAAAGATATGTTGCCCCCACTTTTGGGGATCGGCAATACCAGAGACGCATTTGCCCATTCGAGTGGTAAAGCGAGGAGCTGTGACTGGAAAGAAGACGTGTCGAGCGGCGGGGGAGCATTCGGTCGTGAGCCGGTGGACGAGAAGTCGTCATCTGGCGCTCGGGTAGTCGCAGCAACGTTCGTGGAGCCGGCCTCGCTCGCTCCATTGCGATCGGATCCGGCATTCTTGTTCAAGAAAAGGTCTTTGAAGACTATGCGTGATCGACGCTTCTCGTTGTAGGTTGATTGGGTCGGAGACGAGACGGTCGGTGCGACCAGAGAAAGTTTGGTCGAAGCCTGGGTGCAACGAGGAGCAAGAAAATGCATGAGCTCAAACATTTCCAACAGGCAGCCCTTTAATATTGGGGCTCACTGTATTCGTGAGCCTCCATCGAACAAGGTTGATCAAATTCGGAAGACTCCACATCCTCAACTCGAGCTCCCCACCCGTCGGTCTCCTGACAAGCGCCAAAAGCACCCCCGACTCTTGCTGAACATTCGGATCAAACAGCTCCATTTGGACGATCCCCATACCATCCCAGAGAGGAAAAACTTCCATCTGCCCTTCGTTGCGCGGCGAAGCAAGATCGACGAGCCAAAGTCCCGACGTCGTACCCACCAATAGGAGCCTCGCACACTCATCGGTCGCCCGAGCTCCCGAAGCAGCGACGACGATGTTGCGCAATGACACGGAACACGTTGGAGGTTCTCCAAACTGTTGAGTGAAACGAGATCCCAGTGACTGGATGGCCGAGGACGGGGTCAAGGGATGCGCCGGTGCACCGCCGAGCGAGACCGAACGTATCGGATTCGCCACGCCGCCAAACGGTGCGGAGGGGGTGGTAGGTGCCCACGAGTGCCTGTTTTGCGCTCGTACGGGTAGTTGAGTCGGATTGCGTCGCATGGTCGAATGATCTATGCTACCTCTCGTAGCGGTATCACGACTTGGATCGAGGGTATGATCCCGGTGCGACTCGTCGGCATTTCCGATCTGGGATCCCCAACTCTTCTGGGTGTTGAGCATCCGATCCTGACTTCGCTCCCTCGTTCGTTTCTCGATCCTGCCAGCCCTCGAGCACTTTGATAATGAGCATGGATCACCCAAAAGCTGGCTGTTTCCGTAATATCTGGAACTAACCATCCAGCCCAGCGCCCGAATCTCGGATTACTCGGTTCGGCCTTTTCGACTTGGGCGTACGTAGGAAGGCCATCGGGAGCGTCCTGGGGCGCTGTTCTCGAAGCCGAAGCGACTACGTGTGCTTGATCAGATAACTGTGAAGTGGATGCTTGCAGCCATTGTGCTGCTGTTGCTGCGGACTGGGCAACTTCTTGTTCGCGCTCGCCCCCCGAGGTCGAGGTCGATGTTCGTGGCGGTGCTGCCCCACCGCTCTCGGCGAAGACGACGTGGCCCTGGCCAGCGAGAGCGGGGGACGGGACAGTTCGCGTAACTGAAGGTCCATTCTGAAGCCCGGGGATGGTCGAGGTAGTCATGCTGGTCGCATGGACGCTGTCAAGTGCAGGGAAGCGGCTGACAAGCTGTGTGTAGGCGAGAGGGGAGTGCACCGGTCGGCAGTCACGATTCGCGAGGACGTCTTCACTCGCGGACGGCGCAGAACGGCGCCAAGTGACTCGAACGGCGGCGACGGTCACGTGACAGACGAGCCGAGAGCGGCTGCGGCTGATATTAGTAAAACAGGTGGTCGACTATAGGTCACACCTTGATTGAAATGTTCAGAACAAAGCATTCCTGAAAAAGACGTGGTGCGGTTCATCTGTGATCAGCACCCATTGAGTCCTGCTGACTCTGTACATCAGCAAAATGGCCAAACGCGCGTAAGCGCGCGGAACCTCGTAAAGCAGTCGTTAAGCGGCCTAGAGCTGCTCTTAAGTATACTTAAGCGCCCTTAACCACTCGTTAAGCCGCGCGCGCGTTAAGTGTCGCTTAAGTGTACCCTAGATAAGGGACTCTTACGGCGCACTTACGGCGCGCTTACGGCGCGCTTAAGACTCCTCGCGCGCTTTGTTTGCATACGCAAAGCGGTCCGTAAGCCCTCTTATGCGGCGTAAAGCGGTCCTAAAGCGACTTTATCCGAACCACAGACCGTGTTTTAAGCGGCTGTTTAGGCAGTCTTATCTTCGCAGCCCCTGATCTGTTGTCATTATAAACCTATGTTACACTCATATACTACAGTCAAGTGAAGAGAGACTCTTCAAAGTCGCAAGCCCGTTGGGCTGTGATCCTCATCTCGTCACTGGTTCCCCGCCTAGAAACCCCGGGCCCTCGATACTCGAGGAGTGCTACTTCCACGCTGTTCTGTACTCGATTGGTGACTCGTACCTGCATAGCTTCTGAGTAAAAAGGCCCAGAGCCTTCTCTACGACGCCTACGCAGTATGGCCATGACGGGACCCTGATAGTGAGTGGCCGAGAACTCGTGCCAGAGCGCTACGGTTTGCTTCGCCACATTCGCATTTCTGCCAGCGTCGGACGATTCGGGGAGCGATGGGGGCGGCGTAAGGACCTGCATGGCATACCGAACCTGATCCGTCATAGCAAGAATGTAACGATATGATTGGTAGTTTGAAATGGACATTGCTGAACAGTTGAGGAACTTACGCCGGCATATGCGTCCTTATGCACATCTTATGCACCGTTAAGCGCTGTTAAGCGCGCGTAATCTCGGGCGAATCCTTAAGCGGGTTCGCGCGCGTGGCCATTTTGCTGATTGTACTGCCAGAAGCCCAAACTGCACGTGACTTGAGGGTCACGAGTGGCGCGCGCTGTCCGCCTTGGGCTGAAAACGGGTATCGACTCTGGCGCCGCCGCCCGCCTGGCGCGCCTTGTTTCGTCATCGTCTCCTCCACTTCTCACACCAGCCCACCCTCGACCTCAACTTGTACCCAGCCTAGAACATGACCACCCTACGCTTACCACGTCCGTACTCCCGGCATGAAGTTGTACCACCCTCGACGATCGACTCGAGCTCGGACCTGCCCATGTCGTCCCTCTCGCCGTCCCCCTCTCCCTCCCCCTTCCCCTCAGCATCCACCTCGACCATCCCAGCCACAGCAACCTCCCCTACGACCCTCGAAGCACGTCTCGCCGCTTCAGCCCGTCAACAACAACTCAAGCTGCACGCGCGCCTCAAACGAGCCGAACACAAGTCCCCCTTCGTGCCCAAGAAGCATCAGCAAGCCGGCGGGATCGCTTCGGTGTCGCACAAGGGCAAGGAAAAGGACCTGTCCGATCTGCTCGAGCATGAATTGGCCGAGATGCTGCGGGTCAATGCGAGTTTGTTAGAGTCAAAGTGAGACTGAGCGTTTGGGCTTGCATTTTCGGGGAAGCTATGACTAAGTTCATACAGTTCACCGCGCGCAGATCGACCATGTCGCTCTTGCCCGGGAGCAGTGACTCCAAGATTCGCCAGCAACAAGACCGACTCGAAGCTCGACTGAAGGAAGTACAAGACATCAACCGCATCCGGGAAGACTTGCAAAAGACCAGACTCGAAGGCAATGAGGACCATGACGACGATACCCTGCTTGACATCGACGACGACCAAGTCACCGGCGCGGCGGGCGCAAAGGCCGAGGAGGACATCAAGCCGAGAATAGGAGCGGGACGCGTCGGCGATCCCAGTTCTTCCCCTGCGCATCCGACGGCAATAGGATTCAGTCCGCTCACCGTCAAACGAAGATTGGCATTACGTGCAGAGGTAAGTCAGCACACCACGGCTCCTATCGCTTGCATGCTAAACGGCTGACTCGCTTTTCGTTCGCCACAGCTCTCCTCCTCCCCACCTTCTTCACTATGCGGCTCCATCTCGCTTTCTGAATCACTTCGTTTACAAGAACAAGCCGCAACTCGAGAACGTTTGGCGACCGAACGTCGATTGCAAGAGTCGAAGCGCAAGGACGAGATGAGGAACCAAAAAGTTGGCCACAGCTTGAAGGGGGCCTTCTTGAAAGGCGGTGCGGGACAAGGCGCAGCTTTTGCTAATTTCATGTGAGAAAGAGCCCATGTTGTACAACTTTATGATACACCGTGGACTGATGTGCAGCGTGGCAAGCTGCTCGCAGGTCTCACGCCGATTCAGACGACGACGAACCGGACGAAGAAGACGACGACGACGATCCGCTTCTCGACGCACAAGAGGAGATGCTCAAGATTCAACAGGGCCAACTCGATGAAGAGGAGGATCGCGAACTGAATCCGTATAGTCATGCGTATCATATGGGCCGATCGAGGACAATCGCGGAGGAGAAAGGCTTGGCGAAAGGAGCAGATGTTGATGCGGATCCGATTATTGATGTGGGGATGCAGTTGTAGGATATCGACGAGAAGCCGAAATTCGAATCATTGGAGCCAGCTGAGAGCAGAGTTGAGATGCCTTTCCGAAAAAGATTTCGGGGGCTGCTGCGCGCAAACTTCACCAAGCAACTTGCTCGAGGCCTGAACGAAAAATTCCAAGCCTTTACCGCCAACTGGAAACAAGTCGACTTTTTAAGTCTCGTGTGCGGTCGAATCCAGACCGATCGTACCAACACCTCGAGCAAGACTTGATCCAGGCACCTTAGCTCGTCGCCAGAAGCCTTATGCTCGACGTTTCAACAGCTCGGTACCGCCAGGGGCTGTTTTTACCCCCGTAACCGCAGGGTGCTCGCCGCCCGCCGCCCGGAGAGCTGCACGGGCCAGACGGAGGAAAACGCGCGCGCGAATCCGGAGCGCCGTCGCCGAGCCGCGGCGTGAGGCCCAGCGTGAGCATCTCTAGGTCGGGGTTCGTCGGCGGGTCGGCCGGTTAAAAAGCTTGCCGTCGCAGCCGCCCAAGTCACCGAGAGCTTCTCGGAAAATAAGGAGAGGTCCTCTGCGATACTTTAAAAATGATGAAGCTCATGGGTAGATGTGTCCGCAGGTCCTGACATTTTGCGCGGCGAATAGGTGCGCGATGTGGATGCCGGGGCCGAACCGCGGTGGGCGGCGTACAAGGCGGGCCACAATCTCAAGAGATCTCAAGCGGGCCAGGCGACGACGAGCGCTGCGAGTTTGCCCGCGCACCTCTGCATTTCCCTCCTCCCCTCCTTCCCTGCCCCCACACGCTCTCCGTAGCACTCCCTCCTTGACCCGACTGTCGATTACCTAACCAGGTCCACAGGTGAGTGCTTTCGACTCACTCTGCAACGGTCCTTCCTCTTTATCGGGTCACGGTGACTTGGCAACGCAGCGGCTACTGTTTGCGTACCCGCTGGCGGGCCAATCACGGTGCACACGATTCACCAGCAAGCAGCCGGAACGACGACCGCCGCTATGCCCCTTCCCGAATCGCGACCGGCGAGACCACCAGCGCACACATTAAGCCCCATCCCATCTGCTGACATTTCGTTCTTGGATCTACCTATAGTCTTATCACCATGGTCTTGATCCCCTCTGCCCGCCAAATGGGCATGCGAGCTCCGCAATTGAGCCGCTCCTTGGCCACGCCGGCGTCGTCGATTGGCGCGACCAAGGTGGCCATGTCCTTGTTTGAGAAAGACAAGTACATCAACTACCAGCGCATCGAGGACAACCTTGCTGTCGTTCGTCAACGGTGAGTGTGTTTTGTCTTGCTTTGATTCGAGAGAGGAATGCGGAGCACGGTTTCGGTGTGGGCAGCCCGTTAGCTCGCTCGCTTCCCCTGCCGGCCTCGGGTCTGTTCGCGGCGTGCTCCGCCTCGCCTCGCGCCGCAGTTGCAGCCGCCAGTCGCGCGTGAACATGCAAGCCGCGCCGGGTGCAGTAGGAGCGCCGCCATTTTTACCACCCGGGTCCGGCCACCCAGATGCCGTGCCGGACCCACACATACACGCATCAGGGACTTCCTACACAGATCTTCTTTCCTCGGTCCAAGAGCCATTGAACTGACTTGAACCTCATTCTCTACACTTCTCGCCACGCTACAGCCTCGACCGCAAGCTCACGCTTTCGGAGAAGGTCCTCTACGGCCATCTCGACAACCCTCATGATGCCGACATCCGACGAGGTGCTTCATACCTCAAGCTCCGACCCGACGTAAGTTATTTTCTTTGGTTATGTTTCCAGATCAAGTATAGCCGCATCAGTGGCTCTTGCCGAGCTTCGCACTTGACACGTCAATTCACCAGCGCTGACCCCGTTCCGCCTCGCTTTTTCCGTGACCTTCACAGCGAGTCGCTTGCCAAGATGCTACCGCCCAAATGGCTCTCCTCCAATTCATGTCCGCCGGCTTGCCCACCGTCGCCGTTCCCACGACCGTCCACTGCGATCACTTGATCGAAGCCCAGGTCGGTGGCGCCAAGGATTTGGCCCGCGCCAACGACATCAACAAGGAGGTCTACGACTTCCTCGCCACTTGCGCCGCCAAGTACGGCATCGGTTTCTGGAAAGCCGGCTCGGGTATCATCCACCAAGTTAGTCCTTTCTGCTAGTCTACGGTGACCACCCTCTGGCACTGCGACTAACTAACCGGCTTCACCTCAACTCTCCAGATCATCCTTGAAAACTACGCTTTCCCCGGTGGTTTGATGATCGGCACCGACTCGCACACCCCCAACGCCGGTGGTCTTGGTATGGTCGCCGTAGGTGTCGGAGGAGCTGATGCCGTCGACGTCATTGCCGACCTTCCTTGGGAACTCAAGTGCCCCAAGGCGATCGGTGTCAAGTTGACGGGCAAGATCAGCGGATGGACGACCCCCAAGGATGTGATCCTCAAGGTTGCCGGTATCCTCACCGTCAAGGGTGGAACGGGTGCCATCGTCGAGTACTTCGGCGAGGGTGTCAACTCGTTGTCGTGCACTGGTATGGCCACCATCTGCAACATGGGTGCCGAGATCGGTGCGACCACCTCCCTGTTCCCTTACAACTCGCGCATGGGCGACTACCTCGACGCGACGAAGCGACCCGAGATCCGCAAGTACGCCGAGGCCTTCCAGCACAACCTCCGTGCCGATGAGGGTGCCGACTACGACCGCGTGATCGAGATCAACCTTTCCGAGCTCGAGCCCCACATCAACGGCCCCTACACCCCCGATCTTGCGACCCCTCTGTCCAAGTTCGCCGCCGCCGTCAAGGCCAACGACTGGCCCGAGAAGCTCTCGGTCGGTCTCATCGGCTCCTGCACCAACTCCTCGTACGAGGACATGTCCCGCTCGGCCTCGATCGCCAAGGAGGCTGCCGACCACGGCCTCAAGGCCAAGGCCGGTTTCACGATCACCCCCGGATCTGAGCAGATCCGCGCCACGATCGAGCGTGACGGACAGATGAAGGTCCTCGAGGACGCTGGAGGTCTCGTGCTCGCCAACGCATGCGGTCCTTGCATCGGTCAATGGGACCGACAGGACGTCCCCAAGGGCACCAAGAACTCGATCATTACCTCATACAACCGCAACTTCACCGGCCGTAACGACGCTAACACCGCCACCCACGCCTTCGTCGCCTCCCCCGATCTCGTTACCGCCATGGTCTTCGCCGGCTCCATGACCTTCAACCCTCTTACCGACTCGCTCAAGGGCGCCGACGGCAAGGAGTTCAAGTTCTCTGACCCGACTGGAAAGGAGCTCCCCCCTCGCGGCTATGACCCGGGACAAGACACCTACCAGGCCCCTCCCTCAGACCGCGCCTCGGTCAACGTCATCGTCAGCCCCACGTCGAACCGTCTCCAGGTTCTCAAGCCCTTCAAGAAGTGGAACGGTGAGGACCCGACCGACATGCCCGTTCTGATCAAGGCCGTCGGCAAATGCACGACCGATCACATCTCGGCCGGTGGCCCTTGGCTCAAGTACCGAGGTCACTTGGAGAACATCTCGCAGAACTGCTTGATCGGCGCCATCAACGCCGCGAACGGTGAGGCCAACAAGGTGCAGAACTTGTTGACCGGTAAATGGGGAGCCGTGCCCAAGGTCGCTGCCGAGTACCGCGAGGCCGGTGTGCCGTGGGTCGTGATCGGTGACGAGAACTACGGTGAGGGATCGTCGCGTGAGCACGCCGCTCTCGAGCCCCGTTTCCTCGGTGGCGCAGCCGTCATCACGCGATCGTTCGCCCGTATTCACGAGACCAACTTGAAGAAGCAAGGCATGCTCCCCTTGAACTTCAAGAACCCCGCCGACTACGACAAGGTTCAGCCCGACGACAAGGTCGACCTGATTGGCATTAAGGACCTCGCTGAAGGCTCTAAAGTCGAGATGGTGCTCAAGCACAAGGATGGCACGACGGGTAAGTCTCTGGTGTACATCGTATTTGTTCTATCTATGGCAAAGCTTTGCTAACATCCACCTATTTCCGAACTTCCTTCTACAGAGACGATCGAGTTGACCCACACCTTCAACGCCGACCAGATCCGCTGGCACCGAGCGGGCTCGGCCCTCAACGCGATGGCCGAGGCCAAGGCTTCGAAGTAAAAAGAAGAAAACATCGTCTGCCGCGTGTGTTCCAGCTTCCCGCGTTTTTTAACGAACGAGATGTGTTTAGGAAGGAGGGAAGCAGGGGGGGAAGAGGAGAGATCTGTTCCTGTCTGGTTTGCACAGCAGCTCCCCTTGTGTCATGTATCTGAATAGTTTCCTTTTCCATCTCCGACTGAGAGCGATATTGCAAAACGAAGAAGAAAAAGAATCGAAAGCGCGTGAGAAGTCTCGAGAAGAGCACTAGTGAGAAAGGTTTTGATAGGAGAGCTTTCGAGTCGGGGAGATGCTCGCGCGCCGCGCTCACGACTCCCTCGCGCTTTCGGACTCGACGCGCCCCACCTCAGCGCCTTGACTTGTGACCTCTGACTTCGACCTTCTTCGAGCTCGGTGACACAGGCCAGCATCGGAGTCGAACACCCAAGCTCTCAAGACGAAAATGGAAGATACAGTCGCCACAATGCAAAAGGTCGAATCGTCCTCAACTGTCCAGGCTGATCAATGTCAATCTCCGCCGGCTCTCCCACCGCAGCCTGCGGCGCTGGCCTGGCATCCACCAAAACCAAGAGGTGATTCAGCAACAACGACGAGTCACACATCAGCTTCACAGCTCGCTATCCCGTACACCACCAAGGAAGGAGTTACTTTTGCGGGCCGAAAACGTGGCGGATACACGATGATCATTCCGACTGCCGCCCCACACTTCAAGACCTCACAAAAGGAGCTTGGGGAGCCACGAAAGGAGCTCGACCGATCGGCAGAGGCGTCGTCGACCAAGGTCGACGATGATGATGTTATCAATGACGAAGCCAAAGAATCTGATGCAGAGGATGACGAAGCTGAAGGGTTCGAAGAACAAGATTCCAATTACCAGCCATCAGTCACATCCTCGACTCCCTCCGAGGGGCCACAACGAGCTCCGGTGCGAGTGGAGGTTGAGCGCATCGACGACGATTTGTGCGATGACGACTCGAGCGAAAGCGCATTTTCTATCGAAGAGATGGATACGTCCTTTTTTGAGTCTATCGACAGAAAGGAACAGAGTCTGATCAGGGTCGCGGTCATGTTCTTGATGGGGGAGAGCAAGAAGTGAGTGAAGATGGCGCTGGTGTGAATATTCGGCGATTGAGGCTGACTCGGGCTATCGTAGATCAATGCATCGCAGAACGGGATTGAGCCTCTCCAAGATCATGAAGTTCATCAATAATAAACCTGTGGGTAACACTTCATCTCTGTTGGCTTCGTACACTCTGCTGCCTACTCACTGGGGATTATCCTTTTTGAATGCATCTTAGTTCAGCACGGGAAAGCAATTAGGTCGACGCCGGATCCTTGAAGCTGCGCAAGAAGTCTTTGATCGAGAATGGGACAACAAGTACAGTTCATCGTTCACTTCAACCACGGTGGCCAAATCGAAGATCTCGGTTGCCATCCCAACTTCCTCATCGTCCGCCGAACAATTTCCACCTCAGAGTCCTCCTTCGACATCCGATGCGAACTATCGTCCTTCGAAGTACGTGTCGTCGGTGAATTTCAAGTACTCGGAACAACAACTCGTGACGTACTACGTCCACTGGCTTGAGGGAGCATCCAAGACCGAAGCGAGCAGGAATTCGGGTGTCAACGAGCGAAGCGCGATCCGTGCCTTTTGGGAAAAAGGACCCCAGACCCAAGCAATCCGCGAGCGAAGGAAAAGGGTCATCTCTATCGCGGAGAAACAGGTGGCGAACGCGAAGCAGAGGGAAAAAACAAAGGTGTGTTTTCTGTAACTCTGTGCATTTGCATTCATTCCAATCTATTCATGAAACGCTCGACCACTGACGCTTTTACGCTCCCGAGGATTTCGGCAGAGGTAATGGAGTTAACCCGTCAACGCCGAATAAGTTCCGTGCCGAGCTCCAAATCTGTTGATGTAACAGAGAAATTTGCTTGTTGTGCGTTGCCAATATTCCTGCGTTTCACGCAGGTTTTTTTGGAAAGGGGTAGAGGGAGAAGCAGGCAAGAAAAAGTAGATCTTTCTTTGGCGGCCTGTACAGTAGTGTTTCCAAGGGGCATGTGCGGGTGTACAGGTTTCTCCCATCCTCGAGAAAATGCTACTTCGAGACCAAGCCCAAGGCCCGTGGTAGGTCTTCCGATGAAAGGCGGAAGGAAAGCGTAGGAAAGCGTTCGAGTTTAAGAGAGGGATCAAGCACGTGCCGGACGTGCTGCTGCACGCTGCCTTGTACCAGGTCACTAGTGAGGCTTAGGTGTTTCAACACCAAAAACCCGAAATCACCACCGAGAGAGACCTTCCTGAACTGAAGACCTCGAGTCACTTCTAGTCATGTGAGCGTGCGAGACGATTTCCACGTGGTGGCGGTGCCCGTTAGCGCCGTGGCTGGCGGCTGGGCGCTGAGCGCAGAGACAGGAGGGGAGTTCCGTCAGAAGAGGGGTCAGGGCGGTCTGATCACCGATCGAAGGGGGGCTCTGACGTGCCGTCGCCTGGAATGTTGAGTGTTGATCTTTCGCGCCTTCACTCTCCCCGTCATCTCGATGCCAACAACGAACTCGGCTAGTACCTACTTCCCCAAGACCCCCCACCAACATGTACGAGCGGCACCTGGCCCAGGAAAGAGGAGTGATTTACCTCCCACGCCATTATCGAACTCTAGTCATCCTCAACAACCACGCCCACGACCTTCGACGCATCTGCACGCCCCCACGTCCTTCGGCTCATTGAACAAAAACTCTAAATCACTGCAGAAGTCGCGCCTTCCTATGGAGTGGATCGACCTCTGTTCGAGTGAAAGCGACGGAGTCGTCGATCAGTGCGCGTCGCTGCATCACGCGCGGACCGTCGCAGACCGTCGCAGACCGTCGCAGACAGGCCATCACGAAAGGAGAACGACCGAACGACGCAATCCAAGTCGGCCGAAGAGGTGACATCTGAAGCAGAGGTCGTGAACTATGATATCCACCCTATCGAAGACGAAGACCAACACTATGATGTAGTGGTCGATGACGATGACCTTGTTTCGTCGTGCTCGCGGCAGCTTGCGGAAATGGACGACTCGTCCGACAGTGACTCATACGAAGACGTCTTGAGCGAGAGCTTTTTGTCGGCCGGAGAAATGGAGGACATCCAAGTCCCGTCTACACGAGTAATGACGAGACCGCCTATTCAGAAAGAGGGAACCAAAGAGGAGAAATTGATCAGGGTGGCGGTGATGTTTCTGCTGGGGAAGAGCAAAAAGTGAGTCTTGATCAGTCCGTGCGGAGCTTTGGAACCCTTAGCTGACGTGAGGAAGTAGGTCGATGCAACGCAGAACGGGATTAAGCATCTCCCGTATCACGAGACTTCTCCAGATTCCCTCGGTACGCCTTACAAAACCCTTGACGCCTGTTTCTTTTCCAATGCGATCCTAATCTTTCTTCAGAGTGCACAGGCCGGCTCAATAGCAAGAGGACGTCGACGCCGGATATTTGAGGCTGCGCAAGACGTATTCGATCGAGAATGGGATCAAAAATACAACAATTCTCGATGTTCCCATTCGATTGCTGAAGATTCGAATGCTTCACCCCGTTCAGCGCCTTCCTCCCCCAAAATCCGGCCCGGCAAGCCTCCGTTGTCCCGGAGCATCTTTACTTCTCATCCCGGCCAGCAAAGCCAAGCCGCTCCGTCACGCCTGGTCGCTTACAGATATTCGGACTTGCAGCTCGTGACATATTATCGTACCTGGCTTATGGGGTTATCGAAAATTGAAGCGAGCAGGAGGTCGGGCGTCTTAGCCCAAAGCGCGGCCGCTTTCTTCTGGAACGAGCGCATGAGCCAGTGGAACAGGGAACGAAGGAGGCGGATCGTCGCCATCGCGGAGAAGGAGGCAGCAAAAGCGCAGCGCAAGGGGAGACAGAGGTAAATTAGGCATGACTATTGATGGCTTCACGTAATGTTCTAGATCAAGGTTAATGTCAGCAGCGCCAAGTGAATTATAAGCATTTGCTTCTGTCCACCTGCAAGTTCGATGTCGCCGTGACTCCGATTCGTCCTCAGCTACTCGTCGCCTCAAAATGCTCGCATCATTTCCATATTAGCATAGTCTTCAGAAATAAGAGAGAGAAACCTTCGGTCTTCTTGAAATTGTCTGTTACTGTCGAGTCTAAAATTGTGATCACCTTGGGCCCGTGATCGGAGCTCGTTGTCACGCGGATAGCCGATGCGCACGGACCCTTGGCGACTGCCTCGCGCGTCCTCGCGCGTGGGCTCGCGTGGGCTCGCGCGTGGGGCCGAATCGTCCTTGGCCCGACCGCGCGACACGCTTGTCATCCCGCCACTCCATTCTGCCTCACCTTACCTACACCGCCCCAACAACACTCGGCGTTCGTTTACGGCCCTAATCCGGGGCTGCTCTGACTCCTCGCCCCCCGTTCGTTCCGCCTCCCGCGGCGCCTGGTCCGGTTCACTCAACATGCCGCTCCTTGGAGGCTCGACGCGCACGTTCAAGGCCTACGGCAAACGCAAGACCCACACCACCAACAGGACCAGTCAATCGCTATGGGATGACGAAGAGGTGATTACCAATAAGGAGTCGGTGCCACGAACTAGGATGCCGAGCATCACGCTCAGCTCGAGCGGAGAGAGCAACGATGACGACACCGATGCTGATACCGACTACGACCAGCTGCCCAAACCCGTTGGCATGCCCTTACTCAAGTCGAAGTCGAGTGTCCGGTACCAATCACAAGCCAAGCGAGATCTTTCCAACTCGGTTGCGCTCCGTCGTGCTGGAACCGCACCACCGGCGACCGATAAAGAGAACGTGGTGCCCACCGTCATCACCGCCTCCAAGAACACTACCGCACGGAAGCCGTCTTCGCAGGCCCTTCACATTGTTTCCGGTCCTCGCAAACCTATTCGTCCCCTCCAAGTGCGACCCACCACTCCGCTTGGCTCGCCGCGCAAGAAGAATCTTTCCGTGCGACCCGATCCGTCCGTACCGCCTAAAAGCAGCAAGCTTGCCCAATCCAGGCTTCAATTCGACGGCGTCCACGTTCCAGTGCGACGGGCACCCAAAGCTTCGTCTTCAAAGATTGCCCCTACCCCACGTGCATCGACGGTCGATTTGTCGCCTCAATCCCCGATAGCGCTATTCTCCAGCGAATTGGATGGATCCGTCGAGATCTGCAACTCCTTTGACTCGCTCAGCATCAACAAGAGTCGCACGTTGGTTTTAGAGGACGAAGATTGTGAGGAAGACCTCACGAGAACCGAGACTTCGAGTCGTAGCCTCGCCTCGATCTCTCGCCGACCCGAGATTAACAAAACGACCTCGACCTATCCGAGCTTCCTCAAGGAGCTGATGTCCATCACCGCCTCACCAGTCCCTTACGATTTTACCTCCTTCGTTAGTTCCCCTCCCTCACCCTTTTCCATCTCGGCCGGTACAAAATGGACCAAGATCGGCGAGGCGTCCTATTCCGAGGTCTTCGCGAGCGAAGGCGAAGAAGGCGAACAAATGGTCATCAAGATCATACCCGTCTCCAACGTCGAAGCTGCAACTGGGGTATTGGACCCGAATATGGGCAATCACTTGCCGTTTGTTTCCGATTGGACGGCGGTGCAGAGGGAGATTTGGGCGAGTGCGTTGGTCGGAGAAGGGATTCATGGGATCGAGGGCTTCGTGGAGTACAAAGGGTGAGTAATCGAAGGCCACCAAACATGTGTCCCGTGCTTCTTCTTTCCTGATATGGTTCCTTCGTCACGCAGCGCCTTCATCGTGCAAGGGCCCTACCCTTCCCGCCTCTTATCCGAATGGGATCTCTACCGACGCCGACTCCAGAGAGAACGTCGAGCCGACTACGATTCTCAAATACGACCGAGCGTACTCCACGACAACCAAGTCTACGCCATCATATGTCTCGCTCATGCGGGGACGGATCTCGAGAGCTTCAAGCTCAAGAGCTGGAAGGACGCCGCGAGTGTGTTGTGGCAGGCTGCGCAGGCTTGCGCGAGGGGGGAGGAGAAAGTTGAATTTGAGGTGGGTGCAGTCAGACTTTTTACGATCGAATTGATACGCTCTGAGCTGATAGATGGCAAGCTCTCACAGCACCGCGATCTGCACTGGGGGAACCTGCTGGTCAAGCCCATCCAAAAGTCGACCCCGCCCTTGCTCGCTCTCGACTTTGCTGCCCTCTCACTCACTCCCGACTCAGTCGCTGCTCCATTAGATTCCCAACAAACGGGTCTGCAAGTCACGTTGATCGACTTCACACTTTCACGCGCCAAATCAAGTGATGGCTTCGTCATTTTTGACGCCTTTGACGATGAAGAAGTCTTTGATGGCCAAGGTACGGATTGTCCCTCTCCCCATGCGCAGCAATCAGGGATTGACCCTCACATCTCCTCGGCCTGCGCAGGCGACCCACAATTCGACGTCTACCGCACGATGCGAGACCTCATCAAAGATGATTGGGAAGGTTTCCACCCAATCACGAACCTTTACTGGTTGCACTACCTCTCGCTCAAGCTCCTGCACGCCAAGAAACTCCGTCGTCCCGTCTCCGGCAAATCAATGAGTATCGCACGAGCAGCGGAAGAGATGAAGTGGTACGAGACGCTCGTTCGAATGGAAGCGAGTTTGAAGGGTCAAGTTCTTGGACCGATGCCCAAAGGGAAGAAGGGGAAGTCGGTTCCGAGATGGACGAGTGCGCAGGATTTGGTTCGGGTCTGGAAAGGGGATGTGTATCCTTGATACTCTGTGCGGCTAGAAGACAGTTTTTATGTTGTATTTGATTCCGCGTTTCGTCACTCGACTTTGATGCTATCGGTTACTCAGATGTAAGACTTGACTATTATGGTCTCCTCCGAGTCGATTCCATTTTCAGGGGTTACAGTGAACTAAAGTCAGCGCGAAAAGTGGTTCTGGGGATGCTAAATGGGATATCGGCTAAAGAAAGTCCCTGACGCCTTTTCGAATCACTGGTTGCGAGGCTTCCTAAGCGATTTTCGTTGAGGGATGTTGCTTTTGGTGCCGGACTATGCGCTGTAGGGGCGACGTTTCCTCGACGATTCGGCCTGCGCGTTCGCTTTCTCCTGAGCAGCTTGTGCCTTCCCGATCTCGAGGCACCTCACCCGGCGTTCGAACCACGTTCGGCTGTACATCTTTTTTAAGCGACAGAGGTTGGCTCAGTGAACCATTTTGATGATGAGGTGTGAAGAAGGACCTACCTTGGCGCGAGATTTGCAATGAATTAGATCGTAGAGCGTCGCGGAGGTGATGGCTTGAGCACGCACAATAGCACTACAGACAGCCTCGCGCTTCTTAGCACTCCTACTGGTTTATAGGGTCCACCCAGCTATAGAAGGCATGGTCACCTACCTTGGGGCTCGACCTTGAAAGTGAAGCTTCGCGCAAGTGATCAAGACGTCGTCGGTGTAACGCTTCATTCCCTTCTGGCGATGGTGGCGTGGCTTCGAGCTTTCGCTAGATGAAGGGGCAAAAAGAGACTCGGATGACTCGGGCGTGGACGGGGCTGTCATCTCCTCGTCTTCGAAATCGGACTCCGAGGTGTCGCTCTCTTCGTCTGACTGAACTTGTTCCACTGATTGAACTTGTTCGAGCGTCTTGAACTCCGTCTCATTCTCCTCCTCTCCCTCCTCCTCCTCCTCCTCCTCCTCCACCACCACCTCGGTGATCAGCGAGGTGACCTCAGCCGCTTGGCTGTGTCAGTCAAGACCGCGGCTTCAGTGACGATCTGAATCTAAACACAGCACAGCGGAATCACGCACATTTCTTGCTCTTGCTCCAACTTGGCTTTAGCGAGTGGAAAGATCCTGTTCTGTGCGGCTTTGATATTTGCGCGTTGACGGTTGGAGACGCAAGCGTGTTTTTGCGACTGACTCCGGCGAGGAGTTGAACGTCGTCAGCCTGAGTGAGCTGCCCGCGGGGTGGCTTTCGACCCAAACGTGGGGGCACTCACATGACGACCCAGAAACCTTCCGAGAGTTGTCATCTTGATTCCAACTTTCTCGGAAATGGTCCTGATTGAGTCGAAAAGTATTTAAGAAGACTGCATGAGTGAATTCGCACTGAGTTCTATGCGGTTTCAGGTGGTGCCAGCGCGGGGGATGGATAGCTCCTTTCGAAGACTCGAGAAGACGACTAAAACTGCGCGCGGGGGTGCGGAGAAAGGAACTGACTGCAGCTTCTCGCCACGGAGGTCCATGCACCTCGCCTGGACGAGTCGTTCGGGAGCGATCGTGTCGTAGATCGAGGTATGTTGCGTGAAAGTAGTCTCTGCTCGGCTTGCTGGGATGCGTGCAATCGACTGTCTTGCCGAGGCCCCGCTGTCATGGGAGGCCCTTCGCGCGCGCTTGGCCGTGGCTGATCTCGTCATCTCGCGCGGCGCCTCAGGAGCTTCGTCCTCGGATTCGAAACCGAGGTGCTCTTCGGCATCGCTGAGGGGTGAATCGACAGTCGACATGGGTCGTTGACGCTTGCACGGGGTCTGATTCACCACGACGCTCAGCAACCGGGCCCGAGGTCGGGGTGCGACGAACTTGAAGCTGGTGGGCAGGCCGAGGGGGGAACGAATTACCTTCGCCGCGGTCGACCTCGGCCAGTGAGTGGCACCAGGAATCGGGGTCGTACGACCGAGCTGACCACGAGAAGCAAGCGACTTGGTCGGGTTCAGTCGGATCGTCGGACTGTTCTCGTCCAGTCGGGTACGACAGAACGACTCCATCGCTTCGAGCATGACTACCTCCGACGTCGAGGTACGACCGAGGAAGAGCCTTGCTTCTGCTTGTGCGGGGATGTGGGGGGAAAGCCTGTGGAGAGAAAGGAAAGGAGGCTTCACGCGCGCGCTCCGGCGCTACAATCTCGTAGCATAGCTCATTTGAAGCTGGACCAACTAAATAATGAAGTTGGAGCGCACTAGTCCCATCTAACTAGCAAAGATCAAACGTGAGTGCTTACCGCAAAAATTCACCCAATTGCCAATGACACGAGCGTCTTATGGCCCCTGCCATGACACTCTGCAGTCCGAACGCTTGCAAAAGAGAGAAGTACCATTGACGCACCAATTCAGAGGGGTATGGACTGGTGCTATTGTGCCCATAGAACCCTCGGCTTAGCAAGATGCTCCAAGTGAGCAGCGAAAAAGCGGAAGAAGGAATTCGGTTCAGGGGCTCAAATTTCGAGACCTTGATATACCAACAAAGCCTTGACCTCGTCACGACACAGCACCCGGTTGTTCTACGGCATTTACGGTCTTCTTTTCTTTCACTCTATCAATCGTCGATTTCCTGGAATTCAAAGGTGCTGGTCTCCTCTTGCGTTCTTTCTCTGACTTGCGATCTCACATGAACTCGCCCGTTCTTTGCGCTTCCTCGAATGCCGCTAAGGTGCCCTGAATTCCCCGCCCAAAGCGATAGAGCACAGCAGCTACCCGTTTTCGTGTTGCTCGAATGAATGAATTCAACGCGTGCATTGCGAAACCAGCCTGAACCCTCTACTTCGCCCCCGCGGTCCCCGGTGGCCCAGTCTGTTCGTCCGGACCACCCATCATCAACAAGACGACGACGGGGAGGATGTACATCCAGTACTTGGCCAAGAAGCCCTTCTCCGGTGGTGGGGGCACAATTTTGCCGTCTTCACCGACGACGATGTGTTCGTCCGGGTCGACGGGCTTGAAGACGGGTCTTTGGAGAGTGTGGGGGGGAAAGGATTGGGTCAGTCGCAAGGTCATCAAGCATTTCTCGAGAGGAAGATGCTGCTGAGCTTACCCTTCCGGTCTGACAGGTCTCTGTATGGTGACCTCCATACTCGGCCCATCGTGACCAGGCCCTCTGACCCATTCACCTCTCCCTTCCTTCCATAGACAGCCTTCGTGGATCGTGTTGGTCTCGTACCTCGTCGACAGCAGCTCATCCCCAAGAATGTCAAGGACAAGGACTCGTTGAATTTCTTGTTTGTCACGGCATGCTTGAGAATGCACTGAATCAAGAAGAGAAAACCCCCCCAAGCTTCTCAGTGAGGGTCACAGGAAAGTCGAATCGTTGGCGCTGATCGTACCGAATCAACACTAATCACCGTCGCCTGATCCTCGCCCACCGCAACCTGGTACACCACCCTCTCTTGTACGCCTTGAGGAAAAGGCACCTGTTCAATCCTCCACCACTTGGACGTCGATCCGTCTCCCGAAAGTGAGGATGAGTCGTCGAACCATGCCGTTTCGGCTTCGGTATCGACGTGCACGACGCCGCGCTGATACCATTCCTCGGAGAATCCGGCGGGTGATGGACCTCGCTGGGGTTGAAAGCGGTGGTAGAGAGGGTGGGATTGGGTGGCCTGTGAAGTGTGCAATTTCCACGGTGGGATTGGGTGAGCGGGGGAGCGGAGCCAAGCTCGTCGTCGGGGAGAACGAGAGCAACGCGAGGGCGAACGACTTACGGAGAGTACAGAGGAGGCGAGCGAGGCGAGGACGACTCCTAATGCGATGATCCGTGTCGCCATGTTGGTGTTGATCTCAGTTTCACACGAGGACGGAGGTTCGTTTGAGCAAGGAGGGAGAGCGCGCGCTTGGCGCATGTGGAGCGCGCATAGACGCGTGCTCGAATTGGAAATCAATGCGGAAATGGCCGACTTAGCCAGACTTAGAGCTTAGCCCCTCGGCAATTCGGTCGCGTTCGGTCGCGCTTCTCCCGGCAGCAGGCAGTGCCGGCAGTGACTGAAGTACTGACCCACACGCACCTCAGGCGTACCTTCAAAGATACAGTGTAGACCGCGCGCGCGAGCGCGCCAAAAACCTCGATCCTCAGCGGGTTTCACACTGGGGTTGGTCGCCCAATACCGCGGTAGCCAGGACTCCACATCCCGGGGCCGTCAAGGGGACAGCAGTGTGTGTAGTCCAACTACGAGATTGTTGCGATGGGTCCAATCCCCTAAAAATACTTCCCAAGCTGCCACGTGATGCCACTTCGAATAAATTCATCTTGTCAGAGTCTCGATGGCCTCCGAGCTGAGTCTGCGGCCCTGCGCCAGGTGCTTCACGGTCACGTGCAACCCGTGATCGAAGTCTGTTCTATCTGTTGAAGTCGCGACCAACGGCCAGACGCGTGCCAAACCGCACGTGCCTATTCCTCTCCTGCCACATCGCGAGCGGCAGCCGTACCTCGACACTAGATCTTCCGACACGATGACTCACCGTTTCATTCCTGGACAGTTCAGACCACGCAAGCTGAGGCCGCAAGACCTAATGATCCTCCCAGCCTGCGCCAAGATCAAGGTCTACGGTCCCTAAGGTGGAATGAACATCGTTTCGACTAGACCAAGACCCACCGCATCATCAGCTTCATTATCATCGACGTCGAATTCGGCACAGACTCCTGCTCCCCTAGTCCCACTCTTACCGGACCCGGCATCCGCATCCGCTGCCGCTGTGGTCGAGTATAGCGACGACTATGGGGCAGACGAGGACGACGGCGCCGGAGAACGCTCAGATCTCGACGACAGAGCCATGCACGAAGGCGATGGTGGTTAGAACAGAAATTTTGCCAACGCACACTTCCTCCTATCCTCGAACCCTGCCGACTGGGTGCCTACGATTCACACAACATGTCTCAGATGACGCTGGACCGCCTTAGGAATGAGCTCCACCCCATCGTCACCCCCATTCATACCTTTGAAAGGGTGGACAGGACATACCTCGCTTTCCTTGTGCGCGAGGCGGCATTCAGCAAGCACGCACGACCTCGACTCTGGGTGCAGTACATGTCGTTTGTGGCGTGCCCAAAATCGCATTTAAATCCACGCATCGTTGAAGTCGAGAACGGATTCAGGATCGCCGACGAGGTGGCCTCGCCCCCGTGCGACTGCGAAGGCACACACGTCCTTTCCATTCTGGTCCATGGCGCCACCAGTCGTAAGCAATTCCGAATCTTTCTTCAGCTTTCTCTGCTGGGGAACGGGGATAGCTCGCTCACCTGTGTCTCCAATGGCTCCATTTGGCACAGACTTTCCCCACGAGGTCTCTTTCTGTCCTTGATCCATTAGTGACGATCCCCAAATCACTTACGCCGAACGACTGGCTCAGATTGGCCTTATGAGTGCAACTGCCTCGAGACCGCTTTCTGCTTTCGCATTCCAAGCTCTACAGATGGGAGAATCTTGCTGGGTTGTTGATCCCTCGTCCGTTGATGGGATGTCCCAAGGGATGGATGATCATTATGGAAGATGCGGATGGGGACATTCAGGCGGGCTGGCGTCTCATTAGTTTGTAAGTTGAGGTCAAATTCAGCGCGATTCATGAGTCTTGTGTGGGCCGGTGCTAATCTATTCCCCTGCATGCGCACTTCTCTAGGATCGCGAGCCTCAATGGCAACGAGCACTCGACGAGTTCCGAGCATTGGCCGCACACAAGACTGGATCCGACAATCGCCTCTTCCACATAAAGGGTTCATTTGCCGCCAAACGTCCTGCAGGATTCGCACCAACACATTGAACCTGCCAAACCGGGCACCTACACTTGATCACTTGTTTGCGCGTGATGGAAACTTTTAGCAATGGCGCAACCAGGCAGCCAAGTATGACCCACAAGCGACTACGCCGGACTTGCTCATCAGCGCGGCAGAAATATCGGAAATGAAAGAGGCGGTCGAGCGGGCGCCGACCCCGTCCAAGAAGGTACGTCGTTCAGCCTGATAGTCCAGAGAACGCCCTGCTCTGCCCTGATCCTCTAACATCTCCACTTGCGGGCATGCACAGAATCTTAAAAAGTTGCTGACGATGGCGCTGAGAAGCTCGGGCCGGGAAAACCGACGCGGCTCTTGTGGCGTGCGTGTGTCGTGTGTCGGCATAACGCTGTTTCCAAGATATCCAACCTTGAGAGGAGCGGCGGTACGTACGTATGCCTGTACCATCTTCACAACATCGTTGCAGTGTTTAATTACTGTCCTCCTCATTGGGGGTGGCTCGACATTGTAGGCTGTACTATGCCTTGGCTCTGATCAAGCACGTCTCAGAACAAGAACAGCCCGAAGCCAACATTGGGGTCTTGTAAAACATTGCCTGCAACCTCAAGCATCACATTCAGAACGCGCGTTTAGGTATCAAATTCTCTCTTGTGGTCGACTCGACTGAACATACTCGTTTCTCGCGATGTGTAGAGCGATGATTAGTGCCTAAACGAGCCCTAGTTAGTGCCTAAATCCCCCCCCCCCCCCCCCCCCCCCCCGTGTTAAATTTGCCACAAGTGTCTTCGCGCTTTCGCGCATCAATGGCCCTGTCACGTCGACGTGAACCCTCAACTTTTCCCCAACTTCGGCTGCACCGATGGCGAAGGCGTCCAGGTATCACATACTGCAGGTTACATAAGTAGATTGATCCTGCGCTTTAAACATGTCGTAATTTATTTTTCTACTCGGCGCTTGCCCCCACCCCTACCCACTGGCAGATCTAATTTGCAATCTGCCACCCACGTGTTCCACCCCAAGACACAGTGTTCAACACCTCTTCTTGCCTCCTCCTAGTTCCTTTTCATCTCATTATACCTTACGTGGCACAATAGAAGGGTTGTCTGCCACTCTATAGGGTTTTCTGCTTCCATCCACGGAATCACTCAAATCGCCAAAATCGCCAAGGGGTACCACTGCACTTTTTACCGGTTTCTGGAGGCCAAAAACGTTAAGTGCTTCAAACGGACCAAAAGTCCTCTATTACCTCCCCAACATAGGTTCTTCATGCCTCGAGTCATCCGCGCCTTCAGAAGAGCAATGTTCAGACCTTGATAGGGGCTGAAGGTGAATGTGCCGGGTTTAACCGTCAACTGCGTGTGCTTCGAGGCTGAAAGTCGAAAAAAACTATAACGAAAAGTTCGGGCACAGTGATATGGTCGCGAGGGTATTCTACTGAACCCTCCAAAAAGTTTGGAACAGCAGTACCTTCTTTCTATCTCCCACCCAGCCTGACCGAGTGCAAAACGTCAAGACGAACCTTGGTCTCGGGCATTTCGAGGCTGAAAGTCGGGAAACACTACAACGAAAAGTCCGGGCACAGTTAATATGGTCACGAAATCTTTACAATAGACTTCATTGAACCGTTCAAGAAGATTGGAACAGCAGTACATGTTTTCTATCTCCCACCCAGCTCGACCGAGGGTTCGTGCGAGGATGCCGAGTCGGCTCTTTTGCCCCCCCCCCCCCGCTAAAGTCAAATCCGGGGTTCCGCAAGGGTTTAGGTGACACCATGACGGTAAGCCGGGTCAGGGGAGAGTATTCGACGGATGCATCTCGATTAACGAGCTGCCTCGAGTCAAGCCGTCAAATACTATCTCATACCATGGGCAGGGGCGGTAGGCGCAGCGTGCCGTTGAGTCCACCCGATGCTCTGATTTTGAGCTCAAGAGAAAGTGTCCTTTGAAGGCCGGCATGAGGCTCAACTTGACTGCTGAGCACGATAGTGACATTCAAATCAACCTTACTCGAATTCGGCTCTCTTACATCCAATGTATCTTTGAGACTGGAGGGTGGATTATGAACACTGAGGTCGCTAGCCCGATAAAGGGGCGATTGGCCCGATTGCACGTACTTCAGTCCACAAGGTCATGTGCTAGGCTTTCTGAGGTGCATCTGGTACAGCGAAGTGATACCTGAACTTGAGAATAATCGCCGATCGGCGATGCCCCAACCTCATCGCGCATACAAACCCGAGCTAGACGCGTCTTGAAGAGTGAAGAATTATAGGAGTGAAATCGAGTGGCGTTGTCCCTTTTCAAGCGGCGTGCCTCTTCCGTATGCACTTATTTTCTCAGACACGCAGTCTTGCATGCCAAAACCAAAACAATTCACACTTATCGAGCAAGAATCTGTTCTCACCGGTCACTGGAAGGTTCCGCCAATAAATGATAACTTCGAGAGCGCTCGGCGATTCCGCTCTGGCGTCCTTCACAGGTGTTTTCAAACCACAGAAGGCGAGGTAAGGCAGAACAAGCCAAAATCAAGTCGTTGCGTAGTAGTCTTGGCAGCTACAATTATCGCTCTGGTGTTTCTGAGTACTTGCGCCCCTTTGTGAGACGGTCCGCACGTCTCGAATGATCCCTCCCGAGTGAAGTGCGTTGCAGATGCTTGTGACTGATCAGACCAAGAGATGGCTTCTTCGCGTTGAGTGTATGGTATAGCTACATTACATTCGGTTAGTAATAACGAGTGTGATACGTTGCTGATGCGCCAAAGCGTTCTTGAACCACCATTTTCATCGTATTGGGTGAGCCGGTCGGGGAGCGGAAATCGCCAAGGCGCAAACCCCCCCGTTAACATGGACAATTATCTTGTATTGAGAAAGAAGTTTCGGCCTGTTGAACCAAGTCTTCGGGTTGCTTGGCATGCCAACGCCTTCTTGAGCCCGTTGTGTTTGGAGTGCACCGGCTATCGAAATAGTCGAGAGAGGGCAGAAAGGGATCAGGGTGAAGAGTCCAGATCGAACGGAATCGGTCCGACACGGGAAGCGACGCGACAAACAGCACTCACCAAACGCTTGCTGCACCAATTGACGGTACTAGATGCTGAGATCTCGAAATGTCAATTTCTTGTCGTAAACGTCGCCGGCCCAGACTGCAGTGGAGTAGATGGCACGCAAGGGTCAGCAAGAACGAAGAGGGCAGGGAGCATAGTCAAAGCGCGTGGTCAAGTCGGAATCTCCACCGCGCACCTAGCTGGATTGGTCCATTCACTGACTCCTCGAATGCAGCATGGCCAGTTACGATTTTGGTGAAGCGCTTGACTATATCAAGTTCCTGGTCGGTTCCGAACCAGCCCATGCGTTCAGAGAAAGCCTCTGCCCCAGCGGAACACCGGAAGGCGCGACCTTCCTTGCGCTCCACACAGCTGGAGCCGATCACAGCGAATGTCTCGATTTGGAAGTTCAACGAATAGTAGGCGCTCTAAGAAGCACACTGTGTAAGTAAGCGTGTTGAACAGACATGAAGAGACTCCACAAGAAGCTCAACTCACAGTATCTTGGCATTGTGAGGCAAGTTCTTTATAAGCTTGTGCAGCTGCCTTGTCAGACACCGCCGCTGTACAGGGTTACGCGAAGGCAATAGTGGATACAGAGTTGTCCACATCATCGGCACCAATGGCTGTCGTATCTTGCTCCAGCGCCGGGATGTCCTCGCATTCGGCTCGCCCGCTTTCTGTCGCGTTGATCCGAGTCCACAACTCGCTGGCGATCGGTTGCCATTCTATCAGGCTGACTGGGACTGGGGAGTAGGAATAGCAGCAATTAGGCTATTCAGAGCACTTCAACACAGCAACGAGGAAGGTTTGTAATCTGCTTACGATCAATACCATCATTGTTGGCTAGTTTCTCCAGAAGTACTGGCTCGTCCGGAAGGTGTCCCACGTGCTCAGCGCCCTTCTTTTGCTGACGACCTTTGACTGGGTGACGCGTTGGAATCGCTCAGCCGGATGTTCTCGTCGCAATAGTACCATTCCATGACGGCACGGCAAGCATCTCCTCAAATGCACGATGACGGTCCTTCTTTCTCTTCCTTGGGGATATAGCGCTTAGGCGGCTTGCGTTGCACGCGCTCGATCATGCCTTAAGGAATACGAGCACCTGCGGGTAGGAATTACTTGCGAGCGCCGGCGGAGGTCGGAGACGGCCGCAATTGTTCGGTGGTGGAGCCTGAAGATCGTTGATCGAATGTTGAACAGCAGCTGGGATTGGGATACTGGCCACGCGCAGACTGATTGGACGTAGAAAGACCCGGCATCGCGTTGGCGGTTGAGACGGGACTGAACAAGAAATCCATCGTGCCGTCCATGGAAGATAGAACTCTCAGAAGCTAGAAAGAGATCAGGTCCGAGAGTAGTCAGTAGACAATTCCAGCAGGAGCAATCGAAGGCAGGGTCGATCGATTGTCGTATACAACTAGTCACGTGGGCTGAGCTGGGCAATAACGACGTGACGTACGTGTATTTTGGACAGGTATCGAACGGAGATCAGGCACCTAGAAAGGTGATCTCACAACAGAGGTGAAGTAGAAGAAGCCTAGGGATAAGTACGATGGCTTTGGGTGGTCAGACGTTACGCTTTCTGACAGCACGAAAGCCAGTTTGGCTGGGAGGTGAGCTGAGCTAGCCAGCGGCTGTCAACGCCCAGGTCGCGGGGGAGGCGGACGCGGGGGAGGCGGACGCGGCGCGGCAGCAAACATACACCTCTGGAACTCACTGATATCTTTTGGGCAGCTTTTGTACAACGCTGGTTGAAAAGTGCGCGCACAACGAGGGGAAAGAGGCGAAGAGGGCGCGCGACCGACACGTGACGTGTGCTTAAGCTAGCTCCAGCCACGGCCACTGTCTGCCAAAAAGTTTGCGCGATTGAGATGTCCCGAATCACCACTGTTCCACATTATTTTAAAATTGGGAAACATCAGACCTTTTGAGTCGGTCCGTATTATGCATCTGTCGCTGTTGACCGCCCCGGGATGTGGAGTCCTGGCTATCCGGGTATTGGGCGACCATTCCTCGTGTGAAACTCGCTGAGGATCGAGGTTTTTGGCGCGCTCGCGCGCGCGGTCTACACTCTATCTTTGAAGGTACGCCTGAGGTGCCCACACGCCTCTCTCCTTCCGCTCCTTCACTTGCTGCATTCACCCTCTCCATGGTCCGTCCCCTGGGCAACGAGCTGCTGAAATTGCTCAAGCTGACGTGTTCTCCCGCAAGCGCTCTTCGCTGCGTGTGCTTCTGCAACAGACCATGTCGGCCACCGAATCCTCCCTCGCACCGGGTCAGTAGTTCAAACGGTCAGCCCGTCGACGGCCGAACGGGACCACGCGGTCGCCCCCACACCTCCTCTCACCGCCACCTTCCCTAGCCCGCACATCCGTTTCGAACCGCACAGACCACCTCAGGCTAACCCCAATCCCACTCTGTCTCCAGCCCGTGCCTTTATCGACTTTGTCAACGCCGCGCCGACCCCGTTCCACGCCGTTGCCGAAGCCGTCTCGCGCCTCGAGGCCGTCGGCTTCACGCGCCTATCCGAGAAGGATGCCTGGGACCAAGGGGACAAGGTCCGTCCGGGAGGAAAGTACTACGTTACCCGAAACCAGAGCTCCTTGATTGCTTTCGCGGTGCCCGAATACAAGAAGGAGGACGAGGGCAAACCGAGGGGGATGAGCATCGTAGGGTCAGTCTCGCCCCCGGTACCGGGGAGGAGGCACGGATGCCTGAATGCAACAGCTGATGTTGAACGTCGTATATTGTAATCTTCAGCTGCCACACGGACTCGCCGCGCTTCATCGTCAGGCCTGTCTCGCGGAGGGAAAAGTGTGGCTTTGCCCAGGTCGGCGTCGAGACCTATGGTGGGGGGATCTGGCAGACCTGGCTCGACCGGGATCTTGGCATCGCCGGTCGCGTAACCCTCTCCGGAACAGCCTCCTCCAAAAGCCAAGGTGTCGAGTACGCGTCGCACCTCGTCTTGCTTCGTAAACCGATCTTGCGTATGCCGACGCTCGCCATCCACCTCGAGCGAACTGGAACGGACCGATTTGACTACAACACCGAGACGCAGATGGTCCCCATCCTGGCGATGGCCAACAAGGCGCTGAATGAGGCGTTTGCTCAGGAGCATGATGCGGCCACGGTATCGTTCAAGGATCCTCTGGCCATCACGAGCCATCACCATCGTCAGTCACTGATAGCCTCTGCCCTAGGCGCGCGCTTGAATGTTCCAGGCTGACTAATGGTCTCTCCCAATAGCCATCATGTTGCATGCCGTCGCCTCTTCTCTATCCAAGTCCTTGGGCGAGAAAGTATCTCCTGCCCAGATCCACGACTTTGAGCTCTCCCTCTTCGACGTCCAACCCTCGACGATCGGCGGTGCCTTGAACGAGTTCATCTTCTCCCCTCGCCTCGACAACCTCTTCTCCTCCTTCGCGGCCGTCCAAGGTCTGATTCAATCCGTGTCCTCCCCAACATGGGCCACAACGAGCTCCGATGGTCGCGTATCGATGATCGCCCTGTTCGATCACGAAGAAGTCGGCTCCGTGTCGGCCTTTGGTGCCGAATCCAACTTTATCGAATCGACGATTGAAAGGGTCGCCGTCGCGCTCAAATCTCCCTCGGAATCCACGACCTCGGCGTACCAACGCGCCCTATCCCGATCCTTCCTCCTCTCCACCGACATGGGTCATTCGCTCCACCCTTCCTTCCCCGAACGACACGAAGAACTTAACCGCCCTCTGATGAACTCGGGACCAACGATCAAGACGAATGCGAAACAACGGTACGCGTCGAATGCGCAGACGACGTTCTTGCTTCGTAGGGTCGCCGCGATCGCGCAAGTGCCGTTGCAGGAATATGAAGTGAGGAATGATATGGCGTGTGGTTCGACGATCGGGCCTTTGGTGTCCAAGATTGGGTTGAGGACGGTCGATGTGAGTCTTTCATAGAGGTTGATCTCTCACTTCAGCCCATTGCAAGGCAGAAACTGATGTGCGTTGAATCATTCCCAGATCGGTTGCCCTCAATTGTCGATGCACTCCATTCGCGAAACGGCGGGCACAAAGGACATGGCTTTGTTGATTCAGCTGTTCGAAGCCTACTTTGAGAACTTTGGTAAAGTCGATGATTTACAGGTCGATTGAGGGGTAAAGATGGGTTTTTTGTTGTTGAACGAAGATGTGAGTACAATACCAAGTTTAAGCAAGTTCCCTTTTCCTCGTTTGAAATACAGTACATGCAAACTAGAGGATTCAGATTCGCATCACTGGGTCAGACTGCACAATTCCTCCGGGGTTAGTGTCTCAGAAGGGGAGACATGTCTTCGTGCGGCACCGGCGCCGGCCTCCGTGTATATGTGGAAGGCCTCAGCCAGTCCAGCTTGATGACCATATGCGTGACGAGGTTGCTCTCGACGTGTTCGAGCGCCTCGAACAGGCCTACGAAGCCGAGCAGCGCTATTGGGCACCAGACGACTCGGACGCACGGGCCCCCGAGCAAATCTCGGCAGCGACCCCAGCGGGCGTACCGAACGATGGCGCCGGCCCAACAAGCCCAAGTCCGTCAAGAAAGCTACGAGAGAATAAGCCCCGTTCGATGTTCCTTCGGCTTGTCGCTAAGCCCATACGTCGTCGCCGGTTCCTCGGAGCGATTTCTCATATTTCTGGCTGTTGGAGAGCGAGTTTTGGGCAGTTTCATGACCTTGAATTTTTCATGTTCTCAGACCTCTTCCAATGTACGACTCAAAAAAGGTACAAATCGACCCCTCCGACACCTTGTTCCGATGTACAAATCGGCCTAAAATCGCTGTTTTCCGAGAGCTTTCGAGCGAGCAACAGGCGATGTTGCGAGCGAGAACAGTTGGTTCTAGCAAGAGGGAGTGATTCACACCGCACTCGCCTTTCGACTGGCTCGGCGCGCCCGTTGGTCGCCTTTGGCAACCGGCCGGAATCATCCCATTTCAGGGGGGTTTTTTTGCTATGGCGTGCGCCGCGTCCTTTCTGCTTCCGACCCCCACGTGGTCGTTCACACCACAACCAGCTCAGAGAGTAACAACATCGATACAGTACTGAACACTATGGTCAGCCAACGCTACTGTTGCTACAAGTATCTTCCTCGATCGTTCACGCCACCACCACCGCTCTGCCTGCATTGCAGCATCGCCTACCTCTTGTTGAAGGAGGATCAGCGCATGCTGTTGTGGATTTGGAAGATGGCAGGGATGTCATGACGATCAAGATCAAAGGGCTTACCGTAGCGAAGACGCTGAACAGTACCGGTTACACCCTCGACTTGACGAGCTCCTTGAGCGAGCTCACGGCGATGTGGCCGTAGCGACGATGCCATTCCATCAAAGGCGCTCCCACTGTCGCACGAGTTGCAACATGAGCTTGGTCCTCGACAATGCGCGTAAAGTCGAGGGTGTAACCGGTACCGTTCAGCGTCTTCGCTACGGTAAGCCCTTTGATCTTGATCGTCATGACATCCCTGCCATCTTCCCATCCGCAACTAGCTCCTGATCGGTATAGAGCACGAGTCGAGACGAGGTTCACCGGAGCGCCCGGGAGATGGTAGACGTTCGAAAGTGAGAGCGAGGCCCCGCTTCTCAACTTGAACCGTACCGTACCATACGTGTCGCAATGTACTACCTGACCGCTCGCGGTTTGAACGTTCAGACTTCCATGTTGACGGTCGGTAAGCAGACTTGCGTTGCTGACGTAGTGCTGACTTGCACCGGTGTCCAGGATCCAGATCTCACTCTGGTCGTTCTGTGACACCCTATTCGCGACGTTGATGTGAAGCGAATGGCTCTCCTCGAGAGACTTGACCACCAACGCAAAAGAAGCCGACTCCTCCGAATCCGCAGATCCCTTGGAATGCTGATGTTGCTTCTTCTTCTTGTTGCTGTGGTTCTTGTTACGACCGCGTTTGGCGTTCGGATCGTACTTGGGACATTCCGGATCGATTTGGTAATGACCGGTTCCCTTGCAACGACGACAAATGCAGTTCGCATCACGCTTGACTTGCGTGCCTTCGCGAACCGCTAACGCTCCCGCGTTCTTGAGTAACTTGTCGTACTTGCCAGTGAGCTTGCGTTCACTGTACTCGTCGGTAAGTCGATTGACGGCTTAGTCAACCGAGCACTTATCGCTGAGCTTTATAGCTTGCTTGAGCATCTCGTATGAGGGAGGTAGAGCTTGAAGCATAAACGCGACGATGGCTTCATCCTTGAACTTCTGGCCGAGATCTTGGAGTTGATCGACCTTGTCCGTGATGCCCTTGAGAAACTCGCCGAGGTTGGTGTCCTCATCGTACGACGCATTCGAAATCTCGTAGAGTAGCGTGCGAATCTTGAACGGATCGGCGTTCCCTTCGTGGTGTTGTTTCAACTTCTCCCAGATGTCTTTGGCTGAGAGCGACTTGCTCTTGACCATCTTGAGATTCGAATCGTCGAGGCATGAGATGATGATCGCGCGCGCACTACGATCCCACTTGGTGATTAGAGTCGGGACCTTGCCCTCCTCTAGACTTGGGTCGATGCCATGGAGAGTCTTCCATGCTTGCACATCCATACTCGATGGTCGGTCGGCTCCGTGTTGAAGTACACTGCTGTAGCCACGACCTTCGAGGAACGCGTCGACTCGGATCGACCACAGCTCGTAGTTATCTTTACCGAGCTTGGTGATCTTGACGTCCCCTTCATTCGATACATTGGTGGTAGTCGTCGAACTCATAACCTGTTGTGGATTTGGACTTGGAGTACCAATGAATGAATGAAGATTCGCTGTAGCTACACGGCGTTGATAGATGACCTATTGTGAGATAGAGTATCGCCAAGGTCAATCAACTTGTAGCAGGCGAATGGGCAAGATAGATGTCGAGTGTGTGTTAAAGAAGAGGGAGAGAGTGAACGAAACCAGAGCCTTAGATAGTATCCGCGTGCAAGCCACCTCTGAGTCCCATCAAGACACCACACCGCCATCTGCCTCCATCCGGCGCCGCGCCACGCGCGCGCCAACTTCCCAATGCCACAAGTCCCTCTGGACCGCTGACCCTTTACTAATTTCCCACAACACATGCATCTCTTGAAGGTGGCTTCACTTTTGGTGTACTGATTAAGGTGACCAGGATGGTTTTACAACACCTGTCTTTCTCGGCTTCCACGCACCCGCACCCGCCCTTTCGACCCGCGTTCTGGCCGGCTCTGCGCTAGAATGTGGTCTTGACTTCTCGGCGTCGCTACCTCTCCCTCTCTCCTATCGAAGACTAGCTTTCGCGCTCGCACCGTTTCTGCGATATCGCTTGCCTACAGCCCCGACTGGTCCACCCCCGAAGTCACCGCGGAACCACTCCGTGCGCCTCGGACTTCATCCTCCAACTTGTCGTCCTCCGTTATGCCTTCGACCTCTGCTCCGGTTTCTAGCTCGAGCGAGTCGAGACTCGATAAACTCACGACGACCCAACTTGCCTCTGGCCGATCTGGCCCCTCGCCGGCCTCACCGACAACGGCTCCCGCCAAGGCAAGCAGAGCCGCTTCAAAGCGCTGTCGATATTGACCCGGACCTTGGACACTCGCTAACACACGCTTCTTAAACGAATCCTATGTATACCCTTTTCACATGCAGAATGAGTCCAGTTGCGATGAAGCACGTCGAACCATCTCACGTTCGAGTTCCAGTCCCATCGCAGCAAGGCCCGCCCGTCTGCACGGAGGTGAGAAGCGCGCTTAATCCACTTCGCCTTTGGATTCAGTCGGCGCTCGCATTAGCTGATACACTACATCATTTAAAACGATTATCTCCCGTGTCGTAGGACTTATCTTCACAACTGGAGCTGGGACAGGGCACATCCGCTTCATCGACTCCGCCTACCACTTCAGTTTGGTTCCTCACTGCCGATCCTCTTCGCCACCCCTTTGCCAACCCCTGCGGTGAGACTGCCGCACACGACTCCGCTCAAGGCGGCGAGCTTCCTCACCGTTCGTCGAACCGTCACGCGCTCAGGATGAGACCGAATGGGAGACTGTGCGCGCGGAGGTGAAGAAGCAAATGTCGCCCAAGCAAATGACCAATATTCTCGGGCGTGTGATACTGAACCGTAGCGGAGGGCCAATCTATTCGCCCCGAGGCGAGTTCCCTTGAGCGCCTGACGATTCGACGAACGGTGAGGAAGCTCGCCGCCTTGAGCGGAGTCGTGTGCGGCAGTCTCACCGCAGGGGTTGGCAAAGGGGTGGCGAAGAGGATCGGCAGTGAGGAACCAAACTGAAGTGGTAGGCGGAGTCGATGAAGCGGATGTGCCCTGTCCCAGCTCCAGTTGTGAAGATAAGTCCTACGACACGGGAGATAATCGTTTTAAATGATGTAGTGTATCAGCTAATGCGAGCGCCGACTGAATCCAAAGGCGAAGTGGATTAAGCGCGCTTCTCACCTCCGTGCAGACGGGCGGGCCTTGCTGCGATGGGACTGGAACTCGAACGTGAGATGGTTCGACGTGCTTCATCGCAACTGGACTCATTCTGCATGTGAAAAGGGTATACATAGGATTCGTTTAAGAAGCGTGTGTTAGCGAGTGTCCAAGGTCCGGGTCAATATCGACAGCGCTTTGAAGCGGCTCTGCTTGCCTTGGCGGGAGCCGTTGTCGGTGAGGCCGGCGAGGGGCCAGATCGGCCAGAGGCAAGTTGGGTCGTCGTGAGTTTATCGAGTCTCGACTCGCTCGAGCTAGAAACCGGAGCAGAGGTCGAAGGCATAACGGAGGACGACAAGTTGGAGGATGAAGTCCGAGGCGCACGGAGTGGTTCCGCGGTGACTTCGGGGGTGGACCAGTCGGGGCTGTAGGCAAGCGATATCGCAGAAACGGTGCGAGCGCGAAAGCTAGTCTTCGATAGGAGAGAGGGAGAGGTAGCGACGCCGAGAAGTCAAGACCACATTCTAGCGCGAGTGGTAATACTAGTAACTGAGCTTCCGATAGAGGAGATGCAGCGACGCCGAGAAGTCAGGACCACACTGTAGAGCGAGTGGTAGAAAGAGAAAGCTACCAGGAATAAACCGCCGCGTGGAATAAGTGTTGTGGGGATTATGTAAAGGGTCAGCGGTCCAGAAGGACTTGTGGAGTTTGGGAGTTGACGCGCGCGATTCGCGGCACTGGATTGCGGCAGATGCATCAGCAAAATGGGCACTCGGCGCGCACCGCTTAAAGGCGCTTACACATGCGCGCGCGAAAATTATGGCACCCTTAAGGCATCCCTACGGCTCCATACGGCGCCGCCATACGGCCTTCCTAATCATTTAGGCGAATAGCCATATGGCCCATATATGGCCAGCCCATAGGGCACGAATATGTGCGAGCCATATGGCAGCCATAGGGCGGCTTGATATAGCCCCCCGAAGGAAGCCATAGTGAGACGATAGGGTGGCCTTACTGTAGAAGCATGGACGCAATGTGGTACACGTAGGGTATATATGAGGAGACCAGGTGGACGCTGTAGTAATGCTGGACCAGGTGCTGTAGGTACATATTGCTCTCTTCTTGCTCCTGTAGACTTATCACACGAAGCAACACTCATTGCAAACACTAAAAACATGTTAATACAAGTCTAAGAAACCCCGTTATACAAGTCTCAGAAAGCCCCACCCATGGTCCACCCCGACTCCACCCCAAGTCGCGCCCGAGTCCCCTTGCACACGTCGAATCCTCCAGAGAGCTTGTTCGATAGCGCGTTGCTTAGGGTTGCCCGTCCTCGATCTGCTTCTCATCTTTGGTGGTCTTGGTCTTTTTCGTCTTCCTCGCCTTTCCCGAATTATAACCCATCTCCTGGACTGCGTCCTGTGTTCGCTCCGGGGATCGTTCGTCAGTCCAAGTTCGGCATGTGGTCGACTGAGGGCGCCACTCACGGCTACTCGGCTTGCAAAGCTGAGGTTGTTGGCGGGATCATCGACAACTTCAGAACAGACCGCTTGTATCGTGTGGTCGCTGAGCGTATTCTGGCCTGCCGTGCGGATGCCGGAATGTCGCTTCATCTTGACCGTGACCATGTCGAAGAGAAATCTTGTACGCGCCAAGAAAGTCGCCAAGTGTCAGCATATTCGATTATGCCATGTACCTCACGATGAAGCACGAAGCTCACGTTTGATGATCAAACCCCCCATTTCTCTTGTAGCCGCCCGCGAGGTGTGCTGTCGCGGCGTCTTTGGCGAGGCTGTCACCGTAGCGCTTGAGCTTGTTCGCGAAGCTGTTGGCCTTGGAGTCTTTTGGGTCGAGGATGTTTGGAGCCTTCATGGCCTGCCACTGGTATGGTGATTACAAGCGCAGGTCAGGATCGAGGGTGGAGGCGAGCTCTTCATATATACTCACCAGTATACTCCACCAGTATACTCCACCAGATGACGTGTCCTTGGGTTATGGCAACCTGTTGGCCTTTGTACCATTGCTGCATGGTACGGCCGAGAGTAGCTTTGTCCTTTTGAGCTTTATTGATCTGGGAAGAGTTATAATTTTGTCAGGACCGCTCGGAGACCACAAGACGCGAGGCGTCTGCTCACGTGTCGGAGGAGATCACTACGACCCTGCACCAACAGAGCCGGAATGCTCGAGAGCAGGTTCTGGCGGAACGTGAGGTTCTTGCTGTACGCTTCGCCGGGGACGATGCCGCTTTTCGTCAAGACCATCTGCGGGTGATGAAGCCTTTGTGAGACAATCGTGCGCTGGTACCGAAGTGAAGGTCACGTACTGCAAAAGACTCGGCCGAGGCCAATTGCTTGTAAAAGTATGGGGTAGCTACAAAGATCTTTACCACGGGGGGGAGTCGGTTCTGCCAATGGTCGTGGAATACGTCTCGTCAGTTGAATCTATGCTTCGCGTCCTCACGCGTGGAGATCACACGTACCTTGAGATGGTCGATACTTGGCGTGTTGATGAACGTGATCACTGGCTCGAGCATGGCACGTAATGCCTGGAGCTCGCGCCGTATCTGGCCAAGCTCATCTTCAAGGCTCTTGACATTGGGTTCTTCGGTCGAGGACTGTAAGATTGGCAGGCCAACGACGGTCGATGCCAGAGAGCAGTGGGTCATGACTCTTGTCAGTGGCGCGAAGCGTGGCGGATGATCGCATCGGTCACAGCTCACCTTGCAAGGGTTATCCATATGCGCTTGTGCGCCTTTCAACTGGCGAGTACAGACCTGCAGGAGACGCAATGGCAGTCAGCAGGATGCGGATTCCTCTCAAGGCACACAAGAGCGCACCTCGAACGTGTCGTCGGGCTCGTCGTCAACGTCCGAGCAGACGACCTTCGTCTTGGCTAGTTTGGACCAATCTCCACCTAAGGCCGTCCCGGATGGCACGTTGTCATCCTTATCACTGCCGTCCCCGTCACCAGAAGCTTCAGAGCTCTGTGCGGGTTTACACTTCGTCAGTGTCGTCTTACTGCTAGACTAGAGGAAAGCCAGGCCGGGCTCGGACGTACGTCGGATTCCGAGCTTAGATTCAAGCGAGAGGAAGATGAGTCGGGCTTGGTATCGACCTTCTGCACGTCCAGGCGTTCCTGATTGGCGGGAGGTTTAGCTTGGGAGATTTAGATTTTAGACGAGTATCTGTGATCGACCTTACCTCTGATTCTGGATTGACCTCATCGACCTCGTCGGCAACTCCCCAGGCACGTTTTGCGCTTGGTTCCGTTCTCTGAGGGAGCCTGTTTGCGCTGCACCTTGAACAAACGACAGGACGTCAGCCGAGACTAAACCAGATCACAGAGTCGTATTCTCAGCTTGCGCGACATACCACCGAGTCCTCGAGGTGAAGGCCATGCGATGCTTCGGGTTCGAGGTGCGTGGAGGCCGCGTGGCGAGCGGATGGGCCGACATCGGCGACATGGCTCTTTCCATCCGAAATCGGCTCAAACAAAAGTGAGGCACTGGTTTTCGCGGTAGTGGTGCCAACCGTCAAGGTCTTCGTGTGAGGGGTGGGGACGCCAAGTCGCGGCGTGGTGATGGTGGGGTCGACGTAGTGGTAGTGTCGTCCGCAGGCTCATCTTGGGACTTCTTGGCTGGGTCTTCGTTGATCACGTATTTTAGTGATTTGCCCGTGGTCTTGGGAGCAGCCACCTTCTGTTGCGTCGTTTGGGGTCGTCGAGCAGGCGCACGCTGGAGTGGACGTGTCGGTCAGCCGGTGTCGACCCAAGTCGAGTGCGCCAGAAGAGGTCGAATGGAGCACGTGGGGTATGATCTTGAAGCACAGCGGTGAAAAGGACCTACCATGATGTCGGAGGCAGCGCCTCGAGCGCAAAGACGCCTGTGGGTGATCGGAAGTGGGTGGCACGACGTCAAGAGGCGAATCAGCCGAGGTCACGTTCGCCGTCCGGGCAAAATTAGCGCAAGGCCTGACGTCAGCCCGCAGGCCGCTGCGTCGCAGCAGGCTCTGCTACTGCCCGATCGAAGGTCTCGGGCGCTGCAACCCGTTTGACTGACGCCTAGTGGAACTGTGGAACGTACGACGGGTTCATTGGATCACGATCGTCATGAGTGGTTTTTGTGTGCTCTTCAAGTTGGGCATCTTTGGCTCCTGGGCCTCGATCATGTCGACAGCGCGGCAAAATTGACGGATTCGCGATAGAGCCGCGTGCGTTGGATCAAACGCCTTCTCGTGTACGAGTTCGTGTTCGACGACATTCACAATGGCAGGACCGCACGAGAAGGTATCTTGTTGTTAAGGTGCCCTTGTCGTCGTACCGTGATTCACATCGATGTTGAGACTAAGTACTTTGAAAACTTGTGCGTCCAGAGCGTAAGTTAGAGCGGCGACCGTGAGCTTCCTTGAGGAAAGTGAATGTGTATGGACCAGGCTCCATGTTTCACAGCAATCCTTCCCAGGAACCAGTGATTTTCGTCACAGATTGGCAAAAACCAGACCGAGTCGGGGTGTGCCCTGATGAACTGGGCGGTGCTCGCGATCCCGACGCAGTCGTGCCTTGCCCAGTCGGCTAAGCCACAATTCCAACTGATATTGTCCAAGCAAACGTTGAACATCAGATGAGTAAGAGTGGGCGTGAGAAGGGTGAACTTACTGAGCAAGTTCACAAGTCGCTTATGCCCAGCTGAGCTCGTTCAAGTTGCCCACTGAGGCTGGCACGCACGGTAACTCGTGCCACGGCAGGTTTAAAAGTGCTTCCTTAGCCTTGCTGATGTAAAATTCGTCGACTACGCACTTCTTTTCGACCATCTTCATCCACTCGAGCGCGTCTTGGATTCTCCTCCGCGCTTCGCACGAGAGGGGTCAATGAAGGCGTTGCAAATTGCTGTGCCGGAAACGGTTCAGTCAAAGGCATTCGACCATTGACACAGAATCGCAGGGACCTACCGCAGCGATGTAATCGCGAGGCGACACCACGTGAAGGGAGCGTCCGTGAGTCCTCCTTCGTATACTGGCGGGGCTTGAAGAGCGGAATCTCTTTTTCCAAGTTGGCCAGAAACTTTTTGACGGAAGACGCCGCAGGAAGACCCTGCACGCCGAAGGCCTTGGCGAATGCAAGCTTGTCGTCCAGCTCTTGCACGCCGACCCGGCGTTTGTGGGATCTGTGGGATCTGAGAAACACGACGATGATCATCAGCTATGTTCACAAGGGGGTCAGCTCCTGGCCGTCGCGTGATTCCGGAGCAACGAGAGTAGATCGGCGCACGTTCTGACTGGGGAAGGGATACCAGGGATGCGACGAATCGGGCACGCTTGTGTAGTTGCGCACGCTCAGCCGTGTCCGCATCGCGGGGGTGCCTGTCAACACAGCTACAGACAACAAGTTGGGCAATACTTGCGTTGGTGGGAAGTTCATGAGGGGCACTGCATCAGTGCTCGTCCCCACTCACTGGTGGAGCCCGCAGTGGCCCAAGTCTGCACCCGGTCATCCGACTCTTCTTCCTCCGCCTCGCCATCGATCTCGACCTCGCTGTCGGACTTGGAGCCAGTGCCCTGGGAATAGGGCGAGCAATTGCCTTCTGAAACGAAGAGGGCGTGGTCGAGAGCGGAATCCTCCTGATCACTTGGCGGGGACGGACTGGAAGCAGGCACGCGTTCAGACGACTTGATGATCTCGCCAGCGACAGCAAGCAGAGAGTGGCCTACTGTTCCGGTCTCTGCCGGATTTTCATTGAAATCGACCAAGTCGGCCTCGTCGCTGCTCGAGGGCGCCTGAGGCGTGGGTTACAGTAATCGGTTGGCCCAATTGACAGCGGCTCGACTGTTGTACGCGTCAAGGTGCTTCTTGGTCGTGGCGCCGTGCCGAACGGCGCGACGATACCACATGCGCTCGCCACCACAGTACCGGCACACATAGCCGGCAGAAGTTCGCTGAGAGGACCATTCCAAAACGAAGTCTGTGGATGATGGCGATGAGGATGATGACATGATGAAAGTGTGCGCGTCAACGCGACTGCGAGCCGGCGGCCGGGCGTGGGTCCGAGTGCCGCAAGGAGTCGCTACCACCCAGGTCGGCCGGGAACCATGACGTCGTTAGCACTTACCATTCTCCATGACTTGTTCCAAATCCCTCGACTGAATGGACATCGTGTTCGCTGTCGAGGGGTGTGTTGTGCCCGGGATTGTCAAATGGGCAAACGAAAGAGAGGGTGGGGCTCCGCGAAGGCGCTAGGGCCGTTCCATCTGGCTCCTCTCGCCTCCTCTCTCACAACCGGTCGGGTCGGTCTCGGCCACCGCCCCCGGCACGGCCGGAGCCACCCGCAAGCCGCAGACAAGCTCCGAGTCGCCCCTCGGAGGCTGTTCGGCCTCGTATGCGACCTTGAGCTTGAGAATGCAAGAAAACATAGTCGTGTGACACAAGGGTGAAATCCCACTGTACCATGATCAGCCCTGTAGACCGGAGTACTATCTGCGACCGAATGCGACTCTTGGGCTGACAACCATGGCTTCCGTATGGCAGCAAATTTATTCTACTGTAGTGCGACCTCATCGAGCCCGTACGGCATCCCTGCGTGTGCCATATGGCCCGTCGTTATAGAGCCATAAAACGATCCCTATCGCTCCCATATGGCTGCACGACGGCCGCCGTAGGGCTCCTCAACCCCGATGCCTGAAGGATTTTCCCGATGGCCGCCGTATGAAAGCACTGCGGTGACCGTATGCGCGCGCTAGGGGCAAATCCTTATGGCCCCGCCGTAGGGAGGCGCTAGGGAAGCCCTACGGAGGCCTTAAGGATTTTATTCTTATCGAGGCATTACAAAATGCCTTATGGAATCCCGAAACTTGCCGTACGGACCCCATAGGGCAAAAGCTGCCTTATGCCCTCCATAATTTTCGCGCGCGCATGTGTAAGCCCCGCGTCTTGTTAAGCGTCCCTAAGCGGGGCTTAAGCGCCTTTAAGCGGTGCGCGCCGAGTGCCCATTTTGCTGATGTGGCTGGCGCGAGGTGTGGTGTCTGGATCCGGAATGAGACTGATAGTGTAACCTTCACGACTAGGTTACACCGTCCAAAAGACTGACGATTTCAATACATGCATATTGAAATCAGAAGGGTAGTTAAATAGCGTAAGGCAACCGAGCCTTACACCCGCCACCACCAGACTTGGAGATACTCTAAGCGAATCTCTAATGGCCCCCATCGTTCGTTCATTCATTCGTCTTAGGGATATACCAGTGGGATCCCGTTAAATTAACGGGAATATGGTTCCAAATAGCAGGAGAATTGAACGGTATAATGACGAAAGACAGCAGAGAAACTATTTTTCACTCAGCGCGGCCAAGACTTGGCGAGGTTGCGATGGGGCCCTCCCTGGCGACCTTAGGACCGGGGCATAGTGGCGAGGGTTTCTCCTTGAATGAGTGACGATGAGAGTGGGAGGGAAAAAGAAAAGGTTCGAGGGAGTGGCGCAGGATTATTTACGGGGTTTGATTTGTTGTTCAGCCCCTAATGCCGCTGGTCCGCTGCCGGACCGGCAATGACGGGACACCGCCGGCGCGCGGCATCACGTGACAGACGCCAGCCCTCGCCCCGCGTGTCAGACGGAGCGCTGCTGTAGAAGCAATGCCATGCAAAGCCACGCGCTTGCCCTCCATTAAATCCAATATACGTGTAAACACTGTTTTATGTCACCGAAAAAGTGAAGGAAAATACTGGGAGTGCTGTGGCTTCGTTCGAACGGCGCGAAAAATACAAAGGTCGCCACAGAGCTTGTACATGACTTCTGATCGGAACATGAACACCACAGGCGGGTGCGGCAGACACAACAGTATGCTGGTACATCCACCACAGACGGCCCTCCGGGCCGCCACCTAGTTAAAACCAGTGATTTTAGGTACATTCCTTAACTCACCTTTTTTTTATAGAGGTTGTAACAGCCCTTTCAAAATAACTAGGTCAGCCCAAGGGCTCCACCTTGCGCCGAGAGCTGGCCTAATGCCCATCAAGCCCCATACTGCAAGATATTGCCACACTTTCTCCTCCACCAACCTCGCATCAAGAACACAAGCGACCCTGCTCACGACTTCATCGCTGCATCGCTCGGACTGACCATGAAACAGAAGCAAGGCGGTCGCCCTCGTCCCCCAGCCCTCCATGCAATAGCCTGCCGCCCAGCAAGCGCCCATTCCAAGCGTGTTGGCCCACAGACGTCGAGGTTCCTCGTAGCGCATTCGAACACGAGCGCCTTCAGCACCCAAATGCAAGTGAAACCACTTTTCAGTCGGAGTGGGGTACCCGCTGACCAACGTCAGTGGTCTCTCCCTGCAACAGTCACCATCATGGGTCCCGCCGTCGCCCGCACCGTCGCGTTCACCGCGGCGGTCGCGCCCGCCCTCACCACCACACTCCCCTGCGGGCAACAGTCCGGCGCGCGATAGTGTAGTCGAGATTCTTCTCTCGGCTCCGCTGGACAGTGACATGGACCGCGACTTCCTCGAGGAGGAGCTCATCCCACGCATCGTGATGTGTGACACCTCCGATCTGATGTATTCGGTCTTCGGCATCGAGCGGGCACTGTTCAAGGAACGGGTACAAAATGTTCAGGCTCGCCCCGGACGAGCCTCACTCGTGAAAGACTTCAAGCGCGACTGCAGACGATCGGCGAACCAAACGAAAGCAGACTGGATAGTTCCGCTTGCCAGCTTTGTAAGCGTGATTTGATCGCATTTGACTTGCGAGATGACACTAATTGCAGCGCATTCGCCTCCACAGGCAACCGCCGGCGGTCGACAGGAAAAATTGACGCTCGCACATGCGCTACAGCGAAATCGATGGATCTGCGAAGGGGAGTGCGAGGAAACCGAGGTCCATCATTTCTTCACGTGTTGCAAGCGAATGGCGTCGGAGAATCACAGTTCCGCCGGGCAAAGAATGCTTGTCCCGATCCATTTCGGGGTCACGCCACATGCTGAGGCATCTGATGATGGCACCCCGTCTCCCCTCGTCAGGGTCGCATTCGACATGGCGCAACATGCGCTCGAGCAACCGGCCCGCCTATTTGTGCCGGGTCTTGCCGTTACGGGGACCACGGCGCACCTCGTCGTGATCGATCATGAGGTGTGCCGGATCGCGACCATCTCGGACTGCTGGGGTGAGGGCTTCGGTGAGCTTGCGGTGATTGTTGCGGTTCTGTCGGGGCTGGACGTCTACTCCGCGGGACTGTGCCCTTTCTTCCGCTACGAATGTGCTGGCAACATCGGTTTCAAGGCAGTATCACTCGTCACATGGTACCTTCGACCTCCCGAGCTCGAAGACGATGTCCCTCTCGTCGCTCGCACCGTCGAATTCATTGACGAGGAACCTGTCGAGCTCCTCAGCTGCGCAGTCGGGCGCGGCGGATCAAACTTCAGTTGCAGCACGGCTGTGTTCCAGCTGACCCGTCCAAGTCTGATGGGGCCAAACACTTCTTCGGAATCCGATCCACCGCACTCCTTTGTACTCAAGATTCAACACACCGGACACGAGTGCGTCGGGCACGAAGCCAATGTGCTGCGAATGATCGACGAGCGTTGTAATGCTGCATCGCCGGAAGTGTCGTCCTTGATCTTCAGCCACATCAACCGTCTCGAACAGGCCAAGTCGTTCGATCTTCATTGCTCGCAAATGAACAACAGCGACTTTTCGCTGGTGGAAGGAAGGGATTCTCATCGAAGAGTATGACGGCGCAAACTGGACCTGGTCATCCTACGCAATCCCACTCCGCTGCCCACGCAGGTTGATTGCGGTCAAGATCGTTCCCGCCCCGTGGAGGACGCTTACCAAGTTTTCGACCAGCTGCTCACACTTTTACCGATTCTCTACGATCTCGGCATCCACCATCGCGACTTGTCGCCTGGCAACATCCTGCATCATCGAGGACAACTTGTTCTGGTCGATTGGGATGCTGGAATTGTCGCACCCCCGGGGGAGCTCGTTCCGATAGGCGCAACCGATGGTACCGGGTCGGTCAGGGCCACCCTTGCTACGACTCCCTTCGACGTGCTCGCCTGGTTGTTCTTGCAAGGACGGACCAAACTACCAATGCACATGCTGGCGAACGATCTAGAATCCGCGACCTACTGGTTTGTGACCGTTCTGGGCTCGTTCCGGGTGCAGTCGTGGGAAACTGCCGCTTGGAGGGCATGGAAGGTGTTGGATCTACCACCGGGCAACCCACCGTACGTGAGAGCTCTTGTGCATACGCGTTTGGAACTGTGGGGCAACAGCGGCGAGAGCCAGTGCCGGCGCATTGCGCTCCTCGAAGCGTTGCGAGATCTCTGTCCGGCGGAAGGCCAGGTGGTCGACATATTCACGCGTTACTTCCCCGCCTGGCGCGAGATACCGAACGTTCATCAACTCACCAAAGAAAGGATGGCAACGATGCAGGCCAAGAGGAGAGACGTTCTCGCATTGCAGCCTCGCTCCGAGTAGATGTACCCTTTCGTTCTTCTCTGTTCTTGCTGATTCTTTCTTTCATTGTTGACATCCCATTCTGTACCTTTGAGAAAATTCCAGTCGTTAATGAAGCTTTGCTCTTCAAATCTCGGGCATCTCTCATCGAAGCCTCCATGTCACCATAACAGTAATCATTACAAGCCTAGGCACATTTCCGTTACTCCGAATCATTCCCTTCCATCCCACCCAAGCCCCAACCCCTCGATCTCAACTTCTTTCCATCGCCCTTTCCCACTTCTCACCCTTCCCTCGCTTTCCAGATCGCATCGACCTGCGCACGTTCCTCCTCGGTCCACAACTCTTCGTTCCAAAGCATAGAACGCGTACCTCGTCGTGTTCCTTTTCCATCTGGTTCGTATGACAAACAGGAGGTTAGTAAGTGATTCTGCACGGGAGTCTCCTCCGCCTAGGTACCCACCCCCGAAATGACTTCAACGGATGTCATCTCTACAGACACTTCTTCATCGTACATATCTTCTACGGACATTTCTCAACGGGACACTGCTTTTCCTGTTCATATGGTTTCAGATGTTTCTTCGTTGGCGAGATCCGACCCTAGGTCGGCTTTGGATAAGCTCACCGCTCTTCCTTCCATCACGGATTCGCGTGCGGCGTTGACCGATGTTGTTACTGCTCAACCCTGATCGATGACAATCGGTAGTGGACTGCCTTCGCGTACACCGTGGCAACACTCCTTTCGAGCAGGTCGATTCGATCCCGACATAAATCCGCGAGGGTTTCGACTTTAACCTCCGTGACCTTCCCAGGGAACCTTTTACTCCGAGCAACCACATTTCGGACGATGATGGACGCATCTCGTGAGGCAAGCGGCCAACGAACTTCCCCGTCTCCCTAAGCAACGGGTCGCATCGCGGACCTTTTTGACTACGACTACCTTCGCCTTCAAGTCGGCTCTCTCCGCTCGAACTATCCGCTGTCGGCGGAGTAGTGATCGAGAACGAAGCGCACCTGGTCAATCGCGGACGCGTCTCCGTAAATGTGAAAGATGGGATCTCAGGATCGCTCAGAAACTCGTTTGGTTTGTGCTGGGGGCGAGCTCTTCCTTTAAACCCCTGTCCCCCCCCCCCCCCGCCAGGCGCGCGCCCGCACATGGATACGCTTGCTTTCCCCGATCAGCGCCGGCGTGACAGGAGGCGGCTGGTCATCGAACCCATCCCGATCTCAACGTCGTTCGTCGCTGACTCGAATTTCGTCTTTCCCGAATCTCGGTTTTTTTTTGGTTTTTTCTTCTTTTTCTTTTTCTTCTTCTTCTTCTTCCAAAACTACGCCTCGGATTTCAGAAAATGTTGTGAACCCCTGCAGCACGGTGGCGTGCGGCAGTAGTGCTCTCGAACAGATTTGTTCAAGTTTGATCGAGACTTTCAAAGGGCCATGAAAGTCTAACCTGACCCCAACATCGGTGACCCTACTTGGGCGGCAGACACACTCACAGTCGTGCGGGAGAAAAGACTTTGCTCTCGCCGTTACAAGTTGGAAACCGCGAGGGCCCTCTTATTTGGAAGCGAGTATGACAAAGGGAGGTATGCCTATACAAGACAATCATCCCTCCAGTAGCTTCAAACAAAGTACAATGCTTTTCTGCTTCTTCTGTGTCTCTTTTCTCCCGCTGGCTCCGGGCTGCTTGCAATGCTGCGAGATAATAAGTCCCTCGAAGAGTCAAGGAGAGGACGAACTTGAGCGAGAAGCAGTCCATGGTAGTACGTGGCAGGCTGGGGCGAAGGAGCGCGAAGGAGCTCGAGCTCCCCCCCCCCCTGCACCTTTTTGCATTGCTCATGTGGAATGATGGCCCGGTTGCGTTGACTCTTTTTCCCTCTCGCCATCCTGCCCTGCGAAGGCTGGCTGCGCTGGGGTGGACACACACTGCGACAGAATTTGGGACCTGGTTCGAATGGCGTCCTCTTACATATTCCGCACTTGCTATACTCTATCGCTACCTTACAACATCGATCGTGTGGGCTCCCGTCTCACACGTAGCGCAAACCTCCGCGATAGTCGGCAGAATGGTGCACCCGACATTGCCCTTCGTCCATGGTGCTAACTTTTCTCTGCATGTCTATGATGTCGTAGGCTTGTTGGTCCTCCTCTGTCGTTCCCCTTGCAACTGTAAGATCGAGATCTACGGCCACGGTCAACGGGTGCCGACACTGTGAGCATTGGCGTGATCGAAGAGCGCGGCTCGACGTACCACTTTCTTGACGCGTTCGACACCTTCGTGCGCACCCTTTTCTCCCTTGACTTGATCGACCGTGTAGGGTGGTGATATGATGACTTGATCCATGACGATGATTTGCCTGATCGCCGCAAAAAAACCAAACAAAAACCCTCTCGGGTTAGTCCCAGCGCGCCTGACTACACCCTCTCTAACCCGGATCCGACCAACTCACGCGCCATGCCACCTCACAGGCATCGTCTTTGCCAACCCATCAAATAGCGCCTGCGTCTCGGGTGTGACACCCACACCCTGAGGTGGTTTCCTACTCCTTTCCTTGACGAGTGCGGCCACGCCCTTCTCGATTCGTAGTTTCATCTCTTCTTGGTCCATGCGAAGGTCCGGAGTGGTTTTCGAGGTGGAAGTTGAAAGTGGAGGTAGGGAGGGATCGGGTAATGTGGATAAGAGAGTGGTGGATTGGATCGAGGCGAAAGGATGAAAGGAATAGTTCCTCGTCGTCGTCGTCGTCGTCGTCGTCGTCGAGGAGGAGGAGGAGGACTTGTTCGTCGTCGAGGTCGACGAGGTGGAAGGTGTTGTGAGGACTAGACATTGGGTGTGATGATCTACGGTGTAGAGCGTTCCTTTGGCTGTTTGGGAAGGGAGACTATTCGCTGGTGTGGAGGGTGGTGGAGTGGATGATGTGGTTGGGTTCGGAACGAGCAAGACCCGGATAGGGTGGTTCACGTATTGCGTCAACGCGGAGAACGGGATCGAGGAGCCGGCCGAGAGCGTGCGTGGGGTTGTACTGGTTGAGCTCATATTAGGGGGGGGGGGGAGGTCTAGGTCTAGGACGTGTGGGTGGCGGATGTCAGAGTGGGTGGGCGGTGTTGTGCGTTCGACCGATCGAGGGAAACGAGCGCGTGGAGTGGGGGCTCAAATTCGGACGGACCCTTTTGACGGTCACGCGCATTTACTAATCGACAATTAGCACGCCCTCCTGAGCCAGCCTGCGCGGGCGCGCTCGGGCCTTGTCTGTTGAGCGGCGCACCTCTTTTCTCTCTCCTGTTGTTGGCCGTGCCCTCGCTCGATGCCGCCACGTACGACGCGTCGGCCTTCGTTCGCCCGCTGCTCCGCCGAGTCCCCACCTCGCAACAGTGGTGCGCACGACCCATTGTTCGCCACGGCCTCACCTCTTCTCAGCGGTCCCATTTCCGCATCCAGTGCTTCGTTGCAGTACATCGCACCACCACCACCAGCAGCAGCAGCTGGGCCCCCACCTCCGTCTTCTTTGGGTGCGCTACCTCCTGACCCGAGCAGCCACGTCGCCATGGCAGTTCCTTCGAGCTCGACAGCGGGTTCGGGTTCGGGTTCGGGTTCGGGTTCAGCATCATCGGATTCAGTACCGATCCCGACCCCGATCACCCATGCTTTCCTCGCCTCTCCATTCGCGTCGTCGTCCACGCGGACCGACTCATCCCACGACGGCCACGACGGCCACGACGGCCACGACGGCCACGACGACCACGACGACCACGATGACCTCGAGTCGAACCGCACCACAACCGACGATTGTTCCCTACCCAGTAACGAACCCTCGTCCAGCTCCACCACGAACCTCAACCGACGACACGCCGTGACGATCGAACCGCCACCGGGTACGATCAGCAGCACCGGCACTGCGAACGCCCTACCTCCCCGTCCTCCTGCAGGTCAGACTCCGATCCCACCCACTCCGCCCGTACAGGCTCAGGAAGGACCACCCAAAGCCAACGCTCTCGCTGCAGTGCCCAAACCAAAAGTAAGTTCTGACATTCCCAATCTCTTTTGAGAGCTGACGCGCTGACGATTGCCCCTTCCCTCGCCAGCAACCGCTGTACACGTTCCCTTCCCCACCGCCGGACTCGAGCGACATCGTATCCGAACTGCAAGAGTTTTACAGCTACGTCGAGGTACCCCAGGTCATCGATCACAAGGATAGCTTCCTCGCGTGGTGGGATAGGCCCCAGCGTCAGTCTCCCCACCGCGTCGAGATTCACGTCCGCACGTGTGAACTGAGCCTTAACCCGATCCCCGGACCCATACAGAAGCCTTCGTCGACGTCCCGCAAACGGAACAGATCGAGCTCATCCACAGTTTGCTCGACGGACTCGCTTCCCCCGACCCAGACGCGCGCTTCACCGTCGCCCGACACCTGCTCTACATCGCCCAAGGCACTTTTGAATCTTCGACTTCTCCAGACCACCACCTCGAACTGATCCAAGCCAACTGCGCCCTCCTCCGCAACGCCAAAGCCTTGGATGCGATCTGGGACGCCGTAAAGAAAACGGGCGAGCGATGGGAACGTGTATCCCATCTGCCCAACACGAACCCCGGATCGAACGACCCGTCCTCCTCTTCGGGTGCGGGCGAATCCCAACCTTTCAACATGGTAGAATTTGAGGAGGCGCAACATCGCCAGGAACAGTTGGACGAGATCAATTCCGAATTGGCCTTGCTGTTGGCCGTGCTTTATTTCATGATGGAGGTTCATCGTGGGGATGATGATTGGGCCGAGGAACTGAGTGGGTTGAACGTTCCGCTTAAGGAGCTTGACCACGTTCAGAGCTGACATCTCATTCGCTTCTTGTCCAGTGCAACTCGATCCACCGGCACCGATCTATCTATTCAACCTCGTGGCGGGGTTGAGGGAGAGGAATGCGAAAGGTTACCCAGTCAAAAAGGTCGGTTCCGGTCTACTACGGATGCACGTCACACGGCGCTGCAACTGACATCCCAGAGTAACGCGCGGCCGACAGCTCCTCCTCTTGCTGTGGAAATCGATCCTGGCGTGTATCGGTGGGCAATCCGATATCCCTCGAGTCCGAGCGCTCGTCCGCTCCATCGAAGGACTGGAACCTAATCCATCACGGGCGCGCACGCCGGCTCCAACGCGACCGTCCCCACCGTCCTCTTCCTCTTCGACGTGCGACATGCCATCCTCCCCAACCGAATCGGTGATCGCCGACGCCAAACCGCACACCAAAGTCGCTCCGACCGATTTCGTCGCCTTCAACTCGGAGATCACTTCCAAGTACCCTTCCTACATCCCCCCTCCTTTACCGATCGATCTTCCGATCCCGATCGAGATGGAACGTATCGCCGCCGCCGCCGCTCCCCAACCCGTTCGATCAACATTCTCCTACCACCTCAACCCGAACCACGATCCCACGATTCCATCTAACCAATCCGCCTCTGCACAACCACCAGGCTTGACCGGACCCGGTCAAGGAGGTATGCAAAATTCAAGTTCGGCTACTCCCGCTCCGACTCCCCCCACTTCGCCCGCTCCAACTCCTCCTCCTCCTGCTCCTCCTAAACCGAAAAAACAACAATACCAAACCGATCAATCCAAACCTTTCGTACTACCCTTCGCACCCTCCAATTCCGGTATCCCCTCCACCTCAACCACCTCAACCACCACCACCTCTTCTTCCACGACGACGACGACGACCTTTGGTTCACGTATCGTGCCACGTTCGATCGAAGAAGCGGGACAATTGTACGCGACTCATTTACGACTCTCTACCGAATTATGGCAGAGTTGTAAAGTAAGAGAGGAATTCTTGTACGAGGAAACGGGGATCGCGCAGGCTGAACGGTTGGTCGCTAAGAAGGATCGAGGTGATGGGTTGGCGAAGAAGGGTTCGGGAGGGTTGAGTAAGAGGTTGAGGGGTTTGACTGGTTTGGGAATGGCGAAAGAGGGGAACGAGGTGGATGATTCGGCGATTGATGAATCTGATGAAGGGGAGGAGGATCAATCTTTTGGTGGGTCTAAAGAGAAGGAGCAGAAGAATGGACCTCGGGCTCCGGATCCGTTGGAGATGTTGAGGAAGATGGAGAGGGAGGTGATGAGGTTGGCGAAGGAGGAGGCGGATCAGGACAGGAGGATCGAGTTGGAGGATAAGAGTAAAGATTTGAAGAGGTTGATGAGGGTCGAGATGCTTTATGTGAGTTGGGTTCGTTGCATCGGTGAGAATCGGAGAGATGCTGACGTTTGGTTGATGCTGTCCACCAGCGAGCTGTCTTGCCTCAGATGCAAAGCGCCGTCATTGTGTTGCTCAAGCTCTTGTTGGCGACCGTCACCGCGAACAACAACAATCAGAACCAAGGCGTAGGGAATGCGGAGTCCGGTAATGGTGAGCGCAGCCATACATCAAGGCCAAGCGCAGCCTCTAACATCTCTCTTTACCTACGGTCCATCCAGACGAACCCATCAAACTCAGCCTCGAAGACACGGACATCATGCGTCACCGGGAAATCACCTCCAAAGCCGTCTCGGCGATCCTGATCCTCGCTTTGAAATGGTTCAAAACCTCGCACGTGATGAAGTTCCATTACCTGTCCCAACTTTTGGTCGATTCGAATTGCCTGTTGTTGATCCTCAAGATGTTCGGTCTGCAAGAGGTTTCGACTTCGGTCAAGACGAAGAATGATCGCGAGGACCAAAACTTTTTCAAGTTTTGTCATGAGATGGTCAACCCGCCTGATTTGAGCGACCCGATGACGTATGGTGGGAGGAGACCGCGTTCTTCGTCTAGGGATAGTACGAGTGATTCTGACTCGTCGACGAGGGCTCAGAAAGGGACTGCGCAACGAACGAAATACGTTGCCACCTCGTTGTCGATCAAAGGTGATCGTTCTACATCAACCCCGGTCACGACGATTCAACCAAAACCTGAAGGTGCTCAAGTCAAGAATAACAAATCGACGGAGGACGACCCAGTCGAGTACATCACCGATTACTCGTGGCGCAACTTTTTCAGCGTCATCAATTTCGTGCACATCTTGCAGAAATTGACGAAGCGCAAGACGCATCGGGTGTTGTTGTTGGTGCAGTACAAGAGTTCGGTACGTGCATAGGGTTCTTCGGGGAAGGGGGGGTCCGAGGATTCGCTCACGGAGACGGCTGCGTGTTGACTTTGTTCGGACAGGCTATCTTGAAGCGTATCTTGAAAGTCTCGCACCCGACGTTGCAGTTGTATGTGCTCAAGGTGATCAAGTCGCAGGTACCGTACTGCGGCCGCAAATGGCGTCAATGTGAGTTCACATTCCTTACCCAGTCGTGGTCTCCTTTGACTCGCTCTGACAGGAGATACCGCTCCCAACTTACAGCCAACATGAAGGTCATTACCGCGATCTACCTCCACTGCCGCCCTGATCTACGCGATGAGTGGTTGACCGGTATCGACGTTGACCACGATGTTGAGGAATCCCTACCCCACGAACAAGCCTTGCGCGCCTTGGTACGGTTCTTCAACACCAAGCACTATGGATCTTACGCCCCTCAACTGCATCGTCGATCCTCAGCCACCAGCCCAGGCAACGACTTTGTCGCTTCTAGAGGAGGGGTCGAAGGTGGGAATAATATAGGAGGCTATGGGCCCGGTACAGGTGGAGGAGGAGGTCTCCCTTCACCCGGTATCGGAGCAATCGGGATCAACCACGACCTGAACCGCCCCTTACAGAGTCCTTCAGCGAACGATGACGTTTTCCCCCCTTCAAGACCGATCACTTCGTTCGGTTTCAATGATCCTTCGGACGAACCTTGTTGCAGTCCAACGAAGAATGGACCAGCTCTGCTGTCCCCTACTTCACCCACTCTGTCGAGATACCCAACAGATCATCCTTCGAATGGGGACGAATACGCCGATTACGAAGTGGATGATCTGCTGCTCTACCCTCGACCGATCGATGAAGATGGTTACCTTTCCACTTCCGAAGGGGGCGTACTCGACCCTTTGGAAACCAGTCGAGCGGATTGGGAACGACTTGGTCAACTCCTAGGTCAATACGATGAGGATATTTCGGATTCGGAAAGTGTTGGTAGCTTGAGGGGTTTGTTGAGGTTCGAAAGAGGGGAGCGGAGGGAAGGGGAAGGGGAAGGGGAAGGGGAGGAAGGGAGTGATGATGGTGTTAGCGAGTTCGAATTGGAGGAGGAACGTTTGGATGAGAGACAGAGGAAGGCGATCGCGGTTAGGAACGAGTGGGAACATATTAGGTCAGTTTCTTTTGTTCGACGCGCAGTGGTATTGATGGCGCGTCTCCTTCCTGGCGCGTCTCATCTGAATGTTCAATTACCTCTCGCGCAGTCCGGAAACCATCACCGCGCTCGAAGAAGAACGCGCGGCCGCTCTACCTCATTCCCCACGACCCTCGCGTCGTCGATCAAGTACAGGGCCTATCTCACCCGCTCTACGACCCGTGCTCATCGATCGGGACGATGACTCCGCGCTCGAAAGTTCAGGTGGGAACGCGGTCGATGAAGGTGGGGATGCTGGAGTGGGTGGAGCGGCGAACGCAGGACCGAATAGTCCCGGCCCTGCACCGGCCGCTCCTCATCAGGGTCCGGCGGTGGATGAGGTCGAGTTGGTATTTGGGGAGTGAGGGATTAGATAAAGTGGTCGTTCGCATGCGGTGTCGCCAATTGAATAGAGATGAAACTTTTTCCTTTCCCCGCGCCCTCCGAAGAGAGCGACGATCGGTCGGCTCCTCCTTTTCTCTCTCCCTGTGTCTGATCTTGAACTTTGGGATTTATAAATTCTATACGCCCTAGCCGACCCTAGCGACGACCTCTCCTCCCAAACCTTTCCTCACGGCCTCCCTCGCCTCAACCCAAGTCGCCTGCCCACTCCTAACGAGCGCGACTTCACCCATTCCCAAACCCCTCACGAATTTGACCCTACTCCCTCTTACGAACCTACTCAATTCCTCCTTGTCCAAAACGACCTTCCTCGAAGGTTTCGAAACCAATTCCATCTTGTTCAACACCGGCCTTTCCTGTCGATACTTCAATTCGGCCCAGACCCTTTTTTGGGAAATTCGCGTTCCCGTAAAGGTCGTAGGATCGGGAGGGGTCGAGGAAGAAGTTGAAGTCGAACCTAGGGAGAGGGAAGTGATGAAGCCTTGGGAGAGCAGGAGGGAGAGCAGGGAGAGGTGTTGTTTGGTCGGGGTGAAGGGGACCCATCGATGACGCGAGGCGGAGGCGTTCGACAGGCGCGAACACAGTTCGTGTGGGAGCATTTGCTTCGAAATAGAGAGGTGGGGGTGGCTGAGGTGGGGGTTGGGGTTGGGGTGGTACGCTTTTTTGATTGTGGTGCGGAGGTAGGGTAGAATCAACGAGCAAGTTGTGGGCCCGGTCAAGAGGGTCGCGTGCGAAGTGCCGAACGCTGCTCCCTCCTTTTTTGGAGTGTGCGCGCGTGACTGTGGATCAGTGGGGCCAACGAACAGGATCAGTCGAGCGCCCCAAGTCGAGCAAAAGACGGATCGTAGCGCTCACGCTTGTTTCGGACGGGCGTGGCAGCGAGGGTCGGAGAGAGAGCAGTGGAATCTGACCAACCGGAAGGGCGCGCCGGGCGAGGGCGAACGGGTCCGAACTCGACTCTGCCAGCGGGCGATGGCGTGTGCAGGCGTGTGCCGTCGTCGTGGGGTCACACCCTTAAACGAGCTCACGCGACACGACAGTCAGGTCGACAAAGGTCCTCCTCAGATTTCATCGACCGTTTGAAGAGTTTTCACACCGTATATGCATTACAACATGTAGACCCCAAAAATCTTGCTCCCACAGACCCATCTCGTATCTCATGCGGTGAGACCCGGTGCCGAGAGTTGTTCGACCTGTTGCTTGATCGCTGAGGAAGCAAACACACACTCGTCAATCTCTCGAGATTCCAGATGGTCTGTTCACTCGGGGCTACTCACCCAACAACTCCTTCTCCCCGCCTACGAGCCTCTTCCTGAGCGCGTCAATCTCCACCATCGTCTTTCTCCTCGCCTCGTCCAACCTGTCCCCCTCCTCCCTCTCCATATCCAACGTAAACTCCCCAAAATGTCCACCACCCCCCAACTGATGTACCAACAATTTCGGATGTCGATTCGTTTTCGGTAAAGCGGTTTGAGGGTTCGCCAATAAGAGTGAATAAAACGCTTCTGTCGGTTCGACGAACACGACTTGTTCGTATTGCCAAGAATGAACGGGCGAAAGCACCAAGCTCGGTGGGTCAACTTTGATTTGCTCCGAAGCTTCGATCAAATCCGTCGTGACTTGTTCGAGCGATAAAACCGCCGTTCCTTCCGTTGTAGCGGGTGTATTGGTCACTCCACCCACCCCCGTCGTCGTCGTCGTCGTCGTCGTCGTCGTCATCGTAGTGGTGGTAGTAGGTGCGGCGATGGCGATTTGAGCAGGTTGTTTCAATAACAAGGGCTCGATAGGCCAAGGGTGCAACTTGAGATGATGCGTAAAACTGATCGGTTTCTCCGCCGCTTCGTTGACGAAGAAGATTTTGATGATGATGTCGAATTCACCCCAACCTGTTTCGGTCACTTGAAAGGGGGGTCGTTCGAGCGCTGTAGGGGCGGGGGGGGGGGGGAAGGCGGTGTTCAGTGGGGGGGGGGTTGGAGCGTGGAGGGGGCGGGGGGAGTTTTTCGGGTCGGGTGACTTACTTCGTAAAGGTTGGGCGTACGTCTCGTGTAATTTGAAGGTGACTTTTTTAACAAAGTACCTGTCCCCAATACGATCCCACTGAAAATCAGCTCCCCGTAACCCCCCTCCTCCCCTCCACACCTAGCCATCCGACCGGAATCGGAAACCTACCCAATATCATCGCCATTCCCAACCTGACTCGCCGGATCCTTACTCGGTGTAGTCGGCGAATTCGCGGACCTGACGGCTACGGTCCATCGATGGGTATGGTCCGTATCGACGCGTTCGTGAGGTTCGAGCAGGACGGCGGTGTTGCCGTAGATGAGAGGGCGGTAGACCGATACACCGCGTAATCGTTTGTGGGACATGGTTCGGCGGGGAGATGGGGTCGGGTCGGGTGGAGAGGGGAGGGGAAGGGGGGTTTGCTAGGGCGGCGGGGGAAAGGGGAGGAGAGTAGGTGAGAGAGAGTGGAGCGAAAGAGGTCGGCGAATGAAACTTGGCCGAGAAAGCGGCGAAAGAGTTGGTTCTACTTGGTTGGGCCCCGCGCAAGCCCGCGCAGTTTTCTACGCGCTCTCCCTCTTCCCGCCCTCTTTCCCCCCTCTTCTTATCCCTTTCCCACTATTGGCACGCTGCTCAAACAGCGCCATGTTCCAAGCCACGAGGATGATCCGATTCGCAACCTCGGCACGGACAACGATCGTCACAACGGCCACGCGAGCGGCCTCGCTCTCAACGACGAGCGCGATTCGCCAGCTCGAGTCGACGCCCTCCACTGCACCGAGTGATACTACACCACCACCACCACCACCATCCTCTACTTGTGCCACTCCGGAGGCTTCTTCTTCATCGTCGAATCCAACAGAGCTCTCTGAACCCAAACCCAAGTCCAAGCCGACCTGGACAAGGTACACCGATCCGTTCTCGCTCTTTGCTCTTTTGCTCTTGCGCTCCTCCCACAAACTTCTGCATCACTGACAACCTGACCCTACCCCTGATGAACCCACGACAGACGCTCTTTGAAGCCATCGCGCACGACGACAACGCCGACCGAGCTCCCCTCGTACCCAGCCCTGCACGCACTCGGCGCCTTTTCCCCCATCCCCGTCCTCCCCTCTTCGACGCACTGCGCGACCCTAACCCTCCGTTCCTACACCCCCTCCCTCCACCACCTAACCTTCTACACCCAATTCGTGCTCCGTTCCGCTCGTGCACTAGGTCTACGTACTTCGGGTCCTCATCCACTCCCTCTAAAAACGCAATTGATCACCGTGCCGCGATCACCTTTCGCGCACAAGAAATCGCAACAGAATTTTTGGAGGAGGACCCATGCGAGGAGGGTCGAGGTGTACGATGCGAATGAGGAGGTGGTGGGGATGTGGTTGGGCTATTTGAGGAAGGAGGCGATGGGGGGGGTGGGGGTCAAGGTGCAGACTTTTACGAGCAGGGAATTGGGTTGGGCTAGTGGGTTCAGGAGGGTCGGAAGGGAGGGAAGGGAGGGAAGGGAGGGAAGGGAGATTGGGCAGGAAGGTATGGATGAGGAGGTGGAGAGGTTGGCGAAAGAGTTGGAGGGGGAGATCAAGTTGGGCTTGAAGCAGGAGCAGGAGCAGGAGCAGCAGGAGGAGCAGCAAGTCGAGGCAGAGTCCGAGCAGACAGAGGCCGAGGTCGAGGAGGGAAAGCCGGAGGAGACCAAGTAAGCGAATGAGACTGTAATTTAGTCTCGTTCTGTGCTGTACTCTGTCGTGCATCAAAAGAAGCGCAGTTTGGATAGGTTTTCATCGCGAGCTCCGACAAGTCCGAGAATCACTTAGGGGTGCGACTCGGAGAGCGTTCATGTTGGACAAAACTGCACACATCATGACGGCCTATCCTCGTCAACAAACAGTTGCTTCGACTGTGCTCCGTTCCCCTTGCTTGCTCGGAACAGTCTGGAGCACTCCTAAGCACTCCGCCAGAGCCGGCCAGCCCGTCACCGACCCACGCGCGCGATCACTCTTTGGCCTCCCTGCACTCGCACCCGACCCCCACTCGCCATCATGTCACTCCCTCCCACGGACAAGGGCAAAGCCAAGGAAGCTACACCCCCCACCACGCCTGCCACACCCGCCACGGCTCCGAGTGCAGATGCGAAGGCGACGGGCATCATCGTCATTGGCATGGCAGGTGCGTTCGGCCCAGCGCGGCTTGCGAAGCTCCCTCGGCGCTCCTGCGCACAGGAGACCCCACCTCGCACCTACTACGCCCCTGCATACCCACATCAACACGTGCTCATCCTTCACACTGTACCCCCACAGGCTCAGGCAAAACGACCCTTCTGCAACGTCTCAACACGTACCTGCACTCGACCTCCCGTCCGCCGTATCTGATCAACCTCGACCCGGCGGTCAGTCACCTCCCCTTCTCGGCCAACATCGACATCCGCGACACGGTCGACTACCAGAAAGTGATGCAACAGTACAACCTCGGTCCCAATGGGGGGATCTTGACCGCGTTGAATCTGTTCACGACCAAGTTCGACCAGGTGTTGGAATTGGTCGATAAGCGCAAGAGTTCGGTCGAGTACGTTCCCAGCCCAATTTTTTTTTTTTTGAGCGGTCGGGAACGATCATCTGACTTAGTTCCTCATCTTGTGTGCAGTTACGTCCTGCTCGATACACCAGGCCAAATCGAGATCTTTACTTGGTCCGCTTCGGGAGCGATCATCACCGACGCGTTGGCTTCGTCCTTGCCGACCTGCGTCGCTTACATCATCGACACGCCGAGGACGACCAATCCTGCGACGTTCATGAGCAACATGTTGTATGCATGTTCGTGAGTCGGCTTCAGCGATACAAGCCCCCTAAAGCTTGGCGCCAAAAAAAAAAAAAAAAGACATCTGACCCCCTCCTCCACTGCCCTCCCTTCCCCCCCCCCCTCAAAAAAAGGATCCTATACAAAACGCGCCTCCCCTTCATCCTCGTCTTCAACAAGACCGACGTCGAACCGCACCACTTTGCGCTCGAATGGATGCGTGATTTCGAAGCGTTCCAAGAAGCTCTCCTCGCTCGTCGATCTTCCCCTAATGGTGGGGAAGGAAGTTCGGCGGCGGAGAGTGGGGGTTATATGGACAGTTTGATGAATTCGATGAGTTTGGTCTTGGATGAGTTTTATAAACATCTAAGGGTACGTTTTTTTATATATAAAAAACGAAAAAAAAAAAAAAAAAAAAAAAAAAAAAAAAAAAAAAAAGACGAAATCCAACCAACACCTTCCCTCTCCGTTCGCGCTGGCAATCACCCCACCCCTCACTGACACCCAAACCACACCCACGCACACACAGGCCGTCGGAGTCTCTGCGATGACGGGTGAAGGCGTACCCGAATTCTTCGACGCCGTTCAACGAGCTCGACAAGAATACATCGAAGAATACCTACCCGAACTGAACAAGACCTTGCGTGAACGAGAGGTCGTTTCGGAGAAGGAGAAGAAGAGCTCGTTGCAGAGGTTGATGGGCGACCTCAAACTCGGGGCGCAGGGACCTGAAGGCGCTGAGGGGTTGGGTCGGGAACTAGAGGAGGAGGAGGAGGAGGAGGAGGAGGAGGAGAGTGAGAGTGATGATGATGGAGAGATTATTGATCGGAGTGCGAGGACGGGTTATTATGAGTTGCCTGAACCGGAGAGGAAAGGGAGGAGGGGGAATGCGTTTGGTGGTGGGGGAGGTGTGGGAGGGGATGATGGGACCGTTTGGCCGAGGCCGTAGGGGATTGTCACACTGTGGAATGGATGAGGTTTCGATGAACACTGTTGTATGAGGTGGTGATCTGGGACGCGTGATCACGAGCGAGAAAAGAAAGAGAGGCACGACGGCCGCGCGTGGAATGGTGCGTCGCATAGGGGCTTAGGCATTATCAACAAGGCTGGCTCGCATACTTTGTACCTCTTTTAGTCGGTTCATATCTGAAGCGAGCTTCCCGAGCACATCATGGCTGAACCCACCATACGGGTTACAAGCCCTTCGCATGGCGAACGACCTCCGTACACTGAAGCTCGCTCGGGGCAGCTCTGCCCCATTGCATACATAGACCCAGCCTGTACTAAGGCGCCTTGATCTCAAGCCGCGCAGGACTTGTTCGCACGACCAGCAAGAGGTTGTAAGGCTCTCATCTAGCAGTGGGCATCGGAGCTCGGAGCGTTTGATCGACCCATCGTAATTTCGCATCAAAGAATTTACTCCGACCAAACTTTTCAAGAGGGGGCTCTGATCCACCTTCAGGCACAAGAAACTTCGTCCCTCGGTACCTCGAAGACTACTGACTCTCGTCTGCAACATGATGTGTGTAAAACTTTTCACTCTCGACTAGGAACTTCGACGATCCATTTTGGCACCTTCAAGGGGCAGTCGACCTCGAAAATACCACTGACCCACCAGCCGATCGACCCTTGCGAGTCCTAATTACCCAAAAGAATTCGTCAGCGGGGGGGCTGGCGCCGGGCCTGGTAGGATTCCGGTCGAGGTGGAACGTGTGCAAAATCTACACTCGTACTCCACTGATCAGCTCTTTCATGGTGCACGCGCCATTTGAACCTCCCCCTCAGAAGAACGTGGACGAAAAAAAGGCCGGGCCAGCGATTGAATTCACTACCGCTAAGGTACTTAAAAAAAAGCCGGTTGCCGGGACAAGAAGTCACACACTTTTGCCGACTCCCGTGACCGAAAGTGAGGGAGCCAGTGATTAGTCGCTGAAGTAGTGCTAGCACAAGCTCGAATTTAAGCGACGACATGAAACCATCGGGGCTGTGGGGCGCTACGAAACGTGGTCGGGCGAAGCTGGCCCGAACGCTTACCCTCGGAGAGCTTGACCGCCTAAGGGGCTAGAGCTGAGACACCCACCACAGGCCTTAGGCCTTAGGCCTTAGCGCCCACAGGCGGCGGCGGCACTTTGGCGAGCCCCGCTCCGCGGAGATCAATTGCTCGCCTCTCAGGCGGTTAGATCTCAGGCCTGCCGAGTAGTGAGACCGCGTTTCCCAGTGTTGTCCGAGTGGGCTCGCAGACACCCATCATGATGCCCTCCCCTCGCTAGTGCCTCCTCAAAAGCTCGCCGAACCAATATGCTCACATGATCGAATTCAGATCGGCTTTGCTTGAACGTGATGAATTCATTTACGGTTGGAGGATTTTTCGCTCGCAAAGGCAGTGGAAGCAGTGAGGCCTCGAGGAGCTCTAGGAGGTGCCTCGCTTCCGCAAACCCGCGGGAACCGAGTCCGACCTGGAACACGGGAGAGGGTTCAACTACATCACTTTGGCAATCAGGGGCCAGTGCTCGACGTCGATCTATCAACTCAGAGGCTTGTGTGCTGAAAGGGTTGATCGAGCCGTGACCGCTGCCGAGGTCGGGATCCGAGCCAGCGCGTCAGGATCAAGTCTGAGACACTTCGTAATGAATCCAAGGAGCAGCGGCGGGCGCTTGCGCGCTCGGCAGCCCAAATCTCAATCCGAGACATTTCTCATAAGCCGCGAGATTGCCGGGATGATCTCATGATCGGGTCGTCCAGGCTGAGCTGGCGCATAAGCATCTCCGCAATTCTGGAAAACGCTTGTTTTTGTTTTTCGGTGGCAGAGGGTTCGAGCGTAGCGTTGAGACACTTTTATGGTGTCGGCTCTCGCGCTGGGTTCGCCCAGCGAGAAGCCCTCCTGTCTCGGCGAGTTCCAATCCCCATTGCCGTCATGCACGAGGCGTGGCTAACGACTTGACCTCGTGTGTTTTTGGGCTGCTTTGCATAGGACTGAGTCACATCCCATTATTCGGCAAACCAAATCTCTTGGCAAGCAAAGATCCCTTGCAGTCCCTTGCCAAAGCAGCTCTGCACTTAATCGAGAACTTTTCTCAGCACTCCTTCTTTTCCTCCTCTTCATCACTTCCCACTCCACCTCCAGTTCTCCTCCACACAAGCATCCAGCTAGCCTGAGCTTTACCACACTCATTCTACATACTCATCCACTTGCATCGAAACGACATGCAACTCTTCACTTTCCTCATCGCCGCCGCGCCCGCACTCACTTCCTTCGTCTCGGCCTCGGCGCTGACCGCGGACGAGACGGCCGTTGAGAAGCGCAACCTCTACAAGTACTGCTGCAACGGCAAGCTTTGGAAGCGTGACGATGCCGAGTCGCTCGAAAAGCGTACCTTCTGCCTTCGCAAGCGAAACCTCTGGATCTACAAATGCCCGGCAACGCCGCCGTGCAACCCTCTCACCTGCCCGAAACCTCCTAACTCGCTGCCGCTCTGCACCGACAACCAGTGCGACTTCAAGTGCCTCGGCGGCACCATCAAGGTCGGCTCTTCCTGCGTGAAGCGGTGAGTATTTTTTTTGCGTCTCGGCGTCTGCTCCCCTTCAAGGGCATGATGGCTGATGCTGTGGTGCGCGCGGTTTGCATTTTCACCCCCCTTGTCCAGCTGCTCGCTGAAGTCGTGCCCGGCCGTCGCCAACGCTACTCCGGTGTGCAAGGACGACCAATCGTGCGATTTCAACTGCAACTCGGGCTTCAACGAGGTCGACGGCAAATGCGTTCCCGCCTGTGACCCCACCAAGTGCCCCGTCGTCGCCAACGCCACTCCGGTGTGCAACGACGACCAATCTTGCGACTTCAACTGCAACTCGGGCTTCAACGAGGTCGACGGCAAGTGCGTTCCTAATTGCGACCCCACCAAGTGCCCCGTCGTCGCCAACTCGCAGTCGATCTGCACGAGCTCTGGTGACTGCGACTTCAACTGCAACTCGGGCTTCAGCGAGGTCAATGGCAAGTGCGTCCCCGATACCCCTACTTGCGATGTCACCAAGTGCCCCAACTGCCCCAACGGCAACGGCACCCCTATCTGCAACAGCGCTGGCAAGTGCGACTTGAAGTGCAACCCTGGTTACAAGAACGTCGACGGCAGCTGTGTGCCTATTCCGTAAGTCTTTCGTTGACATCTTCCTTTGACGCTCTGGTAGCTGTTCCCGCTGCGGTGAAACTGACCTCTGCGATTGCTCGTCCGTTTACGCAGCGCCACCTGCACGAAGAAATCGGTCGCTTTCTACGACAACTTCCAGTCGACGGCGGACGGCGATTCGGCCGTCACGGTCGCCTCGATCGATGCCTGCGCCGCCTACTGCATGACCAAGAACTGCGCCTCGTTCGACTTCTGGGATGGCAACCAGTGCGGTATCCAGATTGGTGGTGGTGGATTCGATGGCTTCCAGTACTCGCCCGGAGTCGTCCACGGTGTTCCCGGCCAATGCTCCGACTACACCAACAAGTGCCCCGAGAAGGTCGCCGTCAAGGCTTGCTACAACAAGTCGGTCTGGTAAGTTGAGCTCCGTATATTCCACTCGTCTCCCCCTTGAAACCTTGAAGTCTGACTTTATTCGCTCGTCTGCACGCTTACAGCCCGTCGACCTCGGCGCGTCTCCGCCGCTCTCACCCGGCCCGCGAGCACTGATCTTCTTTCCCTTCCCGCACATTCCTTTCTCATGATTGCGAACGCTTTTATACCCTCTTTGTTATTCTGAGTGGTACCGTTCTCTACATTGAAAATTCGTCGATTATTTTTTTTCCTTCTCCTGGCTTCTAATCAAGAAGTGAAAATTCCTTTGACCGCTCCAACCCTGAGAGTCCTCCACGACTTGCTCAGTAAAATTCTTTACGGTCCTCTGAACACTGCTTCTGATCTGTGATAGCGGCCTGTCAATTCATCCGACAGTCCCGCAAGAATATCTTGTCTAGCCCGCTCTTCCGCTTCGTGAGCTTACAGAAGCGCAGCCATGCAAGAGAGGGCAATTCAGACACACCGCGCGACACCCTTACGTGTCGAGTAGGGAGAGATCTTCGAATATTACTCATTCGCCTATGGTAAATATCATATTACACAAAGGGGGGTGCTATAATTATGCTGTTAATGAAGTCTATCAAATAATAAAAACTCTGCACTCTCGGCGAGGGCTCGCACCATGTGGAGCGGCACCGGCGTGGCCAGTGGCCACGGCAGCCGATTCACTAGCATGGTTTACTCGGTCGGCCCTCGGCTCTTGGCGGCGGGCGCTCGGGACGTCCGTCCACCTAGATCTGCCCGAGGTCCGTCACTCAATGCCCCTCGCATGGAATTTCCCGCTACCTTCAGGCTCGACTCAATCTACGGTGTGAAGTAGACTCCGTGTCGTAGGAGACTTCCTGTACGCCAACGAATGAGAAAAATTACCCCCCAGTGCCCTGTCGTGTCTTCCCCCACAAGAAAAGGCAAATAAATTCCTGTAGGGCGAGAACTCGGGGGCTTGATCGATTATCGGACTCGGCTTCAACTCGATGACTTAATGATGGCGGTTTGAGAGCGGGGCAGCGTTCTACACTATTTATAGTGAGGCACGCGTCATAAATCGTGTTCCAATGATCTTCATGCCTGGGCTCGTGGGCACTGTCAGTGAGTGTGACGACGTGATGATTTTCAGAGCTGGCACTTTCAAAGTGCCCTGCGAGCGCTCGCCGTGAATCGGTGCTGGGGATTGGTGGAGCCGCTGGTCTCACCCGCACTCTGCCACTGGCGTGGCATGATTGTTTCACTCGATCGGCCCCCGTTCGAGGCCTGTTCCGACCGGGACTACGACTAGTGTTCAGGGTTATGGTGTCGACCACTAACATGGCTGAAAACACCTCGTCCTGGTTCGGTGTCTTGAGATTTTCATTTGACGCCTCCTTATGAAGGGTGGAAAAAAAGTGAGACTTATCTAGCGATGAGACAAGCGAGAATAGCTCTGCGCTTGTAGATGCTGCTGCCGAGCGTCGGGAGCCGGTGCCCGCCCCGCGCCTGAGACTGCAGTGCCAGAGTGATTCACCCTTCGAGCAGAATTTTGCTTCCTCTCTCACATCACATCCTTCACAACAAGGGCTTAAGCTCGACTCACCCACACTCTTTCAAAATCATTTCTCTTCACTTTCACACCCAGACGGCATCTTCATGCAACTCTTCACTCTCCTCATCGCCGCGGCGCCCGCACTCACTTCCTTCGTCTCGGCCTCGGCGCTGACCGCGGACGAGATGGCCGTGGAGAAGCGCAACCTCTACAAGCACTGCTGCAACGGCATACTTTGGAAGCGTGACGACACCGAGTCGCTCGAAAAGCGTACCTTCTGCCTTCGCAAGCGAAATCTCTGGATCTACAAATGCCCGACGACGCCGACATGCAACCCCCTCAACTGCCCGAAACCTTCTAACTCGCTGGCGCTTTGCACCAACGATCAGTGCGACTTCCAGTGCCTCGGCGACACCATCAAGGTCGGCTCGATCTGCGTGAAGCCGTGAGTATCTTTCCTTTTCTTCTCCTGTGCTCGTTGGCGTCTTGACGTCCACTCCCCCTCAAGACCATGATGACTGACGCTATGACGCGCGCCATTTGCATTTTCACCCTCTATCCAGCTGCTCGCCGTGGTCATGCCCGGCCGTCGCCAACGCCACTCCGGTGTGCAAGGACGACCAATCTTGCGACTTCAACTGCAACTCGGGCTTCAACGAGGTCGACGGCAAGTGCGTTCCTAATTGCGACCCCACCAAGTGCCCCGTCGTCGCCAACTCGCAGTCGATCTGCACGAGCTCTGGTGACTGCGACTTCAACTGCAACTCTGGCTTCAACAAGGTCAATGGCGTTTGCGTTCCCAACACTCCTACCTGCGATGCTTCCCAATGCCCCGCATGTGCCAACGGTACGCCGATCTGCACGGACAACAAGTGCGACCTCAAGTGCGATACCGGCTTTTCCAAGCAAGACGGTCAATGCGTCCCCAACGTTCCGTGAGTTGCTTCTCTCCGATCCCCCCTGGCGTGCGATGCCGCCTTTGTCTCAAAGAGAACCATCCGCTAATTTTGTCTTCGATGATTAACTCTCTTCCAGCACCTGCACGAAGAAGTCGGTCGCTTTCTACGACAATTTCCAGTCGACGGCGGACGGTGAGCTGGCCGTCACGGTCGCGTCGATCGATGCTTGCGCCGCCTACTGCTTGACGAAGAACTGCGCCTCGTTCGACTTCTGGGATGGCAACCAGTGCGGTATTCAGATTGGTGGTGGTGGATTCGACGGCTTCCAGTACTCGCCCGGAGTCGTCCACGGTGTTCCCGGCCAATGCTCCGACTACACCGACAAGTGCCCCGAGAAGGTCGCCGTCAAGGCTTGCTACAACAAGTCGGTCTGGTCAGTTTTCTACGCTAACTTTATGTTCATCTGAGGTCATTTTCGTCGTGCTGACTCTTTCCTCCCGACGCTACGTGCAGCCCCGCAACCGCGGCGCGCCTTCGTCGCTCGCACAGCAAGCGCTTGCATTAAGCAGTGCGCCTAATGCTTCTCCCTCAGGGTTGGCTAAGATGATGGAACCAAGGATTCACATCTACTCCTGTTTTTTCTATTTTCTTCTTGTGTCTTCACCCTCATTCCCCAGTTGTAGCTGATCTTGCTACGATTGCAATCCTCGCGTGATACCCCCTGGCACTGCCTTCGGATCCGGAGGTCATCGCTTCCGATCGAACTGCGCATCTGCCAAACTCTGCGAGTGAAAATTTCTGGTTGAGACGGCCCTACTCGAGTTCCTTCCTTTGCTCGACTTAACTTGCTCAAAAGAAATCTGAGAACTTGTCTTTTCCGCATCGATGCTTGGTAGATGGAGCGACATCTGATTACGGCCTCGGGTTCGGATGTTTGAGAAACTCGCGCCGATCACATGTCGGCCGCCGGATGATTACGCTCATCATCGCAACCGAGAGCAGAGCGTGAATGCATCAGTAAAACTGTATCCAAGGTCTATATGACTTTTTGTGCATTTCTCCCGAGAATCGATTATGAATTTTGGCCGCGTCGGCTGATTGTGAGTCAATGACGGCTGGCCACAGGCGCTCGGCGCTACCGTACTCGGGAAAGCTCGGGATCCCGTCTGATCCCGGTGGTATTAGCCGCTGGTAGCCGCTGGCCGAGTTGACATGTGCGCCCACACGACGAGCCTCGACCCTCGTGCCTTTACGACGTTCAAGTACAACACCCTACGACGCACGACCGCTCGAAATGAAGACAAGAAGCTCCGGGGCCGACGAGGTGACACAGGAAGTTGCCGACTCGACCGAATTGCAATCGTGGCCACCTTCGCCCGAGATCGAAGCGAGGCCTGACAACCACAACCTTGATCGCGACGACGAGATCACTTCCAAGAAACGATCGTCTGGCCTGCACACACCCTCGACACCGGGAGATGTGACACCCAGCCCAATGGAACTCGAGTCGATGCATATATCCCAGCATCACTTCTCGACCTCGACCTCGACACTGGGTCTGCAGCGACAGAGTGCGGCACCGTCATCGCTCGGACAGCTTCCCGAAGCTGATCGGTCGCCCGAAGCGTACCGTTTCCTTTTTGTCGCCTTCATCGTCGAGACCGTGATTTGGGGTCTACCGAGCGCATACGGTGTATTTCTGTCGTACTACATGGAGGAGGGCGTGCATGGCTCGACCGTAGGCGCCAGATTATTGTGAGAGCGCTGCGACTGGTTCGCCGCTTCGTGAGTCAAAAAAAGGCCGACGCTGATTCGCTCGGGTGGCCTCATCGCGTTGCACACAATCACAGACCCCTCGTAGGAGCATGCGCGTCCGGAACTATGTATCTGCTGGGTGAGTAGTACTTGAGTACTTAATCACGACTCAATTGCTCATCCCTAAAGTCTTCTGTGACTTGCCTACCCAAAAGGTCCCCCTGTCGCTCTCCTCCTCAATCCTTACCCGAGGTTCCGGATATTAGCGATCCGAATCGGTTGCTGCATTCTCGTGCTCGCTCTTCTCCTCTCCTCGTTCGCCAAGACGGCTTGGCAACTTCTCCTTACGCAAGGCTTCATGTACAGCATCGGCGGCAGTCTCGCCTACTACGCGACCTTCACCTTTCTTTCGGAATGGTTCGTTCAACGCCGAGGATTCGCCAACGGTGTATGTTTCGCCGGAACTGCGCTCGGAGGTGTTCTCTACCCTTTCGCTCTCGAAGCCTTACTTTCCAAGTATGGATCTGCGACGACCTTGCGAGCGCTAAGCGTCTTGACGGCGGTCTTGCTGGGCGGAAGCATGCCCTGGCTGCGACCTCGGATCCCCGTGGGCAAAGGATCCAAAGGCAAGGCCAAGAATGATCCCGCTTCGAACGAGGCGACGAAGAGAAGACGCATGAGCTTGTGGAGAAACACCAAGCTATGGGTGTTCATGTTCGCCAACAGTGAGCAGACCTCAAACGCTGATTCTTAACGAGCTCCTGGCGAAATCTGATCGTGTCCGATTTTGTATGTTCGCCGTTCAGTTGCACAAGCCTTTGGTTTCTTTGTCCCGACCTTGTACCTACCGACTTTTGCGACTTCAATAGGACTCTCCAACAAAGTCGGATCAGCCACACTCGCTTGCGTCAATGCCTCGTCCGTGTTTGCGCGAGTCTACCTCGGCATCTTGAGCGATAGGATCAGTCCTCACGTCATTGGGGCGATCACGCTGGCCGCGAGTGCTCTCTCCGTTTTCATCCTTTGGGGTGTGACTTGTACGTATTAAACGTCCCATTTCGAACGGGAGCCACCGAAATGCAAAGACTGCTTCGATTTGATCTCGATCCCGAACAGCCACTTCCCTCGCGCCCCTACTCATCTTCTCCCTCGTCCTCGGTGTCGCCTGCGGAGGCTGGACCTCACTTTACGCCGCGGTAATCCGCAACGCCGCGCGGGACGACCCGAACCTCTCCACGACCCTTTTTGGTCTCATATCCTTCACTCGCGGTCTGGGTTCGATCCTAACGGCTCCGATATCGTCCCTCTTGCTCGCTCACCCATTGCACCACGTCAAAGCTTCGGTCGGCTTCGGAGTCGAGGGGGGCAAGTATGGCGGTTTGGTCATTTTTGCGGGTATGAGTCTCGTCGTCGCTGCTGCATCCGAGTTGTTTATTCTCTTATAGGCTTCTCCTCATATTAAATCTTGTATTTGTTGTTCTTTTCAGTTGACTCTACTCTGACTTTGCTTTGATCGATTGATACAAGCTCGCGACGCGACGACGTTCCATGAGGAATCTGTGAGAAAAGGATTAGCATTCGAAGGATTCAACAACAAGGATCGTTGAAGACAAACTCACGTGAAAGCCAGACAACCCAACCCAACCAAAGCGCCTACTCCAACATGTCGAACGAGACCCGTCAACGATTTCCAATCCCACGTGCTCGCATTCCATTTGACGATCGACCCCGCTCCCGCGAACACGATCACGGTCGATATCCTCGGTGTCCAATTCCTCAGCTGTAAACATGCAACCCCTTTAGCATCCCTCCATATGAACCTCAATGAGAACCCAATCCTCATCGCCATATTAACGCAATTCGCCATGATCAAACCCTTTTCAGCCCATCCCATCCTCGCTCCGACCCCAACAGCCGCAACGAATCCAATCGAACACACGCCCATCCAATACGAACCTTTCCTCAGATCGGCTTGGGAAGCGATGGCTTGGAAGTAGGCTTCGGTGATGCCGTTCAATGCGAGGAAGGGGAGGTAGAAGAAGTAGGCTTGCAGGATCGAGGTTGCTGAGGAGGCGGCCCAGCGTTGGCCGAGGAGGTGGTGCAATAATGCTGGGATGTAGGGTGGTACGAGGAGAGTGAAAATGAGGGAAAGATGAGTATGCAGGAGCAACAACGACGCCAAGAGCGTATGCGAAGGTCGGGTCGAAAGTTGTCGTGAAAAATAGAGGCGCGAGGATTCTTCCAAAGGTTGAAAGAGGATGCGAGCGATCAAGGAGCCGTAGTTCAACGCGAGGGCGTAGCCACCTTGGTCACGGCTGGTCGAGAGTTGACTGATGGCGATCTTGTCGGCTTCGGTGAGGATCTGTTTGATGAAGGATTGTTTCGTCAAGGCCCAGCCAAGGGAGGTGAGATCGGGATCAAAGCGACGACGCGTCGGGGGGGCCTGGGTGTTGGTGAATTTGGTCGCCGGGGCTACAAGTTTCTGCAATGACCAGATGGAAGGTGTCTTGCTCGCCCCTTGTATCGTCTGAACCGACCACCGTAGGCCGACAAGCAAGATCAAGCCGTACGCGGCCTGACCGACGCCAAACGCCAACAGAGCCCACCGCTCCCCGCCACTTGCGACGACAGCGAACGTGACGAGCGCCTTGACACCGACGGCGAACCCCTCGACTCTGACTCGTTTCGACGTCAGCGTCTCCCATTGTCGCAGGGTGAGCAGGTAGTCGCGTTCGGACCAGAGCTCGAACAAGGCCGAGAGGACGTAGAGGGATAGAGTGGGGTAGAAGTGGGGTGGGCGAGCCGACGAGGGCGAGGTGAGGACTCGAGCCGAGAGGGGATACAGCAGGAGGAGCAGGGGTGACAGCAACGCCGGGAGGAGAAGGGTTTGTTGTACAAGTTGCTCGTTCGTGGCCGAAAAGGACCCAGACGCCGCGCGGGTACGCTGTGGGCGAAGAAGAGGAGACAGGGTGGTTAGTCACGTGCGGGGGAACCCCACATCGACGTCGCCGCCACGGCAGGTCACGACGGGCGGAAAGCGGACGCACAATGACGGCGCCACGTAAACCTTCGCGAATAAAGAAGAGTCCTGTATCACGTGCGACATCGAAGCCGATGGTCGCGACACCGAGGGCCTCGGGTGTAGTCGATCGGAGCAAGAGCTGGTTGAGCGAGAAGGAGAACAGGCGCGAGAAGAGCTGCAACAGCACCAATGACAACGTCGTACGGAGCAAAGGCGACGAAGTTCCAGAGGTCGGAGGTTGGAGAGTCGTCTTGCCCTCCCTGGTCTTGGTGGGAGCCTTTGACATTGCGGTGTCGGCGTGGCCACGTCAGACCTGAGACCACACGACGGCTTGAAGGCCAAAGCAGTGAATCGCAAGAGCACGGTGGGTTTCAGCCTAGGCGATTTGACGTGTAGCCATGGTTGTCCGGTGTGAAAGAGGAGTTTGAGCGTGGCCGCACCTGAGCGGTACGACGTCGCACCGGCGGAGGACGACTGCGGGCCGTGGTCAGGAGATAGACCGAGCCCACGTGAGGGGCGTGAGGGGCGTGAGGAAGGAGCATCTGCCAACGACAGCCAACGACATTGCGGCCAGCAAAATCCCGAGCCAACTTGTAGGGCCCTGGCAGCTGCGCGCAGCGACCCCGCCCCGGACGATGCCGTCATCGACGGAACCGCGCTGGCCAAGTCACGACCCCAGTATGTACCACCAGGTACCACCCTCGTTTTCTCCGGTTGCCGCCTCGTCTGGCACGCCGTGTTGAGCTCGCTCAGCTTTCGCTTCGCTGCCATCTCCACGGCTGGCCAGTGGCTGAACCGGCAGGTACCGTGTACCCTCTTCGCCCCCTTTCCCCTCGGCTTTCGTTCGCGTTCGTGGACGCGCGCTCGAGTGACATTGAGCTGGAAGCTAGCGTATACCACCCGTTCGCTTCGGTTGTGCAAACTAGCTAGCTGCTTTCACGGCACGCGGGGTAGGTCGGAGGGCACAGCTCATCGCCGAGTAGCATGACGCTCGATCCCAACTCTGCATACTGATCATTCGTGACACCTCAACCCCCCAGCTCCGTCGATTGCGTCGGCTTGCTCCACCATGTCGGACAGTCACGTCGACGCTCGGGGCGCGCCCGCTTCGCACCACCAAACACCGGCGATCGGCGTCGGTGTCGGCCTCGCGACGGCCTCGACCTCCGAGATCCCCGTACGAGCCGTCACCAATTCGAGCGAGACCACAACAGCGGGACCCGAGATCGAGATGAGCTCGTCGTCGTTACCGTCCACATCCGCTTTACAGGCGCTCCCTCCGTCCCCTCCACTTGCAAGCTCTGGCGCACCCCAGAAGGTCCGTCTAGTCTGGCTTTCGCTCTTCTCGGGCATGACTTTGCTCCGAGGGATCTGTAACAGCCAGCGCAGAAACTGACGCAAATCTTAAAACTTGGATCTTACGGATATTCAGCCAGCTGATGGAACGCCTTCACAACTCCATTCGACGACGGGTCCCCAGCAATCCCAGCAACTTCGACCTCCTCGTCTCGATCTTGCTGGTGCTCGAGCCGTGCCTGCGTCGAGGAGCTTGACTTCTCAAATTCCGTTCGACCTTCCATCTGCATCCTCACCAGATCTTTCGCCGACCTATCTACGTTCCCACTACTCGAGCTCGACCCATTTCCCCATTTTGCCCGCATCGCAGCCGGTGCCGAATCAAGTCGTGCAAACTGCTGTCCAGGTCGCCTCGATCCTTAGCTTGCCGGCACCCCTACTGCTCACGCTCGCCCGCACGAACTCGCCCACAGAACAGCGAAAAATCGCGACCAGGATGGATGCCGCATCGTACCTCTCTTCCATGGCGTTGCCTCCGCCGTCTCCGAGCGCACTTGTGCCCGACCTCGAAGGGTCCGAGCTGTTCGGACCCAACGCCCCAATTAGCGGATCGGAGCCGACAAGCGGAGCGAATGGGGTCGGGAACGAGGCCAATGGACATGGGTCGAGCACGAAGTCCAGTCCGAATGCCGAGATCCCAGGGAGGAGACCGTCGCTTCCCTTCACGTCCATCGGCGATCACCCGGCTCTACCCCTCCTGCTCGGTCAGGTCTTCTCGCCGCCGACTCCTGGCATCGTCGCGCCTTCGACTCCGGCGAGCGAAGGCCCCTTGGGCTGGTTATCGAAGAAGCCCATATTTTCAAGCATTGAAGACTGGTCGTACCAAGCCGCACGAGAGCGCGTTGCCCAGGTCAAACGCGCATCCACTACCCCTTCCTCCGCATCCGGCTCCTCATCCTCGACTGCTCAGCCGCGGATGGTTCCCTTACCTTCGTTCAGTGAACGCGAAATCTCGACTATCGCGAAGCGGATGGCCAGATGGGCCCTGAAGGAGCAAGTCGATCAGGTGGGACAACAGGTCGAGGCGAACAAGGAAAAGGCGGTCCTCTTGGCCGCGGAAGCTGCCGCCAGATCCTCGAGTGCTAGTGGTGCGTGTCCGACATCAATCCCGACCTCGACATCGGGCACGAAAGACACTACCAACATCGATCTTTCGGCCTACGCTGCAACATACAAACGACAACTGGATGCGCTCGCGAGTGGGTACTTTGCTCAATTGCACAGAGAAGCCGTCAAGCGGCTCGCAAACGCTGCGCAATCCCCCGTTGCCCAGTATGCCACATCTTCGGGACCGGATCTTGCACAACAGGCGGCTTCGGCATCGACAAGCTCGGCAATTGCACCAACCGACTTCTCGCTGAACGGCTTGGCGCAGATTACAGGTGGTACCGAGCAGGCTCAAGCGATTCATGTCCAGGCTGCCGCGGCCGCAGCGATCGCGGCTAATTCTTTGGCGGCGAAGGAGATGGCTAGCGTTGCGGGCACTGCGCTCGAGAACCTCGGGGTGGATGTTCCTCAACACATTCAGGATCGATCACATGTCGGAGGTCTGGATCTCCTCGAGCTGAGACCCGAGACGATCGCTGCTCCCCCCACCTCGACAACAATCACAACGGCACCTTCCGAGCCCGGAGCTACTACCTCAGCAGCCGAATCGACAGTAAGTCTTTCCTCAGCTGCAGCTCCAATAAGTCAAGCCTCTGCTGCCGTCTCGACAATACTCGAGCAAGTCAATCTCGGAGGCGAGTTCACCCCCGAGAAGCGCGACTACTTTCTTTCCTACGCGCATTCACTCTACGCTAAAGATCCCTACTCGTCGGACTTGCTCCCACTACTGCATACGCTCGAGGAAATACACCCCGATCATTTGCCGACGCTCTTACTTTCGAGCTGCGTCTACTACACCCGGGGCGAATACGAGAGCTCGCTGTACTACAACAAGAAGCTGCTTATGAAGGACCCTGGCTATGTGAGTCCCTTGTTCTGATTCGGGGCTCACTTGAGCCTCTGCTGATTGAACGCATGTCCGGGGTTCTCAAGGTCGAAGCGATGTCAAATATCGGCACGACACTGCGCGCAATGGGCAGATGGCAGGAAGCGGAGGCATGGTGGTGGAAAGCGATCAAGCTGCGGCCGACGTATTGGGACGCGACAGAAAACCTGCTCGGGGTCTTGTGCAACCCCGTTTCCACGTCTCAACAAGGCCAGAATGGTGGATCAGATGGGGCGCCTGCGCCAGCCACCGAACCGAGGTATCAACAGGCGCTTGAGCTGTGCAACTTTGTCGAAGTGCAAATCTTTGCCAGCGAATCCGGCCTGTCAATCGGGTTCGAGCCCAGCAGGGATAAGATCGCAACCTACGCCTCGCCTGAAGGAAAGCTCGAAAGACCACGTCGACTACCCCAGAGCATCCCGATGAACCAGGTCCACCGCTTGCAGAATTTGCTGTACGCCAAGGGCAACCTCCGACTGGCCGTGCAGAATGCGGCTGCAGCGCAGGAAGAGTACGAGAAGGCAATCGAGTTGGCGCTCTCACTTCCAGCTTCGATCCGCGCGAGCCAGACGACGATCTACCCCGTCGGCGGATGCTCGACTCGTGATCTCGTTGTTGCAGCGTTCATCATGGCCAAGGTCCTCAATACGCATGCTCAATTCAACGGAAACTCTTCAGACTCTCGACAAGCTGTCGGGGATGTTCTGCACAAGTTGGGTGTGGCCGATGAGCACGGCAGAATGAATTTTGCCCACCTCATCGGGATCGTCCAGCGAGGCGGCGATCATTACGTCGAAGGTCTTCTCCGACTCGGCGGCGGTGTCTTGCCCGCCATTCTCGTCACTCCAGAGCAGACTTTCCGCATGCTACCTTACATTTTTGCTGAGTTTCAAGGGGTACTTCCTTCGATGCGGGAAGCCGACGGAGTAGACGACCCCAGCAAGGCGACGACGATCCAGCAGGTCAAGCAAACGACGAGCACAATGATCTTGACGCTCGCCAAGGTGTTCCAGGACTCGGCTGCTCAGTCGGGCCCAGCCAACAAACTGACGCTAGGGGGTGTCCCTTGCTCGCCATCGTTGCTCTTACCGATGTACTACCTCGCCCTCGCGCTGCACCCTTCTCCCTCGACTTGCAACAATCTCGGGATTCTGCTGTCGACGGTCAACGCAACGGCAATAGTTGCCCCTGCCCAGTTGGGGCTCCCTCCAACTTCGCCCCGTTCGGTATTGTCGGGTCAAGACTTTGCTTTACGATACTACAACGCCGGACTCAAGCTTGATACTAAGCACCCGCACCTGTACACCAATCTCGGATCGTTGCTGAAGGACATGGGCAACCTTCCCGAAGCGATCCGGCACTACAAGAAAGCGGTCGAGTGCAATCCCAAATTCGACGTGGCCTTGGCGAACCTCGCGAACGCGATCAAGGATTCGGGTCAGATCCAAGAATCCATCCCTTACTACAAGCGCGCCGTCGAGCTGAACCCCAACTTCCCTGAGGCGATCTGTGGGCTCGTCAATGCGCTCGGCGGCGTCTGCGACTGGGCTGGCCGCGGTGGCGTCAACGAAGAATGGATTGTCGACAACGAGACGAGGTTCGCGCCTGCCCCGCCCGCTAAGGCAGGTGCATTCGGCTCAAGTTCGGGGTACATGGGTCAAATTTCGGCGCTCGTTGGCTCACAGCTCGCCGATGGGATGGGCTACGGCGCTGGCTCTCTGCGCGCCGTCGGAGATCTTGACCACTGGCTGCGGATCATCAGTCAGGCGATCTATGGGCTCACGCCTGAACAAGTCGGCGAGGCGATGTCGACCTGGAAATTCCGCCTCGAGTTTCTTCTCAACCCGAAGAATCGCAAAGCCTACCCTCACAACGAAGGCGGGTATCTCATCCGACTTGTCGAACGTTTGATGCGCCGCATCCAACGACGATGGTACATTTCGACCTACGGCCCCAACATCGCGGCCGCACCCACCGCTCTCCGCATCATGCCGACGCCCGAGGATCTCGTCAGCTATCGCCGACCGATGCTGCCACCCGTCTTACCTCCCGTGGGTGTGCCAACAGTCCTTCCGTTCCACTGCTTTACCTTGCCCGTTAGCGCAAGAGAGATCCGACTCATCTCGCATCGGACCGGCCTAAGCATCTCGCGCGCGACCCTCAACCAACCCTGGATGCCCGATTTCGTGCTTCCCCCTCCGCGCCCGCCGATTCAAGGTGTCCTCAACATCGGCTACGTCTCCAGCGATCTCGGCAACCATCCTTTGTCACACCTCATGCAGAGTGTCTTTGGTTTCCACGATACGACCTGCTTCAACATCTTCGTCTACGCGACCTCGGCGAGCGATCGCTCGCCCTATCGACTCAAGATCGAGGCTGAAAGTCAGAACTTCTATGACGTATCCGCCCGCTCGACGCAAGAGATCGTCGACCAGATTGTCCGTGACGAGATCCACGTCTTGATCAATTTATCGGGGTATACGAAAGGCGCGAGGAACGAGATCTTTGCGGCGCGGCCGGCACCGGTGCAGATGAGTTACATGGGCTTTGCGGGAACGCTTGCGGCGGGGTGGTGCGATTACTTCATCGTTGGTGAGTTGCACTTCGAGTAAAGAAGTATGTGTGGGTGAGCTGATGCAGTAGTATTCGTGTTGCAGATCCCATCGTTTGTCCGCCTGGCCTCGTCTCGGGTGACTATTGGCGCGCGCGCGCCGGTCTCAAGGACGCTTCCCCGGAAGTACAGGGGGTCGATACCCCGACCGACTTTGAGGGTGATCCGGACCCCGAAGCGATGACCGAGGACTATGTCTACACGGAGAAACGTAAGTGTTAATGATACATGTTGGCTTTCAGAGTCGCTGATAAAATCGCTTTCCCATCCATCGCAGTGCTGTACCTCCCGCACTCGTACTTCGTGACGGACCACAAGCAAGCTTGGCGCGAAGACGAAACCGCCGGTCTGACCGCTGGCGAGCCTCACTTCGTGCACTCGGGTATGCCCAATGAGCTATACGCGATCGAGGAGGCTAGACGATGGCAAATGCGTCGAGAGTTATTCCCCGGCATCCGAGACGACACCTTCATCTTTGCCAATTGGAACCAGCTGTACAAGGTGCGTTCACGAGATCTGTTATGAGCTCTCAGTACCTTGGAAACTGATCCGTGGCATGATCTGCGCACCGCACAGATCGACCCCTTCATCTTTCGCATCTGGCTCAACATCCTCGCTAAATTCCCCAACTCCATCTTGTGGCTCTTGCGCTTTCCCGCGCCAGGCGAAGCGCATCTTAAGAGTACGGCGCTCAAGTGGGCCGGACCCGAGGTTGCCGCTCGAATCGTCTTTACCGATGTGGCCAACAAGGTACGCAGCTCGATCCTTGAAGTTTTTGTGTTGCATACTCATCGATCACCTGTTTTTTCACAGAACGAACATGTTCGACGTGGCCGCGTTGCCGACCTGTTCCTGGATACGACAGAGGTGCGCGAGACCGATTCGACCACTTCTTCGGATTTTGCTGACTTTGGAGCCTACTTTTTTTCGGGTGATGCGATGCAGTGCAACGCGCATACGACCGCGGCCGATATCTTATGGTCCGGGACCCCTCTTCTCACCTACCCTCGTCACGCGCACAAGATGGCCTCCCGAGTGGCCGCCTCGATCGCCGTCGCGACCGGTCTCGGACCACGTATGATCGTCTCCTCGGCCGAGGAATATGAAGAACGTGCTCTCCAACTCGCCTCGACTCTGACCTACGACCACATCCTCCCTGACCCTGCGGCCCCCGCTCAATCGATTTACTCGAGGCAACAACGAATCGGCCGAGGTGAATTGGCGGACATGAGGAAGACGTTGTATCTTACGCGCGAGACGAGTCCATTGTTCGATACGAGGCGGTGGGTGAGGAATATGGAAGCGGGTGTGTTCGAGGCGTGGAAGCGGTGGGTCAATGGGACCGAGTTCGAAGATGCCGGGGAGGTGAGTCGTTCAATGCATACGTTCACGTGTTGTGGGCTTCGGAGCTGACGGAGATGATTTCTTCCGAACGCGTGACAGTGGGGCACTGGGGTTGAACGCGAGTCGGGCAGCATCTGGGTGGTGGATGCCTTCGACGGGACGAACCTCCCCAGTCGAGCACCTTACTCCAAATGATTTCCCACACTTCGTGATCCAATTTTCGCTCTCACCCCTGCAGATTAAATTGCTTGTTGTATCACTTTCTCAATCATCCCCTGTCTCATCTAGTCCCCCGACTTTGAAGGTTCTCTCCCCTCTCCGATCTAGCATACAGCAACAACACCTGAAAGGAAGCAAACTTTGCAACAGATTGTCATGATCTACAAGACCCTTCTGAACCTCTGGAAACCCGGACGCACGAAAGTGCGGTACACATGAGGCCTCTTATCTCCAAGCTAGTAGTCCTAAGTAGTCCTACATACTCCTTCCTACATCTTGGACTTGGGCTGACCATCGTTGGCGCCCCCCAATTCTGGGCAGCGCGACGACGCTTCGGCCGCGACGGTCTCGCCGAACCCGCTAACTCTAAAGTCGGCCTCCTTGATCCCTCGCTTGTCGCATTCTTGGCGAAGGAGACGAGGGGGCTCGGTCATCTGTCATGAGATGGGAAAGCAAAAACAAAACACGAAAAAAAGTTAGTGAGCTATCACACTTGAAGGTATGGCGGGGGTCAACGTACCTCTTCGTCGGTCAGTACGAAAGTAGCGAAATGCATCGGAGCGGATTGTCGACTTTGCACGTCCTGGTGGATGTGAACAGCGTCACTTGGGTTGGCGTGAATGCGGGACATGAACCACCTGCCAAACCCAATACGTCCAAAATTGTGAGCTAACGATCCTTGTAACATCCCGAGAAGTCTGTCACCATTCCTCACCTAGGTGAATAAGCCCCGATCGGAATCATCGCGAAATCGAAACCGCCGAAACGTTGACCGATCTCCTTGAACGCAGGACATGTCGGCAAGCCCGCCTCGTCCTCAGGTTTGGTCCCACGAGGTACGGCTTTGTATCCCGTATCACCGCCGAACCATACGCGACCTTTTTGAGCGATGACGGCCCAGGAGGCCCAAAGTGTCGCGTTACGGTCGAAGGGGCTTCGCCCGGTGAACTGTTCAAGCCGAGCGTCATCAGACTTGTGATGAGCCATCTCGAGGCCCCAACTCGCTCAGTACTCACATGCTGACAAGGCGTACAAACGACTCTCAATTTCTCCTTCTGTCCGTTCTCTCCAATCTGCACGATCAACTCTCTCTCCCCCCACCAATCTAATTCGGTCACTTCTTCTTCCTTGGTCCCAATATTACTCTTGAACCAATCCTTATTCCCCAAAGGGGCAAAGAAATGAACCGAACCGGGCGTTTGTGAAGAGTAAATGTGACGTAATGTGTCGAGATCCAAATGGTCGTAGTGGTTGTGACTGATGATAACGGCGTCGATCTCGGGGAGTTGAGAAAGCTCGATAGGGGATTTGGTTACGCGCGCTGGGCCGAGGTCTAGTACGGAGCAGAGATGAAGTGAGGTATTCAGTTTCACATAATTTTGTTTGGTATTCAAAACACCAACGCTCAAAAAAAAAAAGGGGGGGCGATCTCCTCCTCAACTCACACTGCGAAGGCGAACACCGATGACTAAAAATCGGATCAAACAATACCCTCGGACCTCTGTGGGCGCCTTGCACCGTCGACGGAAACTCGACGACATAACACGCATGACCCAACCAAGTCGCCTTGATCTTGCCCTTCCAATCCGTCCTCCCTTTACCCCAATCGACGTCCCCTACGAAAGGTGGCAGTTCTTCCAAAGCTGGGATCTTGACTTTCCTCCAATCCCTCCACATGTTGACCAAGACCATAGGACCCATTCCTAAATCACGGAAAGAGGCCCAAGGGTTGACGAAACCGCCTCCCTTTTTGTGATGTTGGGTCGAAAGGTAGGTTTCACCTTCAAAGAGGGGTTCGGTAGAGTAACTTGGATTGGAGGGAAGGGAAACGAGTACGGGCAGGGATACGGCCGTCATCATGGTAGCGGTAGCGGTTTTGAGCACGGTCTTGGAGCGGAGGATATGGGGTAAATGGCGAAAGGACATGCTCCGATGGAGAGGAGAAAGGAGAAGAGGGAAAGGAAAGGAAGCGAAGCGCAAGGGCGGGATGAGGAAGGGAGTTGACTCTCGATCAAGCCCGATTATTCCTCGGCCTTGCCCCCCGCCGGCGATCGGGCATGGGATTCAAATGTGGAGGTCAAAAGTCGACGGCCGCGTCATCGTTCGGCAATAAGCTTCGCATAGCTCTGCATTCTTCACCAGAAGCGAACGTATACCTAGGAAAGGAAACAGATGGAAGTCACACTCGGATGGTCTGCTGCCCCACTCTACAAGTGAGTACCCCTTCTCTCCCCTACTCGGTCGCGCGCGGCTATCTCTCCGGCGTCGTTTTGAGTTTTCTCTTGCCGTGTCACTCGCCAGCAAGCACGCCCACCTCTACAGAACGCACGTTTTCATAAACCTTGCAGTTTCAGAACAATCGATATTGAAGAGTTACTCAAGCATCAACCTCCATCCCCGCCGCAGCGCCCGTTCCTTCCGGACCGGCGACCTTGCCCCCAGCGACGATGGTGACCTCCTCCTTGACGAGATGGTACTTGACCTCTGTGGAGAGACAACGATGCATGAGTCGTCAGCATCATTGAGGCTACCAGCCCATATCTCTCGACGTACCTTCTTTGGTGTAAGCCGTCGTTCCTCTGTAGGCTCAGGCAAGCAAGCCAGAGCAGATTCGACAAATAGATCATCAGCATCCTCGTCCCACGCGCAAAGCACCTCTCGCCTCTGATATGCCCGACCCACCTCCTCCACTTGTAACTCCTCTCCTTATCGACCTTTTGATTCGGCATCCTATAATTCCTCAACATCTCCGTCCCCTTGGCCTCGATGATGCAAGCATCGACGTTACTCCCCGATCCGAGATCGTTGAAGATACCGGCTTCGATGGCCTCGCAAACGAGTTCGAGCGCGTCCTGTCGAGTCATGTTGGGTTTCCAAGCCGATTCGAAAACGGCCATCGCGGCGAGGGAGCCGGAACCCATGGTCACGTAGGGGAGTTTGTCGGTCGACCCGTGCGGCGCGACGGTGTAGAGGTGAGAACCGGTCGCGTCGACTCCACCGAGCACGAGAGCGGCTCCGACTTGACCTTGGTATCTGTTTCGAATTGGAATTGGGGGGGGGGGGGGGGGGGGGGGGGGGGGTTAGTGGATCAGCTCTAGTCCCGGCGGCGCTCCGTCAGAATGGTGATGAGTGAGAACGTACCGGAAGAGCATCTGCTTGAGCATGGTCATGGCGGCGACGACCAAAGGCTTCCTCCCCGTCGACAAGGCATGAAGCGCAATGTTGGACGAGATCAATGCGGTAGTGAACTCGGTATCGGCGGCGGTACCTGGGCGAGTAATGGTAAACGGCGTCAGCGTCAGGACCAGGACGAAGCTTGACGACTTTCCGGGGCTGGAAGGGCCACCCTGACACTCACCGGCACCTGCACATCGAATGTTGTCCGAGATGAAATGGATCTGTTGAATCACGTGAGCCGGAGCACAGGTTGATGGTTAGCAACAACTCCAAGCGTGGCTGCGGGGATGAGGGTGGGGGATCCGCCGAGGCGTCACCACCATCCTGAGCTCGAGCAGCGCGTCGAGCGACGGTCGCAAGCGCCTTGCCGGCCGACAGCTACTCTCCACGTGAAAGAGTTTGCGAGCATGTACCTTTTCGCAGTTCTTGTCGGCGACGATGGACCCCTCTGTGGCCCGGGTGTCGGCGCCGATGACGACGCCCCCGTCAAAGAGACATCCTACGATCGTCGTACCGGTCGAGGTGGCCTAGAAGGGGAGGAGTAGATGTATGTCAGCTGTGGTGATCGTTTGGACAGCTTTTGGCTGGTGGAAGTCGTCGTGGATGTCGATGCAGGCCGATTAGAGTGGATGTGGGTGAGCACGCCCAGAAGGGACCGCCGTGGGAAGCTACGACGCCAAATTACGCTGGTCGTATACACTTTGTCTGTTTTATGAATACCACATCATATTGTGCACGCGCTCTGCTCCGCGCGAACACCCCGCGTCGTCATCCTCCCTCGTCCTCGTAGCCCAGCCGCGTGCCATCATCCCCGTACAAGTCGCAACCGAGCCAACTTGTGCAACGCTCGAACGCACCTTTGGCAGATGAACGTTCCTCTGGCCGAGGTACGAGTTCCTCAAGTGGTTCCCAAAGTCAAAGCCGGCCATGCTGAGGTCGGTGCGACGTGGGGGGGAGTGAGGGGGGGGGGGTTCGATGTTGCAGGTAAGGTCGGCTACGAATCGGACTGTGGCGAGTGGCAAAGTGAGAGTTTGACGCCGAGGTGTTTGTTGGCTGGTGGGGGTGGTGTCGAGTGCGCCGAGTCGAAAGGTGGTGTGGAGGGGGAACGAAGGAAGCGGTAGCCGGGCAAGGGTCGAGGTCGGTGTCCTTCAAGCCACAATTCGCGATTAGCAACTTGAAAACGTTCGTAATCGCCAACTTGCAGGTCTTACGGACCCGGTCCGAGTCGCAGCGATTTTGCCTGAGATTGAACTTTTCATATTTTCGAAATTCTTCCCATGTACGACATGAAGTAGGTGGAAATGCGACCCCTCAGGCACAAGTCGGCCTGAAATTGCCGAGACCCACACTTTCGAGCTGAGCTTTCCCGCCGGGTCCTGGCCAGCCGTCCGTGCCAGGAAGTGCCAGGAGCTGCCAGGAGGTGCCAGGAGACCCGCGCGCCCTGCAGCTGGACGGCTCTTTAAACTGGTGCTCTCCCCCAACATCCCTCCTGCGACCGTAATCGACGCTCCGATCGTGTGCCTCGTCTCGCTTCGGACCATCCTCCAGCCTCACCTCCCTACTACTACCCAAGCACCTCACTCCCTACAGCCCACTATGAACTCTTGGAAGTGAGTGCACCCCCACTTCTAGATCGATCCACTTCACTGTCACGACGACGTGCCGTGCGTGCCCGTAACCGTCCACGTCCACCTCCCACGTCAACCTCCACGTCAACGTCAACGGCGAGCACCATCCTATCCCGTCCTGGACCCTTGTCGGCGACGCGACTTTGTCCAACATATCCCGCATCAACCTTCAGCAGACTGAATATACGATCCTGCTCCCCGCACAGATCCGTATCGGCGTCGTTGCAAGCCGCCGCCGCCGCCGCGGGCGCGACCGTGCAAGGCGCGGCCCAGTCCGTCGACCTCAAGCACACCGGCAGCTCCATCACCCGATCCTTTGCCACTCTCAGGTGAGCTATTATATGATATGGCGTCCATTCACGAAACGATCGCTTCATCACAGCCGCATCCTTTTTCACAGCCAAACTGTAAAGGAACGTTCGGGCAACGCCGACGACATCACCGAGCTACCCGAAGAGTACCTCGATTTGGAACGTCGCGTCGATGGTCTGAGGTACGCATCAAGCTCCATCGGTGCGGACGTTGTCGTAGTTTGCTTAGTTCGATCCTCACCCCTCCCTCTTCCCAGAACGGCGCACATCAACATCTTGCGAGTCGCCAAGGCCTACGAAGGACCGTACGATTACCCGACCCAACTGCAAGAGTCCGTCGCCGAGATCGGAGGATCGCTCGCGCACAACCTCACCAGCTGGGCCGCAGCGGCAACGAAAGGTTCGTCTCACAAGATGAATTACATCTGCTGGGCAAGAACAAAACCAAAAAAAAAAAAAAAAAAAAAAAAAAAAAAGCTGATGCCCGAATCCCATCTCATCGAACCAGGGACCAACTTGCCCCAACCTTCCGTCGCGGACAAGCCAACCGAAGTGCAAAAGACGCTCCCTCACGCCCTCTCCCGTGCCGCCGCCTCTGGCGCCGTTCAAGTCGGCCCCGGTCGTCTCGCGAACATACTCAAGACGTACGCCGTCACCTCCGACAAGATTGGTAACGCGCGTACGATCCAGGACGAGGATATCCAAAAGAACTTTTTGCACCCTTGGTCCGCGACGTTGAATGCGAGCTTGCAGGCCGCGATGAAGAGTCGGGCCAGCGTTAAAAGTGCTAGGTAAGTGTGCGGGGAGGGGTGAGCTGTTGATGTATAAGAGATGTTCGCTGATGATGGGATTTTTGTGATTTGGTAGGATCCAATTGGACGCTCTTCGGGGAACGCTCAAGAGTGCGACAGGTGGACCCTCGCAGGAGAAGGCTCGAATCGAAGGTCGGTCTTCAGCAGCGCATCTCAATCTTACGCATCTCGCACCAAAGCTAACTCATTCTGCCTCACATTTCCTCAGTTGAAGCAGCAGAGGAGAAGCTCGTCAACGCGACCGAGGAAGCAATCAACCTGATGCGCTCCGTGCTCGATTCGCCCGAACCGATCAAGAACCTCGCTGCTCTCGTCAAGGCCCAACAAGCTTTCTACGCCGAAGCTGCTGAGGTACGTGCCCAGGCGGGATGGATCACGACTTTTGAGAGGTGACTGATGGCGTCTCGATCTTGAATCCTTGGGCTATAGGCGCTCGCGAGCATTCAGGGTGAAATGGAGGAGGCGAGTGTACAAGCTGAGGCCGAGTACCGGTGAGTGTTTTCGGAGCGAGCAGCGTTCCGCTCGAGAGGTCTAATGGCTACTATCATCTATACCAGCAAATCGCGCGCCCAGTAAAGCACAACTTTCCTCGCCCTATCCTTCCCCGAGATGCCCACCATTCCATTCATATGCCCACGAGAACACGATCGCGCGCACGACGCCCGACCAGTGTACGAGGGACCTCCGAAGGCATCAAGGCAAACCCCTCTTCCATTTTCTTCCTCTTTCTCGTTTCTCAACTGTCAAACTTACAGTATTCAAGTCGATAGGGATGCAGGCCCAAATGGACCGGCTCGTTTTCTTTTTTTTTGTGTGTGTGTCTGTGCTTCAAATTACTTTTGGGTTTCCCCTTCGCGATCCCACCCGCATGTAATCTCCATCTATCCAGTCCTGCCAGTCAACCCTATCGGGATCTCTAAGGCTGTCGTCTTCAGAGAGTCGAGAGTACTGAGTCAATCTTCTCGGAATTTTGACCACTGATGACTTCACGTGGTTTGGCTTCGATGTTTGCGGTCCTGAGCGTTATCGCAAAGACGGTTCTCGCTCAGACCTCTGTGATATACACCCCGCGAAGCGACAACGATAAGATCAGAGGACGAAAGTATGTAGGATTGACACTGAACACGCTGGGTTAATCGCTGCCATGACAAGGCCTTCTGATCCACCCGGGCTCCCGAGTCACCTGGACATCACATTAGTCGCTGAAGAGAGACTAAAGAGTGCCCCATGCGCGCGTCCCGACCTCCTAAGGCTCAGGTGCACGGGCCTTACACCTCCTTACATTAACCACCACCTAAATTACGAGCCCCCAGACCGGTTTCTGCCCGGAAAGGCAAAGCCTTTGTTCCAGCTTGGCCACGAACACATTGACCTGCATTTGGGATTTTTGTTCTTTCTCCTTCCCATTCCTCCGCAACGTAGTCAGTCATGCTCTCACCCGCATCGCGCTCAACCTATCGCAGTAAAGATTCGACCAGGGTTTGCCACGATACCTTCGGATGATTTGGACGAGGGTGACTCTCCCCACTCCAAGGCGTCTAGCTCCTTGAAGATAAATATCTCCTCTATGGATCCCTCGTATGGGAGAGTCCCCAACAAAGTACGTCTCGGGTCGTCGCGGCAGTTTCTCTCTCGTTTTTTTCCTTATCTGATCGAAGCTTCTATTTCCCTTCACGCTCTCGTGACACCAGAACTGGAGCTTCACAACCGCAAATTCGGCCTCAGCTCGAGCTCCTTCCCATCGATGAAGAAGTACCCCAATAGCCTTGGCCGCATCAAGCACAAGTTTCTTCCAAGAAGCATGAACGATTCGGGCCAAGGGGAACCAATTCAAAACCGCCAAGTCGTTACGGGCGTTGAAAAGAAGTGTACGCAAGGTTTGCCCTGGTACTGTTTATATCGGCCGATTCGGACCAGCATTTCCAGTATTCGTCCTGTTGGGATTCATCCCGGTGGCAGCCCACTCTGATCAACGCAGTAAGTCGATCGTCTGATGGCAGAACCTTGCCGGTCACATATTTTGGATGTCAGTATGCACTGCAACGACAAGGACCCGGTGGCGACTTGAACCCAGTTCCCATTTCGTCGACTCCTTCAAGTCACCCCGTGCGGTCGACGAAACGGGAACTAACTGGCTTGAAGTCACCACTTGATTCTTGTTGCTGCAGTGCATACTAACGGGAACACATCCAATCGTTTACGAGTGAGTGACCGGCAAAGATCTACCAAAGACGATCGACTTACTGCGTTGACCAGAGTGGGTGGCAACTGACAAGTGCCAAACGTGGGACGAGTACTGTAAATTCTGCTCCGAATGTGGTCGATGAGCGGTATCGTGGCAAGACTTGCGCGCGCAATTCTTTTTCAACACCGTTGCCCGGTTCAAGGTTGCCGACGAGCTCCTCAACAACGGAATTTTCCCACGCATTTCTTCAAGAAGGGGATTTTTTTTTTTGAGCAGGCTCTGTTTCGTTTGTTAGATTCTGTGTCTTTGAACAAGACTAGCTGGAATTTATGACTGAAGTCACTTAAGCACTCTACTTCAATCAGATGAAACAGGCCCAACACGCTCGGTTTCATCTCGGGTACCGTGGAAAAGCTGTCACCTGCTGTCAAGACTCGTTTTTTTTTGGCGCAAATTGAACTGGCTGGCTAACTGCATGCTGTATGCCCATGGCACGTTCTTAGAACTACTGTCTGACACTGTCAGTCCGTGCTCTCAGCTGTTAGAGGTTCAGGGACCCGTCGTCCCGGGGGCGTGTTAGCATGATACATATCGGCTCGGTAATAGGTGGTTGCGATCTTTATTATGAAGGCAACGGCTTTCCATCGGCCCGTTGAGTCGAATATGGCGCATTCAAAAACCGGCGTATCACTAACGTACGAAGCATCTCCGATCACCTTCCGTTTTTTGAACCATCTCGAAGACCGATAGAGTACTCCCCAGTCCCAAGTCATGGGGGACTTTTACCGAGATACCGAGACCGTCACCCACGCGAGCGGTGGAAACTTAAGCCCGGATAGCGTCACTGACAAGCGGCAGAAGCCACGCGGCGCTAAAATAACCGTGTCATCTCCGGCCCCCTATTCTTCAAGCCGCCCGATCAGCACGCGACGCGAGTCCCCCCTCCCCCCCCCCACCCCCCCCACCTCGGCTACTGTCGTTCCCGCTCCGGCACTTATGAGTTCGGCTTTCGACCAAAGTGGGAGAGAGGGAAGCGTAGGAAATGCCTGAGATTGGCGATGCAGGCAGCTTCGCAAGTCTGCTTCCTGCTCTAGTAGCGATAACTGTCACGGTCACGTGACGGTCCTTTCAAGCACTGCCTTGGCGCCGGACCCTGTGGAACCGTGTCATCGAACGATAATTTCCAACGGTTCACTATCTTGCGACGATCTTTGCCTACTCGCAAATTTGTTGTTTCTTCGGTGCGACTCAACGGAGCGCAGTACTTCCGAACCGACTTCAGGGAGCCGAACTCGGCATCATCCCAGCCGCCGAACCGGGCAGAGCACTCGCGGCGATGTCGTCGGCGACCTGGCCTCAGCCTCCGCAAGCCACTCTCGACGACGCGAGGGCTTTCAAACCGTTTCTGGGTGAGTAAAACGAGACTCATTTCAACGGCGTTAGTATTGACGCCAACGGCGAACGGGAAGGTCCCCAAGGTGTGGCCTTCAGTGTGTGATATGCATGATCTCGACTTGGCGACAGTCTCAGCTCCAAGCGGGTATCGCACTGACATTCACATGACGTCCTGACTGTGTGGTATCTACCTCCCTCAAAAAAAGAAACATTGGTCATCGCCTATTTTTCCCAGGTGTTTATCTTGGGAATGATCACCGCGAAAGCAGTAACCTACTTCTCGCGCGGCTCGAGGGACCCCACAATAGTCAAGTCAGCCCGCGCACCACGGTGGTTTCTCCGAGGCCGTTTTCCGCTTCTCGTGGCTGACTGGTCGGCTCCTTGCTTTTGGAGATTGTGCAGAGTTTGTGTTGCATCTTCTGTCCTGATTCTGTGGTGCAAGTCGGGCTTGGACTTCAAGACAATATGGAACTCGGTGAGATACAACCGCAAGATTCACAGTTCAAGACACGGAGCCGACTTTTGTTTGCGCTTCTTCGTGCGCTTCTTCTAGGCATTCTTCCTCTCTTACAGACACCTTGAGCGAGCTCTTCCATGGTCTCTCCTCACTTCGCTCATCATCAGCCAGATACCGGTGGCATTGTCCCAGGTGTATCTCTGCTATCGACTTTGGTCGGTGGGTTGGCCCAAACAGAACTTAGACCCTCTATCGCTTTTGAAGGGTGCCCTCATGGACTGAACTCCTTTGTAATATTCAGATTTCCAAAAAGCATTTCCTCTCCAACGCCATCGCCATGGCTGGGACATTGTGTTCGACGATTCTCTTCATCATCTACGCCATCCTCCGGGGTCAGTTCATTTCTCGATCGCCAGACTGCAGTGGGCGAATGCATCGGGGTCTGAGCTCTCACCGCCCACGCTGTCTCATATTTGGTGCCCAGTCAAGTATCCAATACCGACTGAAAGACAAGATCGTGCGCATGCTTGGGTCCCACCTTGGGCGTTCTGCACTTGCGTGAGTGCCTCAGTGTGGGTCTTCGTAGTACCAACTCGCCGAGCTCGCGATAACTGACACTAGTCGTGCTGCTCACGCAGTTCACGGATATCTACCTATCCCTGACTTCTGCATTTTACTTACTTCGAACGAGAAAAAAGGCGGTCGGGGATCAGTGGGTTGCTTGAGACAAACTAAATTGTCCTTTGACGAAAGGCTGATGCCAATCAAGGAGTCCTCGTGCCAGGCTCGACTACATGCTGCTTCGTTTGGCGTCTCTGTCTATCACGACGTGTCTTCCGCCGGCACTCATGTCGGCCATCATGGCAATTCTCGAGATCACGAAATCGACGGGGGAGGTGCGTACTCTTAGACAGACACTCAGCTTGTGCAAGAGAAGCTAATCCTCCGTTGGGTAATCGCCGCAGGCTTGGGCGTTCTTCACGATCATCATTGCAAGCGTGTATACGCTCTGCATTCTTCATTCACGTCAGTGTTCGCCTCTCTCGGCATTCAGAACTAAGGCTACTGATACATGTCCACTCAATGAGCAGTCAACTCCCGCCAAGAGATCCTGGAGGAAGCACGCTCTCGCTCGACGATGAAAAACCCTTCGCCCCTGACCCCCGGACCAAGTCGCGTGCAAGCCCCAGCACAAAGGCTCACTAACTCAAAAGCAGTTGGACTAACCCAGCTCTATTACCTCAAGTCCAAACCATCCTCTCAACTTCCCAACCAACCTCTAGGACGCAATGACGGCCCCCGAACCTCCGAGTCACTCGATGGAAACGGCAGCCCAGTTGGCAGAAAACTCCTTTCCGATCGAGTCCGAGGTCCATCACCTTCAGTAGCTGCAGGATGCGCAACTCACGAAATCGCAGGATGGCTCTCAAGGTCAGGGAGCGGCCAGTGCGGCGGGTAAGCAGCTTCAGGTGCAGGTGTTGAAGGGGACCAAAGGGTGGAATGGTGAGAAGTAGTCGCCGATCTATTACTATTCGATTTGCTTCGCCTACTGAAAGGCGTGGATAAGGTCGACCCTCTTCATCAGCCTTCAGCTGCAAGCATTTTTTAAAATATTTGTAGAGTTGTGTGAAACATGTGGACATATTTCTGGGGAACACCTCGGCCGTCACTTTGCGGAAATAAGGGATGATCGCAAGTACGACTGCGATGCGATCGTCTCCCAGGCCAATCACGGCGCAAACGTCGTCTCGGAGTGGCCCGCAACTTGCTTGAGCGCATCAAGACGCATTTCCCCGAGATCAAGTACTCTGACTTGTGGACCCTCGCCCGTGTATACGCAATTCAGAAGATGGGCGGACCTAAGATCCCTTGGCGAGCGGGCCGCAAGGACCGCAAGGACGGCAACGTCGAAAACTGCACCCCCGACGCTGACAAGGGCTCGGAGGACCACTTGCGCCATCGCCTTCATAGCGCCGACAACCCCCGGCCATGTAATCATCGACATGGAGCTCATCACTGACCACAAAACCATCAAATGGAGTTGGCTGATTAAAAGGAGAGTAATTATAGCCCTTGACCACTTTGATCATGATATTCTGCCAGGAGTTGACCGAGGCGAACGAGCTCGAAACCGCCTGAGGTCTGGTCCCGATGCCCCCGGGCCCCTCTTCGTAGTCCCGGTGGCACCTTACAACTACGCCATCGCTGGTTATACTTCAGACTTTGTCAACTCCAGGACCCGATCCTCCGCAAAGCGCTCGAGGTTCTCGTTCAGCAGGGCAAGTGTCAAGCATTCCGAGGCGTAGGTGAGGCTGGCGACGATTTCAAATTTGCATTATTGCACTTACCCGATGTCGACTCGCGTCCCTTCAGCAGACAACAAGTGACCAAACCGTCCTCCTCAATGGATAATGGCGTCCATGCTCGGATGATCGCTCGAAAGTAGCCAAAAAATTGCGAATCTCTCGTTTTTATTGAAGAGCGTCGGCAGAGCTTCTGAACCCAAAGACTGACACAGAAATACGTAAAGCCATTCACAAGGCAAGACATTCATGCGGCTGGGAAAAGGAAAGGAGGTGAGGCCGCATGCATCGCCGAAGTTCGCTGAAGTAGGCCAGAAACCCTTTCGGCCGAATACTGGATAGCGATGTTAGGCCTTATTCAACGGCTGGCTTTCTTGGGAGAGTTCGGTGTCAGAAATGCCTCTTACTCTCTCGCTCGTTTAGATGATTACCCTTCGTAGAATCCGGTCGACTATAATTTGAAACGCCCAATTGCAAACAAAGTCCACAATGGCCTCTCGGGCTGACACCGACGCTGGATATCATGTTAGCTCGGTCGTAGGGGGTTGCAAGCACTATTTTGAAGGCAACGGCATTGTATCGGCCCGTTGAGTCGAAAACCCATTCGAGCATCGCGTATCACTGACGTAGTTCGCACTTCCGATCACCACCTTAACCCATTCCGAGTATCTTTCACCCCTAAATCATGAGAAACTTTACCGAGATACCGAGACCGAGCGGTGAAACCGTAAGCCCGAATAGCGTCCCGGACAAGCGCCAGAATCGGCAGAAGCCACGCTACCGTGTCATCTCCGGCCCCCTATTCTTCAAGCCGCACGATCAGCACGCGACGCGAGGTGTTTCCCCCCCACCCCATCTCGGCTACTGTCGTTGCCGCTCCGGCATTTATGAGTTCGGCTTTCGACCACAGTGGGAGAGAGGGGAGAGTAGGAAATGCCTGCAATTGGCGACGCAAGCAGCTCCGCAAATTCGCCTCCTGCTCTAGCAATAACCGTCGCGGACCTTTCAAGCACTGCCGTGGCGCTGTGGAACCGTGTCATCGAGATAACGATCTTGAAAAGGTTCACTATCTTGCGACGATCTTTGCCTCCTCGCAAATCGGCTGTTTCTTCGGCGCGACTGAACGGAGCAGTACTTTCGACTGGGAACCAACTTCAAGGACTCGGAGCCGAACTCGGCATCATCCCAGCCGCCGAACCGGGAGCGCTCGCGACGATGTCGTCGGCGACCTGGCTTCAGCCTCCGGCGCAAGCCACGCCGCTCGATGCCGCGAGGGGTTTGAAACCGTTTCTGGGTGCGTACAACGAGACTTATTTCAACGGCGTTAGTATTGGCGCCAACGGCGAACGGGACGGTCCCCAAGCTTTCGCCTTGTGCGATCTGCATGACCTCGACGTGCCGACATTCTCGACTCCTCAAGCGCGCGTGGCCCGGCTCGGGCATCGCATCGACCACTCACGTGAAGTTCTGACTCTGTGGTGGCTACTTCCCTCAAAACAAGGTGCATCCATCTCCGCCCATTTCACGGAAGTGTTTATCTTGGGAATGATCACCGCGAAAGCTGTAACCTACTTCTCGCGCGGCTCGAGAGACCACAATAGTAAAGTTAGCTAGCGCGCGACGGTGGTTTTTTCGAGGTCGTTCTCCTGCTAGCAGCTGGCTGACGATATGGCGATATGGTTCTTGTCTCCTTGCTTTGTGGGATTGTACAGAGTTTGTGTCGCCTTTTCCGTGTTTATCCTGTGGTGCAAGGCGGGCTTGAATATCAAGATCCTGTGGGACTCGGTGAGACACGCCCGCAAGATTCACAGTTCAAGACACGGAGCTGACTTTTGTTTGCGCTTCTTCGTGGCCTTCTTCTAGGCATTCTTCCTCCCTTACAGACACCATAGGCGATTTCTTTCATGGTCCGCCCTCACTTCGATCATCATCAGCCAAATACCGGTGGCATTGTCCCAGATGTATCTCTGCCATCGACTTTGGGCGGTGAGTTGGCCCGTACTGAGCTTATCCCCTCCATAGCTTCTGGAGGGAGCTTTCAATGCTCATGGACTGAGATCTCTGATGATCAGATATCCAAGAAAAATCCTGTTCCTAAAGTCTTTGCCGTGGCAGGAACATTGTGTTCGACGACTCTGTACATCATCTACGCCACCCTCCGGAGTCAGTTCATTTCTCAATCGCCAGCCTGGGCAAATGCACCGGGGTCTGAGCTCTCACCGCCCCACGCTGTCTCATATTGGTGCCCAGTCAAGTATCGAATACCGGGAGGCAGCCAAGACCGTGCGTTTGCTTGGGTCCCACCTTGGGCGTTCTGCACTTGCGTAAGTGCCCGCCACTGCTGCGATGGGTCTTCGTACCCAACTCGCCGAGCTCGCGATAACTGACAAGTCGTGCTGCTTACGCAGTTCACCGACATCTAACTATCCCTGGCTTCCACCTTCTACCTACTTCGAACGAGAAAGAAGGTGGTCGGGGATCAGTGAGTCACTTGAGACAAACTAAACTGTCCTCTGACGAAGCCTGCTGATGCCGATCGAGTCCTCGTGCCAGGCTCGACTACATGTTGCTTCGTTTGGCGTCTCTGTCTATCACGACGTGTCTTCCACCGGCACTCATCTCGGCGATCATGGCAATTCTCGAGATCACGAAATCGACGGGGGCGGTGCGTACTCTTAGACAGACACTCAGCTTGTGCAAGAGGGGCTAATCCTCCGTTGGGTAATTGCCGCAGGTTTGGACGTTCTTTAAGATCATCCTCGCAAGCACGTATGTGCTCTGCATTATCCATTCTCGTCAGTGTTCCCCTCTCTCCACATTCAAAACTAAGGTTCCTGATGCACGTCCACTCTGTGAGCAGTCAACTCCCGCCAAGAGATCGTGGAGACAGCACGAGGCTCTCGCTCGACGATGAGAAACCCCTTGCCGCTAACCCCCGGACCAAGTCGCCCCCTTGAACTTGCCCTGGCGGGACAAAGGCTCACTGACTCAACCGCAATGATGATCACCCCACGACACACTCTAAAATCCAAACCACACTCTTTCAGCTTATCAACTAGGCTTCTCGGCGCACTGACGGCGCCCAAACGTCCTTCGATGAACCCGGAGGTCGAGTTGGAAGAAAGCGCTTTCTCGGCGGTCCGTTCTGAGAACCATCACCCTCGGCCGCTCCAGGATACGCAGCTGACGAAGTCGCAAGATGGGTCTTAGGGTCGGCGGGCATGAAGTATCGGGTGCAGGTGATGATGGGTGATGATGGGTGCCGAAGGGTGGAATGGTGTGAAGTAGATGCAGTGGCCGCCGATCTATTACTATTCGATTTACTTCGGCTACCGAAAGGTGTGAATAAGGTCGACCCTCTTCATCAGCCTACAGCTGCAAGCTATCAATAACTCTTTTTAAAATTGTGTGAAATATGTGGACATGTTCCTGGCGCATATCTCCGCCTTCACTTTTGCGAAAATAAGCGACGATCGCCAGTCGGCCGATGCGATCGTTCAAGAGTCGGGTCTGCTCTGTTCCAGCTCGTCTCATCTTCGCCTTCATAGCCAGCGACAGGACCATGCACACACGGCCAACCCCATTATCGACGGGGGGCTCATCACTGGCTTCAAAACCATCAAATGGAGTTGGAGGATTGAAAGGAGAGTCGCTCAAGCTGTCGCTGCAGCCAACGACGACCTCGACCGGCTTCGTGTTTCCCTCGCTTTACTCGTTCCCTCCCTTCTTCACGTGAGTAACAGGCTATCCTGCACATCAATACAAATTCGTTGATACTCGATCAAACGCTTCCTGCAGTCAACAACCTACGGAATCGACATGGTCGCACCAACGGTCGCAATGGACGACCTTGATCCTCGCCTATGCACGTCATCACCGCATATTCCGATTCGACATCTCGGAAGCGACATGTACACACGAACTGTTCAACAACACAGCCATAAAGCGTACGTGTCCTGCGAGCGTTGGTGGGAGGAGGTGCCGCTTATCGCACCGTCGACCCCCACTTACGGAGCCTCTGCCTTCTCTCGTAACAGGCCGCGTCAATATTCCCCTACTACGCGCCGTCCTTGACTTCATGACCTCCTCGGGAACAGCGGAATACGATACCAAACCTCTGAAAGGGCAACTGCCCACGGGGGCTTTGGTGTATTGGAAGACTCCGGACGAATGGGCTCTGGCGATCTATACTTGGGTAAGGCATGGCGTCGTGGGAATCTATATCGACGATGAATGGAGGACCTGACTGATTCCACTCTTGCTTACAGGTCAAGGACAAAGGCTTGACCAATTCGATCATGACATTCTGGGAGTTGACCGAGGCGAACGAGGTCGAAACCGCCGGTAGGTCTAATTCCGATACCCTCGCTCCGTTGTCCCGGTTGCATCTTACAACTAATCCAACTAAACCGTCGCTCGTTATACTTCAGAGTTTTATCAACTTCACGAAACGATCCTACGCAAAGCCCTCGAGATCCTCGCTCGGCAGGGCAAGTGTCAAGTATTCCGAGGCGTAGGCGAGGATGGCGACGGTGTCAAATTTGCATAACGAGAAGTCTAGGGATTGTAGGTGTGGATGTATCGTATCAAGTACGTTTGTCGTATTAGTATGTAAGGGAGTTTTACGGGTCCCGACAGATCCTATGAGGGCTGGATAGATCCAACGGAGAAACGTAGCATAAAGACGACCAGCCATGGAACTGTGCGCACCCGAGGACCTTCGTCGCAAGCTTCGAGCTGCCATATGGAGATCGCTGAAGCACATCATTGCTGGACAGCCGAGCGGAGTCGCAAAGCGGATGGCTCAGCCGGCACCCCTATCTACAGCCAGTGGAGGAGACGACTAGTCACGGGATGTCGCAATTCGAAGCAGCAGAACATCTTTTTTGACTCGATTTTCGCTCCATATTGCACGTTGCCCGATTCTTTATTAGTAGCCGGGTCTGAGGTAGGAGTGGGCCAACAGAGGACATGTGACCTTCCAAAGTTACCAATAGGCTCCTGTCGTGCCCGGCAAATAGGTAGGAACCATCCTTCAGAGTACCTAGGCCTCCGTCATAACTCGGAACAGCTTTTTCCCGGATCTCAGTCCGAGCGCGCGGATCCCCATTGGCCCCTTGCCGAAATGGGAGAGGAGTTCTTTCTTCGTTTGGGCCTCGCTTGAGCACGCCAGGGCCGGTGAGTCACTTGGACGGGGACGGAACGGGATGCCGCGAGTTTTGCTTCATGAGCTTGATCAAAATCATCTTGAACTGACCGAATCAATGCGAAAGGAACCGAAGTGTTTCGTCAGCGTGTGCACACTGTGGACATCTCATGCCCGAAACGACAGAATTCAACTTGAGCCGACCCGCCGAAGTATGCGTAGAAAACAGGACCATCAGCTGCCCTGGACACGGAGACGAAAAATTCGACGGACGGTAAAATGAAACACCCTTTGTTGGTGTGGTGTCTGCCTGCCATGCCCTGGAACTCCGGAGGAGGCATCTCCGAATCCAATCCGCGCTCGGAGTGTGCCCGTATGCGAGGGGAAGCTTTCGGCTTCGCGGACCGTTTCCGAATGATTGCAAAGAGAGCGATTGGAAAGCGCCGCCGCGTCATAGCTGTCTCCTCGGAATCCCAGACCAGTTTCTGAAGAAGGAAATGATCCTACTGCAGGTCACCTATACGAACGCGCAAAAGTGCTTCTCATTGAGCTCTGCATAGTGCTGAATTTCCTCGCTTCGGACGATCTCGCTCTCGATCAACAGGTAAATATATTTTGTCCGTGCTCGAGCGAGATGTGCAGACGACTTCTCGCACGATCCGCCTTCTAGAAGACGAAGACGGCAAACTCGATTGAAATTTCACACCCGTCAGTGTGTACTAAGGACGGTTCCGCTTGCGATTCCGTGCATTATGTCGTGCGCAAGCGGGTTTGTGGGGAGTGTCACTGGAGGTGACGTGGAGCGGTCCTAGTTCGGCGCTGTTTCGGTTTCTAGAAGTTTGGTTCAATCGAGGTGTTGAGCTGTTGAGTATCTGTACCGATACTCGGTGAGCTACGCCGTGGGGGTTGAGTACTTGCACATCGTTGTGAACGTCCGGAAGACCAGTCAGAGGTTCAGGGACCCGTCGCCCCTACGGGGGCTCATTAAAGGTCTTCCAGGCTTCAAGTTGGTAGATGGAGTGAGTTGACGAAGGAAGACAAAGGATCCCCGATGCTTTCGCAAGGGTGATTTAAACAAGATTTGCGAGTACCAATGACTAATTCGAATCCATCTTTCGGCCACTGATGTTTCGGGTAAGGTGAAGAGGAGGCACTCCTGTGTAACTGGAGGTGATTGCCTTCGCGCGACCGCTGCGCACCGGAGGACCCACCCCACCCAGACTATTTTTCGGTCTCGCTGGAGAGATATTGCGTGATCTTGCCACGAGTAGTCGAATCGGCCCGCGACTATGCGGAGCAAGTCGGTGTGAGACGGGCTGACTTCTGAGACAGCAAGGCAGCGTGGCCGGACCGGGGCCGTGGTGCGCACGCACCCATCGCCCTGTGAGACGATTAGCCGCGCTGGGTGGCATTGCTTTATTGGCATGTCTCATTTCTCCCCTACCCTGCCAGAAAGCACACCATTGCCCAGGGCTCATAATGCCATGTTACCGTGATTCAACCCGTCCGCTCCGAATGCCCCACTGTGCCTGCGTGGACCTCGATTGCACTGCCTTGAAGTATCCGTGAGAAAATCTTTCGGATCGAAACCGCCCTTTTCCGCGAACCATCCGCATGCTGCGAAGTTACCAAAGCTGATAATATTGGAAAACCCGTGACTCCTTTGGATCGATCAGAGAACGTCACGAGATCAACTGTGAGTTACTCATGCAGCCTCTCGTATGTCCGGAAGACGCAACGGACGGCTAAAGCACCAACTCAAGATCGTGAGGTGTTAAGATCGCCAGAGGTCGCCTATCGGGATGGAGACGGTCTCGCACAAACATGATATCGCCACCCAGTTGGGAGACATCGCCTGACCGTAGAAATGAATGGGAACTAAACCCCCAATGAAGAATCACCTTGCACAGGAGTACGTGGGAGGGACCAAGATTTCTAATGAAGGTGTGCCCAACTCTTTCATCCTCCTCCAACCGAGCCTCTGTGCCACCACTGCCGCCGTCATCTTAGAGGTCCAAGCGTTCACTGCTCCGAGGCTCAGGCCTTCGATCCGTCGCCGGAACACGATCTAATGCAGCAGTCTTGGGTTTGGCAGTACCTATTGTGAGATAAAATTCATTAGAGCATACTTGTCAGCTCCTCAGGTACAAGAAAGTGGGCGGAGGTGGTTGGAGTGCACTCACGATGGCCAGTTCCCCTTGGTGTTGCATTGGTGGATGCACTGGACTTCGCCGCCGCTCCTGTGTTATACGACGGTCAAGGAAGTCGGGCGTGTACACTCAGCGAGGACATGGTTGAGGAGAGGGTTGAAGGTGTAACAGACTCACATAGCGACGACAGCAGAGATGAAACCGGCGAAGAGAACGAGGAAGGTGATCTTCATGGTTGCGGAGGGTAGGTAGTCTTGGGCGAAGTTCTTGTGGGGGGTCAACTTGGAAGTGATAAGCAAGAAGGAAAGAGGTGCTTCTCTCTTTAGCTCCGCTTTTATAGTCGGCCCAGAGGCTGCTCATGTCGTTATCTTATCATGATGGTTCGAGGCAGCCGAGCAGCAAGTGAGAAGAGTCCATTCGAGCCTCAGTACTCAATTCTGAGACCGCTCCCCTGTCCTGCATTGAGGGCCCTGGCACCGCGGCCTCAATTTCAAGCGCCGTTGCCCATCCATACCCGCCGGGGCCTCGTAACTCTTCCCTATCGTCATGTTTCAGTTTTTACTCCGAGTAGCACGGCCTTCCAGTCACCTGCTACTGTCAGGTGACCGTGATAAGGTCTGTCCCATGATGACCTCAAGAGCTCCAACTCGGACGAGTCTCAGACATCGCTCATCGAGCTCAGTCCGGGCGGCTTTACGCAGTGCTGTGCGCCAACAACCTGCATCACTTGGGGAACTTTGCATAGTTGGCAGTTCGGCCAAGCCCCGACGATCACGTGACTAAAGGGGTTTCCGACTAGCTCGTTGTCGTCGCGCTCGGGCTCCCTCTGACCGCCAGTGCTGCACTCGATCGATTTCAACATGACCGCGGTACTGAAGGAGCTCCAATGGCGCCTGCAGGACCCTCGCATCGACTACCAGACCATCATCGTCGGTGTCTCGCTCGCGGTCGCGGCATTTGAAGGCTACGTTGGGTACGTCGACGCTCTGACGTGGCCACGAAGGGGACGGACGCGCATCCGTCGGCAATCGAGGTCGCATGCCACCCCAGGCAGGGGACTCAGGGGCGCACGATGCAAGGTCCCAAGTCGATAAACTGACCCCTAATGTTCTGATCATTCTACAGCTCGCGCCAAAAGCCGTACTTGCTCGAATCGGAGCACCCCACCTTGCCCGCGTCGCTCGAGCCGTACCTCCCCGCCGAGACACGTCAAGAGACCTACAAAAAGTCGCAGGCGTATGCCCTGGCCAAGCACCAGTACTCGACCGTGGTCGGCAAGCTCGAGCTCGTGCAGTCGTTCCTGCTCTTGTCGTGCGTTCTCGCCCCTGTGTTCGCATGGGTCTTCCCCGGCACCGGATCACCGCCTTCGTTCGTTTCGGCGCCTTGGTTCGGTCGGGGTCACAACGATTGGACCCTACTCAGAGGTGCATGGGATCTGGCGGCCAAGTTGCCCGGTGCTAAAGGCGAGATCTCGACCAGTCTCGTCTTTGTCGCCATCTTGACCGTCGTCGGCACTTTGCTCTCGTTGCCGCAAAGCTACTACAAGAATTTCGTCCTCGAGGAGGAGCACGGCTTCAACAAGATGACCCGATCCACCTTCTTCTCCGACGCTGCCAAAGGTTTCGTCCTGTCGCTCGTACTCGAATTGCCCCTTCTCGCGGGAGTCATCTGGATCATCCACTGGGTCGGCACCGACGGAGTGCTGCGCATCGTTGCGTGGATCATGGCCTTTATCTTCTCGATTCAAATCATCATGATCCCTCTGTACCCTTACGTTATCGCCCCCTTGTTCAACAAGTACACCCCTTTGGACGAGAACCACGCCGTGTTTCCCAAAGTCAAGGCGTTGGCCACGAGACTCAATTTCCCCCTCGGTCGCGTCTGGGTCATGGACGGCTCGAAGCGCTCGAGTCATTCCAACGCCTACTTTTTCGGTCTGCCTTACCTCACCAAACACATCGTCATTTACGATACCTTGTTGGAGAAATCGACGCCTGAAGAGGTCGAGGCCATTCTCGCGCATGAGCTAGGTCAGTCTCTGAAAATCGGTTTTGCCCCACAGAAGCCCCCGCCCGCTGAAACGTTTCCAATCCGAACCTTCCACAGGCCACTGGGCAGGGAAGCACGTCCTCGTTCTTCTCCTGACGTCTCTGATACAAACCGGTTTCTCCCTCCTCATCTTCTCCCTCTTCCTGTCGAACCCCGTCCTCCTGTCCTCGTTCGGTTTCACTTCTTCAACCCCTTTCTCCGGCTCGCACGGCACCGGAGGTCCCACCATCATCGCCCTCTTCCTCGCCTCGGCTTTGTTTAGCCCTCTTTCGGCGGTCTTACAGTTCACGACTAACACCGTGACGAGGGCGTTGGAGTATCAGGCTGATCGGTTCGCGCATGTTCTGGGACCCGAGTACGCGAAGAACCTCAAGGGAGCTTTGGTCGGGATTCATGAGAAGAATTTGGTCAGTTTAGGAAAAGTGAGCGTGTTACCGCGGATACGGTGGCGGAAGCTGATCTGCGTCTGCTTTGCATATTCCTTTAGGCCGTCTATGGCGTCGACCCCGTCTACTCGGCTTACAACAACAATCACCCGACCTTGTAAGCTATGCCCATTCCTTGCAGTGAGTTGCTAGCCTCGATCGTACTAAGGACCTGCCTCCTCTAGGATCGAGCGCCTGGACGCCCTCGACAACGCCCTCGAAACGGGGGAGAAAAAGTCGAGCAGCCAAGCCAAGAAGGTGCTTTGAGAACACACTCCATCCGCCCATACTGCGTCCGGCTCTCTACCATCTCTCTCGCGCGGTAGATGTAATTGTTACATAGCCACCCCGCTCTTCATACTCCACTGAGAGGCCAAATAACATGCAACAACCCCTAAGCGAATCAAGCAAAGAAGTCATCATCCCCTGCCCACCCTTTCGGCTCAAGCTCCTCCTTTGTCGAGGCCTTGTCAGTCAGAGTCCCCTCCTTGGCGGCTTTTCGTTTCGCGTCCTTTTCGGCTTTGCGATCCTTCTTGGACAGGGGTTGAGTCGCATCCGCTTCGGTTGGGGTGGTCGTGGGCTTGGTCGATGTGGATACGGGTTTTGGAGCAGAAGCCAGTGCAGGTGGTTCTTTCTTGTTCGATTTCGTTGGGGATGGCTTCTTCTTCTTGAACTCGTTTGGTGCCTCCGCCACCATCTTCCGGCTCTTCTTCTTCCCCTCCTCCTTTTCTTCCTCCTCCGCCTCCTCCTCCTCCTCTCCTTCCCTCGCCCTCTTGCCATTATTGTTCACGTTTCCCTCTTCCTCATGATCGTGCTCCCCTTGTATGCCCAACACCCCCTTCTCCACCTCCTCGTCCACTTCCCCGCTCTCCAACAAAGCTCTAAACCCCTTCCTGACTTGCCACCTCTTCCTCTCACTCCCCTTCAACTCCTCTCCCTCTTCCACGAACGGCACATATTGTCCCTCGGGAAAGAGGGCGATATATTTCTCCTTGATGGGGAAGTGGAGTACGTAATAGAGGTCCGCGCGGGCTTCGAAGAGCGTTCGAATGGAGAGAGGCGTCGGAGGGTCAACTTTGAGCGCTTGACGAATTTTGCGTAGGCATTTCTGGCGTTCTGTTTCTGGATCGGGTCAGTTTCATGCCTCGAAGGGAGGTCGAGTCGGAAACAGTTGAAGATTGAGGAAACGTACCAAAGAATCTGACGCCTTTATACCTGACGACCATCTTCTTCTCCAAGGTCGAATCTTGCGCCATGATCAATTCCGATTCGAGTGTGGCGAGACGACGTTCGGTCGTCGTTCTTACGTCCGGGGTCAAGTCTTGCTGTAAAGATGGAACGGTGTTGTTAGTTTGAGTTTCTTGTTGGTTTCGGGTGAAGTGTAGAGTGCTCACACGAGCCAACAATCGCTTCGTCTGCCTCAACTGGGCTTTCAATTTGGATACCGAACCTATTCCCTCCCTCGACAGACCGACCCAACGCACACCCAATCACCCAATCAGCAAAGCGGCGCTCTCCACAGCTTCAGTATATCCTTGCTGAAACCTCACCAGTAGGGATCGACGACAACGTTCCCTCCATCGCTGCTCGTGCTCCTACTCGAACTCGATTACCGCCGAGCCGACGTCCTCTCCCACCTTTCCCACCTCGTGTAGAAGAAGTACTCGCTTCATTACTGGATCCTCCTCCTCCCTTCGAACTCCAACTCGAAGGTCCAGCTTGTCGATCCGGATGGATGTGGCAAGACATTTAATAGCGTGGGGGGAGAGAGAGATTGCGGAGGGTTGGGTCGGGTCGACTTGCGTGTCAACAGCTGCTGGCGCGTGCGAAGATTGGATTTCTGAGCTCGGACCTCCCTCTGGTGGTGCCATTACTCTTGGGGAGATGGGGCGAGTGGGTTCGATGATGGTTGGAGTAACTCGGGCATTCTTTGCGTCTTTACTTTTATATTTTGACAGAAAGAATGTACTTTTGTGTTTTGTTCGTTTCGAGCTCGTCGATGAATTGACTCTACGCGATCGATGACCTCCTCCCGCCATCTCAAACGTCCCCTACAGCGACAATCGAAGTTGAAACCCCAAGGTCGATGTTACATATCATCCGCCTCGTTCCATCACCCTTCCCTAACCACTCCTTTGTCCCTCTCTCTCCCCTTACCTCCCCCTCCCTACTCGCTTCACCTTCACCTCCAACTCATCCCTTTCTCAGCATCTTGGCCTCCGCATGAATCTCCTTCCTGAACGCGACGTGACACTCGTGACATATCATATGCGAAGGTTTAGGCAAACCGCACGAAGGACAACCGACCAAATCTATTAAAAAAAACCAGGGACGGGGACAGGGACGGGGACGGGGACAGGGGGGGGGGGGGGACAAAGAGTCAGAGACCATCAGCCTAATAAAACTCACATGAGACGACCGACGAAGCCCAAGATCCAAGATCGACAGCCTACTGACTGACTTGTACGTTGCTTCAAACCTTTGCCCGCACTCCTCATCGATTTCTTACTATGCGAAGTCTTGCTCTTCGGAACGGCCCACACGATAGGGGGTAAGGCTAACCAGCCTCGCAATCCTTCGAGCACAGATCCTATTCGATTCCAGGGTGGGGGTGTTGTTGTTGAGACGCGCACGTATGATGGGGAGGATGTCGAGGTCGAGGGTGAGAGGAGGGTCAGTCGGGGGAGGAGGGACAGGAGGGAGAGGAGGTGCGATGGGGTCGTCGTCGTCGTGCGGGTAGTGCGGGTAGTGCGGGTAGTGCGTAAGAGTGTTGTGGCCATGATTGGGGCGGAAGGTCTTCGCTTCGGATTGGGGGGTGTACGTGTTTGCGTGTGGAAGGTGGACAGAGGAGGAAAGAGTTCCCAGAAGAGAGAGCGCGACCAGAAGAGGCGCGAATAGTCGTTTCGGAAAACCGCCATTAGGAAAGCGGCCGGCCAATAAAATCGACTTTTATAATCGCCTACGAGGGTCCACAACTCCATACTAGCACGGTATCGATACGTCAAACAATAGGAATTACAACATTCTCACACGTTTATTCAATCACCCTGACTATACAACACCAACCTCTCGACCCACGCACGCCAGCTCGGCGAATCTCAACGTTTCCCCGGCATCCCCACCCGACCCAACTCCACCCACGGGCCACCATCACGCAACCCCCATCACGACCTCGCCTTGAGACCAAATCTGGCCAACCAGTTCGAAACAGGTGAAACACCTTTCTTCGCCGTTCCTTTCGTCGCGCCCGCCGCCCCCGCACTCGCGTCCAATCGACTCTTGTTCCAGTCCCACAACGACGCGATCCATAGCCCGCCTACGCCCCAGACCAAACCTTGAAGTAGAGGGTAGATGAACTGCCCATCAAAAAAACAAGATGAAGCACATCAGTCACCTGATCGCGCTCAAGCCCCTTATCGCGCGCTAAAGGGTTTTTCCACTCCCCCCCCCCCCGGAAAACTGACCTGATCCCTAAAAATCACATACACTATCTTCCCCCATTCGAACCTCAACGGACCGGCCAACAAATCGGTCTGTTCCCCTTGCTTCAACCCATCCCTAGCAGCTTCAGCCGTTAAAGCGCTCGAGACCATCGCCGTTTTTTCCTCCACCTCTTTACGTTCTTCATGTCGTTCTTGATGCGAGGGAAGGGGGTTGATATTCTCGTCGCCGAGAATGGTTTCCTCATTCGAAGCGATGACGGTAGTTGATGTGGTAGGTTGAAGACGATGTAAGAAAGGTCTTATGGACATGAGGATCCCTTGTTCGTACCTCAAATCCGGAATAGGAGGAACCTGTATCCTCTGATGATGATGATGATCCCTAACCTTCCTTTTCTCCTCATTCGAAAAACCAACCTTCTCCAAAAAAGAAGATCGATCGAAACTTTCTTTCGTCGTCTGATCAACATCCCCATCGTTTTGAAAGTTTCGTTCTCGCTCAAGTTGTTGAGCCTTTTTGAGCGCTTGTCGACGTGCCCATGCACCTTTCCATGAAGGTTCAGAAGAAGAAGAAGAAGAAGAAGCGGCGGCGACGTATCCCGAGGAGTTCCTCTGTTGCTGATGATGAGGATGGTATGAGGACGAGATTTCGGGTTCGACGGAAACGGAAACGGATTGATGTACGGCTTGGCCGCGAAGACGAGCGTCATCGTGCGAGGACGAAGAGGACGGGAAGTGGGATGGGTCGAGTGATCTGTGTAATTGGGGGCGTAGACGAGTCAGAGAATGGAACTCGTCATTGAAGGGGCCGTTTGGGTTGGGTACTCACGTCATGACTAGGTTGAGGGTGGATCTTCGCGAGAGGGTCTCCCGTCCGGGATGAGGGGTGGGGGGGGGGGGGGGGAAGAGGTGGAGCGCCCGGCGCGCAATACCGGGGGCCACGACAAGCTCGATAATTAATTTCCGGTCATCGGATCGGTCGACTCGGACGACAGGTGACCAAGCCCGCGGCGGAGACATGCAGATTTCTTAATTTTCATTTTCCTTCTTTTTATGTGTAGGGCGGACGTGGAGTTGCACTCGCGTGAGCTTCATCGTGTCACCGAATCGAGTTTGCGGTTGATTAAGTTTTTGGCAAGTAGCCACGCGCGCTCGGACCCCCTTGGGGCGCAACTGTACGCCCGCCTGGAGGATAGGCCAGGATGTGGCCGCCAAAAAGGTTGCTGGTCAGTTGCTGGCGCTGGTCTTTGCTGGTCGCTGGCCTTCGCTGGCGGCGGCGCGCGCGAAAGACGAGTGCGCCGCGGCCGTGCTCTTTTCTCGTCTCCGCCCCTCGTCAGACTTTCCGTGAGCCAACCCACTACAAGACCTCTGACGCACACTGGGACCGCTGTACTGACCTTGTTCTGTTGCTTTGACCTCTCTACTCTTCCATTCCACCTTCACCCACCCACGTAATCAACCTGTGTGCGGCCCCATCGCGCCGTCGAAAACGACCTACGAACACCCACCCAACCCACCACCGCCGCCGCCGCCGCCGCCGCCCCCTTCGCGCGCGCGCCCTTGCCCCCTCCTCGTCTCGTTCTAATACCAACCCACCCCCAACCCACACCCCACGTTTCGTGTACGGTGGTGATCAGTGGAAAACTCTTACAGCGATGGCCGAAACGACTACTGCCGCCAACCCCATGCGGGAACTGCGCATTGAGAAGCTCGTCATCAGTAAGTGTTGCGAATCGGGCGCTCGATTCTGGCTTGGAGCGCGCCCGGCAGCGAATTGCGACTTTCGCGGACCGGCGCGGCGAGGCGCGGCGAGGGAGGGCAGCGCAGGGGGAAGCGTAGACGACGGCGCTTGCGCAGGAGCACGATGGTGGAACGAACGCGGGAATACTAGCAGACGAAATGACTACGGTCGAGTGAAGGAGAGCAGGCGACTGATGGCATCCCTAACCGCACTCGTGCACAGACATCTCGGTCGGTGAATCCGGTGATCGATTGACGCGAGCGTCCAAGGTGCTCGAACAATTGACCGGTCAAACCCCGGTCACGTCCAAGGCGCGCTACACCGTTCGTCACTTTGGTATCCGTCGTAACGAGAAGATCGCCGTGCACGTCACGATCCGTGGCCCCAAGGCGGAGGAGATCCTCGAACGCGGCTTGAAGGTGAAGGAGTACGAGCTCAAGAAGAGGAATTTCTCCGAGACGGGCAACTTTGGCTTCGGCATCCAGGAGCACATTGACCTCGGTATCAAGTACGACCCCGGAATCGGTATCTTTGGGATGGACTTTTACGTCGTCATGGGCCGACCGGGTGGACGCGTCGCCAAGCGCAAGCACTGCACCTCGCGCGTCGGTGCCCCCCACCGTGTCACCAAGGAGCAATCCCAAAACTGGTTCAAGCAACGCGTACGTTTTCCAATCTGGACGAGTGTCCTGTCATGTGCTGATCCGTCTTTCGCCATCTCTCCCAAACAGTTTGACGGTATCCTCTTGGGCCGCAAGTAAGCGTTTCGTTCTACGCACGGACAAGGAAAGGCGGAGATGATGGAAAGTCGATCGAGCAGGATATCAAGTCGTAGTTTGAGGGCGGTACAAAAATTGAACACCAGGGGGGGGGGGGGGGGGGGGGGACGCGATGAGGTGCTTTCATTTCTGGGTATCCGTCCGGGAAGCAAGACGGGGCGCGGACGAGGCTGACCGGCTTTTTCGTCTGTGTTTTTGTCTTGCTTTTTTTTTTCTTTGCAATTCCTCACACCACACACTAAAAAGAGGAAACAATACATGGTCTGGGGGTTGAAATGAGAGAATGGCTTTGCCTGGAGCGGTAAAACGAACGCGGGCCGGAGCTATAGGATAATATTTTCGGCCCGAGAGAGGGGTCGTGGATACTGGGTGGGATGGAAATGATTTGTTTTTTCTTCTAGTGTATGACCGAGTGTGATCGTTGTAGCGTGTATGAGCCATGCCAGAACCTTTGTGGCGGTGGCGGGTGGCGGCGATGATCGGGCGATGGGCCGAGTGCGGCGGGCGGGTCGCGGGCGCCACGAAGGAGCACGACAGGGACTGACAGGGAGGGAGAGACAGGCGCGGACGGAATGCGCCACACTGCGCCACATGTCTGTATGCGCTTCGCCTGCAGGCTGCCACTCCCCGCGGTGGTGACACACTTTCCGACCGTTCCAAGTCCACCCCTCCCTGCGAGTCCGCCACGCCAGTGAGGCTGTAGCTTCAACGGCTCGAACCTATTATTTCGAGCTTACGGCGCGACGTTGACCCCGTCACGGCGGTGTGTAGCGGCCATCCACTCTGGGCGTTGCCTCCACAAGCCACAAGATAGTTTGGACATCCTCGATCCGGACAACGTCGCAGCTCGCTCTAGGGTCGCACCATGGGTCAGTCACGGAAAGTCAGCGTAGACGAGATGAAACTAAAGCTGAGCCGCTCTGTCCAACGTGTCGCAGCGGACTCGAATGCGGCTACGGGTGTAGGTGTAACAGCGATCAGCTGCTCATCGCCGCGCGGTCGTGCGACGACGTCCTCCCAGCCGCCAGCAGCCTCGAGCTCGCCTCTCCGCCAATCATACGCCGCCACAACGACCACAGCAGCAGAGAACACCGACTCGCAAGACCTCAACGACGTCCTCACCGACAAGCTCGCCTCGCTGGCCGAATATCCCGAGGGAGATCTTGAGGTCACCGCACTGCTCGGTCTCGCTGCCGCCCAAACCCCTTTGCTCGAACGTCATCAACAGACAACGCCACAGCTTGACCTCGACGCGCTCGTCGCATCTTCAGCCGCAGTCGGATTGGACACGGGTCAGTCTCACCGGCGCTATTGCGGTTCTGTGTCGCATGCGCTGACGAACAGCGTTCCCCAATCTCTAGCCGAGTCGGGTATGATGACCGCCTCCTCCGCCTTTGAGGATGATTCAAACAGTCTGGCCCCACCGGAAGCCGACGACGGCATCGATGGCCATGCCTACACGAACCCGCCTTCTCCCGAACTGAATCCGATCCAGTACAACGCCGAAGACGAGCTCAGACCGAGTGCTCGTCCCCCCTCCTTTGCGTTCGCCTTCTCCCGTCGGAGAAGGGTCTCGACCGCCCCCGCCGCAGGTCCGAGTTCCAACACCTCGGCCTTCACCCTCGCCGCTGCGAGTCGGTTCGACGATCGGGGACTGGACGGCGATCCCAGTTTGATGCGGTCACCCCCCCTGATTGGGCAATTCACCCTTGCGAATGGCCAACACGGTTACGGCCAAGGCTCGATCGAGTCGACGCCCAACATCGTCGAGATCGAATCCTCATCCGTGTTATCCTCAAGCCAGAGTCGACCTGCCTTTTCGGGCAACGCCTCGATGATGCTCAACCCAGAGAATTCGTCGCTCTTCAACCCAACCGCACCCTTGGACGAACCCCCGATCGCTTCGACTTCGAACCTCAACGCGATCCCACCTTTGGGCCCAGATGGCCAACCGACCGTCGCTTCCTTGACGATTTCGCCCATGCCGTTCCATTATATCAACTTTGCTGCGCCTTTGATGGAATCCTCCTTCGAACGAACACCGATGCTCGACGACCCGGACCATTTCCGAAGTCTCAACGACGCACCGACGGGTGATTTAGAGAGCGAAAAGCATCGCTCGGCCGCCGATTTCAGCTCGACCTTCACCTCGGCCCAAGTGAACGAAGAAGCGTTTCGACAACACGATGCGGCCAAGGCCGCACGGTTGTTGCAGTACCAACAGAGGATGAGACAACGTATGGCGGCGGCGAATGCGGGTAAGGGTAAAGGGGACGACGAGTCGAACTTGGGTATGCAGTCACCTTATTCGGGATCGAATCTGGGCATGTCGGGCTGGAACGGTAGCGATGCGGCGAGGATGCGAGGTCCGGGAGGGAATTTGGTTCGAGGTAGGAGAACGTCCTCGGCCGCTTCGACGCTCGCTATGGCCGTGCATGCGGCCAAGATGCAGCAGCAGACACCCAGCATCAAGGATCCGACGATCTTGCCTGCTCGACCACCTCACGACCTCGCACCCGAGACACGGTTCAACCATATCGTCCTCACGACACATTGGCTCGACGACAATACGTCCGAGACGATCTCACTCTCCCATCTTCCCGAGTACCGAGACTTGCTCGACCTACCACCCGAGTACCTTGCTTCTCAATCGTTGATGGACATCTCGAACGGTCTTGTCCCTGGCCTGCGCGATTACGGCGCCTTGCGGAATCCGGGTCAAATGTCCGCACCTCCATCTTCGATCACGACACAATATCCCGATCTATCTTTCGCCAATCGAAGCAACACCTGGCGTGGCGCGTCGATGAACTACTCTGATCCTGCACTCTCGGCCCTCTTGCCACCACCCTCGACGCCCATGTCGACGGCCTTGACAGCCGATGCTTTGGCGAACGGACACACCGTGATGGGTTCTGCGTCCGCGCTCAAGCGATCTCGCACATCCGACGGTGGTTCTTCGCGCGGTTCATCGAAGAAGAAAACCAAAGGCGGTACGAACGGTCGTTCGTCGAGTCCTACCCCGCCGCCTTTCGAACCTACGGGAGAAGAACCTACGACATGGCAACTCCAATCAACGACGTGCCTTTCCAAGTCGATCGAAGGCCATCCGAAATGTCACCTCTGTCTCGCGATGAAGTCGGCTCCGACAGAAGAATCCGTCGATGCGGTATGTGCGTTCAGAGGGGTCCGATCGTTCGGTGTCGATGCGAAGGGTTCGATCATCGCTTGTCCGACGATCTTGAGTTTGGATCAGGATATCGCGACGCAGTTGGAGGAACAACCGCAGTTTGGTCAGAGTCCGAAGAAGGAACAAGCGGACGAATTGAGGACCGCGATCGCACCTTCTTTGGGACCTTTGCTCGAAAGGGAATTGCGTCATGCGTCTTCGACACGCGCGGTACGAGTTCCTCGACAATTGAGTACGACGGTGTTGTGCACGACCTGCTTGATCGCTCCTCTTGCGGGCGATTGGATTTGTGAAATTTGTGGTCGGGCCGCATGCTCGAGGTGTTATGAGGCCTTGGTCAAACTCGACGAAGCGATCCAAGATGGAACGTTCGACATCAACGGTCTAACTTCGGATCAACACCGACGAAGGCGTTGTCTCTCCCACGGCAAGAAACGCGTCAGCCCTCACTCCCACACGCAATTCACCCCCTTGACGCGCATCAACCGAATCGAAATGCAGTCCCTCCTCGCCGACGTGATGCGATGGAAGGCCGAACACCCCGTCCTTTCCCACAACGAAGCGATCCCATCTGACCAGATCGCCTCTTTATACTCGGATAACCCGATCCTCGCTTCCGAAAGACCCGGAATCGTACTCGCCGTTCCATCACTCACCAAAGACCTTTGGCACCAAATATGGGCTCGCAACGAACCTGTCCTTTTGGATGGGGCCCCGATCCAAGCGGGTGGTTTGGATAAATGGACGCCCGAGACGTTCGTCCAAAGGTTCGGTGACGTCTCTTTGACGTTGGAGAATCACAAGAGTGGAGAAAGGACACCGACTCTTGCGAGTTACTTCTTTGGGATGTATGGTCAGACCAAGAGGGATACGAGGAGTTGGAAGGTCAGGAATTTCCCCGCAAAAGGGTTGAGGGAGGCCTTGCCCGAGTTGTCGAATGCGGTGAGTGCTGGCGTACGTGTGTGAGATGAGGGTTTGTCAAAGACTGAAACTGATTCAATGATCTGACTTGATAGTATCTGGCTACGGTGCCACTGCCCGAATTATTGAGACCTGATGGGGTGCTCAACCCGTTGTCGCACGTCCCTCTCAACGCTTTAGAACCCGAGGTCGGACCGCGATGTGCTTTCACATGGGCCGGTCGAGGGTCGACGTTGCTGCACAGTACGTACCTGCTCTTCCACAAGTCCCCACCAGCCGCCGACTGACACCCACTTCATCTTGCACCTCCTCAGTGAAAGCAACAGACCACATCAACCTGATGACCTACACCTCCGCCACGGCCTCGGACGTCCCCGGTAGTGCACGCTGGGACATCTTTCGCTACGAAGATTCCGACGTCGTGCGCGCCTTCATCCTCGAGTTGGTGGCTAAGAAGATGGCCAAAGCGGGGACGACGAAGGCGCATTATCGGGATGCTCAAGACGAGTGAGTTCGACGAAATACTTTCTGCACGATTCGTTGAGCTTTGTGGTAGCTGATGTACGAGTTGATTGTTTCCAGTCCCCTCTTTACGGAGAACGTCTTTCTCGACGCTTCGCTCCGAGCCGAGCTATTCAAATCGACCGGTATCCGCCCTTACACGATTTGGCAAGGAGTGGGCCAATTCGTCGTCGTCCCCGCCGGTTGTGCGTTCCAAGTCACGACGTTCGATGATTGTCTCAGTTATGCGCACGAGTTCATCTCGAGTGAACATGTCGCGAGGTCATTGCAGAGTCAGTCTGGCGGATAGAAAGCGTGCCGTGGGTAAAGCGCCGAGATATTGACCATTGTTCTCTGTTTTTTTGTTTTCTCTCAGTCGACGCTTTGTCACGATCGACCAAACGGTCCGAACGCGCCAACGCCCACCTCGCCCCTTCGCTCTACTGGGCATGGGTGAGTCCTATTCCCAACCAGCGTACTCCCAATAATTTCCAATCTCTAACCTCATCACCGCGCTTCCCCCCGCACCAGCAATCCGTCACCACTTCCCTCCTGCCTCGTCAAGCCCAAATCCCCCAATTGGACATCATCCCCATCCCCTTCCCCATCCCCAACCCGACGAAGCCTTCCACCTCGTCCGCCTATACAGCCCTTCCCCCTCTCCCTCCGATCCCAGGTTCGACGAACGTCTCCCCCGACGCTTTACTACTACCCAACCCACTTCCCTTCGCTTCAGCATCTTTATCAACCTTGACCAAACCCGAAGGAGCGGAGGAAGAAGGAGCCATTTCGTGAGCGAAAAAAAAAAAAAAAAAAAAAAAAGGGTGGGGGTTCTGAATCAAAGGAAGAGAAGGGTTTTGTTTTGTTCTCTCTCTCTACTACATATGACTTTTTTTCTTTGTGTGTGTGTGTATTTCCTCCCCCTTGTCCTCTTTTTTTTTTGGTGTACACTCTCTCCTTTGCAGTTACGCGCTCGTGGTTTCTTCTTCTTCTTCTACTTCCCCACCATGTTGCCAAACAGAAGACTGGATCATATCTCCTACAGGGAACAAAAAAGCATCAATTCTCTAAATAGTATGTTCTGGTCGGCAGGCGAGTAAGGACCTTCTCAATAATGATCCGAATCGATCGAGTCGTCTTCATCTACTCCCCACCCCCCAAAAAAAACGAAAGGATCAGCAATAGAAACACGATTCATGAGAAAAGTAAAGTAAATAAATTAAATTAAAAAAGGGTACTGACCGTCGGCATAAGGTCGATGACCGTCATGTTCGTAACGCGAACCAACGGTCGAGGCGATCCAACTGCCATCACCGTCCTCGGTCGTCAATGCGTAACCTGGAAACGAGAAAACGAACAGCAAAAAAAAGAAAGACATGTCCCACATCAGTCCCCGACTGGTCAAACAAACTGAAAAAGAACTGACCTTGACCACCCCAAAAGCTCAAAGCGACCGGTAAGAACACCAACCCATTGACCGCCCCGACCAAAATCAACGCGCACCACATCTTGGCGAAATAAGTTCGCACCAATTGACTTTTCGTTGAGGCGAGGACGGAGAGACCGATGAACTTGGTGAGGGTGATCCCTTCGACGACCGAAGCTCCTACGTCGACTAGAGCGGCTATCGCTCGATCGTCGCGATCTTTTTCACCTTGTGCATGGTGGTAAGGTAGTCCGCCGCCGTTGGCGCCCATGAAGGCTCGCGCGATGTGGGAACAAAATTCGACGGCGATGCCGAGGGAAATAACGAGGTTCACGAGGGAGATGGGGTTGAGCGAGATATGCCAAGCGCCCATGAGGCCGAGCACGTTGAAGCAGGAAAGGAAGACGGTCAGGAGAACGACGGAGGCGGTTCGTACAGAGCCTAGGAGGAGCGCCGTGATGAGGAAGACGGCAAGCAGTGAGATGGACAGCACAACTCGAGCCGTTGACCAGAGGTGGGCATCTACAAGTCCATCAAATCGGGGATCGGGGGTCAGGGGTGGCGATCCGACGCCGAAGCGCAGCTCATGGACTCACAGGAAGCAAAGAAGACATAAAACACCGAATACGGGAACACCTTCCCACCCGTCTTCTTAGACAGTTCAGTCGAGATCCTCTGCGCCGAAGCATACGCATTAATGAAATCGTCCTGCGTTTTGAGCGGCGTATGGTAGGTCCTGAAATGCGACGTCTTGACGGAGTGATCTTGGATCTTGAGTGCTGATGAGTAGGCGGCTTTACCTCCCAATGGACACGATTCGTCCGTTGGCGACTCGAGCCAGTGCTCGAGCAGGCGCATAAACTCGTCGCCTTCAGGTAAGCCATCAACTGTGAAGACCAAAGTCGTCAGTCTCTACGTTTCTTCGAGACACGTAGCACGTAGGAGGGGTTTTCCCCGACTCACGCGTGATGTTCCACCCTGGTTCCCTATCCTCGAAGCAAGGCCTACACTGAAACTCGGAATCGTTCGGCCCACAAAACACGTTCGGATCTGAAATCTTGACCCGACAACAGTCCTCCAGTAACGGATTCAACCACTGAAAGAAATCATCGATCCATACCGCCGGAGGTTCAGCGACGAAGGACGAGTCGGGGCGTTTACGTTCGGCTTCGAGAATGTTGGCGAAGGAGAGCTCTTGGCAGGTCGAGAAACGTCCGCAGATGGATTTGACGGTATCGAGGGAGGAAAAGTTGAGGTTTTGGGCGACGAAGTAGACGGGGGGTCCAACGTCGAGGAACGAGTCGACGGCGTTGAAGTAGTCCACGAGGTAGGACGAACCGGGTAAAGCCAGGCGTTGGTCCAAACCCAGTGTGACGTGCCTTGCACCGATCCAAGAGAGAACGAACAAGCCCCCAAAAAGTGAAACAACGATATACTTGACCGGCTTGAACAACAAAATCGGCGCATACACCGTGCGAATGAAATGCGCCAAAAATCCCTCACTAACCGTCGACCCTAAATCGAACGAGGAAGCCGGTGCCAACTTGACGCAAGGGAAACAATCGATTCGGTTCGACTCGACGCGCCGAAGGTCGATCGCCATGGCGCTGACGAATACGGTCATTTGTAATACGGCGTTGACGAGTACGGCAACTGCGGAATAAATAGCAAAGTTGCGAACGGCGGGCATGCCTACCAACGCACCTAAGGCGAAAGCGACGGTTTCGCACGAAGCGCTTAGGAGGATCGAGGGGCCCATCCTTCCGACTGCTCGAGCGACACGTTCTTCCGCCGAGGGAAGACCCTCGGGATCATCGTCGATGCCCAGGTCGTCATTCTCCCCACGGCCGAGACTGTCGCCTCCGAAGAAGGGTCCATGTCGTGAAGCCGCGGCGTACGAGCGTTGGTTCTGTTGATCGAGCTCGTGGGAGAGGATAAAGACGTTATCGACTCCGATAGCGAGGACGAGGAAGGGGATAACCTCGGCAATGACGAGAGTGACCTTGACGCCCAGAGCAGAGCATAGCGCGACCGAGGTCGACACACTGAGAAGCACGATGATGATCCCCCACAGGCCGAGCAAGAACTTGCTATCGACGAGCACCTGTCGACGGATATAGTCGCCCAACCCCAATGTCGATCCAGAAACGGACAATTCGAGCGCCTCGGTCCTCCTCCTGTCACTCGACACGGCCCGACGAATGAATTGTACGAAAGAAGCGACGAGGAAGAGCAAAGTCCTGCCCACGACCTTGAGGATGCCCGCCCCGGACGAACCAAGATTGATCGCAACGTAGAGGAACATGAACACATACGAAAGTACGACGATAGGCACGTCCGTATTGGCCGAAGCGTTCAATTCTTCCTCCAGACTGCTCTCCGTCGAAAAAGCCAATTCGAGGCCCAATCTCGCCGCTTCGCCATCGGGTCGCGCCAAACCATGAAGGTATGTCAAGAGTTTGGCCTCCCAAGATTGAGCTTTAGCGATGACGTCCTTATCGAGCGAATTCCGAACGACGTAGGTGACGACCAAGGCCCTCGCTTGATCCGCACGAACGATTGCACTTGCCTCGCCATCGGGAATTTTGCCATACACAAGTTTGGGGTTGATCGGTTGTCCACTTGCCGGCAAACACGCCGCGGGAGTGGTCGCGCATTGGTTGAGCGTATCCGCCCAAGTCTCCTCGCTCACTCCCTGCAGCGAATCAGCAAGATAACCCATGAAGCTCTGCGTGACGCAAAGTGAAGCGTCGACGGGTCGTTCCGGTTCGGTCGCGGGTGAGAAACACACGTCCGCCAAGGTCGCACCATCCCTCTCACTTTCCAAGCCTCGAATCTCCTTCTCCACCCCGGCCCACCACTGCAACACCTCCCAATTCAACACCGGTTCATCAACGGCCCTCCACTTCATCAGCTGCGCCTCTTCCACCGCAAGGTTCGTCGGTGCCCTAGAAATGAAGATCTGTTCGGTCCTATAGAACGGTCCAAACTCGTGTTCGAACAACTCCTTTTGTCGTTCGGTCGCACTCCCATGAGGGACCCATAACCTCACCGGATCCGTTTCGACCTCGAACTTGTCCCAACCTATATTGATCAAGCCACACAAGATCAAACCGATCGACAAAGTGAGGTAAGGTGATTTAGCGCAAAAGAGACCGAGCCGATAGAAGTGCTGTGAGAGGAGGGTGTTGAGTCTGTAGGTTCGGGGTTGGAGGAATGGGTTCGTCGAATCCGAATTGGGATCGAGGAGCGACGCTCCGACGCTTAATCGATTGCGAGGGTAGGATGACGAGGTCGAAGGGTTCGAAGAGGTCGTTCCACCTGATGGGGGTCGACCCCTTCCCGTCTCCCTCTCCGCAGCATTCTGTGTCGACGTTGCGCCCACAAGCGAGTTCTTCCCCGACGACGATTGACCGGTCGACGAAGTGGAACCGGGTAACGGACTAACCCCACCAAGTACTCGAGGGGACTCTTCATAATCGCCCGTCAAAGGATCCTCCATCGGAACTCGATCATAGTCGTTCGTATCCGGTCTTGAGGTCCATTCGGTGAACGAGAACCGATTCCTCAACCTCGTCCAAGCGCCTTGGTCAAGTTCGTCGTCGTCGTTCGTGGTGATGGATTTGAGGTACGACTGCCTCGACCAAAGGACGTCCTTTAATGCGACGAGGACGAAGAAGGAGACGAGTCCGACGGCGTAGAGGATGGTCAGAGAGAAGGCGAAGCACGACATTTTGCCGACGCGACACCGGTGAGCGTATCGCTCGGCGGGCGATTGAAGGGGTGGAAGAACGGCGCATGTCGAAGGGCAGTCAGGGCATGCGCATCGAGCGTTGATGTCTGATGACGAGCACGACAAGGGTGAATCATTGAAGGGGATAGCAGTCGAGTTATCGAGCGATTGAATGGGCGAATTGTCGAGGAGAAGCGAAGGGTTCGAGGAATGATCGGGAAAGTTGATTTGGAAAGGCGAACCGAGTGCTCGTTCTTGGCCCATGTATCGCAAGAAAGCGAGATAATCCTTCGCCCCACCTGTAACGATGTCCCTCAACTCGCTCAGCGTCCCTTTCCAAACCAATCACCAAATCAAACACTCGTACTGACCTCCCAAGAACTCCATCGCGTACCCATTCGTCGCGCCAAACTTGACGTCCTTGCAACTATCGTAAAACCCTTTCCCAAACCGTTCAGCCACATCGAAATCGACACTCTTGACCGCGTCCTTTTCTTCCCCATCGGGAGACTTGATTTTTTGCGTTTCGGTCACTTTGACGAAGAGGGATTGGTCCGGCTATTACCGAGGAGGGGTGCGATGGAAGGAGTGAGTGGAGGGTGGAAGAAAGGCTCATTCTTCGGGGGTTGAGGGAACCCGAACTAACCGAGCAGGTGAAGCTGCAATAAAAATGCCGGAAATTGTTCCTACATGCCGGACCTGCCGAAACATAAAACATCCACAACCACAACCCATCAGCTCCGCCCATCCTCTCTCTCTCTCTCTCAACTGCACATCGCGACCGATGATCGAAGCAAAACCTCACAAGTCGCCAACAACGGTTCAGCCTGTGCCAAACTACTCTGCAACGTCTGCAACTGCGCTAAATCGCAACAAGTCTTCTTCGGAAACGCTTCACCACACACTTGGGCCAAGGCAGCGAGGTAAGTCGGGTCCGAAGTCTATGTAAGAAGATCCCCCACCGCAAGTGAGCTATGGTGATCTTCCTCATCTTGAGGGGGAGGGTCGAAGACGTGTCCGTTTCGACGAGACACACCTCTTGCGCTTGCCCATCAAAAGGACAAGGTAAACTACCCCCGAAAACGCCCTTCTTCCCACACGACGATCGCATCGCACATCGTCCGGCTTCCCTCTTCACAACGGTCGAGGTGAGCGTCAGCGACGATCTTGACGACGGCTTCGGATTGGCTGGGTCATGTTCGAAGGCGTAGGTTGTGGGTACGAGGAGCGAGAGGAAAGAGAGTGCCTGGAGGGGTAGAAGAGGGGGAACCATCCTGGGCTTTGGGTGTTGGGACCCTTTGCGGTCGCACGGGTACGCGAGGTGGTCGAGCTCGATCGGTGATGACGCGTGACGAGTGGGTCAGGTGGTGGGTGGTGGCTGGTGGGTGGTGGGGGTGGACTGAGCGCAACAGAGCGCGCGAGTCGGAAAGTCAGCGCAAATGACATCCAACTTTCGGCATGTACAAAATTCTGACCTCTCTCGATTTAGATCTCTCAGAGGACGTTCTCGGACTGCAACAAGAGCACTGAGGATAGGTCGTCATACAAATATAGAGTGCGAGGGCTCAAGACAGCGTTGCAAGCAAACGAAAAAAAAAAAGGGAGGCCATGACCGCCCTGTGAGGACTGTCGAAGGGGAGAGTACAAAAGATCGACAAGTATTTTTCCAGATCTACGCAGACCGTAAAGTAACGACTTAGACGGTCTTGGAAACCTTGCTGGGGTCCTGGCCCAAAGCCTTGGCCCGACCTTGCAGCTTGGCGTACGACTTGGTGCCTCGGATTCCGCCGCCCCACTGGTGCTTGGTCTTCTCGTGCTTGTCCGTGTAGTTGGCCTTGATCGCCGACACGAGCTTGGCGAGCTCGGCCTTGTCCTCGGACTTGACCTCGCCGAACGCGAGCACGGCCGAGGTCTTGCGACCGACGACCGCACCCAAGCGAGCCTTGCCCTTGACGATGACGTAGGGGATGCCCATCTTGCGGCACAGAGCGGGGAGGAAGACGACGAGCTCGATCGGGTCGACGTCGTCGGCGATGATGACGAGCGACGCCTTCTTGGCCTCGACGAGACCGACAACGTGCTGAGGGAACGCACAGCCGCAGAGATGAGTCACGCGGTTCGATCCTACCAGGACGACTCCACCGTACCACTCACGTTCAATCCCGACTTGACAAAGAAGGGCTTCTTGGACTCGTCCGACTTTTTGCCATCGGCAAGGTCGGCGGCCTTTTGCTCCAAACGAACCTTCTTCTCCTGCTTGGTCTCGCCCTTGTACTTGTTCAAGAGGCGGAAGAGCTGGGTGGCCGTGTTCTTGTCAAGGACGTTGTGGAACTGGGCGATGGCGGGGGGGCACTTGAGGCGTTGGTTGAGGATGACCTTTTGGCGTTGCAGGCGAACGTACTCGGGCCACTTGACGAAGCGGGTCAAGTCGGTGGTGTGCTTGACGGATTGGCCTGAGAAAGGGGGAAGCGGAGGGTGAGACCCAGAAGAACAAAGGAGAAAAAGAAGAACCAGAAAGCGACGAACCGATACCAAAGTTCTTGGGCTTGCGCTCAAAGAGGGGGTTCTTCTTCGAGACGGCGGCCTTGGCTCCGGGGTAGGGAGCGGGGGCGGGCTTCTTTCCGGACTTGGTGGCCTTGGGCTGATCGAGCGAAGAACACGCAGCAGAAAGGGGGGAGAGAGGAGAGGAGAGAGGCATTGGTCATCGGATCCGGGATGAAGTCAAGCAAACAAGATCATGGGACAAGAGAGGAATAAGGAATGGGGCAACGAGCGAGAGAAGGAGAAGGAACGGCGGAGGGTGAGGAACGACGACGACGTGATGATCGCTTCGCATTTCCTCTGCCCCGGCCGCCGTTCGCTCATCTTCCCACGCCGTGCCCCGCTCCGAACGCTCGTCCCAAATCAAAAGGTTGAAAGAAATCGATCGCCTTCGGAAATCCTAAAAAAGTGAAGGAAAAGCGCCGACCTCGAGGAGGAAGGGAGCGATATCGCTTCGATAGTTGCCTATTTGGAATCTGCCGATGAACGAACGACACCGTCGACAGAACCATGTCCGCACACACACACACACACGACTAGTCCGCCTTGCAAAGAAGCGGCGAGGTCTCTTAGGGCCTGAACCGCGGAGAGGCGAGTGGTTCAGACCGCCCAGAGACGCTGCGCGATGCGAAGGGAAAGGACGTTGTCTCGCCGAGGGGTGTGGCGGACATTTGTGGTGGTTCGATCTGGGTCGAACGAGGGCGATGACTCTTTGAGGGGTTTCGATGTGTGGGATGGAGGGGTTGAAACACACGAGAGTCGCGCGGGGGTAAGGAGGCGAGCGAGTGGGCGTGACGTGATGTGCGAGTCGGGCCAGGCGGGCCAGGCGGGAGTGGCCAAGGTCAGTCGGGGCGGGGGTCGCATTCGTGCGCAAGGCGAAAAAAGCCCTGCGCTTGCGAGACCAGACCCACACCCCACGCCAACCAGCCAGCCAGCTCGCCCGTACGCGATCACCCACGTCCACACCCATGCATCACACTGTCCTGCACGCGCACACCATCCTAAACATCGAGCTGGACACCCTCAGATGGAGTAGTCGAGTCGAGAAGAGGTCGAGCTGTCGAGGCATTCTCGATCAGGGAGTAGGGAGTAGGGGAGAGAAAAGTCGCAGGTCGAGGGGGAATGCAGGCGGCGGAGACATACCATGTCTGCAACGGATCGTGCGCAGAGGTCAGTAGCAGAACACAACGAGGCTGAACACCATAAACACGACCCACTGACTGATGAGAGAGGTTGGTGGGTTAGTAGTGGTGGGCTTTACGACGAGAAGGAAAGGAAAGGATCGCACCCCGCGCGAACGACTGGCGTGCGATCCACCACGCGCCTCGAGCTCGGACAAAATCGAGTCAGTCCCCCGTTTTGGCCCGCTAAGAACGATTTTGACCAGGCGGCGGTGAACTACAAGGCGAGACGCTGGGTGGTGGTGCCCTTTCGCCTCTTTTCCTCCATTGACCCACGTCGCCTCGCTGGAGCTCCATTCGGCATCGACCAGCATCTCCCCCCTTCCCGCTCTGACTCGACTTTGTTTCACTTCCACTTCGTTTTCCCCGACTGTTCTGACTACTATGCCTGCCAACGGAGACCCAAGCCCGCCGGTCTCCCGTCTCGCAAGGTAAGCACCCCGTTTCCCCTCCCCCCCTCCACCAGACCGATCAACGACGACCACCCCCAAAGAAGAAAAAACGCGAATGATGATGAACAAATATACCCAAATTGAGATCAACGGTCACTAATGGTGCTTTAGTCGGCGCCGACCGTAAATGTCTGTAAAACACATTAACCATCTTTCGAGGCCGACGCATTTTTTTCTTTCTTTCCCCTTCTTACATCCGATTGGTCCTCATCCTCCACGTCTCATTTGCTTCAGTGTGAACTGACTCTTTATGATCCTCTCCCTCATGTTGGCTTTGGACCGCGTGGGAACGTCGTATCGGATCCGAATAGTTTCAGTTTGCTATTTTCTTATACCAACACCATCAATTACTTCAGCCAGTATCAGTCGTTGGGTAGAGTCTCTATCGTTCAGTCGCTGCGGAATCCACAAAAGTGTCCAAAGTAGTAGATTAATTCCCATTGGCCGCGTCGGTTCGAAAGACCCACGTATTGCCCCACTGAAGGTGCCCATGAGGTCGTCACGTCGGGTGCGAAGCCAATGTTTTCGGACCGATTGCTCAAGAATGTTGAGATGCGCGATCGGAAGTGATCGGAGTCGCGTAGTCAGACAGGGTTAACCCGACCTCTCTCACTGAGTTTTGCTTTGTTTGCCTTTGCTTTGTTTATCTTGGGCCCAATATGGTATAGCAAGGCGGTCGATCAAAGATGATATGAAAAGATAAGGGAAAAGATGGGACAGAGACCAAAGGCAAAGGAGACGAGAGGCGACCGGGACGGCCGAGAGAGAAATGGGGAAGACGGGATGGGCAGAACCAAGAAACGAGACCGAATACGAGGACGAAATGCTGAGATGGAGACTGGAGACGACGCCGAAAGAGACTTGAAACGCGCAGAACGTGGGAGCCAGGCAAGATTCTGTATTGGATGCTGGAAGTGGTCTACCTAATAATAACAAGAAGCAAACTCCCCTCAAACGTCCCGACCATTCAAACCGCTGCGCTCCTTTCATAGCCTTTCATTCCCCTTCACCCCTTCGTTTCGCACATCCGGACCGGTCTTCCGTTCAAATCCTGCCACATAATTCGTCGCTGACAGTGAATCCTTGAGTCATCGAAGTATCGAGTTTACCCAGAATCGCTTTATCGATGAGAAATCTGCGGTATTTGATCCTGCTGGAACCGACGTTGACCTTGACCATTTGCAACGACTCCGGAACTCGGCGCCGCTACAACCGAAATGACTCCTAAGCCCGGCCCCGCTAAAGCCGGTGCTCCCTTGACCATTTGAAATTTCGATTCCGACGGGATCCCGAGTACCACACCACCCATTGACTTCGAGTCAGCAACCCCCCCTCTTCGTCACGCTGTATTCACCTCCATGTCCGCAACTCCCATACAGCAACAGTGGGTAAGTTCCGTGAACCCGATCATAGTGGTATGGCTGGCGGAGAGCGAGTAGACCTTTACCTGTGGCCAATGACCGGATCCTTCAACTCTGCACTTCGAACCCGCAGATGACGGGTGGCGTATTTTTCAGTCCCGCAGATATTCCCTCCCCAGTGTCTCGGCGTCAAGTTCTTGCCTCAATTGGCAACACCAAGTCTACGGTTAGAGCCACCTCCTCAAATGAACCTAACCGACAGGTACGTCCTCTCTCGGCGGAACGGGGCTATGTTTATAGGGGTCGGGGCTGTTCGTTCAACTTCGATGATTGACACAGGCCCCTTTGTACAAGTGCAGTGGAGCAAAACCCCTTCCCACAACAGAAGACAGATCGGTGGAAACACTACCACTGTACCCACTCGCCGTCGTCGAGACTCGTCAATCGCGATTGCGATCATGTAGTCTGTGCATAGGAGGCCTCGCGACTGGAGATCTTTCTTAGTGACCGCGGTAGTAAAGGTGCCCCCTTGGGCGTTCTCACCGTCGGAGACCTCGTCCTCCTCATCTCCACTTTCAAAAATAGTCGGTGCTATACTTGTTTCACGGAACCGTCCTACGCCGGCTCCTGGGCTCACCGAACGTCGACCGGTTGCGGAGCGGGCCTGAAGAGCCCCTGTGCGGGAGAGACGATGGCTGCTCGTGTTCCGGCGCGTCTTCATCGGTTCGGTGAGCCCAGGAGCCGGAGGAGGACGGTTCCGTGAAACAAATATAGCACCGACTATTTTTGAAAGTGGAGATGAGGAGGACGAGGTCTCCGACGGGGAGAACGCCCAAGGGGCACCTTTACTACCGCGGTCATTAAGAAAGATCTCCAGTCGCGAGGCCTCCTATGCACAGACTACATGATCGAGTATGCCCGTGTGAATACAGCACCACTATGTTAGAGGTACAAGTCAACGTCTTACATGTGATCCTTTGACTACAGCTTGGAAGACAAGGAGGGATTCCCCTCAAGCGCCGGCTTCAAGGCGAAATGATGGTGAACATGCTCATCATGGTCCATGATCAGATGCGCCGACCCGTGGCTGCTCTCACTGCCAGAGATTTCAGGACTCGTTGTAGGGTGTAGAAATCCCGCTACTCCTGTGGTCGGCGCCAATTCTCATGCGTCGAAGTTTGCTAAATGGCAATGAAGTTCCTCCTTATCACAGTCAGAGTTCAGATCACATGCGAAGAGGATATTGAGTACGCCCGGCCTCACCAACTTCTATAGTGGGGCTGGTAACACGGGAGGCAGCTGGGCTGACGTCACCTAAATGGCACCCTTCCAATCTGGTCCCCCTAGTACTTGCTCAGGTAATTGAAGTAGATACCAGAAGGCCTACAGGACTGCTTCATTGGGTCCAAACTTCAGCCTTTCCGGGTTTCATTCCTGATTCTAATTTGAATAAGGGGTTTTTTATAGTGCTTTTAGTAGGGGGTACTCCCTGCCGAGATAGATCCTGTAAAGCTTTCTGGAAGGCTTAACGTGGTGCTGTAAATGTAGTATATGATAACGCGAGAATGAAACCGCAAGCAAAGCCTGGTACCTGCACTCCTAAAGGTCTGCACGGGATTCCCAGGTCGTCACGCGCCTGGTTTACAGACGGGGGACCCCACTAATCCCTAAGTAACGAATAAAGGTCCTGGATATCCCGTGATCCGCCTGCGTTCGAGCAAACTCGCGGGAAAAATCCCGCGGAAAGGGCTTGGGCGTGTAGTACCTCAGCAAACGATGACCATGTCGTGCCCACTCTAGAGAGAGAGAGCAGGAACAGTCCCCTGACTGTGTCCTAAGAGAGTGACCCGTCAACGTACCATTTTAAAAGACTAGAGTGGCCATTCAAAGTAACTGAAAATCATGAAATCCTGTCTGCTTCGAGCTGTGCTCAGCCCTTCGGGTTTCGGCACGTCTGGGTTGCCCGGCGTAATCAGCCGTGACTCGGTCACACTTCGCAGCCTCTCTGCGCGCGCGCCTCGCCTAAACACATACAACTCACATCCACTCGTCGCTGCTTTCCCCCACGCTCGTTCCCGGACGTGGTCCCCAAAGGTGTCGTCCAAAACACGCACGATGGACGGATCCAAGCAAACCAACCGTGCGCATAGGCCATCGAAGGCTCCCAAGGCGGGACCGGCGAAGGGTCAGAACCCCAAAGTGAGCTAGCCACTTGGGCGGCAGTGGACAGAGCTGTCGATCGTCGCTTCGCAGCTCGAGCCTCGGGCAGTCGAGCCTTTCGCTCACTCGAATCACGGCGTCGACTCCTCGCCCCCAAGCTTGCGTAACTCATCTCTGATGTGCTTCTCCATCAGGCTTTCGTTCCCTCCTCGTTCCGTCGCGCCGAGAAACAAGGTCGCCGCAATGTCGAAAAGGACCAAACCCGACTGCACGTGCCCGCCGTCGATCGAACATTCGGTGGAACCTCCGGCCAAGGTGGAAAGGACGTCGAGGGGGAAGTCCCTCCTGTTATTGTGGCCGTCATTGGACCTCAGGGCGTGAGTGGCGATTGTACGGTGATTGGGATGGTGGTCGCTGAGCTGATTCAGGGCCGCGTTTCAATGTGGCGAGCAGGTCGGCAAGTCGACATTGGTTAGGAGTATGGTCCGACGCTACACCAAGAATACCTTGGCCGACATCAAGGGACCCGTCACTGTCGTCACAGGTCCGCTACAAATTTACCTATCGTCGCTGAAAGTTGTCTTTCCAACCCACTGACCCACAATTTGATCCTCCAGGCAAGAACCGTCGGTTGACCATCATCGAATGTCCCAACGACCTCGGATCCATGATCGACGTCGCCAAGGTGGCCGACTTGGTCTTGCTCATGATCGATGGTTCTTTCGGGTTCGAGATGGTCAGTTGCAGATTATGCCATACCTTATACTGCCCAACTTTGACACTGCATCACGCCTTCCCCCTCGCCTCTTAGGAAACCTTCGAGGCGCTCTCAGCGCTCTCCTCTCACGGAATGCCCAAAATCATCGCCGTGCTCACCCATCTCGATCTCGTCAAGACACCCGCGGCCCTCAAGGCGCAGAAGAAACGCCTCAAGAATCGTTTCTGGACCGAGGTGTACGATGGTGCCAAGATGTTTTACCTCAGTGGGGTCATGAATGGTCGATACCCCGATCGAGAGATTCTGAACCTCAGTCGGTAAGTTCCTACTTCCTCTCGGACCTCGGGGGGCGTCGGAGTCGAATTCCTAACACTTTGCTCACCTCCACATTTTTTTGACCAGTTTTATCTCGGTCGCCAAATTTCGTCCTCTCGTTTTCCGTAACCAACATTCCTACTTCCTCGCCGACCGCTTCGACGATCTCACCTCTCGCGAAACGATTCGCCAAAACCCCAAAACCGATCGTACGCTAGCCCTATTCGGTTACCTTCGCGGTGTCCCCCTTCGACCTCCCGGTCCTACGAACTCGCTGCGCGTGCATATCCCCGGTGCGGGAGTTGACGCCTTCGAAGTTTCTCGCTTATTGGAACTGGTCGATCCTTGTCCTTTACCTACGAAGGATAGTGAGAAACGAAGAAAGATGGGGGATAAGAATAAGGTCGCTTATGCTCCCATGTCGGGGGGTAGTGCGACGGGAGTAATGTGGGATGGGGATAAGGTGTGGATTAATACGAGTGGCACGTTTTCAAAGAGGAGGGAAGGCGATGAGGAATATGATCCGGAGGATGATACAGGTTAGTCAATTTTCTTGGGGTATTGGATGCGAAAGGTTTTGAACCTAATTGTATTCGACGTTCGATGACAGATCAAGTCGGTGGTGATGGAATCAAGATGATGATGGAACTTCAGGACGTTCCTGAAACTTTGGGCGACGGAGTTGCCGCTTCCCAAATTCGTCTCTTTGGTTCATCGAAACAACCTCTCGAAGTACCTCCTCGAATCACTACTCCTCATGACCCTTCTTCGTCGTCGTCGAAACGCACTCGACGAGCAGCGTTCGATGATGCGGTGGGCGAACATGATGGTGCGGATTATGAGGATGATGAAGAAGAGGAAGTCGAAGTCGATGAAGATGATTTCGATACCGATTCCGAAGAGGATGAGGACGACGAGGACGAAGGGATGCAGTTCGAGGAAGGCAATTCTTCCGAGGCTCGTACAGGACGACGAGTTGCGGGTGGGCCGACTAGCGTTGGCGAACGAGGTGAGAAGATCGCCTATGCAGATTCGGATTCGGATCTTGGGTTCGGGGAGGAGGAGGAGGAGGGTCAATTGGATTTGGAGGAAGATGAAGATTCCGACGAGGAGGATGGACCGGAATGGAAGAAGAACCTCGCTTCGTTGGCGGCTGCGAATTTGGGTCACAGGAGGAAACCGAATTTGATGAAGTTGATTTACAACTCGACTTTTTCCGCCGAGGAGATCGCTTCGGGCCGAACGGACGCCCCGAACAACGACGACGAAGAGGAAGAAAACATCGAAGACGATGACGACGATGACGACGATCTGTTCAAGATTTCTCGCAAAGCTCGTCTCGACGAGAATGGTGAAGAAGAGGACGAAACCGCTCCTGAAGATCGATTCCGTCGCCCTGTTGCGAATGCCGAGTTGGAGGTGTGGCAAGATGAAGACTTCCTCGATTCGATCAGACACCTCTTCATCACGGGTGGAGCGACGGATTCGTCAGTCGCTACGGGGGCGAATGCGTATGAGGAAGAAGGGGGCGATTTCGAGGATTTGGAGAATGAGGACGGGTCGAGCAAGCCTGCCGCGGATTCGGTTCAGGAGGATGACAAGACCAAGGCTGATCGATTGGCGGCAAAGAAGGCGGATCTGAAACGCAAGTTCGATGCCGCGTACGATCATGACTCCGACGACGAGGACAAGATGGATTTCTACACGGAACAAAAGGACGAGATGGAACGCAAGTTGCGCGCGACGCGGGCCGAATTCGCAGAGGATGATGCCGAGACGCGAGCATTGGTCGAAGGGCATCGTCCGGGGACATATGTTCGTCTCGAAATCACCGGAGTCCCTTATCAAATGGTCGAGAACTTCAACCCTCGCATCCCCATCATCGTCGGTGGTTTGCTCGCACACGAGGAGAGTTTCGGCTACGTCCAAGTCAGGATCAAGAAGCATCGCTGGTTCCCCAAGATCCTCAAAACGAACGACCCGCTCATCTTTTCCCTCGGTTGGCGTCGTTTCCAAACCGTGCCCATCTACTCGCTCGACGACGGGACAAGGAACCGTATGCTCAAGTACACGCCGGAGCACATGCATTGTCTCGCGACGTTCTACGGACCCATCTCGGCTCCCAACACGGGCTTCTGCGCCTTCAATCGCCTAGGTAACGACACCCCTTCCTTCCGCGTTTCAGCAAACGGTGTCGTCCTCGACATCAATGGAGCAACTTCGATCGTCAAAAAGCTCAAATTGACCGGAACGCCGTACAAGATCTTCAAAAACACCGCCTTCGTCAAAGATATGTTCACCTCCTCTCTCGAAGTCGCCAAATTCGAAGGCGCCCACATCCGTACCGTCTCCGGGATTCGAGGTCAAGTCAAGAAAGCCCTTTCCAAACCAGAAGGATGTTATCGCGCAGCTTTCGAGGATAAGGTTTTGATGAGTGATATCGTGTTCTTGAGGGCTTGGTATCAGATCAAACCGAGGCAGTTTTATAACCCTGTTGCGTCGTTGTGGTTAAGGGATAAGGCGAGTTGGCAAGGGATGAGGTTGACGGGTGAAGTAAGGAGGGATCAAGGGGTCAAAACGCCGTCGGATATCAACTCGTTGTACAAGGTCAGTCTTCGTGGTTCTTCAGGATCCGAGTATGCAGTAACCGTGCTGAGAGTTCTCATCTTTTGTTGTCCCAGCCGATCGTTCGCGAAACTCGTCGATTCAACACGCTCAAAGTACCTCGCAAACTTCAAGCGGCCCTTCCCTACGCGAGCAAACCCAAATTACAAACGCCGCAAAAGAACAAGACCTGTGAGTCTCATTTGAACCAGTCTCCACCCCTTCCGCTTTGCATAGCTGATGTAAACTCTCGTTTTCACATAGACATGCAAAAACGCGCCGTCGTCATGGAACCGGACGAGAAACAAGCCCTCTCCCTATTGCAACAAATTCAAGCGATCTCACGAGACAAGTTGGCCAAACGCAAGGACAAGAAAGCCGAAACTAAAGAAAAGCGGCAGAAGAAATTGGCCAAGATCGATGCGGGGAGAGCGGAGAAGGAGAAAGAGAAAAAGCAGGAGCATTTCAAGATGCAGGAGAACAAGAAGCAGGCGCAGGAGAGGAAAAGGCAGAGGACTGCTTAATGGGGTTGATTGCAAAGATGTCTTTCGAGGTATTTCTTCATGCTTGCAAGATGATGAGTTGCTTTCAGAGATGAGGTGTGCGCGCTTTGAGACTCGCAAGTGACATCGTGAGGCGCGCACCGGCATGCTCTCCCGCTGCGGCAGAACACGAAAATGAACCCTGGGCCAATGCTGTCGTTCTAAAGGGCTACATGGCCCACGGCGTCTTATGATCTCAGAATTATATTGCGCATTAGTAAAACTGGTTGAAGACTGGTAGGCTTTATGAATTGTTGGCGAATGAGAGCATGTTTTATCCGGCGGACGGAAATGCATGGTCGCGCATTGGCGATCGGCGGCTATAACCGATGCGCGTGGTTTCGCCGTGAGCGTGAAGCCACGGTACCCGCTTTCTCCCCTTCATCCCCGAACCCTTCCGCCCTTCTGAAATGTCTTCCACTAGCGCAGATAAGCTTCAACCCGTTGGTGGCCGAGTCTTTGCCCCCATCGACACCTCTGTAAGCTCCATACACCACTCTCAAGCTCCTGGGATCGCAGAATGCTAATTTCTTGTTTCGCCGGCGATGGCGCATACGTAGAAGTCGATTGGCGATGGATTGCTGCAGCTGACCGATGTCCTCGTCGGTGGCGGCGTTTTCGGGTGAGTCCATATCACCATCCCGCTATTCTTGTCTTCTATGTTTCGCAGGCCCCCAACCCGCCATGCCAAGCCAAGCCACGTCTTCGCAAACGGGAAACCTCGAGCACTCGTGATCACTGAACCCCGATTGCTCCTTCCCCATAGCTACGACTACAACACGTCCTCTACCCTCGAATCTTCAATTCCAGAGGATACGCTCCGCCTCGCTTTCCGTTATGGTATTTCCGGAATTGATACTTCGCCCTGTACGTATCTTTTCCGTCTCCTTTGAAGATCAGTGCGAGGCCCCGGGACAGCAGGGCCTGGCGCCCCACCGGAGCACCGTGCCGTCCTCCCCGACCAGACCTTCGCGCGCCAAAGGACTCTCCCGAATTCGGCTCCGAGATCGATCACTGATCTCAATCAATCTACTCCTCTGCAATCTACAGACTACACGACCTCCGAGACCGTCATCGGAAAAGCGCTCGCCAAGCTCGCCCCCGAGTTCCCTCGTTCGTCGTACCAACTTATCACCAAAACCGGTCGCTACGGCCGAACAAAAGCCGATTTTGACTACTCGCCTGAACGCGTACGTCAATCCGTCGCCAAGTCTTGCGAGTTGATGGGCACGGATTATCTCGATGCTGTTTACTGTCATGATGTCGAGTTTGTTAGTGAACAAGTCGGGGAAGCTGGATCGGATGGCTGGACGGTGGATTCAGAGGGTAAGATTAGGAAGGAGGATTTGGATAAGTGGGGGCTTGCGGAGGGGGACGAAGGCACGATTCGAGGCCCCGGTGATGAAAAGGTCTTGGGCGCGTTGAAGGCGTTGTTCGAATTGAAAAAGGAAGGAAAGATTCGTGCCATTGGCTTCAGTGGTGAGTGATCTCTTACTGTCTTCGTCAAGAGAATCGCCCGATCCCTGACCCAGTGTCGTCTGGCCCCTATCAGGTTACCCCTTGCCGACGCTCCTTCGTCTTGCGCGACTGTCGGCTGCCAAGCTGCAACCCATCGATATCATGCAATCGTACTGTCACCACACTGTACGTGCATCATATTCCACATGCGCTCATAGAAGGAAGCATTCGCACTGACCTTTCCCGAACTCACTCCCCCAGCTCCAAAACACGACCCTGACGACTTTCCTCCCTCTTTTCTACGCCGCCGGCGTAAAGCAGGTCGTTTCCGCCTCTCCGCTCTCGATGGGACTCCTCCGCGGTGCCGGAAGTCCCGAATGGCACCCCGCTTCACCTGAGCTCCAACAAGCGACCAAGGATGCGGTCGCGGCGATGAAGGAGGAGGGTGTCGAATTGGCCGACGTCGCTTTGGGGTATGGATTGGCTTCGGCGAATTTGGATGCGAGCGTCGGAAGACCTACACCTACTGTTGCTGGATTTTCGTAGGTCTCATAAATCCCATCAGTTGCCTCGTGACAGTTGTCTGGACTGACTCTTTTACCCTTTTGCAGCACCCCCGAAGAGGTTCACGCCACGATGCGCGTCTACAACGCCGTTTACGGTGCGCAAGGCGAATCCCGCGCCGGCCGTCTCCCTGGCCAAGGGTTGCAGAGTGAGGCGAACCAGAAGCAACGTGCTTTGGAGAAGCAGTGCTATGACATCTTCCAGAAGAGCAAGACGTTGAATTGGGGGTGGGCGTCCGGGAGGGATTAGAGAAGGGGGGAGGGCGGGGGCGAGGGCGGTTCGAAGAGAAGGGGATGAACAGGTCTTTCGGTTATTCGGTTGTAGGGAAAGAGGATTTGAGTATATTCAATTCTCACACTGGCCACTTCTACAAAGTAGACAGTCATGCCACCCTGAGATCGTGCCGCGGGTTTGTCTTCTCCGCCAAGAATGTGATGGCTGCAATGTAGTTGAGCTTATACCAAGGTTTATCTCACGGGGGCCTTCTCTTTTGATGAAACTTGAAGAATGATTTTATGTGCATGTGCATGTCTGGATAGAAAGGGTAGACCGAATAAAGAATCGACAAAATATGACATTTTCCCCCGACATGCTTACCCCCCGGCCGTTTCACCAACAACGTCTCAATCCTGATTCCCTTCCCAGCCAACATCTTCAAGCTTGCTGCGGGCGATGATGCGAGAGTCGAGTGGGGATTCAAAGGGCCATGGCGACTTAGGTACTCCTGGTGCACTTGCTTGCATCTCTCCCAGACGTCGAATGCTCGTTGTTGATAATCAATGAAATGCTGTTGGGTAGCCTCGAATACATTCCTGAGAGGAAGGTTCGTGATATCAGGCGAGTTGGAGCTTTCCGCGCACAACGGCAACTGCAAAGGTCAGACTCTGACAGCTGTCTTCATGTATGACCGGAATAGGTGTATTTCATAAAGGCGGCCCGCAGACGGAAACACGATGAGCGCGGCAGAAGTGAAACGAAGGATTGATCCATTAGCGCGGAAGAAGTTGAGGTAGTTGGGGAGTGAGACCCCTGGTGAGGCCGAACGACGGGCGACTGTGGGTCATAGCCAGAAACGGGTGCGAAATCGTCAGACCCCCTCAGACGCCCTCAGTCTGAAGAGCTCAGACTGATGGGGTCTGACACCACCTGAATTCACGTCTCAGAGGTAGTAGAGCATGATATCAGACGCTCTCATTAGGTTCTCATTAAGTTCTCATACAGAATTATGTCGAAAGTCTTCTCCAAGTTCAGGCTGAGTGCCGCCGAGATCCACCAGAATGGTCTGAATTCCCTCTGAACCGCTCTGATTCGGTCTGAGATCGGTCTGAAATTGGTCCGAGACTCTGAGGGCCGCCGGCCACTGCAGAGCGAGAGAGTCGATATGGTGGGCAACACGAGGACATATGCTGTATCACTTTGTACACCAATCATTCTCAAGGTGAATTAGACTTGAAGCCGAATATGACCTGTGCGACTTTCGGAAGAACAAACGACTCAGGGGCCTGCTGGAGATCGATCGTCGTCGGGCTCGGAGACAACGGTGGGCCGGGCCTTTGTCGTGTGTCGCGCGCGCGCGGAGTCGCGTAAGTCTGCGTAAGTTGCGTACTTTGTCGCGCGGGCTGACAGGGTGATTTCCCCCTGTTCGCCTTGTCGCTCTTGGGTTTGTTCTGCCTTGCATTCGACGCAAGCGTTGTGCCTTCCGAACCCCTCGACACGTGTTGTCACATCGACGGCTGACAAACGACGACGATGAAGAAGGTGTTTGGTCGCAAGAAGTCGAACACCAAGCTCGGAGCTGGATCGGGGGGCAATAGGTCCGATCCCTCCTACCCCTCGCAGGCAGCTCCCCCACCACCCGTCGGCCCCGGCCACGGCCACAGCAGCAACAGCCTCGCGGTCGGCCACGCGTCGACGTCACGCGCCACGGGGGGCAAACGCTCGACCGAGTCGGCCATGACACTGCATAGCAACCACTCCAAGAAGCACGTCGACGACTTTGGTCGACCGATCGATCACCGACCCGCGTTTGGCAAGGATTCGTTGGGTCTCGCGACCCACGGAAGCGGGCAGGGTACGACGGGCGCACCCAACAGCTCCGGCCTCCCCAGCTATGCCGCCGATGACGACCCGACCGCGGGAGGCGACTCGGACATGCAGCTCCTGTTTGGGTATGCCCCGATCGAGACCTTGCTCGAGTTGTCGGTCGAGAGGGTGCTCGAGGTTGTCGTCAAGTGCAGCGAACAGATCAGGGCACGAGGTCAGTCACCGTTGTCGTTCTCTGTCGTTCTCTGTCGTTCTCGTGTCGTAATCGGGCGAGTGGAGTCGGCGTGTGCACGCGCCTCGCGCCTCCTCGCGTCGACACCAGGGCGGGCACCCATTGTCTTTCGTGAGAGCAGCAGCTGACGCGGCCATGAGCGTGCAGGTGTCGACACTCCACTCATCCTGAGCTCGATGAGTCTCGACTTGACGATGGAAGGCACGTGTTCGCTCATTCGTAGCTATCTCGCCGATCCGAGCGCTTGGACCTTTGGTAAGTCACATGACCTCGACCGAGTCGGGCCCACACATGTAGCAGCCCCAACCTGACGCAGCGTTACACACGCTACTCGTTTCCAAAAGACCTTACTCTCGCGTCCCCTCTGTGCGTCGGTGCACAAATGAAGTGGGCCCTCGCTCGACTCATCAACGACCGAGGCGGGCGCGGCTTCGTCAGCTGGGACTTGTACGACGACTTCAAACACAGCGAAAAAGGTCAGTCGAGATCTCGAATCAGGGTCAATCGTTCGTATGCTGAATTCTGCTTCTTGCGACCTCGACTGTCTAGCTGCTGGCTACCCACCTCGGCATTGTTCGACCCACTTGATCGCCCGTCTAGCCACGTCCAGTGCAAAGCTGTTGTCAGTCTGGACAACGTCGTTGATCAAGCTCATCAAACAAGAACTAAACTTGGTTACTCCTTCTGCCTCGCAGGACCGAGATTCTTTCTCTCTTCTCGAGCATCTCCGCTCACAGCAAAGCGAACGGAATGCCGCCGAGAAAACTCGCCTCACTGTTTTCGCCCTACATCTTTGGTCTCGCCGATGACGAAACATTCGATGCGACGTATGAGCAGTGGCAACGACTGACGGATGCGACGGAGCACATCTTGCTGTCTTACGTGAGTGATTTTCGGTTGGTTCACCGAGACATGGCCCCCGAGCTAAATTTGAGTCATCTTTGTTTTATTTTCAGATCCGGAATCAGCAAGCCGCAGAGGGATCATTGCCAACACATCTCGAAAAGCACATCATTGGATATCCCCAAACACTCAACATCAACTACAGCAACGGGAGAGCAGTTTCGAGGCTTGCGACAGGGGCTCGGGTGGAAGAGGTGGTGCGGATTCGGAGATTGACGCGATTCCACTCCCGCAATCTGATCGCGAGTGCTGGGTCAGTCGGAGCATCGGTTGATGTCTACTCGCCAAAAGTGCACGCACCTAACGCGTAGCTGATCTTTCGGCTTCTTCCCAGAACATGGTCCGTTCCAAATTCTTCGGATTGGGCTCTCTTCTTCCCCCGAGGCTACCGCAACAAATCTCTTGCCGCGCCATCATCGGCGAACCCACCAGCAACGCAATACACCCCTCACTTCCGCCACCTGCTCAACATCCGCGGTAACAACCTTTTTGACGACGAGGACGACGACGGCGAGCTGCAGCGGTACAAGTCAACGGTCGAGAAGGACTGGAGCAAGTTTGGCGAACTAGGTTTCAAGGACGTCGAAGCCGGCAAGCTAGAGTTTGATTTGACCGAATCGGAGCGCACTGCGCCGATACAGAAGAGGGATACGATGGATTGGGTGGGTGACGGCAACGTTCGCAGTTTAAGCTTGACTGATCACTCACTTGAGTACGCTTTGCTGGCCACAGGGGACGTTCGCCAGCTCTGGATTCGGTGGACGAGAGTCGTTCAAGCCCAACGACCTCATCTTCCACCAATCGATCAACACTCGCGTCAATACCTGGCCCGCCTCGCAGCAAGCGCTCGACACCAAGCTGCGCGCCGCCGAAAAGATGCTCCCGTCTTTCCCCTATGATACGACGCCTCGGGAAGAAGCCCGAGTGGTTGTCGACGCTCTATTCTTCGAAGCATGGGCCGACGTGCTTGTCAGTGGTGGATGGGCGAGGGATGAGTTGAAGGAGAGTAGCTTCGCGCTCATACATTGGAAGAGTCGACCGAGGGATGGCGAGCGGCCCAAAGGACGACCGTCTGCCTCGGGCGATGATCGAACCGAGGATCGATGGGTTTTGGTTGAGGAGTTTGTGCCGAAGGAATACCGAGACGAGTTGACCGACGGCAAGGTGAGTGCTTCTTATTTGGGGTGTGTGCGTTAATCTGGTCTGCCCGCGAACTTTCCTGACACGGAACATGCGTTCACCCTTTGCAGCAAAAGAAGCAGAGCAAACGCATCTCGTTCATGCGCTCGGTCCGCAAGAAAACGTCCAAGACCGCACTCCCGCGCGTTCAACACCCTATGCCCGTCGCCTCGATGAACCTCGTTGCACCTCCGATCAGCAGCTCCTACGCCCGAACGTCGTCGCCGATGCGGACGATCGACGAGAGCGTCTTCAACCCCGGTGCGACGACGCCGACCAAGACGGTCTCACTTTCTCGTAGCGACATTGAGCGTGCGACAATCGCCGGATCGACTTACGCTCCTTCCATCACGACGACGGTCGGCCCTAACCGTGGTCACGGACAAGCTTACTCTGGCATGCCGACGACGCAAGAGGAAGGTCGATACAGCACCGACGCTCCCCGCAGCAGTATGGGTGCGTACGGTCCCACCGATTTTGAGTCGTCACAAGATCCTCGTACCCCGACGATGATCGATATGCCGCCTCCGGTGCCGGCTGTCGCGAGCGATGGAACGCGACTGCACGGCGTCGGCGTCATCCACTCGCAGGCATCGCCGGCACCCAGGAATGAAGCTTCAGCCCCAGCGTGGATCAGGGATCGAGACCGTAGTGGTAGCGTTTCATCACATGCAGGAGGCGATGCTACGGAGCCTCCCCGGCAGGCGAAGTTGCCGAGCGGTTCCGGTGGGGGTGCCAAGGGGTTCCTCTCTCGCATGACCTCGCGCAACAAAAAGCCCTTTCCGGCTCCGGCTCCCCCTCACTCGCCGACCTACCAGTCGTCAGCTCCCCGCGGTCGCGTCATGCCTTTGACCGCTGCGGCCTTGGCTCAGCATTCACCACCCGCACCGATGGGTTCCTCGAGATTAGGCGACACTGGCGGTGTGCCCGGAGGCCCAGAGGTGATCGTCCATTCCCCTTCCGTCCGCACGTTGATGCAACGCTCCGAGTCGGGTGGAATTCCGCCCCCTCTGCCCCCCAAAACACCGGATGGCCATCGCACCCCCACCATCGACGAAGGCGAGTTCGATCCCAGTCAACGCAGCAACGTTCGTGATTCGGTCATGACGACGACGACGATGATGACGACGGGAACGGATGCGTACGGTGGTATTGAGTCAATCGAAGAGGAAGGTCAAGTAGGCCGAGTCATGTACCGCGGATCCGACGTCAACTCGTCCGAAGGGGAACCATCACCCAGACGTGTCTTGCTTTCCAATGTCGTAGGAGGCACCTCGACGTTCGAAAACCAACAGCAACAAGCCTCGGGACTCGTCGTTTCCACTTCACAGAGGCACGATTCGCTCCCACCCTCTCCCAAACCTGATGCCGAAGTCCCGGTGGATGTAGGCAGAGATTCCAAGTTCATGAGCGGCACACCATCGCAGTTGAGAGGTGTAGGACCGATGGGGACGCCGGGAGGTCGGGTTGGCAAGATGATTGGCAAGATTGAGGAAGGTAACGAAGGCGTAAGGTTGACACAGTATGGGTTCTAATAAGGCTGTTTTGGGATCCTGCCAATTGGTTCCATGTTATTTTTCTATATATTTTTTCTGCTGCTCTCAGTTCTTGTACTCTTAACTACGTCTTTTTGTCCTGCTTTAATTCTTCTGCACGTTACCCCTTACGTTCCTGCTTTTGAAATACCCTGCTCTGAACTCGCCATGATTGCTGTCTCGGATGTTCACTTCGTACGACCGCTCGAGATGACGCAGCCTGCTGAAACTCTACGAGAGTAATGATGCTTCGTGGGCAGGAGAAAGCTTCACCATGGAGCAATTTGACAAGCAGGCCATCAGCTGCAACTGAGTACCGCAGCAAGTTCAGGGCTAATATGCCGCATAGCCCGCATAGCTTGCGACATGATGGTCGTGCACCGAGTGGCGCCTCCTGTACGGATACGGATAAACTCAGTCGCTAGCGTGAACCCGCCAAAATTTAGTAACTCGGTCGTAGCCTCTGCTCTCGTTTTCTTCTCCCCGCCCATATTCGTCTCCCTGAAAACAGCCGTACCAGTCGATAGACATGAGGTTGTGTGCATTTATCGCCACGGTCATACTCGCTGCAGTCATAAAGGCGCACTGCCCTGTCTGCGTGGGGAGCTTGTAAGTCGCCTCCGAGTCTTCCACTGGAAGCTGACTTGCGCCGATCTTGATGCGGCGGCTACCCATATTCCCATATTAACTCACATGTCGAGTTGCGGCTTCTCAGCAGCAATGATAGTATCCTTACAAAGTGTGCATTAGTCGCAAGCGACTACATTTCACCCCTTTTCTAGTGGAAAAGGGGTCGGCCGAGTGCGAGCCACGTGCGGTACGGGCTTCGAACGGCGGCGAATGAATTCTCTCGTCTTACCACCCTTGATCGGCGAATCTCCAACCCACTCTGTACCACCAAGAGCTCCAAATCTTCCCAAGCATTCCCTCTAATGCATCGGTGAAGCGTTTCGTCGCCTTCGTGCCGATGCGGCTCATTCCCGCAGTTCGCGGTACGCCGCCCTTCCCAGCTCGCGATCCGCTGTGAGAAGGCCCCAAATGCGCAATGCACGCTGCCAGCCGGACACCGCTGAGACCCATTTTACACGCCAACTCTTTCTGTCGCTCTAGCGTATCGGAAACCTCTCAGTGTGGATGAAGCGATATTATATTTACAGTGCATCGACTTCAAAAGGGAATAAATGACGATAAAAAGAGCAAAGCATTCACACAACCTCCGCACCGCTGTATACTAGAACGCCTCCCTCATACCCTTCACAATTCCGGGTTGTTCCTCTTCTTGTTGTGCTCATCATCCCTAGGCACGACATGCATTCTCAAATCCCCTACCGGTTCCATGGGCTTACCGCCGTTCTGGAAGTACCCCTCCCCTTCTCTCAACCCCGCTTCGTCACCGGGAATGACCTCCCTCCCCAACCATTTTCCCGACTTGCCCAACCCACTGAAGAACTCCTCTGAGACCTCGACGAACTTGGACATCCCTTCTTTCGCATCGATCCTAGCCCCTATGAATTTCGCGACCCGGGGGAAGAGCAAAGGGAAGTCGGAGAGGCTGGGATGGATAGTGCCTACGAGGGTCATGAGCCAACTAGGTGCTTGAACATTTTCGACGATGGCGCGTACGAGCTCGTATTGGTCTTGCCACATCGTGAACGCCTCCGAGCTGATGTTGAGAAGAGGGACGTCAATCTCGTTGGCCGAAAGTTTGAGTTGCTCTTCCTCGAACAAACCCTTCGAGGTGGAGTCGGTCGTCGTCATGGCTTTGGCCTGGCCGGTCCTCGACAGGGTTTCCGCGGCCTCGATGGGGACGAGCCACGGGTCCAACGGGGCACCTCGGGCGAAGTCGAATCGTTTCCTTCCCGCCCACAATACCTCCAACGTCGTCGTTGCACCAAACGAGTGACCGACCATGCTCATCTTGCCAAAGTCGAGACGGCCCTTCCATTCGCTCAATTGCTTCCCGTAAGAGGGGTCAGTCGACGGCGCTCGACGATTCTGCTGGGCCAGCGAGGCGCCTTCACCATCGTTGAGCCGAGACAGGATTTTGATGAGTTCTTCAATCTCGCTGAGTCGCATGACGAGTTGCTCTCTGCGGTAAGCGAGTTGAGACAAGGTTGGGTTCGGCGGTGGGAAACTAGCGACGGATCCGAGACGAATGTTCTCGTCAGTTCAGGCTTCCAATTCGATTAGATCCCACACGCCGTGGGCAGGACTCACATCAAATCATCAGTTTGGTAGTACCCTACCACTTTTTGTTTTCCTTCTTCGAGATTGATGATCGAGCTCGGCCCACTGCCATCGCGATGTTCGATCGCGGCAACGACGTAACCCCTCGAGGCCAACTCGCCACAATACTGCGAGTACGTCGTCCGTGTGCCCGACAGACCGTGGGAAAAGATCAACAGGGGGAATGCGGACGATGATGAGGAGTTCGGGTTGGCCGTCTTCGGGGAGGTGGACGAGGAAGAACGCTCGGGAGTCGAGTGCTGGGCACCCGCGGCCGATGGCGTGCCGGGTAAGAGGGGCGCGTCGATCTCGGCGGGCAAGTACTTATTACGCGCGAAGACGACCATGGCAAGGCGGAGCAGCCAAGTTTTCTGCTGCAAGGAATGAGCGTAGCCTGTCGTATATTGGATAAGATGTCAGTGATGTTGCACCTCGGCCGAGGCTGGAGGTTCTCGAGCTCGTCCCAATCATATGATCGGAGCTTGACTCCGATTCAAGACCGAGCGAACCCCTGGTAGTGTGAAACAGCCACTTCGGGACCGAACTGACCTTGTGCGGTGGTGAAAATAGGTCGCTGCACCCACGGCATCCTTCCTTTGCCTTCAGAATTTTGAGGGTCAACCGGGTAGAACAAGGTGCAGAGGATGGTGTCGAGTTGCAAGGCCGGTTCGTTCGTGGTTCTGAGCAAGGCGGTGCCGAAGGAGCGAGGTTCGGGGACAGGGACTTCGACGTCGAGCGTGCCGACGTGGTAAGCGCCCGTGTAGGCGGGTAAGGGGGAGGAGATGAGGCCCATGGTTCTGAGTGCAGCAAAGAACAACCGGCGTAATGGCTTAATGGTATCAAAGTTGAGGGCGGAGGAAGTCGAGGTGGGAGAGGAAAGAAGGAGAAAGCGGGAGCGCAGGAAGGCCGAGCAACGTCGACGTGGGTGCGCCAGGGTGCGCCTCAGGGTGGATGTGGCCGGTTGTCAAAGGCGACCAACGGGCGCGCCGCCGAGCGAGTCGAAACGCACTGACTCCGGGTCACGGTGCGGTGTGAATCACACCCTCTTGCAAGGACCAACTATATTTGTCGGGAAAATATGGTTGTATCGTCCTTCACCTGATTATCGTTCCTATTATGGTACTTATGATTGAGCCTAGCGGCGTGTCATTCACTCCTTAGTCACTCAATTTCCCTACTTTACTAGTCTCTAACCTCTCTCCTTATTGGCTTTACGCGTCACTCCCGGTCGCGCCTCTGCACCCCTCTCGATCACGGCGGCTTCGGCTTGATTGATCTGCCTCGGCGTCTAGCGATCGATCACGCGAAGTGGGTCTTCCAGCTCCGGGCCCCGGACGGCTGCTTCACACGCCACCTCTTCGACAGCCGCATTCTATGGTATAGCAAAGCGGTCGATCAAAGATGATATGAAATGATACGGGGAAAAGACGGGACCGAGACCGAAGACGAGGGGGACGAGAGACGAGAAAGAGAGAGAGCGCGACCGGAACGGCCGAGAGACAGGGGGCCCAAACCGAGAAAACGAAACGCCGAGACTGGAGACTGGAGACGAGGCCGAACGAGATGTGAAACACGCAGAAAGTGAGAACCAGCTAAGATGCTGTATTGGATCCTAGAAGTGGTCTAGCTAAGAACAAGAAGCAAACTCCCCTCAAACGTTCCGACCTTTAAACCGCTGCGCTCCTTTCATTCCCCTTCTCCCCTTCATCCGCGCATCCGGCCCGGTCTTCCATTCAAATCCCGCCACATGATTCGTCGCTGACAGTCAAGTCTCGAGTCACCGAAGTACTGAGTTTATCCGGAACCGCTTGATCGCTGAGAATTCCGCCGAAACTAGTGGAAATTGATCCTGCCGAAACTAGTGGAAATTGAATCGACTCCCGACTCGGCCGTCGAAACGACTTTGGAACTCTACCCTGCTTCGATCGAAACGACTCCGCTACAACCACTGCTTCCGACGGGATCCCGAGTATGTACCACAATTCGCCTCCAGGCACCGAACGAACCAACCCCCTTCACCTTGTCCAGACCGGCCCCCAACCAGTATCGTCGCCCTTGTATCTGGATCTGGTGGGCATACTCTGCCATCCTCCCCCAAAGTGGGACCATGCGGTGAGAAAGATGAAAAAACTTCTTCCTGCACGTTGGGCCCGATACTTCGAAGCCTGGGCGTCGGTGACCACGCTCAATCCCCCGGAACTCTCCAAGAGCCAGAACCTCGAGCAATGGGCGACGCACGGACTCCCCAGCGGTCCTGTAAGGGGATGCCTTACAGAACAGCCCCATAAGTAGCCTCTGAGTAGCTAGAACTGTCGAGTTCTAGTTACGACTTGCTTTTAGCCTAGCGGTCAAGGCGACAGATTGTAATCTATGCACATCAGAGGCGCATACCTTACAGGTCCACGGCTGAAAGCTCTGTCGCCGTCGCCGATTCTCGTCGGATCTTTTGGAAACGATCACCGAAACGGACTTCGAGGGGCTTCGAGCCTCTATTCAGGAGTCCAAGGGTCGCCTAGTGTCTCTGTAAGCCACCAAAGGGGGTTTTAGTGGGTATGGTTGATCCTGGTTCAGGGTCAATTAGTCCTACACTAATGGCTTCTGCCAGTGTGCGTAACAGCATTCCCTCCGACTTTTCCGAAGATTTCTAGGTATTAATATAATTATGCTGTTAATTATGAGGAGCCGGAGCGAACATGAGTTTCGCGCGAAAAAAAAAAAACAAAAAAACAGCATGACAGCATGACAGCACAGTCATGCCGCAGACCCATGGCATGGCATGACTTCCCTCCAATCCAGGGGACAGAGAAAGCTCTCTTGAATCTCATTTGTAGCCATCAGCTCTTCTGTACCCACCTGAGCTGAGCCTGCTACTGTTACTGCTGCAGCGCTGCTTGACCCTGAGGCCTGAGGCCCAGGGTTCCCCATTAGATGTCCAGATATCTATCTTAGCATATCTCGCTAAGATATAGATGCCATCTTATCTAGGGGCCGAATATCTTAGATAGATAGATAAGGCCCCGGGGGTTTCCTTAGATATCTTTAGGATATTTTTAATGTTTTAATCCATATATTCCAGCTAGTCTTGTTTAAAGACAGAATCTAACAAATTGCTAGATCCGCTGGACCACCATATTCATGTCACGTAGGCCGTCACCTTGCTGTCACCAGGACCGATGCCCCCCATTCCAGGGCTTACATCAGTCTTTCCCTCGTCCAGCTCAGCGCCCGCCCTCAAAGGCAGGTGGGGAATGCCGCCACCACCGCCTCTGTCACTAATGCGAATTCCTTTGCTCCGTGTTCCTTTGCAGTGCCCACCACTTCCTCATTCTCGCCGCCCATAACCGTCCGGCTCCCTTTATAAGCTCGTGATGCCATGTCCGATCCAGCCGCGTCCGAGATCGCTCATCGAGGGCCCAGTAGATGTCAGGTTTTGGGATCATCGGCATCGCATACCACCATAGATGTCCCGTTACTAGCCCTGCAGCGAAATTGGAAAGCTCGTATACTTGTGCTCCCGTCCATTCGTGGTGTCTCATCTCCAGTTCCCTACGCGTCATCTGAAACAAGTCCTGTCCAATTCTTTCCCGCAGTCCACGACCTGCCTCGCACTCCCTGAAAACATGTTTCTCTGTCTCCTCTGCCAATCCACAAATAGTACACAAAGACGACGTACCGAATCGTTCTGAGCATCGCGAGGCGGTGGGAAGGATGTGTGCCCGCAGCTGGAGTTGTGTTTGCGCTGCGTACGTCGAAATTGCGCGAAGGTAAGGATACCGTCCTGCGGAATGAGCGACTTGGAGTAGCAATTGAACGTCGTTACCGATCTTCTGGGGCAGCGATTTGATTTGCCATGCTTCTTGTAGGTCGTAGATTTTCTTGATCACATCACCCTCTATCCAAGCAGTTTGCTCGCCAAGGGATGCCTGGATTGTCCATTGTGGGAGTGCAAAGTCCGGGAAAAGCACGAAGAAGTCAGGTTGAGTGTGTGCCGATTTCGCCGCCTCATCTGCTCGAGTGTTTGCACGCGATGCTTCGTCTCCGCCACCCGTATGGGATTTAACGTGCCGTATTTGTATCGAATCACTCGTTCTCAGCAGGTGTTCGAGCCAAGTGTAGTGTGCAAATGCGGCCCTCGGTTTCTTTGGTGCAACTTGATCTTTCTTCAGATTCTCAGCGAATTTGACGGAGGTAAGGTGATCTGCGACAACCTGAATTGCTGACCCAAAATGTGAGGTCTCTAAGTGTGAGGTCAGTGCCGCTATGATCAGGGCTGTCACCTCTGCCTGCATGATAGTCGCGCCCGCCGGTAGTGCCGCACGAGCCGCCGAGTATGGCCCTACAACCGCTGCCGCCGCAGATGTGAGTCCTGTGGGTAACACGATGAGTGAGCCATCCGTAGCCCAAATATTCTGGTCTTGTTGGCCTCGAAAATTTATCAGGGAAAGGAGTGTGATTTTGATCTGCTGCTCGGCGTCGTTTTGTCGCTGTGCTCGCGTCTTCAACAACCTAACCGGCCCGTCCGCCAGTAAAGTTTCATCAAACCGATTAGACCATTGTCGCACCAATCTCGTGTTCGGGTGCAGCCATCCAGCAAAGAGGTCGGGTCTATCGCGCTGTGGGCCTCTCCGTAGCACTTGGAGGTCCGTCAGGCCTGCTGGAAGCGCCGCCATGGCTTTTTGTAGTTGCGGTTCGTTTCGTTTGGCCCCTCCGCTTTGGAGGTATGCATGTTCCGCACTAATACCTGAGTCGGTGCGATTCGACTGGTCGGTTTCGAGTACTCGGAGGTTCCCGCAGTGTTGTAGCGCACCTAGTGCCGTATTCCAGATCTGAGGAACCATCTGCTGCGAGTGCTCGAAAGACAGGGGCTTAGGGTTCAGGAGCGGCGATATACAGCCATGGTGTTGGCATTGTAGGTCGGCCAGCGTTATTCTTGCCATCTGTGCGAAAGCTGGAATATGATGGTTCAGGTCTCGTAGTAGTCCATCGACTGCCATAGCCCCGTTCAGTCGCCACAGACTAGTAAGCTCGAATCCAAATTTAGCGACGGGGAGGGTGACCAACTTAGCGCTCGGTGTGAAACCCATCCATAGTACTCTTTGATCCGCATTGCTATAAGCTGGTCTAGCTTAAGGGCATCGTCCGGTCGGATAGGACATAAAGCCAGTCGTGGCCTCAGCCTGCTAATTAGTTGTTGTTCGATGAATCGTCGTAATGCCGAGAGCGGGAGTCGCCTCGTTGGCGTGCTCGGGAACCCGATCGATCGCACAATACTTTCCAGCTGAGTGTATTGTCGGTCCGGCACAGCGAACGGTGTTTTGAGAAAAACGTGTGCTGGGTCGACAGTGACCTGTCGTCTCCCATGAGGAGTGGCAACTTGGACTGTCCCTGGTGTATCAGACTGGTTGCCGAGGCCCATTATGATGGCTCGAGTCTTTGTACCCCAGTCGGTTTGGGCTCCGTAGGCTTCCTGGAAATGCTCCATGTAGAGAGTCATCGCTGCCAGCGTCCTTTCACTCTTGGCCAGTAGTATGGTGTCGTCCATCGCAGATACCTGAGTAATCTTGAGGGTCAGTTCATCCGCTTGTGTATGGTTGTTTGAGCGTGCCCTGTTCTGTGTTGTGATGAGTAGTGGGTCCTCGAACGCTTGTTCGTCCAGCCAGTAAGAGCCCATAGCCATGGCCAAGGAGAAACGAAGAGGATTCGGGGGATCCCCTTGTTTCATCTGCCCGTCCACTTCGAAAGGTTCCGCGAGGCCGTACGGTGTCTTGACGATAAAAGCGCCGTGTGCCAATCGGGCTCGGTCAAAAGCTTCTGCGTTTGGGCCAAAGCCGAAAAAATGGTAGGCGTCATACCCAGCTTCTGGTCTGAGCAGGTCGAAGCCCTTCTTTTGGTTTCGTACTAGCCCGTAGATCGGAGTTTTGGCCCGGAACGCCCAGGCTTCTGAAAGGCACGCTGTCTCGGACAGCGGAGCCTCACTGGTGACCGAAGATGACAGGTGCAAGTTATATGGATTACAACTAGCTTCTGGTGTCAGCTCGATGAGATACGATAGTGCTGAGATAGGGAACACCAGTACTCACCTAGCTTCTGGTGTCAGCTCGATGAAGAGAGAGCTGAAGAAGCTAGGCGCGCGCAAGCTCTATTTCTAATGCCTGTGGCCCGTCGTAAGGCCTTGCCTTACACTCTCCCCTCCTTGACACAAAGCTCCCTTCTGAAAAAACACTCTCATTCCTCGTTCCGATGTTCCCAACGGTCCAATGCCTCCGTGTCCTCCAGTGCCTCGGCAGGCTCCCATGAATCGCTATCCGACGGCCATGAAACCCAAGAGACCAAATATTGAGTCTTCCCCGCTCGGACCCTTTCATCGACGATGTCCTCGATGACCCACTCGGGTTCTCCACCTACGTCCACCGGTCCCGGGCGCGCGGGTTCTCGGCTTGGGAACAATTCCGAATCATTTGAGCGGTAGGCCTTGAGCTTGCCCGTGTGGAAGAACGGTACCGCGGAATCGTCCTTGTTGAGTTGCAAGGTGTACGTGGAGATCCCTGGCTGCGCCGCAACAATGCGATAAGGGCCGTCGAAACGGTCCATGAGCTTGGCTGCGCGGCGCTTGCGGGTGTGAAGTCGCTTCCTGCGGTCACTTGAGTCGAGCAGCACAAGGTCCCCGACGGCCCATGAAGGTTCATCCGCGCGGTCCTTGTTGGCTTGGGCGGCTTGACGAACTTTGGACACAGCGAGTTGGTCTCGTGCCTCCTCGCATGACTGGAAGCGAAGTGCGAGCAGCTCCTCAACCGATGGGAGCTCCTCGTCGCCCTCAATAGGGGCAAGCGGGGCGAGGGTGGGTGTGTACCCCAGGACAAGCTCAAACGGGGTCTTCCCCGTCGAAACGTTGACCGACGAGTTGATGGCATACTCACAAGCGGTGAGACATTCAACCCAATTGGATTGTTCCCTGTTGACAAGCGAGCGTAGGATCTGGAATGCGGTCTTGTTCGTCTTCTCGCTGCGCCCGTCAGTCTCGGGGTGGAACGCCGAGGAAAGTTGCAGCTTGATGTTCAGACGCTTGTGCAGGGCGGACCAGAACTTGCTCGTGAACAACTTGTCACGATCCGAAACAATGCGTTGAGGCAGGCCAAAAAAACGATGCCACCCCTCATGAAAGCGGTTGGCAACATCCGCCGCTGTGTCGGCTTCGCGCGCAGGGATGAGGCGGACATATCCCGACAGTCGATCGGTGATCGTCAAGACACGGTCGAACCCCTTGTTTGTTGGCAACGGTCCGACAAAGTCAACGGCGATGTCCGTCATGGGGCGCACTGGAACGGGAAGGGAGTGAAGCTTGCCCGCGACGCGAGTGGTACGGGCCTTGGTTCGTTGACATGAGTCATATTGTTGCACGTATTGCTTGACGTGGCGGGACATGTTCGGCCAAAAGTACGTCTGTATAACAGTCTGGTACGTTTTTACATCACCTAGGTGCCCCAGCGCGTCATGAGCATCGTGAAGGATGGACTCACGGAGCGGGGCTAGTAGTGGAATGACAAGCCGGCCCCGTAAATACAGCAATGCGTCAATAATCTTGAACTCCGATGCGACCGACGCGATGTTGTTCAGGGCTTGCTGGCAGAATGCGTCGGTTTTGTACGCGTCGACAATTTGCTGCTTGACGACATCCGAGAGCGAGACTTGCGAAATGTTGGCCACAATGACGGGAATTGGCTCGGGAAAGGAGTATCTGCTCATCGCGTCGGCTACAATGTTCTCCCTGCCCGGGAGATACTGGAGGTCGTAATCGAATTCGGCCAAGGTGTCAAGCCAGCGCGCCTGGCGTCGCGAGATGACCGTGCGCTGCGTCTGAAAGTGCTCAAGTGTGGAATGGTCGGTAAGGATGTGAAAATGGCCACCCAGGAGATCAATGCGCCATTCCTTGAGAGCCTCGACAATAGCTAGGAGTTCCTGCTCGTGCGTAGGGTAGTTGCGTTCAGCTGGGATGTATTGACGCGACCAGTAGGCAATGGGGTGTGCGGTCTTCCAATGCGAGACCTGCAGGAGCACACCTCCGATACCTTGAAGACTGGCGTCGGTCATCACCCAGAATGGCATGGCATCGGCAGAGTGGTCGGGCGGGCGTAGGCAGTCAAGGGAGACGACAATGGACTTGATGGCTTCGAAGTGACGGACCGTTGGAGTTGTCCAGAGGTTGCCGATGGATGTCAGCCCTTTGATTGTCAACGGGGTCAGCGCAGCGGTATGCTCGGCAAGGCCCGGAATGAACCTGCGGAGGTACTGCACCAAACCGAGAAACCCCTTCAGTTCCGTGACGGTCGCTGGGAGATGCCAGTCGTGGATGCGCTTGATCTTCTTGGGGTCGGCGTGTACGCCGGAGCGGTTGATGATGTGGCCAAGAAACTCACACTCCGAGGTGGCGAGGTTGGTCTTTGATGGCGAGCAGTAGAGTTCGGCTCGGCGCAGGGCGTCCAGAACTTGGCAAACACGGGCCTCGTGCTCCTCCAGCGTATCGGCGAAGATGGTGATGTCGTCAAGGTAGACGAAGCAGATGGTGCCGAGTAATCCGTGCAGGGCGTCGTTGACGCGGCGCTGGTGGGTGGCGGGCGCGTTGCAGAGTCCCATGGGCATGACCGTCCATTCGTACAAACCCCAGGGTGTCGAAACCGCGGTCTTTGCTATATCCTCTTCCGCCATCTTGGTCTGAAAGAAGGAGTTGGTCATGTCAATCTTGGCCCAGAACTGCGCTTTGGAGCACGTCGACAGGATGTCATCGGCCAGGGGCAAGGGTGTGCGGTCCTTGATGGTGTGCCGATTGAGGTGGCGGTAGTCGTTCACCCATCGCGGTGAAATGGTCGGGTCCACATCCGAGCCCTTCTTGGGGATGATGAACGCCGGTGACGCGTACGGCGAACGTGAGGGGCGAAGACGGCCACTTGCGAGGTGCTTTTGAAGCAGCAGGTACCATGCCTGGCGATGGCGTTTGGCGACCGGATAGCCGCGCAGGTTGATCACAGTGCGCGGGTTGTCAAGCTCGATATGGTGTCGCACCGGGGATTGATAGGTGGCAACCGGTGGAATGTCGTCAGGGAAGCGATCAGCGTAAACCGCGCGCAGGCGCTGGTCGAGCGCGGCAAGGCGGAGCTGTTCGTCTTCGTTGACGGGCGCGATAGCGGCCACGGGCGACGTGCCGCGCGGCTGGGACGATAGTTCAAGCAGGTCAATTGGCTCCTCCGGGTTATTCTTACACGTGAGGTGGGGGTGGGGGAAATGACCTAGGTCAATCTTGTGCGTGTAGATGAAGTTGCCTCCCAGAATAAGCTCGAGGTCCCTCCCAAGGGGCGCCACTTCGGCGTACGTGGGGCCCGCCGCCCAACGTCCATTAGCCAGTTCGACCGGAACTCGCACAAAATGCGTGCAGGTGAAGACGGTGGGAACTTGGTTCTGCATTGCAAGAGTGTACTTCGTGTGCTGTTCCAAGGCCCGTTTTTCAAATCCCAATCGCTGAACGAAGTCCTCACTGAGGAACGTTTGAGGCGACCCCGAATCTACGAGGGCCGAGGCAGTGAGGGTACCATGAGCACCACGCAGAGAGACGGGTAAAGGCGGGAACGAGCGAGGGGCGTACGAGTAATCATCGTCTTCCGAGTCACTGTTGAGGCCAGCAAACGCGGTTGAATCACCCGTTTCTTGGAACGTCTGGATGGCCGCTCGGCGTTGCGCGATGACGCCCCACTCTTCGCGTCCAATCCGTTCGAATACTTGATAATCGAACTCCCCGGGTTGCTCCGCCGGTGCATCGCTGTAGACGTCGGTTTCCGAGACCACAGCTGGGGCGGGAGCATCGAGAGCGAGTCTCTCGAGTGAGAGATCGGACCATCCAGCTAGCGACGAGACAACATGCGTGCGGAGGAGTCGGCACAGCTCGGGATCGGTGCCGAGGAGAACAAGCTTGGCGAGTTCCTGATCCGAGACGACCTGGAACCCAATCTCCATCTGGAGGACGCGCATTCGATCGGAGAAGTCCTGGAACGCGTGTACATCGTGACCCGTCACTTGGCGTTGCCGGTGCAACACCTCGAGTTGCGTCCAGACGAAATCGGCGGGCACGGCGCGGCGGATCAACTCCGACTTGAATTGGGCGTACGGTTTAGCAAGGTGTTTGCTCAACCCTTGAGAGAACCAGGTTTTGAGCGCCAGGACTTGCAACCCCATACCAGCGCCTTCGATCTTGTCGTGGTCGGAAGTGACGGGTACACGGGCCACGCGCCGGTTGTAGTAATCCAGGCGCATGAACTATTCCCGAAGAGCCTCCATCGAAGTTTGATGCAGCTGAGGTGGGTCGCTGGCTTTGTATACGTGCGTGGGCGGGACAGGAGTGGACATGGCGGGCGTGCTGGGCTGGGCTGGGGTGGGGCGCTGGGCTGCTAGTGCTGCAGGGTCGTCTTGATTTGAACGATCCTGGCTAGTCGATTGGTTCGATGGTTCGAGTACGGCCGGACCTGATGAGCGTAGGCCGTATCGTTGGGGTACCAATGAACTCGACGTTGTCAAAAAAAAAGTGAAAGGCACGCTGTCTCGGACAGCGGAGCCTCACTGGTGACCGAAGATGACAGGTGCAAGTTATATGGATTACAACTAGCTTCTGGTGTCAGCTCGATGAGATACGATAGTGCTGAGATAGGGAACACCAGTACTCACCTAGCTTCTGGTGTCAGCTCGATGAAGAGAGAGCTGAAGAAGCTAGGCGCGCGCAAGCTCTATTTCTAATGCCTGTGGCCCGTCGTAAGGCCTTGCCTTACACTGTGGTCTCGCGAGCGTCGAGCACTGCATTGAAGTCACCCACTATGGCCCAGTTCGGTGGTCCTGTTCGTATGAGGTCCTGGAGGGCCGCCCAAAAAGCGTTGATCGCATTACCGTCACCTTCCGCATTGCGTGTGTATCCTCCATGTGGGCAGTAGGCGGATACGATCCGGATTGGCACCATCCTTGCTCCTCCTTGACTTCGAATCAATACGTCCGCAGCTGCTACCCGTCCTGCCAGCGGTCCATCGGTAAAAGTATAGGAAGCCAGTAGCGGCAGATTGTTGCGAATGAGAAGGAGCGTCCCCCATTTCATGACGGAACCCGCCCGGATTGATGGGGTGAGGACCGGTTGGAAACCCCCAGTATTGAGAGGAAGCTGCGTGTCAGTTCTGAATTTGAGCTCAGTAAAACTGATGACATGGTGTTCTGAGTGTAGCAGATTATTCTGGACTTGTTGGAGCTTGATGGGATCTGCGATTCCATTTATGTTGAGGCTGGCAATTGATATTGGCGTTGCTGCGTAGGCCAACTTATTGTTCAAAACGATAGCGAGGAGAACGGTGAGGCATTTCGCCGGTGCTGGTATGGTGGAACTAAAAATCGTCATTGCAAGTAGACCATACGTGCTGAGTTTGCTATACACCCCAGGGTGGTGGCGGAGGTGCCAGCTTCGGAGTTCGGTCTCGACCTTCACGAATCCTGCGGTGGTAATTGTATCATCAGGCGAGCGGCGTTGGAGAACCTGCCACCAGTCACTTACTATAGACATTCCTTCATGCTCGCTGCGACTCTGTGGCTGGGGGCTTGTCGTGTGCACGTCACCTTCTTGATTGTGTCGTCCGCGCTTGCTCGGCGAGCCTCCGGATTCTTCACGTTCGTCCATCGCGTTATCTGCGGCGCCGCTCGCATTGTTGCCATTGGGGATGGTTGGACCGTCATGGGCCAGTTGCTGCAGGTATACGGGACTTGCTTGTCGGAGCGCCAGGGTGACTTGGTGTTGCGTTTGCTGGTATGCCGCCTGTGCGTCGCACACCGTCCTTCGTGCCTCTTGAACTTCTCGCGCGAGTTCTTGGTATTCCTGACTGTCCTTGGGATGATTACTGAATAGGAGCTCCATCCTGAGATTGCTGAGTTGGGTACTGGCGGTCATCACAGCGAATTGCGCTTGACCTGACGCTTGTACGCCCGATAGAGATGAAAAGAGCGCTTGATTGCTCATGTGGAGCGCATGCATCATTTGCCGAGTTTCTTGCGCGATCTGTTCGTTCCTTCGCTTGTCCTCCGCGTACGTTGTGGCGAGGGTCTGGAAGACGTCCTGGATCATGTCGATCCGATTTTCGATGTGTCGAGCACTTTCGGCGATAGCCCCTTGCGACTCCGACGTGGCCTTATTGAATCGGGCAGAGATAGCATCAGCGCGCTCGTTGTCTAGGCAGACCTTGATGACTACACGTTCGTCGCCATCATGCCAACTCGTGCCGAATCTGTCGTGGGCCGGCAGAAAAGGTACCATCTGCACGATGTGTGTTGCCAGGGCGGATGTGGACACTGAAAACCGAAAGACCGCTTTTTGGTGCTGGCCCGGGCCGGTAGCCGGCTCGTAGTCCGTCGTCACAATTGTGCCTTTGGGTCGCGTAATGGGATCCTGGGGGTACTCGGCGGCATGTCGAGTCTCGGCATCCTTAAGGCAGCTCATCAGGTACGAGGCCACACTCTGGGGGTCCCTGTTCGATTTGGCCCATAAGACGACGATTGCGAAGGGCTCTCGCATCCCTCGCGTTTTCACGATGCGTTTGAAAACCCCGGTGATGGTTTGTTCGACCAGCAGTGGTTCCGTAGTCACTTGTGGCGTCAAACGAGACGTGGGTCGCATTGGGATGTTGACCTTTGCACTGAGGGTAGACCGGTCCTTCGTGGCTGTGATCTTGTCCACCATAAAAGCACTCGCCATACGAACCGCGAACAGGACCTTGCATTGATCGCCGCGTGTACCTGAATCGTTGGTGACCGAAATGCACGACTCGGCGGGGACGTTCTTCATGTCTTCGAAGTGTTTGTCCAAATGCGCTTTTATCGCCTTTCGAATTGCTTCTTCCGGGGCTCGCTCGATGGTGTCGTAGCTCTCCTTGCCGGAATGCTTTACGGAATCAAAAGCTAGATGGACCCATCGTACTTCGTCGTTCTCCTTCACGTCGGTGAAATGAGCGAAAAGACGAGGCCAACGGTGATTGTTTTCGTCGACTAGCTCGGATTCGAACGAGGAAGGGTAGTACGGCTTGCTGTCGTTATTCAGAAAACTGAAGATCTTGCTGGTGAATTCAATTTCGTCCTTGGGCCCGATGATCTCAAAATAATCCGTGTTTAGGGCCTTGTATCTTGATTGGGGAGGGTCCGACAGCCCGGTGAGGTTAAGGACTTCGTGCGACTGAAAGAAAACTGGCTGCTCATTGACGCTAATGCCGGCTTGGACAAGTAGGTGTTCAATGGTCCCTTCCGCCGTCAGTTTTGCGATGTTATCAGAAGTAGCAGGAAGGTTAGAGATGACGAGTCGATGTGCCAGGGGTTGGGTAGTCCGAATGGCTCTGAAGTCGGTTTCTACGTAGGGTGTCACGAATGGGAGTTTCGCCACTCCAAGTTCGGCCTCTCAGCACCCACGTCATCCGCGTGACTTCGGCCTTCCCGCGCTTCGGACCTCCTCTCCCCGCTTCGGCACCTGCACTGCCTTCTTCTCCTCCAACTATACGCTCACAACCCTCTCGCCCCCGACTCTTACGTGAACATCAACCAAGCTCTATTACGTGATCCTTGGCCTCAACACTATTACGTGATCCTCGTGCCTCGCCTCCTCAAGCTCGCCACCTCGTCCCCGACTCCTCTGGTCTAGTTTCCCAGTTCCGTAGCTCACTTCTCTCTTTCCCTTCTGCAACTCGAATCTCGTCAAAGGTCACATCCTTGCACTCGTCCCTCGTCCTCGCCTCTTGTGAGAAGTCCCTAGAACACCTCTCAACTCGTCACTCGCCCTTGCCCTCGTCTCGAGCCCCTTCGTCCGGCTCACCTCTCCTATCTTCGTCCTTCGTGATAGTTTCTACGTAGGGTCTGGGGACCATCGTGTCGTATAAGCGGTTGTTGTGTGGGAGGGGGCAAGGGCGAGGTGAAAGGAGTATGGGGTTCAAATTGCACCGGACGGATGGAGTATGAAACGCTTGGGCTTCCCAGGGGGCACTCGATGACGTGCTCAGGGGTGGAGAAAATGGGCCGTTATTCGTTACCAGGCATTGAACGGGTGGGAAATTAAGCGCTCGGGCTTTACAAGAGGTGATCAATGACGTGCTCAGGTTCGGTGTCAGACAGGGGTAGCTTCTCCTAGTTAAGTGAGTCGCGCGCTGATTCAAGGAGTAGGTCTTGGGCTCAGCGCCCGAGGCGGTCCCTTGTGGAGCGAGGGCGTGTGTGGCAGGTCTCAGAACGCCTGCTCCGCGATACAAGTATGTTATGATCGTGCTGGATGACCTACAAACCCAGAAAGAGGACGTTGTCGACTTCCAGTCGAGGTGTGGTGCGGGGCTCTGTGATTTATCTAGGGTGTGGGAATCGTCAGGCAACCAGGTGGTATGGAGCCGCCGGATAGCAGTGAGTTGGTGTTTGTACGGGTCATGAAGCAGGTCAGATGCGCGTTCCGTCCGGCGAAGGTATCGTAGAAAATATGTCTGGGTGGTACTCTCGGCCTCGAAGAGGCATCTAAGGGGTCTCCTATCCTGTCCTTCGGGCAGCGCTGGCAACAGTAGTCCTCGATAGTGAACATAGAATGTCACAAGAAAGGAATGAGGGTATGTTAGGACGTGCGTGTGTATGTATATGTAAGCGGGTAGGGTAGGGTTGGGTAGTTTGAGGTGCGCATAGCGTCCGTGCAGTACTCGTCGTTTTAGGAGGAGCGCTTCGAAGGCTAGCATGGGTGCATAAAGCAAATGATCAATGGAAGAGAGACGGTTCATAGATTGGCTAGTGGTTATGTAATAAGGTGGAGTCAGATAGCACTCGCCACCTCTGGGCAAGGTTCTGTCTGCACCGCTAATCGATTGGTGGGTTTCCCCGTCCCTTTGCCAAGGTCGGCAAGGGGGTTGAGGTGGTGCTACGGCACTAGGCCATATGCGATAGAACGGCGAACAGGTCCTATAGAGGACGGTCGAATGCTGCTGAGGAGATGTCAGCGTGTTGTTGGGTGGTGAATAGCGCGGGCGCTGGGGCTGGGCTGGGGTGGACGGGATCACCGCGTTGGTTGCGAGGACACGTGTCGCGAGACGCCTAATGTGCATGTCGTTGTCGTGGTCGTAAGGTAAGGTAAGGTAAGGTAAGGTCAGGTAAGGTAAGGTAAGGTAAGGTATCTTAACCTTTTTTGTGTCTGATACAGACTCCTGTTGCGCTGGAAGTTGTAGTTTCCACTAAGGAGGTTCTTGCTCCTTAGCGAGGACATCGAATTTCAAGTCGTATTCGGCTCAATCCCCATGTTTGTGCCGCATGGTTTGGCCCAAGCGCTGACCGCGGGTGAGGCGGCACGGCTTGCCGACGGGCCAATTTGGGAGCTGAGGCTTTCAGACGTTTTTGCTGCCAGAGGGTGCTTATCAACTAATCACACAAACCACACAAAGAAAGGAGGTGCAATTGCGACATTTTGTGAACTTCGCAATGTACCCCGGCGCCGTTCTCTCTTCTTTCTTCGCTCACTTGCACTCTCACACCTCGCCAAACGACTATAATCAATCTGAGTCTGTGCTGAAGCAAGATGGATCATGAGCTCCCCACTGCTGAGGAGGAGCTTGTGTGTACGGAATTCGCCACGGACAAAGAAGCGCAAAATCTACTCTCAGCTGGGAGGTGGCTCCGCAAATGATCGCTGGCAAGCTCGCTGCGCCGACGCTTTGATTAGATATTCATTAGATATCTAGGCATCTATCTAAGATATCTGACTAAGATGGGAGATAGATAGATAAGGGCCAGAGCCCAAATTTTTTAGATAGATATCTAATATCTGCGAGATTATCTTATCTAATGGGGAACCCTGCTGAGGCCCGCACCCTCCCGCACCCAGCGCCCAGGCGCCCAGGCAACCGCCTCGAGTTCGGCCTGGATTTGCCTCTTTTCCTCCTGCCACTCTCTTCCCCTCGCTGATAAAAACAACTCACCATCTGGCTCGACCGACGATTTGTTCAGCCTGGCCTTGAACTCCAATACGGCTTCTTCTTTCGGCGCTGCAACACGCTGGCGATGCACCTCTTTCGGTACAACAACATATCGACCGCGTGTCGGGGCTCGTGCCCGACTCTTCCCAGGCCCATTCGCGCCCTCCTTTTCTCGTTGCTCAACCGCCCGCTCAGCCTCAACCTCAAGCTCCACTCACTCCAGCTCAACAGCTCGAAATGATGAACATGATGGTAACGCTCCAGACAATGATGCCAGCAATTCAATCGATGCAAACGATGTTCTCGTTGTTTGGATCTCAACCGGCGTCTTCCGATACGACGCCTCGACTCCATCCTTCGATGTTGAGCGCCGCTTCCGGCGCCCCTGCCCCCCCGTCGATGAAGGAGCAGGAAGAACAATACGCTGCGATCGCCGCCCAACTCGAAGCTCGTCGAGCCGATCTACGGTCGATTGGACAACGCGCGATCGGAAGACGCCGGTTGAGATCCAAACAACGAGAACATCGTTTGCATCGATTGAATTGCTGGCATCATTGTCTGGAGCGTTACCATCATGTTCATCATTTCGAGCTGTTGAGCTGGAGTGAGTGGAGCTTGAGGTTGAGGCTGAGCGGGCGGTTGAGCAACGAGAAAAGGAGGGCGCGAATGGGCCTGGGAAGAGTCGGGCACGAGCCCCGACACGCGGTCGATATGTTGTTGTACCGAAAGAGGTGCATCGCCAGCGTGTTGCAGCGCCGAAAGAAGAAGCCGTATTGGAGTTCAAGGCCAGGCTGAACAAATCGTCGGTCGAGCCAGATGGTGAGTTGTTTTTATCAGCGAGGGGAAGAGAGTGGCAGGAGGAAAAGAGGCAAATCCAGGCCGAACTCGAGGCGGTTGCCTGGGCGCGATGAAGAAGATGAGGACTTCAACATGTAGACATGTAGAAGTCTCTCTGCGCCAACTTAGGCAATTCCATGTCTCAGATCAAATTGAACTATTCAGATCAGATCAGATCAGATCTGGCGGTTATCTGATCTAATGCGTATCGCAGAAAAAATGCGAGCACGCAAGTAAAGCCTTCCGATAGGTGAGGGTGCACGACGCCGAGAAGTCAGGACCACAATGTCGGAGCGAGTGATGAGAAAGAAGAAAGCCCCACGCGCTCCCTAACTTAACAGATGAAACTCCAATACCAAAGTGACTAATGACTGAACACACGCGCACCTCGCGCAGATACGCGACAACGTCGTTCGGTCGGAGACTGCTCGTCGTGTTACTTTAACTTGGGAATTTAGTCTTGGGCGAAGTTGGCCGACACGACTCACTGCAGTTCGCGGTTTCCTGCCCTTCCCAGCCCGCGAGCCGCTGCGAGAAGGCCCCAAATGCGCAATGCACAGAAACGCTGCCGGACACCGCTGAGACCTTTTTACACGCCAAACTCTTTCTGTCGCTCTAGCGTAGCGGAAACATCTCAGTGTACATGATGCGAGATTATCTCTGACAATGCATTGACTTCAAAAAGGAATAAACGACGATGGAATGAGCACGGCAGGCTCCGCACCAGTTTATATTACAACACGTCCCCCAAATCCTTCACAATTTCGGGTTGTTCCCCTTGTTCCGCTCATCATCCTCAGGCACGACATGCATCCTCAGATCCCCTACCGGTTCCATGGGCTTACCACCGCTCTGCTTGTACCCTTCCCCTTCTCTCAACCCCGCTTCATCACCGGGAACGATCTCCCTCCCCAACCATTTGCCCGACTTGCCTGACCCACCCAAGAACTCCTCCGAGACCTCGACGAACTTGGTCATCCCTTCTTTCGCATCGAGCCTAGCCCCGGACTTTTTCGCGAACAGGGGGAAGAGTAAAGGGAAGTCGGAGAAGCTGAGATGGACGGTACCTACGAGGGTCATGAACCAACTAGGTGCTTGAACATGTTCAACGATGGCGCGGACGAGCTTGTAGTGCGCTTGCCATAGCGTGAATGCCTCCGAGTTGATGGCAAGAAGAGGGACGTCGATCTCGTTGGCCGAACGTTTGATTTGCTCTTCCTCGGAGGAGCCTTGCGAGGTCGAGTCGGTCGTCAACATAGGTTTGGCTTGGCCGGTCCTCGCCTGCGCCTCGACGGGATCGATGGGGTCGACCCACGGGTCCAACACGACACCTCGGGTGAATTCAAACCTTTTACTACACGCTCTCAATACCTCCAACGTCGTGGCTCCACCGAACGAGTGACCGACCATGCTCATCTTGCCAAAGTCGAGACGACCCTTCCATTCGCTCAATTGCTTCCCGTAAGAGGGGTCGTTCGACGGCGCTCGACGATTCTGCTGGGCCAGCGATTCACCTTCACCATCATTTATCTGAGACAGGGTCTTGACGAGTTCTTCAATCTCGCTTAGTCTCATTACGAGTTGCTCTCTGCGGTGAGCGAGTTGAGACAAGGTTGGGTTCGGCGGTGGGAAACTAGTGACGAATCCGAGACGAATATTCTCGTCAGTTCCGGCTTCCAAGTCAAGAAACCCCACACGCCGTGGGCAGGACTCGCATCAGATCATCAGGTTGGATGTACTCCACGACTTTTTCCTTTCCCTGCTCGAGGGTGACGATCGTGCTCGGCCCACTGCCATCGCGATGTTCGATCGCGGCAACGACGTAACCCCTCGAGGCCAACTCGCCACAGTACTGCGAGTACGTCGTCCGTGTGCCGGCCAGACCGTGGGAAAAGACCAACAGGGGCAATGCGGACGATGAGGAAGAGTTCGAGTTGACCGTCCTCGAGGAGGTGGACGAGGAAGAGCTCTCAGGAGTCGTGTGCTGGGTACCCGCGGACGGTGGCGTGCCGGGTAGGAGGGGTGCGTCGATCCCGGCGGGCAAGTATTTATTGCGCGCGAAGATGGCCAAGATAAGGCGGATGAGCCAAGGTTTTTGCTGCGTGAAATGAGCGTAGCCTGTCGTATATTGGACAAGATGTCAGCGATGTTGCACCTCGGCCGAGGCTCGTCCCCATCGTATCGGAGCTCAACTCGGGACTGCGAAATCTTCGGAGAGAAACCCGAAAGACCGAGCGAGCGCCGAGTAAGCCACTTCGGGACTGAGCTGACCTTGTGCGGTTGTGGCAATAGGTCTCTGCACCCACGGCATCCTTCCTTTGCCCTTGGCATTGTGAGGCTCAACGGGGTAGAACAAGGTGCAGAGGATGGTGTCGAGTTGCAAGGCCGGTTCGTTCGTGGTTCTGAGCAAGGCGGTGCCGAAGGAGCGAGGTTCGGGGACGGGTACTTCGACGTCGAGCGTGCCGACGCGGTAGGCGCCCGTGTAGGCGGGCAAGGGGGAGGAGATGAGACCCATGGTTCTCAGTGCAGCGAGGGACGACCGGCGTAGAATGGTTACAAGGTCAGGGTCGGAGGTCGTTGAGGTGGGAGAGGAAAGCAGGAGAAAGCAGGAGCGCAAGAAGGCCGGGCGAGGTCGACTTGGGTGCGCCTGTGGACGTGGAGATCTGCGAGATCACAGATCACACGCGCTTCGTTCTTTCTGAGCCTCACAGAGGCGCTTCGTCATCGAGGCTCGCGAACGACTGCACAGAGTGGGGAGACGCCCCTGCTTCGGCTCGGCTCGGCTCGGCTCGGCTCGGCTCTGCTACACGACCCTGCACCTGACCGACCCACCATGAACCACTTTCCTTCCACATCATGGTAAGCCAACGATTTCCACTTTTGGACTAGGCCTACAAGAAAAGACACTAAATCTATCACACCCTTTCCGTCACCACCACCCGCTGCTCAGGGGTAAACCCCGCAACGACTCGGTCGACCCGTACGCCACCTTCCCCATCCACCAAGGACGACAAAACTCGGGCCAGATTGATGCGTTCTCCCAGGGTGTGCAGCACACACAGTCAGTCTATTCCCACCGCTCTCTCCCCTCGCGCAGCGCACCTTGCACTGGACGCGTCAGCTCCCCCTCCTGGCCCACTATGTCGCATCACACCCTTCTGTTTCGTCCGCATCATTATTGGCGTGAACGAGTACTGACTAGCTCTCAAACTGATTGCAGACAACCGATCGTCACTGGAACAAGTGTCCTCGCCATCAAGTTCAACGGTGGGGTCATGATGGCCGCCGACAACCTGGGTAGGCCACCCACCCTCCACCTGCAACCCTTCTGAACTCGACGACTTATCCTCCTTTGCCCATTCCCTAGCCTCTTACGGTAGCTTGGCACGCTTCAAGGACATCAAACGTCTCCATGCCGTCGGCGAGTCGACCCTGATCGGCGCATCCGGTGACATGGCCGACTACCAGCAGGTCATCAAGCTCTTGGAGAACCAAATGTAGGTTCCAATCAGACCTTCACATAGCTTCACCGGCCCTTAAATTTTGCCTCTTACTCCTACCCCACTCAGGGTCTCGGAACAAATCCTCGACGATGGCCACGTCCTCACCTCGTCGCAGATCTACGAGTACCTGTCCAACGTCATGTACTCGAAACGCAACAAGCAAGACCCCTTCTGGAACGCCTTTATCGTAGCCGGCCTTGAACACGGAAACGTTCCGTAAGTTGCCCCCACCGGTCCGTATTCGCTCCTCAGTCAGCAACAGGTCCTGAATCTCTTCCCCCCTCCCGCTGCCCCCCACCAGCTTCCTCTCCTACGTCGACCTCCTCGGCACGACCTACTCGGCCCCTTCACTCGCGTCCGGCTACGGGCACCACATCGCGCAACCTCTGCTCCGCAAAGCGCTCGAACGCCTCGGACCCGAGGGGGAGAAGTCACTTTCCGAAGCTGACGCGAGGGCTCTATTAGAGCAATGCATGAAGGTCTTGTTCTACAGGGACGCGAGGAGTATCAACAAGGTATGTTCTCGACTCACGTCCGCATCAGAAAACAAACCTGGCCTCTCTACCTTGGTTTGGTGTTGCTGAAGAGCAAAGTGCGACGATGATTATTTAACAGTTCCAAATCGCTTCCGTCACGTCGAGAGGGGTCGAGATTTCGGAATCGATGAAGGCGCCGACCGAGTGGAGCTTTGCCGAGGGGTTGCGAGGGTACGGGAATAGTGACGAGACGTACTAGATGCGCACTTCGTCCGGTCGAGAGGAAGTTATGTGAAGGAACGCAGCGGAAGCGTAAAGGTCGGCTGACAAATTTCAAGTTTTGACCCTTGTGTACGAGTGATCGTTTGAATCCTATGTTACAACATTCCATACTAGCACAACAAAGAGAGACACCATCGGCAGGGGAGATGCAACAAGTTCGGAGGGAACGCCGGCATCCTGGACGTGAGTACCCTCACTCGACATTCTTCTTGACGAATTCGGCCATCAGTTTCTCCATCTCTTGTGTAACTTCGGCTGGGATCAGGCCTAGATGAGAACCACGTATGAAGAACGCACAAAGCTCAGCGGCCCGTGTCCCTGCATGAATGCCGAATGGAACTTACCGAACGCGGTCGGTTCGACTTGATCGACGAGGGAGAGCAGTTTGACGTTATCACCCCGAGCTTGTTCTGATTTCGATCATACGACAACGTGAACGAAAAGAACAACCAGGGGTGATTTAGTTCAGCTAGACCGAGGATTGCTGATACGATGTCGATCACTCACCTCTTGCGATCCCTCGCACTTGATCCTGCCATCCCGTTTTGTCCAGGCGTTGTTTCAAGAGGATCAACAGACTAGAGCGTGAAAAAGGGGTCAGCTTATTTTCTAAAGCCAGATGTCGGCTCTTGATGTTGTTCAAAGAGTGAACTTGCAACTGACCGATCGTATTCGCCCGAGTTGATGAGCCGATCCCTCAGAGCGGATTCGAGCTGTTGGGCTTCGGTAGGGGCGGGATGGGAAGGGGTAGGTAATGTGGACATGATGGAAGGGTGCTTGTTGAGGATCGAGTGGGTGATGGACGTGGGAAAAGGGCCGGAGGAGGTCCTGAGAGTGGACGGGGAGTGGTACCGGGTGACGTGGGCGTATCGGCTATTCGCGAGCGATTTGATAATGACCGCAAATTGCTAATGCCCGCGCCTTCTCGCCAATTCGTCGGTGCTCGCTCGGATTCTCGCAAGACCGCCCGCCGTTTTTCCTCTCTGTCTCCCGTCTTCCCCCTCCACCCAACACCGTCGATTCGACTCGGCCTGTACTCCACTATGCGACTCTTCCTCCTGCTGAGAGTCTTCTCCATCATCTCCCTGGTACGTACTTCTACCCTCCTCTTTCCACCCACCCGTCCCAGTCTTTCGCTCCCTCCTCAAAATGATGAATTTCATGTTGGCACCAGTCTTACGAAGGATGAACGATGGGGTCTTTGTTGTCCTTTTCTCTCACGAGGGGAAGATGTCAGTCCCCGCCTTTGTTCCTTCTTCACCTGGGGACAAAAACAACTTTGTATCCGGCCGGGCTTTATACCCCCGGTCCTGAAACTTGGAAGCGGAGCATCAGTACTTCAGTTGCAGGCATTCAAGGATAGGGAGCTGTGTGCTGACGCTTGGTTTCGGCCGACGAACAGGTTCCTATTCCCCCGCTTTCCTAGAGGCAGTTGCATCGGGATGCCTGTAGTCTTGTTGATTTAGAGCTTCTGTTGTTGTAACATTGATCATCTCCCAGACTTGTGCCTGTGATAAGCCGTCTCCACACTGCGGCGGTCTCGATCGCTCCGCTGTCAGAGCTACTTTCGCAAGCAGCGATGACCAACCCCGGTGAACTCTCGCGCTTTCTCACCTTATTCCCGGCGCTGTACACGTCGTCCGCGCCTCCCCCACCATCCCATATGAGACCATGACACGCATCCTCCCACGACGACTAGCTCGTCCCCCGACCCTCCCCACCTCCCTCCGTTCCCACCTCCCTCCCAGCTCCCGACCGTACTCCTCCACGCCTTCCTCGAGCCCTTCTCTGTCCCTGCAATCCCTCCCCTACCGCATCGCCATCGTCGGTGCAGGCCCAGCAGGTTTCTACACCGCTTCCCGACTACTCTCCCTCCCCGGATCGGAGAACATCAACGTCGATCTGTTTGAACTGGTGCCCGTCCCTTTTGGTTTGGCCAGATTCGGCGTCGCGCCCGACCATCCTTCAGTCAAGGTCAGTCCGGCGATGCTACTTCGGGAAAGGCACGATTCTCAAGAGGAGATAACCGATCTCGTCTTTCTCTTCTCCCACAGAATTGCGTGCACAAATTCACCGAGACGGCACAGGACCCTCGTCTGACCTATTACGGCAACGTACAAATCTCCGGTTCCACATTGACCGAGTCAGAATCTTCCGCCTCCACCTCCTCACGAACGTCCTCCATCGCGCCGAACCTTTTCCTCTCCCCTCACGCCTACCAACTCCCCATCTCGACCCTTCTCCCTCAATACGACACGCTCGTCCTGACCTATGGCGCCTCGCTTGATCGATCGCTCGGCAATATCCCGGGTGAGACCACTCTCCTCGGTATCGACTCGGCCCGTAATTTCGTGAATTGGTACAACGGTCACCCACTTTCGACCTTCAACAGTACCCCTTCGACCTCGCTCGACTTATCCACCACCGAACACGTCACCATCATCGGTCAAGGGAACGTCGCTCTCGACCTAACTCGTATCCTGCTCAAACCCATCGATGATCTCAAACCTTTCGACCTCCCCGAACCCGTCTTGGCTGAACTCGCACGTTCCAAAGTCCGTAAGGTCGAGGTCGTAGGTCGACGAGGCGTACTTCAATTCGCTGGAACGACGAAGGAAGTCAGGGAGTTGATAGGGTTGAATCAACAAGGTGTTGGGTTCCGGATCGATGTAGATTTGGTCAACGAGGGGTTGGAACTTTTGGCGAAGGAGAAGGGGATAGTGGATGCGAGGATCCGTCAGAGGGCTTTGAGTTTATTGAAGAAGGGGTACGAGCAAAACCTTCAAAACGGGGAGACCCCTAAAGAATGGCAAGTCAAATTCCTTCGTAGTCCAATCGAATTCCTCGCTTCGACCACCCCCACCGCCGACGCGATTTCGGAATCTTCTACACCAACTCTATCGACGATCCTCGATCCACAACGCGTACGAGCCGTCAAATACGCCCATAACCGACTCTCTTCCAACTCTTCTACGACCGCTCTAGACCCTTCCACATGGGCCGTCGAAACCACGTCTGAATCATCCGTCGTCGCCACGGACGCCGTTTTCAAATCCATCGGATACCGTTCCATCCCCATCCCCGGTATCCCTTTCGATCCTCACCAAGGCATCATCCCCAATTCCCAAGGTCGCGTAACTCTACCTTCTTCATCAAAGGGGGGAGAAGAAGAAGAATCGCGAGCGAACGTTTACGTAGGTGGATGGTTGGCTAGAGGTCCGACGGGAGTGATCGCTACGACCATGTTCGATTCGTTTCGATTGGCCGATCAAATCGTTCACGACTTGATGCAGAAACGACCCAACTTTTCAGCATCGAGTTCGTCGGCTGTACCGAAAGAAGGTGTGAGACTTTCTTCCGTCGAGGATGGGAAACGTATTGTGAGTTGGAAGGATTGGGAACGGATCGATGAGGTTGAACGCGAGAGGGGGGCAAAATTGGGCAAGAGTAGGGAGAAGCTGTGTACGGTGCAGGCGATGTTGGACGTGTTGGATTGAGCCGCGGGAGATTTGTGTCTTTGTAACTTGTTGTAATGAATTCACCTAGAGACTGCAAATTATAATACCACATCACATCTCTTCAATGCGGTTGAGATTGAAGAGAAGAATAGAGATCAAAGAGAAAAACTGTTTGCAACAGATCCAAAAGGTGACGAACGGCATCACAAGAGACCCTATCAGGAGGAAGGGGAAAAAGGAAGAACGACGGCGAGGGTGGTGCGAAAGAGAACGTGTACCGACAAAGAGAAGAGATCAACAATCATTAGGGGGGGAGCAATCCATCTATCGGACGGAAGGCCGAGGTAATCGCCTCACACTTCAGTTGAGAGAAGCGCAAAGGATCGATTCGACGTATGAGCCCGTCGTTCGGTGAAACGCTATAGGAGAACGGTTCGACCTGGTGACGCGGTCTTTTGGGTGGGTGTCCTTTCCGAGAAAAGTGGTCGGTCGGAAAATTCTGGGGGATCGGAATGAGATACAATAACGAGGATAGAGGGAAGAGAAATACGACAGGTGAGGCGGGGAGATTCGGTATGGAGGATCCCGACGAATAGCGAGAAACGACGATAAAGATGGATGCGAAAAACGACCGGCGAAGGACGAAAGGACTTGCGAGGGGGATCGATTAGACTTCGATAGGGTGAATGATGCGTAGTAGGACGATGTACAAGAGATCAATGATCAGCAAAGTGCGTCGATGTCGCGATGATGGGTGTTGATCGCGGCAAGTGTCTGTTTCGTAAGCGGCGATCAAGCGGCAATCAAGCGGCGTGCAGGCAGCTTTACGCGTAACCGCGTGTGATGAGCCCCATCCCGCTCGGCGACCCTGACCTACTCGAGCTCGAGTCTCGAGAAGGCGAAACGGTCCTCGAAAGAGGCGACATGGGCATCAAGGGCGATGTCATCGAGGACATGGATTGGCCGGCTCTCTTGTGCCCCAGTGGAAATTGCGGCGGTGGGTGACACCCTTGTGCCAGCATTTGCAGCCCCAGTGCACCGTGAGCCCCCGAATGCTGGTAGTGGTACCGCAGGCCATTCATACTGCAAGGCCCGATTAAATGTCAGTCAGTTGACATCTTCGAGGCTGAGATGCCGTTCCTGAAATCAGAACTCACTTCTTGTATCTCTTGCCACACGATGCAACATGGCACACATAAGGCTTGCCTTCGCCCTTGGTTTCCCCCTCCGGCCCCGTCGCATTCGCGTTGCAATGACCATGCAACCGATGGTACTTGAGCCCATTTTGTTGTTTGTACGACTTATCGCAGCCAGGGACGGAGCACTTGAACGGCTTCTCGCTCGGCGGCGTGTACGGTCGGCCGCTCGGTGAGATCTGAATTCCCGTTCCGAGCGGGTTCAATGCCGACGGCAGGGCCGAGAGCGAACTCACGCCGAGCGCTTTCGTCAATGCGGTCTGGCGGTCGCCATCTGCCAAGATCTGCGCGTTGAGGTCATAGCCATCGTTTTCTTCGTCGTCGTCCTCCTCCTCCTCTTCTTCTTCTTCCTCACCCTCGTCATCGTCGTCGTGCTCGTCTTCGGGCTCGGGGCCTTGACGCACGGGCGTTTTGACTTGCGCTTGAGCCTGGGCTTGGGCTTGGGCCTGGGCTTGGGCTTGAGCTTGAGCTTGAGCGGCTTGAGCGGCCGCAGCAGCTTCCCGGATCTGAGCCTGAGTGATCTCGTACTGGGACATGGGTGGAGGGGCAGGGGTCTCGACTGGCGCAGCTGCAGGGAACAGCAGAGACGGTGACAGCGCGACCGTCGACGCGGGGTACGTCGATGTGCTCGAAGGAGCGGGGAACACGGTCTCGGCCGTGGGGGTGGTGTTCGGATTCTCATCGGTGACAGGACTGTCCGGGACCGTCGATTCGGGGGGCTGGAACCCCGAGGGCGACGTGCGATTATTTGTGATCGCGTCGAGCCCGCCCATGATGCCGCCCATACCGAGCCGCATCGTTCCCGGAGATACGAGAGGGTTGATCGCCGAGGCTGACGTAAACATGTTCTTGCTCGAACTCGGGGCAAGGGGCAAGGGTGCATCGAAAGCCGACATGGGAGCAGCACCAAAGGTCGCATTCGGGGTCGCAACCGACGTTGAGGCTGTGCCTGTTGATGAATGAGCGGAGCCGGCGGGGGACTGGGCACTCGACTCTTCTTCAGGATCGTCCATATCCATATCGAGCTCCATGCCGGCATCGAGATGGGTCGGATGCTGAGCAGGCGAATCGGGAGCTTCGAACTGCGATGACAGTGCGCTCTTCTTGACCTCAAAAGCCCCTCGGTTGGATCCCGTGGCCGAACCCATCCGCGGGCTCGGGGGTCCCGACACGGTGCCTTCTGGCTCGTCCTCGCCCATGTCCATCGTGGCATCCATCCCGGCAGCATTGCCATCCTCGTCATACATGACGTGGCACTCTTCAAAGTGTTCGAGCAAGCCGTGCAGGTCCTGCAGATCGAGCCCGCAGCACTGAAAGTTGCGGAAGAATTGCGCCTCGAGCTTTGGCCGTTCCTCAAACGATCGGCCGAGGGACATGGCCATGCTCGAGAAGCCCGGCGAGGATGACATGGCTGTCAGGGACGACGACAGAGCCGAGAGGGAGAAGGGGGAATTGAGACCGAATGAGCGCGACAGAGAGCTCGACAGAGCCGGATGAAGCATGGGCGATCTTCCACTACGTAGTGGGAGCGGCCGAAGGTAGCGGCGGCGGCAATGGCGGCGACGGGATCGCGGCGGGCGCGTCGAGCGGACCGGCGACGGGTGGGAGAAAGATCCGGCAGGGGGGGAGGGGATGGAACCGTGAGAGAGTCGGCGAGTGATCGAATGGTTTCGGTCGAGACAGGAGTAGGGGATGAGACCGGCGCATTTGGTGAGTTCGAGTCAGTCCCGAGTCAGCGGTGGTTCGGCGGTTGGTTGTGGAGTGCGAGTCCCATGTCGGGCGCGCGCGCGGAGTGAGAGCGAATGATCGGGGAGGAGCGTGGCGGCGCCAAGGTGAGACAACGAAAGGGGACGACCAGGAACACGCGGGTTTGATGCACGATAGGAGAGGGTCAGACGAGGGTGGATGAATGCAAAACAACACAAAGCCATCAGTGAACTGTGCCATAGACGCTTGGGGTATACGTCGTACACGACACGTCCACTGCCGCAGCGCCGAGTGCGGGTTAGAGGTGGCGATCGTTGGCGAGTTGAGGTGGGTTGCGTGGCTCGGTGTACACTCGGCGGCAAGCGAGGACGACGGGCGGGCAAGTCGCTCGCGTGGACATGACTGGGGCGCTCTAAGGCGCGCCATCCGGAGAGTCGACGGGACGGAACCACACGGAAATCGAGGGATGACACTCACTATTCAGACGCGGAGGTGCCCAGATTCGACTCTCGCCGACCTATGAAGACGGGATTGCTCGACGATGGCATGTTGAGATACGTGGTCATGGGTCGAGGTACCGGTCAACGGAGGCGGCGACGGCGGCGGCGGAGTAATGTAGAGCTAGCAGCTAGCTGTCTTCAGGGGAGGGGGAAAGCAACTCGGGGTTGACGTGAGGCGAGCTGAGCTGAGCGACGACCTCCAGATGGCGGTGCCGAATGCGGGTGCTGCAGCGAGGCGACAGGTAATAGATTTGTCGTAGGGCACGACCAGCGGGTACACAAGATTGATCGAGCAATTAAGAGGTCGAGGGTAATGAGTGTGGCACGGTCTCACACCTAATGGGAGGCTCGAGCGTCGTCGTCGGTCGGAAGGGGAGGTGGTGAACGGTAACTGAGCTGAGAGCAGCTGGAGCGCGCGCGTAGCGACTCAATCGGGCCCTGACTTGCGCGCTGACATGACGCTCGGTCCAGGTGGTGCCCAGCCGGTGCAGCGCCAGCCGTCGACGACGTCTCAGAAAGGTGCTTTCTTGGCATGCTGTGACTTGCGTGTGAAATCACCCATGCTCTTCAGTCTACACCTGGAGAGCTATACGTGGGTATCTGCCTGCTCGACATGCGCCTTGTCCGAAAATCTGAATATGCGTGGTACAAAATGATTTGGATCACGAAGATCGCCCGACGTCGATGTCCGAGAGACGTGATCTTGAAGCGAGGGTTAAGCCACCTAGCCCCAGCTTACGGTTTGTACCCAAGTGCATTCGATTTAGACGAATAGGTGCTGTCCCCGAATTCTTACACCTAAAACTGGCTCGGATCGTGCTAGGTATGCCGCAGGTTCCAAGACCAATTAAGAAGGTCGGTAGACTCGGAGAAGGACTCCATTTTCCGGCCTGCAGTCTGGCGAAGTCCACAGGAGAGTCGTTACCCAGCGCTTCAGCCCCTGACAAACCTTCAGTCTCACACATAAGGCCAATTAGCTTATTTACAACTTTTTGCTGCCAGTATCCAGGTTTGTGTTAGTAGGGTTGATCCGTTGCAAGTCGTGACCACAGTTGCTGGCAGCCGATGCGCGCGCGCCGTCGACTTCAACCGTCGGCCCTCGGAGTGAGCCCGATCACTCACTGTAGGATCGCTCACTCCCTTGAAGTCCCTTCATTTGTCCGCGCTGAACGGCTCGTTCTTCTGTGATCGCAGCTCCCTCCGATCCGGTTAGTAGATACAGAGTGACCCCACGCCACGCCATCCCCTAAAACTGTGTCAGCCCCCAAATCTTCCATTAGTCAAGGCCTAAAATAGTGCCCCCCCCCCCCCGCTCTTTGGACCGGAGCTCGAGCGAAGCGTCGGCTCACCCGCGCGTGGCGAAACAAGAACTTCCTCGACAGTTGCGACGCGCTCCGCGGCGCGGCGGTCCAGAGGGTTTCAGCGGAAATGTCGGAGCTAACGAAAACTCTGACGACCGAACACTTTGTGAGGAAGGGGGGGGCTCGGTCACTACTTGCTCAACGGCTCGTCGGCTAAGAGCTAGTGTCAGGAGCTCCCTGCTCATGCCATGCGATTACAAGTGCTAGATCATCATTAGGTGTCAATTACAATGCTCACTCAACGGTGGTCATTGGGCGGAACGCAGCCAGGTACACGCCGACGTCGATCCCTGTTGATGAAGTAGGTACCTGGTGTGATGTTTCGGACTTTTGCGCAACAGCGTGTCATCTTTTAAGCAATCGATCAGGAAACACTTTAGTACTAAGTCCCAACTTGGCAGCAATTGGTCGAGTGATGTCAAAGCCCATTATTAATTCTTCTCGAGCTAGGCGCGAGGAGCTTTCGAAGCCTGACGACGGCCTTCATTGCGGCCGAGGTTGCGATCTCTCCGTCTCTTCCCTCGAGACGGTGGGGCTCCACCGAGTAGGCGATCACTTGATTAAAAAGATACGTCGGTAGGTGAGCGGTACTACTACGTCTAGATTTTTTATTAGACAGCGTCCGGGGCTCAATCTAATCATCCTTCGCTGTCGCCGAACTCGCTCGCGTTGTCCGTTTGCTCATCGAGCCCGAGTCATTGCCGAGGGGAGAAATTCTACCCCGATCGACTACATCGATCTCCTTGACATCGTCCTGATGTCTTACAACTTCCAGCGGCCTGGAATTGACTTCGGTATTCGCCAACAAGAATTCTCCGCCGAGGTACAGAGCACTGCATCAAGGCACAAATGATTCGGCGTAAAGCGGGTCAGCCCAAGAAGGCGAAGGTTGTCAGAAGAAGCCGACCGAGAGAGCGAGCGCTTCGCCGAGGATGAATGCGGGGTAGTGGGGGTGGTGCGACGGAGCTGACAGGCAGGTACGTACGTGTTGAAGATGCACAGCAGCGAAGAGATTGCAAAGTTGGTGATGGTTCTGTAGAGCAACAAGATGCAAATTGTTAGACATCACTCCATACGCCCACTCGACTGCGACGGAAGACTCTTTTGGCATGAAACCTCACGAGCCAATCTCCAACCAACTGCCTTGGTCGGTCACTCGGAAGAAAAAGTTGATGGTCAAGACATCGGATAGTGTTGAGGCAATGATGAAGAGGGAGAAGGGCGGGAGACCGAGCTGCTTGTTGAGCACCGAGGTGATGGCCGACAGTGCAACAAAGGGGGACAGCAGCTTGAATAGCAGGAGGAGAGCCTGTTGGGCGGGTGCAGCAATTAGCGGGTCAGCGAGTGCACTTCGCAGTGCTTAGTCAGTGTATCGTACCATGGCAAAAGGGTTGAAGACCGGAATGAGTCGATATACCGGCTCCAAGTAGAACTGAACAAGTAGCCCCCCTACACCGTCAGTTTTGACCCTGCAACCCGACTGGAGACACTGCACCTACCGACGAAATACTGGCGACATTGCCCACGCCAAAGAAGGCGAGATGTAGGAATGTTAAGAAGAAGACGGCCATCCTGATATGGCCGCCATTGATCTTGGGCGACTCCTCGTGATCCTTCACATTCATTCTCCTCGTCAAGGCGATTCTCCGCTCCAGCAGGAGCCAGAGACACAGCGTCGCGCAAAAGCAAGCATAAAACAGGCCCTCGTAAGAAAGAGAGAGGATATTGAACGAGGGTCCAAAAGCGAACAACACGATTAAGAGTCGCTCCAGGAAGGGTTGCTGGCGAGGTCGCCCCCGAATGATCGGTACCAGGACCGAACCGACTGGAGTCATGGCAACTCGTTCAGCCAAAGTCTGAACCCCTCGCCAATAATGGTACCGACTGACCAAGGACAATCCATCCAAGGCTCTGACTCCAAAGCGGTAGACCTTGCTTCCTCTGCAATGCGAGCGCTGACTTGACGGTCGGCACCAGACTCAGCAAGATTAGCCCGATCTAGCACCAAAGCAGAATCATCAGCTTGGAGTGACCTGTAGTAGATGCGAATAGTGTACATACCTGCAGAGCCAGCCACTTGTGTGTGGCTCGTATTGTCGATGACGGGTTGGTAGCTTGCTTCACCTCTTCTCGCTCGAGAACTTCTCGTCCCACAAGGCCGAGGATGAACATCGCCACGGCTCCCGCGTATCTATGAGCCTCAGGCCGGGGTGAGCCACTCCATCTTTAGCATCGTGAGCGGCAACCCGCAGTGCACAACTCACACGATCGTCAAGTTCTCCCCTTTCTCCACCGGTAGTTGAGGGAAGATGGACAAGAGTGAACAGCTTGCGGCCCAAGCGGTGACCAGTCTCTGCTCCTTCCTTCTGAACGTCCGATCCATGCCCAGCAAGGGCCACGCCAGAGCGATTGTTACTAGAATGTAGGTGAGGTACTCGCGGACGAGGTAGGCCTGCGCTATCATTTGTACCACGATCAACGTCGCGCCTAGACCTGTGGCTGCTCGCACAGGCGATATTGATCGGAAAAGCCGGATCAGGGGAGCGCGATTGCTCAGAATGGACGACCAAAAGTAGCATGGGAAGGCGGCGTAGGCATAGTATGTCGCAGATGAGCGCTCGATGAAGAACTTGGTCGAGAGAATGGAGAAAATGATAGCCCCAAGGACTCGTGGTATCGGGGACGTTGTGGTGGTCGCCATCTCGGCGTCGGACGAGTAGACGTGTGTCCTCAAGACGAAGTTGGCGGAGTAAACGATAAAGCCGAGGTAACCCAGTGCAACGATCGTGCGCAACACAAGCCAATCATATCTGCGGGAATACGATACCCTCAGTTCGGATTGTATTGTGGTGTCAACCATGACGAGCTTACGTTCTAAAGTATCGTAGCCCTTCAAACCCGAGATTGACGAGCTCCATGCTCCACGCAGTCGCTTCCTCGTAGTCACCGGCATGAATCAAAGCGTTGATCTGTCGCTTGTGCGATTCCACGGATAGTTTCCCGCTAGAAGCGTCATCGACCAGCTCGGGGAAAGGTTTGAAAGCGAGAGCATGAGCCTGCTTGAAGCCTGCCAAGTCCTCCAGTACAGCATCAGTGTAAGCAGGCACTGATCTAGATTTGGAGAGCCACGCACGGCTTCGTTCTTCGAACTCGGCGAGTACTTGCTTTGCATTTGCGAAGCATGCTCGTGCCTTGAAAGACGGATCGGCGCTCAGGTACTTCAAGGGTATTCTGCCCGCCGAATTTGCCGGGATGGCGAGACCCCCCAGTACGGACTGCGCAGTGAAGGGAAGAACGTCGGGCTTAGCTACAAGTCTGGACTACGCAGACCGACCAGCAATTCACCATTAGGACAGCAACATCGGCCTGATCGACGTCCAATCGCTCTCCCCGCAAATCCCAGTGGCGCGAGTAGTCGTCATTGCCTTCGTCCTCGACGAGCCCCGAGGCAACACCTTTGCCCCACACAACGAGCGGAGTCCTCGTGTTGTCGGGCTCTCCGTCGCCGTGATTGCCGATCGACGACATGCCATGGTCGGCAGTGAAGACGAATGCTGTCTCTCCGTCGTCGTCGTAAAAATCTTCGAGCAAACGTGCGGTTTCGGAGATGACATGATCGACGACTCGGATATTGCGATGATACTCGGGGCCGTGGGGACGGTACGAGTGGCCCGTCGTGTCCAGTCCTAGCAAGTGCAAGAAAATAACGACACCATCTGCTTTCAGTTGTTGGTCCAACTTGGGGTTGGTAGTCGAGTTCTTTAGCAGGGTTTTGAGTTGGTCTAGCACCCATAAATCGAGATGGACAGCATCCTTTGAGAAATCTTCGTGTTCCTCTCCATACGAAAAGGCGTCCACTCGGGTCGGGTCCGAGGCGCCCTGGGCAAACATGGGGAGGATATCCGGGGATCCGAAGGTGAAGGCATGCGACGACTGGTTGAAGACCGAATCGAACTTGACGGGGTTGGTTTGCCAGCCCCGGGTCACGGCCGACACATCCTGAAACAATGGAGAGGAGCAAAAAAGGTGTTGTGAGTTCGATGAATATTCTCAATGCATCACATGGGATGCTCTCACCTCGTACATGCCACCAATGAGTGCTACATGGCCGGGTCGACTCTCGGTCGGTACCCTGGTGTGGCTGACACCCCACCTCGCTTGACCGGACTGAATGAGGTTGCGCACGAACGGGGCTGGGGTGGTCCAGTTCGTGTAAGGTGGCACTGCGTACGTGTGAGGAACGTCCTGTAGCGGACTGGGTAAGGGTAGATCTTGGTCGAACGGAGGCGAGTTGTAGATCTGGAATAATTTGTCCGCTCGCAGTCCGTCGCCTGGGCAGGTGTGGGGGAGACGGCAGCGAGGGTCCCAGCCCCGACACGGTCAGCAAGCTCGTTCCGTGCTGTCGCACGGAGTCTATCTTGCACTCACCAACGATCAAGACGACTCGTTTGGCCAGCTTCTCGCCGACTCTAGCGCCTGGACCGCCATTCTCGTGTTCTGCTCCAACGCCGTACCTCAGTCCGACGCCTTTTGTGACGGGTGAGACAAAGTAGACGTCAAAGATGGAGTTGAGGTAAATGGTGTGAAACAGGATCGAGAGGAGGAGCAGGGATGCTGAGCCTCCGAATCGGGTCGACCTTGAAGACGGACTTGCGGTCGAGTCGATGTCTCGGTCCTGGCGATGCGACCGATTGCGAGAGCTGTGGGCGGCTCGTGACCGCGTCGAAAGCATTGCTCGGACCCCGACCACGACTGTGCGCTCCCACCAACAAGAATGTCTGTTGTGGTCTGTTCAGGTGTGAGGTAGGCGAGTCGGTTTCCGAAGGCGAGCGCGCAAAGGTGCTTCACCTTCTTGTCCTTAACCGCGCTCGTATTACTATCATTAGTAGGCGCTCATTTGGTCTCGATAGGGCTCATTTGATCTCATTTGGTGCGACCGACGCAGTACCGACGCGCGCCGACGCGCCGCGGCGTCATCGGTGTGTGGAGGTCGGTAGATTGCTCCTTTCGCTTCTGCTGCGCCAACGACCCCGTGCGACCACTTTGCCAACTGCTTCAGCTCGTGAGAACGTGTCCCACCATCGAGCGGGGACTACGTCTAGTACGAGTATGAGTACGCTCGTGGCGTCGTCGTCGGCCATCCCACCCCCACCCCTCCACGCTGCGGTCGCGGTCGCGTCGGGTGTGACCGAACGGTCGCCGTCGCCGTCGCCGTCGCCGTCGCGGCACTCGCCTTCCTCGGGTTCCTTGGGTGGTACGGCCCCGACCGCGTTCGGCTCAGCCAAGAGCCACCTCTCCCATGGATCCGCTTCGTCCTCCGCGCCCTCGGGATGTCGACTGCTGTGGAGAGGAAGGCTGGCCCTAGCGCCCAAGCAGTACCTAGACGGTCAGTTCCGTGATCGTTTCTCGATTGGGCTCGACCCCGCCCGCTCCCCATCTCACCTCCTGACACCGCTCGCTGGATTCTACGTCCTATAGGCATCGCTATCGTCGCCCATCTATTCGCCGTACCCTCCATCTCGCCCTCGGTATCCATCTCGCGGTCATCTCCTTTCGCCGAGGACCCCTTCGCTGCTTCCTCCACCTCCTCCACCTCCTCCACCTCGGGCATGAGCACGACCAGTGCCGCCGACCTGTGTCTCGGCCTCGAAATGATGCGAGGCAGTGACATCAAACTCGTCACGTCGGATCTCAAGGCGATACCTAAAGCGTTGGCACCTTCACCTGTTCTCTTCCGTACGGGCTCGGGGCACCCCGACAAGGGCAAGGCCAAAGAACAGGTCGAGACCGTGATCGTCGACACGCCGACCGACCTGCGCATCTACATCGACCCTAGGTGCCCCGAAACAACTACCTGGTTCCAGGATATATTTTGTCGAGCGGGCTGTGAAGGGAGTGCTGTCAGGCTGGACGCAGGGGGTCAGTTCAGAGACCGATCGTCGATTGGCGGGTCACATCACGTGACCTAAACCTGGTCGATCCGACGCTTACACCCGCCTCTTGACTCTCCAGGCGAGGAGGTCATCGTCTTTGCACCGAATCTGCCTACTCTTGGTTCATCCCAGAATGGGCCAGATTCGGCGCCTCGACCTGCTATCACCTTGTCTCTCGGGCGAGCGGTCAAGATCGGTCCTCGGCTACCGCGGCCGGACGACCCCATGCCGCGAGGTGAGCATTTTCACGTCCAAGCGAAAGCCGAGAAGGTGTCACTGAGGAGGAGCAAACGTTTATTGCGATAGAGAATCTTTTCACCAAAAAGCTTCGACGGACAACTTCGATGCCTATGCTGGACTTTCAAGCCCCTGCAGCACTCAAATCGATCAACCCCCTATCACGGACCTCGAGCTTGGCCTCGATCAAGGAAAGGCCCGTGTTCGATCATCGATCTCGGAAGCTGTCCACGACTACATCGCTGTCGAGCTTGCTGTCGGCTGAAGCCACCTCCGCTTCTCGGCGAACCTTACAGCGATCCACCTCATCGAAAGATCCGTTCGGGTCCACAGCAGCCCCACCTTCTAAACATCAGCCATTCCGCCGCTCGACCTCATCATCAGCCACAACTCAACCCTTTCGATCCAAATTATCATCAAATCCTGCTGTACCTCTCAAAAGGTCGAGATCGATGATGTCGAGTTCAAAAGCCCTGTCTCCAAAAGTGATGGTCGAATCCCCACCTTCATCGCCCACTTCAGAAGTCTCGGCTGTCGTACGCAGACGATCGAGCTCATTGGTGCCCGCTTTCAGGTCAGATAGTCACATTCACGATCGAGAAGGGAGTCCTTCCCCTTCGTGCGTGTCCAACGCGTTTGAGGACGAAGACGAAGAGATGGACGATCGGCTACCCGAACTAGGCGCGAGAAGGCGGTCGACGAATTCCAGATCCACGTCAATTGGGGAAGGCGCCATCGGCAAGGTTAGAAGGAGTGGGATGACGCTGAGTGAGAGTGCACCTGTGGGAGTGTTTAAGCTTGGACTGGCACCTCGGAATCCGACTGGGACTAGGAGGGAAAGAGATAGAAGCACGAGCCTGGCGCCGTCTGCTGCAGAAGGCATTGAGGCGAGGAACAAGGCGGTAAGTAGGCAGGCATTAACTAACCGTTCTAGTCGCACTTTTTCGCTTCGCTTATGGGGTTCTTTCCTTCGTCTGTCAGACGATCCGAAAGCTGCTGCTCTCCAGTCTAACTAGTCGAGGTGTTACGAGAGAGGACGAGCGATTCACCGAGGTCTTTTCCATCACGCTTCGGGGTGTACAATTCGCTTTGGTAAGCAAAATCAGCGCTTTGTACGCGTTTCTTTTCGAAAAGAGCTCACATGTCGTACGGCCTTGGGCTCCAGCGCGATACCTTCAAAACGTCCCTACTCAACAAACCTCACGGGAGCGACTTGATCTGTCGGCATCTGGACATGTACATCTCGGCACCGCGAGAATCATCGATCGTGGTCAAGCATGAAGAGGAGGAGGCACAGTTCATCTCGGATCACTTGTTGCCCGCTCCGAGTAGGCCAGAGGCGGGCATGCCGACTCCACCAAGGAGCCTGGAGCCGATGGAGGTGGAGAGCACGCTTTGATGAGCAGCTGTATGGCGTAGCAGATTTATGTATATGTGGAAACGTGTAGAAAAACAACAAATGTGCATGACGGCAATCCTCCAAACCCTACGGGTCCCTTTCCCCCGGCTTCTACGGCATCCCCTTCCCCTTCCCCTTTGCTTTCGTTTTATCTGCCTTCTTCTGTTTCTTCTTCTCGATTTTCTCCTCCCGAGCAACCTTCTTCAAATCCTTTTTCAACCCTTTAACCGCTTCCCTGCTCTGCTTCAACATCCTCTTCGCCTCCCCTTCCTTCACCTTGGCCTCACCAACCATGAGCCTCATCCCCCGCAACCTATCCCGTCCATCCATCGCCGGTTCCACAAAAGGCGCCTTCACAATCTGTGATATGTTGCATCCCTCCGATCGAACGGGATGTCGAGTCGTATCTAGAATGTTGGGTCTAGGCGAAAGGAAAGGGTTCGGATTGTCCTCGATGGGTATCTCACGATGGAGATGGAGAGAGGTAAAGGACTCGCTTAATTCGTGGTAGGACGAAGTTGAAGAAGTCGAGGTGGACCTCAGGGAACGGGTCGTTGAAGTGGGTGAGGCACCCTCATCGCTCCTTGAACGTTTCGGTGATTCAGTAAAGCGATTGTTCGTCGTTTGGGTGGTGTTGATGCGAGATTCGGGCTGGTTGAAAGGCGAGTGAGACGTTATCAAGAGAGGAGTAGAAGGTTCGCGTGCTCTTTGAGAAGTTGAGGTGTTCTTCCTCTTGAGGAATGACGGAAGTTTGGGAACTTTCATCTTGGGAAGGAGAGATTGCATTGGGGTGTTTGGTCGAGAGTCGCTCACTGTACGACCGGACGGTATGGACGGATAAGAGATAGGAGCTGTTTCAGCTGAAGATCAGTCTCCTGAGCAGCCGGAAGATCTCACCGATGTCGCAGCTGTGCAGCCTGTGCTGAGGATGGTTAGATGGCAGAGCTGCAGGGAGCAAGTGTCGAGATCCCAAAGGGACACCGTACCTAACAAGATACGCCCGTACCCCCACATCCGAGCGACGAGGAACTTCCTGCCCGTCTGTCGAACCATCGTGCTGGCACACGGCCTCATGCGGCCGGCCGTCACGCACACGGCATCGACCGCGTCCGTGCCGTGGGCGATCCGTGCTGTTCGACGCTCCGAACGATCGCTCCGAGCTGAGGCCCAATTTAGAACCGTCATAGGGTTGTTGATAGTGAACAATGCATTGATAAAGAAGCTCTATCGACCCCACCTAAGCCAAAGGCCTAACATGAACACTTTTAGCCCTAGTGACCGCATCAAAACCATACCTTGACAAACTGATACCTCGGCCCGAATTCTTCACACCGGTCCAAGGCAAAGCCGGATCCAAGTAATCACATCGGTTCATGAACACAGTGCCTGTTTCGACGTGGTCGACGAGCGCTTCAAAGGCCGCTTCAGATTTGGTCCAGATGGAGCCGGTGAGACCGTAGGGCGAGTCGTTGATGAGTTTGAGGGCTTCTGCGTCCGATGAGACCTGAGGGCGAAAAAAGTCGTCGAATTCAGTCCTTGATTGCTTCAAAGCAGCTTGGAAAGTTAGGGCACAACTCACCTTCATGATGCCCATCACGGGTCCAAAGGTCTCCTCCATCATAACCTTCATCGAATGGTTGACGTCGACGAGCACTTGAGGGGCAACGTAGGTCGTACCCTCTTTGGCCTCGGGAAAGTGAAATTCGGGGATAAGGGCCTTTGCACCCATTTGAACGGCTTCGGCGATGTGCGATCGAATGGCCGCGGCGGATCGGAGCGAGACGACCGGTCCGAGAGTTGTCGCTTGTTCTCGGGGGTCACCGAGGACGTACCCCTGTTCAAAGCAGGACATTATATTAGTACAAGAACACCCAAACGTTGGTCCATGGTACCTACCTTGACAACCTTGACGCACTCCTCGACGAAAGCGTCATAGACCTTTTCGTGAACGTAGACGCGCTCGACGGCGCAGCACGATTGGCCAGAATTGAACATGGCACCATCGACGATGTTCTCTGCGGCGTACTTGGGATCCGAGTCTGTAGATACAACATAACACAAAGTTTACCGCTGAACATTCGAAACTGAGCACTCGATCATCGCCTACCTTCCCTGACGTAGGCAGCATCCTTGCCGCCCAGCTCGAGGCCGACCATTTTGAACCCATGTCGAACCTTGGACGCAGCGGCGATCTCAACCTTTCGACCGTTCTCGACACTCCCCGTGAAGCTGACAAAGGGGACCAGGGGGTGTGCGACGACCATGTCCATTTGGATGGGGTTGAGATGAACGCACTGGAGAAGGTCCGAAGGAAGGCCGGCGGCGGTGAAGGCTTCGACAACGCGTTCCGAGGTCAAGGGCGTCTGAGGAGAAGGTTTGAGGATCACCGAGTTACCGGCGAGAAGGGAAGGGATCAAGGCGTTAACCTGGATCATGTCTGCGTTCGGTGTCGAGGGGATTACAAGTCAGCACGATGTGGGGGTCACGCCACACGGAACACCCGCCAACAAGACTGACAAGGGAAGTTCCAAGCACCAATCAGGAAGGCTGTACGTAAGCACATGGCGTCAGTCTACTTATGCTCCGCTGTATGAGCAGCCCTTGACATCCCCCCGCGGACTCACTAATTCCGACAGGGGCCCTCCTTATCGTCCGCTTGAACCCCTCCGGACGTCCCTCATCCACACTCTCATCCTTGAGCGCGCTCTCTGCCTTGCCCACCAACCAATTCGCCCTATCCTCGAACGTCTTGATCTCCCCTTCGGTGTACCTAATAGGGCGACCCATCTGCTCCGTAATCTCCTGCGCCAACTCGGTCGCACGGGACGAGAGCTGCGTAATTCCTGCCTTGACGAGCTCGATCCGTTTGCTCAAGGGCACTTGACGCCATTTCAAATGAGCAGCATGGGACTTGTACAGGATTCGATCGACGTCGTTGACGCTGGGCAGACGACGAACGACAATCGGTTGGCCGGTGATGGGCGAGATGGTCGTCTGCGTGGACGAAGGGTCCGCGACGTGCTTGACCGCTTCGTGGTCGTAATTGGCTGACATGGCTGGAACGAGAGTCTATGAGTAAGTAGATAACGTGTGGGGGAGGGTAGGGAGGGTGCGGAGAGAAGACAAGCTCCGCAAATCGGTTTCGACGCGGGCAGCAACCGCAGGCATGCGCCGTGGGGAGCCGTGGGGGCTCATGGGGCTTATCCGCATCTCGGTTCTATTTTATTTATTTGGTAGATTTCAGTAACAGTATAATCATATTAATACCTAGAAACCTTCGGAAAAGTCGGAGGGAATGCTTTTACGCACACTGGCAGAAGCCAGTAGTGTAGGACTCAGTGACCCTGCATCAGGATCAACCATACCTACTAAAACCCCCTTGGGTGGCTTACAGAGACACAAGGCGACCCTTGGACTCCTGAATAGACGCTCGAAGCTCCTCGAATTCCGACAGAGCTTCCAGATCGAGTGGAAGAAGAGGACTCGTAGTTCGACAAAGTCGACGTTCCGAGCGAGACACGGCTGGACACACGAAGTCCACGAAGACGGGGTGTGGAGTCGGGGACAGAGCAGACCAGAGACGATGGGCAAAAGGGCAGCCCACCGCGAGGGGGACCAGGCACTCGGGCGCTTCCGAGAGGCACATCACACAGGAGGAGGATCGATTGTTGGAGTGGGGGCTGGTCGAGGATGCGAGTTGGCGACCTGGATGGAGGGATCCCAGAGAGAGGTGCACGGTATCTTCGGCGTCCGAGTGAACCCTGCGAAGCTTGCGTAAGGCCTTCCACCATGCGTTCCATCGTTGCTCCGGCAGAGTGAAGACCTCCTGGTGTCGCTTGGGGAGGATGGGAGGGTAGAGGAAGGCGTGGTGGCGCTTGGACGCGTTGACGAACGAACTTGACGGCGTCATCACCTCGCCATCGGGACCTCGAAACAGCGTCGGGTTCACCGAGAGTTGAATTCCGCCTGCTGGGAAGAAGAGCACGTGCGTTGCCCATCGCTCGAGGTTGTGGCTCTTGGACAGTTCGGGGGGATTGAGCGATGTCACCGACGCCCAGGCTTCGAAATAGCGGACCCAACGAGGAGGAAGAAGTTTCCTCGTCTTTCTCACCGCATGGCCCCACTTTGGAGGAGGATGGCAGAAGTATGCCCACCAGATCCAGATTCAAGGACGACGATGCTTGTTGGGGGCCGGTCTGGACAAGGTGAAAGGGTTAGGCTGGTTCGCTGCCTGGAGGCGAATGCGTATGTCGAAGAGGTGGCGTGTGAGGCATCCGTTCGGGTCACGGAGCTGGAAGACCCACTTGGCGTGATCGATTGCCAGGCGCCGAGTCAGATCGATCAAACCAAAGCCGCCGTGGTCGAGAGGGGTGTAGAGGCGCAACCGAGAGACCTGCGGATTCCGCTGAGTCCCATCCGAGCCATGACCGTGAATGGCGAGCATGGCCGCATCCTCGATTTCCTTGACGACGCTCGTGGGAGCCGGGATGAACCGATTGTAGTAGAGGATCTTCGTGTAGCAGTAGATGTTGATGATTGAGCATTTAGTCGGGGGGATAGAGCGTATTCGAGCGATTGTCGCGGCTTTGACCCCATCCCACCCCGCATCCTCGGCAATGTCCACCCCGACCTGAATACCAAGGTAGCGAAACTGCGAGTCGCGGAGACGCCAGGTCCCAAGACCTGGAGCGATCGGCCGATCCCTAAACGATCCGAGGGGATAGAGGAAGGGCTTGGTGTTGCTGAGCTTGCTGGCACTTGCCCGTTCGTATAGCCCGATGGCCCGATTGAGATGGTCGAGGTCCGAGAGGTCACGGAGCGCGCAGCAAGCGTCGTCGGCGAAGAGGAGTTCTCGAATCGTTTGAAGGCCCGGGCTCTCGATTCCTTTGACTCTCGATCGGATCTGACAGGCGAAACCCTCGATTGCCAGAACGAAAAGAGACGGAGCCAAGGGATCGCCTTGCCGGACACCCGAAAGGACGTCGAAAGCGGTAGAGAGCCACCCGTTGAGAAATTCGAGGCGGATTGGTTTTAGTAGGTCGCTCGGTACCATTGGCGGGCTTTGGGGCCGAGGCCAACGGCGCAGAGGACTGCATCAAGGTACGTGTGGGAAAGACGATCGTAAGCCTTTTCAAAGTCCATCACCGCTAGCATGCCGGACACGGGTGTTGAGCCCGGAAGTCCAGGGTCCATGAGACACTGGACCTCGGCGATGTTCGTGCCGATCCAACGGTTCGGAACAAAGCCACGTTGGGTTGGGCCGATCAAGGACTCGAGCAAGGGAGCGAGGCGCTGATTATGCGCTTGAGAGATGATGCGCTCGTCTGCGTTGATGAGCGATATGGAGCGTTTGTTCGACAGCTGATCCCTTTCGCCGCTTTTGTGGATGAAGTTGATGTGGGCGATGTTGCGGGCAGACGGTCCAGGCCGAAGACCCTCGGTGGGGATCGAGTTGATGACGTCTCGGAGGATGGGGCCCGTGGCCGTCCACGTCGCGCGGTAGAACTCGACTGGGAGGCCGTCAGGCCCTGGCGACGAGTTCGACTTACACGCCTCTTGAGCCTTTGTCATCTCCTCCAGTGGATACGTTTCCTCGAGCTTGTGTGAGTCCGCTGGGGTGAGGCGAGTCGAAGCAAGGCCATCGATGATCTCCTTGAGGGCCGCGTCATCGATGGGGCGGTCCTCGTAGACCCGTTGGAGGTAGTCGCTGGCCGCTCCAAGCATCGAGTCGGGGTCGGCGTGGACAAGATCGCTGACCGTAAGCGAAGGGACGAGGTCGGAAGCACGCACTTTGCGCAGGCGGATAAAGATGGAAGAGGGACCGCACGCCGTAGCGCTAGTGCTCCCCTTTCGCTCTCCGATCTTCTCCGAATCACTCCGATCCCCCGCGTCGGAAGCGAGCGAGTGTCCGGGCGAGAGCCTGCAGCTTGGGTAAGAGGCGGTGCTTGGTGACCGTCCAGGCTGATGATGGGTCGTCGGGCATCTGGAGAAGCGCTTTGTCATAGAGAGTGCGGACGGTGGAAGTGAGGTGCTCGAAGATCGCGTCGTCCTCGATCACGTGCAAACCCAGCTTGAATTTGCCCGGACCGATGTCGATTGCGCCCGGGATTTGAAACCGTGCCACCACCATCGAGTGCGTCGATTTGAGGACAGAAGCCCAGATTTGTGGTCGTGGAAGAGGTCGACCCAGTCCGGCGAGACATAGATGCGATCGAGGCGTCGGCACGTGCCGGGCGCTGAGCGATTCGTCGTGTCTCGTCACGTCGAGTCGAACAGGATCTGGCTGTCCAGCCTGCACCTTCGTTGAACAACGACGCTCGTCCCGAGCTCTCATTCAACTTCCCTCCCCTCATTTCCACCCAAGCTGCCCCCCACCTCCCCCCCAACCAGGGAACAGACTTTTCCCAAGTTGAAAAATCGTCTGAGCCTCCCAGCCCAACGCCGCCCTCTTCCGCCCCGATGCCTCCCCCGGTCACGCCAAAGACAATCATGACTCGATCCAAGTCGATTGCATCTCCTGCGCCCACCTCAGGTACCCCTCTTGCTGCCCTCCAAGCCACCGAGCCCTCCTCGAAGCCCTCCTCGCCCACGCCGATGCCCTCAGCCGCGCCAAAACCGTGACCCGAAGACGCCGACGCCGACGACGATGCCGACGAAGAAGCCGAAGACCAAGGAGCACCTCCCAAGGACGCGGAAGACGCTATGGACCAAGATGATGAGCGTAACTAAGATCCCAAACGTGTCTTTTGTTGCTGCCAACGTGCAGTCAATCAATGAAGACCGTAAGCGTGCCTCTCTTTTCTCCAATCTCCGCTCCCATAACGCCGACGTCTTTCTCCTGAGCGAAACTGGCCAACCTTCCCCCGAAGGGTGGCCCAGTGGACTCAGGAGTGCCAAGACTTAAAGCTCTCCGCTCTCTTCACTCCTTTCAACAACACTGCCATACTCTGGAGTGGAGTCGATAGACGTCGAAAAGATTGTTTGCCGTGACAACGCACATCTCTTGACCCCCGTAATTCGTACCATTATGGTTTTCCGTACCAAGGAGTTGGGACTCAACACAGTTTCAGTCGCACCCGACAAGGAGCGCAGGCGGCCCCGAAGGGTCGTCACGCACCGCGTGTCGGAGGGCGTTGCTGAGGTGTGAGAGGAAGCGTTTTTTGTCTGGCTTGTCGGAGGAGGGCGCGTATATTGACACAACCCGGACTTTTGAATCACCCGCACGAAAGGTGGCGTCGGTGACTCGGTCCGGGAACGAGAAAGAGGTACGAAGAGTGTTGGGAGGCGACTCGGGATCAATAGTAATGACCACGGAGTCGCTCTTCCAGAGTATGGCAGTATTGTTGAAAGGAGTGAAAACAGCGGAGAACTTCAAGTCTTGGCACTCCTGCGTCCACTGGGCCACCCTTTCCGGGGAAGGTCGGCCAGTTTCGCTCAGGAGAAAGACTTCGGCGTTGTGGGATCGGAGATTGGAGAAAAGAGAGGCACGCTTACAGTCTTCATTGATTGACTGCACGTTGGCAGCAACAAAAGACACGTTTGGGATCTTAGTTGCGCTCATCATCTTGGTCCATAGCGTCTTCCGCGTCCTTGGGAGGTGCTCCTTGGTCTTCGGCTTCTTCGTCGGCATCGTCGTCGGCGTCGGCGTCTTCGGGTCAAGGTTTTGGGCGCGGCTGAGGGCATCGGCGTGGGCGAGGAGGGCTTCGAGGAGGGCTCGGTGGCTTGGAGGGCAGCAAGAGGGGTACCTGAGGTGGGCGCAGGAGATGCAATCGACTTGGATCGAGTCATGATTGTCTTTGGCGTGACCGGGGGAGGCATCGGGGCGGAAGAGGGCGGCGTTGGGCTGGGAGGCTCAGACGATTTTTCAACTTGGGAAAAGTCTGTTCCCTGGTTGGGGGGGAGGTGGGGGGCAGCTTGGGTGGAAATGAGGGGAGGGAAGTTGAATGAGAGCTCGGGACGAGCGTCGTTGTTCGACGAAGGTGCAGGCTGGACAGCCAGATCCTGTTCGACTCGACGTTTTTTGGTCCTGCGGTCCGAGGCGTGGGCCGCGGGAACCGACTTGGATCCGGTGGCGGCGGCGGGAGTGGCGGCGGGCGAAGCACGTGACTTCGGGACACCCTGCGAATTCGACGCGTGGCGGTCCGGGCACTGTTGAGTGGCATGGGAGGTCTTTGTGCAGGTCTTGCACGCAGGGGCCATAGGGCAGTCCTTACGGACATGGGCCGTGGAACGGCAGAAGACGCAGTGGCGCATGCCACCGGTGATCCTCAGCGGCATTCACTCGACCGCCCCGTCACGTTCAATGGTAATCGCAGCGGGGGGTAGGACGTCTACATCTTTGAGGGAAAGGAAGAGATCATATACTCCAGAGATATGCTTCGTCTTTCCGATGCAATGGATGCGTTGGAGGAGGACCTTGCCAAAAGGAGCGATCTTCTCCCTGAAGAGGCGTAGGCCCAGGCCCCTCGGGTGTCTGAGAAGAAGCCCGTAAGGGTGCACTGGATTACACCTCCCTCAGTAGAGGTAAAAAGCTTCTCAAATAGGCAGGTGATCCTTCCAATAGGGAGGCCCTTGGCGATCAAGGTGTCAAGGTCGGCGTTCTTTGGAAAGCGGAGGGCGCTCTGACCCTTGATGACGCAGGGCATCGCGCCGGCGAGGGCGGGGTAGTGTTTGTCGAGCGCAAGAAGGACTTGGTCGAACGAGGTTGCGGATGGGTTTTTGTTGATGATACAGTGTGCGATGTCGTGCATCAGGGGGCTGGAGGCGGCGTCAGTCGAGGGAGCGATGGTGGCGTTGCCGGGCTTCGCAGCGGGACGGGCGCCGACCGCGGCGGAGTAGGATTTGGCGACGGTGGTGGTGGCAGTGGCGGTGTGACCGGGAGGATCGGGAGCGCGGGGAGGTGCTATGACAGAGCTGGCGGTGTTGTTGTTGTTGTTGTCCATGTTGAGTTTAGCTCATTTTTTTATTTATTTTTCCTTCCTCTCCGGAGTGACTTGGGAAGAATTGACGCCCTTCTCAACATGGACAACAACAACAACAACAACAACACCGCCAGCTCTGTCATAGCACCTCCCCGCGCTCCCGATCCTCCCGGTCACACCGCCACTGCCACCACCACCGTCGCCAAATCCTACTCCGCCGCGGTCGGCGCCCGTCCCGCTGCGAAGCCCGGCAACGCCACCATCGCTCCCTCGACTGACGCCGCCTCCAGCCCCCTGATGCACGACATCGCACACTGTATCATCAACAAAAACCCATCCGCAACCTCGTTCGACCAAGTCCTTCTTGCGCTCGACAAACACTACCCCGCCCTCGCCGGCGCGATGCCCTGCGTCATGCTTATCCGCATCTCGGATATTCCATAACGGCGATATCTAATCGCTATTACCGAAGCTCGACGGAAGGTAATGCAAGTATTGCCATAATTTCACACGTTGGTGTGGCTCTAGTATCAGTCAGACCTGAGAAAATTTATACTTTCGGTGGACGGATTTTCCCATAAATTAATACAGGTATAAGCTTGGAGAGTGCGGCTTCAGATCACTACATTATGACCTGAGACTCCGTTTTTGAGCTTCCTACATCAAATCAAGAATTTTCGTGCATCGTTTGAGTCGATACATTGACTTTGGAGGGGAGGAAATCCAGAAGGCCCGAATCACTGAATTGCAGCCAATGTACGGCCTCTACTGAGGCATGATGACATCTAACAAGTTTTGAAAGCTCCAAGAAAAAATATCTTGACCTACTGACGCTGGAAATACGAAGTCATTGTCGTCTGAATCCTCGCGGCATCCTGCTCGGCAACAAGAGTCCTGCGAATCCTCCTAGCCTCGTCCTCAAAATAAATCAAATACGTTGGATCTGAGTATCCATTCATAGCAAACCTAAGGAAAACATCAAGCGCTGAGATTGCCTCCTGCAGCGTCGTTCACTCCGCCGGTCGGAGCTCTATCTCCCCTTCCTCCTCTCCTCCTTCTCCCTCGCAATTCTCCTTCAACTCTTCGGCAATGACCAGGTCCGCAATCTCCTGATCGGTCAATTCAGCCCCACCAGCAAGGTTCTCCTCCTCCATCGACGAGAAAGTGGATACTCATCTTCTCGTTGCTCGTAACTATGCCCTTTTCGACCAGCTCATCGTTCGCCGTCTTCAGAGCGTTCATCGCGTTGATGATGCCGCGATCGCCATTGAGAGGCCCGCGACCGTTGGGAAGAGGTGTATGGTCGGTCGATCCTTTGTTCTTGCTATCAGACAAGATTTGAGCGTGGCGTCAGCAGTTGGCAATCGTCTCGGGGCGGATGTCGTTCCACGCCTCATGTCTCGCTATGATGCGAGTCTTATTCATCTTGACACCATTTCGACCGTTCCGAGCAAGGCCCGTAGACGGACGCATAGCGTAGAAGAGACCGGTTTCGTCCATGTTGAAGATATCACTTGGGTCGTACTTGTTCGTAAAATTGTCAACCGCCGCCTTTGCTCTCCTGTGCTCGCTTCTCAGCTGTTTCGGGGCATTTCGGACTCTTCCAGCAGGCGGCTCGTCAACAAGAACGCCGAAGGAGAGGCCAATTCCTGATCAATCGCTCATTTCCGGCTCTCTCTTATCTTATAATTTGACCTGTAAGCCCATAAATTATAAGGTATAAGATTGGACAGGTTCTGTCAGCCAAAAAAGTCGGGAGATTGAAAAGTCCATAAATTTTGACAGGTATAAGATTGGGCGATATAAATTTTCTCAGGTCTGACTGTATGGGTCTACAGATTAGTCGAAACCCGCGCTCGTTGTTGGCGCTGCTAAAATCGCAAACCCGGAACCAGACGACCGCAGGGACCGGTCATAGATAAGCCAGCAAGATACGAGGACCAAGAGCAAGCACTGCTTATTGCTTGGTGCGAACACCGCCAAAGTCCTCGTGGACATCTGCACAGAGGGAGCGATGTATGTCAGTCGATCAGCGAGCGAAGACATTATGCAGAAAGATCCACCGAATAGCTAGCTACTCACCGAGCAAGACCTTGAGCGCGTTGCGAGCGCGGACCTTGGAAATATCCTCGACTTGGGCGGGTAAGAGATCGGTGATGGACGTGGACGGATCAGGGAAGGGAAGGACCTGTGGTTGGTGATGCCATGGTCAGTGCTTCGGTAAGTGCAATACTGACCCCAGCACTCAGCACTCACCTTCTTGAGATTCTCGTACGCGACAAGAGTCTGCGCAGGTGGGACATGAAAAGCTTATCAGCATCTCGTTAACGCAGGTGGTCAGCACCTCTGGACGTACGACACCGAACTGGGGACTTGATCGGAAGACACGCGCCAAACCACCCTTGTACAATGCTCGCGGGCCCTCCTCGGCCACTGTTGTTTCAATCCAAGATTCGCCGGCTCCTCAGTATCAAAACACGATATCGAAACAGGCTCATCACCGAGACTCACAGATTTTCTTAAACGCATCCGGCACGCCCTTGTAATGGGTCTCACCCTTCCTCGCCTCGGTCTGCAACCTCGTCTTGATCACATCCGCAGGCGTGGTCAAGTATGCAGCTGGCATACCGGCCGCAGCAGCCGAGATCAACGCCTCGCCGTACCCTAGGACCTTGCCGTCTCGCCCTTCGTGGAAGACGTCTCGTTTCAGATGCCAGTATCTGTGTAGCGCATACAGGGACCGTTCTGTCAGCATCGGCTGACAAAATGATGGCCCTGCGTACATGTGGAACTCACGCAGGGAAGTAAATAGCCGAGAACGGCACATCACGACACAGACAAGCGATAGCCCCTTTGTACAAGCCGATCAATCCGAGCGACTTGATAATCTGCCCCGCACTCTGTCGCACCGCACCCGGGGTCGCGGTCTGTCCCTGCATCTGCAGGCGAATCTTCACGATCTCGAGAGGGTTCGTAAAGATCTAAGACGGGACACGTCACATCGATAAGCGGCATTCCATGCATGTTCGACTTGTCCTTAGCTGCATACGTACAACTTGGCATCCACCAGCTGCACCACCGGCTAGCAACTCCCACGGCACGGTGATACGCCCCGTCTCCTTGTTGGTCGCGTACCCGCGCACGAGATCGTTGACGGTCAACTTGATCGCTTTTTCCGGTGCGACACCAATCAACTGCGGTGGCAGGCCTCGGTAAAAACCGAACAGACCTTCGTTCTTGTACACCTTTTTGAAGCAATCTGCAAGGAGAAACCACCCGTAGCCACGTCGGTTACCAGAACAGTGACTTCAAAGCGGTAGCCGAGGATGGGGGGACGCACCTATCGAGTTGTTGTACAGCAGTTCACCGACAACTTTTGATCGCTGGTTCTGCATTCGCGTCTTGACGACATCGATAGGGTATACGAACGTGGCTCCCAAAGCACCGGCAATACCTCCCAACCCAAAATAGTACATCGACTGTCGTTGAAAAAAATATGCACAGATGTCAGCGATCAGAGCGCTTTGAATAAGGGGCCGCAATCGTTCGACCCACCTTGGCCGTCTCGTGCAAGAATGTCCCCGACTTGGGCTTCGTCGTCCCAACCGCTGTCCTCGCAGGCCCCCACTTGGGGTCCAAAAGCGCCGCAAAGTCCCTCAACCTCAGCCTCGCCTTCCGATCGCCATGCCCAACGTAGTGGAAGATGATGGCGACTTCCATCGGGGAGAATGTACCGTATCGCATCGCCCTCGAAGCATGGTTCGTGAAATCCGAAGGGGTGATCTTGCCGTCCGGTGAACGCGCACAAGCTTCCCTGACGATCTTCTCGATCATGTCCATCTCCCTGACGACGTTGTGGAAGGCGATGCATTCAGAGTAGGAGATCTTGCCACCGGGGGAGATGGCCGCGAGGGAAGGCAGGTCCGAGAGCACGGCGTCGGACAACTTGTGCCGAGCGAGCTCGTAGATGATTTTTTGGAAGTCCTCGGGTTCGATGTAGCCCGTTTGATTCTTGTCAAAGTGGGCGAAGCCTTGACGTAATCGCTCGCCTTGGAGTCCCTTCATCAATTGTGTGAATTCACTGTGCGGAGTAAAGAGGGCGACGATGGATCAGCATAAGGCAAATCTCGGAGTAGGACAAGAGTGGCTAACCTGTAACCCAATACATGTTTCCCGCCGACTTTGCCCAAGTAGAGCTTGACCCAACTGCTGTCAAAGTCGAACGGGATCGCATCCGGTCCCAAGTTGGCCGAAAAGGTCGATTTGAATTCGTCAAACGAGACGTCCCCACTCCCGTCGGTATCGAAGAATTTAAAGGCGATCTAAAGTGATGAATCGAGACGTGTCAGCTTGCATGGCTCAGAATCATCCGCGCCCGATCACTGCAACTGACATCGAAATCGGCATCCGGTTTTGTCAAGAGTTTCTCGAACGAGTAGAAATCCTCCCATGTGACCCTGCCCGATTTAGATCGGTCCGCAATGCGAAACAAGATGCCTGTGATGAAAGGAACGCTTGAAGAGTATCAATACCTTGCACATCATCTGCAACGAGCGTGTCGGCGCTTCGGTTCGGTTCGCAACTTGAGACAGGCCGGGGACGCACCGTACTGTTGTCGTGTAATCTTGGCAAAGTCACCGGCGGGGGCGATAGCCGTGACAAAATCCGGCTCCGTCAGGTATCTATAACGAGTTGAAGGGCGCCGAGTCAGTGACCAGAGAAAGAGGGCCTCAATTGGATCTCTTCTCGTGCCGCGTCGAGAAAGATCCGTCTACGCGCCCCATCGCCAAGACTCACGCCGCTCCCCCGATCGAATCAGACGTGGCGAATTGAGCGAAGGCCTTCTTCCACTTTGCGACGTCGGCCTCGGTCGGCTCAGAGACCTCGACAGAGAAGAAGCGATCGCCGCCTTTGGGCAGCGATGACGACGAGGCCGAAGCCGAAGCCGGGGGAGCAGCCTCGCAGTGCAGCGGGGTTTCTATTGGAATCATTCAGAAGAGATTATATGTTCAGTAGAGAGAAGTCTTATGCATCCGTGCATGTGTCAAGAATGGTCGCTCCGAGATAGCCGGTGTCTCCCGCTGGACGTCCGCCCGTGCGCCGTCATGGGCTCGTTTCGTCGTCTGCCGCGAGAAAGAGTCCGGGGTAACCCCTCTACGCTCAACTGCGGGCGATGCATCCGACGTTGACGTTGCGCCGTAGCCCGAAAGAGGGCAGGGGGTGCTTCTGGGTAGAGAGGGCTTGAAGCTCGCTTCTCCATCGTGTGCGGATCGACCGCATTGTCGTCGCAGTCGCTGTCGAGATCGTCGGTTGCGTCACATTGCCGGTCGCGAACACGAGCAGTAGTGGTGCTCCTGCGAGCTGCGGCCTTCCTCACATCTCCTTCGCCAAAGCCATAATCTGGAACAATCAGGAGCCGGTAATAAAGTGGGGCACTTACGGTTGAAGAGGCCCAACATGGTGTTACCGGTCGTGTCTGCCGCCGCGCTTGGGCTCACGGGAAACTGCAGTCGAGGATGCAAGCCGAAAAACAGGCGCGAGCCGGGCAAGGCCGGATCGAAAACCCCGCGTTTTCCCTCGTCTTGTCGGCCGCCGCTCAGGCCGCCTGTCGCTGGACAGCAGGACCATTCACGTGAGTTCTGGCGCCTGACCTTGCAGCTGCTGAGGGTTGCGCTTGGCCAGGCAGGTGACTTCCAACCTGGCGAAGTCGACTCTCCTCAGATCATGCTTGGCCTTCCTCGGGTGCGTGGCGAAAGTCGTGACTCTCGGACCTACATCGTCGTTCGGGTCGTTCTTGCGATTGCTTTCAACAAGCTCTACCTTGCTCGATGGCATCAGCACAAGGATCAAATTCCCCTACCGACCCCGTACTTTCTTTCTCGCGAAGTCCGCTCGCATCTCAAATTCCGACTTCGACGTCTGCCAGACGGCGAGCTTCTGGACCAGATGATGTGACTTGACGTTTTCATGAGTACGGAGTTTCTGAGTTTTCTCTCCTGATTTTCCTCCCCTCTCCTCTCTCTCTTTCTCGATTGTGCCTATTCTTTAACACCGTGGAATAGGAAGGGTGGTTGGTGCTCACATGATTGGAATCACACTTTTGGTGGTTTCAGGAGTGTGGGGGCTGCATGGATCTAGTGGCTATAACTTTACATAAGTCCAACCCCCCTTTTCAAGAAACATTGATTTTGCGTAGATAACCGAATATGTGAAATCTAATCAGGCTTGATACAAAAAAAAAAGACGCCGCCGACGGTCACGACGGTAGGGAGGAAATATGTCCGGACGGGAGGGGCCTACGTTGACTCGGGCCTAGTTCGGCGTTACTTCACAATAACTTCACCAGAGAAAACAGAAGACGAACGTGGCCTGGACAAAGCGGCGCTGAGTGCTCGACTGGCACTGCGGTAGTGACCACGACCAATGAGTCCGCGAGCAATAACTACGCGAATAAGTACTGCCGAGCTCCGACATCAGAGTAAAGTATTTGCTGTAGTAGCGATTTCACGAAATTTAAAATGCTCTCGGGAGATCATGAGTCGCATGCGCTTCAGAGTTTCGCTCTCGACTTGGAGCCCACATTGCAACTTGCGAAATTGACGATCAGCGGACCTCGGTCCTCGGTCCTCGGCAGCTTCCAACCGAACTGCCGAGGGGAGATGATCACGTGATTCAGTCTCGGTCGCCGGTCGGCAGAGACACGGTAGGTAGTGTACATACGAGAACGACTGGTTGAGAGGATGGGATGGGCCAAACGCAGGATCATACTCCTGTTCGGTTACGAAGCCACCTTTCCACGTCGCCACGGTGCCGGGAGGAGACCCGACACGGCTGCCGAGTCGTTGTCCACGTCGGAGATGGGGGCCAGTGGGGGCCTGCGCGCCTAATAAGCGGCTAGTCCGCGGCAGCTCGCGACAGAGGGTCTCTCCCTCTTTCACCCTCGGGCGGTCGTCTCGCGCATTGCCTCGCTCTTTCCCCGCCGCATGCGGTCGTAGCATTGATACAAACGCTTCGACCTTCGACAATTGGCAGTAGCGTTAGGTCCGAATCGATCAGCTTGGAACGTGGTTCGGATTCGGGGAGTCGAGCACCGCTTTGGAGGGCGCTCAGGTCGACTAGTCGAGGAGGAACTGCCAACACATGGGCTTCCTGTGTCGATGATTCCCCACCTCGGAGCTTCAACCCGACGGGCACCGCACGGCCCAGTCATCACAGAGGCTCGGACGCGACGTCGACTACCATCGTATCCAACGTCCACAGGCCGACATGGGTCGAAAGACTACCGCCCGAGCTCGCACATTTCCTAGGTCACAGACCTCCTACCAGGCGAGTTCGACCGGGATCTTCCTCGGATGCCAGATCGGACAAGTTCTGACGCCGCGATCCCCGCTCGTCCCTTCCCATAATATTAGGCCCCTCTCCTCTCGCTTGTTGACACCCTTCGCATTCCTCCCGAAGCAAGGCGAGAACATCCTGATCACATGGGTGGGCTCATTCGTCTCGATCCTCATCGCTTGCGCCTTGTCGTCTGTCTTTGCCTTCGAATGGACCCAAGTGGCGATTGGCTCGCTCGGTGCCACAGCCGTGCTGGTGTATGGCGTTCCCGAAGGACCCCTATCCCAACCTCGCGCACTCGTGGGCGGGCATCTCTTGTCCGCTTTGACGGGAAGCATAGTACGTCCCTTCCTATCACAAGTTTCCTGGATTAGGGAGCTAAGACCTGACCCCGAAATCGACTCTCATAGATCGGTCTCCTCTTCTCCCTCTCTCTCCCAAATGGTCGAATGCCGACCTAGCCTCACGGAACGAGTTCTCAGGTCTCGTTTCCATCGCATTGGCTCTCACTGTTGCAACGAGTATCTCAGTAATGCAATTGACCAAAACTGTGCATCCACCAGGTGAGTTGGAAAGTTGATGGCCGTGGACACAGCGAATCACTGCTCATGCTAATGGAGCGGAAAACCTATTTCCGGATCGCTCGCTGGCAGGAGGTGCGACAGCTCGTAAGTCCCACCGGTACGCGCTTCATTCTTGAGTCCTTCTCATCGGACATCATCTCCTTTTTGATTCGTTAGTCATAGCCGTCACACAACCCAAGCGATGGGCCTTTGTCCTGCTCATCACCTCGACTGTCGCGCTGATGGGTCTCTGGGGCATGATCATCAACAATCTCGGTCGAGGGAGACGATACCCCGTTTAGTGAGTAGCGCAATATTCATTTCTTCTTTGAGCGTCTCGATATTGACCCTGTCAGCTATCGTTTTTTCAAGTTGGTGGGCTCCAGCCACAACAAGTACCGCACCTCCTTTGGTCGACATGGGCACGAGTAAAACGGATGAAACCGAACTCAAGGAAACACTTCCAACGGGGATAAGTATAGAGGATGATGAGGGAGGGGCCCGTTGGTTGGGCTCGGTGGGCGAAGAGCTGGAGAGTGAAGGGGATGAGGAAGTCACGAGGGGGAGGAGCTCGACGGCTAGGAGGGGTTGATGGGCGGGGAGGGCTCAGGCGAGGAAAGATATCTTCCTAGGGAACGAAGGAATGCACGCATACCATGTTTACCCTGTTGTTGTAGTATTGTTTATATCAAATGTGTGGATTTGTCTCGATTTTCTTCAGGTCATAGTCTACCACCCCTCCGTAAGAACCGGCAATGCATCCCGCAACCCAGTCAAATCCCCCACCGCTTCCGAACTCATCAAAGTCCTCACCGCCGCTTGTTGAGCAACATCCACAACACCCTTCAACTCATCAAAGTCGTCCAGCCTCTTTCCTCTACTCATTAAAGCCCCCAAAGCCCCCGCTAACGAATCCCCGGCCCCAGTAACGGAAACGACCTTCCCTTCTCCCATCTCAATCCCAGGATAATAAGCAACGACGACAGCCTCCCTCCCCGTCTTTGTACAAGGTGCAACGACGACGTTTATCCCTTGTTTCTTCCGCCATTGAGTCACTCGATCCCCTCCACTGATTCGTTGAATGACGACGACGCCCCTTTCCCCCGCTTTGACGAGTACACATCCGACAAGGGGTAGGAGCCTCACAGCCATTTGGACAACGCCTTGCCCCGTGATCCATTCGGGGAGATCCCTAGCCAAGAGGTGATGAGGTAACGTGATGAAGTCGAACCAGTTGCCGGCTTCCCAATGCGGTTTCGTGGGGGATGTAGCTGTGACGTGTCCGTAGAGCACTTGTAGTTCGTGGATGTTGGGCGTGATTAGACTGACACAAGGGGTTTCGTCAGTGGGGGGTCGGCCAGCCGAGGAAGGGAGGGGGTCAGAAAGGGCTCGGAGAATCTTGAGTGATTGGGCGTTCGAGGTTGGCTCGAAGATGGTCCGAATTTCCTTCTCCCGACAGTACCCCAATACTGCCGTTAACAACGATATCGAGAGGTTCCCATCCATCACCACCGTATTTGGTTCGGCCCGCTTCAACCTCTCAAGCACCTCCTGAACAGGTAACGAAGCCGCGATCGACATGTCCGCCACACCGCCCACGAGTCCACCTTTTTCGTCCAACAAATACCCACACGTAGGTGTTCGACCATCCTTGAGCGATGTAATCAAGCCATCGCTCCGCATACCACGATCCCCGAGTCGCGTCCGCGCGAGAGATCCTAGAGGATCGTCCCCTATCGCTGCGACGAGCAGGACGTCGGGTATGCCGATAGATCGTGCAGCGGCAGCGACATTGCCTGCAACTCCGCCGAGGGAGATGGTGACGGAGCCTGGGGAGGTGGTCTGGAGTGGTGAAACGGTTGGGATCATTGAGATGTCGACCGCGAGAGACCCGATGACGACGAGAGCTGCGGAGGCGGAAGGTGGTGGTGGGCCCGGAGTGGCGAGAGTTGGTGGAGCAGAGGATGAGGTTGGGGGTCGTGAGAACTCAGGGAACGCTGGAGCATGCATTTTCATCGGATGGCTCTGCTATTCCAGGTGTCAAAGAACGCTCAGCTACATGGCAACGTGACGTAACAGGGCAAATTATCACACCTCTTTCATAAGCCGAGCATATTCTTGCGCCACCCTGCCTCCCACTCTGACATTGTTTTTGATGAGTGCCCGATCTGTGATAAAGTCCAGCACCATTCAGTGTCCAATAAATAATGGGTGATCTTGTCCTCGTCGGGGACTCACTGGAAATGACAGCTCTCCCTTTGGTCAACTGCCCGACCCTAGCGAGCAACCAAGGCGTGACTGCTTTGCCACTCTTGGCCATGCCGTTCTCCACGCTTTCCCGAATAGCTCGCTCGACCGCCTCTTGAATTGCGGCACCATCTGGGTGGTGTTCCTTTGGTATCGGCACACCAAGCAGGAGCGAGCTTTGAAGACCTAGCCGATCTGTCATAGCTGGCGGAGGCGAAGGCAGAAGTGCTGTTAGGCCAGGTCAAGAATACGCGGGCACCCGACGACGAACCAATGATTTCGGCTGCTTCTGCCTCGGTGCTGATTCGCATCGGTGACTTGAACCCCGATGTGGGCGAATAGAATGCGGGCCACTCATCAGTAGCAAGGGATGCGACGGGCACGGCATGCGCTTCCTGTCGATGGTATCGCCCAAGCATCCAGATCAGCCTATCCGCCAATCTGCATCGATTTGCCGTGTAAAGTTGTCAACGTACGAGGTACTCAAGGGTGAGTCCTATATCCAGAATCGACTTTGATCCAGCGCAGACGACGGCAACAGGGGTGTCGGCGAGAGCGATCAAGTCGGACGAGATGTCGAAACCTTGTGAATGTACCTCGAGCCGTCCGAGTTAGCACCTCGGATGTAGCCGAGGTGTATCCTACACGTTCGGTCGACAATACTCACTTGTCTCTGCACCTCGATGTACACCACCTATCCCGCCGGTGGAGAAAACCTTGATGCCGACCATATGTGCTATTGCCATCGTCGCCGAGACCGTCGTACCTGCCGAGAGACCCTGCCCGAGTCGAGTTTTCCCACGCAATGAATAAGAGGTGAGCTATCCTTCCTGGTCTATTGAACGTGAATCACTCTCGTACCTTGACCAAGCATGCCCCCAGCTCCCTTCTCCCCACCTTCCACAATTCCGAATCGCTCTTGTCCGCCGAATGTGCCTTATCGGCCAGTTGTGCGAGCTGCTGCGGCTCGAGGCCGACTTTGATCCTCCCATCGAGGATGGCGATGGTTGCTGGCACGACTCCCTGGTCTCTGAGAATGGCCTCGCATTCCAAAGGTAGCTCGTAGCAATGTGGTGGTGACATGCCTGTGCGACACCAGCGTCGGTCGAGCAAGGTCGAGGGCGTGAAGAAAGGATAAGCAGCCGCCAAAGTCGCTCTAGACAGCCTTCTGCACAATCTGCTAGCTTACCATGCGTAATCAAAGTCGATTCGAGAGCTACGACAGGTGCCCTCTCCGCTTGAGCCTGCTGTATGGCAGGGTGAACGTCGATTGGCAGCGAAGCTAGCGACGAGGTGGACGGCAGTCGCCAGCGTTGGTAGGAGGAGGTAGAGAAGGACCGTTTTGTCTTCATGTACGAACAGGTCCATCCTACTGGAGTCCTGACGGACGCCATAGCCTTGGAGCGTGCGTTGATGCGTGGGGGCGGAAGAAGAAGCAGGAGCAGGAGCAGCTCGCGAAGACGAGAGGCCCACCCCCACTTCGACGCCCAGGCTGGCAGCTCAGCCCTGCTCAGCCGAGGCAAACTTTCTCCGCCGGTGCCTTGTTCACCGAGCTGTGAAGAAGGGACAACAAGGAAAGCCTCGAACTCTTTGCTTTTCTCGAAATCGCTCTGACTGATTTTTCACGGTCTGCCCCTACTACCGACCCAATAACGACGTACTGGCAGAGTTCCGAGCTCACCCCACTACTATTCGGCTGTTCGGGCTCGAGAAGGTAAAATCTGATTCGCTTCTCAAAAGGCATCTGAGCCAGGCTTCATGACTCGGACAGGATTGTTGTTGAGGAACGCCGCAATATTTTCCGGTGTTTGCTCCCTATTTTGTGCATGGAAACAAGTCAGCCCGTTTCTAAGTCTCTAACGGCCGATCAGGCTCACCAGAACAGGTTCATCGTCGAGTCGTCAACGTAGCCCATATGCGGTGAAAGGACAACGTTCTCGAGTTTCCTGAACGGATGCGATATCGGCAAGGGTTCCTCGTTGAAAACGTCCAAGCCAGCCCCAGCAATCGTCCCCTCTTGCAATCCCCGAAGCAAAGCTTGCTCGTTCACGATCGGACCCCTCGAGGTGTTGACCAAGATCGCCGTCTTCTTCATCATCTCCAATTGATGGTGACAGATGAGATCCTTCGTCACATCGGACGAAACGATGTGGATTGAAACGACGTCACTGCGCGTCAACAAATCTTCCAACGACGTGGCGAGCTCGACACCCGCTTCCTTGGCCCTCTCTTCGTTCAAATTCGGGCTCCACCCTACAACCGCCATCCCGAACGCCTTGGCGACATTTGCCATAGCTTTTCCAATTCTCCCCACACCTATAAGTCCCAGCGTTTTGCCCGATAAAGCAGTGGCGACACCGGTCTGCCAGCTCGGAGCTTGGCCCTTCAAGTTGACGTGTTCGACCACGATCCGCCGCGAGAGCGCCACAATCAACGCCCATGTTTGTTCGACCGTTCCCGAAGCGGTGTTCCCATTCGCGATCGTACCACTGACGATGATGCCCAAATCTTCGCAGGCTTGTAAGTCGATGCCTCGGCTGCCAAGAGGAGTCACAGCTCGTGTCAGTCCCATGTGGGGGTCCTGCCAGCCCTCACTGGCTTAGCATCCCGATGCTCACTTTCGCATCCCAGTGGTCGAGATGAACTTGAGATTCGGAAGGTGCTCCAAAACCGATCTAGGGAACTTGGTTCTCTCGCGCATTGCGTGAATGATGGTGTAGGGCCTCAACGTCTCGACGAGGTCGGCTGGGTCGATCGCCGTGTTCATCACTTTCATTTTCACGTCCTTGGGAATCTGGGACCAGTCGGCCGTCGAGGATGCATTTTGATAGTCATCCAAGATAATGATGGAATGTGGACGGGTCGCCATATCGGGATGAGCAGTGCGGGATGGACAAAAGCTGAGCCCGACCGCTGAGCGCGGTCAGCCCGCCGATGGCGTTGGTGAAGCTGGATATATGCGTCCAGTTTGTTTCCAATCCCTTTTGATTGAATCGTCCAGGCTCGCAGCCAGTGACATTGGTTATCTTATATGTCATGACCAGTTCTAGTAGTGATAGAGAGTAAGTCTGTTTGAGTAGCTCTTCATTCACTCACTCTTTGGCCTGGTAAGGCATTACATAATCAATCAGTTAGTACCCGAGGCTCATTGGGTGTCAAGCTCGCTCATATCGACTACATCCAATCCTAAGGAGAAAGAAAAACAATGGCTTCTCCTAATATATATATATAGCGTATTCGAATCGCCAGGCACTCGCCCTTCACCAAAATCAAACGATTTGGACCGCACAGTGTCGGCGTGGCCGGTGAGGCTGGTGAGGAGCGCGGAGCCCCTGCAGCGAAGGTAGTAGCACCCCCAGTTCACATCAGCTCAGGTGCTCGAGCCAAGGAGAGCCCACGTCGATAGTCCCTACCCAAGAGAACCAGCTTGTAAGGGTCCTCTTGAAACGCGAGTAAAGTAACGGATTGCAAAGCGTCCCCAATAAGGAGAAAGTTCTTCGTCGCCGTCAAGGAAGTGACGTGGACGCCGACATCGAGGAACTCAACGGCGATGAAGACTTCATCTGGTTCCAGTGCGCGAGCGTAGAGCTTCTGCTCCATCGACATGATGAGGTGGCGGTTGATGTCGCAAATGTTGCCGACGACGGACTTGGTGTCTTCGTTCAGGAGCCGCTTGAGCTTGTGCGCGTTCGACGCGAGCCGGAGCGGACTTCTTTGTCCACCTCCGACTACGCGCCTTCGCGATTTTGGCCCATCTGAAGCCCAACATTTGTCCAGTCGGGCGCTACGCGCGTCAGGCCGGGCTTTCGGGTGTCTCTTTGTAGACTAGGTGGAATTCAAATTCTCATTCTCATTCCATCAACCAAACACCAAGCACCAAAAACGCGACCTCTCTCATCGCTTCATCACTTCCTCACTAGCTCGCTGCATCGCTGCATCGCTGCATCGCTCGAATTGACGATGCCAGCGAAGCAAGGTGATAGGGGTCGCCCTCGTCCCAGTCCTCCATGTGACTTAGCCTCCCCACCCAGCAAGCGCCCACTCCAAGCGTGTTGGCCAACAAGCGTTGAGGCTCCACGCAGCGCATTCGATCACGAGCCCCCTATACAGCCAGATGCAAGTGAAAATAAAGTCTCAATCGGTCTGGTGTTGCTCACGCGCTGACCAAACCTCTCAGTCGTCTTCTACCTGCAACAGTCACCACCGTTATGGGTCCCGCCGTCGCCCGCACCCTCGCATTCGCCTCGATCGTCATCGTCCCCGCGCTCGCGCCCGCCCGCGCCAGCAGCACTTTCGCTATCATCCGGGTCCTGCTGTTCGTCGTCGTCGCGCTCGTCGTCGCGCTCGTCGTCGCGTTCGTCGTCGCACTCACCATCGCAGTCGAACGTGCGCCAAGATCGCGGCAAGGCTCAGGCCGACGACGAGGTCCCACGCTCTCCGTCGTCGCCGAGCATGGCGCGCTGTCCGACGACGGCAAGCGGCGCCCACTCCTCCCACCATCATCGTGACGAGCGTGACCATTTCAATCACTCGCAGATGATGCCTGCGACCGCGAGCAATCCGGCGCGCGAAAGTGTGATCGAAGCTCTTATTTCGCCTGCGCTGGACTGCGAAGACGACCAATTCTTCATCGAAGAGGAGATCGTTCCACGCGTCGTTGTGTGCGATACCCCGGGTTTGGTGTATTCGATCAGTCGGATGGAGCAAGCACGGTTCAAGGCACGCGTGCAAGAAGTTCAGAAGCGCCCCAAGCGCGTCCTGAGCAGGTTGAGGGACGATTTCAAACGCGACTGCCAACGACCTGCGAGCCAAACAAAGGCAGATTGGGTATGGCCACTTGCAAAATATGCAAGCATCCTCCAACCAGGGCTATCCGGATTATGCGTGGCTCACGAAGACGCTAATTGCTGCCACCGCTGTCCGGTTTTCGAACTACTAGGCGAGTTCCGCTGGCGGACAACAGAAGAGTTTGACGATTGCACGAGCGCAAGAACACCCTCGATTGACTCAAGAAGGTGCACACCACAAGGATTTCAAACGTTCTCAACCTCACCATTTCCTGACGTGCTGTGAGCAGATGGCCGTGAAGAAGAAAGGGCCCGCCGCACGTGGTATGCTTGTCCCAATTCGTTTCGGCGTGCCTCCGCAGGGGGCCCATGCCAAGCGAACCGCGTGCGTCTCGTCTCCCCTCGTCGACCTCGTTCTCGACTTGGCGCAGCATGCACTCAGTCAACCAACCCGCGTGTATGCGCCGGGCCTGGCCATCACCGATACCAAGGCTTACCTTGTCGTGCTCGACCATGAGGCGTGTCGGATCGCGGCCATCGCGGATTGCTGGGGTGAGCGCTTTGGCGAGTTGGGGGTCGTCCTTTCCATTATGTTTGGCCTGGATGTCTACTCGGCAGGGTTCAACCCGCTCTTCCGCTACGCATGCCATTTCCAAATCGGCATCACCCCAGCGTCATTTTTGGCTTCTTGCCTTCGTCCGCCTGAGCTTGAAGAGGGAGCTCCTCTCGTTGGCCGCACCGTCGAGTTCATCGACGAGGAACCCATCGAGCTCGTCCATCCCACACTCACGGACGGCGGGTCCATCTTCAGCCGCAGCACGGTCGTTTTGCAGCTGACCCGACCAAGCTTGATCGCGCCGGCGGGCTCGGCATCTTCGCCGTCAAACTCCACACCGTCCTTTGTGCTCAAGATTCAATACAATACGCTCAACTATGTTGGTCACGAGGCGAACGTGCTGCAAAAGATTGAGGAGCGTTGCGCATCCATCGCGTCGCAGGAAGAGTCGTCACTGATCTTCAACCACATCGCTCTTCTCGAAAAGCCGAAGTCGTTCGGCCTTCATTACTCGCAAATACAGGACAAAGACTTGCCAGTGCTTCGAGACGGGCAAGATGCCTATCAGCGAGTGCGACGACGCAAGCTGGACCTCCTCATTCTTCGCAACCCCACTCCTCTACCTACCCGGGTCCACGGGCACCGACATTGTCGCCACCCGTTAAGCGACGCCTTCCATGTCTTGGGCCGGCTTTTTACATTGCTGCCGATCCTCTACGATCTCGGTATTCATCATCGCGACTTGTCGCTCGGCAACATCCTCCACCACCGAGGACACCTTGTTCTGGTCGACTGGGACTCGGGCATCGTTGCGCCGCCGGGTGTACGGGTTCGCAACGTTGCCGAGGATTGTGGGTCCGTCAGAGTCACCCTGGACACGGCACCTTCGGACGTGCTCCTCTGGCTCCTCATGGGTCGGGAGAGGACTCTGGCGTTTCGCAGTCTTCAGGACGACCTCGAATCCGCGGTCTACTGGTTTGTGCAAGTCGTGGGCTCATTTGCCGAGTTTTTGAGCCCGCGAACTTGGGAAGCATGGAAGCCGCTCTATCTAGCGTCGACCTGCGCGCTACCGGGCTGGAAGCACCTGTTCAATGCACGCCTGGATCTGTGGGGCAGCGTCCTTGATCGTAGTCCACGACGCCGATATCTTCTGGAAGCTCTGCACAAGCTCAGTCCGCGGGAATGCCGATTGGTCAACATGCTCACCCTCAAACTGCCTGACTTTCCCCAGAGTCCGGACGGCATTGTGAGGACCAAAGCAATGATAGCGATGATGCAGACCAAGATGAGAGAGATCCTTGGATATCAGTCTCGCTCGTAGATGTTCATTGGTTCTTCATAATTTCTTCCTCTTTTGTTACATTTTGAGATCATTCGCAATTGTTGAGAGACCTTGCGGCCATCAAAAAGCTTCGGTGCCTTGCCTGAATACACTGTCATTTTTTAACATCCACCTCGAGTCTCCTCGAGTTCCCTCGCGGCTTCTCTCCTCCCAGAAACGAGCGCATGCGAGGTTTGGCTTGTGCCCGTCTACTGCTGCGCCTGGCAACCCATTCATCTTCTCGATCGATTAAATTCTAGTCCCTAGGGGCGTAGGAGAGCTCCGTCGAACAAGCTCAACGTACTCCCTTCCGGACCGAGCTCACTTCGGAGTTCGCAGCGGCCGGGGGACGGCGCCGGCCCGGGGTGCTGCGAGTCGAGCACCGGATCGTCCAGGAAAGCAGAGGATAGCCCGGTCTATAGTCAATGGCGTACCCGCCAGGACGTTTCAGTTCGCCACTGGATGCGTTCGACTATCAACGTCGTAAGTCATGCTGGTTGGCGACCGTCGCTCACGCCGAGCTGTTGCCCAAGCTGACGATGGGGTTCCTCTGCGTAGTCGCGAGTTCCGAACGAGGAGTCGAATAAGGAGGCGCAACATCATCTTCATCCTCATATCACCTTCCGAGAGCTTTACGAATACCCATCGTCCGATACCTCCTCGTGGGCTTGCTCGCACTGGTCGGATTGCACTGGCTCGCATTGTTCATGTCCCCGAGCTACGCCGCCAGCGCCTCCCTCGAAGCCATCGCATTCAAAAGTGGTCTAGGATCAGATGGCTCCCCTTCATCATGGCACGACTCTTCAACAACAAATCTAGATGACTTGACAAGTGTCGGCGGTACCGGACTCGCGCCGTTTGAGTCGCTTGACCCCGAGCTCAATGCGATCACGTTCGTCATCCTCGCTCGCAACTCGGATCTATGGAAGATGGATCTATGGAAGATGGATCTATGGAAGATTGTAGGCAGCATCCGACAGACTGAAGGTGGGTTCGACGCTCTTTCCTTTTTGAGAGGCATGAAGCCATCCTTCATTCCAAGCACTAGATTTGCTGACAGTCGACCATCACTTTTCTTTCGAGCAGATCGGTTCAACAAAAACTTCCACTATCCCTACGTTTTCCTCAACAACGAGCCCTTCACAGACGAACTCAAAAAAATCACCTCGCTCCTCGCAAGTGGGACATGTAGCTATGGTCAGGTTCCGAGCGATCAGTGGGCCGAGCTGGATCGATCAGACGAAAGCGGCCAAGGCGCGTCAGGCAATGGCTGAAAGAAGATCCTCTACGGCGGCAGTCAATCGTATCGACGGATGGCAGCTGACGTGACATCTCCATCGGTCGGACCAAACGTTGGGATTCTGGCGAATGCCGCGTACTGCCCTGCTCGCAATTGCATCCGTACCTGGGCAAGAATGAGTATAATTGATGAGCACTCTCTGGGCCATATGTGCAGAGCAGACATTTGTAGCTCACTTCCTTACGTCCGTCTTTGATGTATCCTATGTTGTCCATCTCGTTCGCGGTTGAAAAGCGACTGAAGGTCCCTTGTCCTGTCCAACGAATGGACCTCGCAACTCCTGACACAGCTTCGAGACGGGCTGCACCCATTGATTGCACTAAGCCTCGGAGGACTCTGGAGTGCACGTCATCATGCTCGGACAATCTTGCATCACTTGTTTGTGCTGTTGATGTGGGATCGAAATCCTGGGCACGCGCGGTGCCTTCTCTGGAGTAGGATTGCTCTGAGGTGGGCGCACATTGACGGGCCTGACGGTGCTGGATCAAGCTTTTCAGATCAAGCGCAAGCTGACGAGAGTCGTGACGCAGAAGGGATGGGCGCCGAAGAATTTGAGCCTGTGAAAGAGTGCTGATTCCGCTTAGTGTTGCTGCACGAAGACAATTGCTGCTTAAATGAACCTACACGACCCGGCAAGCTTTCATTTGCTGTCTCAATGGCGTCGAGCAGCAAGCGTTCCTCTGCTTGAGCATCGGCCTCGTCATACGCCTGCTGAACGCTGAACGGCAAGCCTAGAATGGGAAGAGATGAGTTATCAGCTCGGAGGAGGCTGATACAGGTCTCAAGGCACTCAATTTACAGTGCAGCATCACTGTCAAGGCCAAGAGCAGCACGTTTTGGTTCGGATCCCATTGAGGGTCCGATCTAGTTCAGCGAGGTACGAAAGCGGCTCAGCGTCCTCGGACTCGAAATGCCAGGGTTTGCTAGCTGAAAGGGACGACATCAATCAGTTTTGCTCAAAACGAAGCCACAAGCTTGGCACCCACCATTGGCCGGTATATCGACTACGAAAGCTGTATTCGGGTGTCTGGTTTGTCGAAGCTGAAGACGAGAAGCTCAGACATCCTCGAGTCAAAGAGGGGTGCCATTCGCTCAAACTCATCGTCAAGGAGATCGATATCCGGACCGTCTAGATACATTTAGTCGAAGCCAGCTGTGCCGAGAATGTAGGACAATGACGATGATGGCACACCGCACAGGCGACGCGACGCGGCGGGGGAGCCAAGAGAAGAGAGGCAAGAGACGCGCGCACTCAGACACTTCGTTCAACCAGCCAAGAAGTTAACAAATAGCGGTAGGTAGGGGGCTGAGAAAGAGCTCCATGCGCTTTCGACTCCTCCATAGTGCGCGCTGTTTGTGGCGTTTGTTTTAGGATGGAAGAGTCGAGTTGCAGTGATAAGAGAAAAACCCGCACTCCGTAACAAACGGAGGGTTTTCTAAACAGGAGTTATGAACAAGTAGGGTGGGAGGGAGGAGCTCAAAAAAATGGTCGATCGGCTTTGCTCAAAGAGCGCAGGTCCGATTAGTAACTAAAACACTGCAACTGACTTGGGCGATAGGGCATACCTTTGCTCGAAAAGCGCAGGGCGATGGCAGGGGAGGAAGGCGACGCGGTAGGTAGACGCGGCCAAACGAGGTCTGTATACAAGGTAGCCCCATGAGTCAACTTGCCCAACAAGGACAAGGAATTTGGCAACATGCCCAACAAGGACAGTCGTGATCCGGAATGCGAACCTTAGCTAGAAACAGCGAGCCGCGATAGTGCGAGTCTCGAAAAGTTCGCCCTTGCTCTAAGCAGTGGGTGCGATACGACCTTGCAAAGCAGCGGGTACGGCGGCTGCTTACAACGTAGTGGCAGGCTAGCTCATCAGTCCAACTGTCCAACAAGGGCAGAGGGCTTACGAGGGATGTTACCCACTTTGAGTGAGTAGAGACTGGCAGGGGGGGTGCCGGAACCACAACACGAAACGCTAAGGCGTGCGGGACGACGAGGGAGAGGGAGAGGAAGGGCCCGCGCGCGCCAGCGGGTGAGCAAGGCGGGAGGCCCAAGGGGGCCGAGAAGAGTGCGTGCTGGCACAGGGTCCAAAGAATGCGTGTTCGAAGAGTGGAGCGCGAGCGGGCCCCGTTAGGCCGAGACCAGCGCGCTTGAGCTGTCCGCGTCAAAATCTTGCAGCAAAGGCCGAAAAGACTAGTCGCGCCGCGGGCAACACGTGGCTTCTGCTACGTTCCTTGTTAGCCGTCTGAGGCGTTCCAAAGCCGCTGGTTCAGAGTCCAGGCTGTCATCAAATGTGATGGAAAGACTCGAGCTCATGCGGGACCTTCTTGCCATGAAAGGCTCGATTTGCCCTTGGTACTAGTAGTAATGATCGGCTCCTGTTCCCGCGCCTACATCCAGCGGTTCATTCAATTCATCGCTGGAACGCCCTCTTTCTTTTTGGATCTTTTTTTGTTTTCCAAATTCCTAAAATCGGTGAATGACCGGTACGAATCACTTGAGTCGTCATCCACTCAACTCGGACTATTTGCAGCCCAACAAGTGAGCTTGCGAGCTTCTCATGCGGCGTCCTAGATGCTGAACCATGAATAATACGTTTTTTATGTCTTTTTTCTTTTCCACAAAGTGTCAAAATTAACGGACCTGCCTCTAATCATCGTGTCGGCGATCGGATCACAGCTTTCATCGTCGACCGACGTCTGACTCAGAATAAGAAGAACTTGCGCGCACAAGCCAGGCCCAAAGCGGGAGCCGGCGTCGGACAACTCTATTCAAATCCCAAGAAACACAGCTGCCCTACCCATGCTCTTACAGATCGCAGGGAGGTAATCTCCTCTTCATTCACTCATTGAGCAGTTCATTGAAGCGAGATGCCACAGTCAATTCCCGATGGGAAAGCGGACGAGTTTAAGTTTGTGGAGAGACGATCGGTGCCACAGAACAAAGGCGACAAGGCGCGCTCGCTCGAAGACAAAGGCGCGAACGGCTCGGCGGCTTTCTCGGCCTAAGAGGTCTTTGTGTGCCTGCCAGACACGACTTGCTCATACTTGCTCTTTGGACTCTTTGCTCCATTTTACTCCTCCGTGAGCTTTCATCAGGTGTATCTGCGTGACAGAGCACTCATACGGCCTCGCAGCAAATTTCGTCAAGCTCTTCCGAAGACGCCTGTGCCAGCCCGATCCTTTGTGTCTCGGCGACCATCACCCACCCCCGCTTGCACGCCCTCGCAGTTCATACTGTGACCATGTCGTTCCCTCTACCGCGCTCTTCAAGTTTGCCGAGAAACCAAATGCAAATGCAAAACCAGAGTGCAAACGTCATGGACCGATCGATCGAACTCGGCTCGTTCCCCGCCTTCGTCCATACAGCGGCCAGCATGGGCTCTGCTCCTATTGGCTCCGTGCCGAGCGTCGACCAGACAAGCATAGCGCAATTGGATCCTCGAACACGAGCAGCGATCCCGGATAAAGCGGCTTCATACACATACACCACCTCATTCGAGCCTCTTCCACCCAAGATCATTTCTCTTTCAACAATAGCTTCCTCGCAAAATGAACGATCAAGATCGACTTCGGCTTGGAATCCTCGGAATTGGCCCTGGCCGAGGATCGAGGCCATGTGGTGGGCCGCCTCACCGCTTCTGTTCCACATCCTGGGAATGGTCCTGTTGCTCATCTCGCTGGTCGAATGCCGGATCCCGTATTTGAGTATCGTCCAAGTTGGAGAAGGGACGACGGGCCGACTGGATTATAGCTTGCTCGGTGAGTGAAAAACATGATTTCCCTGCACTAGGAGCCACCGAGCTGACCGGTGTAAACGTTCGTTCACAGCCTCTTGCGCCGTTGCTCCCGGAACGACCGAACAAGTGTGCACAAAAAGACACATTCTAGCGGACTACATCCCCTCGCTCCTCCTCGTTTCTCCCGCGATGCCAGCGTTCACCGCCCTCAAGCTCATCTTCGTCTCTCAACAAACGCCGCCGATCCTCCTCTCAGGGCTCTGCCTCCTCGCCGCCGCTTTCCTGGTCTACATCCCCTTTTGGATCCTCGCTTACTTCCCAAACACCAAAACGGTCCCCGCACTTCTCGAGAAATTCTACCGCTACCATGCCAAGCATCTCCTCCTTCTCGTCTTCATCCTCGTTCTGCCCGCTTTCGTTCTCACCCTCACTAGCGTCATAGGTTTCCACCTACTCTGCCAAGGCAACGCCATCGATTTTAGTATGAACATGCTCGCCGCCTTCGAAGCCGGTCTTCTCGGAGGTTCCATCACCGCTTGGAAACCCGAATTCGGCCATGGCTTTAACATCCTTTGGACGGCGGTGGCTTTTCAAGCCGCTACGGTCATCGCGCTCGGTGTGGCGATGTTCAACGAGTTGCATGAAGTGGTCGAGTGGCCCGAGATGCAGAAGGGGAAAGTGTTCTGGTAGTCGGGATATTGTACAGTAGATTCGACTTTGATTTCGTTTTGTTTCTCTTTGTACCGACATTTTAGACCATCAGTTGCAAATGCATCATAAGTCATAAGGGGGGAACAACGCCGCAAACCTGAAGGAACCAACCTCTATTGCAAGAGCTCTTATATCAATATATCCGAACGAACGAGTGAGAACGGATTCCCTTGCCAACTCCAAATTCTGCCCCCCCCTCTCTTCCCCTCCCCCGGCCCTAACCCACCTAAAACGTCTGCGCACTAATCACGCTCTGTTCCAAAACCTGCAACGCCATCTGTACATTCGGCTGTACGTGCGCTTCCCCACCCGACATTTCCAATACGCCCGCCTTCCTCAACCTTGCCAAAGGTATGGGTTGTATTTGGGTCCAGTACACGAGAACGGAGCGGGATACGTAGGCTTCGACGAGTTCGTAGATGAGTTGAAGGGCGGAGGCGTCGATGTCTTCGACGTCGACGAGGTGGAATATGATGACACTGTACATTAGGTTTAACCGAGATGATCAGTGCATAATCGTTCCTAATGTAAAACCACGGAAGAGAGAACTGACGAAGCCTCAGCCCTACTCGGCGTTTCGGAAGGATGATGCCTCCCCTGACCGTACCTCTCCAACCTCCTCAACCTCTCCTTCAACGCCCCCGCATTCGCAAACGTCAACGACGCGTCCCTGAACCTCACGATCAAAATTCCGGGAATCTCTTCGCTCGGGAAAAGTCCATCATCGTCATCGTCTTCCAAAGGTTCGTAGAAGGATGTGCCGGGCACTCGACCGAGAATTTTGATACGCATGGCGGAGGAGTGTTTGATGCAAAGGAGCATGGAGAACGCGACGGATACTATGATGCCTATTTCGACGCTGATGAAGAGGGAGAGGAAGAAAGTCATAGCCATCAGGCTCAGGTCGAGCCAAGCTCGCATGCGCCAGAAGAACTGTGTTAAACGGAGTCAAGACTGGGATGAGCATCCTGTTAGGAGTGGTACGACGCCGAGTAGGATACACTGACCATGACATCATGAGGAGCCTCCGCAAGGATCGAAAAGACGACGACGCAAATGATGACGGCCAAGATACACTTGGGCAAAGCGTACAAGAACCCGAGTAAGAAGAACGAAACGAGTAGCACAAAGACACCCGTCAACAAAGAGGTCATCTGCGTCGTCGCCCCCGTCGCTCCGGCTAGTCGGCTGCGTGTAATGCTTCCGTATCCTGGTAGAGCGCCGGAGACGAACGAAGCGACGAGGTTGGCGGCTCCGATAGCGACGAGTTCCCGATTGGGTCTGACAGCATTTAGACTCGCCGAAAATGTCAGCTGGCAACGAGATCCAGAGACAATGTTGTTCGAGGTTAGCACTGACGAAATAGGGTAATCAAACTTGGCCGCGCTGTCCTTGGCACCGACGATCGAATCCAAGAAACCCAGTATGGCGAGCACACTGGCCGTTCCAATGCATTGCGACGAGTACTTGCGCGCCAAGATGCTGCTAAACGGAAGGAGGATCCGAACATCTCCAATCGAGACTTTGCCGAGTACGGAGAGACCTTTGGCCTGCCAGTCGAAAGTAGCAGAGAAGACTTTGGGATGCGGACTGCGCGTCAGTACAGGGCTAGCGACGAAATTTGGTCCACACGAGTAACTGACCCGTCGAAAGTATCACTACCACCAACACCTCCGGCACATAAGCCAAGAACCCATACCCTCTCCTCTTCGCTAACCTCGCCTTGAAGCTCTTGGCCGAAACAAGCACAAGCAACGCGACGCACGAAACGATCAACGTCAGCCTGTGCGCCTTGTCCATGTGCTTTATCACAAGCATCAATTTGGACAGCGTCGTATCGGCCCCGTATTTGGTGTGACGCTCGAGGCCGAGAATGGGTATGAGTTGCGCGACGAAGATGACGATCCCGACGGCGGTGATGAAGCCTCGGAGAAGGGCCTGAGTAGGACGGAATCGATGCGAGTTAGCTGGATGCTAAACTCACATTAACCCTATACTCACCCGTGATAGAACCGCATCGATGAACCCTAACCGCAGCATCCCCAGCCTATTCATACCAACGGACAAGCCCAAGATCAGCCCACTTCCTCCCACTTCATCCACATCGCAAGTACTCACGCAAACGTGATCAAGCCCGCCTGAAAGACGATGACCGAAGTAATCGTGAATGTCAACTGCATCTTTGCACTATTGCTCATACCACCATGGGCGTGCGTCTCGGCGTCGATGATCTTGGAAATCGATTCGCCCATGATCAAGGACAGCGCCGCTTCGGGTCCGACCGATAATTGACGGCAGGTGCCGAGGACCGAATCTGGCGGATGGCGAGTGTTAGTCGAGGAGATGACAACGAATCTGATCATGCTACCGACTCACATATCATGGGTGGTATGGAAGCCCCCAACAACCCACTGTAAGAAGGACGATCCGATACACCCCCACATGGATGTCAGCACAGCCGCGCTCTCCTCTGGCGCGAATGGAGGTTCAACCTCACCTAACCGGATCACTGTTGACCAGATTACTCGAGTACGACATGGATTGAGGAACTATCAATGAGGTCATCTGTACCCCCGTGTAAGATTGGTCAGCTGTCTCGCTCCTTGAAGAAGCCGAGGATATCCTGCAGTTTTGTGGCTCACCGTAAAAGCCGCCGTCACGTCGCCGGTGAATGTCTTGAACGAATAATCAGGCAACCACGCCAAGACCTGTACCGTCTACTGCTCAGCCTTTGCATACCAAAACAAAGATGGAGTTGGAGTCGTTGTGCACGTACGGGAACGTAATACCTCGCCCTGTTGCTCCACGCTTTCCATTGGGTCTTGCGCCGTTCTCGTCGTTCGACTTTCCTCGCGACCGAAGCGGAGCGAGCTAGTTTGGTCGGTAAGGTAGCGAAGGCTATTCCACCCCCGACGGATACAATCTCAGCTGCTCCTGCCATCGATCCATCGCCACATGATCCATGCAAACTTACCCGCTGTTCTGCCCTGTCCATGACTGCCGCCTCCGCTAGTCCCATAGCCCCCTCCACCCTCCCTCCCCGACAACCCAGCATGCAAAGTAGGGAAATCACTCCCATCCTCTTCATCCTCCAACCCTTCGAACGTAACCGGTCCACCGCCACCGATCCCTTCACTGCGATAAGTTCTTCGCGAAGCTCGTACGGTACCTTCTTCCGAATCGAGCAATGACGTCGTTTCGGTCGGTGTGGAATGTCCCGTTCCTCCGTTGTTGGGATGGGTGAAGGTGGTTTGCCGAGTGGTCGAAGGTGTTGAACGAGGTGTGGAGGCGCCTGATCGGGGCATTGCTGGGGGGAAGGGGAATAGGGGTGAGATGGCAGGCGGTGCGGAGGTGAAAAAGAGTCGAAAGAGGAGATCCCCCCTCCCCCCTCCCCCCTTTCCCGCTCCGGCTCGTGGACCCGGCAAAGAGTCGGAGGAGGTGCCGAGCTAAGCCGAGCTGAGCGCGCTCTGAAGCGAGTTGATCGCCCTCGGCTGCTGGAAAGGACGTGACGCGTCGATGAAACACAGTCGGAATTCGTCAACAAAAAACACACACACTCCAACGAGGAGCCGAGATAGCAGATTTTACAAGCAAAGTAGCGAATCGAATTCAATCGAATCGAATTGTGTTTGGGCCTTGCTGAAAATTTGCAGGTCAGGAGGCGCCCTTTTTTGTTCTTTTTTCTACTAGTCCGGGATATTATTATTAACTCTGGAGCCCGAGTAAGTGAGCTCCAGGTGCGATGAATGGATTGCTGACGCCTTGCAACTAGACAGAGTATCATTTCAAAAAAGTGTTTGTCCGAAAAACTAGGTCACCGAATCCGAAAAGGTTCAAACAGTTGACGGAAAAAGGAGAAAAAGAAGATGAGAAATCCCGAAAGACCAATCATGTCCCCCTTTCCCCCCCGCCCTGCCCTCTCGGGATCTCTTAGATCCCAAGACGTAATCGAATGACCACTCTGTTAGACAACGAGATCCTCACCTCGACGTGAATCGAAACGAGGAACCGATCCAAACCTTCCTAGCGTTCAAAGTGTCAGAAAAGGCGAAAGAGGAAAAACCCGAATCGAATCCCCCGGTGCTCCCTTCGAGTGAGCCTCCCAATGTTGAGCCGTCAAACATCAAGCCAGACTCCATCTGATCCCGCTGGCTCGAATTCCGAGATGATCCTTGAACCTAACCGGGTCTTTATTCTTCCGAGAAGCGAAGCGAGAGTGTAGTCGCCCCCAGGGGGCTTTCCACCCGCTCCTCACCCCTCGAAAGAAGCACCCGACCAGGCCATAGCCAAGGGATGCCCCGAAACCCAACCAACAAAGACAAAGACAAAGCCATGACCAATCGAGACAAATACTCGACATCAAAAGACCCGCACGCGTAGAGCCCGAAAGAGGTCGACTCGGTAATCACCCGTTCGCAAACCCCCCTTCCAACGTTGATCGAAGAGGTTCGAGATGTTGTATCTCCCACGAACGTAACGGTACCATCGCCTAGGTTGATTCCCTCTTTCTAAACGAAAAAGGGATAGCGAGTTGACCTGACTGTCATGGTGTATATATGTGTGTGTGTGTGTGTGTAGAGAGAGTAGGGGGACGTTCACAGGAGGAACGGGACGGCCGACGTGTGGACTGGTTGCGAAGGGATGCTCAGCTCCTGAGCGCGAGCTCACCAGGCGTCGTATAGGCCAGCGATGCGTGAGGAATGTGAGGCTGAATCAAAAGTCGAGCGACGACATTGCAATGTTGTAACGATGCGCGTGTAGAGGGGACGCGACCGGGTGTGAGAGTGAGAGAGTGTGAGAGAGAGAGAGAGCGTGGAGGGAAAGAAGAAAAAGTAGGCCGTCCTCAATTGGGCGTTAGGGACTGATTACTTTGCAGGGTTGCTAATGCGCGATTCCGTCCGCGCGCGCATGCCTCGACGCGTCTCCTGCGGGGCGCGATTGTGATATTGTGACCGGTGCCAATTGGTGCCTGTGCGCCTTGTGCCAGCAGCTCGTCGATTTCCGTCGGCAGCACCAGTGCAGCGCACCTCTGGACTCTGGAGGCTTCTGGAGGCTCGTCCTGCGTCACCACATCCACATCCATCGTTCAGACCGACCTACCGTTCTGACCTTCCTCGCCCTTCCATCCGCACCTCTTGTACTCGCTCTTTCTGACGAACCTTGTTCGAATTGACGTCTACTCTCGCTGTACGATCGTGTGAGTTTGGGTTGGTCCACGTCAGCTGTGCCCCTTCACATGACTTGAGCATTCGAAAGCGAGCTTCGCAAGCGGTCTCGATCCCCCCCCCCAAGTCACGCGCCACCGTGCGAGAGCATACACACAGGTCGCACTCGTACTGACTTCGTGCTCCTTCTTAACCACTCAGAATCTACCTTTTTTTCTTCAGACGTGCTCATCGACGTTCCCTACTCTACTCGCACACGCCACTCCCCACTCCACCATGGCCGACTCGTCCAACCCTCTCCACCTCGCTCGCTCCACTTCCTCCGCTGCCCCTGTTGCTCCTCCCGCGACAGCCTCTTCGCCCCCGTGCACTGGGTTAGACTCGACCACCCTCAAGCTCAAATCTACCCAATCGGCTCGACGCCGCAAGCCTGCTGCCAAAGTCAATCCTGATCAAGCCGGGGCGTCGACCTCGCCCTCAACTTCGACTTCAACGCCGATCCCGGGCGAGCGACCACCGGAGCACGAGACCAAGGAGAACACCCCCACCCCATCCGTCCCCAAGAGAAAACCTCGCAAAAAATCCAACAAGGTGCGAGAATCACCTGTTCTGGTGGTGGCTACCCCGTCCAGGTCGACCCTGGCCGATAAAGCCGACTCGGTGATCCCCCCACCTCCACCCCTCACACCGAGCTGGGACGACCAACTCGTCGCTTCCATATCCGCCCAAGCATCGCTCGCAGTCGATCATTCACCGACCCTACAATTCGAGAAACTCTCTTTGGACCAACTCGAGGCCACCCCTACGTTGGAGCAGATCGTAGCTGCGGAGGCCCACGTTGCGCAAGGGGAAGGCAAGGTTCTGTCCAAGAAGGCGCAGAGGGACTTGCAGTTGAAGTTGAGGGAGCCGCAGGGGTATGAGAGGATGATGGAGTTGAGGAAGCAAAAGAGAAAGGAGAGGAATAAGAAGAGGAAGGAGGGACTCACCAAGGGTGAGCAGCCAAGCGAGAAGAAGGAGTTTAGGATCAAGGGCAGTGCCGCATTCGTCACCGCTGTTGGGCTGGACGAGCCCGAGGTGACGGAACGGTCTGCGGTCGACGAGACCTCAACACAGGTCGAAAGGGTCGTACCGAAGGTTCTCGCCCCCGTCCAGACCGAGGGACCAACACCGGTATCCGCTTCGGCCTCGACGACAGCACCTTCGATCCCGACCGGCCCAGCAGCGTATCGCAATGCTCCACCCGTCCGGAACCAGCCCTCGCGACAACAAGGGCAATCGCTGATCCGAGCTGGTCCAAGGATCGGCATTTCATCTGCGCCTGTCCCCGGCTCGATCAACCCTCGTTTTGCGCACCTGCCTTTCCATCCTCACTACCGCTATCCTATGCCCAAGACTGCGTCCAACGCCCCGGTCACACCAGTTTCGAAATCCGCGACACCTTTGGCGTCGAGTACGAATAAAAAGTCTCCAACTACGGCCCCTACTCCAATGCCGACGACTCGACCTGCTGCTGTGGAGGATCGCTTGTTCGGCGAAGGTCGAGCGCAGAGCGTCGTTCGATTGCCGAGCTCTTCGAGTCTTCCTGTTGTGGTCAAGGTGCCCAAGCCAACGACACCGACACCGACACCGACGTCTGATTCCGTCGAAGTGTCGACTCCTGCAGTACCAATCTCACAATCGACGTCGCAAGAGCCGCTGTCGACACCTACGCCGACACCAACCTCGGTCCCCGTATCATTGCCCACTCAAGCCGCAGCACCCGAACCGCCAGCGTCGATCGTCGCACCCCCGCCGCAATACTCGGCCATCCCCACTCACCCCGTGTTGCGCAATATCCCACCTCACATCCAACGGCTAACGACCCCTCCCTCAGCTCCCCTCTCCCCCATCGCCGTCGCTCCCCTCCCTTCCCATTTCTACCCCCAACCCCAACCCTCCCTCTACCTCCCTTACTACCCGCATCAGCCCACCCCAACGACCTACTACGGTTCCACAACTTCGAACGAAGGCTATTCACCTATCCTTTCGCACGGAACGACGACGCCTCCCCCACCTCATCATCAACATATGATAACAGAGGCGGGTCGACCTTCGCCGTTATCCGCTCCGGCGAGGCATTCCAAAGCCTTGGACATTAAAGCCCCTCCAGCGAATTATTCGGTGACACGTTCCGGCGCAAGTGTAGGGCAAGGTACGAACGCGCGACAATTGCCACCTTATCAATACCCTGCACAAGCTTGGGCCACACAGACGATTTACCCGTCTTCCTCCTCAAGGGAATCAAGTCGTTCACCCGTGATGACGTCGACGTACCCTATTCAGAACTACGCGAATAGGGCAAGTCCTTATCATGGAGATGATGGTTCGAACTTGGCGTATTATCAAGCTCAGACGGTGTATGATCCTTATTACCTCGCTGCGCAACAACACCAACTTCAACTGCAGCAGCAGCAGCAGATGTACGCTTACCCCAATCCTAATGCTCCGACGCCGATGGGGACACATCAGGTGCAGTATCACCAGGGTATGTCGTATTACCCTGCTTCGGAAGGGATTTATGGGGGACAGTATTGGTCTGCTTCGATCACGGGGGAGGTCGGTGAAGGGGAAGGCGGGATGGGGCAGGGTCAACGAGGGGCGTATTGACTGGGTTGTGGTAGTGGGTTGATGAATTGATGATGAGAAATGCAAAAGAATGTGAAACTCATAAATCCAAGAACCCAGCCATGCGCGTATGGTTATCATTTCGATTTGCTGTACACTTCGAGTGTTTGAACAAGAAGGACAACACTACTCAAATAGCTAGCTCCTACAATTTCCACGTTGCACCTCTGAGCCCGCCCTCAATCGTCCCTCCTCCCATTCCTAAGCAACCCACTCCTCTCCGTCCCTTTCTTACCTTCCTCCAACACCTCCCACCCTTTGGCCGTCCTCGAGACCCAGGCCAAACAACCGTACTTGAACTTGAGGCGGTAGTGCTTGGGATTATCGCGCAAGGAAAGGGTGACCATCGTCAAGGCGCCGATGATGGAGTAGGCGCCGAGACCGGTAAAGATGTGCCACTGTAGGTGTCAATAAAGCGCTGTCAGAATTGAGGCCACAACTCTGTTCTCTGTTCAAAGAGCGGGACCCGGGCTGATATGCTTACCCAACTATGACCCTCGAGCAAGACGTTCCAAGGTGCGCCGACGCGCTTCTTCAACGGCGCCCACGTCGAGTCGCAAAAGATATTGTCGATGTTCCAGATCGCGAAAGCGAACACTTGACATTCGCACAATGTCTCTGTATATCAGTCGTCTGCCCACTTTGTCGCGCGAGAGGCGCTGCAGGTTTGGACGGAGAGGACGGTGCACTCACCGAACGATGCGGATCCCCAGCCTTGGAGGTGCTTCACTTGGCGGGCCAAGGTCTTGTCCTTCATCTTGTACAGGATCAAATAGGCGCCTCGGAGCGTCATCGAGATGACCAGAATACCATCTGAAATGGAAAGGTTCGACGATCAGTCCTCGGCTGCGAGCTGACAGGGCCCCCACCGGCAGAGATAGAGTGTGACGTACAAGCGACTTGGTGGAATACAGGACTATCGGGAACACTTTGGGTCAGCTTTCCTCGAGGTGTACATCCGCCAGGCTCCCCCCAACTCACTTGGGGTAGAAAAGATACATGAGCGTAAACGCGACGTTGAAGACGACGACGCAAAGGGGCGGTAACCAAGGCGTTTTTTGGCCGAGAGGGGTGACATCAAAGACGAGCCAGGCGATCAAAGTCGAGGTGTAGATCATGGGCAATTCGTCGCCGAGTTGCCACGAGTACTGGAGTGTCTGTGGGGGGGTTGGGTTGTCGGTGAGTTCTTCGAGATGCTGAGGTGTCCGTGGAACAAACTTACGGTGTGGAACATGGCACTTCCAAGTCCGACGATGGACAGACTGAGGTAGCTGAGCAAGATCCGCTTGGGTAGACGCTGTTGTAGCGCCTTGTAGACCCCATAAAATCCGGCAAAGATCATGAACGAGTTGGAGATGGTGTTGTACAGTTCGGCGATGTAGCGTGTGTGGATGAAGTTGGATTCGCACCTGTCATTGTGGCAGTGAGAAAGTGGCGGTGGGGAAAGAGAGTATAGATGGGGGGTGAAGTGAGATTTGTGATACCCACCCCGACGCCGTGGAACACGAGATGATCCTCTTCGCCGGTTTGGAAAGAGTCTGGCGCCCACTATAGCATAGCACCTTCGAGGAATCGCGGGACTAGCGCATCTGGCCTCGGCTCGGCTCGGTCCGCGCTCCGGTCGTCGACGTCGACCAAGCCTGAACGGCCTGAACGGGCGGTGGCCTGCAGTCGTTCGCCCGAGAAGACGTACCAGTCAATCGAGGACGTAGCAGCTCTGAGGTGGGCAAGATAGGATCAGTCCCTTGTACCCATCAAAAGTCCTACTGTGGGCCACTCACCCCCAATAGCCGGTCCTGTCAATGTCTTCGTGCTGCACGTGACAAAGCCGAATGAAGCAGGCAAGCAATCGGGGCCACCGTCAGCTCAATCGAAGAGTACGGGGCATGTCTCAAGCGTCCGGGTCTCCGGGGGACGGGAGGAGGACACGCGGAGGTACGCACGTTCCATATTGTTCGATGGAGGTGTTCGTGACCCATATTGGCGAGTACGGATGTCGATCAAGATCCAAGTCGAGTGGTGGAGGTGGGATGAGGGAAGAGAGAAAGAGAAACAACGTACTAGATGGGTCTCACCCTCCCAGCCGATCTGGCGCGCGGACCCTCGGTCTCGGGGCGCTGCCTCTGCCTGCATTGCACGATCTCAGCCCGAGCCCACAGCCACGAGCCCGAGAGCACTGCATGAGCTGATCCTCAGCTGCCAATCAGGGCAGGCTCCGATCGGTTCGTCGTTCGTCTGCAGTGCCACGTCGTCTCGAAGAGTATCAGCCCATCGGTGGTGAGAAAAGATAGAAGCGAAAACACCAACTGTTCTCCTCGAGTTTCGGGATACTATCTTGATCACGGTCCTAGCACTGCAGGACCTAGCTGAACCGCCGGCCAGGCCCGGCCGAGTCCAGTATTCGGCGACTCGAGGTGCAAATTATGACTCGACTCGTTTCCACCCCCACTAGGTTCACTAAATACCAATCCACGCATATATTTCCAGTTTGGGCCAAATTGTCCAGCATACCATGGCAACTTCAGTCACGCCGCTTGCGTGATTTCCCTCCTTGATGAAGAAGAGTCCTTCTCCAGCGCCTTCCATCCCTGTTCAGTCCTTTCGACAACCTCGATCCACCCGCATGTCATTCCCACCCAATGAGCCGGATCATCCCGAATAGACATGGTGATCAAAGAAATCCCAAAGATCAAACGCTGTAGACTAAGCCCCGTCAGAACATGGGACCATGCGTGACCCTCGAGCAGGAATGCGAGGCGCGGAAGGACGAGAATCTTAAGTGCCGTCGAAGGGATGCAGAATGAACGGTCCGCTTTGTGGGCGATGAGGGCGAAGCCTGTGATATCGAATTCACGTTATATCATCAGGGGGTTAATATCAGTCAGGGATTGGTACTGCATGGATCACTAACCTCCTAGCGAAGCAGCGGAACGAATCATCCGACGACCCTCTTGCACCCCTTTGGAATCCGGAGGGGCGTTCGACATCAAGAGCTGGCCCAAGCGAGCGGTTAACAGAACCGACGTCCAACCGTGGTAGAGCTCCATCAATACTGGGCTATATATTGAGTTGAGAAGCCGGATGGCCTTATCAGCTGCACGTCGTAATTCGGAATTTTTCCACCACGGGCTGTCTCGAAAACCAAACGTACTCGCGACGCAGGGCATGCAAAATCGTGAACACCGCATTGACGATGATCATTGTAATCCGCGTATGCCAGTTCGCAACTTGCGCAACCGGTGTCATATCCCATACGATCCACGCCACCAACGAAGTGAGCCAGACGACGACCAATTCGTCCAAGAGCTGGATCTTGAAGTCTAGAGTGGCGTGGTGGAGCGAGGAGGTGATGCCGAGCATCACGATTCCAAAACTTACGATTCGGAATCTTTTTGGAAACTTTTGTCGAATTGAACTTGCGAAAGCTTGCATGCCCAGGATGACTTGATACATCAAAGTGAAAAGCTTCAGGGGCTGGGCTGGCTCGTCGATGCCTTCCGCGTCATAATGCGAACGCTCACCTATCACCAAACTTGTTATGGTGTTGTAGTACTCGGCGATCCATTCCGACTTGGAATAGTTGAGCTCGCAACTTCAATGTGACCGTCATGAAGGCATTGTTTCAGCAACTCGCTGAATGAGCTTTGGCTCGTTGAGTCTCACGTCTTCGCACTCACTGATCCACAGAAGCCGTGTGGGGAGACCAGTACCCCTGCTTGATCAGGTCGAGAAAGTTTTGTCGTTGCCTTGAGGCTGGGTACGCGATCCGGGGAAGGAACGTCATCGCGCTGGTCCGTGCGCCGGATCTTTGTCCTGCAGGAAGATAGGCACTTAGGAGCGAATGTGGACCCAGCCAAATGACGGAAGGCTGAGAGAGGTGCAGACTTGTCAGATTGGGTGAAAGATATCCATAAGGTTGAGAGAGAGACTGAGTATCGTTAGCAGAGGCTGTCGCGTTCTGCTACCCAAGGGACCCCAGGGACCCGTGACCCGTCCTTTGGCTAGTGGACCGATTCACGCACAGATCGCTGCGGACGAGGGTGAAAACGACGGACAGCCTCCCCCGAACCCCCGAGCCCCCGAACCCTCGAACCTCCCACTTGATGGTCGAAAGGTCGGACAAAGTAAGGAAGAAGAAAGTGGGATGTTGCAACACGCTTGCTACTATCGCAGAAAAGATGCGAGCGCGGAATTAAAGCCTTCCGATAGGTGAGGGTGCACGACGCCGAGAAGTCAGGACCACAATCTAGAGCGAGTGATCGTGGAATACATGTCCCAATTCTTCGAGCCACCAACTACATGGATTGGCGTCGACGTCTTATTGGTCGTCTTGTGTCCAAGGATTTGCATCTTTGCGAAGTCAAGCCGCTCGAGGGGCGAGTGGAAGCCGCGCGATCGATCGTCGATCGCGACCTGAAGAACGGCCTCCGCAGCGGCGCTCAACGGCCTCGATGCGCAAAGATGCAAATCCTTGGACACAAGACAACCAATAAGACGTCGACGCCAATCCATATAGTTGGTGGCTCGAAGAATTGGGACATGTATTCCACAATCACTCGTTTCGGTGGAGGGTGTATCGGTGTCCATTCCGATGGTGGTGCGATGGGAATCGCTTTGCTGACTGGGGGCTTCGGCACTGCCCGTTAGGCTCATAACCTATCGCAGAAAAGATGCGAGCGCGGAAGTAAAGCCTTCCGATAGGTGAGGGTGCACGACGCCGAGAAGTCAGGACCACAATGTAGAGCGAGTGATGAGAAAGCTACCAAGAGTAAACAGCCGCGCGGGAAGAAAGCCCCGCGCGCTCCCTAACTTAAACAGATCAAACTCCAATACCAAAGTGACTAATGACTAAACACACGCGCACCTCGCGCAGATACCACAGGCACAGACACATATCAATTAACAGCTACGGGTACTAATGGGATACATAGTGGATATACGAATGTGGGAATGAGCGTGTGTGGAAAATCCTAACCAGAGGACTATTCAGGCCGCTCAACAGATACCTATCCGTTGGCCCGAGTGTAACTCAGGCGAAAATAAAATAAAATAAAAAATTGATATGATGAATTAAACATGTGCGCGAGCACCTGCAAATCTTTGAGTGAGCTTCACCAATGCCCAAAGACGGTGCCGTGGTTGCTCTCCGCCGGCAGCTGTTGTTCGTCGTTGCGGTCTTGGCGGTAGGCAGTATGGAGGTCTCGTTCCACAAAAGCTGCGATCGTGAAAGATGATTCAGTGGTCTAAAAAAAAGTATGGGTCGGGATGAACGCGCACTACTTACTGCTCGACAGCGTTCCTTTTGCCTGCACGGAGATCATCGCCATCGCCACCACAGTCTGGTCCAATAGAGGCTCAAACATCTGGCCAAGAGCCACTCCATCGTTGACATTGACCAACCTCCTCAATTCCAAGAGACTCTCCACCACTTCTCCACCGTTCATCTCACTCGGGACCTCGAAGTCCGACCGAATGAACGTGCATGGAAAGGCCTTGAAGAAAATTGCTAGCTTGGGGTCGCCTTCAGGATCAGGGGAGTTGGTCGCGAGGTAAATAGGGGTATTAAAGGGGAGGTAATCGCTATCCGTATGAACATTACTGCGACATTGGTTGAAAACCAGATCCGGGGAAGGGGCCTGTTCGCCTCGAATGTGACGGCGATGAAGCCTATGGTGGCTCGTGGTCGCCGGCAAAGAGAACACGGTAGTATCATCTTCGAAGATGGTGCTTCCCGTTTCGAGGCCCAATGGTCTCTTGGGAGCACCGGACAGGACATCAGCGCTGAGACGGATCTTCTTCAAGCCTGACTTCTTCCGCGAGGATGAGCGGGTTGGAGTCGACTTTGAACCGCTGCGCTTCTCGTTGGCCGTACGGACGAGCTCCCACATGACCTGGGCGACGGACGGCTCAATCTTCAACCGAGCGACAAGGTCATGCCATGCTTCACCCAAATAGAGCTCGGCGCGATCCTTGTTTGTTTTGTTCCCGATTCTAGCGTACACACCGGCATAACCGTACGCTCCACCAAGACGATGCCGCATCGCTCGAGCAGGGGTGATCAATCGAGAAGAACGGAAGGCCAGCGACTGATGGATACTTGACAGGGCAGGGTCCAGAGATTGCAGGCGCATAGTCCCCGCTAGACTTCCAACCAACAAAACCTTTTGGGAAAGCATGTTGAGCGCACTGAGGGAAACTTCGCGCGAGCCAGAACGATCGGATCTTGAGCCTGATGCGGAGTGCAAGAGTGGTGGTGTGGACTGGTTGGTAAAGGCCCCCACGCCCAGCTTCCTGGAGATATCGTCCAAGAAGCTGAGGTCGTCGTATGATTGGTCATGGATAACGAACTGTAGGCACTCAGGCGTCACATTGGTGGCCGACGCTGGCATAAACGGAGAAATGGACCGAAGGAGTACTCACAAATTCCTCGGGCCCCTTATCCAGAAGTTGCTCCAAAGCTTTCTCTCGCATGTCCCAACGATTAACCAGCTTGACTCCGGTAATCCTCGTAACCGCGTCCAAGTCGACGAGTCGATCCAAAGAAACGAACGTGGTGCTTGGTTTTTGACACTCAGCATCGGAGGATTTGCAGTCTGCCGCGGTTTCCATCGTTTCTGGTCCCAAAGTCTGCTGGAGCTGTTGCATCAGTAGTATCTAACATCAGGTCAGTAAAAGCTGATATAGGGGCGGCCAAGTTGACAAGCTCTCACCTTCCCAGCATCCAGTGCTCCGTTTAGCGTCGAGGAGTAATTGCCCGGCTTGAGGAGTGGCGACTCGGAGGAAGATTTCCGTCCTCTACTGTCATCGGAGATCCGGAACGAGGACGGATACTGATGCAGCGCGTCGTTCCACGACTCTTGAAGCTGATCATAAGGTTTATAAGGATTTTGCTTCCCGAGCCAAACGGGGGGAACGAGAACAGTCCGATTGAGCTTCTTGCCAAGCATGAGGGCCGTCGCAAAGGCGCTGCGCTGCTGGTCGAAGCCTGAATGGGGTAAGAACCCGATGTAGCGTTCTTCGGGATCATTATGGGTCGGATAGTTGGCCTTTCTTGGAAGCATCGACACCTTGATGGACTTATTCCGAGACGCCCGATCGGTGACTGCGGATACCCAGGACGGCTTGGGTAGTTGGTTCACCGCTTGGCGTACGCCAGACTTGACACCGTTTCGAAGCACTCCAAGAGACTGTTGTAGTTTGGAGGGCATCGGAGATACTGATATAGAGTGCTCGAGACCGTCATCGGGTAGGGGCGCGTAGAGAATGATGAGCAAGATGCAAATCAGCGCCGTCCAAAAAGCCACGGCTCGGCTCGATCGATACCGCCTTGACCCCAAGCGATACATCAGAGGTCTCAAACCGGTCTGAGCTGGCTGCGGGCATCCTTCTGCTGGTAGGAGTGGCGAGTATGCAGACGAGGTATCGGCCATCGAAATTCCACTCGCACCGGTGCCACCGTCGCCGAGGCCTGCCTGTGTCCCTTGACGCGACGCTGGGAAAGGCGATGATGACGATGACGAAGACAGTGATCCATGGCTCCAGAGCCATCTTTTTGAAGTGTCGCCATTTTCGACCGTTCCTCGATTGGATGGCGTGCGTTGGTCGAGCCCTCCCGAGCAAGGTGGAGCCGTCGAGCGATGAATGGGTGGCGCTCGCCGAGGTCTCGAGTGGGGACTTGGTGCGCAGGCTTGGACGAGATTCGCAGCGACTGAGTCAGACTTGGAACGGACGGGCGCAAGCACCTCACCCGACTGCCAACGTGTCGGCGGCGAGTCAGACGCCATTGAGTCGTGTTGTAGTTGCTGTTGTCCTGGTTTTCCGACTATGGACTCTGAAGTAGTGTTATACTCGTTTAGTCTGCGTGGTAGCATGATTGCCCAGCGGACGACCTCCGTTAAGGCTGCTCACCTACGTTGGCAAGGCGACAGGAGATGAGGCGGTGCGATCGTTCGGCAACGGGAGAGCAGATTTCCACAGAAGGGGAGGCTAGTACCTTCGAGGTAGAGGTGTGGCCCAGCTACGTCCGTCGTGATGGCACTGTCGGGTGATCCTAACCAACCGCCAGATTGCTTCTGCCGCCGAAGAAGGCCAATCGAGAAATCAAGTTCCAACAACCCTGCAACCCCACGTGGCAGGAGCGGTCAGGACTCGTCGAGCGAAGGCCCGTGCGCCGAACCCCAAGCTCTCGGCTGTTCCACGTGATCTCCGTGACTGGACAGGACTGAGCAAGGGTAGGTTATGTCTTGCAAGGGTATATTGATGCGAAGGGGAGAGAGATGAATGCTTGGTTGGTATAATTATCCTACACTGGATCTTATTACTGTACTGTATCTATTAAGTGTCTGTTTGATCCGCAAATGGTCCCCCGCCAGGGACCCTGAGCCAAGAAAGGTTGTGCGTACGCGTCTCATCTGAGAGGTGAGCGCCCGTTGTACGATCAATTACTCGGCAAAAGAAGCTCATCGACACCCTTTTGCATCTCGGTCCACCACGATTCGATGACACCCTGCTGGAAGCCGTTCGAGTCGTAGCCGAGCGAAAGCCACAGCTTGCCGACGAAAGTGTATGCGAAAAGGAGAATCGCCCCCGCTCGTTGCCGCGATCCAGTTGTGAGAGTGTGCATTTGAATGCCGTGGTAGTCCTTGTGCACATAAATGGCGTCGAGGTTGCCGAGCATCGATAAGCCCATTAAAGCCGTGCTCGGTGCTTTTGGTGAAGTCGTCGACTCGGCGAGTTGAGGAGTGACAACCGGGGCCACAGGGCCGAGTGTCTTTGCCAGGTTGCTCGCCAACTTCGACTCTGTGGCATCGTCTTCGAAGGAGATACCGAGACCTTGGAGTTGGCTCGGCAACTCTGCTAATGCCAGCTTCTGCTGACGTCGCCGCTCGTCCTCTCTCTCGAAGCCAATGCTGCGTCGCTCGCGTTCGAGGGCCATGAGCTTGCTGCGCGGGGCGAGCCACCTGCCCTTGACCACGGCCGAAGTCTGCTTGCGGACGACCGAGCTCCGATGCCAGAAGGTTCGCTCGACCGAGATGGTGGAGGGCAAAAACGAAGGCAGAATAATGTTGTAGTACCCGATGGCGATGTGATACCAGTCGTCGTCGGCCTTGGTGAGATTGCCTCGCATGTTGAGCGCCGAGTAGATCATGACGGGCAACTCCACGTCGCGTTGAGGCGTCGATCTAATGTAAGCCAGATTTGAGAGAGAGAAGACGGCATGAGAAATGGTGGTACCGTGGGTCTTGCAGTTGCTCAGGATCTTCTTGGTCTTGGCGGTATCGTAAGCGACGGTCGACACGAGCGTCTTGCGCTCTCCAAGCTTGGCGCGAGGGAATGCGTGACCTCCCTATAGAATGCAAGGCAAGAGTGGACTGCGTCAGGAGATTTCATCACGTCTGACATCAGGCCACCACGCTCTCAACTCACGATCAACTTGGCCTGACTCTGGTTGTATTCGACCCGAGCTCCGGCCCATGCCATTCGACCCCATCCCTCCGGTGTGACCAGCTTCGCCTCCATGGCTTGAGCTAACTTTTCGACAGGGAACGCTGAGGACGCAGCCCCTTCGTCGGCGGTATCTTCGACGACACTCGCCATCTCGGGGAAGATAGGTTTTACCACCTGCTCCCGCAAGACCGCCTCGAGATTCTTCACCGCGGCAGCTCCCTCTGCGGCGTCAGCGTTGTCGGCGAGCAAAGTGAAAATTTCGTTTGCAGTCGTGTGCAAAGCCATGCCGTCACCGAGGAAATGAGTGCTGAAGAGGTACATGTCGTACTCTTGCTCGGTCGCGGCATCAAAGGATGCATCGGGCGTGCTGAAGATGAGATAAGACAGGCGCGCATCCGACAGCGTGCGATCCCCGTTGAGGTAGGTATCCAGGAGAGCTGAGTTTGACATGATAATTAAGTCAGTTCCAGAGCATAGTGAATAAGCATAGAGACTCTGACCAACCTTTGGGATCTTGTCTGGTCCTGAGCTCCATGAGCGACTTCGCCTTCCTTCTGGCCTCGGCCATACTTGTTGGGGGCTCGTAACTGCATTATGATAGTTTGTGAACCTAAAAATTTAGTTGAAGCACTCTTTGTCCGACAGTAATTTGGGCTCACACGAAGCGGATCTCGTGCACGTCGTGGTATTCGACCGAACTTGCAAGAAGCTGGTGTCGCAAGGTCATCTCGGTCCAGATGTTGAGCAGCCGCTCGGTGACCATTAGATGCGACTCGGCACGGAAGCCGATGTGAAGGTACATGTCGTTGACACCGCTCTCAACGCCCTCTCCTCGACTCCCAAGGTAGTACGATACTTCGGTGGGCCCGAGCCGCCGCTTGAAACATTGCTTGCTCGCGTGCGTCAAGTTCAGGGACTGAGGAGAGTCGGGACCGTAGACTTCCCAATCACTGCAAAAACGTTTTTGGAAAGGGATCGATGTTAGCACATTGCTGAACCCACAAACAATTTTCCCAAGCGCCGTGGTCACGCGGACGATATGAAAAGGGGCGCGCGCGGAGAAGGGTCGCTCGAGCCCCTTCCAAAAGCGTGGCGCCTGAACTTGGGGAGGCACTCACAAGCATCGCGGGCGGCTGTCACCCATTGAGGATCGGTCGCCAAGGTCCACAAACTCAAAGCCAGAAGGTGTTCGCAACAATGGTGACGTCGGGGCCCGGCCTTCAGTCAAGGTGGCATTCACGTCGAGGGGGTCGACATGCAACGGCGTGGAAGGCAGCGCTGCCGTCGATCGCGGTGAGGAGCCACTGCCGTTCGCTTGCGGTTGGGCGAGAGAATCTCGGCCAGCCTGGTCGGTTGCGACGGTGGGCATGGCCAGAGGGGGCGTCCAAGAATCAAAAGGGGTCGAGAAGATGGAGGAGCTACAATGTGATGTAGGTGACCAGCTCAGAGATGGGGTGGCGTTGCAAGAGCATCCTTTGTCGTCGTTGAACCCGTTAGAGGTTCGGCGAGGGGAGTACGAGAACCGTGCTGAGTCGGGCGCGCGAGTCCGTGCGGCGCATACATCCACCTCCCCCGGCGCGTTGAACGCGGTGCCGACTCGAAGAGGGTCGATCGTATCCGAGCTCGTGTCAATGCGACCGAGGTCGACTCGAGATGTAGCAACAACGCTCTTCTTGCTGTTACCAGCTAAGTAAGCCGCAAAATTGGCGGCATCTTGCTTGTGGTCCACGAGAGCCGGCTCCGGGGTCTGCAGCGGCGCCACTGCTGGCTCACGGTCTTTGAGTCGTCGGGGCTGGTGGGACATCGTCATCAGCATGGTCGGACAGGAGGCACGTCGGTTGAAGTCGATCAGATTCGGATCAGTGCTGTGTGATCAGGTCGACAAAGGCTCTTGGAAGTGTGTGTGGAGAAAGCGAGTAAGTCAGAGATCAGGTGGAGAAGGAGCAGACAGCAAAGCTTACACCGGCCGGTGCAGAAATCTCAACTCCGGGGTGCCGGCAAGGGGCGGCGAAGTGAATCTCGCTGCCCCGGGGTAACGAGATTTCTGCGACCAGTCGTTGAAAGGCCATGTCGCAGTCTCAGATGGTCTTGCTTCTCGCTATAATGAAGAGGGACGGTAAGAATCAAGACGTTGTTTCCTCAACAGGAAGGAGGACCACCCGATTGTCTCGTACGCTACAGAGACAAGTTTCTTCGACGGTCTCGCAAGCCGGCCCGTGGAGCTGTCCCTGACCGACACGCCAGCGGCTGCCGCCCGACACTGGCGTGGGGCCGGCTCCAAGTGGACTCGAGCGCTTGATCAGAAACCTCAATCGAGATTCAACAGGATGGGCAATTGGCCTTTGGCCTTCGATTCGCTGGTTGGCTTTGTCAGATGGCCTGGCGCCGTGAAGACAAGCTCGTCGGCCTCACTCGACACTTTCTGAGCTCCATCGTTAGAGTTCTTCCGCGTCGCCGCAGCAATGTTTCTCATGACTGAATCCTCCGACATCTGACTCCCCGATAATTCACTCGAATAGTTCTCCAGTGCTTCTTCTTGTGCTTGTGAACCTGGCGAAAAGCGACATTGTCCTTTCGAGCGATCGAATTACGGGAGCGAGCTGAGGGGTCGAACGTCGTCATCACGGTTGGCAGGGGCGCGTAGCCGTCCGTGTCAGAGTCCTAGCTGTCGCTTCAACGCGATTGCGCACCTCAACCACTGCCTCATGAATCAGCAGATTCAAAAGCATCTTGACTTGAGATTTGCTGGCTAAGCAACGAGGTTCTTCTCATTCGAAAGGGCTGGACGCCGGCCGCGCAGAGGCTGAGACCCCACAGAGTGAAGCCACGCACAGGTGAGACACGACCGCAAGTGAGACACGGCTCGCATATGCTAAAGAGTGGCCCATCGTTCCCCGCGCCGTCGAGGCTATGATCACGTGAACGTGAGAAGCTATTAGGGTTTGGGTCTGTCTGGTTGCAATTTAGGTGATCTCAGAGCAAGTTGGTGTAGCCTACAGATTTCAGGGTGCGCCTGGTCCTCGGTGTCGACGCAGTCACCTGCGTACCTGCGGCTAGCGTTCAGCTGTATGCGCTTGGTCTCCGGTCGGGCACGTGACCAGAAGCGGTCGACCGTTCGCAAAACGCCCAAGAACGGCGCCACGGTCACGTGACGAGGACTCTCCTGCAGCTGGCCCGATTTCCTTCAAGTGCATCGGTATGTGCACCGCGTGGATAGCCTACCTTCCAATGACTGTGGAGGATGTTGGTGACTTGCGATCGTGGCACCGGGGACGGCCACCATAAGTTGCAATAAGCGAGTTCTTACTCGTGGCAATAAGCAATGGTCCAATACAGCGTTTCTCAGATTCTGTCTCTGAACAAGACTAGCTGAAAATTCAAGACTAAACCTAAAATACAACGTATGCACCTCAAGTTGACGCTTTCCTGAAGATAATCTTTATAACGGACGGACATACGTTACTGACCGATACCAAAGCTTCCGTTTGCTTCTGACCCGTTCGAATTCGCTATTTATTTGTGCAAGCTTGACGAAGCCGATCAATGGCGAGCGCTCGGGCCTCCCAGAATGCCGGCGCGTCGAGCACAGACCCCCTTTCTTGCGCGCGCTCAAAGGGAAGCTCCTGGGACGTGCCGATCCGGGCGCGTCTTCGCTCGAGCCGCGTCGTGTGATTGTCGCCTTCGGGAGTCGATATCGCTTCACTCTAACTGGGGCCACTGTCTTTGCTGGTTCATGTTGCCCGTCGATGGCGTCTCCAACAAGTAATGAATCCTCCTCGTGGCAGCACGCCGCGTCCGCCTCTCGAGTCGTGAATGGCAGTCTCTCCCCGTCTCACCAGTACTTGGCCTCGCTCTGGCCCGACTCGGACGCGGACGACCGTGAAGCCCTCTTGCACCCTTCGTCGATCTCGTCCGCACCGTCTTCACCCACCCGCCTCAAGACTCATCGTAAAACTCCGTCTGACTCCACGCATACACGCAGTGGCTCGCTCGGCCTCCCTCGAGTCGCACCCGCATCGCCCCAGGAAGATCGCTTCCCCAGCCACCAGCGCGAATCGGCATCGTCGAGCAAGGCGGTTGCGCCGGTCTGGCACGCTGTGTTGACGTGGGCGAAGTCGAAGCGGCACTGGAGCCCCCATCGGCCCAAACTATGGTTCTTGTGCCTGTCGTTGGTCTTCTTCGCCGCTTTCGTAGTCGTCAACATGAAGGCAGACTCGCGTGAGTATAACTTGCACTGCTGCCGCCGGAAAGACCGTAGCGCGGCGTCGCCGATGATATCCGGCGCGTCGATCTGAGTTTCTTGGCCTGAACTCGAGTCTACCATTCTCTTAGTATGCTGAAGAGAAATGAAGGGTGAACATAAGCTGATTGCATGTTGATCCCCCCCTTTGTATCCAACAGTGCAGCGGTATGCCCCCCTTCCGGAGCGTATCGAGATTACCCTGAAGCCGGCCGATTCAATAGTACCGCCTCCGTGAGCGAACCCGTGCAAATCTAAACGGTGCTCTTCTTCCTCACCTCCTCTCTTGTTTTTGCCATACGGTACAGAGATTCAAACGAGCGCTTCCTGGGATATTTGCCACATTCTGGATTCCACAATCAACGCAGTGCGCTTCAGAATGCCTTGCTGCTGGCAAGAGCGTTGAATCGGACGCTGTTGGTGCCACCTATCGTAAGTAGCACAGATCCATCTGAGTTTTGGGCAACCCTGCTCATCTTTTCTCCTGGTCGTGGTTGCCAAGTGGGTTGGATGGCCTATACCAACGCGTCATTACGAAGAGCTGGTGAGTACCCAAGTTTTGACCGCTCGTTCACCGCGCTCAGCTATGGCGCTCAGCTACGCCGGTCGCACAAGCTAAGATGACCTCTTTCCTTTTATGGCTCTCGACAGGCGAAGATATGGACAGACGTCATGCTTGTAAACTCGGAAACATTCGGCATCGACTCGCTGGTCCCCGGTTCGGAACTGAACGAGCCAGGTGGCTACCCTTCCACTCTCGAAGACTTTCCTTTCCCGACCTCAAAAGCCGATGATCCTGAGCTGGTGGAGAAGGCGGCAGGGCGCCAAAAGGCCATGGCAGAGATGTGGGAGAGAAAGGGCTACCAGGTTCGAGCAGATGGCTACCCGATAACCAATCTCACCAGCAAGGAATGCAAGAGCTGTGAGTCTAGAAAGGCACGATGAAGACCACCATTTTACTGATTGCTGCACCTCCCATAGTCTCAGCAGAATGTCGGCATACCTACAAGGACACTTTTCTCGCTTGGAGCTCGCTGGTGGATCTGACTGTGCTTCAAAAGGAGGTCAAAATGCGAGATCGGTGGGACATGCGAGAGCGAGCCATCGAATCGATGCTCAGTGTCACTAAAGACGATATCGTCAGTTTCCGCTGTCGCTGGTCAAACCCTGTCGTCTGGGCACAATCTCTCTCAGTTTGCTAACCCAGCAATTCTATGACCTCCCTAGTACGTGCTCAAGGATCGTCAAAACTACGATTTTCAGTTCGTGGAGAAGGAGAACGAGGACGGTGCCCTCATTCATTTCACCGACGACCCCTCGACGCACTGGGCGCGCGTCGTCTCGATCCCGGTCCTGCGCCGAATGTCGCAACGCGTGCTCCTCGTCGGATCCCTGTTCGGTCACGATCGACTCCTTTCTGAAGACAGACAACATGATATCGAAGAGATGGAGCGGTATGCGCGCTTACTGGCGTTCCGCACGCCCGAAATCCTCATTCCTGCCGACGACATTTGCCGGCGGCTTGGCGGAGCGGGCACATTCCTCGGCGTTCATGCCCGAGTCGGCGACGGTACCTTTGCCAAGTACAGTAAGCGCAACATGAAGTCCACGTGGGAAAATCTTTTGGAAGGACTCGGCGTGGAGAAAGACGACGTCGACTCGCTGTGGCAGTCGCGGGGATTTGAAGGAGCACCTGCAAAGCCGATGCCCGCGCCGGTGGCCCAGCGAGGCGACAACCAAGCGGTTCAGTCAAGCTCGTCGCAACGGAAACACAGTGCCAGACGGCCGAAAAAGAGCATTCCAGTTACGCCAAAGCAAGATGACCAACCGCGCTTTAGACCCCGCGCGTTCCGTCTCGTCGATCGCGATGGCTCTGACAAGGCCGCGCTCGCAACCAAGCTCGATCATCTCACCTGTCGTTCACCACTACACGCCGCGCCGGAGCTCCTCAAATTCAACATCCCACTCTACCTTGCCACGGACTCACGTTCTCCCTTGGACGATATCAGTCTCTCGCCTTTCTTTCGCTTGTTCCCGTGCACGTTTATCCTTTCCGATTTCGAGGAACCTAACGAGCTGAATATGGGAATGGCAGTGAGAAGTTTGGATCGATTCAAGCGCCTGATTAATGCGGCGGATGGGCTACCTCTTAGGAGGTTCTTCACCCCCTTCCTCGAAGCCGTCGTCGCAGCCAAAGCAGGGGTTGTCAGGGGCACCCGTGGAAGCACTTTTTCAGGCAAGTGATAGACCTCCCCTCTGTACATTTCCCTGCCAACTTCGTAATTCAAGCTAACGTTTGATCGACAATGAGCAGGCTACACCCAGAACGAGCTACACGGAGCTTACGCTGCCGACATAGCCTAATCCTTCTCGAGCACCCACCAACTCACTGTCGTTCTCGGCGTCTATCACGTAAATGTACTCCTTTGTCTCTCGTTTTCTTTCATCGCGCTCTCCTTCCTCCCGAAACATGTCTCATTAGTACGCATATGAAACATGGCTAGTTGTGATTACACCTGAAAATCCTTACGACAGTCCCTTGAGACACAAATTCCAGGAAGATACAAGAAGACCTTTATGGTATATGGGTGGAGTGAGGTTTGGGTCTCACCGCTACCGAGGAGGTAAGTTGACCCAAGCCCTTTCGACGTACTTCATCTTGATGTACGTGCCGATCGTCTTGTCCGTCGGCACGACCTCGACAGGCCTCCGAGCCTCATAGATAGAGTTCGATTTTACGTTCCCGACGGATCGGATGGCGTCGATCTGTTCGTCGGTCCAATCATCGAGCTCGATAGATCGGACTTTCGAGACGTGGGTGCCTAAGCCGCGATGCACGCCGGAACATCGTATGCAGGTGAAGATGCCGAGGGACCAGCTGGCCCATTTCGGATCTGGTAGAAACGAATCAGCTTGTCAGCTCTGAGCCTCCTCCTCTCTGGAGAAGACCGGTCTGAGACGTACCTCTGGCGCCACAATCGGCGCAGACATCGTTCCCAGGCTCTTTGGCCAGGCTCTGAATCTCATCCGCATTCTTCTGTCTCCGTTCTGCGGGCGTCGCAATCGGGATCGGCGGCTCGTTCGCACCGTTCTCGCCAGGCTCAGGGCCCAACTGATCAATAAGCGCCGAGACACGCCCCAAGATCATCCGATCAGCCTCGGACAAATCCTCCGCCAGGTCATCCAAACCACTCCCATTCCCGGACCTCCTCTCCCCAACATGGTCGAAAATTTGTCGGCCTTCATTGAGTGAAGGCGAAGGTTTGGGGGAGCTTGCGATGATGAAAGTTTGAGGCTCTGGGTGGCTTGGAAGGGATGATGTTGAAGCTTTGTCCTTAGCGGCCCGAGATCCTTGGTCCCGTTTGGCTTTCATCTTGGAAGCCAAAGAAGTGCGACGGGAGAGAGGTTCGCTGACCCACGAGGTGAGGCGATTGGAGAGGTGGTGACCAATCCCGAGGGCCGGTTGAGAAGGGGACGAAGGTAACGAGGTGGGGCCTGAGAGCCCGGGCGATCGGAGAGCCGCGTTGGCTCCATTGCTGGCTGGGGCACCGGGCGGGCCGAAATCGCCGAAGAAGGCGGAGGAGCCAGTGAGCCGGCTGGCATCAAAGTGCCGTACGGACGAGGTGCTTGGGATAGACAAGAATTAATGTTAGCCGTGTGCGATTCTGAAGCGAATACATGACCACATACCCGTTCAGTAAGCTCTCGATCGATTTGCTGATGGCGTTGACCCAGTCATTCATTTCGGCTTCGTGTGTAGCTTGGTAGATGCGACGGCTGTCAGGGGTCAGAATCTCGAAGCAGAACCTGCAAAGTATAGATATGGGACGTCAGATCTTGCTCGAACTCCCTTTGTTTTTAACTACAGAACATACCTCCTCTCGGTGTTGTGCGAGACGCGAACAGATGCCGCGGCAAGATTGATGGGCGTGTTCTTGATGTCCCTTGGTCTCTGCCAATCCACAAACTCGACGAGCTGTCCTTCGCTGAGTACGCACCAGTGCGCGGTCCAACTACCTCCTCCATCTCCTGCGATCGTATGGGAGGACCCCTTCGCAGTTGCGAAAACAAGACCTTCTTTCCGACGCATCGATACTGCGGCCGGGTTCGCTGATGCTTTCGCTGCAGCGATGTTTTGGTTTAAGCCACAAGGTACGACCTGCTCTCCGGGAGATGTCGAGGGAAGGGCAGGCATTGGTGGAGATGATGAGGATGCTGCGAAGAGTGCATGCGACGTAGGAGAGGTCGAAGACGATGAGGGGGAGAACACTCGCTGGGTTTGTTTGACGAAGCTACGTATTCGTTCCCTCGTCGATTCGGATGTCTCGACGGCAGCCTCCTGGAAGCTCGGGATCGAAGCACGCTTCTTGGGACTTGAAGTAATCGGGTTGGCCGCACTGGTGCTCGTGCTCTTTCGCCTTCGGCTAATGGAACCCACTCCACTGACTCGACTGAGGGCTGATCCGTTCGAGGCCGTCTCGTCGTCCGTCTCACTAGCCTCCGGATCTTCCCCTCTCAACCCTTCGGCAAGCGCTCGAGACAAGGTCGCGCGAGCATGGTCCCGACTCTTGTTGCGTGCAATCTCGGTCGCTTCCTTGGTCACGGCCCGTGGATCGTCGGCAATACCGGCCCACAGCCGTAGCCACGTGCAGATGAGCACTTCTTCGGATTCTACGAGCGACTCAATAGTTGCAAAGTATTCGTTGCGATGTGCTTCAAAGCTCTGGTTGCGTTGCTGTTGCTTGAGATCGAGCGACTCGGCTTTGGAGATGTCGGCGGTCCGGGACAGGTACTGCCGAGGGTATAGTCCGAGCCATCAGCCGGGCCTCGAGCAAACGGATGACATCCCAAGGCGACGCACCTTTGACAGATCATGGTAATAGTCCCTGGTGTCATTGTCGAACTGCTTCCTTCTCGCTTCGACGAGCTTGAGCCTCTCCATCCCGCCCTTCATCCTCATGATCCACTCCTCGAGTCGATCCCTCTCCGAACCCCTTCGCTGCCTCTCCTCTTGCCGCTTCTTCTTCAACGCGCCATCGTACAGGCCGGCCAGAATATCACTCCTCGTCGTACTGCTCGCCGCCGCGGTGGACAACTGCTCGAGGTGACGGTCGATACGGTCTTGAGCAGCCGAATCGTCGCGGTTCGCGTCGACCGCGTCCGCGGCGGCCTTGCAAAGCTCCTTCAGCGTGCAGCGAAGTGAGCGTGCCCTGATCTCGTACGAATGAACGAGCGCCCGAAAGAGTGGTCCATCCTCGAGTGGAGATGACGGGGGTGCGGTCGTCGTCGTCGTCGCGGTCGAGGTCGAGGTAGAGGCCGAGGCCGAGGCCGTCGAAGCACGAGGTGGGGCAGACACGGCCGAGGTGGAAGAAGCGTTGGCTGAGCTCTCGTCTACTACTGCAGCTGGCACGTGCGAGTTCGTCGAAGCCATCCGTTCGGTCCCAATACGGTTGCCTTGCTTTCACACGGTCCGGTGGCAGGCGGACAAGCTTGGATCAGGGGTCGCGGGCTGAACTGGACCGCTTGACCGGCGGCGAACGGAGGTTGGAGCCGAGAAAGGGCCGCGTCGATCAACGCACGCCGGGGCGGCGCCGGGCGGGGCCACGCAGCCGTGTGTTCGTGAATGCACGTTTGCCACCACGTCGTCACGTCTGAGTCGACCAGGGAAGTCGTTGGTGATTGTTCGTCGCCCAATGGGGGTGTGGTACGCGGTGCGCTGACTCGCTCGATCCGTCTCCTCCGGTCGGCACCGTCTCTGGCCCAAGACTCGCGTTGAGTGAGCAGAGTCAACCAGAGTCAACCAGTCTCAGGCCATGGCTCCGGCAAGCCCTGCCACTGGGTCAGTCGCCGCGCCGACTCGGTTATTTGGGAACTCGCACTCACCTTATAGAGCTGCCACCACTATGGGTCATTTTATGAACGTTGTTTTGAAAAATCATGGGGCAATCTGCAAGAACGAGCAATGGGGTACAGATATTCATGTTCTCTGAGCCTGCTCCGAAGCTTAAGGACGAGCTTCGGGATCAGCTTTTGCGCCAGACGATTGATTCTTCGAGGCCGAGACGATAACTACGAAGCACTTGGATGACCATGTAAATAAAAGGTAATGAAGGGAGGAAAAGAGTGGAATGCGTTCCCAGTAGAGAACGCAATCTGCAAATCACCATCTAGTGCTGCCTGCGAGAGCAGCGGAGACGAGTCGAAGGCGTGGGGCTGCGAGAGAGAGAGCTCGGAGGGAGGGAAGCGCTGAGTCAGCATCGTCCTCAGCTGAAGAACAACGCACCAGCGTAACCTTAAGTGAATAGCGCAAAGTCGCCGAACCGACTTGTTGTAAATGTTAACGACATCGGCGAGGCAGATGGTATCGTAGTCGGAGCATGGCTCGAGACACCGTGGACAACTTCGGGCGAGTAACGGAAACTGATCTGGATGCCGCACTTGGAACGAGGCGCAATTCTTGGCCAAACAGGGTACTAGTAGTACGCGACGCGAGCATAGATCAAGTGACCGTGACGGCAGGCTCGCCGTTCTTGGACGTTTGGAAATTGTCGTAGAAGGCGATTGACTTCTTGGTGCAAGCGCTGCGCAGTTCAAATGGCAAGACTCCGGTGGGAGTCAGTGGTTTTTTTTTGTATCAAACCTGATTAGATTTCACATATTCGGTTATCTACGCAAAATCAATGTTTCTTGAAAAAGGGGGTTGGACTTATGTAAAGTCATAGCCACTAGATCCATGCAGCCCCCACACTCCTGAAACCACCAAAAGAAACTACTACGCACAAGCGACGGACGAATTTCGCAGCTTCAACTTGTTCTCGATGAAAATGCCGAAAAACTCACGGAGCGATGATGGCGACACACGTGCCGTGAAAAGCTTTATAGCCGATATTGCACTTCATGGAGCACTTGCCGTCACTCTTGCAGATCGCCGAGCCGCTTTCGCACGAAGGTCACTTGGCGGGGTCGTAGACACAGGGGTGGTGGAGACGCGCTGCTTGCAGGTGATGACCTGGTAGTACAGGTAATGTTGCACTGCCAGAGGTCTTCTCACCGTTCCCGGCGGCGGGACACTTGGAGAATCATAAACCGGGATGCTGGCAGTGCAAATACCGTTGACGTTACGTGTAGCCGGTGGTGGTGCAGACGGCGGCGGCCGGTCGGTAGGCGCGGGCCACTTCAGGTCACGTCGCAGACGACGCATTTGCCGTAGAACGTTGACCCCGAGGTGAGGGTGGCGAACCAAGGGGTGGCTGCAAGCAAGAAAGCGAAGAGTCGCATGGTGATGCAGTCTGGTGTAAAAGTGTGAAGTGAATGTGTTAAGTTATGCGATTAGACGCCGAGTTCGGAAGCGGGGAAATGATCGTCAAGAGAGAGAGAAGAGAGAGAAGAGAGAAGGCGACTCGCCGGCCGGGAAAATTGTTCGACTTGCTCTGATCGAGCCGGGGAGGAAAAGTCGGCAGATGCGGTGGGGCGAGACGACGATGCATGAACCGAACGTCAGAAGCCTACTGTAATTTTTTTGGCTCGAATAATTTGAAGGATGAATTGCACCAGGCCGCAAAAAATTGAGGAATCGATTGCACACTCAACTACCGAAAAGATCCCCACCGAGCTCAACCGCAGTGGGAACCGAAACCAGCCAAAAGTTGAAAGAGGGCATATAGTGCACACAATCATTCATGCCACACTTCAAGAGAGTTATCATTCGCTTCAAACTCGACGGAGGGAATTTTTTTACCAGAAACTATTCCTTCACATCCCGATCAGCAAGCCTCACTCTCAAAGGCAAGCGATGGCCCAAGTGCTCCTCGTCAATAACCAAAGGTCTCGTCACGATCAAGGATCTTCGAGAGAGCTTGTTAATCATCTCTTGGGCTGAATCGCGGGGCAAGAACTCGAAATTGTCGAGAAGAACCGAGGCGATCCTGCCAAGGTACGTGGAAAGAGGGATCAGGACAGGCGCACGTGGTGATCCCAAAAATTGCGCAAAAGGGCTTACACCTTGATCTCTAGGACGCTTTGAAGAGTAGTTCGAGAGAACTGTCAGTTTATCGAATTGATGAACCCCATCTGCTCACAACTCACGCAAACCGATAGCCAATACAAGCCCTCGGACCGGCCATGAACGTCATCAAGTTCGAAAAAACGCCCACGTTACCCGAGATGGCCCCCTTTTCCGCTGCTTTGACGAGCCAACGCTCGGGGACGAACTCGTCGGCGTCATCACCGAAGATGATTGGGTTGGTGTTGACGGCGCTGATGGGAATGACGAGAATTTGGTTCTTCTTGATTTCGACTGGGAGTAGGGTGGATGGGGTGATCAGAGCGGGTCTGGACATGCGGACTTGAGCACGAGCACGCCTCAGAGGTAATTGACGCACCTGAGTCCATGAACTTGCCATCGACGGCCTTAATTGGAACCCCCAGTGGGATCACATCGTCTTCCGATGCTTGAAGAGCTATTCAAGCGTTAAGTAAAAGCCACGATCAGCTCACCGAACTCGAAGAGACTTTTGCTCCCAGCTCCGCTGCTGACGCACTCGACAAAGCGACAGGAGGTTCCAGCCTCAACACCTCTCTCACGACAGCATCGAGATAGGTCAGTCCGTTTAGATCCTCGGCGTTAAGCTCATCTTGACCATGTTCCTGGAATGCATTGGCTCGAGCATGACGAATCTCTTGACGTGTTCGAGCTTGGATGGAGGGATGGAGGGAGAGGTAGTGTAGAAGCCAGCTGAGGGTCGTCGACGTCTGCGAATAGGTTCCGGAGATCGAGTCAGGAATGCCCTATGTGCATAGACAACTGGGTGAATAAAGTGACCGTTTCATTCCCCGCAAACAGGAACGTCTGTAGATCCCAGAGGGTGTCAGCCCGAGGACACGTGTGTAGCTTAGAGCCGTTGCCACTGCGGTCGACTCACCGCGATTTGACCGCGCAGCTCTACATCACTCATCCGCGACTTGGCTTCGCCGGAGTTCGATTTGACTTTGATGACACCCAGCATTCACCGTCGATGATTTAAAGCCAAGTTCAGCCAAGACGACTCCAACCGCACTACCCGTGCCAGCAGATGGTACTTACGCAGCAAAGTGATTAAATCCTTGCCACCCCCTATACTCATCTCCGTCCCTCCACCACCCGCACGTAACTCCTCTCTCTTTTCCTCAATGATATTCCTACTGACTCTCTCCATCGTTTCAGTGAAATTACGAATCAACTGTACCCTCTTGTTCGGGACCAGTTTGCTGAGGTTGATGTTGGGAAAGAGGGTGGCGAAATGACCGGTCAGACGGGTGAGGAGGAGTTGGGAGATGGGCACTTTTTTAGGGATCGATCCCCCGCCGGTCAAGATACTTTGAAAAGCAGAGGCGAGCTCGGATGGGGTTCCTGAGAGAGCTCCACAGTCATAGCCGAAGCCGGCTGATGTGGGGTCACACCTGCGTCAGCTATGCAGGGACGGATCGTTAGTGTGATGTGACTTGGTCAACTCACCGACGCCAATCGTGTCCAATGTCAATTTCGATAACCACTTCAAAACATCCAACACGACCACCCCCTCCTCGTGCGTTTCGTCCCATTGCTCCATCTTCTCGTTCGAAGCGAAAGCCTTCTCATCCGAATCTGAGGTCTCGATCAGTGCGACCCATCGATCCTTGAGCGTGTATGAAAGTTCAAAGAACGTCGGGACGAGGTTACGCAGTGCCGAAGGGGAAAAGGCAGGTATCATGATTCGTTTCTGACGTTTGTGGTCATCACCTGCAGGGAGAGTGAACACCACCCGAGAAGTCATGAATGATATCAGGCCCGATCGCCCCGTGCGCAACAGGAGCCTCGAGTGCGAACACCTCACCTTCAGCGAACAACAACCCGCTGCCCAAATTCCTCGCCAGATTACCCCTCACTTCCCCCGGTTTCACGAACTTGTACCCATTCTGTACCAAAATATAACTCAAAGCGACCGGGTCCGTAATGCACAGCCTTTGTTCGCCCAAGAAGCCCCTGAATTTGAAGAGACCGCCGTATTGTCTGGACCAGTGTTTTTGAGGTGCGCCGGGGGGTGAGGAACTGATTTGATCGAGGTCCCCGAGGAGGAAGGAGTGCGTTGGAGGACAGGGTAGACGTGAGAAGTTGTTGTAGCGCCGGAAATGTGACCAGAGGGTGAAGAGGAGGAAGGAAATGACTTGGAAGAGAATCACGGCCAGGGTCGTTGGGAGGAGGTGGGGCCAGGCTGAGGAGGCCCATTGAGAGGCTACACCGGTGTCCATGACGCTTTGCTCGACGGCAAGGCTCGAGGTCGTGAGGTGTCGAAGGAAGAGGTAGCTGAAGTTCGATTGTAATCCCGAATCCATCCGGGTGGCCCCGACTTCGCGAGACGGACCAAGATCCAGAGCGCAGTGTTTCATCCCAGATCGATGACACACCGACCCGACCCAAGCGTCAAGGCAAGGAAGGCACCTTCCTCGGGACCGGAGATCGAACCGAGAATAAGCGCTAAAACTTCGGGCAATGAGTGAGGGAAATGAAACACCCGGGAATGGGTACCCTACACGCGCGACCCTCGCTCGCACGGATAACATGAGTCCGTGTCCAGTACGCGTTCCTTATGAAACCCTTCTGCAAAACTTAGATTTTGGTACTCTGGAATCCATATGGAATGTAAAACATTACAGCATCAGCTCACTAGCGGTTGCTATGAATGGAGTAGATGTTAAGCATCCCCAAACAGTTGATCAACCGTCTGCAATAGGTTTCATGCGCTCAGAAAATGGCAATCTCAACTTCTTCTCGTGTCCAGCGTGGAATTCGTATGATCCAGCACCGGGAAGCTAGCGCGAGTCAGACCCTGCGGAAACCAGGAACATATCCGTGCGAAATTCCCATCCAAAAGGGCTGGCCGTGTAGTCCCACAACAAGACACCGCAGTGAGGAACGGGTGCAACTTTTCCGAACAACCCCCCCCCCCCAGCCACAAAAAGTGGGCGGCACCTCGCCCCGTCGCGAGACATGACACCCCTGTCTGACCCCGTGGTCGGTTGGGGCTTGTTAGCGCTTGTCATCTGCTTTGTATCGCGCTAACGGGTCTGTGCTAAGCGCGGCAACCGATCGTCTTACCGGTCAGGCGCCAGTCAAGAACGGAGAGACCCGTGACTTGCCGGAGTTCCAGGCTACTGGCGTGCCATCAATCCACGTTCCGGTGTGGGTGCCACGCCCCCACGTGCCTTGCTGTTGTGCGTCGAGCTTTAACCCCGTGCACTGATCATGTTGAGTGCTTGAAGGGTCCCCAGGTCCCCAGGTCTCCAGTTCCCCAGGCCCCCAGGCCCCCAGGTCCCCAGTAGCCGAGAATCGGTACACGATCTCAGTCGCCGAATTCATTGCGCGGGCCGTCGTCTCCTTATCCCCCTCCGCACTGGCGAAAGCTGTGTTCATCGAGGAGCCCCTTTCCCGAGTCGTCTCTCGAACTAACACGGGTCGGGAAATTCGACAGCTCACGGGGCTCGCATGAAAATAAAATAAGTGAAGTTCTCACTGGAGATGAGAGATAATAACAGGTTCGAGATTGGGGTATATTCGAGGGTGAGGACTTGCCGTCGAACCCGGCCGGCCTCTTTGCCTGAATCGTCCGGCTCTAAAGTGACCACCGCTTGAAGTTCAAACCTGCGTCGACGGCAGCCGGGTGATTACGGCCATGCAATGCGATCGGTTCATTCAAATTTAGAGCACCGAAAGGTTGAACGGCCGAAGATTTGCTGCAATCGATGTACACCCGAGCCAGCGGGTTTACTTTACTTTCTTTTTCCACATCGCTGAACCCAAGTTTCCTTTTTTGAGCGGTTGCGGTTCCGTGGGCCGTTGACGGAGTTGTTCGCTCTCATCCGGATCGCAGCCGAGCGCTCTCGCAAGCTCCCGCGCGCGAGTGCCGCCCAACAAACAGCCTGCCCGACCCCGTGCCAGCCTGCCCGTGTCAGCCTGCCGAACGGCTACCAACCCCTCTCCAATCTCATCAGAACTACCCCGCACACAGGAATGACGGACCACATCCCTTCCGGTACTGCTCATGAGGTAAGTCGATGCTGCTCCGGCTCGCTTCGACTTTATTCGCTGACACGCTGCGCCTGTTCGTCGTTGTTCGTGATGATGATGATGATGGATAGCATGATGGTCACTTGCGAGGTCAGTTCCGTCGCTGGTGCACTGCAGGGGGTGGGGGGTGGGGGGGTTTACGTTCCCTAACAAACACGGCCATTCTTTCTACTTCAGTCACCTACAATGACATCCACGTAGGTCTCCTCCACGTCGCCCTAGTCATCGAACTCGAGCTCCGCACGACTCGGTGCCAGGCTCGAGCTTTCGCAACCGATCCGAAGCTCGCAGCGCCTCTCTCGGCCGAGTTTCGGTCAAGAATCCTGGCTTCTCATCGGGTGCAAATCGGGCCCTAGAGGTCGACCATGGTCACGGGAAACCAAATTTCAGGTTTTGATCGACTCGGGGATGCAAGATCGACGCGACGTTAGGACGAAGCTCGTGCTTCCCCGCGCTTGCAGCCACAACTCGAGCAGCTCCAGGAGAGACAGGCACTCCGATCGACGAGTGTAGCTGACCACATGGAATCCTCCCTCTTTGTAGATGACAATCGGCAAGACGGCGCACAAGATCAAGAGCGAATTCAACCCCGATCTCTTCATCGCCATCGGAGGTGGAGGGTCAGTTCTTTACAGCCAGCGGCGACGGAGAACGGACGTATCTTCTTACACGGGAATCTTCTCGTAAATTTAGATTCTTCCCCGCCCGAGTCTTGCGAACGTTCTTGAAGCAAGGTGCTGCGGGGGAGAAGAAGCGCAATATCCCGATCCAGGCCATCGGCTTGTCCCTTTACGAGGTTCGTACATCACCCAACTTGTCCGAGGAGGTTGCCCAGAGCTCAACCAAGTTATCTATAACCTTTTTGACAGGAGGTCGGAGCTTTCGACGGTTCGAGCGGGTTGGCGCAGGCGGAAAAGTTGGGCAAGGAGGTCGTACGCACGCAATGGCTCGATTTCTCGACCTTGGGCAACCAACCTCTGCTAGGACGAAAGATCCTGATCGTCGTACGTTTCGACCCAACGAAGCTCCTTTGACTTGGGCTCAAAACTTTGAATGCTGATATGATTGATATTCGTCGAGTGGGGTACAGGATGAGGTCGATGATTCACGGACGACGTTGAGCTACGCCGTGCAAGAGTTGCGGAAGGACATTGATGCGCAACTCGCGGCATTATCCGAGGAGAAAAAGGCCGAATTCGAGGAGACGCAGTTGGCCATCTTTGTTGGTACGTTTCAAGGTCAAAGACGGGGAAGTGCAAGTTGAAAAAGCTGACGGGCCGAGGTATCTGGGTACTAACTAGTTCACAACAAGTTGAAGGAGAAGCGAGGGACTCTGCCCAAGGACGTGCAGTACTTTTCGGGAGAGGACATTGCGGATCGATGGGTCGATGTAGGTCATATGTCAAAGACGAGGTGGACAGAGAGTAGAGTGCTCATTCGATGTCTTGTTGTCGGTTTTACAGTACCCTTGGGTTAGCACGCTCGCGCACTCGGCTATGAGTATCCGCTTTTCTGCGGGGACCGACTACTGACCTTTACCTTCTTCCTCCCTCTCTTTGACCGCTCCAATAGGAACAACAAGTACGTCGACTTTTTTCCACGACGGGCCACTTTTGTTCGAGGAATGCTGACCTCCTCTGTCGCTCCTTCGTTTGCTCAGGACATTCTCCTGCACGAGCAAGTCGCGGCCAAGCAAAAGGCGTTGGGGCTCTAAGCACTGGACTTGTAATCGCTTCGGGGGTTTTTGAGCATAGACTGACATTTTGTGGGCCATGCGACTATTTCATTATCTTGCTGCATCCCGACCGTGATCCGGGGAATCATTAGTCATGCCTCGCCCGGGAGTCGGAGCGGAATTTGTCACGGCGATGCGCGGCTTCTCATTCTCATGCTCACGCGCGGGCACACGCACGGCCGGGGCTGGGCCAGAAAGTCCGTTCCAGAACAGAAATGAAATCTGATCAGCACTAAAGCTTGCTTCTTTAGCTTGCTTCTTTTGCTCACCCACCCAACCGCCGCGGAGGAGTCAATTCGGACCGCTCATTCGAAACGGACGAGACGGGACGGTCGTCGTTGGATCTTCAACAGGAGACGGCCTTCCAGTTTGTGTGGGTCCGCTTGGGCGAGTGCGGTGATCGCGATTCGCCAGCCGAGCGCCAATCGGGGTGAGCTCTCGCGCCCGGACGATCGGAGTCGAGCCACGCAAGAATCACGACCGAGCTGCGACACGGTCACACGGGCGCCTCTTGCGACCGAGCACATCGAGTGTTGAGCTCCCAGGTGGCGCCTTGCTGTGCTCGTTGATCCTGGAGGGCCAATCGAGCCGCGTTCAAAAGGCTTCACCACTCACGATGCACCGTCGAGATCACACACACACCGAGCTCGCCCCGTGTGCGCCCGTCGTCCGCAAATCGCAAATCGCAAATCGCAGCAAGCAGCACATACAGTCGAACCATGCTCTACTTTTCACGCTGACCATCGTGTACCTCTTCCCCCCCCCCAGGTGCGATCGGCCTACGCAGCCAAGCGCCTCGGCCAGCATTTTGATTAGATTGCGCGCATTCAGCCTCGCCAGCCTAAACGCTCGTCCACTCATTCCACCCATCACGAGATCCACAACTAGATCCGAAGCATAGTGCTCTGAAACAGTCCTCTGAAACGGTCCTCTGAAACTTCAAGGCATTCCTGTTCCCCGTTCTCTCCCACGCCCTCCTCCACCTGGCAATTATGGCCGCGATGGTCGAAGAGATCGACTACGAAGGGCTCGACAACGACTCGCTCGCGATCAACATGTTGGCCGGCGCGATGGCCGGTATCTCCGAACATGCCGTCATGTACCCCGTCGATTCCATCAAAGTGACTTTGTGCCTTGACAGAGCAACACAACCCACTCGAAAATTGACCCGCCCTCTCTCTCTCCCCCCTGTCACACACCCCCCCCCCTCACCCCCCGCTCACAGACCCGAATGCAAGTCCTCACCACATCACCCGGCGCGATGTATACGGGCATGTCGGACGCGTTCACCCGCATCGCCTCGACCGAAGGCACCAAACGATTATGGAGAGGCGTAGCCTCCGTCATTTGGGGTGCCGGTCCCGCTCATGCCGTCTATTTCGGCACGTACGAATTCACCAAAGAGTTGGCAGGCGGGAATCAGGGGGGTTACTCGTTTGCTGCGACAGGTTAGGACTAGAGTTTCGAGTTCGAGTGTGGACGAGCACTACTCACGATTGGGGTCTACTCCCGTAATTGCAGCCTCAGCAGGAGCAACAGCTACGATCGCTTCGGATGCGCTCATGAACCCCTTTGATGGTCAGTCGAAAGGAGTCATATTGGCGATTGTTTTGTGGCTGTCTAAAAACCTGCACTCATCTCTGCAGTGGTCAAGCAAAGGATGCAAATACACGGCTCGACCTTCCGAGGCGTCGGCGAATGCTTCCGATCCGTCTACCACGCCGAAGGCCTCAGCGCTTTCTACGTCTCCTACCCCACCACGTTGATGATGACGGTCCCTTTCACGGCCGTACAATTCTCGACATATGAATTCATCAAGTGCGTCTTTTTCGCTGTTGGAGCCCGGTCTCGAGTCGCCCAAGCGCCTAGCTGATCCGGACCTTTTTTTTCGCTCCCTCCCCTCCTTTACAGAGATCGGTTAAACCCAACAGGCCACTACTCCCCCTGGACGCACGTCACAGCAGGCGGTATCGCCGGCGCCGTCGCCGCAGCCGTGACGACCCCCTTGGACGTCTGTAAAACGCTCCTCCAAACACGAGGAACGTCGGACCAAGCCGCGATCCGTAATGCGAGGGGTATGCTCGATGCGGCCAAGATCATTTGGGAACGACAGGGCGCGAGTGGGTTCGCGAGGGGTATCTCACCGAGGATATTAACCAATATGCCGAGTAATGCGCTTTGCTGTGAGTGATTAGGTTTTTCTTTCTTTTTCACCTCGCTTTTGAGTTGTTCGCTCATGGTTTTTCCATCTCTTACGTCACGCAACAGGGCTATCATACGAAGGTTTCCGATTCTTGCTCAAGGGACGCGCCGCGGCGTCGACAAAACGAAACGAAGGGCTATAGAACCAATCCACCCCAAAATCCGAAGAAGGAGAACCCTCCCCGCTACCCACCTCATCTCATTAACATCACACGAACTCCCACGAACTCCCAGGCCCCCTACGTCCCCCATCACTCAATCTGGGAAACTCCTTCCCCGGTTCTTCCCCTTCTTCCCTCCTTCCCCCTTTTTCTTGTTGCTATTCAACGCCGACGCAATGTTATTCCCAGTCCACAACAATGATGACAAAACCTTTTTATGCACGTGTGCGGTCGTGGGCTTGCTTTCATTCATGGGAAACTTGGGAAGATTGGGGAGAACGGAGTCCTCCTTCTAAACCAATGCGATTTCAAACCGGCACGAAAAGGGCTTACACAAACACAGACACACAAACACACACACACATACACACACACACACACACAGATGAGGACGATGTACACCTCAGAAGGGGAAGACGAAGAACATTGACCAACAGATGAAAAATGTACCAAGACATAACCAAACGTCCCCCTCCCCCCTCTATTCCTCATTTTCTGACCCCCCGGCCGATCCCTCATCCGACGAAGTTCCCCTCCTTCTCAAACCCTTCCTCCTCGAACTATGCTCCCCCACCCTCCCAGTAGAAGACCAAGTCGAAGTCGATGACAACTCGTGCTCGTCCAAAGAACTCGTAACTAAATTCGTAGTGTTGATGGTCAAGGTTTGTCTCGTCTGTGCCGTAGGTGTTGAAGGCGGTTCGGTGGGAGGTACTTGAACTCGAATCTCGGGAGGGACGATACCACCTGATTTTTGCGCGGCGCGATGAGCTAGGAATCGACGACGCCAGGTCAGACGTTGGAGCACGCCGCGAACGACGTCGGAGTTGACCCTTTCCATCACTCGGTCTTGTTGTTGACGACGGTCCAGCAGCTCGTCGACCCTGAGATTGGGTTAGGACCAGGTGAGTCAGCACGAAATTGAGACGTAACGCGATGCAAACCGTTCGCAACTCACTGCAAAGCCGTATCATCATCGATCATCCTATAATGCGCCAACAACTCGAGCATGTTCCCGAACGAGATCCCCCGATCGTCCTTCTCCGCTTCGATCATCGCCTCGTGGTACAACCTGTTCCACAGGTACCTCCTCTGGCGCACCTCATTCCCATCAACGGCTCGGATCGCATGCGCCAACCTCATCGCATCGATCGTCGATGCATCCCTTTCCAAACGAGGTAATCCGAAATCGGACGAAGTCGCCGAGAACGGATCCGAAAAGGAAGGTTTGCGCGACATCGTCGAGGAAACACTCGCTGCGTTGCGAAGATTATGAATCGTCCATTCGGCGCGGTAAATGCGTACTTCAAAGATCCCTGTGAGTCTGCGAAGGAAAGGCACGATCTCGCGTCGACGGATGAAGCCTGTCCGTTCGGTGTCGATCTCGCCCCACGCTTTCTTGAAGCCGCGCATCTCTTCGCGGTTCGGGTAGTTGACGTTGCCCCAGGATTGGTAGACGTGACTGAAGTTTTCAATCACGGTACCGAGAATCAAGTTCGCCATCAGATCTGTATAGCAAGTAGGGTCAAAATGGCGATCAGGGGTGTTCGATCGGAGTGGATGCTTGCAACGAGAACTCACACATCGAGAGTACGTTCCAAGTGATGAACAAGACGAGCGCCCAAGCCGTACTCCCACAATCGCTATCGAGATAGTTGGTGCTAGTCGTACACCGGGGCCACTCGACCATGTAATCATGCATGAACGCATTCCACCCTTCACCCGTTGACTGAAGTGCGAGTAGAACGAGCGCCTGGGCGAACGTCGAATAGTTGGCATTGTGCGTCTCGTTGAAGTTCCATCTCGTCAGACCGAAGATCTCGATGTAGAAGATGGCCCAGACGATAAAGAGGACCAGCCAAAGACCAAAGATGTTGAGCAATGCCTTGAGACTCGCGACCGCGGTTTTGAAGAGTTGGTTCAGGCTGTTGTTGCGTTGAACGAGCTTGAAAGCGACGAGCACGAGGAAGAGCTTTTGCAACTGATGAGCGACTTGGCTTTGTGACGACAGCATGATCGGGATCGTCGTCGCAAAAGTTCCAGCCACGACGAAGACATCGTATTGATTCCATCCGTTCATGATGTACGACGACCACCCGAGCCCAAACATGCGCACAAAGATGTCGATGCCGTATATGAGCGTGAAGCCGAGAAAAATGTAGTTGCGCAGATCGAAGCCATCATCGGTGTTCGTCGTAGCTTGCGTGCAAAGGACGATGATATTGGCGCAGTACAGCGCGGTCATCGACCTCGACCACCAGCCGTGCTTCTGCGTTGCACGATCGAAGCACCACCCTCGGAAAGCCGAGATTGGCCTTCGCTTGGGTCGCTTCGAGGGTCGTTGTCGCGCGAGCAGTCGTCTTAGGTTGAGCCATCGCTTTTGGTCAGTCGTCAAGAGTGCCATACCACTCCGAATCTCAAAGTTCTCGATGACCGTCGACACGAAAAGCGTGAGAATAAAGACAGCGCCGACGAGGTTGAAGAAGACGAAGAACAAGGCACTCCATTGGTAGGCATTGGCCTGAGGTTGGCGATCCGGACCCGTGATCTGCATCACGCTCAGCATGACGTCGACCCAGCCTTCTAGAGAGATGATCTCAAACAGGATCAAGAGCGAGGAGCTGAAATTATCGAAGTTCCACACTGACGGGTCGCTGGACGGATTGTCCCACACGCGAGGCTGTTGAGTTGGCCTCCAGAGTCAGCACTGTAAATCTAAGAGTCCTATTTGAAGCTCGGAAAGTCTTACCTGCAAATAGTTCCAATCCGAGACCGCGGCGGACGCGAACTCGCCACCACACTGCGCCTTGAACGAGACGCTCGAATCGTTGCACGAGAAGAGAAGACCACCAAAGATGTTTTGCGCCCACACCGCGAAGGGGATGAGGTACAGAATCGCAAGCAAGGAGGCATCGAGGATGCGCGAGAAGCCAACGATAAGGACGTTGTAGAACGTCTCGCGTAGCTTGGGCCAGAGGTTGATCAAGCGCAGTGCTCGGAAGGCTTTGAGCGACCGCGTGAATCGGTTGAGCCCTGGTCCAGCCAGCAAAGCAGTGACGATGTTAACGAGTAGCGTGATGAGAACGAAGAAATCAAGATCGTTGTGGGGCGAGCGAAGATAGGCGTTGGGACCGAACAAGAATCCATCGGCGATGACCTTGACCAGAAACTCGATGACGAAAATGAAGCCGAGGGTGCATTCGGCCAGCACGAACCAGGGCCAGCGCACGTCGCCGACCTCGATGTAGTAATTTCGACGATAGATGGGCGTCGCAATCGCGGCAATAACAACCGACCCGACGATTGTGATGAAGATGAGCCATTGAAAGAGAAAGCGAAGGACCTGACCCGGAGCACGGCCGAACAGACGGTCCTCGCCATGACCTGGATCGACCAGGGCCTGACACATCCGTCGCAGTGGATTGTCCTGCGACAGAAGCCAGAGCGACTTGTCGTAGCTCGGATGCTCGCCGATGTACGACGCGAGCCTGGCTCGTCGTTCCCGCGCCTGTCCACGTCTGACCTCGGCATCCCGCTCGGCTTGACTGGTCAAACGAAAGAGAGTCCTGAAGAATGAAGATACCGGTCAGCGAGAGTATGAGACGCGTCATAGCAGTTTTGACTCTCACTGACCCCTGGTACACAATCGTGTCATCCATGGGATGAAGGTCCTCCATCGCAAGGGCGTCAGTCGAAGCCCCAGACTGTCTGTTCATTCCAAACGCTCGCCTCGCGGAGCCCATCAAGGTTTCAGTGATTGATTGCCCGCGCGTGTGTACCTGGCAGAGAGTGGTCAGCCGAGGAAACATGCAGTGCCGCTGTAGAAGCGCTTCTCACCTTCTTGTCTGATGTCGCGCCATTCTCGGGTGCAAAGTCTCTCACGTCTGCGGTTCCGTGAAGAGAGGCACTCTTTGGCGAGGTCTGTGCTGGCTCGTCGAATTTGCTGCGGTCGCAGATGTTGCCATCAGACCCCGGCAAGCGCAACCCAATCGCGATCAACATACCCAACTCACTAGACATAAAACCTATGCCACCACCTCTTACGCGTGACCGGCACATCCAATCTCTTCTCGAACGCTTCGATCTGCAACTTGCGTTTTTCTTCCTCGGGGAGCGAAAAGTTCTCGTTGATGACGGCAATGAACATGTTGATGAGGACAAAGAAACCAAAGAACATCCAGCAGGACATGAAGAGGGCCGTAACTGCCATCGCGAAGACATTTTGCTGCGCCGACAGGACATTGTTCGCCACGTCGGTCCTAGGAAACAGGGCCATAGGATAAGTCAGCTTCGAACGGGCGGCGATGAAGGGGCCCAAGCTCACCAATTTTCTGAACTGAGGATCTGGTATATCGCCAAATAACTGTTGTAGCTTGTTGAAAATATTAGGGGTGTCGTGTCGCTATCATCGGGGTCGGGAACACCACGGAACAGTTGGCTCGCGATCAGAGAAGCAAAGCCCGTCATGAGCAGGAGGAACAGGGTCATGTTCAAGAGACCGGTGAAGGTCCCTAGCACTCGACGCTGAAGGTAGAACGGGGCGGATACGGAATCAGAAAGCGGTCCCTCCAAAGATGCAAAAAACAGATACTCACAAGCAACCGATTCATCCGTGGGATCGCCATGATGACGCGGTAGAACCTCGCGATCTGAAATGCCGTGAGCCAGGGATACGCTTCGGAGGTCTTGATCACCGGGATTTGGATGATCGCCGTAGCAATGACGAGTCCAAGATCAATCAAATTCTCGAGATGGTGGAAGAAGGATCGCCAATCAGGAAACGTCGCGTAGAACCGCAGCACGATCTCGACACCAAAGGCGAGAGTGACGTAGCGCTCGATCGTACCCAAGAAAACCTTCCGACTGGGTGGCATGTCGTATGTCGTGGCCGCTTGACATACGATCGAAAAGAGTGCGAGAAAAACCCATATAAGATATGTCTTGCGGTAGACCACAGCGACCCAGCGTGCAGAGCGGTTGAACCCCTTGACTTGGCCGCCCCCCTGGACGTGAGGAACTCCTCCACTTGCCGCAAGCTTGGCTGACGGATCCGCCGTCGCCGAAAATGCAGATTGTTCCGACTCTTCACGAATTTCCGCGAAAGTAGAAGTGATGACAGCGACGAACAGGTTCCAAAGCCAGTAGTTAAGCACAATCAAGCCGACGATGAAGAAGATCGTCGCGGGAAACGCGTCGGCGTCGGCCATGCGGTACATCACTACCGTCCACGTATTGGCGGAGGCGATGATAACCATCTGGTACAGACTCGTGAAGATATTGTCGAAACTCAAGGCGCCGTTTTCGGGACTTTCACCCATGATGCACACGCTAGGCGGCGGGCAGGTGAAGCCTTTCGGCTGCTCCGGACTGAATGCACCGGACGAGAGGATCACGCGTTCGATGATACCCGTCGTTGTGTTGTAGTAGCCACCGCATGCTTGTTCAGGGAAGTCAACGGACTCCAACACACCAGACGGGTCGATCCATCGGCAGTGGCGGGCGTAGGAGGCTCCGAAACTCTGAATGCCGACGATGGATAACAAAATCATCGCAAAGGCGACGAAGAAGCCGACCTTGACGAGTTGGGGTGACGCTCGCTTCAGCGAGTGCAAGATCGTACTAGTTCCGGTAGTGACGCCGAGAAGTCGCATCGATCGCAATACGCTCATCGCGCGAAACAGTTCGACGCCGTTGGTCGTCTTGACGCCTCCTATTGAGAGACCGAACGCGATCCAAAACGAAAGCACGGCAACGACGTCGAGACGGTTCCATGAGTGGCGCAGGTACGCTCGCGAGTACATGATATCGCGCTGTCGTCCGAAAGAATCTGAGAACGGTGCTTTGAAGTCTCTAGACAACAGAGTGGAGGTTGTCGACGAATTGGCTGCTCGGGTCGAGTGGGCTTGTTCGGGCGGCGACGGTACCTCTTTGGTATCGAGATCGAGCGAAGCGTCCGGCCTCGGCGGAACCGGCAGAGACACATCGGGTGGTGGTTCGAGAGATCTTGCGTCCCCGGAGACAGTGGAAGGCGAATGTGACGGTCGGCGGACGGTAAAGTGGCGTTGTATCGGTGAAGCAGGAGATCTCGCGCGAGTCGAGACGGGACTATGCTTGAGCTGTCGCACCGCATGAAGGACCAAAGAGCTATCCCGCTTCCCAGATGGACTTGGGAGTGGCGCGTAAGGATCTCGACTCGGTGAGCGGTCCCGCCGACTCGAGCCGGTCACGGCCTGGCTTCGCATGATCTCGGGGGACGTCGGTGTTGGTATTACGACGGAGAAACTGACAGGTGCTGGAGGATTGACGATGAGACCTGTGACGATGATGCGCACAAACATCTCTGCAGTGAATGCGCAGAAAATGGCGAGCAGCGCATAGTCGGTCCAATCGTGGAAATAGCCCGTTTGTGGCCGAGGGTGGGCGTACACGTCGGGCGCGGTTTGAATGGTCAACACAACGACAGATGCGAGGATAAGTACGAGGATGACCGGCTCTGTGAATCTTCAATGGCATGGAGTATCAGCCGGTCGAGGCTCAGAGTTAGGACGACCGATGTAGCAACTCACTTGGACACCAATAGCTTTGCGCACGCTCTCCGAAGCCAATGCGACTCCCCGAACAGTCCCAGACTCTTTCCTCGAAGCTTCTTGAACGCTGTCTCATACCTCGATTCTTCCGTCTCTTCCTCCGTAGGATCTTCTTCCCCATCATCACTGCCCAACTTTTGATGACGATGATCCCTATCGCTTGGCTGTCGATGGGAATTGTCAACAAACTCGGCTTGAGCATCCGAGGAGCCGACCACACGATCCGACATTCGTTGCAGGCCTTGGGTGAAGCTATTGCGAAATGAGGACTTTGTTTTCCGCTTGCCCCTGGGATGAAGTCGTCCATCCGATCCTTCGGAGACGGCAGCAGCGACATTTCCCTCGACCGTCGAGGATGCTGGTCTCAGTCCCACTTCTTCATCATCCCCTACTCCCGAGCCAAGACCCAGCCCATGCCACCGATCCTCTGCAGCGGCCCCCGAAAGTCTCTTTGCAGGCGTCTTGGTTTGTGACCGTTTCCCTTCCTCGTCCGAGTCGTACCGAAAGGGCCTGGTCTCGTCCAAGTTGTCAAGTGAAGTCGATGACGTGGTCTGGTAGTTGCCCTTTGCTCGGACCCGAGCAATGTTGAGCGGCTGCGTAGCGTTCTTGAACAACTCGGAAGGGTCGAATGGATCCGTAGAGTCGGAAGCCAAAGGGTTATTGGACCGAGGACCGACGGGTGAGACGTGCATGTGCCATCCCCTCTGCATAGCATCCACATTCGAGCCTGACGTCGGTGGAGCGGCAGACACTCGCACGCGTTTTATCGGAGTCGTGATGGAAGCTGCCGAGCTCGAGCCGGACGACGAGGACCGTGACATGCTCGTATCATGTTCTGCTAGGCTGGCACTAATTGACTGAAAACTGCTCGAGGTTGATGCTATCGGTTGCTGTGCCGGAGTCGCTGCCGTGTGATCGACTGTGAGTGTTGGCCGACTGACTGATGACGGTGAGGGCTGATTGGCCTTCGCACCGCCTCGTGGAGCGCTCGCAGCCTGCGCAACAAGAGGGGGTTCCTCAAAATCGGTCAACGACCTCGTAGCGTCAAAATACGCATCAATGAACGACGGAGCACGATCCGAACTCCCGGAAGCGTCCCCAAAAGCCGACAAGGACGCCATCGAAGGCGGACGCCGTTGGTCGCGCTGCCCAACTTGATCGGCGCTCGACCGCGACGTCGTGTCCCGCTCGTCGTGGCGGCCCTCGTGAAGGACGTGGCGACGATCATCGTCGGGGACGAGCAACGCGCTCATCACACCCTCTTCTCTACCCAGAGTGGCTGGGAAGGGTGGATCACGCGAGGTCGAACGAGCCCTTGGTGATCGAAGGAGCTACTTGAAGAGCTTGCGAAAGAGAGACGACCACGACCAAGACGACGTCCACCCAAGCAGACCCAAGCCTTGGCAGCGAGCCCCAAAATACACGCGCCTCCCCCCTCCTCCCTCTGCCTCCCCCACATCGTCACCCCGTTGCCCCTGCACGCGTCGTGCACGTTTCACGAGCCGCCGGTTTTACGTTCTTCATCGAGAACAGCGCCTCTATTCTTTCGAGAGAAAAAAATTCGAAACAACTACCGTGATCGTGGTTCCCAAAAAGTATAACATGGGTATTACAGGCGGCCTATATAACATGTCCAAACTCGTGACTTCGCAGCGGTCTAAGCTGCCCTCCTGCTTGTCTGATTCTTTCCCAGCTCAAGCCCTAGGATAGCAACCGAAACGAGGGTCGTTGGCGTTGTAACCGACGCATTGCCAGCATGTGAAGATGTTCGATGGCTGAAAGGGGAAAACATATCCTCCAAAGGGTCAAGTTTAGCTCCTGAGCCCATTTACGAAAATTTCCTGCCCCGAAAAAAACACAAAAGGCAAAACTTACATCGACCAATTTCTTGAACTTGAGCAAACGGTTGTAGTTGGTTTGACCCCAGAAGGTGTTGATCGGGTCGGGTTCCATGATGCTCGCTTCGTTTTGGTACGCACCCGACCCAGGGGTGATGTCGCGCAACAACTGCGCAGCTTGATTCGCCTTGATCGCTGAGGGCACCGGCTGACCATCGTAGTTCCCTGTGAAGAGTAGGATACGAATGTGGTCAGTACCTTCAAAACGATGTTTTGACTTCGTGTCCAATCAAAGAATGTACTCACAGGTAGGAGCATACAATACGTGCCAAAGGGTGTTACGCCAAGCAGGTGTGACAGCCGAATCAGGAGGGTTGGGATAGTTGACGGGGTTCGTTACGAGGATCTGGAAAGGTGATCCACCATAAACGAGCGTACCGGCATTGCCCGAGTTGGTGCCAATGGTGTTGGAGTCAACGATCGCTGACCCCTTCATCATCGCATCGAGGAGCTGGGCTTGACTCGCCGCGGTTTGGAAGTTGGTCTTGGGGATTAGACGCGAGCCCAGCGCGGCGGGGACGTTGACGAGTTCGTCGTTGGGGAACAAGAACTCCTGGTATGCTTGTAGAAAGGAAGGCCGTTGGACGACCGTATTGTTGATCACGACGTTGCCGAGTTGGGACGCGAAATCGGTGGCAGCTTTCATCGAAGCCTTGGCCTGGTCGTTGTTGAGGATGGTCGAGAACATGACAAATCCGCTGCCTTGCTGGCTGAGCGCTCCGGGTTGAATGTACTACAGAAGGTTCGGAATTGGGTCAGCTCCATTGCTCATACATGCCATTCTTCTAGGTTAGCGAGCCGACTCACTCCTCCCCACCCATCGGCAGCCCACTTGATGGCGTTCTCAACGCACATGGCGAGGAAGTTACGCGCCGAGTTGGGATCCGTGCCAACGAACTTGACATAAGCGACCTGAACTGTGACCTGAGGTGCAGCGGTCGTCGTCGACTCCATGATGACACCGAACGTCGATCCGCCACCACCTCGGATGGCCCAGAACAACTCGGTGTTCTGGCACTTGTTCGCGGTCACGTACGTTCCGTTAGGCATGACGATCTTGAACTGAAGAGCGCGATCGACACCGAGACCAAGCTGGTTCGACAGAGCGCCGTGTCCGCCACCTTGGATCCAGCCACCGGAGGGCCCCACCGTGCGGGCTGATCCACCGAGGATGGTGATGTTGTTGTCTTCGGCGAATTGGTAGAGCTTGTAGAAGGGGACACCGGCACCGAAGGTGACTCCATCTTTGGTGGGGATGTTGGTGGGGCAGCCGGCGGGGATGAACTTCTTGTTCCTCGTGATGTACTGGATGTTGTGCGTCCACAGGGCAAGAGAATTGGGACCGGAAGATCGACCCTTGTCTGTATAAAATTCTCAAATCATGAGCGAGGGTATCAGCAGTTGCTCTCGCCTAGCCGCGACGAACCAACAGTGTACTGGTCACCGCACTCACAGTCATGACCCGAGTTCTTGACGACGAGTGGGACACCGTACTTCTTGGCAAAGGCGATGACAGCCGTCACGTCGGTGGGCTTCTGAACGTCCACATAGTAAGGGGGTACGGAGCCTTGCTGGCAAGTCTTGGCAGCGTAGGCGAGAGGGTTCTGCGGCAAGTTGTAGTCGAGCAAGCGTTGACCGCCGGTCGTTTGGCAGGTTCCCCAGTTTGCCTGCGAGGTCAGGAGCAACAGAGGGATGTCAGCACAATTCTCTCATATTGTGGTGTGTCAAATTTCGAAGTGTCGTCCTGCCTCTCAGCAGTTCCGCCGCTTCCGCAGGACTGGGCCGCCACCGGCCTGGGGTCGAAATAGGAGGTCACCGACGGGTGTGCGGTGCGCAATCCTCCCAAACGTCAACTGCAGTAAGTCCCTCACAGTAGCGTATCCACCAAATTGATCGGCAATGAAGATGTCCTCCTCGTAGTTCTGTTGAACGGTGGCGCACTGGTTCGCGTCAAAGGACCCCGCCACTTGGGACCCAGCTTGAAGGAAGCAACTCCGAGCCATGGGCGATCCTCGCGCTAGGCGGCCCTGAACGCTCGCGTTGAGTTGGGTCCATGCCGTCTGCGGGACTTGGAAGATGGGCGGGAGCGCACGTTCTTGCAATGGTGAGGCTACCACCAGTGCTGAGAGCACGGAAGCGACGAGTAATGTGGAAATCATCTTTGCTCCGGCGAAGTGATGCGGTGAGGAAGACCTGGAAGAGTCTGTCCGTTCACCCCAGATGCGAGTTTTGATGGAGAGTTGAGGCTTGAGATTGACAATCCCACACAAATTCTCCGTATTCTATCAACGGAAACAAATCCGAAGATTCATTGCTATGGTAATAGTGAGCGGACGATCAGAGACAGGGGGGCTGATTGCTATCGAAACGCAGAGACCGAGATGCCGAAACCGAGAAACACGCAGATAATGAAACCGAGAATGATAGATTCGCAGAAATGTCCTCATCCAAGTGGTCCTCCCCTCCGAAAGTCGCCTCCCTCCAAAGTCGGTCTGAGTTGTGTGTAGTGGTCTATCCCCGAACAAGAAGCGAGTCTTCCCTCCAACGCCAGGACACTCCAATCCCTCCGGCCAGCTTCCTCCTCTTTTCCGACACTCGGCCTTCTGATCACGCCATACTTCGTCCTGATCACGCCATTCTTGCTCCTGTCACACGGTCCCTTGCTCTGAACTTTTATCCGCTCATGTGACGCTAGGCCGAGTTAGCCGAATCTGCGCTTCCCGACTAAGCGACTCCAGCCCGATTTCCGAGACCACCGAATTAGCCGACGCCCGCGTGACCCGAGTACCCTAATGCAGCCGACAAGATCAGGAGTCCCATCTCATTTCCGACAACAGGAGCCTCATTTCCGACTTTGCTGCACGCGACGGGATCCCGAGTACCACATTACCCCTCACTCCGATCGGCGTGACCGTCATCTGGGACTCCGGGGGCTCGGGAAAGTCGCCACGACGCCGTCGGCCGAGTCGCAAAGGTGCCCGCTTCAATTTACGTGACGGCGAAACGGCGACTTGACTCCCGCGCGAGCGCGATCGATCGTTCCTCTTGGCCCGTCGCCGGCCAGTGCCGCTAGTAAATTAAAAGGTTTTATGCTTCTCAAAAGTGATCGGGAATGGAAGACCTGGAGCGAGTGTTGCACTTGAGGGTGATGTGGACGTCCTGTGTGGAGGCGCGTTTGATCAATTCGCCAATTTTGTTCGCACCCCGGCGCAGTGCTCAAAGCCATCGAACTGTCACATCGGCCGATGATGCCGTCAACCGTTGTCGCCGTGCTGTGAAATTTCGATCGCACTGAACAACTGCATAAAATTTGCCGGGAGGTCTACCTACCCCTAGCCCTTTCGAGGCTTCACTACGATCCAAGGATCAAGCACTGCATCATGCAGTTGGCGACCCAACCAGTCCCTGTCGGCTACAGAGCAGATTTGGTGGTTCGGCAAATTCGCTTCAAAGCGGGGCGAGATGCTCCGAGATGACCAATATTCAAATCCAGTTCGATAATTTTGGATGGCCAGGTGGGAGGTATGAACTCCGCTCTTACGTGACAAGCAGTGTACATATTGGCACCGCAGGCTCTTCCCTCCCAGAAACAGCGGCCGAGTATGCCGTGTACGTCACGCGAGTCCGGATAAAACAAGCTCCCAGATCGTTGCAATTACTCTACACCTCACAAGATAATCACAGCTCCTTCACTCCAAATCATGGTACCACCAATCTCTACCAACGACCCGAAGACTTTCGGGGCTCTTCTTTGGGCGCGTTGGTCCTCGCGGCAGGAGGGCGGTACGAGCCCGACGACTGTCGTGCAGCACCCTCGGTGGGTGCTTCTCCAGTTGCACGTCGAGTCCATTTACCACCACCGACTTGAGGAGGGCCTGAGGCGGCTTGTTGTTGCGGTGGGGGAGTCGCCGAGGTAGGGGGTCCGGTCGGGGCTCCACCACTGGCCGCTCGGGCGGCCTCACGCTCGCGCCACGAGGGCTTGTCTCCTCCGACGCCGACGAGACGAGGGGGTCCACTGGGACGAGTCGGCTCGGCAGCAGGAGACGAAGCGGCAGCAGCAGCGGGGGGAGCACCACCGTTGGCGGCGGGGACAGGGGCGGTACGAGGTGCAAGGTTGAGGCGGGGTCGCTCCGAGGGAGCACCGGACGAGGCAGCGACGACGGGGACGGGTGGGGGTGCGCGCGCGGCCTTCCATTCGGCAGATCCAACAGGAGGGGGTCCCGAGGGTTGTCGATTCTGACGACGGGCCAAGGCTTCCTCCTCGCGTTGCTGTCGCAAGCGAACGGTCTCAAGATCCTTCTCTCTTTCGGCTTTTCGTTCAGCGAGGGCGGCGGCACGAGCGGCCTCGGCCTCCTCCTCCATCTGGCGTTGGCGGGCCTCGATGGCGGCCTTTTCGGCGGCTTCGCGCTCCTCCTCTTCGCGCTGAGCCTCGGCGGCAGCTTTGTGTAATACAAAAACGCGAAGTTATCAATAAACTGTTCGCACAATGAGGAACGATAACAGTGTGTGGGGAAGCAAACGACTGACCTCTCTCGCGCTCGGCACGCTCGGCCTTCTCCTGCTCTCGTCTCTGCTCTTCCTCTTGCTCGCGTCGACGTTGGTCCAAGACCTGTTGCCTGCGCTCGGCCTTGGCCGCCGCCAGCGCCTGGGCCAATCGCTTCTCCTCGGCCTCGTACGCCGCACGACTCTCCTTCTCGGCCTTCTCTTTGTACGCCCTGTAGTCGGGCATCAAACGAGCAAGCGACTGCTTGATCGCCAACGCTTCGGCGTGTTGCTTCTTGTTCTGCTCGGCGCGTTGGGTCTTTGCAGATTCGTGGGCCAGACGATCGCGCGTCTGTTGACGCTCGTAGTCCTGCTTGACGAGCGGGATCTCCTCCTTCCTGAACGCTCGCTCGAGGTAATCGAGGCGCTTGTTTACGCCGGCCAACTTCTGCGCCAAGTCCTTCTTGTCCTTCTCGATCTGTTGCACTTGCAACTGCACCAAGTCGGAAGCCGAGAGCTCGGGCAACTTGTCCATATCGACCTTGAGACCACCCTTGACGAGCGATTCGGCGATTTTGGCCGCCTCGGCCTGCTTGACCTGTTCGACCTCGCGACGCACCCGTACGAGTTCGCGGTTGCGCACCTCGTTCTTTTGGCGAAGCGCATCCTCCTCGGCCTTCTTGGCCGCACGCAAGGTGCGTTGGTGCGCCTCCTCCTTCTCGGCACGGGCGTTCTGCTCCTCGGCAAGCTCCTTGCGGCGCTTGATGATTTGCGCACGCGCGATGAGGGCCTCGCGCTCGTCGGCACCTTGGGCGGCGAAGGCGGCGAAAGCCTTTTCGCGAGCCTGGGTGGCGGCAAAAATGGGCGAATGCTCGGGAGCGACGGCATCGAGGGTCGCGTGCAAAGAAGCGGCCAAGCGAGCGAGGTGAGAACGCAAGAGCGCGGCGGCAGAGGGCTGCAGCGACTTGGCTTCGTAGGGTGCGGCCGAAGTCGAAGCGATCGGAGCGGCGGAGGTGTCGGCGTTGAACAGGTCCTCGTCGAACTTGATCGAGCCGGTCGCGTGGTCGATCGTCACGTCGAGGTCACCACGACGGCATGCCTCGGTGACGAAGCGCTCGACGCGCATACGGGTCGCAGCGACCTGCTCAGAGGCAGCGAACGAAGCGAGCTTAACGACGCGCTCGATCTTGAGCGAGGCGTAGACCTGCGCGAGCTGCTCGAACAAACGGGCGAGAACGACGTCCTTCAGGGGCTCGACGTAGCGGGCCGTCTCGGGCTTGGCTGCCAGCGAGGCGAGGATGGGCTCGATCTTGGACGTGATCGACAAAGGGTGGAAGTCGACCTCGAGGATGTTGTAGAGCTCGCGCAACTCGGGGCTGACACGCTTGAGGACGTGGCGCGACAAGGCATCGTTGAGGAGACCCGAGCGAGTAGGAGCGGCGTTCAAGCCAAGCAAGGCTGCGAGACGGCCAAGCTTGCCCTTTGCCTCGCCTTCCTCGGAGACCTCGCGACGCTTCCCGCTCTCACCGAGCAAACCGGAGCCGAGGGGAACTGCGAGGGCCGAAAGCAAGACGAGCGAGGAAAGCTTCTCGAGCTCGGCGTCCTCGGCCTTATCGCCTACGGCAGCCACACGGGCGGCGTGCAGAGCGTAGAGCTTGCTGTAGGCGGCGGCGTGGAAGAGGTAGTTCTGGCCAACTCCGAAGACCTTGACCATCTTGTCGAAGAAGGTCGCCATCATGCTGGCCTTGGGGGCGCGCTTGGACATGCCGACGAGGGCATGGATGTCCTCGGCGGTGCGGAACGCCTCTTGCCAGAGCTCGAGCTCGACGGCGGTGTTGAGCTGCACGAAGCGGGTGTCGAGGTGACGCTGGAGGGTGTCGGGGTCGTTAAGGTTGATCGAATGGGACTGGTGCGAGTACTTTTGCGACGAGGTCAAGTGCGAGCGCAAGGTCTCGGCCAAGCGACGGAACTCGGTCTTGCGCTGGTGCTCGAGGCAGAAGGCGAATGCGTCGTGGCAGACGGTCTGGTACAGGACCTCGAGACGGGCGTTGTTGCGCAGGGTGTCGAGCGCGGTGCGGTACGCCTCCCAGAGGAATCGCAACCAAGGGGTGACGAGGGTGCGGTAGGTGCGGTCACGCGATTTCTCCTCCGAGACGGTGCTGAGCAAGATGCTCTCGGGCGTCTCACTGGCCTCGAGATCCTCGACATCGTCCTTGTCGCCATCAGCGCCGGTCGACTTTTCGGGAGCGGGACCTTCGAGCTCGTCAACCTTGGCGAGGGCCTCGGTCAACTTGGCACGCGACTGCTCGAGGAACTTGGTGATGACGACCTCGACAGAGCTGACGGAGGTGTTTTGGGCCACGTTCTTGTAGATGTGGAGTCCCTCCTTGGCGGTGCGGCCCTTGCGCAAGTCGACGCAGAGTCCGAGGAACTTGATGAGGATGGGTTCGAGCATGGACAAGGGCGTGGTGCGGAAGCGCTTGGACGAGAACACCTCGGAGATGGAGGACAAAGCCGCGAGGGGCTGCTTGACCGAGAGAAGCTCATCGCAGCGCTGTTGGTGGCAGTACGGGTGCGTGGAGTCAGTACGGGTGATCACTTTGAGCGATGAAGATCGCGGCTTCGCGGGCCAGATGAAGGTAGAGCGAGACGAGGCCCTGCAGTCGAGCGCACCAGGGCGCTTAACATCCTCCGTCTAGGATCCATTCAAAGCAATGCCTATCTCCCAGCTGTGTTCGGCCGTCTGCCACCCTCGCAGCGTAGTGAATGATGTGGCCTGCGCTGTCACGCGCGGGTCGATGGCGGTGGCGATCCCGTGGCCGCTTCCCTACTCGTCCCAAGAGCCAACGTCCACGTATAATGCCCGTTTCGATCCTAGATGGGCCAGACAGCTACTGGGTGCTCGCCAGTGCGGTTGTCGTGTCGGGCCAACCGAATCGTCGTCGCGCGCCAAAAGCTGATTCGCATCACGGCTCGCGATGATAACTGAGGACGGCCAGGCCAGTACTCAAGGAAGCGAGAACTCACGCGAATGACCAACTCGGGTCGTGTGAAGGGAGACATGTTGGGGAGAGAGGTGGGGGGGGGACGAGAGGGAGGTGTAGCACGGTCGACCGGTTGCGAGGGCGTCTTTCTGTATGCGCTCGCTTTTCCTCGCTTTTCACGGGCTGGGCTGGGCCTGGCTGGGCTGGGTTGGACTTGTGAGCGCGCGGGCGTGCGAGCGAGGGCGCGAGGGCCGCGAGGGACGCGAGGGACGCGAGGGACGCGCGGGGGCGACCACACACAAATGCGCATTAGCAATCGCTGCCCCAAGGCCATTCCGATCGGTCAGAATTACGTCCTGTCGCCGTGCGAATGCGTGGCCGTTTGCAGCTCGACTCCTGCGCACACAGCCCACTACATGCCGTCCTTGATCCTACACAGATGGCTATCGACCATCAAGCCGGCTCGGTCCCGCCCTAGCAAACCCACACCGAGGAAGAACACTTCTTCTGCTCTTTCACCGCAAAGGACGAGAGCTAGACCACCTCCATCTCGAGCACCACCACCACCACATTACACTGGCAGCAGATCCTCCTCCACACCAGCAGCAACAGCAGCACCACCTCAACGCGCAGACCGATGGAAAACCGTCAACATATCATTACCTCGACCACCTCTTCCCAAGCTATTATATCAGGACAACAACCTCGTCGTCATTGACAAACCCTCGGGCGCGAGTCTGCAAGGTCAATATGGTACCGAGGCTAGGCTGAACTGGGAAGCCATCCTCAAAGGTTGGTCCAATACTATCCACACTATGGGAAGAGGCTCATACCGACTATTCTGAACAGGTCTGAAGAAGCGTATCGACTCGGGAGATCTGCATCCCGTTCATCGATTGGACAAGGTCGGTCGCCCAAAATTACTTCCTCGCTGCTTCGGAAAACTGATCCTGCAAGCCTTTCTGCTCCCTGCACTAGGCCACCACAGGCACGCTGATTCTATCCAAGAATGCCCAAGCATACAAGAATCTATGTTCCCAGCTGACCCGACACGAGATCTCGCGCAAATACCTGGCCATCGTTCACGGACGCCTCAAGCCGGGCTACCGAGACGTCATTGATGCTCCGCTGCGCGTCGACCAAGATCGCGTACGGATGGACCATGAACCGGTGACGGATCTGGCGTCCGAGGAATTGGGCAAGATCATGGAAGCAAAGACGGAATGGGAATGTCTTGCATCATCGGTGAATTTCTCTTGCAGTGTGATCCCCGACGGCCAACATCGCTGAAAGAATATTATTCGTCGTTTGCCCCATTCAGTCATCGAATCTCTCCCTCCTCCTGCTATCCCCACAAACTGGTCGCAAACATCAATTGAGGGTCCACTGTTCCCAAGTGCTAAGAGCACCGATCCTAGGCGATCACAAATACGAACTCGATCCCGATACCATGATGTCCTCGGCGCTGGCGACGGATCTGCCTCCGAGCATGATGGGCGCGAATGGGAGCATGTTCTTGCATGCTTGGGCGGTTCGATTACATGTCAGTACCTTTCATGACCGTTCTAAGGATCTTAGAGCGTACCGCTGAGTCCTGCAAGTTTTTGGTGCAGGTCTGGGACAAGAGCACGGGCAAACGGAAAACGGTCGGTGCAACGGCGCCATTACCTTATGCCTTCCGACGCCTGCTCAAGAAAATGGGGTGGGAGGAGCCGACGACAGAGTCTGTTCCTTGGCCTGAGGGGATGAAGGAACTATCGCCAGTTGAGAGGAGGTAGATGATCGGCGCCAACAGATGTTGCAGGGACTGGTAGGCTTGGCGGTCGTGTGAACGAGTGGCGTGGGTCTGAAATGTTGTTGTGCAATATACGGTTATCGGAACAGAATGCCTGTGAAAGTTCGAGGAATACATGGACAGAAAGACTACGATTTAGATGATCATCAAGGCCCTTGCATGTCGAGCACTTTTCCAGGGCCAGAAAATCCGCCGGCCCTGCCGCGCCGGTTTTGTTGTGGCTCGTCGTTTCGCCTGCTCGCCCCGGCCCCTTCCCTGCCCGCGAAGCCACGTCGTCGCTTCGAAGCACGCAAAACAGCAGGCCTCGCCCGCCGCTCAGTCGCTCATCGTACACCGATCATCATCGTGGATCGTGGACGACACTGAGGCCAATCGTCTCTACCACCTTAGCGATGTTGTCGATTCCACCTGGTGACGAGGTGAGTTGCGTCGTCGTCTCCCCGTCCATGTCGAGGCGGGGCGGCGGGCGGGGCCTTGTTGCCCAGCTCTCGGCCTTCGCAAATCCAGGCCCGGACGCAATTGCCGTATTAGTCAACGTGTACTGCAGCCTCGAATGGCGCATTAACCATTAGGCCCCATTAGGCCCATTAGCAACGGCCCAAACATCAGGATGCAAATCGTTGCTGTACCAGATCAGCCGCACTGACGGTTCGACTTTGTGTGGTCCATGTCTTACCAGCCCATTACTCTGGACTCGATCTACCAACATGCGACGCAGGTACATGAGAAGCGTCTAGCGTGAGTGCTTGTTTACGATGCATGAATGCACCTACACTCCCCTCGTTTCTCCATTTGAGACACGCTCTCAAAGCATACCAACTGATCCTCACCTACATCATCGCTGAATCTTTCGAATAGTGCCCTCGTCAAAGACCGGCATGAACAACTCGCGAGCCTGTATTACGCGATGCAGGACAAGTCGCGTGCGACCTCGTTCGAAGCCGGGCTCCGCACCCTCGCCACGGCCAATGCATCCAACCCACCCGAAAATCATAACCCCCTCATGACCTTGGACAAGTTTCAACGCGATTTCAGTGATGCGACAACGTGAGTAGTCCAGTCATCGGCGCTTGTTGAGAGCGCTGCTGCGTTCGGCTCGGATCAGAATCGAACTTTCAGTGTGTCAGATGCTAACATAACTTGGTGGTGTTGGTAGACTGGCAAAACTAGATCTTTCTCTACCACCCATGTCACCGAGTCCTACACTCCCACCGCGGTTACTGGAAAGCGAGGAGGCAAAACCTGTCCGACCGACGAGCACCGCCGAGCAGAATGGGAAAGCGACCACAGCTACCGATGCCGGTTCGGAGGCCGATGCCGATGCCGATGCCGATGGAGAGCCAGATGATGGTGAAGATGTCAACATGGCCTCTGCACCCGGCGCTAATGGCCATGGGACCGCATCGAAAGCCTCGACTATTAAACCGGTCGTCTCGGTCACTCCCGTCGCTTCGACCTCTTCCCAACCCATCCCCGTCCCGACCATTATCGAGCCCCCTACTCAACCAACACCTACAATCTCCCCTTTCCTTCTCGGACCTCCCCCACCTTCAACTTCCCAAACAGCAACCTACAACTCGATGTTCGGCATCTCGCAGATCTCCTCCTACTACCCCGAGACCCTCCCCGCCTTACCCTCGGACGTCCTGCGCAACCGCCTCGTAACAACAGTTCGAACGAAAAAAGGCAAGGAGCGAATGCCACCCCCACCGGATCTGTACAAGATGCACATCAAGGCCGTTCATACAGGAGCCAAGAATTTCCTCGGGCGGGGCAAACGCGTTCATAACGTTCTGAGCACCCACGATTGGGCCGTCGGATTGGAGGAATTTCGCGCTCTGCGAGCGTTCGAAAGGATCGAAGCGATGAAAGCCGAAAAGGCATGGTCGTTCCGACAACCTAGGAAACAAAGGGCCGGAGTGGTCCCGAAAGCGCATTGGGATCATGTCTTGGATGAGATGAGGTGGTTGCAGACGGATTTCAGGCAGGAGAAGAGATGGAAGACGGTCACGGCTTATGATTTGGCTAGGGCTGCGAGGGCATGGCATCGCGCTACGCCGGAGGAGAGGAAAGAGATGTGTGTTAAGGTTGGGCAACCGAGGTATTTGACTGAGGAAGAGGATGTGGAGATGGACGTGGGAGGGGAGGGGAAAGGGGGTGCCGATGGCGAAGCGGCAATGGAAGTCGACGAGGGATCCAAGGCAGAAGGAGGGGATGCAGATGCGGAGGGTGTCGAAGATGTCGATGCCGACGGCGAGGTTGACGAGGCTCCCGATACCGAAGCCAAGAATAAGGTCGTCGCGGGTGTTGACGGAGCGACGAACGCTTCGACCCCTGGCGCTGCCGCCACACCCGCACTGGGTTCAGCACGAGCACAAGCCCAAGCCGCAGCGGAGAAGCAACGTGCCGACGCAGCAGCCGCAGCAGCTCACATCCAAAACCTCATCGCCTTGCGAGCACCCGTCTTTGGACTTGGACCGGACACAACAGTCTTTGATCCCGTTGCGATCGCCGGCGTCGCTGACGACACGATCGCGCCTAATTTGGGAGCGCTCTTCCCCGACCTTCCCCTCTACTCCGACTTCCTCATCGCGAGTGACCCCGCACTCGACAAACGTTTCGAAGAAAGTTCCCCTTGGTCCGGACGTGTCAATCACGTCTCGAAATGGCTTGAATCCAAGCCTCTGCTCGTCAGTACGATCAACCCGGCACGAACACGGACCAAGAACGGCTGGGACGACTCGACGAGCGTCTGGCTCGACGATTCGAAGGAACCGATCGTCGAACCCACTCGCGATTTACCACCTCCTGCATTGATGCAGTCGACCTTGTTCGCGAGTGCCAAACCACGAGCGAGGAACGACCTCCTAGCCGAACTGATCAACAACCGACCTGCGGAATTGCCCAATGCTGAAACACGTGCTGCTTCCTTGCACTGGGCGCCCGACGAAGATGCTCGAATCCTCGCTCTCGTGAAGCAGTATGGTCCGCATTGGCAAATGATCGCGGACGTGTTCAACGGTTCGACGATCCGGCCCGATTCGGACGTTCGACTCCCTTGGGATCTCTACGACCGATGGGACAAACTCGCCGGACCTGGTTCACGCAAGACCCTCCCCGACGGAACCGAGATTTCCGTTCCCGTCCCCGATTTCGTTCCTCCTCCCGATCTCAAAGCCAGTCGAGCACCCCAATTCGCCAATTTCGAAGGTGGCAAGAAGAGTTTGCGCCATTTGACCGTGTTCGACGCGATGCGCAAGGTGCAGAAGAAGCGCGAGATCGCGGCGGCGAAAGCTCCTCCACCGGGTATGCCACGACGGATAAGTATGGCTATCCATGACTCGCACAACATTCCACAACGGCCGATGTATTCTCCGATGGAATGGGGCGCGTATAGGCACGAGTCCGAACAGGCACGCGCCCGCGCAAGGGCGCAACAGCAGTCCGAGCTTTTGCAGCAGCAGCAACGCCTTCAACAGCAGCAGCAGCAGCAGCAGCAGCAACAACAACAGCTTGCCGCGAATGGAGGTCAACAGATTGTGAGTTCCGAGATGTGCGCCTGCGAATCGCGTCAATCCTCTGCGAACTGACTCTGTCGCCACCTATCTTTCTCTGACTTCAGAATGGAGGCGTCCGGTTCATGCCCAACGCGAATATGCCCCAAGGTTTTCCCCCGGGTGCCCAAGTGCCTCAAGGCCAACCCCGTCCTCAAGGTGTTCCCTCTCCGAACCAAGGTCCCCAAGGCCAACCCGGCTCCGTCAACCGTCTCTCCAACGGCGTCCCCGCCCCACCCCAACAATTCCTGCAACAACAATCGGGTGCGGCGCAAATGACGGCTGAACAAGTGGCGATGTATCAGGCGAGGCAGAGGGAGATGCATGCGCAGGCACAGGCGCAAGCGCAGATGAGGGCTCATGCGCAGGCTCAGGCTCAAGCGCAGGCTCAGCAGTCGCAGGTCGGTTAGGACGTGATAGTTGTGCGGATCAGCAAAGTATGGACAAGACTAGCAGAAGTTTATGACTTAGCAACTGGGGGGTTTTTGCGGGGGTTTGGGTCATCGTCGTGGATCGTAGTTGTGTTGTAGCAAGAATCGCAATGGAAACTCAAAGATAAAATCCCGCTTTACGATGGTTGAGACTTCGGGACAGAGTGAGCCCGTATGTATGGAATGGCAAGGCATGTTCCTAATATGCTCGAAACTGTTTCGTCGTACCCCAACTTTAAACTTGTCGCCGCCTCGAAGGGCCAGAGAAGAAGCGTTGCACAACTGCGGGCGGACGACGAGACAAGTAATACGAGTGTCAGCTCTCTCCCTTGGCGAGCCGGATCAGATATCCAGTCCGAAAATAACGACGTACCCCAGACTTGGAAAGCGCTCATGCCGACCATCATGAGACTCTCCGTGATGGAGCAGGCCCAGATACGCCACTGTGTGCTTTTGACCGTCGAGACCTGAAGGATGTGGACCAGCAAAGTCAGTTCGTACAGATGTCTTCACAACCTACTCCGTGATGACTCACATTCCTGTTCTCTCTCGTCCTGAAGTACTTCTGCGTCCTCTGAATCGAACTTAGACTGCCGCTCAATTTATAAATGCTCTCTTCCAAACTGGACGTTTGTTCCGTCAACCCGGTCGGTTTAGCCGGTGCAACAGGCCTTGGTTCGGACTCGACCATGATGTCGAAATCGACGAGTTTTTCGGAAAAGGAGGACATGTCGTTGGAGAAGCAGAAGGAGTATTCGCCGATGAGGTGGGCGGTGAAGATGTAGTCGCCTTGACGCTCGCGTTCGCCTTCGATCACGATCGTGTCCGCTGGGTCGGTGACGGTCCAGTCGATGTCGAACGAGCCACCGGATTGGACCTGTGGGTGTTCGCGTCGAGGGGTCAGCTTTCGGCCGTGTCATCGCGTCGTTGCCGACGGGACGCGCTCCCAGGATGGAGTGGGTCATCGTTTTCGACGGCGCTTTTGCGGAATGCGCCGACGGAGGGGTCATCGGTGCCAATCCGCTAGCGATCGCAGGTTCTTGAAGCAATCATCGTAGGTTGATGACCCCGGTGCATCCACGCCCGATCATGAACCGCGTATTCGTCTTCCGAGCCGGAGAAAGCCTCGACCGCGCGACTTACGGCAAAGTAGAAGCCAACCTATCACGACGCGTCCCAAGTCTCGGATCAGGAACCTTCATCTCATACACGTAGCACACCCAAAACACGAAGAGCGATCCCAACTGGACTGACCTTCTCTCCCGGTTTATCGACGAGCGCGTAGAAGCAACTCCGCTCATTCGCGAGAATGGTCGTCGTCAATGCCGAGCCCTGCACGCCGAGCAGGCACCCTGAGCACCACAGAACGAGCAGGACCAAAAACGGGGAGAATCGGGTGGTTATTGTTGGTCGTGGTCGGATCATTTTTTGGGGGGTGGGGGTGGGGGGTGAGCGATGGGAAGGTCGGTGAAAGGCAGCTACGACGGACGGAGAGGAGACGGGACGGGACCGAGGCGTGTGTGCGAGTGTGCGAGCGTGCGGGTGTGACGTGGTGTGGCGTGGTTCGTCGCCGCGCGTGGCCAGGCGGTCGTCGCCGGTCCAAGCGGGAGCAGGCTCAACCGGGTGGGTTGCCGAGTGGACACCTGTTGGGGAAGTGGTGTCGCAAAACGAGGGTGTGGCAGTTGGTGAACGTGGGCGTGCGTGCGTGCTACGAGAAGAAGAGCAGGGCAGCGAGGGCGTGGTCAATAAGCGCCAAGGTGCCGCTGTCGGGCGAGGCGCGACGCGACGAACGCAGATCCCCGGGCGCCGATCATTCCAAATCAGACGCGGCCATAGCTCAATCAAAGCTAATAATCGTACTCAATAAGTGGGAAGAAAGGAACAACAAAATTATGGACTACGTGGACTAGAACAATCGTGCTCGGCCCGTCAGAATCTTCAATCTGGCTTCGAGAAGAATTATTCCGCGCCTCCCACCCTGAACCGAACTTCACCACCCATCCTGCTTCCCAAACTGTCGATACTCCTCCAGCCGACAATCCGTCGTCGAATCCCTGCCCAAACCGAACGCGTCGTCCTTGACATCCTTCGACCGTCCCCCTGTTCCACCTTCAGCCCCACCACCTCCCCCGCCACCGCCACCGCCACCGCCACCGAGTAGAGAGATGCGAAACCATCTTCCCGAATGAGTGAGCGCGACGAGTTGGTGCTCTGTTCGTTTCTCCCCTAGACGACTCGGGATTGAACGTGCGGAACCTTTGCCCATCGTCGTCGCTGATGTATACGATCGACTTGAAGAGTCCGACCTTCCCGCAGTAGAGGCTCCACTCGCGTCTGCTGGCCCGACGGGAACCTCAGTCTCGACCTCGATCCAAGCGCAAATACAAACATCATCCTCGATCGTCGGAGGCGCAGTCGAACCCGACCCAACACCACTCGATAACGCCGAAGCTCCAGCAGCGGCAGCGGCAGCGGTCGAGGATGAAAGGGAAAACGGTAGCCGTGAGGCTGTAGGCGCTGGAGGTGGAAGTCGGAATTGTGAATGGGACCATTCGGACGAGAAGTATTTCGGGAGGTAGGGCTTGAGCATCGAGAATTGTTTGGACCTAGTCGTCCTGCGCAGACGTGTTTGTGGACCAGCTTCAGCAAACGAAACGAGGGACCACCACCCGCTCGCACGAAGCAGACTTACTCGGTCGCCTCCCCCATCGACGAGGCACTCGCGCTCCTCTTCTTCTGGTACTCTTCTTTGGTCATTTTGAGATCCCAAACATGCACAGTCCCCTTATCAGAACTAACGGCCACCGCCTCACCGTCCGTGCGAATCGCGATACCGAAAACTTCGGCCTCGTCCGAGCCTCGTCGCAGTTCCTTGACCAGTCTCGCATGGCTCGTATCCCAGACTCGGATGAGGGTTCCTTTCGAGCTTGCTGTGGCTAAGAGTGCGCCCGAGGGTGTGCACGACAGAGCGGCGAGGGACGTGGTGTGGGCGAGAATGATGGATACGGATGGATAAGGTGCCGAGGTGGGATCGTGGGACGGTGCGGGTGGAAGGGGTGGCATTTCGTGGGGGGCGGTCAGTGGGGGTAGATTGACGATTTGTACTTGGCCTGGTTGCCGTCCTGGGAAGGCCAACAGGGTCGATCCGATCTCGGTCCCGAGCGCGACGAGGCCTGGAGGAATTCCCACAGCGAGCTGTCAACGCGACCAGCCCTGGCGATCGCAGATGTACGCTGGTGAGACACTCACCTTTGGGGTTGTTGGTCGTCTCGTATACTCCTTCCCTCCATATGCCCAATCCGCCCTTACCCAACACGAACAAGACGACCCTCTTCTTGAGCACGACGACGAGCCGGTCCCTCCTCGCTGCAAGACCGTTGACCTCTTCGCCGAACTCGAGTTCACACACCGCTTGACCGAGATGGTCGTCCCAGACGATGACCTTGTTGGGAGAGTACAGCGGTGAAGGTGGTCCACCGACGAGGAACAAGATGTTGGACAGCTCGAGAGGGAGCACCAAGCGAAGCGAGCCCTTCGCGGATTCTGGTCGGTGTGCGGGGTTGTATACTCGTCAGTGACGCTACAGTTTCCTTCTCCTCCGCAAGACGGGCTAGAGCACCTTGACCGACCTCGTTGACTTGTCCTCTGCAGAGGATGGGTGCGATAGACGGCCCAGCCCTGATCGGTCGCGGTGGCGAACGACGTGCTCGTACCGTTCAATTGCAGCCCCAGGATGGGCGAACGTTTCTCGTCCGAGATGAGGTGAGCGGCCAAGTTCATGTTTGGTGAGCCCTTGCCGTGGTCGTGGGAGGGAGTGGCAAGCGGCGCATCCGTAAGGGATGAACGGTCCAAGGTCGGCAAGCTGCTGACGAGTTACGCGAACGGAGCTCGTCCGTCGCGCGTGATCGCATGTGGGGCTCAACGCGCTCAACGCCGGTAGCCTGCGCTGCCAGCCACAATTTCAAGCGTAACGAGTTCGGAGGTCGTAGATGCATGCACCGCCCCGGCCCATGGGTTCACAAATCGTTCATTGCACGTTCCAAAATTGCCTAGCATCCCGCAATGACGGCATAAGCTCATGCACTAAGCAGGCACAGATTATCGGCAGTTCCGAGCTGAGGGTAATATGAACCAGGTATTTGACGCCGACAATTTGATTGTGCAAGTCGAGGGGGTACAGATCTGGGGTTCAATGTTGGATAAACCATGCAAAAGGTGACGGGGCCGATGCACTGCTCATGACTTGAATTGAACCAGAGGGCTGACCCACGATTCCCAACTCGCCTCAAGCGAACGATCGGCCGTCGTCTTCAGCGCGCTGTGGGTCGAAGCGAAGCCATTGCACCATCCGCGTCAGCACTCAAGCCATTTGAAACGAACAACAAGGCTATGCCTCACCGAACAAGTACGCGATAAGGCACCCCATCCGGCAAATCGGACGCCTGACCATCCATCGACAAATCCTTATGCACCGAACCTTGGAACACGACCAACGCATCGGGCGATCCCTTGCCATCACGAGCCTGGTTCTTCTTCTCGTAGATCCTACCGAGTACTTGAACATCGGTGTACATTTGATTAGGATCTGCTCGCGGTCCGACGTGACGAGCGAGTCGACGAGCGACAAGGTGGTTTTCATCTGCGGCATAGAGGCCTCGACGGTGGTTTCTCCCCCCGTGGCTTGGAAGGTTTCCTTGGAAAGTCGAGTTACCCGCAATGACATCAACGGTAACATGACGAGTCGCTTGCGCGAACCTGACGAACACCCCCACCCCGACCGATCGATCAAAGGTCGTAAGTTGGGTCGGCACCTTGACGCTGTTGGGCGAATTATCAAGCAAATAGGGGTACGTGAGTCCCTGGGGCAATCCACCCCTGAACGCCGAAGCGAACGAGGTCGAAACATCAATGATCGGCATGTCGATGATGTCAGCCGCAAGACCAAAGTAAGAGACGTGGAACTCTTGCTTGTTGCTAGCGTGGATGTTGATGAACCCGGAATAGACGGGGAAGTAGTCCTTCTCGCGAGCGGTGAGTTGCGGAGGCGTAATGGTGACTTTGACCGTGGCGGTTTGTCCGGCCTCAACGGTGATGGACGTCTTGTCGAACGATACTTTGGCTTCGGCTTCCTGGAGTACGGTGGGGAGCGAAGAGGGGCCAATGTCTGCTTTGGCTCCCTGCAGTGCGCAAGCGAAAGGGGGTTTGTCAGCACCTTTGAAAAGGCTGGCTCAGCTCGTAAAAGTTTCATAGAAGGCCTACACGGTCATATGTCATCTTGGTCTGTGCGGCCGTCGAGTCGAAGGTGTAGGTGATGGAAGCGTGTCCCATGTTTTTGAGCGTCAGCTGCTGCTCCTTTTGGACGTGGGCGGTATCATTGATCTTGAAGGAGAAGGGGGTCACGAGCGTCTGAGCCTCGACAGCTCTGAGCGCATTGACGAGACCTGAAACGACAGCAAAATATAGGGCACAATCAGTAATCGTTTCCTTAAACAGTAAAGAGAAATTCAAGCTGACCACTTCCAGCCAACGTCGTCGTCTCGAGAGGTTCGCCATCGGCGCGCGGATGAATACTGATCGGCTTGGCCGTCGTCGCCAACAGAGCGCGCAGTTCATCCGGCTTCAAGTTGTCATCTTTCCTCGCCCCAAGCACCAAAGTAGCAATCGCGTTGGTGATAGGCGAACTCGTCGCATCGATGGTCCCGACCGAACCATTCGGCCTGATACCGGCGATTTGGTTCGCGGGCACTCCGAACGTCGGTCCGATCGTGAGCGAGTTGTCGGGCCCGTACGAAGAGTAGAAACTGATCTTGCCTCCGGTGTCGGCGTTCACAGGATGGATGAGCGTTCGGTCCTTGAAGTTGAGTTTGAGCCCGTTGGGGTTCTTGTGGTAGTACTCGAGCAACTGCGTTGATGAGAAAGCTCAGTTGTTACACAAGTGCTTGGGAGAAAAATTGGCACCGGTCTTAAGCGAAGCAAGACTCACCTTTGCTCCATCACTCTGAATCATGCCCACGGGGAAAGGTACGGAAGGAGCGATACCATCAAAGTACGGTGCCGGCCAACCAACGGAAGCCGGGTAATTAACGACGAGCAGGACACGCGCGCCAAACTTCCTCACATTCGCCATCTGAGTTTCAAAGCCACAACCCGCTCGTTGGACCACCACAGCACGGTTCGACAAGTCCGGCGTGTCGTGGGGTAGATCATCGCATCCCGTGGCGGCGCTATCGGTGGATGAGGTGGATAGGAAGTAGACTTCGAAGGTGTCGTCGTAGGGGATCGGATAAACGGAAATGTATGGCAGGGTTACCTCGCCACTTTCAAACGTCAAAGCGTAGGCGAAAGGGTATTGATTAAGATCGACGTAGGCTGCACCGACTCCTTCCGTACCCGTGGCCGGACCAGCGGGGTAGAACAAGCCTTGGTCGCGAGACACACCCCAGGCGCTGACGGCAAATACACCTTTCTCCTCGGCCAACTTGTTGAGCGTGATGGGGCCCAGATCGTTATCGTTCCACCCGACGCTAGAGATGAGCGAGTTTGAGATGACCTTGCATCCATCATGGGCAGCTTTGAGGAAAGCCCCGATGATGATGTCGCCCGTCGCGCCTCCTCCGCCGCAGGGGAAGATCGAGTACCACCCAATCTCGGCCTGAGGGATGGCGCCGACGAAGTCGAATCGATTATCTGGTGCGACCATCTGACCAAGGATGTGCGTCGATCTCACATCGCAGTCTGCATGTGGGTCGGGGCCTGGTTGAGGGTGATCGGGGTTCGTGCCGACGAGATCGGCGCCAAACTGAATTGCGCAGTTCTTGGATCCAAAGCAGCCGCGCTTGCCGAGTAAAGGGTGAGTATATTGGGTATGACCTTCGACGAAGCACGACTTGACACCTTGACCAAAGAACCCACGTTTGTGTAGAATGTCGATGCTCGTCATACGATGGGGAGAGAAGCCGCCGGTCGTGTTGGGCATGTTCTTCTGGCCCAAGAACTGCTGGTCGCGCAGTTCGAGGTGTGGCGGCGCCGTGCCTCTCGCCTTGACTTCGCGATGATTGTGGTGCTGCTGGGACGACTGGGAAGGAGGTTCGCCTTTTTGTTGCTGGACAGCCGCAAAAGTGTAGTCAAAGACTGGGTATACGGCCTGTGTGAACATTTTCCCCCCAATCTGTGTCAGACCCCACCTCACCTAACAGGCGACCGATCAGATAAAGAACGGAGGTCTCACCTCGACTCCAGGCATCTTCTCGAGCTGCTCCTTGGTGACACCGGGGGCATTGACACTGTGGCCGACCAAGACTCCCGGCGTGTGGTATTCGTGAACGACCTCAAGTGACTCCAAACCCGATCTCGCTCTGAGGTTGCTAAGGTGGTCCCGAGCGTGTAAAGCCTAGGCGAGATAGGAGAGAAACCGGAATAAGCGTCGGTCCAAGCAAGATAGGAGGCCAGTTTTGCGCAGATCGCTCATGGAGCAAAGCACATTCTTGGAGAAGGCGCTAAGTGAGAGCTATGCGTACCTTGCCTTCTTTATATGATTCGGAGTACACGACGATGTACCTATCGGGGACCCGAGTCTTTTGCGCGAACGCGGCGGGCATGATCGCCGTGGCAGCGGCAAGGAGCGCCAACGAGTTTCTTACGCGCATCACTCAGGACGGATCTCGGGGCGACAGGATGATGTAGGTACGCTGCAGGTCCAGAATGATCCGTTTGAGAAAGATTAGCGCATCGATCTGACCAGCGATGGGCGCTTGGGAAGGGATACTCACAGTAGTGTTCGAGTGCTCTGTTAAGGGATATGATGCGACGGGTGGGGAGGACCTGGTTGATGGGGTTCAATCCCGAACTCTCAGCTCGGAGTAGGATGAAGCAAGTGAGCGGAAAGAGGCCGAACCCTGACCGGGTATAAACCAGCGGACGGTCACGCTCCTTTGGGGCGATCGAGCTATGCCGCTAAAATGATTTTCAGGGGCTACCGTGCCAGCTGGGTTTCACCCTTGAGTTCCTGAGACCTGGCAGTGGGACTCGGGTCGAGGCCGTGAAACTCGTCTGTTTTGGTGATGAACAAGTGAACGTGAGTACATTCGCTAATCAAAGGGTCAAACATAGTCCAGGAGCTTTCTCTCACCTTCGGCGTATGTACCGGTCTGTCTAGCAATTTGTTAGATTCTGTCTTTAAACAAGACTAGCTGGAATATATGGATTAAAACATTGGTCTGTGTCAGCTGAATTTATGCAGACCAACCGCCGGCCCGGGCCGACGGTGAATTCCAATTGATCTCCTCCACTGCACTCTCCCCGACCGCAAGTCGCTTGCAACACGCAACAATGAGTCATCAGTTCCGACTCAGTTGTCCCCTAACGACTCCCTGGAGAATTGAATCCTTCGGACTCTGCTGGCATAAACACCTGTAGCGCGCCAAGATCCCGGGGTGGCTGGCTTCCTTGAAGAGCTGCACGGACAGGCATCGGCTTTTGGTCTCTGTCAGGCTGGGGTTCACGCACCACGCAGCGTACGCGTCGACGGATGCAGTGTCTGAGGCGAAGCACCGCACGACCAGTTCCCGAAATCTGCAGCCGCAGCCGCCCTTTTCTTCCTCCAAGAACGTTACATGCACATTATTTCACATAAACTTGGTGCACTCTTCTACGAAAGTAAATGGGTCGAATAGAACTAGAGGAACAAAAAATCATCAAACTACAATAAGACATGTTCACGCAACAAGAATGGGACAAGACCTAGGCCCGGAACAAAGGAGAGGACCCGCTCGCGAAATAGGAATCCAGCGGAAGGGATGAATCGGCGGAAGCGCAGAAATACAAAAATAATGAGCAAACCTCTCAAGCCGCCTCTGATCCGGCAGGGGAAGCCAGTTCGACGATCAATCTGACCGCGCATTCGAGGAACAGGTACGGGCTCGAGACTTCGGCCCCGACGTTGCGCTTGTTGGGCGTCGGGAACTGCTCCGGTTTACGCGCTCGGATCTCATCGGCCGTATTCGGAGGCAAGGAACCGAACGGACTCGAAGTAGACGTCACTCCACTCGCAGGTTCGGTCGACGTTGCTCCACTGGCGTCACTCGGATGTTGTCGAATGGATCCGAGTCCCCCACCGGGTGGAGTTGCGATCGAGCTTCGCGACGACTTGGGGATGGGTCGATAACCGAGGTTCCTAAAGTCGACGAGGTAGTTCTGTTCATCAATGCGGTAAAGTTGCAGGTCCATGCGGACCATGACGTCGTCCATGCGACAGCGCGTCTCAACAAAGTACAGCTCCTGCGCCTTCTTGACCCTCTCTTCCTCTTCGCGCCGACGTCGCTTCTTAGGGTCTTCCTCATCGTGCGTCGCACCGCTCGAATGCCCTTCCTTGCTCCCATTGCTGCCCTTCTCAACCGCATGGGATCCGTGCGAGCCCTTCGGTGCACCCGGCTCGCCTCCTTCCAGCTGCTTCTGCTGCTCCCCCTTCGCCGCTGCCGCCAACTGAGCCGCATGCGCACCCTTGGGTTTCCACTCCATCTTGAGCGCCTTGAGCGTTCTATAAATCTCAAGCATGACCTCCATCGGCTCACTTCGCGAACGGATGCCGAAGTGCCACCGTTGTCGCAGCCGCCTTGTCGTCGGACCGGTGGGTGCAGGCGTGACGGGGGGGACGGGCGCGCCCGATCGTTCAGTTGGCGTCAAAGGCTGCGTCATTGGTTTGAGAGGTGACGACAAGCGCGTGCTCGCTAGCGGCCGAGAGGGCCGTGTATCTGCGAGTTGGCGCCCTTCGGTCTCTTCGAGCGGTCGTCGTATCGACGTCTCGAGCACGCGGATCTCGCTGCTTCGGACGGGTGGGGCCGGTTTCGGGGTGACTTCGTCCTTCTTTTCGTCTTTGAGTGTCGGCTTCTTCCGGATGGTGGGTTGTCGCTGATTGGCCTGCGATCGAGCGAAGGTGAAAGCCAAGTCAGTGACCGATTTGGCCTAGGCAGGGTCAAAAGAGGGGGCCCGCTCACCATGCCCGGGGGTGAGATAAAAGTCTGAATCGCTTCCGAATCATCGTAGTGAGCTGAAACGGAGGGAAGACAAAACGCGTCAGCCTGGGTTCGATCGCAAAACCAACCGTCGCGACTCACATCCTTCCACCATCCTCTTATTGTCCCTGCAAAGCTGATAGGCGATCCGCAACTCCCTATCCTTCCCGTCCTGCAACTTGACCCAAACATCGTCCGGATTGAGTCCCGCGATCTTTTCGCACAAAGCATCCACAATCTCTTGGTCGACGATTCCGAGTCCCTCGACCCATTCCCGTCGCCTCGATTGCTCGCCCGCTACAGGTGCCTCGGGCTGCCAGACTCCCGGAGATTGAGGCTCATCGTTATCGTCGTCATTCGGAGGCGGCATCGCTGTTGTCGAAGGTGCAAATAGATAGGGCGCAAGGTCCTTTTGGAACCACGGTAATTGTCGAATCTCGTGCAACTTGATGCGCTTGTTCGAGTCGACGAGGAGCATGCGTGATAGTAAGCTGCGGGCGTCCGATGATAGGAAAGGTGGAAGGGAAAATATGCCGCCTGGAGAGTGAACAGAGGGAACCGTTTGATCAGTACCGACGAGGGGCACGTTCCCAAACTGCGGGTGACCTACCGTTGATCTTTTTGAACAGCAACGGGATGTGGTCATCGTCGAAAGGTAATCGACCGCAGAGCATGACGTAGAGGATGACACCGCACGACCAGATGTCGATCTCGGGACCAGCATAAAGTCTACGATTGCCCGGATAGGAGGACGTCAGCTAGCTGCGTCAGGATGGAGGTGACCGACCTTACACGGAGATTACGCAAACTCACTTTCCCGAGATGACTTCAGGGGCGGCATAGTTGGGGCTACCGCACGACGTCTTGAGAAAGTCACCGTCTCGTATGATGTTGCTCAGACCAAAGTCGGCAATCTTGACGTTGAGATGTTCGTCCAATAGCAGGCTGTGGTGGAATCAACGGCCCCGGGGTGTCAGCGCGCTCGCAATGCGTCCCCAAGATCACCCGCAATCACGGTACCGACTTTTCGGGTTTCAAGTCGCGATGCACGATATTGTGTGAATGGCAATAGTCGAGTGCGCTCATGATCTGTTGGAAGAACCGGCGGGCCTCGTCCTCGGGCATCTTGCCGCGGCGCACGATGTAGTCGAACAACTCGCCCGAGAGGTACTCGATGACCATGACGATATCGTTGGGAGCGGCAATCACGTCGTATCTGCAAAGTGAGGGATGGTGTCTTGTCGTGTCAGGGCTTGTCGTTGGGCACGGCTGTAGAGATAGGTTCTCGTGGGCCGATTGCGAGGAAGCCGAGTGGCGGAGGGGACGTACAGCTTGATGATGTGAGGATGTCGCAGCAGACTGAGGTATTGGATCTGTCGGAATTTCAATTGCTGCTGTTCAGCCATGACATCGTGTGCACGATTGGTGCGCAGCGAGGACCGACCTCTCGATGTACGCGCGAGGACATCTCGGCGGTCGAGATCTTGCGCTTGGAGATGAACTTCATGGCGACCTTGAGTCCGGTCGCGGTGTGTTTGGCCACTGTTTGAGGGCGTACATGGACGCATTGTCAGGATCCTATGAATCACCAAGGAGATCACCCCACCGCCGTCGCTCGGCCAGCAACTTGGGCTGATTGCGCGTGAGGCTCGGTCGACTTGTACGTACGCTTGACCTTGCCGAACGAGCCATGTCCAAGTGTCGAGATGACCTCGTATTCCCTGTGATCGGTCCCGACCAGATGAGGGTCAGCAACGTGCCCGAGTACGGGTATTCACCCTGCAGCCTTTGCACCGGTGCTATTTGCCGTGGCTCGGCCGCCGCCCGCGATTGGCCGGGCAACAGCGCCAAGAGCGTCATCATGCGCATGTTGCGGCAGCGGGCGCAGGCGGGCGCAGGCGGGCAGACAGCGGGTCCTGCAGCGCGCCGTTCGGTACCACCGAGTCGGGGAGATGAACCCCAAGTGGTACTGACCCGATGATGACCGTCTTCTTGTTGGACGAGGTCGAGGTCGAAGTCGATGTCGATGTACCAGGCGTCGGCAACGGTGCTCGATGGCCGCCCGTGTTGTTTTCGTTCGCCATCTCGTACGCGTGTCCGTGTCGGCCGGCGATGCTGAGTCGGGATCGGGAGCAGTGGCAGGGCGTTGATTCGTCGTCGAGTCGTCAAGCGCGTCAAGCGCGTCAAGCACGAGATCGGAGGCGATAAAGCGACGACGGCAGCGCGGCACTCGGGTCCGCGCTACTCGGGTCCGCGCGGAGCGGCTCGGCACGGCTTACAAAGAGAAATGCTCCTTAGAACCATGCATTAGACGCCGAGCCACCCCCACGGGTCCGCTGCCGATCACTCACTGGCACCCGCAGCAACACCCCCTATCTACAAAATACACCCACGTCGGAGTAGACCAAGATGACTGCAGGACTCAAGAGTGGGTACTAACTGACGCCCTTTCGCTTGTCCGGGATCGCTGTCTGTGCCTAGCCGAGCCTTCACTGACGTAACGCGCTGCCACCTTCACCCGTTCCTCCCCACTCTATACCGACTCCTACCATAGCCATCATCTTCCTGTCGTTCGTCTTGGCGGTCTCGTTCCTGCTCGTGATCCTCTCGTGCGCATTGTGGGCCAACTGGCTACCCCTCATCACCGGTAAGACACTCCATCCCTCCCGCTCCCCCCACCCCACCCCTCTAAACTGACCCGACTGCTCCCTCCTCCCCCCACCACAGCCCTGATCTTCGCCTTTGCGCCTCTCCCCAACGCGCTCTTCTCCCGTTTTCAATCCGAGGATTCCTTCTCGGCCGAATACAGTTCCGGACCCGTCGATTTCGGTCGATTCCTGACGGCGTGCTTCCTCGTTTCGGGCGTCGCGTTCCCCTTCGCGTTGGCCCATGCGGGTGTGATCCATGAGATGGCTGGATGGATGAGTGCGACCGGTGGTGCGGTTGGATATGCCACAAGTTAGTCTGTGCATCCAGCGTCTGCTGCTCCTGGCATTCCTGGCCCTCGTTGCTGAATCCTCGTAAGCTGCTTGGCGTGTTTCCCACAGTTATCACCTATTCGCATTTCTTTGCGATTCAGATTGCAGAATATTAAGGCTAGGTCACTGCTACTGTAATGTACCAACACACGACTTTGGGTCAACCGCAACTCTACGATGTACGAGAGCTTGAACCGGATCGGAGCACCTTCAGAAGCACGGACCCTGCTGCTGCTCGGGGAGCTCCTTGACGATCCGTCATCCGTTGGAGACCGTTCTGCGCCTTCTGCGGAACCTGTCCCGGTCGGCATCCGTGAGACTCTGGGCTGGTGCTTCCATCCCATATTTTGGCTCCAGATCTTTCACGCACCTGACCATCAAAGCTTCAGGGGTTGGTCCTCGCAGTGTCTGCAACCTCACCTTCGAGTCGCGACTTCCCGAACCGGACCCATCGTCTCCTCTCTCGATCGACCGACGGACCCCCTTTCCGATCGAACGAGACGTCGATCGTCATCCCTGCCCGTATCCGCACTTCAAACCACTCATCCACATCCACCGCACCTCCATTCATTTTGTCTTCCTTCGTTTGGTTCTTGTCTCTTTTGCTCCGAGTCGGCGATGACGTCGAGGGGTGTCATCAGCTCGAGCATCGCAGCTGGGTACGTCGTACGGGGTAATCGAAGGCGGTTCAGGTGTGGCGCCTCGCTCCCGAGCTCTCACCGGGCGGCCTGTGCCTTCGCGTCCGAGTCATCGATCCTGACACTTTCCACGGTCCCGAAACTGATCCATGGACAATGATTTTTTGTATTACCTCTTTCCGCAGCCCCATCGTCCTGACCCACACAGCGCTGATTCAACGCGTCCTCGCGACCTTCCCCTTGCTCGCGATCGGCATCGTTGCTTCCTTCCACGCTTCGACGCAATGCATCATCGGTGGTACCAACAGGTGAAATATCGTACAGAATCTCAATATACTCCAAGGCTTGATGATTGATGTATTGTACTCCTTGTGATGGCATGCAGATTTTGGGTGCTGCTACATCTTGCATCAGGGTTTTCGTTCGCCGCTGGGCTGTTTGAGTTGGGCAATTTGTCCGAGTTCGTTGGGTCCAACGAAAATCCAACATCAACAGCCGAGCTCTCCAACCCTTCTAGAGGCTTTGGGGTCGCAGCTGGTCAGTAACCACGTCATAGCTCCCCCTCTGACGTGTATCGAACTCACGCAGTTCATCGCCCGCAGCACTCGCCCATGCCTTCGCACTGCTCTTCCTCCTTTCCTACCTCCATCGTCGACTCTCCCTCGCCACCATCAACGAGTCCAAAATTGTCGTTGGAGCATCCAACTTCCTTCCCTGGACTTCGACGGATCAAGAGACGCACTTGGTCGCGATCACGAGTTGGGAGAGTTTCGGTTGGATAGGAGAGGCGCTCAAGATGGGGCTGTGGGGTTTGATCGCCGTGGTCGGGGTGCTGGAAGCTGTTTGGGGAGTTGGTTCGATCAGAGGGTAAGTTTGCAGTCGTTTATCTGCTCGATTGGGAAATTGCGGAGTGATTTGATGGAGTCAGACTCATCGCAGATTCAGTCGCTTCCGACCGCTCCACGTCGCGAATCAAGCGTTACAGCTCATCATCACTCTCGCTTTGCTCGCCAAGATCGTCGTCTCGATTTGCATGCTGGACATGCAACGACGAACGAGCAGTCTTCTAGGGTAAAGCCCCTCTCAATATGTATGCCTAAATGCAGCGTAGTGCTAAGACTTGGTCCCTTTTCACCAGATACGGCTGCATCAGTCTCGCGCTCCTCCTCGGGGGTTTCATCGTTCCGGCTATTTCACTTCATCCGAGTTTGATTCTGTTCACCGAAACTCCTTTGGCGAGGCTCTTCAAGATGATCGAGATGGTGAGTTCGGCAATATACCTTCCCGTCTAGGTGCATAGATCCGTACATCCCAAAACTAATTAGCGTCTCCTCACAGCTCGTCCTCCTGTTCGAGCTCGCCATCTTCAACCACCAACTTGAAGCCCAACCTTCAGGACTTCCTCGCCTCCCGAGCCTTCCACCCAGCATCAAAGGCTCCGCCCTATCAATCGACCTCCCCTCGCGCGCAAGTCTTCGTCCAGTCCCTGTCACCGGCCCTTCAACCCACCTCCCTACCACCACGGCCCTGCGCCAATTGAACACCCCTTCTACTTTAAATGAAGTTCAAGACAGCACGCAGCCGAGACGAAGTTCGTCAATGACACTGGGGTGGCATACGAGGGATTGGGTTGCTTCGAACCTACGTGCCGCCGTGGGTGGTGGGAACTGCAGTGGAGGTGAAGACCGCATCAGTTCGACCTCTGCAGAAACACCGCATTCGATCGTCGAAGTCGAGTTTTCCCACATCGATCAAGAGGTCGAGGAAGTTCGTCCCCGACGAAACCTGGACGAAGGGTCTCACCGACTGGGCTTGAGGGAAATGTTCCCACCTTTACCCCCCTCGCCTTCTCCCACACCGACAGGGACGACGTTCCCGCTTGAGCTTGCGAATCGATCGAGCCAAAGAGAGGAGTATGGAAGACCTTCAGCTGCGGGACCGATCATACCTACTCGTTCTTCGGGCGGGGTACAAGAAGAAATCGAAGCGATATTGGCGGAGGTCCAGGAAGAAATCGAAGCAATGCCCACAGCCATCCGATGTCAAGCTTCGTCGTCTTCCGCGACTCTGGCCGAGGATGAGCTCACGAGGGTCTACGAAGAGATGCTCAACAATTTTCCGCTTGAATCACCGGAGGAACCCAGTAGTCGCTCCGACTTACCGGAGAGTCCTCAACGAGCCCGCGCGATGCTACAGAAGAAACCCTCGGATCGGCTTGATCCGGTCGCGCGATCGAGTGTGGTCACACAAGCTTCGTCGTTCGTCGAGTCGCCTTTGACGATGTCCAAGTTTCCACGTTCCCCCGTTTCCGAGGTGTATTCCAGGCCGACTTCAGCACCTCCGCTCGATACGATTTCCCCTACCCCTTCAGGCCGAAGTTCGCGAGTGCGCGGTGGCAACCTGAACGATCTCTTTATCGTACCGCCGCCTCTACAGACCACGGCGATCGCTTATGGAGGCGAAGCCCCGGTGGAGCGTGTCAGTCTCGAATTAGGTGAAGGATCGCTCTCTGCTCCTAGGCGTCGTGTCAATCGGGATGGACAAGGAGGGATCGACGTTACATTCCTCCTCGTAGGTCCCGCGTCTTCCGAGGAGATGACCAATTCCCAAGTCCATCTCCCACAAAGCTCCAACTCCCCACTCGGTCCCTCCCCCGTCTCCCTCTCCAACATCCATCTCGAATCATCCACGAGCGATCCGACCCGCACGTCCTATTTCGACTCCCAAACCGACGAAGACCCCAACCTCGATTTCGAAAACGACGATGGCCCCTCTTCCCTCGCCCAGATCCATTGCGCAAGTCGAGGATATCTCACCGTTCGAAAAGCCTCACTCATCCGCACGCCATCCCCTCTGGGTTCATCACAATTGCCCTTACCTACTATCGTAGAACCACAAATGACGGAGAAGAGTACGGTCTCGAGTGAGGGTTTGGAAATCCCTTCCATGCCGAATCGAATTGGAGCTCGCTCACCCTCTTCGAATAGCTTGTTCTTCAATCTCGGCTCCTCACGTGACAAGGCAACGAACGGGTTCTCGGTACGGGAGAAACGCTCGATCCTTGAAGCCCAATTGATGGCCGCTGCGGCGATCAAGAGGTGGTCGGCAGCTAAGACGACACCTTCGCCACCATACGGTGACTCCGAAATTCGGCCGAAGGCGCACGGTTGGCTACCGGAAGGGATTCTTGAACCGCCGCGTTCGGCACCGGTGCCGGGAACGAAGGGCTGGGTGGGTCCGTTGAGAACTCCCCAGTGAGGTCGGGTGAGGGGGCATTTTGAGTCGGGATGGGAAGGGGCTTTGGTACGGAGCACCTTTACTTTAATTCAAAAAAGGATGGCGGCTGGACGACTCTCTCTAGATTTATGTTATATCGAATGAAGCCTTCTTGATGAGTAATGTAGACTGTAATGATGCTTGAATTTACAACAGAAAAAGCAAAGAAGAGAGACGAAACAACGGCTAAGCATGTGGGCGAGCGGTAAAACGTTGACATGTCCCAGGGGCTGAGTAGAGCGAGTGGAACAACCAGTTTGGCTGTAGAAGATCTAGTGGTTGACCTTCTTGGTCCTTCCGAGCCTCTTTTGCATTCTCTGCAACTTCTTGGCCGACATCTGCGCGACACGGTTTCGATAGCGGATCAGTTTTCGACTCCTCTTTTTCGGAACGTCGGATGGTCCGCTACACCTCGTGCGTGAGCTCGATGTAGATCCTCGCAGTATGACTGACCCTCTTTGCCATCTCCTCCAACCTCAACTTCTCCTTGGCCTTGTCCTGTCGTTCCTTGGTGATCGTCCGTTTCCTCTCGATCTCGGCCTTCTTCTCGTCCTGCATCTCCCTACACCACGCAGACCCGAACATCTCCGTAAGTGCAAGGGATGCATATAACGATATGTGCGGTCCGACTCACTTGGCCAACCTCTTGACCCCGTCCATCTTCTTCCGCTCGTCCAACCTCTCACTCCACCTCTTGTTACCGGCGCCTTTACCCTGACCCCTCACCGTCGCTTGGGGCCGAGGTTGTTTCCACGCTTTGCCACTGACGTTCTTGATGAAGGGCTGAGCGGGGAGGGGTTCGGTCGGAGAGGTGCTCACGGTCGAAGGCACTGTCTTCCAGCTGTCGACCGGTCGGTCTTCCCACACGGGCAGAGGAACCATCGTGAAGAGGCGTGCCGAAGATGAAGTGTAAAGGTGTACAAACCTTGACGAGGTGCTGTTGACTCTGGGTGCGAGTGGGATACGTGCCCTTGAATCGAGTGCGAGTGTGATGGGGCGAACGAGCGCAGCAGCCGAGAGCGGAGGCAGGTGGATGATCGGCTGCGAAGTGATTCGTCTCCGAGTCGCGCCCCTGCCCGCACCGGCTTGTCCAAGTGATTCGATCGAGTTGTGCGCCATTTTTATTTTTCTTTCATTTTCATCACATGAAACAATCATATCAAAAACCAAAAATCTGCGCCAACCAGCCGAGTTCACAAGCGCACGCGTCTCGCACCATCACTGCTGAGCACCCTTCGCCTGCAGTGGGGGTATGTACGCACGAGCCCTCACGGCCTCACGAACCTGTCTCAGCAGGTCCTAGCCTCTCACGAGTTGTCACGCGCACGATCGTACAATCCAATCAATAGGCGGGGACGTGATATCATACATTATTTCATTTCAAAACCCACTCCAAAAAGAGGCTCACCCCCGTCATGCATCCAACAATAACACGCTCTGCAACCTCCTCGCGACGACCCCGACGTACTGCTCGCGATTCCTCCAACTGCTCCCCACATTCTTCTGATTGAACTCCAGAGCCGCCAAAAGCGGCGACAAACGCTCATTGAATTCCTTTGCTACACCGTCTCGTAAAGTTGGGAGGTCGAATGGAGAGATTGAGGTGGTGGAGGAACGTGTGCGAAGGGTCTCGGCTAGGCCGACACCGAATTCGGGACGCGAGGATTGCGCTTCGGACGCTAGCCGTTCCGGGTCAAGGAAGAAGGCGATGTGGCGCCAGTAGAGCAACAGGCCGAGTTCGAGAAGGTCTAAGAAAACAAGGAAATGGGTCTGATGAGCTCTTCAGGGTTTCAGCGGAAGACAGGGCCCTTGTCGGAGACTTACGAAGCGAAGACGTGACCTTCACTCGCAAGGTGGCGTGCAGCGCCTGCAGCTCTTGCAGAACGCGTTGCCGCCTCTCTGAAACATCGATACCTTCCTCTTCAGGGAACGAGAAGACCTGCAGCATATACACGGAGGGTCAGAACCCGTATAATGTGATGAAGCACCACAGCGACGAACGAGCCGACTCACCTCTTCAATCTCCTCCAACGAGGTCGTATCGAACCCATCCAAATACCCGACCAACCTCGTCACATCATCCAACCGCGTCTTGAGCACCATTGCCGTATCCCTCAAGAACGCTCCCGCCGAACCCAACGTCGCCTCCGTAGCGGACAAGGAAGGTGCCCAAACGGGTCGGAACGCGTTCGTGCCTTGCTTTTTACGCGTCGCGACGCTTTGGTAGGTCAGGATCGCGGCTTCGAGCGATTCGACGAGCGTCTCGACCTTGTCGGAGAAGATGGTCGCGTCGTGGCGGAAACCTGTACGAGCGATGTGATGCATCTTTAGCCAATCGGATACTGAAAGCGTCGGCCTAGTACGCGGACTTACCAAGTACCAGTGTTCGATCCTCGTCCCTCTCCGTCTCATTCGACGGCAATACGCCGGCGACCCAGTCCTGAGGTCCGCAGGTCTTGGCCGAAAGGTTGAGCAACGCCGCATGCAAGCCACCGAATGACGACAGCGTCGTTAAATCCTCGTCGGACACCGAGGGCAAAACGATGCTGAGCAAAGTGACGATCAAATGCGCTTCTCTCAACGACGACACCGTCTGCAAATTTGCGCAATCCTTGAGCGCAACGAGCAAGTTCTCGCGTTGGCCACCGACAAAAGCAAGGGCTTGACGGGTCGCGATCTGGGTATCGGCACCGAACGAGACGAGCGTCCCGACGACGAGCTGAAGGGCTGGCAACAACAATTGGTGGTGTCGTTCCGATGCGGGCGGAAGGAAGCCTTCGAATTCTGTGGAATGTCGGCAGCGGCTGCGAGTCAGTGAACGTGCAACGTACTCGACTGATCGAAGCGACCTTGACCCACCCATCGAATTCGTATCAGCAACAGGTCGTGACCCCAGGTAATCGCAATCTGCCAACTTGGCTAATACCTCGGCATCCATCAACTTCTCCGCCCCTTCCCTCGTCGAAGCAAGTCGAATTAAGAACGACATCTGTGCCTCGTAGACATAGAGCGCATTCAACGATTCCGGATCCGGCTTGAGCGCTTCTTGTAGATCCGCCTCGGCGCCTTTCAACGCCGCGACAAAATTCTGCAGGTAGCCTTGCTTGGACAAGATGGACAAGACGCGCGAACTCGCTCGTGCCTCTTCGGCGACGTTCATGAGCGCATCCAACGCGGTGAAGGCGACGGTGCGCCAAACCTCGTGGCCAGCGGCAGCATCACGACAAATGACGGGGAGGAGTCGTTCAATCGCGGAGTGAAGGATCGAAAAGTTGCCTGCCTCGAGCAAGTTCCTCTTCGCACGCGAGGACGGACCTCCCCCGATCGAGGACAGTCCATCAAGCGAGATCAAGTCGTCGTGCGGGCCAGCGGCCAAAGAGCCGAGAATCGATGCATCATCGGCGACGGAACCGTTGCCGAGCGTCTTGGCGAGCGATGGAGACAGCGAGGCCATCTTGGACGAGTACTGGATGTAATTGAGCAAGACGGCGTACAGGTTCCCCCGGACAATGGGCGAGACACCGGGTTGGAGGATCGCTTGAAGAATCACGCGCAAGACGGCGTGGAGGCGTTCGGGCGAGACGGATTGCACGGCCTCCGCCGACTCGAAGAAGACGACCCGGATACCCTCCTCGCTCAACTTGGTCATTAAAAGTACCGCAGCCCCAGCAAGTAATTCGCTAATCGCCTGCTCCGTTTCTGAAGCCGCAAGCGGGGGAAGAATGGCGGACATGAGGTCGAGCAAGAGCGAATGACGACCTTCGGACGGCAAGAGGTGGAACGACTTGGTCAAGGTGATGTCGAGCAAACTTCTCCAGGCGCGCAGGGCATGGTAGCGAGCGAACTGGATCTCGCGTCGGTGGTTCTCGATCACGAGCGTCTCGAGGATCGCCTTGCTTTCGCGCTTCGCCTCTTCCTGTTGCGTAGAGCTGCTGAGCATGCCACGGTTCTGCAGCTCCCGACGAGCCGCACTAAGCAGCGACAAGACAGCGCCAAAGTCGTACACTTCACAACCGGTCGAGTCCGTCTTGAGACACGCGTCGAAGCGTAGCTCGGCGAAAAAGCTCAAACGGTACTCGTTCGGAGCGATCGAGTCGTGCCATGAAAAGTCAAGGGCGTGGAAGATCTCGAGCATACGAGGAAGCGCTTGATCGAATGCATCCTGGTCGAATGCGTCGGTAATTTCGGCGTCCCCCGAGGTCGGGTTCTCGAACAGAGTTCCAACGAGCTCAACTTGTCGTCGCGTGTCTTGGCTGTTGGCCAACATGTTCAACTCGAGCGCCGTGGATTCGAGCAACCACGCCTGCGACTGCAGGATCGCACACACGGCCGAAGAAGATGTGACGAGCTGTTTGCCGTCGACGTACTGCACGCCTCCGAGCGCACCACCACTCGCGGCGGGGATACCAAAGGGCAGCGCCTGCGTCTGGCGGAAGAAGAATTGCTCGCGGTTGCGCAGGTAGCGTGACAAAGCCGAGGAGGTGTAGGGGTGGAGGCAGAGCTGTCGGATGAGGCGATAGCACTTGGCCGCAAAAGTGGGGTGTCGAGACAGGATCGACATCTGGTCATGAAAGCAGATCATTCGCATCAGCTTCTCGCCCGTAGCATGACGACTCCCGACGGGCGGCATCCTGAACTTACCTGCACATCTGTCTCCTTCGAGACATTCTGCGCCAACAGATCCAACACGACATGCAAACTGGTACGTTGCGTATCCGCCGCATCCGGATCATCAATCTGCATCTCCTCTAGTCGTCCACGAACATTGAACCCCAGCAACAGATGAGCGATATTGGGCGCGGTCTTGCCCGGTTGCGTGTTCTGCAACATCAAGTCCAACAGAGCCGAACGAATGGCCTGGCGGATACTTCCCGAGCCAAAGCCATCAGGTTCGCCGAGTTCGAGATCGCTCTCCGGGATGTCCGCTTCGAGTCGCAGAATGACGCCGTCCAAGATTCTCAACGTCTCGGGCGAGGCTTGCAATAGCCCTACGAGTCGATTGAGCTTCACGCGGCTCTGCTCGGGGAATTTTTGCACGACGTCGAAGAACGGTGACTCGGCGATGGTCGCCAGGACCTGGACCGCCAGCAAAGCGATCTCGTCCTCTTCCTCGCAGTTGATCAGCAGGGCAATTTGGACGATCGCCTCGGACTGGTACAAGAGCAGTTGGTCTATCGGAGAGAGCGTCTTAAGTCGGTTGAGCTTGTCCTGCAGCAAAGGAAGCGACGTCTCGGCGATTGATGGGACCACAACTTCGAGGAAGGGTGCCTGCAACTCGAGACTGCGCTTGACAATCCTCATGCATCGCAGCATGCACGACGTGAACAAAGGCGTCCCAGCGAGGTTGTTTTGAATCGCATCCTGGCCGGCGATGATGATGGTGAGGATCTGGTCGAGAAGAGGTCCGGAGCTGAGCAAGCGAGTGAGGATCTCGAATCCAGGGTGGACCGTGAGGTGCGCGAGTGGTGTCAAAGCCGAGGCGTTGTTCCCCGAAGCCCTTTGGCCGCCCGCAGAGATCCAAGCAAGAAAAGGCCCGAGGTCGTACGAGGCCAGGCATTTCTCTACAAACAACAAGCACGCGTCTGTGACCTTCCACCGTTCGCGCTGGTCGGCGAATTCACGCGCACCCGTCTTGAGCAACACGTCGTCGATCACGAACTTGAGATACGGATCGATACCGGGGGCTCGATGTGGCGCGCCCAAGTTGTCGGGGATCGTATGCGAGTCGATCTCCACGCCTCGGCGCAAAGGCTCGAGCGTCGAAGGGGTGTGAATGAGCGTATTGAGGAGCTGGACAAAGGCCGTCGATTCCGGGTAGACCTTGTTTGGCGCCTCGACCTCTTCCAGCTCAGTAAAGAGCCCTCCCTCGATGCTGAGCGGACCTGGGCCCCGCAAGAAGCCACCTGTTCGTCCCATCGCCAAACCGGCACCTCCACGAGCGTCCTTCCCTTCCGATGGCGCCAACGTGGGCAGAATTTGACTCTGTTCGAGCGCGGTCCATGTTCGGCGAGCAACGTCGACGCCAAACGTTCCGCCGGGCCGAGAAAAGGCAGCAATAGCGGAGATGAGACTTGCCTTGAGCTCGATGGGTATAGGTCGGCCCAACAGAGCGAACAAGGTCGCGATAGGGCGATGTCGTTGATTGTCGTACAAGGTAGCTCGAGCAACGTCCGAGTAACTGACGACCTGCCTCAGCAATCGCACGAACGAGCGCAGGATCGGCACCTCTTCCGGTGGCATCTCGCCGAGCACGCCCTCTGCATTCGCACCTGCCTCCATCGGTCGATCGGGGAGGTTCGTGTGGTAGAACTCGAGCGCACCAAACAAAGCCGACCACGAGAACGTCGGCGAGGCTTGCGTGCCATTCTTGGTGCCATTGTCCGAGGAGCCGAGAAACTCGAAGGCGTACGTCGCAGAGATGGGACCCGACGCGAGGCTGGCAACCATCTCGTAGAAAGCCCTCATCATCGCTGGAGGTCGACATTCCGAACCCCACCGCAGGAACGCAGACAACCGACTCGTCATGGCGTGCGTCGACCCATCTTCAAGGACCTCTTCCCAAAATTTGAGCCCCGAATCGGGTTCGCCGCGGTAAAGGGTCGCAATGAGGAGGAAGAAGGCTTCAAGGTCGTGCCGTGCGACGATGGGATGCTCGTCGTGATCTCCCCCGGCAGCCCTCGAGCGTTGCGAGCTCCGGAATCCACCACCGCGGTGCGAGGTCGATTCGACGTCCTCTTCGCGGTTGCGCAACTTTCGCAGGATCGAGATCTTGTTCGTTAAGACGTCGAGCACGAGAACCTCAATTTGCTGCGTCACGTGCTCTTGGAACCAAGGTTCAACCGTGGACCCACTCGACAAAGCTGTCGCGTCCGAGCCGACGGTACTCCAGATCTCGCTCGACTCCGAGTCCATCTTGAACGCAAGGACAGAACGACCCAGGAAGCCAAAGACGCCAGCATCGAGCGCCTGCCAGGTCAGCACGTCGACGAATTCGCCTCCATCGGTCTCAAAGTTGGGAACCGCGCGAGCTGCGGCATCGAGGAAAATGGTCCACTGCAATTGTACAGCCGCTTTGAGTTGGGGTACGGCCCACTTGCCCTGCAGGAGCTGGTTGAACGAGTTGACAAAGGCCGAGTCGGTGAAGAGCGGGTAGAAGAATTCGGTCGAGCTTTCATCAGAACAGTCCAAAGCGGCCAGTAGAGCGAGGAGGAGGTAGACGGCAGGGGGATCGTTCGCTTCGGTGGTCGAGACTCGTCGGGCGAGCGCGAGCAACTCGTCCTTGTTGATCTGTCGAGCAGCGCCCAGGAAGAAGAGGAGCTGGGCGAGGCCGCGGCGCTCGTCGTCGTAACGCTGAATTCGCATCTCGACCACCTCGTCGGCGAAGTTGCCGGATGGTGACGACGTCGAGCCTTGTGCTGGTACAAGAGCTGATGAGAAGCCGGCACCTCCGGCTGCGAGGGGTTGCTCAAGCTTGCTCCGCAGCGCGGCGGACTGGAGTCGCAGATGCTCTATCGTCTCGACGAGCTTCTGCACCCAGGTGCGCTTTTTGTTCTTGTCGTTGGCATCGCCATTGACGGAAGCACCTTTGCCGCGCACAAGCTCCTCCGTTTCTCGCTCGAACACGCGTTGGAGTCCGCTCGCGGCGAGGCGTTCATCGGCGGAGAGTGCGCCTCTCCATATCGCGTGCAGAGACGCGATCAAGGCCGCTCGTTCGTCAAGGAAGACGACGAGACCTGATTCGGCCCTCCCTCTGCCGGCTCTGGGCTTGGCGTTGATGGCGTACGAGACGAGGGAGGCGGCGAGGTGTTCGGAGATGGAGAGCTGGTCCGCGAGGAAGAGGATGTCCTTGACGAGCGCGGGGCCAGCGGGGTAATTCGTGCCCGTGGCCACGTAGGTGAAGGAGCCTGTTGGAGAGGTGGGGTGTAGATTGCCGAGCGGCAGGAGGCAGGAAGCGAGCATTGAGGAAGCAGTGAGTTGGGGGTACATGCACGGTTGACAGAGGAGCGTTCAGTCGGCAACGCAGCCCGGGGAGGGACGTTCATCGGCGCGAGGATGAAGAAAGAACGTACCTTTCTCGAGTTGGTGCCTCTCTGTACTGCTCTTGGGTACGAGGTCCAGCAGGTCGAGCAGGGCCGGTCGGGCGCGTTCGAGCTTGAGCTGCAGCTTGGACACGAGCGAAGGCTCCGGGTTGGCGAGGCAGTTCTCGAGGAAGCTCGACAGGCGTACGAATCGATCCATCGCGATTCGTCTCCGAACGAGGGAGGTGCGCAAGTGATGTGGTGTGGTGCGTGGTGAGGGGTGCGAACTCGCAGCGACTGCGAGCAGTGACGCGCACAGTCTTGGCGCACAGTCAAGCGTCAAGCAGCGGATAGCGCGGATCTCAGCCGGATCTCAGGGTCGTCTCTTTGTAAACTAGCTGGAATTCAAATTCTCATTCTCATTCTCATTCTCAGCGAACACGCGGCTGCTTCACCTCGAACTTGCTCCGTCTTTTTCCCTTGGCCACCGCGCACAGTAGAGGGATGGAAAAATATTCGAAATACAGGGTCAGTCCAGATCCCTCGCTGTGGCCATCTTGCATCACCGCAACGCTCTCGACTCGCGGCTCCACATGCTCGCCCCGGTGTCCGTTGTGACATTGTGACATTGTGACATTGTGACATCGCTCCCGGTTCACTACTGACCTGCGAGCTGGACGATCCTGCAGGACCCTTCAACGGGCATCGCACCGCTTGTGTACCCTCTGCCCGCGTCAACTGATGCTGTCCCTCCCGCCGTCAAGGTGATCGTCACGCCCTTCAAGTGGCTGCTCGGCTTCGTCCGGACCCTGCTGGTCGTGCTGCTCATCCTGGCGCATTGGTTGCTCGTCGAGCTCCTCATGACCACTCTGGTGAATGAAAATTCGCATGGGACAGACATCGATTCAACCTGCTCACCTTGATCTCATCACAGCGCATCGTCCCACCGCTGCACTCGATCTTGACCAGGATCCTTTCCGCGCTCATATGTCGCACCGTGCTCTTCCTCCTCGGACTGGCCTGGATATCGACCGAGACCGTTTCCCTCCGGCGTACAGGGTGCGTTCGACGACACGACTCGTATCTTCCTCTTGCTTCTCCACTCATGTCTGTCCCTGGCGATTCTCAGGCGATCCCCTCCATCGGTACCGTTCACACCCCGCGCCGGTGACCTCATCGTCGCCAATTCTTCTTCTTACGTCGACGTGCTCTACCTCGCGTTCCGGTACGCCCTTTACCCGCCTCGAGCGTATTCTTACTCTCACTGCGATACGATACTGACGCCGATGAACCTCAATGTCAGGTACAACCCTTATTTCCTCTTGCCGTGCTCGTCCCTAGGCTCGAAAGCCTCGTCATCTTCACCCTCACTCATCACCTCCTACCGAGTTGTATCCCTTACCACCGCCCTGCTATCCAGCGGCAAGCTTCCCGAGCGCAGTGAGCGAGGCATGACATTGGAAGAAGCCGTCTCAAACACCAACAGGCCGCTCGTCTGGTTCCCTGAAGCGACGACGAGCAACAACCGTGCATTGTTGAAGCTCGGTGAATTGGTGCCGCCGAAGACGACGGGTGGGGCGACCAAGGCGTTCAGACTCTTCTTGCTTTCCTTCAAGTAGGTCATCGCGTCTTGGTGGTGAAGAATTGGTACGCCAAGCACTAAACCCAAGTCTCATACTTCATCAAGGTACCCCCTCCCTACCCGCCTAGTCCCCTCCGCGACCTACCCCATCCCAGACTCCACTCCCCTCCCCCATCTTTTCTCCCTGACCTCAACCCCCTTCACCACCACCCTCCACATCCGCCGCCTCCACCCCTCCGAATCACCTTCCCTTTCCTCCACACCAAGGAAAGAAGAAATGGAGGTCCTCGCTGAAATGTTGGCGAGTACGGGTAGGTGGAAGAGGGTGAAAGCGATCGATTGGGAGATGAAGGACGGTTTTTTGAAACTCAAGTCAAGTTCGGTGGGGGGGATCGGCAAGGCGAAGAAGCGATGACAAGAAGCTCCCATCGCCCGTCGAGTAGGGATCAAAATAATGAACTTATCAAGCAATGTTAACCACTCTCTCCAACTCGGTTGATATTTCCACATCCAGGGCAAGAACGCGAAATTAATCTAAAAGTTTCATCAACCGGGCGGGAGAGCCAAATAATTTGGGCTTCGTTCGGCCCGAGCCGATATGCACTAATGTAAAGCACTCAGTAAGCCCCTGAAGAAATCCCTCTCGGACAGGAGACCCGGTCTTGACCCCAAACTGAGCTCAGGGCAGCTTTCGAGTTTCGATCTGCCTCGGCGCTCAGTGACGCGCCCAGCAGGCGAGCGCGACGAGCCCAAGCGCAACCCGCACACAGAAGACAGAAGCTGCGCAGTTCTTTTTAGCCTCGGGCGACGGGGATGGTCCGACTCGCGTTTAAGCTTGGGTCAGGATGGGATCAAGGCTTGGCTTTTTTTTTCTAAAAATTGGGTTTTCCGAGGGCTAGACGAACGGACCGATGGAGTCGATGGACCGAAATGGCGGCTATTTCGTGATGAGTGCGTGTCTTGGGTCTGGTCGAACAAAGGGGTCGGGGACGTCATGCAGTTGTCAGTCTCAGGCCAGGCCTAGGGCAGAATTCCAGAACTCGAGCGGTGCTGGCGATCAAGTTAAGCGACGCTACGCCTCCGAATGCGCCAGAAAGGATCAAATGCGCTTTCGCGACCATTGACCGGATCGAATTGGTGTCAAGATGCGTTGGGATTTGGAAAGACCCACCGTCGATCATTCGAGCATCTTGTATGAAGCTTAATCGGCTTGGTGTGGCGTAGCCGAAGCCCTCCGAGTGGGCCAGGATTATAGCCCCGAGTCACTGCAGAACAGAAACTGGAATGCTTGTAAGTGTTCTGTGGTATCAGCATACTTCCAAGAAGACTTAGATGTTTTCCGAAAAATCGGAGGTGCTGCATTCAAGCAAAGGCAACGACTGGTAGTGATCGAGGGCCGGGGAATTTCAATTCAAACATGATTGGCTTTTTCCGAAAAACACCAATCCCAGCTTGCGACGAACTAACATTTGGGCACTTTGAGACAAAATGAAACTTTAAGCCTGAGTGTCAAGGGATGCATTACAGAACAGCCCTATAAGTAGCCTCTACGTAGCTAGAACCATCGAGCTCTAGTTACGACTTTTTAGTTTAGCAGTCAGGAACGGCAGACTGTAATTCTGCCCTACCAGAGCTTTTAGGTACGTTGGTTACGGATTCATACTTTCAGCTCCTCTTTCAACTCTAAACACAAGTCCAAGAGCGCGACCGAGGCTTGGCAGGCTTTTCGAGGTCGATCACTCACTTCTTCCCGACCACATTCAGAGCCCCTTTCATCAGTCGGACCGTATCGCACTTTCGTGGGTGAGAAGCATCGCGTTCCCGCGTTCTCGTCGATCTAGTGCAGAGTATCGAACATATGGTAGTGTCAGTAACCAGGTCTCCGAGTGGCAGGGGAGCACCATCCGACCGAGGAGGTCGAGGCGAGACCCCTCTGCGACCGCCTGCTGTGCGACCCATCGACCGACAAGCTGACTCACCGATGGCACAACCCAGTTCGAAAGTGATGTCATTGGGGTGAACACAATTGACCCATCGCGGGGCTGTGGAAGGTGAGGGTAATCATGGAGTAAAGGGCTTGGTGTCGGCAGGAGTCCGAGCACCATCAGTGAATTCAAAGACAGCCATCGAGTTCAGCTCAATGTCGGCGCTTTGATCGATGTTCCCTTGGGTCGATGACTCGACTACCACGCCATGATCAGCCACCAGCGGTATGAATTCGGGGAGACGGGGAGACCTCCCAGATGTGGCCCTTACCCATCCTGAAAGCGATTTTGGCGTGAGCGAGAACTGGCGAAAGGGGCCAACCTTCCCGTGCCCGCATGTAGTCCCGCCCTGCTGACTTCGGCTAGCAGGAGCCCTTTTCAGTTTGGCTCGGACTGGCTTGACGTCGACGACATCATCACGGCTCCCTCGACCGAGACTCCCGAGTCACCGTCGTCGAAATTTTCACAACTTGCGCTCTTATGTACCGTGTTTGATCGTCCGAGGATTTCACATCTTTCAAACGTCACATCTTCCTCGCGACGAATCCCCACCGACAAAAGCTTGTCGCCTCCTTGCATTTGTGCAGATACAGCTACAACGTCTGCGCGCCGACGGCGATCCGCAGGCAGCAGAGACAAATCGCTGAGAGTTCCAAACCTGGGGCGCGTCCAAGTGATCGCCGTAGGCCCGTGGCGTCGATCGAGCGTGCACCCTCAGCTGGCACGCACATGTCTACAACGTGGTCAAATTTGAGCTGGCCATAGCGTCGAAACACTTACGTTTGCTCACCGACGAGGACGCACGCCCATCATGCTCGAACCGGTACAGCGATCGTTGGGATCAACATACAGGAGAAAGAGTGTAGCTTGTGTACCTGATTTCGAAATAGCACGCGGCAACGATCCTTCTTTAGGGCGGCCTCGATCGCCGATCACGGATTCCCAGGGTCTTGACGAACCCCCACACTCGGCCTTGTTTGAAACGCACTTGGGTGACGAGTCACGACCCCGTCCGTTTCAAGGCAAGCGGCTGCTAGTGCTGCCGAGCGGGTGCTTCCAAAAACGAGCCCTATGTGCTCCCAGAATTAACCACTAGTCGCCTTCGGACTTGGGGCGCGGGCTAGTGTCGCGCCCAATTCGGTTACAAAGGCCCTGGGGTTGGACGGTTCCATTCGAGTATGGCCTGCCCATTTTTGTTTTGTTTTTGGAAGTGGCTATTTTCGATTAAAAAAGGGCTCTTACGGTGACGGGAAGGGAACGGCTTATTATTAGGGGGCGAGGTCGGCCCAGAATCCCCTCCTAGCCCCACGCTCTCGCAGTTCGCTCTAGCCGTGAACTGGGTTTGACGAGACTCATGAGTACTTGATGTTGTGTCGCAGGCTTTTTCTTTTTCTTTTTTTCTTTCTTACTACGCTTGCACACGTCGGTCCCGGTCGTGGTCGTCCGCTTTCGCTTTGATCCCCGCGTGCTCAGCCCAAAAGTTCCCCATCGTTAGAAGCGTAATCGGTTTATTGGGCCTGACTTATTAGCCCCGTTTGCCTCTCCCTCGCGTCTCCCACACACCACACACGCTATTCGACCCCCACGCTCGTTCTTTACTTTGCCCTCTCGTCACCTTCGATGGCCCGCCACATTACATCGACTGCAACCCACTAGTTGATCACATCAACGTCCTGCAGAGGAAGGCGACACCCGTGACTTGCTACCCCCCCGCACACACCCAGAGGCCACCGGTCCAAGCCAGCCGTCGGGTTTCGATCGACGCGCGGGGATCGTTGCAGGCGCACGAGGATTGCCTCGAGCCCTCGGGCTGAAACCGACCAGAGGACGACCAGCGACGAAGGGGTCGGCATCTCCGAGAGAGAGACACACACAAGGAGAAAGGTTTAGGTCATGGCACCAGCGGCGTTGGTGGCCGGACCGAGTTGCAGCAACAATGAGGTCGTCGTCGGTCCGGGACATCATTACAATGGCGTCGCGGGCATGACCGGCCCAAAGTACGAGCTAGCGTCTCGCGCAGGAGCAGCAGGAGCAGCAGGAGCAGTGGCGGCTGCATCACCAACCTCCGCGATTAATCACGCGTCAAGTTCCTGGTCGACGCTCTCGGCCGGCTTAGGAGACTATGGCGCTGCCGGGCCCTCTCACGCAGCAGCCTCGACCAGTTCACTGCACGGACTGCTGAACCGAGCCTCCTCGTCGAACTCGACTTCGCCCTCGCCGTCTCGGCTGCCGTCGCCCTCGTCGGCTCGCCATTCGCAAGCCTACGCGCAATCGCAACAGCAGCATCTCCACCACCAGCTCCAGCAGCAGCACCAGCCGCACCACCAGCATCAGCAGCATCAGCACCACCATCACTCGCCTTCACTCGCTTCGAACGGTTCGGCCTCGATTTCGGCCTCGACTAGCACCACCGCCGCGGCCGGCGGCTCTGGGAGCGGACCGGCTTCTTGGTTTCGGTCATCGCATAGCGCTGCATCGTCATTTAACGGCGCGGCCAGTGGTCTCGCCAGCTCACCGCTGCACCAACATCCGTCCCAATCCCCAACACTACCACGGCCGAGTCCGACATCCTCTTACGCGTCCCACCATGCACCTCGACCGCACCAACCGCTTCATGTCTCGTCCTCGTCCTCGGGCGGCTCCTGGGTCCACGATCGCTCGACGTCCAACTCGGACTCGCTGGCTTCCGGTCTGACCTCGCCCGCGTCGGCGCACAGCACCAGTTCGCGAGGGCACAAGTTCTCCCCGCCAATGCCCAACTTCCCCCTGATAGCGAGGCAGTTCCTCCCACCGCTCGAACCAAGATCGTACACCATCATCAAGGAGGTCGGCGACGGGTCCTTTGGTACGGTCTGGCTCGCCGATTGGCATTCCGATTTGCAGCTTCCGCCAGGGACGTTACTGCCGGGGCCGAGTTCGCGACCGGAATATAAGGGGAAGCGGCTGGTCGCGATTAAGAGGATGAAAAAGGCCTTCGAAGGAGGATGGGCGGAATGTACAAAACTTAAGGAACTCAAGGTGCGTCGGTGGCACTCGTTCGCTCATGCTTGTCGTCCGCAGTGTGCTGATTGATCACCATGACTACCATCCCTTGCACAGTCCCTTCAATCGATCCCGATGCACCCCAATATTATTCCATTATATGACGCATTTCTACTCCCTTCGTCAAAGGAGCTTTATTTCGTATTCGAATGCATGGAGGGGAACCTGTACCAACTCACCAAATCGCGCAAAGGGCGGCCACTCGCGTCCGGTTTGACCGCGTCCATATTCGAACAAATCCTCGCCGGGCTCGACCACATCCATCGATCCGGCTTCTTTCATCGCGATCTGAAACCCGAGAACCTCTTGATCACCACCACCGGTTTGGCCGACTATCCTGCCTCGTCCTTGTTCGCCAACGCGACGACACCACCGGAAAAAGACGTCGTCGTGAGCGTCAAACTCGCCGATTTCGGTCTGGCGCGAGAAACGGCGAGTCAACCGCCGTACACGGAATACGTCTCGACGAGGTGGTATCGAGCACCCGAGGTCTTGCTGCGGTCTCGCGATTATTCGAACCCTGTCGACATGTGGGCCTTGGGGACGATCATGGTCGAGGTTCTAACACTCAAACCGATATTCCCCGGTGACAGCGAGGTTGATCAGGTGTTCAAGATTTGCGAGGTGTTGGGTGATCCGAGTACGGATTATGGAGTTGATGAAAGGGGAAGAACACGGGGTGGAGGGCTATGGCCGAGAGGTGTGAAGATGGCGAAGGATGTCGGGTTCGCGTTCTCAAAGGTTGGTGCACGAGATCGTGGGTCTCTGAACGGAGCTGACTTTAAACGAGCCACCGACCTCGGACGCAGATCCCGCCGCGGACGTTCACGAGTCTGTTCGATCCGAACACGGTGTCGCCGCAAATGATCGACTGCATCGCCGATTTGCTGCGCTACGAACCCCGCGCCCGCCTGACGGCTCGACAATGCATTGACCACGCCTACTTCCGCGAGGTCGCCTACCGCTACGCGCCGTATCGAGCCCCCGGATTGGCCAAACCTGCAATTCCCGCGACGCAAGAATCGATGTACCAGGCGCCATCGTTGAACGGGCTCACCATCTCGACGACCTCGGCGGCGTCGGCCTCGATTGCAGCGAGCGCTCCTTCTCCTCGAGTACTACCTCCCGCACATGGGCATACCCCGTCGCATTACAAGCCGCCGTTCCAAGTCGGCACCGAGGCGAACGGTCGCTTCCTTCCCAATGTCGATCGTGGCGATTCGAACTCTGGCTATCGGTATTATCCCGATGACTCCAGCAGCATCGCGTCGGGCATGTCCAACTACCCGATACATGTGTCGAGCGCACCGCTGGCGACATCTGACGACGTCTTGAGCCTGGACCGCGCGATGACGTCTTACCCGGAGAGTCTGAGCGATGGACAGTCGGCCAGCTTGCGACCGCCGTCACGATCTTCGCTTTGGAGCACGAACACGGGAGATCAGAGTTGGGGCATGACGCCGAAAGAGCCATATCGGTCACCGGCTTCGTCGTCCCAGGCGCACATGCGTGCGAACCCGAGAGGAGGAATGGGCGGTCTACTTCCTCGACGACCCTCTTTCTCGGGTGTCTCGATCGCCGCGTCGACGTTCTACGACGGTTCGGTTTTCGAGGGCATCACCCAGCAGAGGCCGTCTTCGATCATGTCGTTCCCTGTTGGGTACGGCACATTGGACGATGCGCCATCGCCGACGTTCCCCGATTCACCTTCGAGCAACATTACCACGGGTTCGACCGAAACGAATGCGCGAAGGCACCTCGAGCATCAGCAGCAGCAACAGCAGCATCAGCAGGCCCCGTCTCGACAAGGTCCGAACTTTGGACTGGGATTCACTACGACACCGGCGCCTGCTGCAGCACCGGCCAAGTCTGGTCGTTGGGGTTTGGGCAAGGTCTTTTCTGGCGATTCATCGGCCGACGCTCCCGCCGCCAGCATCAGTCATTCGCTCAAACGCACCCCTTCGACCGCATCATCGCTCAACGGCGGCACGCCCATGGAAGGTGTCACGACCGAAGCCTCTACGGCGCCCAAGACGAAGAAGGAGCTCAAGGCGGCGGAGAAGGCGTCCAAAGCCGCCGAAAAGGCGTCTCGGGACGTCGAACGAGCCAAGCGCGATGCGGCGATGCAAGCTTCGCGCGAGCGTGCGCGAGCGGTCATGCAGAAGAAGACGCAGCTGCGAGAGGCGGCCGATCCGTTGCACAACTTTTCCAACTCGCCTCGATTGGTCGCACCAGTGGAGAAAGGCAAAGGTCGAGTGGCGGATACGCTCAGCGTTCACAGTTCGATGTCGCAAAACTCGTTCAAATCCAAGATGCCGCAGATCGTCGAGGATACGTCGAGATTGCAGGTCACGAGTCACAAGGCGAGACGACGGCACGACGATGACGACGTGCACTCGGTGTCGTCGGGTGAGACGACTTCGATTCGAGGACGCACAGCGCAGTCCATCTCGGGGCAGTCGATATCGTCGATCGCAACCTCGGCTTCGGATCCCGAACGACGCTTGCGACAGGAACAACTCGCTGAGTTGGGGTTGACCCGCGTGCCTTCCCTCTCGTCACTCAATTCGACGACCTCGGCGCCGGCTCGATCGGTCTACGGCGCAGGCAATAGTACCCCGGGGCATTACACGCGCACGGGAACGGGGCATTCGTCGCTCGAGTCCTCACTGGTACGACAGATGAACGGCCTCGCGACCTCGAGTCGAGTCTCAGCCGAACGCAGCGAGTCACGAGGTGCCAGAGCCTCGAGTCCTCGCGACGGTCATTCGCACCACGAGCGCTATTCCCCCTACCCGTTCCCGAACGGAGCGGCCGGTTCCTCGACCTCGCTCTCGCGTCAACACCTCGGCCAATCGCCACCGCCTCAATCACCGGGTGCGCAACCGATACCCCCGATCTCACCCTACGATCCATCAGGCATGGTCTCGGCCGCGCCTAGCATCGCGAGTTTCCACTCGGCGTCGGTCTTCCAAAGCAGTGGCTTGAACCCGACGAGGTCGTCACCGCCACCTCAACCGAGTTGATCACCGTCTCCCTCTCTCGTTCCTTTCGTTCCCTCTCTAGAAAGCAGTGCAGCGTAGTGCCCCAAACCCCATGTCCCTCTCTTCTTCCCCTCATGTAGATCACCTCGTTCCCGACTCCCAAAGTCCTTTCACCCGGGAGTCCGCCACAGTTTGACTTTTATACGCTTTCCAAAACCCCATCTTTCTATATCTACCTGCTTTACTACTACTACCATTACCCGCGTATTCCTCCATTTCCCATCTTTATTGACTTTAAATTGCTTACTATCGCAATTGCTCCTTTTCCCCCCTTCGTTTCTCATTCGCGATCGGTTTTCTTTTGTGGAGATAACAACCGCCCCCTTGTCATGCAAACAGTGTCACTTTTATGAGAGTCTGCTTTGATGCTCTTTCTTGGTCCATTGAGGCTGCGAGAAGCTCTGAAGGTGTTCCAGGTCGGCGCGGCGAGTGCTCAAGACTCCTTCCAGAGCGGCCTAATCGAACTCTCGTACCCCTCATCGAGGAAACGAAACAAAGTGGTGGGAGCAAACAATTGATGACAGTGCACACAGACACACGCCCAATACGTGGAAACAGAGGGAGCAAGGGAAGGTCGGAAAACGTGGCGCAATGTGAGAGAAAAAAACACAGGCAAGACATTCCTTCCGGTCGCGTTGCAGCCCGGTTGCCGGATATTCGGACCGGACGCGACGTCCTTCCGAGCGGATCAATTAGAAACCGTGCAACTTGATCGTCTCCTTGTCTGTAGGGTTACCACGGACGAAACCGACCTCCCGAGGGGGGTTAGTCGAGGCTTTCTACCAGTGGTCGAGCCGCCTCTGCGATCACTGACCAATACCTTCCTCGATCAAGATCTCGGCAATCTTTGTTCGTTGATCGCCCTGCAGCTGGATGACCTGGCCCATCTCTTCGTCATCGACGAGCGATCCGTTGCAGGCGAACTCCTTCTTGAACGCCTTCAAGAGCTTCTTGGGATCATATTCCGTCGGGACGCCTTGGAGGGTCGTGATCGTTTTGCGACCGTTGCGTTGTTGGATACGGATGTGAATGTGGTTGGCGACTGCGGACGGGAGCAAAAGGGAGGGTGTGAGAATGTTGTTCTTCACCCAACAGGATCATCCGCCACTCGGGAGGCCCCTGTGATCCGCGGCCGTTCCCCCCTTTTCACGCGCACACGCCCGTCCTTCCTTCCGACTCTGGGACAGCCCGCCACAGCCAACAGTCCCCGCGCAACTGACCAGTCGACGCCTTCTTGGTGGTCTCGACGGCGACGTCCTGTTCCTCGTCGGCGAACGCGTCGTAGGGCTTGTTGAGGATCGTGCTCTGCTCACCGCACGGAGTGAAGTGATCGGGTCAGCTTGTCAGCTTTGAAGCGTGCTGGGCGAGGCGTAGTCCAGATGGGACTGACCATACGAAGGTGGTCTTGAACTGGGTGAGAAGAGGGCAGAGAAGGGGGAGAGCGCGGCGGAAGAGGGATGACTGTGGTCCAGGTGACGAGGGTCGGTGCAGCGGTCGGTGGGACGGCACAAGGCCGGAGCACGACGACGATAACGGAACAGACAGGTGCATTGGTCAGCTACGGTGGGTCGCTGGGTCTCTCGTACCGGTGGGCAGCTGGCCAAACTCACGTGAGGGGTAGGCAAGGGTGCGAGTTGAGGAGCGGAGGAGCGGAGGAGCGACTGGGCCTCCCTCGCTCGACCTCGAAACAACGACGATCAGAGCGAGAGCGAGCAAAACGCACGGACCTCCTCGGGTCGAATCAATCTTGCAATCTATCATCTAGAGGGTGCAATTCATCCCTTGCACACCTTGTAGAGCTACAACATTTCTTCATCACCTTCCTCGTCATAGTCCCCCAACGACCCCCCCTCGATGACCACCACTTGCAACCTTCTCCCGTCCCCAGCCAACACGCACGCCACAGGCGCACCACTCCTACAGGTTGACCCGTCCTCCTCCTCTCGGTACGGTTGAATCGACAAACCTTCAGGAGGGAATTGTGGCTCAAACAACAGAGTTCGATGCAGGGGGATGCGCTGCGTAGGCGAGTCCTGGATGGGAGTGGCCTGGGCATCAGCAGCTGGGTTTTCGCCTGTCGGGCGACACCGAAAAGGAAGCATAACTCACGCGGCAAGGGTTGCTCGCCAAGGGCTCGAACGAGAGTGCGGACATGCACACGCTCAGCAAGTAATGTGAGGTGACTACCAATCAAAATAGAAGGGCGTCCAAGCATCAGTATCCCCCAGGTACCCACTTCAGCTCCACTTCCCTCCCTTAAAACCAACTCACCTTTCCCCTCGTGGATCCTACAAATCATGACCAATTCATCCAGGTCCAACCAAGCCAGATCAATCACCTGCAATCGGCGATCACGCTCATCGACCAAACGCGCCAAAGCTCCTAGCTGTATGTTCAATGCCTCGGTATGGGTGCTATAGATGCTCTTGACGACTCGGACTGGAGAGGTGAGCGTCACCGCGCGCGTTAGCTCCTCCAAGCCTTTGGGGAAGATCCAGCAGGCAGCTTGACCCGCTCAGGACTCACAGACCTCCCCATCGATCCACACTCTCCAAACATCATTCCGGACCGTCTGCTCCCTATACAGTACCCCCGCCCTCGAAGTGCCCGTGATGACCTCCACCCCGCTCGACTCCGGATTCAGGAGTGGCTTTTCCTGGACACGAGGCGCACCAACGGCCGTGATCGCCTGATCCATCATCCGCGCTACTCGTTCAGCCAAGAGGTGTAATAAGATGGGTAGCGAAACTGAGATGTCGTCTTCTCCTAATTTCGCCTTATTCGCCGATCCAGGAGCCGTTGGTGGTACGACATCGTCCCCCATCGCGTCATCCCCAGGTTTGGAAGGAGGTTCCAAACCCTCGGCCCCCAACAATCCCTCCTTATCCCATCCCCCTAATGTCCCCTCCCCATCCTCCGCCATCGCCTCCACCCGTTCCGCCGTGATCTGCCCTTTCAACTCCTCCTTCATCCTCTTCGATACGCTGCGCAACTCCTCCTCCCCTTCCTCCCTCGTCTTACCCCTCTTCCCTACAACCTCCAGCTGATCAATCCATCTCCTTGATCGGATCAAATCGACGTTCGTGTCCAAGGATGCGGAGAAGGGCCCAAAGTTGAGGAAGGGAAGTATAGAATTAACGTCGACGGGGAGACAGTGGCGTATGTAATAGGCGACGGGCAGGGGTGTGAAGTTGGCGATGGGGACGATCTCGGAGCCTTCTTGTGCCGCGACTTTTTCCAGTTCTGCGTTTCCTCAGTGGAATGCTTGTCAGCGTTCTCGCTCGAAGATGCATGAAGTAAGAGTGCGTCAACAGACCATAATGCAACCAAGCCCCAAATGCCTCAAAACACCTCTCCTCCTCCACGACAACCCTCTCCAACCTCGCACACGCCTTGACCACCCCCGTCCCCAACCTCAGACACCTCCTCACCTCTCCCAACTCCAATCCGAACGCCCCCCATTTCTCCTTCCACATCGCCCAACTCTCCACCTCCTCCCAAAGTAAGACGGTCCTTTCGATAGCGGGTTGTAGGGACATGTAAGGCACGCTCTTGAGGCGTTGCAAGACTTGGGCCATCGAGCCTTGCCATTTCGACAGGGACTTTTCATTCATCTTGCTCGCGAGGAAGTCGTGCAAAGCCGCTGAAGGTCGACCCGTCAACAAAAGAAGGAGGAGTTGTGTGATCGGTGAGGTCGTTATGCTATGCGCTTTGGACATTTCCGAGATCCTCGATAGCCAACTTTTGCCAAGGCGTCGGGCTTCGTCCCATAACGTACGGACGGACTGAAGTGCTTCGAACGCATGGCTGATATGCCGATGTAGTTCGGTCGATTGCGTCATGAGGAGGTGTAGTGTCGGCGGTAGATCAAATTTGATTTGCCGATCGCGCCAATCTCGACTTGTAGGATCGGCAGGGTCGTTGGACGAAACAAGGAGCGAGATGCGGAACGTGCCTCGCGGTGGATTCCTCAAAGCAGTACCCGCCTCCGTTTCATCCCAAGGAAGGGTCGTCGAACCATGCACTTGAACCTGATCCAATCCTTCCCCGACGTCGACTGTGCCCAGCATTACGCTCCCACCATAATAAATCGTCACCTTGCCCCCACCTTGCCCCACAACCAACACCGAGCCTTGCCCCTGCTCACCCTTCGCTCTCGACTCTTCCAAAAGCGTAGGGAACCTCGGCGCCGCCTCGTTCAAGATTAAGGGTTTTCCCATATCCTTCTCCCGTTCCTTTTGCAGCATCGCATTCTTGGCGCCGAAAATCGCCGCTCGAGCCGCGCCGGGTCCACCCCCCGCACCCGCAGCGACAGAACCCGAACCGGAAGACGAATTCGGATCGGTCGCTCCTATCAACGCAGTAGAGGCGTTGGAAGCGTTGAGATCGGGTAACGCGGGGAGCTTTTCGATGAGTGCTTGCGCCGAGGAACGTAGGGGTCTGTAGGTCCATTCGGGATGGGGCGGTCGACGGTCAGGTAGGTTTTCTGGAGAGGGCTCAGGTTTTTTGACGGTCGTGAGGGGATGCCATGCTAGGTGGGAGGGTTTGGAAAAGAGTTCTCCGTTCGAGGGTATCGAGGTTGGAGGTAAGAGGGGTTTGGGGATGGGTTGGTGGAGAGCAACTATCTCGAGGTTGGAGAGGGTCGTCCCTGGTGGGGGAGAGGAAGAACTGAGCACGGCGAGGTGGTGCCCTGTTCCATCGCCGCGGGAGGGTAGCTGATCAGCGCTGCTCGAAACGGGTCACCGACCGCATCTGATTCTCACCATCTGGACTCCAAGCGATCGCATCGACGCCGACTTGGACCGCTTTGGCTTTCGCCTTGGCCGTTCCAAACGCCGCGAACTTGCTCACCGGAGCTGTCGGTGCAACGGCCGCAGCCACAGTCGATGGAGATGGCGAAGGCGCAAAGTCCCACACATGATCGATCTGGCCTGTCGTCCGGTACAGGCTGAGTTTGCCTTTTCCGGAGTTGGAGGTCGAGGTTGAGGCGTCGTTCGTGGATGTGGAGGCGGAGGTGGAGCTGAGCAAGGCGAGCAAGTCGCGTGTAGGGCAGCATGCACAGGGGGTGATGGATGTCGTCGTCGGGAGATTGCGTTGTGCATGAGCGACGAGTGTAGGTGGCGGTGGCGGTGCCTGAGCCATCGAGCCACTTCCTTTGACTCGGGGGGTTTGGTCGAGGAAGATAAGCGGAGCCCAAGTTAGTCGGTCATGGCGCGCCTCGACGCGTGTGCGGGTGCGTGTGTCCCGGAGGTCCGTGCGAGGCGCGGAAGCTCTCTCCTCCATCCTCCGACCTGCGTCAACCCATTCGTCTCTCGTCCTCATCCGTCCCCCATCCCGGAACTCCCCTCCTCCATCCTGGCTCCCCCTGCCAAACGACCTCGTACGCATCCCGGGTCTCATCACCCGGGACGACGTTCCTACACCCATCACGCCCAGCAGCATGACCCGCTCAACCCTGCCCCACCTCAGAGCACGAGCAATGGTTCTGCATCCTACGCTCCCCGCCCCGCGTCAGCTTCAACTTCCAGTATGACGTTCTCCCAACCGTCCACCATCAGCCACAATCCCGAGGCCCGAGCAAGCTCTCGGCTGTACTTGGTCGCTCATGAAGCTTCGTTGATTAGGGGTCATCCCGACTGGGCCAGGAGCGTACAGGTGCCCAGTCCGAGCACGAGTTCGCTCACGACCGACGCCCGTGGACGTACGAGGATGATGAGATGGGAAGCGGGCAGCGGTCCGGGGTTCGATGATCGAGAGGGGGATGTACAACAAGTGATTTGGATCGATCGGTGCGTTGAACTCGTCGCATTAGCAAGGAGGTGCTCTCCGTTAAGGAGGCTCGGCTTGAAAAACTGACGAAAAAAACTCCTCACTGAATCAGATACGACGCCCTCAACCTTCTTTCCTCCCTACCCATACTAGAACCAACCACCACACCCCTTCTACCCCCGGACCTAGGCTTCGAAGACCTCCCCGATGATGCAGAAGAAATGTTCTATTTCGAACCCGAGGAGAGGGAGGCCATTGAGAGGGAGAGGAGGTCGAAGAGGTTAGAGTTGGGCAGGGAGGAGAGGATCAAGGCATTGAAGCGGGAGGAAGAGGAGGAGGAGGAGGAGGAAAATGAAGATGAGGAAACTGAGGTGTGTTCGTTTATTGACGGTCGAGCAAACTCTTCCGAGAGCTAACCCTTGTCGGCCCCGAAAACAGCCCTCCGAGATCCAATTGGCACTCATGAAGAAACTACACACCACCCTCTCCAACGCCGCCGACCCTTCTCTACTCGAAATACGCATCATGGCCAACCATGGACGGGATCCACGGTTTGACTTTTTGAGAAAGGAAGGGAAATGGAGTGACGTATGGGAGAGGATCAAGAAAGGGGAACCTGTAGGGGAGGAGGCGAGGCGGAACGCCGAGGAGAATGTGGGGAATGGGTTGGGTTTGGGTTTGAATGGGTATGGGAGTGATAGTGAGGAGGAGGAAGGCGATACAGCGGCAGCAGAGGAGGAGGACAAACTGAAGGATGCTGCGAACGAAGCGTCGATCCCGACACCATCGACTGAAGAGGACAAGGACGAACAGGAACGACGGGCAAAGAAGGCCGAGAAGATTAAGGAGTGGGCAAGAAAGAGGAAGGAAGCAAGGGAAAAAGAAGCGGACAAGACGCAAGACGCTTCATGAACACGATCGGACGTCGGGTATTTGCAATTCACCACAATTACGCCCCCCTACTCCAACACGAGCGTCAAGGTCCCTCGTATAGCCTCACCAAGCTCTTCCACATATCCTCCACCGGGCGATCTTGGATGCTCTCGAAAGATTCGGGCCCCAAACTCGCATTGAGGAACAACCTCGCCTCGCTCCTCTTGGCCAGATAATCCTCCATCGCTTCGTCGTACGCTGCGTCATCACGTTGGTCCCTTCGTCGAATCGGGGCAGGGACTTCACCGTTGAGCATCTTGTACATGCCCGCTGCTTTGAGGGAAGCCTTGAGGTCCTTCTTGAACGTCGGCCATGTCTCCGGCGTCAAGATCAGACCCGTCGTTGGCGATGGGAGGTGATCGACAAGGGACGCAAAGGACGCTTTCTTCGACATGTGGATGGACGACGTCGTTCTCGCACGATGATATGTCGGTCGAATCGTACTCGCCATCGAATCCCTCCTCGATCGATCCAAAGTCATTCCCGCCATTTGACGAGTAGGTGGACGACCCGGAAGCCCAGTCGTCGGCCTCGAAGAAGGGAAGAGGGAAGTGGCCGAGGATTGACGGGAAAGCGTTCGTGGGAAAGGGTAGGCATTCGAGTTTGGTGCCGATGGGTCGATGTTGAGGAAGGGGAGGTCTTGGGTAAGTGGAGCGGGGTGATATTGGGTAGGATGCGAGAAGGAGCGTTTCATCGCTGGTCCGTTCCTGCCAGTCATGGTATATTGGGAGTCGGCTGGAATGTGTAGGAGAATGCAATGAGAGAGAGAACAACGTCATCGTACGGTGCTCGGTCTGAGGTTTTGACGTCTTGTTCGGTTCTAGACCACAAGGTGAGACCCTCTGGACAAAAGATGATCGCGCAAGGAGAGACATTTGCCGAGAGGTTTCAGGGGTTCGCGTCCGTTCGTTGGCGCTCTTCCGCTTCGATACCGAAGTCAAACAATAGGCAATGAGGCAATGGGTCGAGCGACGTTTCGTCTCGACGGGTCTTGGGTCGATCAGTTTGTGGCTCAGAGTGGTAGGCTCTGGTCTAGACGGCACAGCAGCCTACAACAACAGTAGGTGGACGAGTGGGTATGATGACAGAGCCAATATTAGACACAGACAAGAAGAGTGCAATGAACCACACAGTAGAGTCTTCAGCCCTAACCAACATGAGGCAACGAATGATCGGTCAATAACTTGGCATGCAACAACTCGCGATGCAAATCCTCCGAGATCAGATCCACTGCCCCCTCATGACCCGACCCCCTCCCGACCCTCCCACCATCAAGTCTCTGTGCCGTCTCAGCTAGAACCGCTTCCCTCCTAGAATCCGGGTCTAAAGGTAATCCTTCGTGACCCAATGTCGAACTTATCGGGCTGAGAGGGGCGTTATCGTGGTCATAGGACGCGGGGACGATGCGCGTTTCGTACTTGGCATCGTCGCGACGTTCTTGGCGGTAGAGGAAGTTGATTTGGTAGACCAGTTCCGCGACCTGGGCGACGTAGGCGTCGAGATCGACACCTTCGGTGAAGGGGGTTGGTGAGAGATCGAGTCTGATCGTGACCAATGTAAGCGTCCGGTCAGCCCTTGTTCCCACGAGGCTCAAGCTCCGTCGACTCACAATTGTCTCAACTTCCTCGCCCTCAACTTGGTCGTCTTCCCTCTCCCCCCGGAAAGGATTGTAAACCGATCCACCAACGCGTCCCACATCTCCTCGACCGGTTCCTCATCAATATAAGCGAACGCATCATCCCCTATACAAAAACTCAACACCATCTTCGCCTCGGCGCGTCTCGAAGCGTAGTCCTCGATGGCATCTTCGTCGTCGTGAGAAGGTTTGGGGAAACGCCCTTGGAGCATGCGCAGAACTTTGGCGCAGCGAAGCGCGTCCTCGAGAGGCGTTTTGAACGCATGCCAATTTTCGGGGGTGAGACGGTCCGGGAAACGCGAGAGGACGCGATCGGCTAGGTCGATCGCGCTTTCGAGGGAGGACATGATCGTTCGGCTTGCTGGTCCGTGACAGCGATGGTGTACAGAGTAATTTTTGAGGGGGAAGAGGTGATGCAGGGTGATTTCGAGAGCGAATCGGGAATTGACAAGAAGAAGAGGGAGCGGGAATCTTTGACGATCCTGCAAGACAAGGATCGCCGCCCGTCGGCGGCTTGTGAATCCGAGACAGGAGGTCCTTGTTCGATTCACACGCGAACACGCGAACGAATTTTGAATGCCGCAGCTTCCGAGCTCTCGCAACGTGAAGACCCTATTCATGGCACTTGAAGTGTGAAACTTGTGACATCACATTTGCTCTCGCTGACGTCATTGTCGTCGAAGGAATCCGGGACGACCGTTCGACCCGTCCACCAGGCTAGGGCCACTGGACGATCTTTGGCTTCCTCAGACCAGACCACTATGACCCTCCCCAGGCTTAAAGATTTGAAATCACTCCCTCGCTCGATTAAAATCATACTACTCTATCCATTTTTCCTTAAAAATAACATCTATAACAAATCTATCCAAACGTGACCCTCAATTTCCTGAATCCCGAATCAGTGCCGCTCTCCTAAAGTAAAGCGATGCCCTCCGTCGCGGCCGCGACGACCAAAATTGCCCCTGTGAACATGACAACGCTGCCGAACTTGCCATCGGCAACACCAAACGCGGTCCATGCTTGCGCACCTTTCATAGGTCGGGCCAAGAGAAGGGAGGAGATAAAAGCTGTGATGATGGTGCCGACACCTCGACCGAAGGCCGCGAAGGAGAAGAGGGTTACGGAGAGGGGAAGGTCTTCGCCTACGAAAGGGGGGGGGGGGGGGGGGGGGGGGGTTGGAAAGGTCAGCGTCAAAGACTCGTATCTAAGGTGATTCATCTGCGGCGCAACATGACTGACTTGCAACCTCCTTGATCATGGCCACGTACAAACACGTCCAAGGACCACACGCCAGCCCAAACACGAGCGAGAAAATCAATAATGGCGCCAAGGACGTGCTCGCCAATCCCCAGAGGAGGAAGACTGATACAGCCGATACGGCCATGATGACACTTGCGATGAGATGCGGCGGCTTCCTATCCGATAGGACCCCGACCGCGATGCGAGAGAAGATTGACGCGGCGTTGAGGGCCGCGAGGGAAGCGGATCCGACCGAGGGTGAGAGGCCGATCGAGGCGGCGTACGACGGAAGGAATAGGGTCGTGATGGTGAAGGCGAGGGCTTGCATGACTGGTCAAGCGGGATTCAAGCGGTGTCAGAGCCAGCACGCAAGTCTCTTCTCATTCCTGAGACAGTCAGGGACCCACAGTTGGAAATCATGAACATGGACCACCCCTTGTTCTTCCACACGCGTTTCATGTCATCTCGTCGTTTTTCGGTATCATGATCTCGCTCCGATCGCAGATCCCGCTTCGCCGGGATTGGCAGGCGAGGCTTTAGCCATGGCATACACGCCCCAAGTAAGACACCGCTCGCACACGCCAGGGCTTGCAGCGTGATGGCGTCCCCAAAACGAGCGAGCAACGCAGCGATGAAGAAGGGAAAACATACACCCCCGAAGGCGGTGCCGACGTAGGTCACTCCTGCGGCCATGCCTCTCCGCTTGACGAACCATTCGTTGAGGAACCCCATCGCGGGAAAGAAGACCATCGCTCCACCGATAGCGAAGCCGATTCCTTGCGACAGCAACAAGTGCCAAGTCTGGTGAACGTCGTGAGGTGAGATGAGCATCTTTGAAAAGGACACGACAACTTCCCTGGCATAGTAGAGCTTACTTTGGACGAGAAGGAACTTCCCAACAATGATGCGGACAGAATCGCGATCCCAGCCCAGATGAACGGGATCCGCAAGTGTGGCCGCGGGTTGAGGATCCACGCCAGCGGTGGGCCTGGTGGGTATATGCCGAAAATACAGTCAATCTACGAAACCCTGCTCCCGAGAGTACAACACTCACCGAACAACGACATCAAGCCTTGACACAGCGTTCCGACCCATGGCCTGTGAGGATCCATCGAGGTCCGCCGTCGGGATGAGCCGACTTGTGAGCCACTCGCGTTCGAGAATGAGAATGAGAATTTCGAAACGACTCACAGAAGGGTATGGCTGGCCGGAGCCTTGTGCTTGCCAATCCCATGCGTCGTATAAAATTCGAGAAAGACACCAAAAGCGCTGGGAATACCCCATACGACGACCTCGACGAAGAAGGCACAGACCAAGAAAATGTAGGCTTGCGGACCTCGGTCAGGGGGTGGGAGTTGGGTCAGGAGCCTCTCGGACCGAGTCAACGGCGGGTAGCTCATCGTCATCGTGGAGGTCCCGGTCGCGGTCGGCGTTAATTGTGTCGTGATCGTCGAGGAGGCGTTAGAGCGGGGATTGGCGGAAGTCAATGCCGGTCCGGTCGCATTGGCTTGCACGGCTGGGATCCCCATCTGCCCGACTGCCCCTGCTGGTATATGCTGCAGCTGGTCGCTGTGCTTGCCAAGTGCTGGAGCGCCGCTACTCGCGCCGGTCGCCTTCGCGGGCGCGTCGTGGGGCAGAGTAGGCGTCGAGTTCAACGCCTGGCCATTCCCTTCATGACCGTTGGGTGCATCGAGTGGCGGCAGCGTTTCCTTGGAGCTGTTGGCGGTGTCGAGGTAGCTCATCGATGGGGATAACGTGTGACAGCGCTCTCGAAAGTGAACGGAGTGAGTTGGAGTTACGACCCGTCCCGAGTTACGTAGCCCGAGCTCAGCTCCGCACTAGCTCCGCAGGTCGTCTCGTCTCGGCTTGCCGCCGCTCGCTGCACTCGCAAGCCAAATCCTTGCGCGTCCCCGCGGACAGCCAATCGTCTCGTCTAGCCTCCCTTTTATACGCGCTACCACACGGACCCGGGCGAGATCTGCGACAAAGGCTTCAACGGTGCGCTCAGCAACAAGGCGTGGGACAACTTGCATCGCATGCCGAAAGCACCCAAGCGGGGCAAGTCGTCGGAAAGGAGGCACCCATCCGGCTCTTCTGTTGGCGCATGGCAACGGCGGCGGCATCCCGACGCGTTCACCTGCGATGGTCATCGTCGAGCTTTGCAGTCGTCGGTGCGGGCTGAGGATGACCACGGCCGGCGCCCCGATAATGTCGATGTACGACCTCGGAGACGTCGACCCAAGGGAAATCAACCTCCCCAAGAGGCGAACATAGTCAAGACGCCCCTCTCGGTCTACACGGGCAAAGGCACCTGGAAGTCGTACGAGCCAGATTCCACGTCATCCCCGTCGATAGGGGCCACTACGACCATCCCTCGGGCTTCGCTCCGTCTCGTCACTTACAACACCTGGTCATCATCACCCGACTACGCGAAAGTTCAAAGCCGAGCCCTGCTGATGGTCTTGGAATCGAGCCAAGCGGACGTGATCTCCCTTCAAGAGGTGTCCCATCCTCTTCAAACGCAGCTTCGGTCGACCGAGTGGGTCCGCAAACATTACCTCCTAACGCGATTGGAAGATTTCTGGTCCGTCTCGAGGAAAGGAGGCAGTGTTCAGGTTCAGAAGCTACGTGGGGTGGGCAAAAAGGAAGGAACAAGAGAAGGCGTGCTTCTGCTCGTGAGAAAGGGACTGCTCGTGAGAAAGGGACTGCTCGAACGACGAGAGTGGGAGGCCCAGGTCGAGTACATCCCAATGCAACGCAATCAGGACGAAAAGGACAAGGCCATTATCCTCCTCCGAATGATGGATTCCGAGGGACGTGAACGGGTGAGCATCGACGGGGTCGTCCAGGACTGACAGAAACTTCCAGCGCTTACCTGTGTGCAATCTTGTTTTGTTCAGTGGCGCATCGCAACGTCTCACTACTCTTCCCTACCCACCTGCGATCAAATTCGCCGACACCAGTACCGTCAAACCCTACGCCTACTTCAACAAAAACCCAGCACGCGCTCATCAGCGATCTTGGGCGATTTCAACTCCAATTCCGAAGTCGAATTAGCCCCCTTCCTCGCTTCAAAATGGGTCGACTCGCACCTCATTGCAAGATGTCTCTCCAAACCTCCTGATTTCCGGGAGGAGCCGACTTTCGGTCACTTGTACCCTTTCGTTCCTGGGCAGAGGGATCGCAAACCTCGTAAGCCGAGGAGAATCGATCGGATTTATCTTGGTGGGGAAGCGAAGGCTTTGGCGATGAACGCAGACGGGAGACTGGGAACGGATCCGGTCTTTGGTGACAACGGTTGTAAATTGAAGGATGTGAATGGTGATGATGTGTATCCGAGTGATCATGAGGGAGTTTGGGTGGAGCTCGAGCTCGGACGGTAACAAATTCTCGCCGAATTAAGATTACCAAATGTTGTAGCATAGACCGTCTAGCTCAGAGGAGCCTAGCATGTTATGTGATTCGACTTGAATCCTCTCTTCATCGACTGGTAGCTCGACGAGATCGACATATCGGTGCTCTGAAGCCATGTCCTATCGTCAAATCTCTCCGTCCGCGCGCGTCAGAGCCAGAGCCGCATGATTTATGTACTGCTAACGACAGGCCCGAATACTATTTCATATACAGCCCCCAAGTAACCAATCCATGCCTTCGTCCAGCCACCGAGTCCAGCCTCCTTCGTTCACGGCTGCCATGCGACCTGTGAAAAAAGTGGGTGGGCTTTCAGCTCAAGTTTTCGGGATCAAGCGGCCGGCGTCAAAGAAAGCGGTCATCATAAATGATGTCCTTCAAGCCTGCTTACTCTTTCACCGGGCCCGAACGTAATCTGTTCCATTAGAAGGAAAATTAATGCGTCAGTCCTTCCTTGAACAACCTCGCCACTGCGTTCGGATGGATGCCGGACAGCCGGCGCCATTTGGAGCCCAAAGACGACATTCGCGAGCTGGCCGTGTCTCACCTTGAAGTGCTTGCCGTAGCGATGGATGTAGACCAGTTTGGGAATAATGGTATCTACATGCACCGACGGTATACCAATATGTCAGCTTTGTATCAACCTTGTCACATACCCCTGCTCCCCCACGGCTGTTGAGCCCAATTGCACGTTCCAAAGGGGCCAAGATCACCCTGGCTCTTAGCCGCCACCGGGCACTGCTTGTGTCCGGAAACTTACATCGATGCGATTGATGTTGTACAGTGAAAGGCCTACAAAAACACCGATTAGACAACAGAGTCAGTCTCGCGCGAGGTGTCGCAATCCGTGCGCACAGGCGACTTGAAATTCGGCGACTTGGCATCGTCGCTCAACACGTGACGCGGCGGTCACGAAACAATGGTTTCGGCCTAATCCCGTCCATGCTGGGTGCTATATCTACTTACATTGCGTATGTGAAGGTTTAAGACTCTTTTCCAAGCTTGGTGCGTTTCGCGAGTTTGCGTTTACTTAGGCTTTATTTGAGGGATGCGACTGTTACTAAGAAGACGAACGATTCCGCCCGCGAGGCTCAAGTGGGGGGCGAGCGCGTTTGCGATAGTTTGCGATCGCTGCCTATCGACGATCCCTCGATTAAAGGATCTCTCATTTTGCAGCTTGAGAACCCTGTGAATAGCCATTATTTTATGCACAAGACAAACATTGCTTTTCAGATTGTAGATTCAAAGCTTATCAAGTTGGAGACGGCAGAGTTTTCGGCGTGCACAATCGACCGAGATTTACACCCACCCCCTCAATGATCCATATCCTCATCCACGACATAGACCTCATCCTCTTTCCCCTCCTTCCTCTTCTTCTTGCTCAGCGTCTTCCTCCTCTCCTCTCGAGCCTTTTTCTTCCCCTCCTTCTTCAACGCATGCGCCGCCCTCGGGTTCAGAGGTTGGGTCGTCTTGAGGTGCTTGATATGCGTGGGGATGAATCTGGGTTCGGTTTTGGGAGCTGGGGTGGATGTGAGGGTACTGGCTTGAATGGGCTTGGGTGAGGGGTTCAACCAGGGCACGAAGAGGGGTTGCAGATTTTCTTGCACGAGGGAGAGCAGCGGAGCGAAAGTCGATGCGGAGGAGGACTGCGCAACGACCAAATTGACCGACGAGAGGAGTCAGCTTCAATGACGGCCTCCGGAACAGAGCACCCTTAGCTGCACTACACTCACACAAACTCCAATCGCAGCAACCCTTCGCAAGCCCATGACTTCAGCCAAGCGATGTTCTGCCCCGACGTCCAAAGGAATCAAGTAGACGAACCGATCTGGCTCATCTACCTCTGCCCTCGCCTGTGCAGCTTGCTTCTCATCCACGTCCATCCCGTCCTCATCCTCATCTTCGCCGTCGCCCGGGTTCTCTTTCTCCTTCCCTTTCACATCTTTCCTCGTCTCCCGCTCCACCGAAACGGCCTTTCGAAGCCCATTCGTCGCCGCGCACATGGCGGGGAGATGACCAACGAGAGAAGCGGGGTTGATGTCGGGTTTACAAACGAAGACAAGATCGATCAAGGGGTAGTAGGGATCGCTCGGGTCCGTCTTTTGAGGTGGGGTCTTGGGGGTGCTCCTGAGTTTGTTTTTGGTCTTGCTTTGTGCCTCGCCGGACGCTGGAGCCGGAGAACGAGGCGGCTTGATCCGAAAGGCAAGCGAATTGTTGAGGATCTTGGGGAACGTCGATCCGCTTCCGTTCTTGCTCACCGCATTAGAGCGCTTGATGTAAGCAGCCTCCTCCTGGTCAAGCGATTCATTCCTGAGCGGATCCAACAAGAAGCGATAGGGTTCATCGACGACTTCTTTCTGCTCCTGCGTCATGTGCGGTCCGAGGAGGATCTCGTCCCATTGCGCGTGGTCTTCGGGTGATCGATGCTTGCGTCGGGTCTTGCTCGTCTTGTCCTCCTTGTCTTTGCCCTTGTCGAGCTTATCAGATGGAACGGCTTCTGGTCGTTGGGTCTTTTCGACCCTCATGCTCGGCGCTGCCTCGCGGTCTCCCAATTCCCACCTCGCCCAGCGGATCTGACTCTCCAAAGCGCGCGTAAGATCATTGATACCGACGACGAGCGAGTCGAGCATGCTGGGCTTGGAAGGAAGAGTCACCTCCTTCGATGAGGGCGTGGTGGGCATTCCGAGAGGCTTGTCGATAAAGTTGGGGACGGTGACGGTCTTGGATGAGCGCAGAGTGAGAGTATGGGTCGAGTCAGCCGGCGTAGGTGGGGGTGGGGGTGAATCGTTCGTCGCCTTGGCGGATGAGGTGGAGGCTGCCGCTGGCTCTGATTCTTTCGATGACGTTTCGATCCTGGCCTTCTTGGCTTTTGAACGTTTTGCTTGGCGAGATGGGGGCTGTGCATCGGTCGGATCCTGCTCCTTGCGCTTGCCTTTGCGCTGATCCTGCTGTTCGCTGGCGCGCTGGTTCAGTTTCTGATTTCGGCGCGTCGTCTTGGAAGCTAGTTCGCGCTTTCTTTTGTGCAACAATGCTCTCCATTCTGATATAGAAAGATCTTGCTTCTGTCCGTTCTCGGCAGCATCAGCCCTCGTGGTCGGTTGTAAGGCCTCGATCAAGAGGTCCAGCAAGCGGTTTCGCAACGAGGATGGGAGCGGTGGCCTGTTGCAGGCAACGGAGCGAGCGATCAGTACGAGTACACTCGGCGCGACTCGGCCTACGATCCAGGCTGACCATTCAATCTGAAACGGATTATCCAAAACGGGTTTATAGACCGTTCGCTGAGGCTGGGCAGCCTTGGTCGCGCAGAGAGGTGCCTTCGTCGACCCCGATGTCCACGTCGAAGCTGGGGTCGAGGATGGCCCTGCTTTCGAAGGGTGGGAGGAAGATTTCGGGGTCGGTTTGGATTTGTCGCGTACCGAGTTGTGGGCGTTGAGCAGTTTGGCTTGGGCCATCGTTGGTGCGCCGCGTATCCCGAGAGTGCCGGGGTGTGGTGAGCCAAGGCCCCGCCTGCAGTGGCAGCAGAGGTGAGGCTCGCGCGAAGACAGGTTCTTAATGGCCGAAAGGCCGAATAGGTTCCCGTTTGTAACTAGTCCTAATGAGTGGCCGACTCGGCGCGCGTGGTTCGGTTCGCCTCCCCCCTCCTGCATCGTGCAGCCGCAGATCCGAGTCGACGTCCTGCGTGGGGGAACCTCGTGACTCGTCAAGCAGCTACAGCCTCAGTGTTGCTCTGTTGCTCCCCATCCAAGATTCGGCAAGATGGGTATTCGCGGACTGGACTGTGAGTACGACCGCTCGGCTCGGCCGGCAAGGGTTCGTCAACGCGGTGGTGGTCGTGGTCGTGGTCGTGGTGGTGTGCTGACCGTTCATTGCCTCCCCGGCTGCCTGTTCTCCCTCAAACAGCTTGGCTCGCCGAGGCAAGTCGATGCGTTCGAACTGTATTTCAAAATCTTCCTACGGCTGTGGCTGACCTCACCCCCTGCTCCCGCCACAGCGCGGGCTGATCAAGGAGATGCCGTTGAGCGAGCTACGCGACACCCGCCTCGGGATCGACGTGAACCACTACCTCAAGCGGATGCTCACACCCAAGGACCCGTCCACTGCGGATGCCTTTGTCGCCGCATTAGGAGGATCACCTTTGGCGATGGCAGCAGAGGTGAGTCGTGGGCCTCTCTGCACAGCCTCGGCGCAACTCACTTCCCTGCTCCCCCCGTATGCCTCAACCCCGCTTCCACCGCCGCCGCCCCACCCCACTGCGCGCCACGGGACACGATCGTCGGACATTCACTGACCCGTCGCTTGTCCTCGCCACGCAGATCATTCATGACCTCAAAGTGTTGGAATCGTTCAAGTGTATTCCTGTCTTTGTCTTCAACGGACTGCCTTTGCAGGAACGCGAACGCCCCTTCCTCTACGACGAACCCAAAGGATGGCGTCGACAAGCCGCTTGGGACCACTATGAACAAGGCAGGGTCACCCAGGCCCAGGCCGAGTTCGCCGCCTCCAACTCGGTCGCAACGCCCGACATCATCCGCTTCGTGCACCGTCTTTTCAAGCCGCGTCACGTCGAGACCGTCATTGCGCCGTACCTCGCCTGGCCCCAGCTCGTCTACCTTGAGCGCCACGAGCGCCAGTACGTCCACGCCCTCTACGGCTCGACCGAGCTCTTCATGTTCGACGGCATCGACCGCATCATCCTCGACATCAACTTCAAGACCGGCCAGGTCTCGTTCTCGTCCAAGCTGCAGATCCTCGCCGAGATGGGTCTCAACTCGGAGCAATTCCTCGACCTCGCCATCCTCGCCGGCTTCGACCTGTCGCCGACCTTCCCCGCCATCGACCCTCGCGACTTTCAACTGCGCTCCGTGATCGACCTGATCAAGCAACGCGGCGCGGGCACGACCTGTGTCATGGCCTTCAAGGACTTCCCCCCCGTCTTTCAGTCCAACTATATCGACCAGTTCGCCCGCGCACGTGCGATGATCAAATTCTCGCTCGTCCTCGTCGCCAACGAAGGGCGTGTGCTTCCCCTCCCTCTCACTCTCCCTCCCGCACAACCTTCCTCAGGACCGGTCATCACCCCTTCCGACATCCCCCACGACCTCGGCGACATCTTCTCCGCCCACTTCCCTGACGAAGTGTACTACCAGATGTTCCGAGGCTTGATCCTCCCCCAGGTCCTCCACTCGTTGGCTTCGGGCCACGTCATCGAGTCCTCCCCACTTTGTGGAGGCACCCCCGAGTACGATCGCTTCGTCAAGAGCTTGATCGAATCGCCGCACTCGCCGAGGTGCGTCGCGCTCGCGCTCGTTTCGAGCGTCTTGCACCCGCTTTGGGCCAAGAAATCTGTCGTGAGTGGAACCTCGTCGTTTATAGGTTCGAGGGGAACCGAGCAGCTGATGAATGAGGGACGGGTTGAGCACTCAGACCGCCATCTACTACTTTGACCCGACGCGAGAGTACCCGATTCCGCATTCCTCTCCACATGCGACGGCGTTCCTCGAGGGCGTGTCGAAATGGAACGTCGATGCTCGACACGTCGAGGATGAGCTCAGGCGGCAGTCGGTAAGTGATCCTTGTATTCGTTAAGGCCAAAGAAATGTGGACTTATTTCTATCCCCGGCCTACAGTCATCCACGATCGATCTCTCCCTCTGTCTGGGCGGCACCGCGACCCAGAGCCTCTCTCAACGAACGATCGTTCCCAAAAATGCCGACTGCCTCCTGGAGAAGAAGGACGAGATTGTCGCCAACACCCTCTGGCGTTTCCTCGAACTACGCGCCTTCCTCACGGCATCGCACCAACACACCCCTCACGCCCAAGCCATCTTTGCCGCAATGCGTCAATCGCGCGTCAACGACAAGTTCCAGGATGCGCTCTTCTTGGCGATGGAGTTGTTACGCGCTGGGGCTTTGCACAATGGCAAGATCGGAACGAGGCCCTACAGCGGGGGACCGAATTTCCAGGGTTCGGAAGAGGACAAGAGGAGCATGTTGTTGGTCATGAGGGTCTTGTCGATCGTGCCCTTGTCCAACAATGTACGCTGACGCATACAAGCTCTCTGTTTCCAGAAGAGACTATACTGACTCGATTAGATCTCTTACAGGCCCTCCCCTGGACCGGCCCTCTCTCGCGCGAACTGCTCGTCTTCAACTCCTTCATCCGCGCCACCTCCCGCTCCATGCGCCTCCTGCTCGAATCCATTCTCCTGAACTTGATGCTACGTTCCGACGCCCGTCGAGCGCGCCACGACTACCTCGACATCGCCGTCTCACTGCCCTTCCAAACGGACACCAACACCGGTATGGGCATCCTCTTCAAAGCCTACGGCGACGCGGTCTGTCATTTAGCCGGGGGAGTCCAAGTCGTTACTCGGAGTGGACATGGGACGCAGGGAGAAGATTCGGAGGAAGGGAAGGAGGTCAAGGAGGCGAAGGAACAGACGTTGAGTTTGTTGGATGATGCGTTCCCGAATGTCAAGAATGTGACGAGCGAGTTGCAAAGGGGGTTCAGGTTCTGGCAGATGGTACGTCGTCACTTGGCTCACGTCGTTCAGGAAGGGATAGAAACTGATGCTTTGGTCATTCGATCGGCAAAATAGATGATGATCGCGATCCGGTCTTTGAAGCAATTCCCCGCCGGGGTCGTCATCAGCCCGGACTTGGTGAACCAATTCGAACAAGCCGACGCGTGGTTGGCGCCTTTTCACCTCTGAAAGGGAATTCCACGCCGTCTATGGTTTATCTTCGTTCCTCCTCGCTCCCATTTTTTGCAATGCACCTCTTCGTCTTCGTCGGAATCCCCAAATGCCAATCCCTACAGAGGGCACATGGTGTTCGCAGAGCGCATGGACTCCCCCTAGATTACGTTGTCTATGCAAGCTCTCTCCACTCTTCACATCTCTTCACCCACGATAGGTCGGATGGCACTTGTACTCCCTGCCCTCGTGCTTGAACGTGCCCGACTTGAACAGCTCGTCCAGCTCGGCTTCCATCCCCGGGTTGGCACCTTTGCAACCGTCGACGACCTGAGAAGTGCAAGATTTTGGTCAGTGATGCTGCGCAGAGTTCGGGATCGTGTGGGCTGGAACTAAGTTGTTAGCGGACCTTCTTGCCCCAGACGAAGTATTCCTATGGGCCGGAGGGGGAGAGAAAAGGAATCAGGCTCCATGCGTAAGCGACCACTCGGCCACAGAGAGGAAGAGAGCTTTGTTCGCACCTGTACTCTCTGCGCCGTCCACCCGACCGGTACATCGATGGTCAAATCAGTTAGATTGGACCATTTGTCGGCCAATTTGACTTGTTCTATCGCGTCGCATGACCATGGTCAATTCGGGAATCAGCACCTCGACTCGTCCCTCCCGTAAGCGCATTTTCGGTGAATCACGAACTAGCTCGGAACGATCTTGACGGTGCGCGATCGATCTGCGTTTGCTTCCTCTCGGCCTTGGAGAGTGTACCGTCGTCCGTACATTCCATCACTGTATGGCATAAGGAGCCCCGGAGCGAGAAGGCCAGTTGCTCAGAAAAGAAAATCTTTCACAACGGCTCGAATTCCGGCTCTGCCTTACCGATTTCCATCACCTCTCTACCGAAATGTCGTTCGAGATCTTCGGGGGTGACATCGGTGTCCTCGATCGTGTCGTGGAGGATCGCGGCTTGGAGGATTTTGACATCGGGGGAAGGGGCGAGAGAGGAGGGGGGAGCGGCGATCCTTCGTGCGACGTCGAGTGGATGTTGGATGTAGGGAGTGCCCTGGGGGGAACGTCGGGTTAGATCATACTCTTTGTGAGTGGCTTTTTGTCGTGGTACAGAGAACACATCGGAGACACGACGAGCTCGGATGACGGTCCGACTCTCGTGTGAGATTCGCCCCCACAGCGCCATCATGATTCGGTGTCGCGTGACCGGGAAAGATTCCCCTAGAGTCCCTTTGACCGACGCGGTCATTCTGATTCACTGACCTGCTTGTTCTTCCTCTTTTGCTTCTCGTGAGCGCGGGCAGAGAAGGCCAAGGTCTCCAACAGCAGCAAGGTGTCGCTCGATTGCGAAAGTGGGGTGATCGCCGTCGGGCTCTGGCGAGTCGTCATGACCGATTTGGAGCGCTTCAAGATCGGAGACGGGAAACCAGAGCGAGAGCGAGCGTACGGGGCGGAGGTAGCAGTCGAGGACAGAAGAGAGAAACCTCTGTGAAAGGAGTGTTTGGGTTGGATGACGACGAGGTAAAGAGACGGTAACGAGGTGCGGATCGCGATCGACGACATGCAGTGAGCCGGGAGCGACGAGTCAAACCGCGAGTGGAGGAGCCTCCAATAGGGTTGATCGATCGGTTTGGTAAGTTTTGTAATAATGCGCCAATGCGGGCTTTGGCAGGGTTTGACCTGGCGCGCGGGCCTCCCCTCTTTGGCGCTCTCGCTCCTGCCACAGCCACACGCTCTCGCGCCGTGGTGCCCGCCGCCAGCACTCCGTCCCGTCACTGCCGCTGCTGCGGTCGACGCCGTCGCCGCCCGCCCCTCCCCTCACCATCATGATCTAACTTCAACCTTGACCCACTGCGATGGACTTGATCCGAGACGACGACGAGAGCAACAGCATCTCGGCCAACCCGCCCGAGGGGTACGTCGAACCCGGGTGGCCGGCCTTGTATTCGGCCTTGCACCAGGACCCGCAGTACCTCTACCAGCCCTATGCCATCGTAAGTCTACGGTCCTGCCTCCTTGGATCGTCAGACACGGCTTGCTGACTGGATCTGGTGTTCATTCGCGCTCACAGTGGAGATTGTGCGTTGGCGTGCCTGGGCGTGTTTTTCCTCTTCACCCGTTGCGGCCCGTTGCGGCCCCTTCCTGACCCTCTGCATGCCGTCTCCATCTTTCTCGTCATTAGCACGCTGTACTGGACCCTCCTCTTCTACGGCTTTATCTTTCTCGTCACCGGCCTGCTCCTGCTCCTCAACTTCACCAAACGGCACCCGCGCCTGACTTTGCTCTCGTTCGCTCTCTGGATCCTCAGCTCCCTCCTCCTCGGGCTCATATCATCGACCATCGTCGGCTATGCCCTCGCCGCCTTGTACAATGCCGCGTTCTTGAGGATGTCGACTTGGGTCCCACCGCTGTGGGGGGCCGTGCAGGTGCTGCTCTTGCTCTTTTCCGCCGCCGCGAATGTGCCCTTTTTCACCGGATGAACGACGACGTCCAGGCTTACAAAGGCCTCCATTTATGCGGAACGTGAGTCCTTCTTCCCGATTACAATCCTTTCTTCCCTTCGCACGGAGTATGTCACGCGCATCATGTCCACACGACGACGACGACGAAGACGACGAACGAACGACGAACGACCACCATGGGACACACTTTACATGATGAGACCGATCCTGCCATTATACACAAATAATATTACGACCGAGTAGGGGAGCTTGAAATCCTCCTTCCTTCACTGCGGAATCTAGATCTATAAACGTCAACACCACTCTGATTCCTTTGCCCACAAAAGTTGTCGTCCCTTCGTCCGGCTGTCGTCGTCGTCGTTTGATCGAACGTGGTGGTCATGTTTGTTTTTGGATGCGTGTCGTACACGATACACCCTTGCTGCATTCGTTCTTCGTACTGACGCGTGTGCTGCAGATTATTCGCCTCCGCACAGGGGCCAATCTGATCCTCCGCCATCATTTTTAAACCGTATTTCTTTTCGAGCATCGCTTTCATCACTCGCATCCGTTAGGATCTCTTTAATTATTCTAATCTCTGCATAATCTTCAGTCTCCGTTGTTGTTGTCTCGTAATAAAAGCTCTGTGCTTTCGTTTTCGATTCAGACCGGAGAAAGGGTGCGGCGGTGTAGAGTAAAGCGGGATCGCATGAATCAAAAGATGCCGCGTGTCAACAAGCATCGCGGCATGGACGTCGACGATCAATCAATCGGGTTCCTCCTGAATGCCGATCGAACTATATGCAACGCATACGTGGAGCCTTTTTTGGCGATGCGGAGAGTGGGACGAGCGCATGTTGACAGTGTGGTTTTAGGAAACGTGTACATCTCGGCCTAAATTCATGGGCATGGATGCAGAGTTGAGTGCCTTGGTGCGTTTCCAGTTTCTCTTCAGGCTGAACCGGGATGTCGTGCTGTCGTGGGCGGCGGCGGCGGCCGACAACGCGACAGCGGGCTGTGCCAAGTTCCAACACATGCCTCGATGCCATTTGCCCCAAGGCGCGCGCGCGAATTCGCCCGCGATGAAGACTCCCGAGTGACTCCCGCAGACTCCCGCCAGCCCGTCCAGGCCCGTCCTCGCTGAGGCTGGTCTCGGAACTCTTGGCCCAGCTCCTCATCGCTTTCAACCGAGAACATCCCCCACCTACGCTCCTTTTCGTTACCGGGTGGATTGCAAGGTCAGTAATACTATCTCTTTGGCGACCATTGGCTGGAGCTGATCCACTGCACCTACACGCTACAGGTCCAAGAGCTCGTGGCGAGTGATCTGAGGAAGGACCTCACCAGCCTTCTCGTTAAGTTGCCGGGCCTGCTCGCGTGCCCGTGTACGGCCAACGGACCTCCGAGCTCGACCCGCGAAACTGAATGACCTTCACCCACCAAGTCAACATGCACGCGACACCGACCGCTTCGACCTCGAGTTCCCCATCATCCGTGTCGTTGTCGGCCTCGCCGCGCGGTGCTCGTAGAACGAGCATGTCATCGACTCGGCTCGGCGGCGCGGCGGGCTCAGACGAGCGCCTACACCTGCGCCAGCAACTCTCGACCAGTCCCTCGGGCGGCACCAGCTCACCTTTGCTCGCTTCCAACGGTCGCACCACCGCCCCTTCGTTCTTGTACCTCCCACCGGGGATCTCGTTGGCCAGGAATGGGTGTGGTGATCACCTGTCGCACCAGTTCATCGGCAGTGGGTCTCATACGGATCGCCCCGGGTCGAACACGCCCTTGACGTCAAGCGGCGCCCGATCGATCGATCACTTCAGCGCCCCTTTGCTCCACCCCAACGTTGCACCGACGCCTCCGCTGCGTACGACGATCGGGTTCGAGCCGCTTCTCGAGGCCAAACCTGCTGCGTCATCATCATCGTCGACGAGCATCTCGCGCAAGTTGTCGTCCTCGTCATGTTCGTCGTCGGCGTCCTCGTCGGGCTGCGCCTCGACCTCATCGACCTCGAACGGACCCATCAGCTCCCTCGCTTCATCGGTCGCCGCATCGGACGATATTTCGATTTCCCCACCTTCTTCCTCCTCCGCAACTACAAAACGAACGTCTTCTGCGTCGAGGCCGGCAGTACCAGGCGAAGATCCACAGCTCGCAGCGGCGAGGAGGGCGTTGTGGGAAGACGTCGACCCACCCATGAAGAAGATTACGACGAGCACCCACTCCAACTCGGGCTCCGACGACAGTGGTTCCATGACCCCCTCAGCACAGGCCTGCCCCGTGTTCGACGAGGATGAGAACGAGGTTGACAACGAGGCTCAGGAGGGTTCAGACACGGAAGACGAACCCAATCCCGACACGGTACCACCCCACGAACCCTCTCACGCGACCCTGACCCCTCTGGCCTCCTGTCTACGCTCCGAAACTCCCTCTCGGACACCGTCAACGAACTCGCTCTCCAATGGATTCCCTTCGGGCTCGTTCGTGCGCATCTCTCGAGAGCCGCCTCGGGCATTCACGACCTATTCAGCGATCGACTATGAACGACGCGGTCAAGGTCCCGTCGAGAAGCTGTCGATCAAGGAGTGGATGGAGTTGCAGGGTGTGAGGGAAGCCGTCGGGGTATGGAGTGGCCGTATCACGGCCAACGATTGGAGTGAAGAGCCTTCTTCGATCAATGGGATGTCAACGAATGGTCCAGGGACCGAGTCGAGTGAAGGGAGCGAGCCGATCGTCGCGATTGGGAAAGGGCATCCCTCGGTCGCGACTGGGGTTCGACGGGTCGCGTCCTTGCCGAATTCGCCCATGTTACTCACCTTCAAGGACCTCCCTCCACCAAAACGAGCAATCTCCGGTCCTCTCTCGAACGACAAGGATGATCACGAGTCGACGACGCCGCAAGCTTTGAAGCCGGGGTATTACAAGGGCGTGAGAACGGTGGCGCACAATGTCGAGCCCGTCGAGGCGCCTTCGAGTTTATGGGATGATTGAAAATGTATGGCATCTGTATGTTAGAGGGTATTGTTGTATGCGTATTATCCTGGCCCGTCTTCTACTCGAAGTGACTTGTGTCAAGATGTGTCAAGATGATGAGGCTTGTCTTGCACCGTGGATGTTTTCGGGGGTTGTGCGACCATTATTTAGATGAGCCTCAGTGTGTGCATGTTCCTATTAATCGTTCCCACCTCTGTCTACGTTTCTATTTTGATTGTTCCCAATATACACGCTACATTAAGATTGTCACATATGCGGAAAGAAGAGATGCGAAAGGATGCGAACAGCTCGGTGTTTGCTCGTGGTCGGGGCGTGCCGACTCGCGCGCCTCTCCCTCCGTGCACTGCCGTGCACTGCCATCTTGCACCTGTGCGCGCGCCGACCCCGCCTCCACGCGGCCACCATGACCTCCAAAGATGTGCGCGACATTCTGCAAATCAGTTCGACCTCTACCACCGGTCCGGGACTCTCCTCCACCAGCACCTCCCGCCGTTCCAACCCGACCAGTGCGCCTCCCAACTCCCGCAAAGGTGCTGCCCGACCCGCCGGCGTGACTCGCGAACTGTTCGCTTTGATCGGTCACAATGCCCCTTCTTTGGTTTTGGCGCAATCGACGACGAGTAAACCGCAGTTCAAGTCGAGGATTGGGGTCGGGAAAGATGGCAAGGGTCTGGGAGGCGGTTTGGCGGGTAGGAGAGGGGGAACGAAGTGGACTTGGACCGCGTTTGTGAACCCTTCTAGAGGGGCCAAGGTAGAGGACTTGCAGAAGTTGAGGGAGGCGGAGAAGAAGGTGGTCGAGAGAGCGCAGGGGGATGAGAAAGTTGTGGGCGTTGAAGCGGAGGAGGAGGAACAAGCGGGGGAAGATCAAAGCTCTCGCATCAACCCCAGGGCCAAACTCCAACTTCGACATTGGGTCCGGGACCTCCCCGAATCGGAACAACAACCCGTATTGGACTCCAGGTTCTCCAAGTTCAATACGTCGAGTCAACCCATGTCGTACACAGATCAGGAGTACGATCGGTGGCTGAGAAGTAGGTTTTCCTGGACTCATCGAATGCCACGCCCCTTCCGAGCTGATGAGTACGATACCGGGAGCCTACAGATCTTGATCCTACTTGGACGAAGGATGAGACGGATCATTTGTTTGAACTCGCGCGCACGTACGACATTCGCTTCATCGTCATGGCCGATCGATGGCAGCATACCTCGGAGCGCTCCGTTGAGGTCAGTCCATTCGTCCAGGAGGGGGGTTCCAGCCGATGTAGCTTTGAAAGCTGACCTCTACTGCCATCCCTTTCGGTTCAGATGCTCAAACAACGTTATTACTCGATCTCGCGCGAGCTGTTGAAGCAACGCCCGCCCCCAGCGACGCTCGCTCCGGAGGACAAGGACAAGTGGGACAAGCAGCGCCAGGACGCCATCTCGAGCATGCAGTTCGATATGAGTGAGTTTTGACTCGTTTGTCGTGGTGTTGTTGTTATATTGTAGGAGCGATGGCTGAATGGATTGGCCGTTTGATCCCCGACTCTCCCCACCGCATCACAGACCGAGAAGTGGAACGCAAAGCCTACCTACGGTCCTTGCTGTCCCGTACGCCTAAACAGATCGCCGAAGAAGACTTCCTCTACATCGAAACACGGCGCATCGAACAACAGTACAACAAGATGGCGACCGAGCGAGCCGAATTGCTCAAGATACTTGGAGGAAGGGAAGGGATCGGTGCGGCACCGGGTGTACCTTTGGGTGTTGGTGGAGGGGCGAAAGGGGCGGCCACTACGCAGGCGCAGAAGGTCGAGGAGAGTAAGAAGAAGAAGGGGCAGACGGGTTGGGAGTTGGAAGGACTCAATGGGGGTGGGTTGCCCGAAGGGTGGGCGGGAGAGGGCAGTGTTCGAAAGGCGACGCCGGCGCAAGGTGAGTGGTCTCTGGATAGAGATCAGATCAGGTTGTCGGTGAGGTGGAGATTGACCTTGATATCCTGGTTCAATAGACGCTGCAAACTGCATCGAACGGCATCCTGCCCCATCGGTCTCGGCCCCGAAAGCTAGTCCCTGGCCATCCGTCGGCGTCCGTTCCTCGCGCATCGCATCCGTCAAACCCGGCGTCGCCGCCAAAGTCTCTTCGGCGCTCGTCGAACTCGGCATCTCGACGCATCTCATCATGCCCACCAAAGGCAACATAGAGAAACTCGACCAACTGCAGGCGACACTGAGTCGAATGGTCGAATTGAAAAAGGCCGTCGATCGATGCCAAGCCGAGATCAAGACGTTCACCAAGAAGAGGGACGTGTTGCTCGCTACGCAGGGTGGTCCACCTGTTCCAGCTTCGGCTTCGGTTACTCCGGCTCCGGAGAAGTTGGCGACACCGGCACCGATGGAGATGGAAGGTGAACAGGTCAAGAAGGAGGAAGGGGACGATGCGGGGTCGAACAAGACTGATCAGAGGGTGAGTCTGAGGGTTGCTTGGGCGTGTACAGGCTGGACGGTTGGAAGTCAGGATCGCTAAATTAACTTTTTCTCTTGATTCTTTGACCACAGACGAAACGAAGTGCATCGGTTTCCTCGGTCGGTACGACCACCAAACGGGCACGTCGAGACTGAAGGAGTGGGGCGGAAGAGGGCTTGCGGAGCGATTGGGGTGTAGGAGGTGGTTTGTTCGTGATTGTGTTGTGCTTGTAAGGCCTGGAAATTCCAAATGGGATTTTTGATTGCGATTTGAGTTCTATTCGCTGAGCGCGAACGGTTGAGAGCACGTCGAAAAGCTCCGACCTCCTCTTCCCGGACCTCCTCTCGAGGATCAAGAGCCTTTAAACTTTCGCCAATCGCCGTCTCGCCTTCACTTTTTGCTCTTGCGCTTCCCCCTCTCTGACTCCTTTCGACTTTCGTTTATCTTCTGCTTTCGTCGACACTGGCTTCTTCGCGATGGTGTGAGTGCTTTGCGACGTGCATCATACAAGGACCATTTCAACGCGAAGCTCAGCTCAGATTGACTTGTCCCGGCTCCTCGGCTGCCATGTGCTCCCCCACATCCTCATTCACACCTCGACGCATCCGATCGCCCCTTCTTGCCCCAACTTACAGGACGCATCAAGAATCAGGTTTGTTCGCGATGGTTAAAATTCCTCATGCCGAGCGTGACTCCCACACGGTGCAACTGCGAGCCCTGAAGGAGCTGTGTCCCACGCGTGAGTTGGCCTACAAAAGTGCATACACTCAGGCTCATGCTGACGTCGTCCCACGATCCTGACTCCTGGATTTGATCGTCTTTGTGCGACTCTCAGCGATCGGAACCAAGGAGATGATCTGCTACATCGAGTCGCCCCCACCTCTTCGAGCGCCCCTTACCTCGACGTCATCCATAATTCTAACTTCAGAATCGGAGAACAGCAATGGCGGGGTTTCGTACAAGTGTCCTTTGACGGTCTTTTTCGGTCGGGATGCGCGTAGCATTTCGTCAACTTCGCCGCTCGAGGCGTACATCGGGACGTTGACGATTGATGAACATCCTGGTCAGTCCTAATTCCGTCTGTAAGGCTCATTCGACTACACAGCATGACGCTGGCATTTCGATTGACAGGCTGGTGCAAAGTCTACGCCATCGGCGCAGGGGTCGAACCGGCGCGAGATCCCGAAGGTCGAATCGTGCCTTGGTACCTCAACAGCGAGTTCGAGCTTCCCAGTCCAACGTTGGAGGGTACGAGCAACAAAAGAGTCACCTTGAGCGTTCAGAGGTGTGCACTCAAGGAAGGGACAGTGCTTGGGTGAGTGTACTGCCGGATCTCCCACGCCCGCTGGTGCTGAAGACCGCGTACTTTTCATGAGCAGATCGGGTCAACTGCTGCCGTCGGATGTCGAGGATACTCAAGAGATCTGGACAGTGTTCACTTTCTACTATGCCACTCGTGAACAACTGGACATCCTTGGGGTGCTGCCAGGTGAGCTCTCTCGACAAAGCGAGGTGATAAGGCTTCCTCTGAACCGACTGCGGACTATCCCCAGACGCTTTGAGTAGTCGCACTGGATTGAGAGTCCACGATAGTCAATCCGCTTCCATCGAATTCCTCCGCAATTCCAACATGAGTCTCCTCTGGCTCCTCTCACCAGCGCAACTCTACTCGTTCATCCGCAACATGCTCGACAGCGCAATGCTGGTCAACGTGCCCGAAGCCAGCTTCAACGAGCTCGTCATCGCCCTGCGTCGAGTCGCTACCGATACTCTGGCCCAACTCCAACGTGAAGAACAAGAACACAACCGCGCACACGCTCGTCGTCATCGTGATTCCTTTTCCAGCTGGACCAGTGCATCAAGTGATTTAGGCACGCCTATGAGTAAGCGTTCCACGAACCAGGGCTGGAGCCCTGTCCATCGACACTTCGACTCCCCTTACACGGGTGGTGATCCCATCAAGGCTTCCTACGTCCCCCCAACCCGCTCGACCGACATCCCGCAAGTCTTACCTCAAGATCCAGCCTCCATCTTCTCAGTCCGCTCGAACGCCCAAGCCAATGCCGAGTTCACACCCTCGAGACGATCGGGTACAACTTACGCTACTTCGACGATCGCGATGCACGTCGATTCACCGAAGAGTGCTTCGAATGAAGAGGTTCGACCGCTTCTGCCGAGGGTCAAGTTTGTGCTCAGTGATTCGGGCAGGGCGAATCTCGTTACGACACCTGACTCGGGGAGCGAGAAGGGGCGAAAACCCTCGCCTGGGGTCGAGGGGCGGTCCGATCCTAGGGTTGCTCAGGGGCAGGAGAATGCTTGAGTGGGGGGAGTTGGATCGATCGATTGAGAATGCGTTGAAAGGTATATTTGTGGGGGGGGAAGTAGGTGATCAGGCATGATGTGAATGAACGAGCTTCCGTGAATGGTAGAGTCTCGAAACGGGGGCCTAAGCGCGGGCTCCTCGGAGCTATTTGTGGGCGAAGGAGATGCCTCACCGGCGGTCGATCGAGAGCGATCTTCGGGGGTTATGTGCTCGCGCCTTCCTTCCTCCGTCCACGTCTCGATCTTCACTCATCAGCATGTTGTGAGTGGGAGGTGGTCAGACGACGCTCATCGCTGTGTCGACAACGTGATCGTCTCCTCTCTGCGTCACTGCCCACAGCTCGGATACGAGTGACTTAGATCCTGCGCATTGCTCATCCTCTGGAAGCATTGTCACCAGTTCGTCAGACGTCATCGCGCGTGAGTCGGTCCAATACCACTTGTACTATATCTACTACTGCTCCCCAAGACCTCGTGATCACTTATCGCTGCTTCCACCATCCCAACCTTGCTACCCCGACCCTCCCACCGCGCAACTGCGCTGGCATCTCCAACACTCTTGCCACACAAGCCCAAGTAGAACAGACCGACGTCTCGGCGCTTCAAGACCAGGTTCGACAGCTTGTTAGGGTAAACGAGGAGTTGAGGATGGGTTTGCAGCATGAAAAGACGACTTCGCAACGTAGGTCAAGTACATTGGGGGGAATAGGGAGAGGACGGGATATTGGGAAGGCGTGAGAACCGGAGCTGATTCTGCGCTGGGCTGACCTTGCTGGTTGATGGTCAGGGACTGATCAGATTATGAGGATGTAAGTGGGTTATCAGAGTATGGTCCACTTACATTTTCCGAACGCTTTTCACGGGCTTGCATCCTTTCTTCCGCAGACCGTCTCCACGCTGTACGACAGCCTCGCCTTGCCCGATCGCATCGCCTACCTCACTCGCCGACTGCGCACCGAACCCCTTCATCACTCGCTCCGTCTGAGCGGTCAGTTCTCTCAAACTCTCCAATAAAGCCTTTCAACGGTTTCCTGACATCTCCTTAATTTTTTTGATGTTGTGATCCGCAGTCGCTCTGGATCGAGAACAAGCTCTTGCGACCCTGGCTCAAGAAAGGGAGGCCGCTCTCGGTGCTGAAGTCGAGACGATGCTTTCGATGATTGAGCATAAGCAGAACCTCAAGACCTCTCAGGGTCCCAGCGACGAGCATAGTGCACATTGCGCGGAGACGGACAGGCCGAACTTGGCATGAGAGGGCTTTCAGGCTGTGGGCAAGGTATATGTGTAGGGTGAACACTGCAATGAAATAAATACTACAATGTTACGCAAAAAGTTGAGTCGAAGTTTACCCCTGCAAATAGTCTCTAGGCTTGATGGTGCCATTGAAGTCGTCCTCGTAGGAATCATCTTGCGAGTTGACAACCATGTCGTAGGCGTCGTTCGCTCGCGAGGTCTGAGAGGGGAAAATAGATTAGGCCAATATCTCTGACTCTTTTAAAAAAGTCCCATTGCTTACATCGGCATGGAAATGCTTGGCTTTGCGCCATTCCTCATTCTCCTCCTGCCTGAGCGGAGTGAACAGACTCGCGCCAGCCCTCCCGTTCGCCGGTCCTCGATTGCCCATCCCGCCCGACCCAAGAGCCGAAGCCCCTTCAGCCTCTTGCTTGACCGAGACCTGCACGGCTTTGGCTTCCTCCTTTTTCAGTTCGGCGTCCGAGATGTCACCGTCCGAATCGGCGTCGGCGTCGGCGGAAGCTTTCTCTTCGCGCTTGCGGCGGCGTTCGTTGGTGATGATCTGGTCGAGGTACTGCAGATTGGGTCGGAGCTGGAACGTCTGTGTCACGGGGGCGAGATGTACCGAGTCTGAGGGTGATACGTAAAGGAGTCAGTGATGCTGTTGGTATGGGAATCGGCACGCTGAAGGATTGGACTGACCCTCCCTGACGACCATCGCAAAGTAATGCGTCACCTCGGGCAATGCGATGCTCTTGTAGTTGAGCCTCTCCAATCTCCTTTTCTCCCTCTGTTCCCTCTCCCTCCTCTCCTCCTCATCGTCGACATGTGGGTTCTTCCTCCCCCTCCTCCCGCCTTTCTTGCCCAGCGCGGCATCCAACCTGGCCCGAGTCTCCTTGGCCGTATCAGCCTCGGTAACGACGCCAGAAGCGAACAAGCGCGCTTGATCATCGTTCCATCGTTGCGGATGATGACGTTCGATAGGAACCGAGACCTCCAAATGTTGCGACGAGGGCTTGTACCTCGCTTGGACCTGATCCTCGGGTGCTCGATGAGGGTGGTCAGCGTCGGGGCGTAAAGAGGGCGGGATCAGAGGGTGCGACGTCGAGCGTTTCTGGGGTCGGTCGGGGTATTGGAGTAGGGCGAGATGGTCGACTGCGTTGGGGTTGAAGTAGACGGGGATGCGCCGGATGATGGCTTCCCCGTCAGAGTCGGAGGCGGAGTCGTCGTCGTCTGGGTCCATGTCGTCGTCGTCGTCCTCCTTGGCCTTTCCCTTTCCATTGGCATCTTGTTCATCGTCGTCGTTCGAGTTTTGGCGTGACAGTGGGGAAGGACGAGTCCTGCGTGACGTGGATGCACGTGCGGCGACCATGATTGTGCGATTGTGCTACGAGAAGGGTGACGCGGACGGGAGCGGAGCGCGGCCTCAGCGCTGCGAAGGCTGGCGCTAATTATATTCGTCGATCGTTCGCCGACTACGATTCGGATTATAACGCGCGGCTATTTCGATCTCCGTCGACTCGGCGCGCAAGGGCGCGCAGCCCGGCTGCCAGGGTGTTCCTCCCGTGTCTGGCCGTGCTTTGACCCCAACATGACGACCTCGACGACCACGACGACCACACCTCAAGTACCTGATCTGACCTCGCTGCTGCGGACATGGTACCCGGCCGAGTTGTTCTCGCCTGCGCCGCCAGCCTCAGCCTCAGCCTCAGCCTCAGCCTCGACCTCGACCTCGACCTCGACCTCGACCTCGACCTCGACCTCGACTGCTGCGAGTGGGGGTTCCCCACCCCGTCCTCGTCCGTTCGTGACCCTGACGTATGCCCAATCAATCGACGCCAAGATCGCAGGACCAGGCGGGACTCAGATCAGGCTCAGTGGAGAAGAGAGCATGTACCTCACCCATGCGTACGTCCACGAAGCCACGAAGCCCGCTTGGCTGTTTTTGACATTGCTCCCTGGATCTGACGTCAATCTGAACCCGGCGCGGTGCTCTACAGCTTACGGGCCTTGCACGACTCCATCTTGGTTGGCGTGGGGACGGTCATGTCTGATGATCCGCAGTTGAATGGTGCGTGTTTTGTCGTGCAAGGCATGCTGTCTGCCTAAGGACCGACTCCCGTGGCTCAATCACGTGCTTTGTCGATCAACTCCAACAGCGCGACTCCCCCTCCCCCTCCCCATCGAACAACAACCCCGACCCCTCATCCTCGACCCGAATCTCAAGTCACCCACGACGTGCAAGCTGATCCGCAACCATCGGAATGGGACCATGCCTCGACCCACCTTTTTCTGCTCCGAGGAATCGACTTTGACGAACGATCGCAGGCAGGGGTTCGAAGCGGCTGGGGCGCGGGTCGAGAATCTCCCACTTCAGGGTGAGGGAAAAGAGCACATCTCCACAAAAAGCGACAGAATCCGGCTGATAGGTTGCACCATCTCGGGAACTCAACAGCCACCTCACGCCTCTCCCTTACTGCGCTTCTCGCGCGCCAGGACCTGCTCGGTCGTTCCCTGATGGTCGAGGGAGGCGCCAGCGTCATCACCGCCTTTCTTGAATCTGGTCTTGTCGATCTGTTGATCATCACCGTTGCTCCGACCATCGTTGGCGAGGGGATTTGTGCGGTTCGACAAGGGGTCAGTCTTGAAAGAGCGGACTCGAACGGACCGGACCGTGCTAATAGCTATCGCTTCTACGGTTTGCATTCACTTTCTAGAACTTGCCGCCCGATTTGGAATCTGTTGAAACGAGGGTCTTTGGCAAGGATACGGTCATTGTCGCTCGACCCAAGAGATAGGCCAAGCTGAACGGCCAGTGAGGGGGTGCAAGCCCGGCCGGTGTGGGCTCACGTGAGAGTGAAAGGAGTTAGGAAGTACTTGTAGGGATGAACGATCTCTGTAGCTGGAAATGTGTAGCAAATAAGAAGAATGAAATCGTTGTGGACTCTCTCCGTTGACGCCTTGTAGTCCAAATCTGCTCCACTCGCTCGAGCTGGGGTATTGTGGCCACCGAGACGCGTCGCGACGCGTCGGCCTCGCTAAATAGAGGGTCTCACTTTGGGCGGAGACGCAGGGTGCCAACGGACCGGTGCGCACAGCTTCAGCTCGTCGTCTCCTCCTCTCCTCTCCTTCCCCTCGAATTCCTCAATTCCTCTCTGGCTTCGAGCTAGCTGATTTCAAAGCACTTGACTCTATCATATTATCCAACTTACCAAGAGTGAGTACTTCTTCTTCTCTTCGGCACTCGAGATGGCGATTGTGCGCAGTGGGGTGTGTGTGATCGTCACCGGCCGAGTCGGCACACCCCACCTCGCCCCCACCCATCCCGAGACAAATTCATGCTGATGAACCCCATGTTCGCTTACTTTCCAAACTACAGTGGGACTCGCAGCTGAACGTGCCGTAAGCATACACCGATTCCCACACCAGCACTAGCACCCCAGTCTCACCTCCCCTTCTCCCCCCCCCCGCCTTGTCCCTACTTCAACCAGGCCCTCCACGCGCGCAATAAAGTCACTCTCCTCGCCTTTGATATACGTCCCATGGCCCCCTCCGTACCCAAAGCCTTCCCCGTCACACCCCCACCAGTTCGCAAGGCTCCGAAACCCAAGATTCAACGCTTGATGACACCTGATTCGACGCCGCCTGCCGGTTCGACGACGGGGGAACGGCGTTCGAGTAGGTTGAGGGAGGTGGTTAGGAGGAATGAGAGGAGGGAGAGCGAGGAAGGCCAGAAGGAAGGGACGGGGGGGAGTGATGATTGGAGTAGTGAGGAGGAGGGTGACGGGTACGAGGAGGGGAGAACGGGGAGAAAGAGGAAGAGGAGTGAGCAGGGCATAGTGCAGAGGGACGGTGCGGGTCAGTTTGCGCAGCGTGAGGGGTTGGGATTTTGTCCGGTGTGCTTGTGCTGACCGTTGTTTGGGTTGGTTTGTTGTGACGTTGTCGTAGCTCCTGCTCGTCTGATAGGTAATCGTCCCAACACCAAGGTCAGTCGGCGCAACTTGTCATCGCGCAAAACGCTGACCGAAGACTGACGAGCTAGAACCTTTCCTGCAGATCTTCGGCCATCAACGCGGCGTCCCCGTCGGTACGCACTGGGCTTTCAGGATGGAATGCTCCCAAGCCGGCGTCCATGCTCCCGTCGTCGCTGGGATCGCGGGTAATGAACATGTCGGCGCTTGGTCGGTTGCTCTTTCGGGTCAGTTTATGGGCAGTTCCGGGGTGGACTCGGGTGCTTTTGGCTGGGTTTGCTCATATACGGAGGTTCATTTGTGCAGGTGGATACAAGGATGATGTCGATGTTGGCTATGGATTCACATTTGTGAGTCGCACCAAAATTCGATGGACCCCCGAGCTGCCACAACTGACCTCTGCTTCGATCTCCTCTCTCCAGACCGGTTCCGGTGGCAGAGACCTCAAAGGGACCTCAGCAGCACCCAAGAACCTCCGTACCGCACCTCAGACCTCGGACCAAGTCTTCACCAAGCTCAACGCCGCTCTTAAGCGTTCGGTCGAGACGCGCAAACCCGTTCGAGTCATTCGGGGGTTCAAGGGGCATAGTCCTTGGGCCCCTGTCGAGGGCTATCGTTACGATGGTCTGTACATCATCACCAAGGTGCGTGATCGATCGAGCGACGAAGGTTGAAGCGAATCAGGAAAACTGATTCGAGAACCTTTCTCATCGAACGATGAATCCACAACAGTACTGGCAGGACGTCGGCGAAGCGGGGTTCAAGGTGTGCAAATACGCTTTTCAGCGTATGGACGGTCAACCTGAGATCCCTGTTCGACCCGGTCGCGAGGAAGAGGCGGCAGCTATCATTGCTGAATTTGGAAAGGGGTCGAATGTGACGCCTCCTGAGACGGCGGCGGAGTTTAGGGCGAGGTCGTCGGTGGTCAAAGTGGAGGCGAGTGCCGTCCTCGAAGTCCAAGAGGAGAAGGAGCAGCCGGTCCTTAAGATTGTGAGGGAACCTTTGACACCCGAAACGAGTCCAATCAACGCGGGACGGATGGTGAGGTCTTTGAGATATCGTGCGATGGCGGTGGCGGTCGAGGCCTGATCTCTGGTGAATTCATGGTAGTAGTGTCTTATTCAATATGATCGTAGTTGTGGAAGCTCGTGTTTAGTATATGTAGACAAACAACTGGCAAGGGTGTACATGTCGGGACTTCGAGTACTAGTTTTCAGGAGTTCAGTGTAAAAGGCCTTCGTCTACATTCACTTCTTGGCGGCCTTGCCCTTCTTCTTAGGAGGTTGCTTCGGATCCTCTTCCGCGTCATCCTCTGCTTTGTCCTCGGTATTCTCGGCCTTCTTACCCGTTTTGGCCGCCTCGGATCGTTGAGGGCGTTTCGAAGGCACAGTTGACTTGTCCTCGTCGTCGTCCTTCGTGCTCGATTTCGTCGCGGTACCGTTCTTGCCTTTGGAAGCAGGCTTGTTGCTCTCCGACTTGGGAGCAGACTTTGCATTGGATTTGGAAGCCAGTTTATCAGTCTTGGCCTTGGCCTTCTCGTCCTCCGCAGATTCTTCTTCGTCGTCGTCGTCGTCGTCGGTGTCTTCCTTCCCGTCCGCCTCCTCGGCCTCCTGGGCCTCCTCGTCCTCATCATCGTTGTCCTTCTTCTTGTTCCCACCCTTCTTCCCTCCACTAGATTTGCCCGTCTCGACACCCGAGAGCTCCGACGCTTTCTTGATCGCCTTGTTCTACGAGTCAGAGAAATGATTTGGGATCGAGGGTGAAAATCTCGTCACTTTCGGCTCGAGGCACGAGGTGATGTAGGGAACTTACACCACTGTCCGCTTTAATCTTGACAGCCGGGTTCTCCTCATCTACAATCGAGTAACACAACCGCAAATCAAACACAGAATTAGCACCTCGACTCGACAACTCCTTGACCAAGATCGATCCCCGAAGGATGATTCGGTTCGATGACTCCCGATCGAGAGTCCCTATAGCTCGACCCGACTTACTTCCCTTCCTCGTCACTTCATTCCCCTTGTTGGTCGTGACTTTGGCGTCCCCCTCTACGACACCTTCGACTTTACCTTTAGGTTCTCCGGAACCCCATTGCCATCTGAGTGTGAGAGAAGGAGAAGGTCAGCGAGGAGGTTGCCGATCGTCGATGGGTGGGCGAGGGTAGGGGTGGAGCCACCGGCGCCGGCGGCCGGGTGATGAGCATCGATGAGGGGCAGAGACCGGGTGGAGGGGCTTACTTGACCGTATCGCCTTTCTCAAGTTCTTGTGCTTTGACCATACTGTATACTGGTTTTGAGGAGGGAGTTTTGGATGGAGAAGGACGAAAGCGAACTGTGCCGGGACTTGAAGCGCTTGGAGAGTTGACGCCTTACTAAATTTAAGGTTTGGATCGGATCAGCCGAGATTATTAAAGCGAGCCCACGCCGATGATGGCGAGTCGTGCGGCTCGTGCCTGCCCCGACGCAGACCGATGGGCACGATCAGAGAGCCCAGTCACGTGATACAAAGTGCACAACCTGGAGAAATTGTCACGTTCATGATCCTTGCTACTAATTCCAGGGGCTCAGGGACCGAATCCGACTTGTGTGAATTAGGTCTTTAATGCCAAAAACTCCGCTCTCCGAGTGAGTTGGCGCCCAAGTGGTCCGTGCGCGCCAAGTCGGGGAAATGCACGGGACAAATTTCCCGGCGCCCTTCTTTTCCGTTCGCACGTCCCCGTTCAACGCTCCTACACGTATCAGTACACTACATCTTGGGGTGTTCATATCACCATGAGCGCTCCTCAACGACGACTCCAACAGGTACGGTCGCACTTCGACGGCGGCTCGAACGGCGGTGATTCAGCGTCGACGTCACTCGCGAGACGGTACAAGCCCAAATTGCCCGCCGGGCTTTTGGTGCACAAGACACCCTTGAACCCTGTGGTATTCCTCTTGAAAGCTGCGATGGTCCGACCTCATCGTGAGTATCACCACCTGCTGATCGTGAGCGGTGCTTACGTGGAACCAGCGACGGTTTACCGGAATGTGGGGCTCACTATTCTCCGCGGCTCGCTTCCGCTCCCTTCTCACTAAACTAGATCTCGCACAGTCGCATCCGGAAAAGGGGTTCTCGTTCACTTTTTCGCAGTTTGCAGATCGGGTTGCTTTCTTGGCTTATGCTCTCAAGGCACGGGGTATCGCACCTGGTGACCGGTAAGTATGCTAGCGCCGCAAACAGAGGCCGGGGCGTCAGAACTGAGCTGACCCTTGGGTTCCGTCTCGCTTTAGGGTCGTTGTCTTGGGTCCCAATGTTCCCTTCGTATCGGATGCACTTCAAGCCATCCCGTCCGTACAGGGAATCATCGTCGCTCTCAATACGCGACTGACCGAACCTGAAGTTGCCTACATGCTTGAAAACTCGGGCGCCAAACTCGCCCTCGTCGACGAGACACTACGACACTTGGTCGGCAAGTCGTCGAAGCTGCAAGTCATCATCTGTGCCGACTCGGGCAAGGCCGATGACCCGTATGAAAAGTTCTTGGTCGAGGGTCAGGCGTACGATCGAAAGCAGGGTGGGCTCGGGTGGCAGGGGCTCGAGTTTCAAGCCGACGAGGACAGTACGTTCGCCATCTCGTACACGTCTGGCACGACGAGTCGACCCAAAGGTGTCGAGACAACCTACCGAGGAACCTACCTCGCTGCACTGGGTAACGCGATGGAGGCGCAGCTCGATTTTAATAGCGTCTACCTCTGGATCTTGCCCCAGTTCCACTGCCTCGGGTGGTGCTTCCCCTATGCGTGCACCTCGGCGATGGCTACGCAGGTGTTTCTCCGAGCCGTCGGGGACTACAGCGAAGTGTGGCGTGGCTTCCTCGAACGCGGCGTGACGCACTACTCCGGAGCTCCGACCGTGCAACTGTCCATTGTCAGTCAGCCCAACGCACGAAAACTCTCTCGACCCCTCCGTACGACCGTGGCAGGTGCGGCACCAACTGCGACCGTGATCGAAGGACTCGAGAAACTCGGCATCGACGTCACCCATGTCTACGGTCTGACAGAAAGCTACGGCCCCATGACCAAAACCTTCTTCCTCGGCCCTTCCTCGCCGACCTATTTCGTCGAAAAGGCTCGACAAGGGTTCGCGTTCCGTGTCGCGGATGATATTCGAGTCGTCAAGTTGATCCCGGATGGTGAGGAGCTCAATCTCAAGTCTGAGGATCTGGTTGATGTCAAACCGAACGGGACCGAGGTTGGCGAGATTGTGATGCGGGGGAATTTGATCATGAAGGTAAGTTCCCGTGGCCGCCCTTCTACTCATGTGAGAAAGGAGCAAATGCTGATTAGCTCGCCCAACTTGAGAACCTCAGGGCTACTGGAAGAATCCTGAAGCGACGGCAAAAGCGTTTGCAGGTGGGTGGTTCCATACGGGTGATCTTGCCGTACTTCGCGAGGATGGTACGTTCGCGATTGCGGATCGGTCCAAGGATATCATCGTCAGCGGGGCGGAAAATATCTCCTCTCTCGCGCTGGAGTCGGCGTTAACGACCCATCCGGACGTCTTGGAGGTTGCTTGTGTCGCTCGAGCTCATGAGAAGGTAAGTACGACGCTGCTGCCCTGGGCTGTACACACCCCCGGGAGTTGACCGCGGTTCGTCGTCTGCAGTGGGGCGAGCGACCGCACGCATTCGTCGTCCTCAAGCCTGGAGCGTCATGGCATGACAAGCTCGAGCATTTCGAAAACGAACTCAAGCAGTTCGCCAAGAAGAGTGGTCTGCTCCCTGGTTTCGCGATCCCTGAGTGGGTCGAGGTCGTTCATGACTTGGAAAAGACCTCAACGGGCAAAAGTGAGTCGTCTTTTTTGGGAGTGCTGGGTCAGGTTGCTTACGCCGTGGCTTTCGTTTCATTTCTTCAGTCCAAAAGAACGTTCTCCGAGAGAGGGTCAAGAAGATGTTTTCGAAATAGTCACCATTAGAGTTTCCTTGTGCGGTGGTAGTGCTATGGGGGTGTTTTCCTGTCGAGGCGGGATCCATCCGCGCCCGGACCGAGTCGTCGTGGGTCGTTCGAGTTGCGCCGACCCGCTGTGATGTTAATCAGATGGATCATCTGTAACTCTTGCGTATGATCATATGTGCCGCATTCTCAAGTCACTTACGGGTGGCCCCTTGCTCAACGGAATAACGGTCGATCGCTTACGGAAGGACTTCAAAACGTTGCAGTGAGAAGGCCGGAGTGCCACGAGTCGAAGCCCCTTTCGTTAACTCGTCGTGAGAACAACTATCTACAATTTGGAGGTTATGCAAGCGTCCCAGCCCTCAGTAATCTGTCTCTTTCCTAGTGCACGAGTCAACCAGAGGTTTTATCTTTGAATTGACCGTGGTCCACTTATCGATCACTGGTGATGTCATGATGAACCGCGTCGAGGGTCGTCAACACAACGCGGTGCCCCAAGCTTGAGAGCTTCAAGGGAATCAAGCGTGTGCGCGGGTCGAAAGGGGAATCCGGGACAGCACTACGCGAGATGTTTGACATTCGTGCTCTCAAAGAAGCGATTTTTTGCAGCCTAAACTGTGGCCCACCGTAGGCAATTCAAGAGTCGGAACAGTGTCGCGTCGAGGCGCGATCGAGGCCAGCCAAGCACCCGCGTGCAGTGCGAGGGCGTATTATTGTAGGCTTCGCTCGGGAAGCGGTGCGCCGCCTTGCGCCGCAGTGCGCCGCAGTGCGCCGCCCGGATTCCGATTGATGCGCTGGCCTGCAGTCACTGGCTTCCTTTTTTGTTCCCGTTTCAACTCGTCCATTCGCTCCTCGGTGCATCGCTCTACCTATCGCGGCTTTTCGCCTCGTCTCACGTCGCCCTGTTCTCTTGGAGTCTAGTGCTCAGTCCTTTCCGTCCTCCACCCCACTCTCGTTCCCGAGGCTCCAACCCTTTGAGCGTGTCGCCGCCGCCGCCCAAGGAGGCCACTGCGCGTTCTGAGCCGTAACTGCGACGCGTTGTAAACCAACCACGACAGGCAGCTCGCCGGCGCGCGTCAGTACCGCAGTCCGACGCAGCAACAGAGGCGATACAATAAAGCAGCAGTCATCATGGTGCGTGTTTTGATCCTTAGGGGAGCATATGTCGAGCTTTCTGAACGGTGAATTGACCCAGAGACCCCGCTTCTTGACTCCTCCCTCGCTGAGACATTTCCAGTCGCAGGGCCAGTCGACGCGCGAACCGTGCCCGTCTCAGGACGGCGCCGCCCCTCTCGTCGCGCCGCATCGTAGGCCTTCCTACACGTACGCCACTTACACCCCAAGCGGCGACAACGCTCCTAGAGTCCCACCCGACGCGCCAGCCCACCCCACGGCACCCCCTTCCCCATCTTTGTACTTCAGTCCCACGCTGTCCGTGTCGCCCCAGCTCTTTGATTCAACCTCGGCAAACGGCGCCTACCGCGACCAAGCCGCAGACATCGACTCCCAGAGCGACGCCGACAAAGGGGTGTCGTACTTTTCGACCTTGCCCCCCGACTCGCCGCTCGAGCTCGACGTCGACCACTTTGCGCCCACCTCGCATGACATCTACAACGGAGTAGCAGATGCGCCGACTGCCAACGACGCGCCGACACCGCCTCTGTCCATGCCCGGCAGTGCTCGACTCGCGCCGTTCGACTACCCCCTCCAGCAGCGGGGACAGGGGCACGCCGCGACACAGCGTCGCAACTCGGATCAGCCGCCCCCGGCCCCGCCGACGTCAATGTACGACCATCGACCGCGCTCGTCGTCGACCTCGAATACGAGTGTTATCGAGGTGCCGACTTTTGTGCGACCCCAGTACACGCGGGAACCCGTCTCGGCGACGAGGCCCGTTCTCGGCGAGCAGCGCGGTCGGCACGTAAACCTGCTCTCGGTCGATGACTCTCCCGCGACGCTCAAGAAAAGCCCGTCGTTGGTCCTCACCGTCGATATGGACTCACCTGCACCCACCGCAAAGACAAATGGCGGCTTCCAGTTCGACGCGACGTCGCAGAATCTCTCGTCGAGGACGCCAACGACAAACGGCGCTAGATCGACACGTCGGGTGTATGCCGCCGACTCGACGGCGCCGCAACCTTCTCCACTTCTTGGCGATGGCTCGACCACCCCTCTGGGCTCGCCGGCACTCAGCTTCTTGCCCAAGATGTGGAGCTCGAACGGATCGGATGCCGACTCGCTCCCTTCCTCGATCGCGTCGCCCATAGGCCCGGCTCCACCGATGGAGCGCAGGCCTTCGACCTCGCCCCGGCTCGGTGCGCTCGCAGAACCGATCGGGCGACTCGCATCAGGACTCGTTCGACGAGCCTCGAATGCGAACCTGCGCGCCGACGAATTGCCCATGGCCCAATCGCGCCGTGGGTCGACAGACTCGCTGCCCGTAACGGAATCGCCGTCGCCCCGGCTGGGCCCCGCGATCAGCGTCTCGAGCGTCGTCAGTCTCCCTCTCCCTCGTCGTGCGAGTTATGCGAGCCAAGCCCGGGAAAAGGAACAGGAGAAGCAGAAGGAGATCGAGCATCGCGACTTCAGGAAACGCGTCAAGGCGGCCCACAACAGAGCCTTCAGTTGGGCCGTTCGACCGGGAGAGATTGGTTTCAGATCGAATGACGGTGCGCCTAGGTCCAGGGCGATGCGAGGAGTCCCTTCGGCCAACCCCGTGGTGCGAAAGGTGGTCATCGGCTTCGTGATTGCTCTCACCCTGTGGGCCTTGTTCCCGCTGTCGGCGGTCCGCGATCGGATTTCGCATCACAACGATCGACACCACAACCGGCCCGCAACGCGTGCACGGCCCGATGGCAAGCTGTTTATTCACCCCGAGATCCTTCGGGGACCTGCACCAGCCCCTTCCAAGCTGACGGCTCCCGTCCGATGGATTGCGCGTGTCCTGCACGTTACTTCGAGCCAAACGCACTACGACGGACAAGATGACTTCCGCAATAACGAACGTGACCACGAGCACAGCCATTTGCAAGGCCATGCCCCCGAAACCAAGAAGGAGCACCACAGCAAATTCATCGCGGCGCCTCACGTGGCTTACAAGCATCACAAGGCCCTCCCGCCTCCGCTTCAACACTCGGACGATCCCCAACGTGACACGCTTGTGCTCTATCGTATCCTCGGAAACGATCTTCCTCCTCGACACTCGCCCGGCCAGACTCTTCGCAACTTGCGCTTCCTGCTCCAGTACGAGAGTGACTTCTCGGTCTTGCCCCCTCTCGGGCCTCACGTCGATCATCACGCGCACCTTTACGGATCTGGGTCAAAGGCCTATGCGCGCACTGAGGAAGGCGGCCTGCGAGTCGACAAGTACTTCGTTTTGAACCGCATCGCCGACGCCCAGATGGTCACCGCCATCATCAGTCTGTTGCACATGTACTCCGTCCCCGACAGTCGCATTCTGCTCATTCCCTTTGAGTGGTCCGAGTACGAGCGACGCGAGTTCCGCTGGGAAGGTGGCGTCGACAAGGTTCGGGGCTGGGACATTGGCGCGTCGAACGACGATCACGGGGCGCAAGAGGCTCACCGTCTTTTGATGGACGAGCATGCGTTGGCCCACAATGACGCTTTTAGCTCGCACGAGCATTTCGAACACCTTAGAGAGGGTCGCCTCAAGAAGGACGTGCTGACCAAGCTACGCGCGATCGATTTCACGTACCACGAGAAGAACCTTTATGCGATGAACAATGTGAGTTGAGGGGACTGCTGTGGCCTCGATCTGGGCTTAGTTCTTTGGCTTACACCCTTCGAAACCATCTGCAGAACGGCGGGCGCAACTTTGCTCTCGAGCATGGCCGGTCCCTACCCAACGCAAGATGGATCTTGCCTCTTGATGGTAACTCATTTTTGACACCGGCCGCAATGTACTCGATCGTGCAAACGCTCTCGATCGCTGGTGAAGGTCCCCAAGCTTCCCGCTACCTTCTCATGCCGATGGCTCGTTTGCTCTCGAATGACGATGTCCGAGAGAACAACACCATCAAGCTCGTCCCTGAGCACCATCACCATGACCGTCGCGTCTCCGCCATCGAGGAGGCTGAGCACTTCTCTCGCCCCGACACAGCCCCGGACACGCCCGAGGAGCCGCAAATTGGGTTCCGCTACGATTCGACCGAGGACTTCCAAGAGGCGATGCGCTACGGACGACGCAGCAAGTTGGAACTCCTCTGGCGCTTGGGAGCCATTCCGTACTCCAAAGGATTGGATCAACGCACTTTGCCCTGGGAGTCGGAGGATCGTCACCATGTCACTGCCGACGCTTGGGCTTCCATTCCTGGTCCCCCTGGCGTCAACGCGAGTTCACCAATTCACCGGCCGCTCGAGGAATGGGGCCACCCGGACGACGCACCTCATCCCATGCGCTACGAAGCACCTCCGTTCGTCAACGCTGGTTGGGTCTATCGATTGTTTTCTGGGTATAAACGCCAAGAAGAGACGAACCCCGAGGCCGTCACGCTGCGCAACACGAACCGCATCAAAGGCATCGTCGCCTTTCTCGAGCGTCTCGATGAACAAATCGCTCGCGGCGAGGAAGGTTGTGATCCCGAGGAGGACAAAGCCGAATGCGGCTTCCACCCCGATCGCTTCTGGAACTTTGACGAGTCGCATCTCGAGATGCTGCGCAGTCTTTACGAGCAGGGCGAAGAACACTCGGTCAAAACGGTCCGCGACTTTGAGCACCAGATCCAGCACGCGTTCAACTATGTCTACAAGCATCTCGACACTCCTGAGGAAGAGAAGATGGACGCCCACACGGCTGCCCAGCATTCGCTCATGTTTGCGCTGGCGGGCTACCTCACGGGCGACGACAAGTACACAACCGTCGCTTCGCAGCTCATCATGCACCGCTTCGTCAACCAGCTGCCCCACTTTTACCTCGAGAAAGATCAGTTCGAACAGCAATTGGTTTACTCGGGTCTGGAGGGCGAGGACGAGACTTCGTTCGAGCATGCCCTGGCCGAGCACGGTTCCGCCTACGCCTTCCCCCCTTCACCCGTCGATCGTGGCGAAGTACCGAAGTGGAGCGCTCAGATCGGTCGACGTGTTTCGGCCCATGACATCCCTCGTCTTCCGTTCGACCCCTTGGACTTTGATCCCTCGATGATGCTCGACGCCGTTCGTCTGCTCAACCACCATGACAGCCCGCGCGATGACGGCGAGTCGCTTGTCAGCCGTGACATAGTGCAGCCCATGTTGACCGCGCATCTGTCGTGGCTTTTGTACTCGCCTGACGCGCTTCAACACTCGCGACGACCGCCGAACGCTGGCTCTGGTGCGGCTTACGATGCCAAGATTGCCGTTCTGGCCGCCTTCCTCGACGACGCCAAGTTGCTCGGACGTGTCGCGAACCGAGCGAGGCTGCGTTTGCCCGAAGAGAACCGCGAGCACGGGATCATGTTCGTTGACGAAGAGGTTAAGGCCGTGCATTGGCGATTGATTCAAGGCTTGTCGCACGTCAGATTCCGTCCTTATTCGAGTGAGTCGAAGCCTGCTGTGCCTTTGACCTTGAACAGGACCCCTGCTTACGCCGTTTTTTTGTTTTCGCAGTCATAATGGATCTCGACGATCTCGATCATGGAGGACACGACGGTAGTGCACATGGTTATGAGACGCCGATGGACATTCTCAACGTGTTCTGAAGGAGGACATATCGTCAACTGTATCCGCTCCCGTCCTCTCCGAGGTTTCAACTGGGGTTTCTCCTTTGATTCCTTCGTTCATTCAATCATGTCTTTCTTTATTGGGGTAGACGGTTTCCATTTTTATCCGTATGGACGCGATGTTTATATCTCTTGCTTTGTCGTTTGCATACCTCTTGTCGCAATCGCCTGTACCTTTTTTATAAAGATTCTTCTCCTCTCCACAGAAACCGTGTGGAGTCCAAAATCATTTTCTCTCAATTCGGTATTCCCTCTCTCGCGAGTGCTTGCTTCGTCAAACTGTGCCATGCTATAATGTATCAAGCATCAACACCATCCGGATGATCGTCAAGCCAAGCCTTAATCCAAGCCGCTATCCTCGCGACATTCTGCTCGACGTCCTCGGGACCTTCACTCGTGAGTTCGACAACGATCTCTTCGGCGTACGACTCGCGTGCGTCTTGCAGAACGACTTGCATGATCTCGGCTTCGTTGTTCTCTTGGATCTTGTTGAGCGTGTAACCACTGCGGGAAGGAGCGAATTTTGAGGTCAAGTGTTCTTGCCGAGCCATACCTTCCTGCAGCCTTGGACCTCTCGACAGAAACATGAACAAAGCGCTTGATAGTGTGCAAGAGTCTGACATACCGCTTCTCAAGCCGTGTCCACAACGTCGAATGCTCGCACCTGAGCACGACGACGAAGTCGATCCACCGCTCGGGGAAGATGTCGCACGTATGCCAGTCCAGTATCCGTCCACCCTTGCGCTGAACGATTTCCAGGTCATCCAGGAGCTGTCGTTTAATAAATTAAGCGTCAGTCTCAGCTCGTGACGCTGACTCTCCTGTAGAACTCCACAGCTCCTCCGGGCTGGCTCTCGCTCACGTGCTCGCACTCACCTTATCCTCATCGACGTCATACGTATCCCACTCCTCATTATACCCGCTATGACAATCATTGGCCTTGACAAATTCCGAAACATTGATGGTCTCCCATGCCGGCGTTTCTGCGCTAGACGATGATGCAGCGGGAATCTCGAGAGCTTGTAGAGCTTCGATCAGCTGCGAAGCATGGGTCGTCTTGCCTGTGCCGGGGGTACTGTAGGTGGAGAGCATGTTGCATGAGTGTGGGCGTGTTCGAGATGAGTCAAAGTTCTACTAACCCAGTCAGGAGGATGTTGGGGAGCTTGCGCTGCGACATGGTGCTGTGGTTTCGGGGAGAGAAGCCAAACGTCGACTCTTCGTTCAATGAGCGATCGGGACCGACCAAGCGCGCACGGACCTGCAGGCAAGAGTCGTCGCCTGCCAGGGGCCTGATTTTGTCGAAGATCCCAACGTCATAGAAGAGAGGGACTGAGTTTCCAGCACCAATGTTTTCTTTTTCTTTTTCGGAAGAGTCCGCTGGTTTGGTGAGGGTACTTCCGTAGGGAGAGGCTATCTTACACAAGCGAAAACAGAACAACATTATCCTTGGACGGAGACGCCACCTCTGGCAAAACCCAGAAAGCAGGCTGACCAAAGAGCGAGAACAGGGTGGGGAAGTCGAAGCTGAGACAAAAGAGGCTGGTAAAAATTAGATTTATATGTAGGATGAAACTGCTGCGTTGTGGACACGGATAAATTCCCTGAGCATGCACGAGTAGTATCTGTGTTCGTCGAGGTCGGGTTCAGCGACGAGGCGCAGGCCGGGCGGATCATCGCCTTTTCGTGGTCGGTTCGAGCCATCGGCTTGCTCAAGGTACCATGAGCCGTTCTCCCGCGTGTTTTGATGATCTTGGAGATTCTCAAGAGCTCCGAAGCCAAAGATCCTGCCATCGTCCGTTTTCGTGTCCGTGTCCGCGAGATTGGTTGACGATCGTTCGGCCGCTGCGCCACTACAGGATCGAGGGCTGGGGCTAACGTCGGATTCACCACGAGTTGTACCGTCGGGATGATGATCTGTTCGGCGTTGGTCTTCGAGTGTCTCCGTGAGCCATTGTGCGAACGTTCTTGTCTCGGGTTCGTGATCGCCGTCGTTGCTCTTCGCATAGGCGTAGGCGGCTTTGTGGGCTGCTCCTAAAGCGCTAGAGGTGGTGGTTGATCGAGAACAGTTGGGGATTTCGCACAGCGACTTGATCATGTATACCGGACAGCCGAACATCGTTGACAAGAGGCTCAGCATCGCGGGATTGACGCACGCGCCACCGACGGCGATGATTCGACTCGGCAACAGGTCTTCGTCGTGTGGTGGGAAACCCAGAGGGTCGTATGGAGGAACATCCCGTTGACGTTCTCTCGATTGGGCGAGGAGCTTGCTGTAACGCGAACGGAGTGATAAGAACTGTGATTCGAGGAGTAGACGAGGGTTGAGCTTGCGATCCTCGAACTCGGCAACGCGCACGCCATTTGCGCAGCGGACGAGACGATCAGACGAGGACCCGACATCTCCCTCGGAAAACCAAAACATGAATTTTTTGTCGTCAAGCCCGATGGAGCCACCTTTTTTTGGGCATTAGTTAGTTACATAACAGTCTCTCTGGGAAAGGACGCGCGGCAGCTGCTGGACTCACCATGGGGCGAGAGGGCGACAAGTCGGGCGAATGTATTCCAATCACCATTGCAGTACAAGTCTCGAGCGAGCGAACGACCGAGCGCGCTATTGCGCCCCACGATCTCAGCGAGGTACGTGGACGAAGAGCCTGAATCAATAACCGCCTCCGGCTTGGGCATAGGATGCAACATTGTTTGGTGATCAGAACCAGGGGTGTAGGTTGAACAGGCGACGAGCACCGTATCGGCATCTCCCACGCCGAGGCAAACGATGATCTCCCGCGGTCCATTGAGTGGGCAGCTCAGGAAGGTTGAAGGATTGTCCCCGCTGAAAGGAATAATCTTGCAGTCTGTTTATTCCACAATCGTGAGTTCGTGGGATCTGAGAATGAGATGTTATTGTTTATATTCACCTGGTGAAAAGTTGAATCGCTTGACGAAGTATTGATTGATTGGGCCAAGCTGTCACATGAGAAGGACCAGCATCAGCAAGGCTACTCATTTTACACTTTGTAACAGTTGAGACACCTCTGTAGTACCCCCATCGACGATAGGTCCTAGAAGACGTCGCAATTGCTCCGCCCCAGCGCCTCCCGCCTCCCCGTCGGCACCTATGTGTTGTCTCATGACGATCTCGAGCACCCGATTGTCCCAGTCGCGGGTAGTGATGTTGAACAAGTTTGTTGCGCATGCATCCGCAATATCCGTGGGAGCCATTCTGGTAGGTGTGACAACTTTCAAGTCAGCTGGAAGGTCATAGCCGGAGATGAACGGGTCCCTCACCGTCCCAGGAAGAGCGTGGCGAGGAGGCTGCTCTTGAGCATCACCCTACTAGTCCTGTCCCAGACACTTCGGCGCCCCTCGTACTGCGTTTCGATGCTGCGTTCTTGAGGGGCTTGGAACATGATATCCCGTGGGTCTTGGTTGTCAGAACCAAGATGCTTGCGATCGTCGTTCGCAACCTTCATCAGTTGGGCGGCTGACCACCCCGTCCAGCATTTGCTCCCCGTGCGCTGCGCCGCAGCGGCTTGCCCCCTTTTCCTCGCTTGCTCTTCCACCCATCGCGCTCGTCCTTTGTGGGCTGGAGGTTGACATGCGAGTTCAGGTTGGTCGGACAAGGCCAGTTCTATGACACGGCATTCTTCTTGGGTCGTACGATCGTTGCCGGTAGCCACGATGGGTAGGGAAAAGGCGCCCCTTTTGACCGACAGAACGGTAGACATGCGTGATTCAGAACGCTCAGAAAGCTCGGCCAGGAGGTCTGGAAACTCTGAAGACAGAAAGTGTTGGGTGAAGTGCTGGCCTGCACCACTGACGCGTCGGACTTTGAGAAGGAGGTCAGGGTCGGGACACTCGCGAGCGATCTTCTCGAGCAGCAAGTCCAGAACTTTGAGGCACATTTCGGTCGGCTCGCAGACCATGTCGTCAAAGCGATAGCACCCCCGGTTGGTGCTACATGTAGAAATATAGGAGTACAATATCAGCGATCACGTCGCCGCAGTGAGACACAGGCCTTTGGGACTGACAGGTACTCAGGGGCTTCGCTGTCACAATTGACCTCTTCGGTCCAGACAAGCCTGCAAGACTGGTCGATCACGACCGCTCGCATTTGCTTTTGAGAGGAATCAATCGCCAGAAAGAGTGGACCCGCGCCGAGGTCGATCGGGGATGGATGTTCGGCTTCGATAGAAGAATCGAGAGGTTGTACGTCGGTGTTGGTGATGAAACTAGATGAGCCGAAGGATGACTGATCCAGTTTTGAAGGCTGTCGTTGTGGGCTGCTCTTCCCATCTTCCAGAGCTGCTGACACCTGATGAGCTGCAGCTAGTGAGACAGCAGACGTACGAGTCAAGTTGACCGACGACGAGCTCACGTCATGGGAGGGGGGTTCCGGTGATCCAGCCGAGCGTGGGTTGGGCGGCGTTGTGCGGCCTCTAGGGTCGTCGGCGGCGCTGGCGTCACGTGAGCGTGAGCGAGAGTTGTAAGTCGGCTGCAACTCGGACTGTCGGTCTCTCCAAGTTGGCTCTGAAGTAGCGAGACTGTTCATCGTTGGAGAAAGGGTGGGCAGTGTAAGAAATTAGGTGGTGTTTGCGGGAGTTCAACTCCGAGACTGGGTGGTAGGCCGCGAGCCAGCGACGAGCTGGTCGTACAGCAAGGTTCGCACCTTAATGTATGGCGTGCTTTCCTGCTCTTCTCGGTAGTGACGTCCGTTCGGGTGGGTTTACGTGAAAGCGCTGGGTCTCTTGTATTTGGGCAGTGTGTGGGGCTTAGGGAGGAAGATGCGAAGAAGGCCGAAGGGCGAGCTGCCGCACGGGAAGGTGCAGGCAGAGTGCACGGCAGCCGCACGCGCCAGCCGAGTGACAGGCGCAAGATTCAGACAGGAGCTTGGTCAGTCTTCGAATCCCGCTCGTTCTTCGCGACCCTCGGAGTTGCGGCCCTGAAGCATTCATCAGGGGGTTCCGCGTCGAGCTCCACTCCAAACTTGAGTTCACGGCGCGGGCTAAGGCGCTGATCCTGATGTCCGATCAGCGACTCATTAGGAGCACAGCGAGGCCCAACTTTCTTCAAGCGATTCTTCTTCATACCGATGAAGGTAATCGAATGGTGACGTATTTAGTTTAGATTATTTCCTCCTAAGGTGCGGCCCTTGAATTGGATTCGGCTTTCTACATGCATCATGATATCGCAAGCGTTCAAGTTGCAACGTCGAGTGGGGCCCGAATTATCTTCGCCCACATGCAGCTCGACACGACTGGCGATGACGCGCCTCTAAATGAGCGAACTCGCTCGGCTCCCCGGGTCGCCTCGGGGTAGCGACCGCCCACGCTCGCCCAGGTCACCCCAAGTCGACTCAGTTCCCAAGCTGAGGGCGCACCTTGATCACCTCCACACAGCTTCCTATCTCCAAGTGCCGGCCACACCTAGTAGGTACCACAAGGCGCTCGCACAAATTCGGCGCCCATTCTCGGCGACGCGCAACCGACGTCTTCTCGGCGTTGACAAATACGCTACGCTCCGTCGGCTCGTAGCTCGTGGCTCGTGACTCGGCGGCTCGATCCTTGTGTTGGTGCATCGTTCATCGATCATGCCTGCCCCCGGGCGATCTGCCCCTGCGTCACCGCGACAACCATCTCGCATCCCGACGCGACGCTCGTCTGCCAGCACACCGCCATCGGCAGCAGGCAGCCCCACAACACCCGCTGCGATCGCTGCGAACCCAGCCTCGATCGGATCGCCCTCGAGACCAGCACCCTCCTCCACCTCGCACGGCACGCTGGCGCACTCGACGACAAACGAAGCAGGAAGGCGAGCAGAACGCTCAATATCAGTCTCACAACCCCACCGGTTGTCGCATGAGGCGAGCTTTGAGGCGAATATGGCCCCGGGGACGATCGACGTCATCTCTGGCTCACCGCATTTGTCGCCAAGTCCGCCACCGGAGACGCGGGAACGGCTAGGCGTTAGTCGGAGTGCACAGAAGTACCTGTCATCATCATCGTCGTCACCAAAGTCTTCACAGATACGCGAAGTCGAAGAAGGCTTGCGCTCCCCTTCGTCGCTGGTGTACCCGGCCCCGATCCGATTTCCCTCGCACCCAAGCCGACCGTCATCATCGACGACCACGGGCCAGCCCCGTCGATCGACATGTCCTGTTCGCCCAAAGCTGGAGCGGCCATTGAGTACGTGCTACACCTCTTTACCTGTTCCACCGCCTCGCACGCCAGGCGACGACGACGACGAAGCCTCGCCCTCGCAGCAGTGGACAAGTTGGCTGTGGGGGTCGAACTCGCGCCATCACCAGCAGCAGCAGCAAGGAGCCGACTCCCTCGCCGAGCGTGGTAGGAGGGGGTCGCCGATCAAGCGGAGCAGTGAAAGGGAACCTTCGCTCGAGTATTCGACGGCAGCGGGCGAAATGAGGTCGCGAGAAGGTCTACCCAAGGTGACGAGGCAGTGTCTCATCGCCGAGATCAAATGCTATGGCAAAGTGAGCCGAATCTTCTTCCTGCGCTCCGAGCCACGTCCGAGCTGACTTGTACCGCACTCCTCGTGGCCACAGTATATGCTACCGCCTATCATAGTGTTCCTCGGTCTTGTCATGTCGCTCGCTTTGGTGCTGTATGCGCATGCCCGCAGCCGACAATCTGATACAGATGTTCACCCTTGACCTCCGCGCCACCCGGCCTTCTTAATGCCTTGACTATGTTGTACTGCCCCGACTACCTCACATTTACGGTCTGTGCCTTGATGACACCAGAATCAGCTATATCATATCATTTTGTGCCCGATCAATCCAAATACACACTGGAGATTATAGCCTGTCAGTAGACTTTGACCCACGCATGAGAAACTGGACGTGTTCTTTTTGATTTCGCGTGACGAGATTTGAAATTTGACGTCGCGCTCGCGCGTCGGGTGGGCTTCTCCTTTGCCCCCCACATCATCTTCGGACGCTGACGGCGACACACGACACGATGATGGCCGAGCCATCGGCGACGCCAGGAATGCCCTCGGCCACGTTGAACATGATCCATGAGCTCAATCCGGCCTACTCGCGAGTGTTTCCCACCTCGACGACGGTGCAGGTCGCTCACGGCGCCGCCTCGTCGCACGCGTCGGCACAGTCGCTCGTCGTACGACCCGACACGAACCAAGTCGATACGCCCGAGTCGCTCAACGAACTCGCGACCAAGTCGGCCATGTTGAGGGTCATCCTCAATGGCTGGATCGAGGGACTCATGGCGGAACAGTCAAAGTCGGGTGCGCATGGTGAGTGTTTGTTGATCGAGAGATGACTTGTGAGAGGCGCGAAGCATCGGAGTGGGTGAAGGAATGCTCGAGGGGCAAGGGGACTCACTCACATGATATGAGATGCTGCACAGAATCTAATGGGCCGAGCAAGATGATCCGAGGTCTATCCGTCTCCCTACCCGGGCCACTGCTGTTCATTCGGTCCAAGCCTCGCGTGCTCGTCTTCCGCGTTCGCAAGCACTCCACCATCGCACCACCCACCTCCACCCTTGCAGGGCTTTCGGACTTGCGAGGACCTACACAGGCTAGCCTGAATGCAGCACTCACGACGAGCGACGATGGGCTCGCTGCGTACCTTCTACCACGGACGATCAAGGCCGCGGCGTGTCTTCAAGCTGCTTTGCTCGTCAATCCTCTACCACGTGACCCACAAGCCGAGGACGACTCGACCACGCTGTGGCGAGAACGCGCAAAGCTACTCAAGGATCTGGAGGAGGTCATGGTCACGGTCGTGCACGTCTTGGCCGAGTCAGGGGTTCGAATCGAATATGGCAATCCGAGGGAGGGAACTACCCGAGGCGGGGTCGGACGAGCGCGTGAAATCATGACGGATACGATCGATCTGATCAAGGGTGAGCACGAATGCCTCTTCTATGCTTCAGCACGACCAGTCTGCCCACTCGAATCTCTGTTCTTTCTTCCACTCGCGCAGCATTGTTCACGAGACCGAGTTCGGATCCGTATCCTTGGCGACTGACGATGTCACAGTCCCACGTCGACACCTTTGACGACGATCAATCTTCAATCGAGGTTCGAAGCCCCATCCACGCTCGCGCTCTTTCTATACTTCTACTTCGATTGCTCCTCAAGATGGCCTCACTATCGCCTTTCCTCGCCGAATTCACCCCACAAATAGTCGACTTGATCGTTCAGTCGTGGCCCCGACGAGCGGTTCTTCGCCATCATCAGTCGAACGCGACAGCATCGATGGCGTACACAAAAGGCAAGCAGAGAGCTTACGACCACGATCTCAATGTGATTGCTGCCTTTCTCGAGCTCATCGTCGAAGTGCTGCATCGCCCGCTCGGCACGTGCTCCGACCAGGTCGTTGGAGCACTTGTCCATTGCGCGATGGACGAGCTGCACAGCAGGATTAGCTCGGAGGCCTCAACGATCAACACAAGAAAGGAAGATGCTACTGCATCATCCCTGATCGCTGATTCCCTCGCTGCCATCTCGGCCTCGCTGTACACCAGCCTCGCTCACGCCGAGTACGCCGTCCATCACGGCGGCTCACAGCTGAGGCAAATCCTCGCCCACGTCGTCGTCGAAAACGCAGACCACTTTGGCGAGAACCTCAAAAATTCAATGCAACCCTTCGGTATCCGAATCGCGTGCCTCTTCTCTCTCGCTTTTGCGCTCGCTCCGTCGCCATTGGCCTTGTCGATCCCTGCCGTCGACCCGCCGCTCACGTCCGCCGCCGAATACCTTCCGCCTTCGGTCGCGTTCGCCTTGGCCGAATACGTCTCGCTTCACCCAACGATGCCTTTCGACCTCAGCGGCTCCTTGAAACATCTTCGCGGGCCAGCTACTGTCGCCTGGCAGCGCCTGAGTCATGATTTGAACCCCTCCGCTGCGGACGCGCCATTCGTGGCCGACACCTCGACCATGAACCGCAAGAGAACTCGTCAAGGCGATTTGATGGTGGTTCATTCGAGCGACGGTTTGGATATTGATGGGATGCCAGGCTCGACCGCTCGGCGGGGGCTCAAAGTGCTGTGGAAGGAGCCGGTGGCCCAGATCCTCAGAACCTGCCTTCGACCAGCAGACAGGGCTCTCGAAAGCGTCGGACCCGACCGCGTCATCCAAAGCCTCGCGAATTCGCTCGATATGGAACATGTTGCAAAGTCAATCGACGACCTGCGGACGATCGGTCTGCTCGCCTGCGCCCGCGATGGAGCGCTTGTATTTTCACCTTCATCAGACCACACAAGCTCCGTACTCGAGCCCTCTTGTCGTTTCTGCGACGCGTGGTCAAGTGGATCCTCCAAGATGGACGACTTGGAGCAAGACCCGTCGCTCGCAATCGGTGGCGGTAGATCCTTTAACGATGGTCCTCTGACCTGTCTTCGCAAAGCTCTCCGGGTCGTCGGATCTTCGGCCGCGGATCCTAAGCTAAAGCTCGCGTTCCTTCGAGCTTTACTTCGTATTCTGCGGCATTCGCGCATTGCTGCGGGTGTGTGGGATCTTTCGCGCGTCGAAGTGCAAACGGAGGTCGGGGCCGGTCATCGAGACTTGTTGCTCGGTTTCGTGGTCGAGCAACTCGAAGCTTCGAGCAGGGCATTACGGCTGGCAGCAGGGCGTGTGCTCGGGGCTGTGTGCCATGCGCACCAGGTTCAAGACCGTGACGCGGCATTCGTCGAAGAGCTCTTCGAAAATGTTCTCAAGCGTCGACTGTCTCACCCGAGTGCATCGGTGCTTGAAACAACTTTGCTCACTCTCGGCCGGATCGCACGGCTCTCAGTACCACAGGCCAAGCTCGAGTGCGAGGCCCTCGCTGGTTTGGTCGGTCGACTTGGACATTCAAACATCTTTATCAAAAGTGTGGCCAAAACGCAGCTCGAGGCCGTCGCTACATACCGCGACATCAAGACGTATGCGCTGGTGCAGCCCCATTTTGCGACCATCGCCCCTCTGCTCGTTGGGCCCGGATCGGCGACAACGCTCGCTGCTGCCCTGGACTGCTTCCACCAGCCACGCGAAGCTTTGCTGCGCTTGACGCGAGAGCACACGCTGCCCAAGGTCGTGCTTGAAGAGAACGCTTCCGCTATCGAAGACATTGCGAAGGCGTCATCATTAACGGTTCCTGTCATGCTGACACAAGGTGCACCGGCGGCGGCGGTGCTGGCCAAGCTCTACATGCTCGAGGACGAAAGAGCGCAGAAGAAAGGCTTGGTCTTCTACATGAAGCAGATCAAGGCGAACGTGCAAGCACAAGCTCTTGGCAAAGGCGCCGTCACGCTACCGGCCATCCTTGGAGCGCTCAAGGTTCCGCTCGTGTATCGCCTTGCTTTAGAACTGGGCGATGAGTCTCCCCGCGTTTCGACTCAGGTCCGTTCAAACTTGGGCAGTCCACATCAACTCTAATATGCTGCGTTACTAACGAATGCTTTGACTTCGTGACCCGCACAGGCTGAGCGCGCGCTGAGAAACGTGGAACGGGTCAGCGAGGCCATGACAAGCAAGACGAATATTGAGCTTGGCGAGGTCCTCAAGGCCAGCATTGTCGGTATCCTTAGTCACATGAACCGAGCCCTGAATGAGCCAACGGCGCATCGACCCCTGCGCGATAAGCAACAAATCATCCGCAGTCTCGCCGCCGTCACCGGCCGAGTCGGTCCAGCCATTGCTGGCTTCTCGCCACAAATCATGGCCACGCTGCAAAGCGCTCTCGAAGTCGAAGGTCTGCGCGAGGTGACCTTGAAAGGATTCAAGTCATTCATCAGCTCGCTTAAGTTCAGCGAGATTGGACCCTTCATCGGACCTTGTACGGCCACGTTGGTACGGCTGTGGCACGACTTCACCCCCATCGAGAAAGCGGAAGCGACCCACACGATCGAGTACATTGTGCTGAAGAATGGGGACGACCTTAAATCGTTCGTCCAAGATGTCGCGGATCTTGGTGGCATACCAGAGCTGGCCCAGTGCCAGCAACGGCTTCTGCAGACTCGTCGACCGTGGAGCTTTGGTCGTAAGACGGAGCACCTGATGGCCCGGATCTCGAGCGAAAACGACGTCGTCTCATTGCAAGCGCTGAAAGAACTTAAGGAACTTATGGGCACCTTTGACGTCGATTTGCAACAGTTGCTGGCGGGCGACATCTTCGATCGCTCGATCGGATCGCTTGTAAAGGTCTTGTTCGGAGCCGCCGTCAAAGATGGCCCCGATCAGGACCGCATTCGCAACATGGTCTTCGAATGCCTGGGTATACTCGGGGCCTTGGACCCTGATCGCTTTGAGTTGCCCCCCGGTGATCCGCCGACCATCGTGCTCGAAAACTTCACCAACAAGGAGGAATCGGCCGAGTTTGCTCTCCATCTCATTCAGGACCTCCTCATCGGCGCGTATCGCAGCACGAACGACACGAAGCACCAAGAGTTTCTCGCCTATGCAATTCAGGAGCTGCTTACCTATTGCGGCTTCACCCCCGACCTCGTCCTCTCCAGCGCCAGCGGCAATTCGAAGTCCAAGGCGGCAGTGGACCAGTCGGTTCGCGAGCGGTGGAACCGGCTGCCCAAATCCGTGCTCGAGACCTGTGGCCCTCTCCTCGGTGGCCGCTTTTCGTTCAAGGAGCGCAGCATCTCGCACACGGTTCAATACCCCATTTATAGCACGACAAGCTCGTACCGAGACTGGATCCGCATCTTTGCGAACGATCTCATCCTCAAGCTTGAGGGCGAAGCCAAACGTGTGTTTGGCCCTTTCCCGCCGGTCTTGCATCTCGAAGACATAGCCGTGGCCCAGCACCTGCTACCCCATTTGGTGCTCCACTCACTTATTTCGGGTACCGACGATGATCGACTCCGGATTGGGACCGAAATCCGCGAAGTGTTGGCCGATCAAACCGCGTGCACTCGAGCCGTGTCCGAAAACAGTCGTCGTTTGAGCGCGCAGACCGTCTTTGATCTCATGGATCACGTGAGTCGATGGATCACACTGGCGCGCAAGCGCTTGCTCGAACTCAAGAGTCGGCGAAGAGGTGCAGCCGCGTCGACCAAACACAAGTCGTCGTCGATCGAAAACGCCTTCCAGGTTGCGCTCCTGAACGTCGAGAGCACACTGCAGGCCATCCCGCGCATTGTCGTCGGACATGCCGCACTCACTTGCAAAGCGTATGCTCGCGCTTTGCTAGCATACGAATCCCACATTGTCGCGTACAACTCGCAAAAGGACGTGCCAGAGGATCATCACCTGCAAGACGACTACGAGCATCTGCACGAATGCTATGCTGCGCTCGATGAACCCGATGGGATGGAAGGCATCTCGACCAAGATCACGTCCGCGGGTGTGCAGCATCAGATTCGCGAGCACGAAAGTACGGGGCGTTGGACGTCGGCTCAGAGTTGCTGGGAAATCATGTTGCAAGAGGAACCGATGAATCCGAACAACCACGTCGGATTAATGAGGTGTCTGCAAAACCTTGGTCACTACGGTGAGTGTGATGCTTCGGGTAGCTTATCTTGTCCAAAAACGTTCTGGCTAGACCATTCCTTTCGTTGGTCATGCAGATTCGATGCGAACTCATATCGCGGGTATCCTGCACTCCAGCGGCGACCCAGCTGTTTGGGATCGGATCTTGGCTCCGTTCAATATCGAAGCGTCCCTCTTTGTCGGTGACTGGGACTCAGTCGAGCAGACATTGGGACTACCGGAGCTGACCGGACCAGAGGCCGCCTTTGGTCGCGTCGTATGTGCCATGCGTGATGCCATGAGTGCCGACTACAAAGTGGACGATGTTGAGAGCCCGATGTCGTCACTTGAGCAAGCTTTTTCGGAGGCCCGGATGCAGCTCGGGAGCCCGATCGTTGCCGCGGGGCGGGAGTCGTATGGTCGAGTGTACGACGGTGTGGTTCACCTCCACATCCTCAACGAGCTTCAAGCGATCCATCTCGCACCTCGATCGTCCGCCATGGAGTTGCCGCCTGAACTCATCGCTCGTCTCAACTTCCGGTATGGGGTGACTTCTCCTTCCTTCCGAGCACGAGAGCCGATCCTCAATATGCGCAGAACTGCGTTCCGACTTCGGTATGTTGGCATGTACACAATACTTATCCCACGGGTGGTGGAACACTACTGATGCCATGTCACATTGCCCGACCCAGACCGCCGGGCGTCGACAAGTTGCCGAAGCCGCGCATCAAAGAGATCGGTCGCCTCTGGCTCGAAACGTCAAAGATTGCGCGCAAGGCTGGTCACACCCAGACAGCGTACAGCGCGATCTTGCAGGCGAGGGAGCTTCAGGCGCCGTACACGTTCCTTCAGAGCGCGAAGCTGCTCATGGCTGGTGATCAGTCCTACCGCGCCATGCAGGAGATTGACAACGGTCTGAGAGCAGCTATGGCCCCTCCGTCCCAAGGACCCTTGGTTCGGAACACTGGCGAGTCCCCAGGACCCCTCGCCAAGGTGAGTCAAAGCTAATATCGGCACGGCCCGATCTCGGAGTACTGGAGCTGACCCGGCCACCGAGCTTCGCGTATTCTCAACAGGCCGATCTTCGACGCGCAAGGTGGATGCATGAGGCCGGTCGTTTGGAGAGTGATGAGATCATGACACTCTACCGCGATGCAGAGAAGCTGGCTCCCGAGTGAGTCCCCCCTCTCGACTGGCTCGTCCAGTGCATGCAGGATTGAGCCTGATCTGACAAATCGAATCTTGTTGCAGATGGGAAAGTCCGCCTTACTACCTCGGTCGCTATCTTGACCAGTTCTGTGAGGCTAGTCTGCTCGTGCTGGGCAACAGTCGTAAAAAGCCTGATCTCGTCACGTGAGTACAGTCGACCTACTAGAATCCTCAAATGGACTCTGACATTCCTCCCGTTGCAGCGAGCTTTGTCACACCCTCGACTACCGGGTCAGAGTCGTGGAGATGTTCATCCAAGCGCTGTGTCGTGGCACCAAGTTCATCTACCAAGCCATGCCGCGCATGCTCACGATCTGGCTCGAAATCGGCGATGCCAAACCAGTCATCGACGTCGTCAATCAGCGACGGGAAGAGCCTCGAGTCGAGCTCCGCGGCAACTTATTCGACCTTCACAATGCGTTCATCAGCCTCGACAAGCTCATCAACAAGGCCGTCACCAAGTTGCCGGCCTATCAGTGGCTCACAGTGCTTCCACAACTCGTATCGAGGATTTTGCACCCGAACAAGAAAGTCGTCGAAACACTGGAAAAGATTCTCTCGCACGTGCTACGGTCGTACCCGCATCATGGATTCTGGGCCATGGCTTCGGGTGCAAAGTCCACGACGCAGCAGCGCTCGCGCAGGAACATGCGGGTGCTCGAGAAGGCCAAAGTAGGTCACGGTGGCCTTGCGTTTCTCTCTCCCTCTGCAGCCGATTGGTCCGGTGACTGACGCTGTCACTCTTGCTCCTGCCGTCATTCTTAGTCCGTTGCAACCGCGAACAGTAATGTCTCGAGCCTCATCGATGTCGGACTCAAGCTTGTCGACGAGCTTCTCGGGCTGTGCAACTACTCCCTTGAAAAGAACAATACGCATCCTCGATTGCACAAGGATTTCCCTCAACTTCACCGCCTTGCGCCCACGGACTTGATCATTCCCCTCCAAAGCTCGCTTAACGTCACGTTGCCGTCACAATCGCAATCGCGCAAGACGATGACTCATCAGCCATTCCCAGAGCGGCTTCCTTCATTCAATGGTGAGTGATGGCGAAGTCAAGAGACCATCAAAGGTAAATTGTCAACGTTGATTATATATTCCGTGGCGCTGGCCAGACTTTGACGACGCCATCACGATCATGAGCTCTCTGCAAAAGCCGCGCAAGATCACCGTCATCGGAAGCGATGGCATGCACTACAGCTTCCTCTGCAAACCCAAGGACGACTTGCGCAAGGACGCCCGGTTGATGGAGTTCAATTCGATGATCATCAAATTGCTCAAGAAGGACTCTGACGCACGTGGACGTCGCCTAGGTGCGCAAGGGATAGGAAGCCTTTCGCTCGCCTTGGGACTGAGCTGACCCCGGCCATGCGATCGTAACTTCAGGAATTCGAACCTACGCTGTCGTACCTCTTAATGAGGACTGTGGTCTGATCGAATGGGTCCCCCACGTGGTCGTGTTGCGAGGGGTCCTCAACAAGGCCTACCAAGCCAAAGGCATTGCACCATGGGTGAGAAAGCTTCTGCGAAAATCACGTGCTTCATTAGCACCTGCCACTCATCATTTCCTGCCTTTCGAATTGCAGAGCCCCGAGCTCAAAAAGACTTTTGACACCATTCGAAGCAATCCCAAGGAGATCGCCAACCGATTCGTCAACGAAGTGCAGAAAAAGTATGTCTCGCAGCATCAACCCACGGCCGATCGCTTAGGCTAAGTTGACGCACGTGTTTCATCTTTGAACCCGTAGCTTCCCCCCGGTCTTTCACGAATGGTTCTTGGAGACATTTCCCGAGCCTTCAGCCTGGCTTCGGGCTCGATTGGCCTACTCGCGCACTGCTGCTGTCATCTCGATGGTCGGATTCGTTCTTGGGTCAGTTTCACTGGACGCTCATAGTCCATCCACGTGAATCGCACACTCAACTTCAGTCCTCACCACAGTCTCGGCGATCGACATTGCGAGAACATCCTCCTCGACGGGACCACAGGTGACACCGTCCATGTTGACTTCAACTGCCTTTTCGATCGAGTGAGTGCCTCAGGCTTCACCCGTCTTGACAAGGAACCACTCACCCACGTTCATGTTGGGCATCCCAGGGCCGGACCTTCGACGTCCCTGAGCAAGTTCCATTCCGCCTCACAGCGAATATCGTCGATGGCATGGGCGTGACCGGCGTAGAAGGTGAGCTTGAGTCTCGCAGGTGGGATCGAGCGGATAGCGCACTCACTGGACATCTGAAAACGCGCAGGTGTTTATCGCCGTGCTGCTGAGATCACATTGCGGATCCTGCGTGACAACAAGGACAGTCTCATGTCGGTGCTCGAAACTTTCCTCCATGACCCCCTAGTGGAGTGGCAGCCGTCCAAATCTCGATCTGTACGTCTTCCTACATACTCTCCCCTACCGGCTTTTGAGCTGACATCACAGACTCGTACAGGACAAGAAGACGACGGGCAAGGATGACCAAGGCTCGATCATTCGCAAAGCCAAGACTAGTTTGGATCCAATCTCCAACAAACTGCGTGGCCTGCAAGTGACTTCTGATCCTGCGAGCCTTGGGTCGAAGGAAGTAACGATTGGAGAACAAGTCGAGCGCTTGATCCGTGAAGCGCGCAACCCCAAGAACCTGGGGTCGATGTATGTAGGATGGTGAGTCTTCACGTGACCGGTCTTTGAGTCTTGCCGCTCGCGTGACGTATAATTCGAGAGCTGACTTTTTGTGCCTTCTCTCTCAAGGTGTGCGTGGTTTTGAGCGGGTCTGTCTAGCTTCTATCTTCAAGAGGCCATTTTGTACATCATACAGTTGTTGTAATCTACGTTCACCGATGAAAATCAAAGATTTGGCATAACCAAGAGGAATTGTGTGTGATTATGACATCAAGGTTGATGACTCTGGCAGACGATCAAAGGAAACACCATAGCCGTTTCTGAAAGGGAGGAGGACGAAGAGGCGTCAGCAAGATTGCCGCGTCGAGCCCGAGGAGTTCAAGACTACTCACCGTAGCAAGCAATCAATCAAAACGGCGTCCTTCGCCTGCCCGGAGGTCAAGTGCAGGTATTCTCCATAGAATTCGTCTCCACTCTCAGCAGCATCAGAAGTGGGTGGCTGCTGGATCTGAAGCTCAGGTTGTTGCAATTGCCGTTGAAGCACCTCCAACGCTATCCTCCTGGCCTCCGCCGCTGCCAACGAGTCAAAACGACCACGGATTGTTGCATCGCTACCTCGTTCGCGATACGGCAAGAGATGGGACCGAGATCCTCGTGCGGATAATGTGGCATTGTAGTTGAATTGGCTCGGGGTTCCATCGTGCTTCGAGTGGGCCCACTGCGTCGTCGCGATCGGTGTATCGGGGGTTTGGAAATACTCGCCTGGATGGAACGAGCCACCAAACGAAGGAGAGCCGAAAGTGGGCCCCTGCCCCAACCCCTGTGGTGCCTCGTACGCCTGCCACTGGTGACTAGTGACTTCGACCGTCGCGGTTTGGCGGGACTCCATTGCTGGTGATTCTTGAGGCACCGCCAGGCCTGAGGGTGGCGACACAAAGAATGGTTGCCCCTCCACGTGGTAGCCAAAGTCGCCAATGTGGCTTTGCTGCTTCCATTGGTTCCATGGCGCGTCCTTCGGATTCTCGAACCTCGGTGAAAATTGTTCGCAATCACTGCCATTGGACATTTCACTCGATGAGCTGCTGGGTCTGTAGTCCGAGTGATCACTCGCGGACGGGGAGGAAGCCTGGTCTGTTTGCCGTTCCTCTTGATTGCAACCGATCGCGTTGAGCTCGGTACCCAGAGTGTCCATCGGTAGGGAGGTCCCGAACATTTCCGCGATCTCCGGGGGCAAGTCGTAAGCGGTGAGACCCTCGGCCGCGAGTGGTGAGTGAGCCGGCGGATTGAAATCCGGAGTGGGACGCGTGAGCTCCCATCGTCCCAATGAGAATTTGCGCGCTTCTCCGAATTGCCCCAACACGGGCGAAATCAGCATCACGTCCCCTCCCTGGGTCGTCCTGCCAAGAGTTCCGCGTCGTCGCATGCCAGCAAGTGGAAGGTTGAGCTCTGATTCCCTGCGCCCCGCCGCAAAAATTGCGGGGTTGCCATTGCCACCGAAGGCGGCCGAAGATGGACTCGGCATGACCTGCGGTTCAGTTCGAGTGCTGCTTGTCTCAGGGCGCGTGGACGGGGTGGGCGAGCTGAACGTCTGGTAGAAGTGCTGCATCGACCGAGGAGAAAGGATGGGAGGCGACGGGAAAGGCCGGGCCAAGCCTCCGGGAGATAGACCGAATTGGGGGAAAGAAAACGACGACAATTGCAAGGAACCACGGTCGAGCCGTTTGGATGGAGTGGGTTCCTGCCTTCGCGCCGCATTGCCATGAGCAGAAGTGGGGTGTGGCTGTTGTACGTGGCGTAGGGGAGAGTGCTGCTGCTGCTGCTGGCTCTGCGTTTGTCGCTGTCGATGTGCTTGTTGCGGCTGTTGCGGCTGAAGGGGCGCCTTTGAGTGGGATTGTGCAACGAAGCAATTGAGCCCCTGAAGGTACTCATATTCCGCCGGCGCCGTGGATCCACCGGTCGCTTTGAGCCCCGAGTAGCCCGAATTACGCTTTGTACCATCCGTAGGAATTTCGAGGAACTGAACGGGATACTCTTCCTGCGCGTAATTGTCGATCTGGATGCCTGAGGCGTGGAGGGCATTGGGCGACTGCTCGGGCTGCACAGGCAACTGCGAGGCTGCCGAGGGACCATTTCGAGGCTTTTTTGGGGGAGAGCGAGCGGGAGGTGGGGGAGGTACCATGCCTTTGTTGACCGCGTCCATCACGGTGTCGAAGGTCCACTTCTGTCGGTTGACTTCACCAAGAGATATGTCGTCTGCGGAGCTTTCCTTGGCTCTGCGACCGCTTGGTCGAGATCGAGGCTTGGCTGGTCGCTTCTGTCGTGTTGGTCCGGTCTGGGTTCCTTCGGCTCCATGAACCTTGAGGTCCTCCGACGAAGCTCCTCCAGACCTCAAAGACTGAGCAATGCGCCTCTTCTCTTCCTCCTCCTCCTTCTCGATTAAAAGGTGCGCTCCGCTCGAGACGAGCAAGTCCGAGGCGACCTGCTCGCACGCACGCTTCTCGGCTTCGACGTCGGCTTCGTCAACGACCATCCTACGCTTGCGGATCTGTCCGGGTGTCCGATAAACGGGCTTGTATCGATAATCGGGGTGGGCGGCAAGGTGCTCGGACTTCTTCTCCTCGGCCTTGATCTCCCAATACTTCTTGTGCGAAACGGGCAAGCTTTTCCAGAGGTGAGAAACGATGCGAGAGATATGACGATGGTCGTTGATACCAAGCACCGAGAGCTGTTGTGCTGTTGGTGTCCCAGGTGCGTCGTAATCCTCTTCTCCAGGTGCCGGGGGTGAGCAGCAGTGCGAGCGGAACAGAATAAAGGCGTTGGGAGGACGTTTGATGTGACCTGGCGCGGTCTTACGAGCGTGCGACACTTTGGGTTTAGGAGCCAATTGGCCAAGTTCCGTCTTTGCGACGAGTTCTACATATGCATCGCTGTCCTGTGCTGTCGGTGTGTTGAAGGGAGAATGAGAATCATTTTTCAAAGAAGCGTTCGTTGTCGGGGTCTGGCGGTCCGAGTCGGTAGGGTGCGCAGATGACACACTGATGTCTTGAGTGTGGGTGCCGAAGTCAACGCGAGATTTCGTAAAGGGCATGGTGGGAGTACGATATTAGACGTTGGCTATATATCTGGCTGATACGCACCGCAGTAGATCAGCAACACCTCTTGACCACACCATCGAGCCAGGGAATGAAGCCTACCTCTGATGTCGTCGACACTATGTTCTCAGGAGCCCAAGCGGGGGAAGAGATGTTCCGCCCTCGGTGAAGCTTGAGAAGAACCAAGATCTGTGGAACGAGGGCCACGGTCCCGTCGCAGAATATCAATTTTCAATCGCTTCCCTTCTGTCGATTTGCCAGAGCGGGAGACTGGACCGACCTCCGGACTTGCAAGCGCCGACGAGTCAATGAGCTGAGCCGGTGATGCTTGATAGATTAGCCCTAATTAAGGTTGATGCCTTGGCAACAGTCCTCGGATGGGTGCAGAGCTTTTTGGAGATGCTCGGTTTCGTTTCGTAGCAGAATTGTTCCGTTTCGTCCTTCTTCACTGCGACCTTGGTTTGTGCAGGCTGCGCTGAGCTCCGGAGCAGGGCGTCAAGTCGACGAGACAATGCCGACCGCGCGCTTTGTGCAATCTTCGCTCGACGAGGCGGCCGTTGGAACGAGAACGTAAGCGATGTGTACGTGGGTAAGGTCAGCAGAGGAAGAAAGGTGTAGGCAGATAAGAGTGGCATTGACACGTTCCGGCTAGGGCGGGACAGCGAGCATACACAGCTAGTGTTCTTGTAGCTGAGTTTGTGAGACAAAGGGATTCCTGAAAGAACTCGCCGCGAATCGGAGACCGAGCGCCGCGACGGAGTCCGAGCGCAGTTGGGTGGTCGGCTGCCCTATTACCGGCTGCCGGCGCGGCCGAAACATTGATCGGCGCCCGCGTGTGGGTTCCAACTTCCAATTCGAAGCGAGCGCGAGAATACTGCACAACTCGCAATTCAAGCCCTGTTCGCGTATGAGCGCCAGGTTTTCTACCGCCACCGGCCCCTCATTGACCATGACCGAAGTTCCCTCATTTTGAGCCCTCTACTTAGATAGATACCTATACCTGTTAGGGCTCGGGAGGCGCTCCGCCTCGCTGCGTAAATGAAGGTCGTTGCGAGCTCCGCCCGCAGGCCCCGCACCTCCCGGACCGTGGGGAGGGGGGGGGGGAGGGAAAGATCGGCGCGCGCGCGGGGCTGCGAACCTTATTTTGTCGTGCATTCTTTTTCGGTAGAAAAAAAAGTAGATAGATAGACAGATGCCCCATTTTTCTGGTGTCTCGTCCAGTTGGATAGCACGAGTCGGCAGCGTGCAAGGCCGGTCAGGTTCATCCGCAATCACAATGATCGCGGCAGATAAAGACAGGTCGTCGATTCTGACGCATTCTGGCAGCAACCGACTGGGAACTAGCGGGGACTGCCTAGAGGTACTTTCCATCATGACTCCCGTCGCAGTCTACGGTAATGATTGTTCGGAGTTGCGTTGCGAGACACAGTGCATTTCCTTACTTAATCTTAGAGGTAGGCGATCTCATGAGAGACTAGCTGCCTTCTCTGACCCGAGAAAACCCAGATTGTCCCAGAAGCTCAATCGAAAGTCAAAACACGCCCGTCGCGGAGAAGGGTGCTCTGCAGATCCATTTCCAAGACACCTTTTAATAAGCGCTTCAGCCTTAAAGAGTGTCAGCGATCAGACAATGATTCGGGGAGTTTGAGGTTGGAGGAGGACGTGCACACACGTGCCAGAGGAAGCTTCTTGTGAGACCATGTCATGGGATCTGCACGAATTCAAGTCGGGGTTCCCAACCTCAAATGATGCAATTTTAGGGATTTCTTGGACGAAATGGCCAAGATACCCCACGTGCGCGTGGCTATTGAAAACAGATAGGAGAGCCTGGTTGAGACACTGGACTGTTACCCCCCCACTCGGCGAGAAACGGTGGGTAGTGACCAGGTACCAGGCTGTTCCCTGTTTGGACGTCGGCTGAGGAGAGTGAGGACACTGACGGAGGAACCGTACAGGTAGCGTCGATCACAACTGAGCACCGTGTTCCGACTACTCTGAATCGCCGATCATGGTTGACCTACTCATTTCTCTTTCAACTTGTGCAAGTTAGCCCGCGTACCATCCGAGTCGCCCAAATGACTGAGACAGCGCCTGGGCCGTACGACGTCAACACTCGCGAGATTTGTCGGCCAAAGACGCGCTTTTCTTCTTTCACTCGTGACACGCACAGCGTGTACTCAGCACTCCGAGAAGGATTCGAGTATATGCAGCCAGAGGTGGTGAGCTATGCCAGGTATACCCGTTCTTTGTTGTCGAGCTCAGGAAGAGAGGGTCAGGGTTCCCCATTAGATGTCCAGATATCTATCTTAGCATATCTCGCTAAGATATAGATGCCATCTTATCTAGGGGCCGAATATCTTAGATAGATAGATAAGGCCCCGGGGGTTTCCTTAGATATCTTTAGGATATTTTAATGTTTTAATCCATATATTCCAGCTGATATCTTAACTTTTTTTGTGTCTGATACAGACTCCTGTTGCGCTGGAAGTTGTAGTTTCCACTAAGGAGGTTCTTGCTCCTTAGCGAGGACATCGAATTTCAAGTCGTATTCGGCTCAATCCCCATGTTTATGCCGCATGGTTTGGCCCAAGCGCTGACCGCGGGTGAGGCTGCACGGCTTGCCGACGGGCCAATTTGGGAGCTGAGGCTTTCAGACGTTTTTGCTGCCAGAGGGTGCTTATCAACTAATCACACAAACCACACAAAGAAAGGAGGTGCAATTGCGACATTTTGTGAACTTCGCAATGTACCCCGGCGCCGTTCTCTCTTCTTTCTTCGCTCACTTGCACTCTCACACCTCGCCAAACGACTATAATCAATCTGAGTCTGTGCTGAAGCAAGATGGATCATGAGCTCCCCACTGCTGAGGAGGACCTTGTGTGTACGGAATTCGCCACGGACAAAGAAGCGCAAAATCTACTCTCAGCTGAGAGGAGAGGTGGCTCCGCAAATGATCGCTGGCAAGCTCGCTGCGCCGACGCTTTGATTAGATATCTATTAGATATCTAGGCATCTATCTAAGATATCTGACTAAGATGGGAGATAGATAGATAAGGGCCAGAGCCCAATTTTTTTAGATAGATATCTAATATCTGCGAGATTATCTTATCTAATGGGGAACCCTGGAGAGGGTTTCCTTCAGAGTTTCAGGGACCCTTCGCCCCGGGGCGCCTCAATTCGCTCTCCATTGGATGCTCAATTACACGGACCTACCCTGGAATGGCGAGCGAACGAGCGAAGACGTCATTTCTCGGCGAGTTCGCTCGCCACAGTCGCCTGTGCAGGCGGTTTTCACGACGAGAACAAAGCGGAGGCGCGATTTGCTTGGCGCGCGCCATACACTCATTCACTGTTGAATTTTCTCACGTTGGCGAACTTAGGACGGACTTTAGACCCGTCAGCACGGTCAGCACAGCTCGTAAGACAGCAAACTACACGAATGAACTTCACGTTGATCCTGATAGGCAGTGTTGACTGAGGTCCACGTATATCCGGCCAGGGCACAGGACAGGATGATGTAGTGAGGGACCGCCGATTCGGCAGGCGATAACTTCAAGATCGCCGCCATTCAATAGCTTGCGCACGGCCGCGGACGTCGGCTACAGAGCGCCGATAGAAGAAGCACCGAGGGACCCGCCGCTCGGTTCGGGAGCTTGGTAGCCGGATCGATTCAGCTGTTGCCGTACCGAGGTAGATCTCCTAACTAGGTAGGTCCGGTAGAGCCCTCCTCGTGCCGCACCGATCTCTACCTGTTCTGTACTGCCGCAACGCGTCTGCTGGTGGGTCGGCAGCTTCCGGCCGTAGGACACCCCGGCGGCAAGGCAGAGCGGCAGAATGCCGAAATATTGATCAAACATTGGGCTGCAGACTTTCGCCAATCCTTTTCGTACACACTAGGGCTCGTTCGTACATATATCGTGGTCATTGCAAATTTAAATGGTGCCTAGCCTGACGACGCATGGGATCCTTCTCATCTCTGGTTAGATCTCCACCTCCGAGGCTTTCTTCAGCCCCTCCTTCTCTAAGAGTGCGTCGATTTCATGCGGCTTGTAGATGTGAGCAAAAGGCAATCCAGACTGGGCATCGAGCGTCAATGTTGCGAGTTCGACTGTGAAGAACACAGGGAAGAGTTAGCTCCCCTTCGATGTTCGCAAGACTAGCTCACTCAGAGCTTAAAACTCACGCTTCTCCGAATCAAGTGTCGTTGAGTCCATCGTCTTGCTCAGCACCTTCAGAGCCAATCCAAGACTTTCGTTCAACCCAATGTCGTCGCGGTAGTCTTGTCGCAGCAGGCTCTGCGCGGTCGCGTTGTTCGCGCCGATGCATGTTGCCTTCCACCCAGAGTAGTTACCGGACGGATCCGAAGCGTACAGCTGGAATTGATGATGCGGGTCATGTCCAGCGAAGAGGAACGAAACACCGAATGGTCGCAGTCCTGTATGATCGCCGACGATGGTAAGGGTTCTCGCTCGGCGAGATCCGTCCACGTTTCGAGGTATAGACTCACCTCCGAATTGCGTGTAGCCCTGTTTGAGATCGCACAGCTTCTGCACGAGTTGCTCGACCGGCATATCCTCGTTGTAGGCGGACAGATGCCCCTGCGAATGGGGGGAGCGACGACACGATGGTGAGTCAAAGCCCTCCGGTTGGAGCAATGGTCGTTTCATGCCGGTCTAATGAACTCACCTGTGCGGCATTGCGAGCATAGCTCACGAGCGAGTTGGCGTCCGCATTGTAACCTGCTACGCCTGTGATGACATTGCTGCAGAGGCGATAAAACGTAGTCGGGTCAGCGACCTGTCGCTCCATTTGCGCTTCGGCTACCCGCGATGCAGGCACGTTCAAATCAACCCACCCATTGACCAAGAAAATCTTTTCGCTGCTACCCTTCTCCTTCTCGAGCAACTTGCTGAGCACCTTCTTCTCCGCAGCGAGGACGATACCCGCTCGCTGAGGTCCCGGGTACTTGCGCTCTCGCTCGGCTTTGGCCTCTGCCTCCTTCTTCTTGGCTGCGGCAGACAGCTCGGGCTTGGCGGATGTACTTGCAGTTGCGGTGGGAGGAACGGTGGATTGTGTCGAGGTCGAAGCCACTCCGGCCGCGTCAGCTGGCACCTCGGCGGTATCGACGGCCATCGCGTCAGAGACCTCGGTTGAGCTGGTGAAGGGGGTTGCTGCGGGGCCAGGGGCGAGGATGCCTACGACCGTTCCGGCATGACCTGAGAAGGATAGCGGAACGGGGAGAGCGTGAGAGCGTGTCAGCACATCGAGTCGCCTGGTGGTGGAGCCGGGACTGCACGGGCCACGCGGCAGTGGGGGTCGATGGGGTACGGTCGAGTGCCATGTGAACTCGTATTATCGCCATACGTAATGATGACGATTGTTCTGTTGTTGTGAGGTGGTATTCCATCTCGATCAGGCTTGCGTGTCGAGCTGACGACGCTCCTCCGTGCCCATCCAACCACCCACTACGCCTCAAAGGTCGAACACAAGCCGGCCCAGAAGCATGCGTCGGCTTACTGATCGACTCGAGTGCGTACTCGACCTGGTAGAGTCGTCCCTCGGGCGAGAAGATGGTCTGTGGGCAGCACGCAGTGGTGGAGGAGCGGGTGGGCACGACCGACAACGCGTCAGCGCTCACGAAAGCCACTACAGAGACGTGCCAGCCTGGTCATAGCTGAGGAGATGTCGGCCCAGGCCTTGATTGATGGTCAGATGCGTTACTCACTGTTCGAGAATCGTATCGGCGAGACATGGTGCGACGTCGTACGGCTGCGGGGTGGGGTGGGCTGAGCAGGGCTGAGCTGAAAGCGGGGCGCAGCGGCGAGTCACGTCGTCGTCACAGCGCGCACCAATGGCAGCTCCCACTCGCACGGACCCACGGACCCACGGGCCGCGGAAAACGACAGCTGTACCCCTGTCTCTCGTTCTGCCTTCTACAGCATCCAGTGAGATGCAAATTCCAGCATGGAGGCGGTACTACGTTGCATAGAAAAGAAAAGAAGGAACATTCAAAACCCAAAGGTCTCAGGCTCAAGCAAAGAAGGCCGACCGTTCCGTCAAGTTACGGAACTTGGCCCTCGCGCCCGCGGTACGACCGCTCCCCTTGGAAGTAGTCGTCGTCCCCAGGGGCTCATAAGCCTTCGAAAGGTCGTACTGCTCTTGTTCCGAAAGTAAAAGCGCGTCGAGGATGCATCGCTCGATCAGAGGATCGATCGGAAGGGTCGGGCTGAGACGAGCGCAGTCGAGGACGACGGCGGCGGATTCGCCCATCTTCTGGAATTTGGACCAATTCACTTTGCCGTCGCGCATGTCACTCTTGATCTCGTTGATCGTCGTGATGTCTTGCAAGTGGACACCGCTGAAAAATTGTCACAGAGATCAGGGTCAGTCGCACGCCAGAGGCGGTTCACAATAGGCAGCTTCGTTGCACTTACAGATAGGGAAGCATGTTCGAGCCCGAACTGGCGATGGCGAGGCGGTACGCCGCAAAGCTCTTGGTATGGGCCATGAGCCGGTACAGACTGCGCAAACGCTTGGGTGCGTTCTCATGATCACCCCCAAGTCGAACCCACACCGTCTCCTTGAGTTCCTTCATCCGGTACAAAGGTTGGAGGTTCAACCCGGCGAGAACACCCATCAACGCGTCAAAGTTCTCTTGTTCCCGCAGATGATAAGCCACGCCGATCAATTTCTCCAGCATGCGCACGCGCCACTTGGGCTTGGGTTGGACCAGCGTCATCGATGCGACCCAATTGGCGAGGTAGTTGACGAACGCGATCGAACGCTTGACGCTCGAGTCCTCGTCGCGCATGGCTCGACTCGGGTCCGATGGGTCTCGAGGCGCGAGCACATGTCGGATCAGATCCCGCGGTGTGATGTCCGCGAACGACATCCAAGTCAAGCGTGTGATCTGCGTAGCGATCGCCTCCTCGGATACGTCCATCAAGGCATTCGAAGCGTCGAGTAAGGTAAGGATGAGAGACGAGGGACGCTTGCGCCAGCTCGTACTCGAGCCAGTCGTACTCCCGATCGAGTCGTTGTTGATGCTGTTCGTGTCACCAGCCGAGGTATCGAGTGTGGCGACAGTAGGGGTCTCCGAGTCCGTGCGCTCACGTGTCGGCTCGCTCGCTGAGGAAGAGGGTGTAGGCGTCAAGTCACTCAGTCGGTTCGAAGCAGGGAGTTCAAGGTGAGAAGAAGGGCTGTTGATGCTGCTGTGGCTCTCGTTCGATCCGCGAAGCGATTCTATACCCTTGTCCAAACGGCTCGTTCGAGATTCGGTCGATGGCTGTCGTCCTGCCGCGGGGGTCTGCCCGACTGACGGGAACGGCACTGAATCGTCGGTTGGTTCAACCGAATCAAGTCTCTTGTCGGGGAGGGCCCATGTCGATTCCGGGTCGTTCATGCGACTGACGTCGGCGAGCTTCGGCAACATATCGACGGCGTAGTGGGCGACCCAAGTCGCACCGCTGGGCAAGAGCCCTTCCAAGAACGGCTGAAGCAGAGCCGATGTGGCGGGCGCCGAAAAATCGCCTGGGTATACCGTGAACCAAACCGAAAGCGTTCCGCACAGTTTCATTTGGGCGAACCTGCTCAGCAACGGGTCGGTCCTCAGTCGGCCGGCAACGTATTTAAAGCGCTCAATCAGTTTGCTCAAGACGTCAAAGGGCCGGGCGAACCGACGGAAGACGATTAGGAACAAGGTGACGTAGTTGTCATCTGCGCCCGTAGTAGTTTAGTGCATTGCTATTGTCTTAGCAGCGCCGTTTCTCACTCACCGTTGCCAGTGACGGAGGCGAACAAGAATTTGTCGATCATGTCGTCGCGACTGAAGAACAAATCAAGAGATGACGGTCTGGCGCTGTGAATCCAAGTACGACCCCATCGTCAGCGCTTGAAAAGCATCGACGAGGAAGCACAAATCGATGGACTCACACTTTCCCGCCGAAGTCGACCGACACTCGACTGGGGCTAATCCGTATTGACGTGGAACGTCTCGTAACCGCCTTGTCTGCCTCAGTTGTGCTCGCAGTAGCGGGTGTGGCAGCAGCTGCAGCGGGCGCAGAAGCGGTCGGATCCTTGGCAGTGATTTGTAGTCCAAGTAGGCCACCCTGAGTCGAAGGCCGACGGAAAGGTGGCGTAACCTCAGCCAGAGGAGCTTCCTCTACAACAGCAAGCGACCGGCCTAAACCTAGAGACGGGTCGGTACGGTACACTCTTCTCGGCTGATCACCATCCTCAGCAGATGGGCTCGCTGGAGCATGACTCGACCCGCCATCAAAGGGGTCCGAGAATGTCACAGGGACACCCGCAGGCAAACTGGTCCTTCGTCCTGACGATGGCCGAGCCTGTTTCATCGACGCGACAGCCGAGGTACCATCTACCGAGGAATGCTTTCGATTCCGGCTCGACGCAGCCGAAGGTGCCCGACGCGATTCGCCTCTGTTGTCCATAATGGTCCTAATCATCCAATTGAAGCTCTCCTTCATCTTCCGCCCTCGGTCCTCGGGTCCACCATCGAGAGAGACGATGCCGGCACCATAAATGTTGCATACCGCTGCGGCCTTATTGGGGTCGGTCGCATTCAGCCTCGGATCTGCGTTCGCCTTGCATGCTAACACGATCAATGGCACATCGGACCCTCGAGTCCAGAACGCTTGTAAGAGACGAGACAGCGAATCAAGTGCTCTCGAATCCGTCGACTCGTAGCACAGCATGGCACCCTCGCACGGTGGTAAACCCTCGGGCCAGATGACACCCTCGCTGTTGTACTCGAGGAGGCCCATGTCGATCTCGAGCACTTCAATCGAACGTGCTTGACCAGCAATGGTAAAGTGAGATGTACACGTTGTCACTCGATTGTCTTGATCGTCTTGTGCGAGAACCATGGGCCGAGCTGCCGGTTTTTTGAGACCACGGCGTATTACGGTCGATTTGCCAACTCCACGGGGACCGACGACGGCGACGACGAAGTCAGCTGAGCTCCGGACAGGTGAGGATGTCGAGCCCGTACTGGGCGAGGGAGGGGCAAAACTCGCTGTAGTGTGAGCAGGAGTGGGAGGCGGCGAGGGTGTCCTGGGCGTGATGACGGGTGCGGTGCCCACGGCAAGCAGACTCAGCTTGTCGCGAACGGGCGCTTCCTCGACCGACGCTCGCGTCAAAACTGGTGACGTTCTCGGCGTGTTGTCGGATGCCGGCGACAACGAAGTTTCCCCAGATCCCAGTTGGGGAACGGCGTACTGGCCTTGTGGGGGTGATTCAGCTTCGACGAAACCCTGCGAGTCTGGATCGAGGACCTGCAATGCCTCAAGGAAGACCTGTGGCCCTTCGTCGTCTTCATCATCCGCAGCTCCCAGCTGTGCGGACTCGTCATCATCGAGAACGGCGCTGCCCAACTCGACCGTGTAAGTCTCTCCCCGCACTCCGGCTTTGGCCCATCGAGTCCCACCGGCTTCAACATCTGCCGTCTCCTCCTCGTCGTCATCGAACGCCTCGGTCTCTTCATCTTCGTCTTCCTTCTCGTGCGAGCTCGACTGTGCCTCATCGCCGGTTGTGAGCGTCGACGCCGGTAATTTCGAATCGTCGTTCGGTGCAGCCATCTCCTGTCTACGATGCAAATCACTCGTCATCTCCCCCAAGCTTGCACTGGACGAACGAGGGACGAGCCGAGAGTTTGTAGGTCCTTTCATCCCCCGCGGTGGGTGCTTTGAAACGGCCAGACCAGGGTCATCCAAGGACCGTTCCTTCGTCCTTCGGCTGCGCCAAATTGGGCGTCTAGAAGCAGCCAGTGCGGGATCGTTTGCATCAGCGGCAAGATGTGCCTCCGAGAAGGTGGACCCACTGGCGCCAAAGATGGTCTTGATGCGACTAGGCGAGATGGGGAGCGAGCTCGTCACGTCCAACGTGTCGAACGAGTCGGATCGATCACGCTGCGCGCCACCGGAGAGACGAGGGCTATTACTGGCGAAAGGTGAGGATTCCGCTGCGAATGGGTTTTGATCGAACTTGTCCAAGCCTAGCGACTGATGAGGTATCCGAGGTAGTATCGGCGAATGAGGTGACCCTGGAGCTACGGCTGAGCGTGACGACAGCGATTGGCGAGGTCCGCTCGAGGCTGAGTGTGTATCCAAGGTATTGGTATGGATCGAAAGGAGACTGAGCGAGCTTTTGGAGGCTTTCCGTGCTCCGAGTGCGGCCGGTGTCGAGGAAGGAACGGCAGAGGCCCCGGCGGTCAGCGCTCGGGTGAAGTCGTCATCGAGGTCCTCAGCCGGCAGCACGACTTGACGAGAGATGAAGTAGGATGACTTGGTCGAGTTTCTACGGGTTGACTGAGGAGGTTGCATGATCTGGAGTGATGCGAGTCGTTGTTACTCTGCGCTAGATGCGGCGATTCGAAAGACGAAGCTGCGGAGGCTTGGGGTCCAGAACAGGGGTATCGCTGCCGCTGAGGAATCGGCGCGGGCGGGCACAAGGGACGTCCAAGCGAGTACTGAAGTGTAGCTCGCTTCAAAAGCAGTCTGTTGAGGGATAAAAGTGTCAATTTTCTAAGACTTTGATGTGGACCCCCACATCCCTACAAAGCAACTCGAACGTCAGAAAAGAGGTGAGTGCTGTTTGCCTCGTGGAGTGATACCGCTCTGACGGGCCGTAGGACAAGTCGTCGCAGGTGGGATATGGGATGTGGGATATGGGAGGATGCAGGCCAGAGAGAGGGGCATGACGTACGCAGGGTATATTGGCGTCCGAGAGGGCTTGGTAGGTGTTGCAGCAGTCGCTAAGGGTTACGAGGAGTGCCCAGCAGGTGCTGCAGAACACAAGCGAGAGGGTACGCGACTCGGCACGGGCCGCGATTCCACGACAAGACCACCAGCCGGGCCCAATTAGGCCCTTGCGAGTGACGAGGGCAGCCGACAAGGAGCGATTGACTGAACAAGGCCCAGCTGCGCACTAGCCTGGACTGAACAGCCGGGGGCCAGCGTCGACGATGGAGTGCTGAGTGAGCAGTCTCGGAAGAGTCGATAAGATGGAACGGAGGGGTGGGTCCGCGACCAGCTCAACGTTCACGCGTTCACGCTCAATTGCAAGCTCAAGCTGAAGCTTATATAAGTTAGAATCGATGGCGCCGCGCTCGCGCTCGATCAGCGCTCAGCCGGGTGGCTCCGCCGAGGGTGAGCCGGTGGAGCTGGCCGCTTCTCGTCATTCCGATTTGGTCAGCCTACCTCGGTCTGCGCGCGGTACGGCCACAAAGTGGCTCCATCACGTCGCGACGCGCCTCTTGGTGTCATGGGCTTTCTTCTCACGGCAAATAGTCCATGGTGAAGACGCTACAACCTCCGGGAAATGGCAATGGATCGAATCCTACAGCTACGGCCAAGCTCAAGTCGACTGCTGGTAAGGCTCACTCCACCAAGTTCAGCCTCGACCCACCTCCGCCACCACTTCAAGAGAAGGAGCGTGCTCAGCCAGCAGTCGCCGCGATAAAGGACCGCGGCGCTCAGAGACAGGCTTCAATTGCTGGCGCCGACCTGAGCAATCAGAATAAGGAAGGAGATGGACGCACAACATCGAACAGCATACTTGGCCGTCAACCCCATCCGAAAAGACGATTCGATCTCGCCAGCTTTTGCCGTCCCCAAAGCCTGAGCAAGGACGGACGCTCAGCCTTGTTGAACGAGACCGAACCCGAGACAACACGCCGTTGCACGCGTGAGAGGGTTGTGGACCGCGCCGACTGGGAGTGGTCATGGACGCTCAAGCAGAGTCAGGTGCGAGGGCGTGATCATCAGAGACAGGTGAGCTCTCTTGGCTGTCCACAAGGACAGACCCTCGCAAATTTAAACCCTGGTTTCTTTATACGGTGCCCGTCACTCACAGCCATCCCGCTCCGCCACGTTCTTTCCTTTCGCCCATTTGCCTGGACTGGGGCACCTCCAAGACGTGCTCGCATACGTCGTTGGCGCTCAAGTCAAACTCATCAAATTTCGCGACGTCGGTGATCCAGACGGCGACCACGACTCCGAATCCGAATCAGCACGTCGTCCACGAAAACTCAAGATCGCATCGCACACAAGCGCAACATCGGCCACGGAGGAATATCACACATGTGCTTGGAGCGCCGACACTCGGTACTTCCCCCACGACCCGATGTTGGCCGTAGCCGGCAAATCGAGAGTAATCAACCTCTTTCGGGTGCGGCACAATCCGTTGACCAACAAGGTGGAGCTGCTGTTGGAAAGGCGAATGACTGGATTTGGCGAGGTCAGTTGAGACACAGTAACATTGGGTCTATTTTCGTGGGCATGCCTGAGCATTACCTGCTGCTGTGCGGTACAGATCATTCGAGAGCTCAAGTTTTCACCCCAGCACCCTCACTGCCTCGCGGTCGCATGCGACGACGGCGGTATATACCTCCTCGATCCAACAGTAGAGCAGGGCAGTGATGAAGCGATGGCGAAGTCGATCAAAGAGCACCTTCAGAGACAGGGATCGCCGCCCGTGACGGCCAAGCCTGTCGAGCGACCTGCTGTACCCGGTGAGCTCCGAGCCCTGCTGCTCACGCATCATGAGTACAATCAAGGGATGCTCTCCGTCGACATCCATCCTAGACTACCTCTCGTCGTTGCATCGGCTCGAGATGGTAGGATCTTCGTCTGGTCTCTGCCCAAGACGACTTTTGGCCCCGGGTGGCCGAGCCCGGACGATCCCACGCCATGGTGTCGGGACTTACCCATCGTTGAGCAGTTCGATCCGCCGATCTTCATCTCGAGCCTCATCCACCCAGGTCACGTCAGCGAACAGGTTTGTTGGGCATCATCAACGACATGTCACATCCTTTCTCGAGCGGCCCACACCTACGTTGACGTCGAAGCGGGTGACCGACCGCGACGACCCATGAAGGAGCTCAAGCTGTGGATTCCGCATATGCTCGATACGCTTCCCAACGGAGCGACGGAGCAGTATGCCTATACATCTCAGCTCGAATCGACTGCTCAAGATCGCGTTCCAGCTCCGATTTGCACCGACGCGAATAACGACCCTCGACCGAATGGATCGAACCTCATCCCGTCGTCGGCTTTCACGGTGGACAAGACTCTGATCCTGACGGATATTGACGTCTCCTCTTTTGCTGTACATCGAACGCCCTTGACTGATCGTCGCGGGAAAGCCCCCATTGAAGAAACCCTCGTTGCATTCATGACCGCATTCGACCCAGCGCTCTTCATGCTCCGTCCCTTCGCACTAGAAGCCCGTGCCGAACAAAACCTGCAACATCAAGCCAAGACATGGCTTCAATCTCTCGACTCGATCGCGACAACCCTACTCCCGAAAGAGCCCCGACCTGACGAAGAGTACAGAATTGATTGGTCCCCCGATCGGATCATTGATCTGTCATTACCGGAGGATGGCCAGATGCCTATTTTCAGGAGCTTGGCGGTCTCACCTAATGGAGCTAAGTGGGTCGCCGGCGTGGGCGAGAACGGCTTGATTTCTTGGTGGAAAAGGACACGAGTCTCACAAAAGGCTGATTCAGATGATTCCGAGATGGGTTCGGAAGTATTTTGATCATGAAACATTCGGACCCATGTCGACAGGGTTTCTTACATTATTGCGCGCGATGGAACAAATGTCTATGGGACTGGTTCTACCAGACTGTTGACAAGGATATTGAAGGAAGCTTACTAGACGGGAAGCATACTAGACGAAATACGAAATACTTCAAGATACCTCCTCAGAAGATCGTTACAACGGCGCGAGGCGCCGCAACTTGTGTGCCTAGCAAGACTCCTGTCGTGAATAAGGTTAAGAGGACGGTCAACTACAGGCCTTGACGCAGAAAAGGAGGTCTTGGCAAAATCACCTCTGACTTGACTTCAGAAACCGCTAAAACTTGTCGACTCGGTCTCACTCGAAAACTCGCTGAACGCACTACCAGGGCAATCCAGCCCTCCGATGTCCGAGAACCATTCGCTGCCGCTCAAGGGAGGTAACGCTGACTCGGGCGTCTCGAACAGTTCCATATCGCCGAGATGGAACGATGCTCCACTATCGAAGCCATGCTCGACGAGGAAGTCGTTGAAAGAATCTCGTGAGAGGGTACTTGTGGGTGCTTGGCTGGTATGATTCAGGGACTCGAGCAAAAGGGCTTCTTGATCCTGCCCCAAGCCAAAAAGCGACGAAGAGGTCGGTGGGGACAAGAACGATTCATCTGAGGAAGGCGCCGATTCGACGCAATTCGACGGATCCAAGGTCATCAACACCGCTGACCATGGGACATCGGTCTCAGTGCCAGTTGTGGCTCGTACGGTAGCAAATTGATCGTCGGTCGAAAGATCGCCCTCGAGTTCTTGTTGTTGCGCTAATCGTTCGGCACGACTGGGGAGTCGAGAGGAGTGGCGACAACCCCAGCGTGATCCAATGGAGACCTTGCGGTCTTGCATTTGGAGTAGCGAGGTGTCGAATATTGTTGGTCGAAGTTGGCTTGGGTCCGAGGTGGAAGCGAGGATACCTTGACCGAACGATGGAGGCCGGATGGGTGGACGCTCGTTCGATCCAGGGGCTCGCCCGTATCCAAGACCCAGAGAAGAAGAGGCATACATTCCCGACTTGCCCGGTCTACCGGCACTACCACTGCCTGGAGGTGATGATTTGGGAGAGCCCGACCCAAAACCGGCCAACCGAGTATGTCTGCGGATAGGAGTCGAGTAAGGTGACGATCCGTTCGACGACACGTCGGACGCATTTGACCTCGTCGATCGACTGAGCTGGGTCTTCGTTGGGGTCACAATAATGTCCCCGCTACCATCGTAGACGATCGATGTTGCGCCGTTTTGAGGTGAGGGACTTGAGGTAGCGGAAGGACGTGAGGCGGCGTTTCCCACGGCCGCCATACGTGCAACGATCCCTGAAGTGGGAGCATCCTGTTGAAGACCTTGAGCTGCAATGCGCATCACACGATCAAGAACCTCTTGGTCCGTATCGCCTGGCGCTCGAGTAGATCGACCACTGAGATCAGAGCCAGCGCGTACATGGGTGGACTTTGAGGGAGTATTTCGATGACCATTGAGGCTACCGCCGGAGCCTGCCACGGACTTTCGAGAAGACGCACTGGACCGGAACGATCGATTCGAGTCAAGCTCGAACCCGTCGTCAAAGCTGTCCTCCAAATATTGATCTTCTTCGGCCATGCGCACCAAACCCGACGGCCGATCCGAGGGTCCCTTCGACGTCCTCAGTGGAGGTGGCATCGGCATCGCCGCAGGGTCGGACTTGGATTTTTTTGGCGACGGACGAGCAGGCTTGTACTTGTAGTTGGGGAATTGCTTGGCGTGCGCCTCCTTCTCCTCCTCGGCGAGCTCGTGCCAGATCGCGGTTTGTTCCTTTGGCAGCGCTTGCCACATGGCTCCAACGACTTTGGATATGTTGTTGTGTTGACCTCGAAAGGCCGCAACGAATCCGGGATCGGCGACGACGTGGGCGCGGTAGAGAATGAAGGCGTTCTTGGGTCGAGGGACATGACCTTCGGACATCCTTCGCGAGTGCGATTTCTTCTTCCGGACAGGCGCTGGCATCTGCGGGCTACCGTCGCTCAAGGACGATGGCCCAGAACGGAGAGAAAGCCCATCGTTGGAAGTGGCGAGTGACGAGGAAGCATCGCTGCCACCTTGAGACGAGCTGGGGGCGTGGCGCCTGGTTCGCACCATCGGTGGCGCCGAGCGTGAGGGGGTCGAATAGGGTGAAGGTCGCGCTTGCCCTCGTGAGGGAGTCGAAGGGGCGGGAGCGGTTCGTACATGGGTCGCCGAGGACCGTGGAGGGACCGACTCAAGGTGTGTAACAACATTTTGATGGACCACATCCGAGACTCGGACCGCTTCGTGGCTCGAGTGTAGCTTCATCGAAGCCGAGTCGCCCGGGAGATCGACGAACGAGAGTGGGCGACGGTTGATAGGAGCTGCTGTCAGAGTCGAATTCGAAGTCACCGCCGTAGAAGAAGGCAAGGGCGGTCTCGAAGTCGACAAGCCTAGCGAGAACAGATCGTCAAACATGGTTGGGGGTAACGATGACCAGTCCGCCAAGACTGGGTCGACCTCTGGTGGCCATTCAAAGGGCTGTTCGTCCTCAGGTTCCTCCTCTTGGATGTCGGCTGGTGGTGAGCCGTGATCGACAATAGAGGAATGAGAGGCCAGGCGAATAGGTGCACGATCGCATGCTTGACTCGGGTCTGTTTGCTCGACGGGTTGGTCCGGAATATCTGGTTCCTGAGAAGAAACCAAGTTTTCCTGTGCAGACGGAATGGAAACTGACATTGCTTAGCATTGGAGCAATTGGACAATTTGCTCCTCAAGTTGGAAACGGTCGTAGTAGCACTCAGCTGAGATCTAACTACTGACTCACCGTATTCTGAGCTGAGCGATCGGATGTCCCTGGAGCAGATGACGCGCTCGTGGCTTTGGCCGGAACCGGGAAGTTGAGAGTGGTTTCTGGAGACTGCCGTGGGGTTGGGTAGGAGCGAACTTCTAAGTCTTGCCCAGCTGTCGAGCTCCATGGTGAGGTTTCCGGTCTGCTTCCATCTTGTAGGGTATTGGTTTGTTCGGCTCGAGTTTGTCGTCGGGGCCGCAAAGGTGCCGATAACGAGGACGTCGGACTCGACAACTGCGGCATCACGCTCGAGTCAGTCGACACCGAGTGGCTAGGGTCGTGTCGGCGCTGGCGAATCTTCATGTGATGCTGAGGCGGTTCCCTCATCTTCCGGAGAAGACACTGGGGTTTGTGTCTAATGAGATAGGGAACGAGGCAAGCTCAGATAGGGATGGAGGGGCCGAGGGAAAGCAAGGGTGCCAGCCCCCGCCAAAGGGTGCGGGGACCAGCTGAATGGTGGTGGCTACTCTTACTATTGAGATGGCGTTCGCGCACGGGGATGGGTACTTACCGATGGCTCAAACGGCTGTTCGTGTTAGAAAGATGGGAGGCGAGCGATTCTGAACAAAGGGACGAGGGTATGGCTTCGCAAGTCTCGAGGAGGCTCTCGCTCGAGGCGATGCACGGGTCGCGCTTTCAAGCCTCGGGCCGGTCAGAGCGGCTGACGCGTTTGACGCACGGGCACTCGATGGCCGTGAGTCGATCGGAACGATGATTATAGGTCTGGGTCTACGACTTGGAGTCCGTGAGATGGGGGATGGGGGGCTCGAGATGAGCTTGGAGGGCACACGCGGAAGCATCACTGAACAATAACAAAGGCGCGCCGCCCGAAAGTGACGCCCACTCTCCCCTATCTTGCTCAGGGGCTAGCTTGCTGGGGCTACCGAGCCCCGATATGGCAAGCAGGTGAGACATAAGCGGAGCAGATAGGTAGCTACAGATCCAGTCACAGCCAGTATCTTAGTATTGTCGTCTTGACCAATAATGAGCTGTTACACCTCATAGATGGGCTTCGTCCGGAAATTGGTCGGTTGCTGCCGGAGCCGATTTAGAACTTGCAGTGAAAAGCTTCAGCCTCGCGATGGGACGCTCGCAGAGACAGGTGGCCTCAGCTGCAAACGATGTTGAAGCTCAAGGCTGATCGGAATTTTATTATGGAATGGAACTACAACATATTGCATTGAGAAGCTATTCGACATGACACGAAATCGGAATCTACTGAGCGCGGAAAGGGCCTGAGCGGGAGCGCGTAACGGCCCGTGCTGTGGGTGGTGCTCATCAGCAGTCTTCAGCGCTTCAGCCTGCTTCAGCGGTATACTCAGTGGTCCTCAACGCCTCTCCTCGCTGAGCCTGACTTTCGGCTGTCGCCCAGATCCCCCGCCCCCTCGCCTCGATCCCTAAAGGGTGCCAGCGCCGTAACTCACGCCTACATCGTACACACCGCATCCATCGCAAATAGCACCGGGAACCCCACCAGGCAGTGAGTGCGAAAAGAGTCACGTGTCTCGTTTCAGGCGCGGCCAAACCGGCGTCGCGTCAGGGCGTCACGTTCGAACGCGTGCTGATCCTCCGGCTGCTCCCGCGGTGCTTACAGCCAACTCCCACCCTCATCAACCTCACCACGGGACTTGGGCGTGTCCGAACTAGGGTTCACTCCGAAGATATGCTCGTCTGATTGGAACCTACGACAGCTAGCTCGACTACGTTCCTCCAATCGACTTGGTCTCACCTACGCCCAGCTTGGCCCCTGAGCGTTAGCCCGCTGCAGTCCTGACCACGGTCTTACAGTCACGATGCAAGAGAACTGGGATTGTGACCCCGACTTTGACCTGCCCCCGTCGCTGCAGGTCGTCGCCGTCGTCGAGGATGGCCTCCCGAGCGTGGACAAGCGCGGTGCGACGACTTCGGCACTGGCAAGGCGCGGCGACGAACTGTTCGGCCCAACCAGCGCGACGACGACAGGCGCTAGCATGTGGGGCGATAAAGGTCTCGACGACTTCGATGTTGACGACTATGGGCAGGTCTTACAACCACATCTTCGCACCATAGAGCTCGTCACTTCGACCGATCCTTTCGAGAGAACCGCCGCCAGTGATGTCGCGTTGCCTCCTCGAACAAAGGACGAAGACGGCCAGCAGTCGACGAGCTCATCACGGGGCAGCACCCTGCGGGGCCTGATGACCTCGTTCTCGGGACTCTCGCTCGACTCGCCGACACCTCACGCCGAGAACTCGGATCCAGATTCCATGTCGCTCCAACTCCGCCAGACCGGAGAAGCAAACACCACGCCCAAGAGCGCGACGACTATCCGGCGCGGATCACTCCTTTCTCAGCACATCGTTATGGCATCGGCCGGACCAGGTCGCGTGCATCATCTTGGCTCAACACCACTCGGCTCAGCTCAGTCCGTCCTCGGCGATTGGGACGAGGATCTCGTTGGGCTTGACGCTTTGCCTCTCAACATTGGGGAACGATCTTTGCGCGTGAAGCAGTCGTTCGCAAGTCACATCTCTGACGATCCAGAAGACGAACGCCTCGAGCGCGGATTGCCGACGCCTCGCAGCAGTGGGAAGAACTCCATGAAAGGCTCGCCGCATCGACGATCTTCTACGCGGAGCGCGTACACCGAGGACGAAGACGACACCCAGAATGTCGAGAGCGATTTCGACTTACCTTCGGACCTTGGCCAATTCACACTGTCCAAGACAAAACTACATTCTCGCGCCAACTCGGCTCACTCGCAGAACGCGCTCGGCTCGGCCTTACCCGCATCAACGCCGTCTCCGAACTCCATGTCCGTGCCTGCGCTGGTTCGAGGAGGTGAGACGGCATCTGAAGATGATCTCTCGGACGACGAATCCTTCTTTGAAGATCTGGTGATCCCTTCTTATTTTTTGGGTGGGCCCGGTCACTTGACGCCTCCTTCGGATGCTGAAAAAGGGGGCCGGACCAACTTACAAGAGGTCCTGAAGCGCAAGCTCGAGGCTCGGGGTGGTCGCGGCTTGGACGATACCCGCAGCAGTGCGATTGACCCGAAGAGCAAGGCCCAGACGACGAAGCTGGCGAGCTATCGCGAAGACGATGACCACAAGCAAGATGGCGTGGCCGAGGCCGGCCTCGAGATCACGGATGACATCAAACTCGGTGCAGAGCGACTGAGAACACGATCGGCACCCCGTCAACCCTCCCTACTCAAAGCAAGAAGGAAGACGACTAGCTCGGCTTTCCGAACCCAAGCTCGGCTCACACTGACCAAGGCGCCGTCGGCGTCGACGGTGCTCCCTCGGCCCGGTAGTACTGAAGGCAAGCCAGTTCGCAGTCCAGGCTCTTCCGCGACGGGCGGCTCGTCCGAGTTACGGTCGACGGCAGCTCGGAGGCCACCGCCCCCGATTCGCCCCGCGTCTGCTGCAGGAACGGTCGACCGACCTCACCGTGAGCGCCGGCCTGGCCCACCGCCGGCGCCGAGCGCCGCACTTCGAGACCGTGTGCGAACACGTCCGGTCGCTGTGGGACCCACGGCCTCTTCCACGTCCCTGGCTGCGAAGGCAACACTGCGCATCGACACGTCAAGGGTGGACAGCACACGGATAGCGTCGAGCTCAACACCACTCACGCCCGCAACACCGTCGGTCACCACTGCGGCCTCCTCGCCTGCTCAGACCGCTTCCTCATCCCGGACGTTGAGTTCTAAATGGTCCCAAGGTACCCTTCTCGCCACCCCTTCACGCACCATCGAGCGCAAGCGTAGTCTCCAAAACTTTGCATCGCCTGCTCCGAGTCCTTCATCGTCTCGTCGAGTACCGGCATCACCTACCCCCGGATACTCGACCCCCTTTGGATCACAGATGTCTTCGAAGCGCCCGCTTCCCACCCCTACCACACCAATCGCTCCAACATCCAGCTTTGCCCTCCACACGGCGGCATCAGCATCGCGCAAAAGAGAAAGAGTCTCGAGCGGGCCAACATTTCCGATGCAGCCACCGAACGAACGGACGCCGCTCCCCTCTCCGTCGCTTCCTTCCGGCGCCTTTTCCGGCCGAGCGCCTCCAACTCATTCCCGTCCCTCCTCTGCTGCCTCTATGACTCGCCTCACACAGCCGACGATGGCGTCACGAGCCAAAGCCCGAACCGTATCCTCAACAGAGGCGAGCATGAGTATCCCAAGGTCGCCTCTAAGCTTCACTGCCTTCCGACGAAGCCCCTTGAGGAACTATGGTGACGGCTCCGAGCTCGATGCGTTCGACGACTTGCCGACGAACAAGGAACGAGAGAAGATGCGCGTCTCGTCGTATGGCAACGCGGCTGCGATGAAGACACCGATACGCGCTCGTCGAGCCCCAGCGCTTGCGACTGTCCGGCCGCCTGGTGGGAACCATCTTGCTCCTCCCGCTTCTCAAGGGTCACGAGACGCGAAGAAAGCCAGGGTGGAAGGCGAGACGAGGCATAGGCCCACGAAAAGCAAGGATGGGAAGCGGAGAGAGCCTCACTTGATCCGCAATCTGGGTAGCCACTCATCCGTCAAAAGTCAGTAGGGCGTCGACGACTCAGACTGTGATGAAAACTCTAGGCTGACCCGTCAATTTTTTGTTGATCTCGCAGCTCACGGAGAAATGACATGGAACCCGAGTCTTGGGCGATGGGAGGGCAATGAGAATGTGCTCAAGGAATTCGATCGCGTCTTGTCGAGCTCGACGCGACCAGCCCTGATCACGCAGTTGAGCAGCAGCCTCTCGCCCGGGCGAATTGCTTTCCCCTCCACAGACGATGTGTCTCCGACCGAATCAAGCACTGCTGCAATCTCGCCTCGAACGGTCAAACTCGCCGCTGCATCGGCCGCCAACGTTGCGAACGTCAAAGTCGTTGGATCGATGGTGTTTGATCCGGTCAGGATGAGCTGGCATTCTTTGGCAGGACCGGACGACGAGGACGAGCTCGATCTGTTCGGCGACAACGAATCGAGCACGTCCGCTAATGGTGATGGGTGGGAGAAAGGCGAGCGCGAGAGGATGCTTAAGAACCGAGCGAGCTTTGTCAGATCAGATCGGTCATCGGCGTTCGAGGATGACGAGCGTATGACGAGGATAGAGATGGAGAGTCGGGAGGCCGTGGAGCGCCATCGCCTCGAGATGAAGACATGGACGAGCCGCAGATCGACTATGGAGCCGATACAGAGGACCTGGCTATATGATCTGAGGAATGTATGTTTCTAGTGTTACATCGTCCCTGCTTTGAACCTGTTTGCTCCCCGGATGCCGACCTTGATAAGTTGTCTTCTCACAGTTGATTTTGGACACTTCGTCGACAAGCTTGTGACGAAGGAGGAAGATGGGCCGACGGTGACAATCTGAGACTAATGGTTACGACACTGGTTTCTATTCTGACAACTCAGGCATGTGCTGTGCAGAGCGCTTCTTCACATGTTGTTTGTGCGATTTTTTGTTTGCCATGCATTGATTTTCCGACCGCAGCATGCCCGATGAGCGTGGAAGTGGTACGCACAGAAGAGACAAAATACACTGCAAAGTGGCACACAGGCTGAAAACATACCTAGTAAAAAGAACACTAGAGCTACATGATCTATCAAACAGGCGCTCATCACCGAACAATAGTTTATTCATCATGCATTCGGACCGTATCTTTGGCGGGCGGGCGACCCCTTCTTCTTGGCCCTCATCGCCATCGGCCGTCGCTGTTCCTGCTTTCCAGCATCCTTCTTCGGCTGCACAGGCTCGTCGACGACGCGAGATTTGTCGGCGCTGGCCCTCGCAGCTCCTCCGACCTTTTCCTTGCGGGTCGTCTTCATCGTCTGCATCGGTACGACCGTCGCGTCGAGGGGGCGTTGGCGAGCACCACCGGTCCGAGCATCGGCTGCTACCTGCGCGGCAAGTTGTTCACGTGCAGCCATGAGTTGCGCTTCGGCCTTGGCAAGGCGCTGTGCAGCAGGCTTGTCCGGTTCTTCTTCCATTGCCGAAGACGAGTCAAGAGGCGCAGGGCCCAACTGTGCCCCGGCAGCGGCGCCCTTACTAATCGGTCGTCGAGTTTTGTGCAGCTTCTTGTCGTTGGTCAAGACGGCGGCTTTCCGAGCCGGTGCGGGTGCACGAGGAGGCGCTGGCTCGGGCGCAAGTCGTTGGGCCTTGGTCTTTTTCGACGCCGGGCGGGGCGGTGGCGGCACTGGTTTCTCTTCTTCACCTTCGTCCTCCGAGTCCTCGTCCAGCTCGTCGTCGCTTGCGTCCGAGGTTGCAGCCTGTCTCGCCGTATCCGCCGGTACCCTAGACCTCGCAGGAGCCTCTTCGACTGTTGCTTCGTCCTCCATGGTGACCGGTACCGTCTCACCAATCTCGGCCCCCCCCTCTGGGTCGACTGCTGTCGCTGCATGTTGTTTCTCGAGTTGACTTGCCTGATTGACCGGACGACGCCCTTCACGCGGTGAACCTCTGGACAGGTCCGATTTCGATCCAAATTTGCGAGCAGGGCCCTTTTTACGCTTCTTGGGTGTCGATTCGTTATCGTCGGCGGCATCGCCTTGGGATGATGCAGCCTTGCTGTCAGATGCTTGGAGCAAGAAGTCTTCCTTACGTACACGCTGGGCTGCTCGCGAGATGCTCTCACGAATCCACCTTTCGCGTTCATCGTCGGAAACCTCGGACTCTGGTGGCAAGCGGTCGTCGAAGTAGTCATCATCCCCATCGTCGACAATCGCCGGTCGAACAGGCCGGATGGGCTCGTTCTTGCTACGCGACCCTCGCCCCCATGCTTTGCGAGATCGTTGGTCTGCAGTCGATCGTTGCCCGACCATCGGAGCATTACCGCCCTGGAGCATGCCATTCGTCAAATCGGCCGCTCGTTGTGACGCCCTACGGAAGTCGCCTGTAAAGGATCTCGTACTCGGCTGCATCGCGATCGAATCGACGGCCACGCATACGACGAGCAAGAGGCAGTAGATGGTTGTAAGTGTGAGGACGGTGACGAGCGCGAGCTTGAACGGTGAAAGACTCTTCACTTTGCGCAGATGATAGTTGCCGGCACGATAGAGCTTCTCGGCGGAATTCGGTTGGTTGAGCTCATACGCCTTTGAAGACCGTCGATCAGGATCGGAAGGGATTTGCGCCATGTCGTACGACCCCTCGTTGACGACCGAGAGGTGTGCCATCGGGCTTTCGTCGAACACAACGCTATTCATGCGAATGGCGGTGGTGGAACCTCTGCGGTCGAGGAAATTGGCCAAAGTGGGAGAGCGACCGCTCCCAGCGGAACTTGGTGTCATTTCCGAGCCATGAGCGGTGCCCGACCCATTTACTTTGGTCGGAGTCGCCGGGGGCGATAGGGGGAACTGGATCGTCGGGATGCCCTTCGTGCCCAAGCCGCCCACGCCGTACGAGTTCTTGGTCGGGGACACTGGGGGCTGGAAACCGTGCTGGGGCATCTTGGGGGTCGTGGAGGATTGCGCGACCGATGTCCGCCGACGGCCGCTGAAGGGATGCAATGCTTGCTGCGTATCTCGGGTTGACGGCGGCGCGGCACTCGCGGAGGCTCTTCCTGGACCGCGACGAACCCAGGCATGAGCCGGCGAGTATCACCCATCACGTTCATTCGGGTCGGCGTCTCAAGTCTGCAGCTCCCACGAAAAGGGTGATCCAAAGTAACCGCATCATCCCGTCAGCTCGATGTTTGTGTATTGCGAACGACGCACAGACTCCCCCCGGGGTCACTGCCTCACGTTCAAGTGACAAGGTGGGGGGGGGGGGGGGGGGGGGGGGGGCAGTCACTGCGATTAGTAGAATGAGAATGAGAATTTGAATTCCAGCTAGTCTACAAAGAGACGACCCTTATCGGGCGACCGACCTTCAATTTGTCGGCGGGAAGCGCTTGGACCAGTCGCTCGATCGTCGATTTAAGAGTGCGAGAGCGAGTCGAACTCTGAATGCGGCTGCTGCTGGTGAGTGGTACGCGGGATCGTCGGTTATCCGAGAGTTGATGCTTTCTGCAACAGACGATGCAGAGAAACGGCTTCTTGAATCAAGAGGCGGACTGGAAGGGAGAAGGATGGAGCTCTTGCCGTGTCTCCGGCCGCCGAGGTCGATTTCGCTTGCCCAGCGCTCGTGGTCCCGTTCGGAGAGCTTTCGATGAAGTGTAACCTCTGGCTCTGAATCTTCACTCGAGGGCCGAAAGCCGCAGGCGAGGCGCGATTTTAGAAGGACGCCGGCGGTAGTCGCGATTTAATAAAAAAGGCGTGGCAAGTTCCCAAGGCACAGCTCTGCAAGGCGCAGCCTCTGGGAGGAAGGTCAGCGCGCAGCCCCGCCGGCGCCGCCGCTCGAAAAGCTGCTAAGCCACCCGCAATTCGCCGCAAACGGCAAGAGCAGGAGTCCGCTCTAGCAGATTGAAAATGATAAACGGCGGGACCGCCGGCTCCGTCCAACCAAGTTCTTAACAAGGCTTTGTTTCGGACACCCAGAGCCAGATTTGATGCCTCCGACGTCAGACATAGCACACGAGAGTTTAGTGGTTATTGGCGCGGGAGCTGGAAACCCCTATCAGGGCGGCGGGACCTCTGTGGCTGGCGCGTGGCTCAGCTAGGTAGCACCACAAGCGACGGCAGCACTCGCCAGGTTAGACGCAGATAAGATCATTTTGATTCAAAGTACACGCAATAGGATTTCAAAGAGGTCAAAGAGAAAGAGACACAGAGTCGAATGTGCATTTTGGCGGTTTTTTGGGGGATGATCCATAGGAGGTAGGAATGACCTCGAGAATCACAAGACGCAAAAGCGCGGGAGCAAGGCCAGGACTACGGTTTCGATTGGTATGCGGTACGACGGGTGGGGACTTGTGGAACATCTAAAGTTTGTAAAACTTGAAACTTTGGTCGTTTGATTTTCGTTACTGGGCGTGAAGAGGGGGCGAGCATAACACTTCGGGGGTATTCTGCATGGCGGTAGCATTGAAAGAGGGGCGGATCATTCGTTTTGTTGAGGTGGCCCATGGTTTCCTGACAAGTGAGGGGCGATACAGGCTCGGCGACGCGGATAGTAAGGTTCACCCGGAAAGGGCATGACGACATGACCTAGTCGATCGTACTGTCACAGCCCATGCTGGGCTTTCTTGGCAGAGACGAAATCGAACATGGCATCGCGGACGTAGAAGTCCCTTTCGCCAGGGATCTGTGACTCGCCGTGACACTTTTTGGCGTGCTGTAACGGAAAAGAGCTCAGCCCTTAGATCAATCCGTGCTCTAAACTCGCTAGGACAGATTTTCGACTGTCTACTCACCTTCCACCAGATCAGTTCGGGAATAAGCGTGTCGATCTTCTTGACGCTGAGTAGCGGGATCCACTCGTTGCACTTGTGGCACATGCCATCTGTCATCTCGTCGCGTGTGTCTTTTGTTTTCGTACCCGTCGGTCGACGGCGGAAGCGGACCGGAGGCGAAAAGGGTAGGCCTGCCAAACGTAGGGGTTGCAGGCTGTCTTAGCACCTGGTCCCGGGAGCCTAGCTCCAAATGAGATAAACTTACCGGTCAAGTTCGACAACCCGTGCGAGTAAGACATGTGGTACACGAAACTACTGTTCTTGAGCTTGAGCCACTTCTCTTCGCCCTCACCACCGCGAGCGACGGACTCGACGCAAACGGGGCACAGTCCCTCTTTCGAATCAGCCGAGCCTCGCACGATACGGGGCATGTAGATGTTGAAAGGATCAGGCCCCTTGTGCCACTTGGCGCCGGCGGGACAGTCGAAGAACGAAAGTGTGCTGGCGGGAGGCGTGTCCGAGGTGTGAGGTGCAGCAGGGTAGGGCGGGAGCATGGCTCCGTACTGTGCGCCGCCACCAATGTTGTTGTCCTCCATGTGCATGGACGACGTTGAAGCTTGCGCACTGGCCGACAAGTGACTGCTCAGGCTGGGCAGAGTGAGAGCCGGGATCGTCGAGGACTCGGCGATTGCGCTGGCCGCGTTGGTGCCCGCCGTAGCTGAAGTTGGCATGGGTAGACCAGTGCCGCGGTGAACGAATGAGTCGGGAGGGAAGGCCGACGAAAGTGGGAAGGCCCGGTAGAAACGTGGGAACGAAGCAGAACACTTCTCGACCTCGGGTGGGAAAGTGCGCTCGACGAGGTTCAAAGGAGCGACCGGTTGGCGTCTACTTTGTCGCGTCGTCGAAGTTGTCGAAAACGTCGAACCAGGGGTATCGCCACGAGTCGACCCGGCGTTGCTCGAAGTCGAAGTACGCGACTTCTTGGCCGGTGTCGCGTTGAGCGGGGTCTCGCTGCCACGCTTGGACGCCGTTGAAGCGCGGGGTTTCGCTTTCCCCTTGCCCTTGCCTTTGGCTAAGGCAGACTTCCTTGCCCTACCGCGGCGCTTGCTCGGCCCGTTATCGTCGTCGTCATCATCACTTTCACTAAAGTCTTGAGCGGCATCCTGAGCATCGTTGCCATCGTCACCATATGCGGAGCGAAAGTCATCGTCGTTTTCGGCGTCAAACACGTCCTCAGCCTCGATGGTGGGCTTGCGGGTTCGGCTACTCAGTCGCCGCGACGACGACGAACCGCCGGCTTGCTGAGCCAAAGCCGACGCAGCAGCAGCAGCAGCCTCCCGTTGTAGTCGAGCAGGACGATGCGACTTGTTCGCCGCCGCACGGCTCGCACTCGCGTTCGAACTAGCCACGCTCGGCGCGCGAGAAGTGTACCCAGGCATAGGAAGACGCAACGGGGCTTGCTGCACGTCATCCGAGTAGTGCCACTCGCGAGCGGCGTAGGATTCGACGCCTTCCATGGCACCGAATAACGGTCCCGAGCCAAGACCGGGACTTCCCGTCGACTGGGTGGACTCATTTGACATGCGGCCCCTACGGGCTCTAGCCGTGGCGGATCCAACCGGCCCCCCCTTCGGATGAACGGTGGCCGTCGAGCCTACGGTGGTCGCCTTGGTCGAGGTCGAGAATGCGGAGCCGACACCGAGCGAGCGAAGACTCGAAGCATCCGACAGCTCTGCTGACTCGTCTTCATTGGGGTTCGTGCCGGGACGGGCATCAGCGCTGGGCGTGGCTTCCTCATCCTCGACCGAACCATCGGGTTGCGCGAGCCGCAAAAGGTGGAGGGCGGCCTCGGCATCCGGTTCTTGCGTCAATGGCTTGGAGAGACCAGCTGCCGTCTTTGATCTTGAGGACCGATCCGAAGCGGGTTGGTTCGCGACATCCTGAGGCAACTCAGCGGCACCTGACCGGCGAGGTCTGCTCGCACCGGCCGAGTCGACGGCAGCAGTAGGGGTGGAAACTGATACTTCAGAAGCTGGGGTCTTGCGAGCCGCAGAGGCTTCAGCGCCGCCACGGGTTGGAGACGAGCGAGAGCTAGAACGCGTCATGGGCACCGTCGAGGCTAGTTTCGCAACATCGGTTATCTGTGTCGTCGACGAGCTGACGGAAAAAAGTTGGGCAGCTTGATTCTTGCTGTTCGGACTCGCCATAGAAGGAACCGCGACCGCGGCCTCCCTGGCTCGCGGATAGGAAGCCGACGACGATTGCGCGCTTGACGCGGCGTGTTCGGCGTTCGGCGCAGCCGCTAGAGCGATCGCATGCCGCGACGGGGACGTAGACGATCTGGACTGTGCTTGGTGGTGTGAGGGCTGCGCCCGCGTGACATGAGCTTGAGCAGGCGCAAATGATCTCGGAGGACCTTGGAGGTGCTGCAAGGGGTGCGGAGGGAACGTGTCCGCGGCGACCTCGAACGCCGCGGTGACCCCCATCGAAAGTTTGTGAAAAGGAGGTGCGTTGGTGTCATTCGCGAGGAAGGGGGATGCATTGAAGTATTGCGACCCGGGTACATTGCTCAACCGACGCGACGCTCGCAGATTGGTGTGCTGGCCATGGTGACTGCCCGAGGCAGCTGCTGCTGCTGCTGGGTTGAGCGCAAATTTGGTTGGATTGTAAGGCGCAAACGAAGGGCTGGCCGCGAGCGCCGACTCGGAGGGCGGGGGTGGTGCGGAGTGGATCAGAACGTCGGTCGCGCCATCGAGCGCGTCGTAGTGACCGTGCGAGTTGATCCAGTCGGAATAGTCGTAATGCGGAGTCGAGTGTTGTATCAACGGTTGCAACCTCGAGCTTGTCCTCGTCGAGGCACGCATCGTAGTAGGGTGTGCGCCGCCGTCGTGAGCTCGGGCGGCGCCAGCGGAGGTGCTGCTGTCTGGGCCGGCGTGACTGTGGGTGTGGTGGGTGTGAGTGCCTGGTCCCGGGCCCGGCTGCAGCGAAGCTAAGAACGGTGCAAGACCTTGTTCGAGCGGAGGGAGTAGCGCATAATGACCGGAGTCCATCTTGGTCTGGATGCCGAGTCTGTCCAAGCACGAGCATATGTCAGCTACGACGGCACGAGCACGGGCACGAAGCGAACGAGCTGCGACGAAGATCGTTCAATCACAGCCGCCGGAGCAGAGCCACTCGAGTCGAAAAGTAAGGACGGCGCACCTAGTCGGCCTTTGGGTGGTCTTTCGGACCCTGTGGAAACCACGGAAGCTGCGTGACCTTGTCGGGCCGGGATGCACGACGAGCTCAATCGCCGCGAGCTCGTGTCGTCGTCTGAGCTGCCCGCGCTGAAAAGCGATCGACCCTCTTCAGCTGGTGCCCGGCACACGCCGTCGCGAGACCACGGGGTCGTGTACGGACTCACAGATAGCTCCGTCGACTAGCTTAGGGACCAACACGTCCGTGATAAAGGGTAGTACAGACTAGGTGCGAGCGCCCGGTCGACCAGCACGAGGCCAAAGGATCGGGAGGGCGACCTACGACCCTCTCTCTGCATCGGGCCGCTCGCTCGCGGGCCACGCCTCGTTCTCTTGAGCTCCCGCTAAGCCCAGTATTAGTGCCCCCGGGTGGTCCTCTGGTCCTCAATGTATGCACTCGCTCTTTTGAGGAACATCCGGTTTGCGAACACACTCTCTGCGGCTTCAGTCAACTACACCATATAGCAACTACGGAAAGAAGAAGAAGAAGAAGAAGAAAAGAAGAAAAAAAGAAGAAAAATCCAACGTGACACTCCGCTCAAATTAGCGGCGCATGCGCGCTCGGCCCTCGAAGAAATTTCGTCGCGCTCTTGCGCTGGTTTCTCCACACTTAGCTCGATTCACAGCGCGGCTAGCCCCTATCCGGCCATCATCGCGACGGGGCGACTGCGCCTCACCATGTCCTCGTACAGAAGCACGTTCGCCGAGTCAACCCTCAGTCTCACACCTTGATTGTCCATCCACGAACCCGATTCATCCCGATCATCACTATCACCACCCCCACCTCCTCCATCATCCTCCCTCCATTGCTCGAAGCGCGGATCATGGCCGATGCTGCTGGTCAAGACCGCGGACAAGGGCTGACCGGCGAGGCCGGCGTGCTCTTCGTACAGGCGTGCGTCCTTGTCGCTCAACTCTTGGGCCAGGGAGAGGTGTTGGAACTGTTCGACCCACGAGGCGTATTCTCGCGCTTCGATGGGCTCAACGCGTGGCTCGAGCAGTCGATGGACGAGGGCCTCTGTCACCGGCGCGACGGCGCCACCGGGGCCGACGACCGAAGGCACAGCCGCGACGTGGGAGGGCACGGCAACCACCCCGAAGGAAGAGGACGAATGCTGTCCATGACTGTGAGCTTGGGTCGATGAGTTCCTGGTCCGAGTCGTTCCCGTCGTGGAGGATGCTTCATCGATGCGCTGTGCCTCAATGCGGGAGCGCAGCGACGAAGCGGGGCGTGAACCGCCGACCCCGGTTCCTCGCGTGCCACTCCGAGGCCGCGACAGCTTTGAGGGAGTTTGGAGTCTGAGCGAATCATACAGTTGGTACAAGGGATTAGCCCATAACTCGTTGATGCAGTAATGCAGTCTGACTGACCTATGCTGAGCCGCATTCAGAGCATGCCTAGCCACGAAAGGGCTTGCGTCAGGCCCATCCGAGATGAGCGCCGCAGCTTTGAGGTACCTCGACGTTGAGTTCATGATGACAGCAAAGTGCTTGTCAAATTGCGTCAACAATTGAGGACGATAGAAGGCCTGCCAATAGTTTGCTGAACCTGACGCGTCATCGTCTTCGACCGTGGCTTTGAGGCGTCGTTCGGCCTCGCTTGGCGTGAGGGACGCCTTGAGGTGCTCGGGCGTGTACCAATTGCGGTACGAGCGCCTGTTCTTGGTTTGCGAATACGAAAGTGGAGGTTGATGAGCTATGGGCGCCTCGATCCCGAGAAAGACGTCGATCGCTGCTTGCTTATCCGCATCAACGAAAGAGTTGGTGTAGTACCGGCGAAGATTGTTGACGATGTCCCTCGAGTGACTGGTCCATTGCGCAATGCCGCGATACGTCTCCATAGTATTGACAAGATGCGATCCACCGTATTGTAACGCGACCGTATCTCCGTGATCGTGAAACATCTCCATGATCATGTTCACCGCATCGCTCTCGAAAGGGACGCAAGGGTAGTCGATGATGCCTAGGGCGTGCAACTGATGGCCCAGCGCAGCTTTGGCAATGACGAACTGAGCCGCATTTGTCCGATCAAGGCAATCGATGCAGTTCGTTCGGACCACACCAGATTGTAACAGAGGAGTCGAGCGATACTCCATGGGATGCGAAGCGTCCGGGTGGATCTTGAACCATGTCGGCTCGGGGCCGGTGTGGAAAAACTTGGTCTTGGCTAGCGATTCCTCCGCGATGTCCTCGAGCACGCCGATCACATCTTTGTCGCGTCGCTTGTTCGCAGCCGCAAGGTCCCAAGCAATGTACTCAATCTTGTGCTCATCGGGGAGGAACTGGTTGAGGTAGTCGATGCATTGCTTGAACTCGGGTAGAAGCTTCGACTCGCGAGGGGTGCGTTCTTTTTGCTGAGTTGAGGTATAGGACAGGTTCCGCGCTCCGCGCTCAGTCACGTAGTTAGGGTTCTCGCTAGTCATTCGCTACTCACCTTGATCAGATTCAGTATGGTGATTGGACCTCCATACCGACCCAATAGGTCGTCAAAGTGGAGAGCGGCAGCAGTAAAGTACGGGTCGACGATCGTCACTGCAGGAGAACACAGCAGGTTCAGTATGGTGATGTACTTCGGTCGCTCCGACTTCAAGACACTCACATTCAATCGGTGGCTTCGGGCTCATATTGATGCTTTCTTGACTCCAAAATAGAGGAATACTCCCTCGGACCTGGACGAAACTTGTGAACCTCGGATTGGGCCTCCGATTCTGATGACTTTCACCCGTCGCAGGATGTTGATGCGTTGCCGCAGAAGGGGAGTGGAACGAAGTCGTCAAGGCATCCGAGACAATCTGCTCAGTCTCAACATCGTTCGCGACGTAGCCTTGTTCGTTGGCGCCGCGCTTGAGGAAACGGGCTCCGGCGAAGTGCCTCGATCGACGTGCGATGAGGGTGATGTAGATCGTCCGCCCAAATACCGACAGTTCTGAGGGAGGCAGCGGATGTCAGTTTCAGCTATCTACCATGGGTTTTCCGGGCTGAATACTCACTAGCTTGGTCCACAAAGCCGTGAATCAAAGGCAAGACCCAAGGGCTATCCTGCTTGAGGTGCGCGAACGCCGGCGTTAGCAAGAAGCGATTCCACACCCATTTGTCGTTGTACGTCGTCAGCGGGTCATTCCCCCCCCACCATCAACATTCAAAGAAGGCCCTCCAGCTCGAGTCAGGTTGTGTTGCAGCGTATGCGTAACGTCGTAGGTGTAGGAGAAGTAGAAGTTCTTGGAGAGGTCGACGCCTTGGAACGCATGGATCCGTCGAGCCTCTTCGGTGCTTCGAGTCGTCACCGCGCTCAAAGTGATGGGTCTCAGAACGACTTCCTCGCAATGATAGATGTAATGACCTCCGATGAGCGCGACATGTTGCCGTCTTTTGATGAGGACGATGTAAAAAGGATCGGTGAACCGGATGAAGCCAACGATGCCGTAAAAGGTGCCGTCGACTTTGCGCAACCCTCCCGCATTGCCGGCGCTCAAGGTCTCTTTGAGCAACTCAATCTCGTCGCGGGAGTAGATGGTTTCGTCTTCGGTAATGACGAGTCCTTCTTCCGCTTCTTCCGTCGTTTGTGCCGCTTTGCCCTTCTTCGAAGGATCCGCTGCCGATGGCTCGGACGAATCTTCGTTCGTGGTCGTGGCTGTCGAATTTGTCGTCAAGATCGCGTTCGACGCTGATGAGGCCGCGACGGGTGCTGCCGTCGTTGATGGTGAGGATGTTGCTCGATCAATCTTGAGAACGCGATACCTCGAGTCGGACTGGTTGCACGCGATGATGTAGATTTTCTGCCCGCTCCCCAAACGTGAGATGCCGGTCAGCAAAGCTCGTCGACCTGGCGTTTGATGAGCTCGGATCCGCGAGAAGGTCGACTCAACACATACCAAGTTGGTTTCATACACTGTGAACTTGTCCAACACCAGTCTCCCGCCTGGTTCGCTACGTCCATTTCGGATTGGAAGCGGGACGATCCTCGGTGCTCTCGAAGCCGAACTCTTGGACCTTTCTCGACGGCTGCTGCTGGCCTCGGAAGACCCATCGGCTCGAGTTGCGGTCGGAGGGTGCAATGTGGCGTGTGGGACGGATGTTGAAGTTGATACTATGGATGCGGGATCTAGGGCCGAAGTAGGTGCAATTGTGGGCGCAGGGGGCGGGGCAGAAGGAACATGTGGGGCGGCCTGCTCGACTTGACCGACTCGCGCGACCTGAGCCTCGGTGACTTGTGGTGTCGACGAAGTCACTTCTGGCCCAGGCTCCCCAAAGGTCAGTGGTCGTCCAAGTCGTTCGTCCGCCCCAGCAACAGCGGCTTGAGCAGGAGCACGAGGCGGTCCGAGCTCGCGCTGAACCACCGTAGTGGAGCGAACGCTCGCCGCCGTGGGTGACCGGACAGGCGATGTGAGCCGAGAGGGCGAGGGTGATGAGCCTGCGGCTGTGACCATGGTACGGATCGGATCGACCGGAGTAGGGTCGAATGCCCCCGGCTCGGGCAGGCTGAGTCTGCCACGCTACCACGCTACCGACACCGCGCTGACACGCTGCTCGGCGATCCAAACGGCAGGACGAAGAAGAGCAACTGCGGCCCGATTCGGCAGTCATCCGGGTGCCGTACGAGAGGATGTTCACGTCCAAAGTAGCAATCTTGGGGACGGAAACGTACGTTTACAACAATGATACCGAAGATAAGATCAAACACCCTCCCCTCTTTGCCTGCCTGCCCGTCAAGCAGTCGCGCCTCGACGCGTGCCCACTGCCGGTCCTGCCGGTCCACCACCATCCATCCTCCCGTCGAGTACTCCTCATGCTTCGGCCGACGGTGTTTGTGTTGGTGGTGCTTGCGATGCATCGTCCTCGGACGTCATGATTCTGGCAGCACTCATGAACCTACACACCACCGTTCAGAGAGAGCCGCCCGTGATCAGAATCAACCAACTCCGACCCGACCCTTCACGACGAAATGGCAGCCCCTTCCCACCCTTCCAAGACTGACCAAGCCGCATGGTAAGCGCCCAACAACCTCAAATAACTCGCCTGCTCGGCCGTCGCAACCGTCAAGTGTTCCAACTTGGCCGTCTGTTGCGCCAACGTCGCGAGTTGTTGCGAGAGGTTCTGGATCTGCCCTTGTTTGATCTCGGATAATTGTGATTTGAGGGAGGACATGGTCCAGGACGGGAACGTGAGACGAGAGCTTTGAAGTGGGCTTCCTGATCGTGCTTCGCTTGCTTGATGGTGGTAGGTGGTCGTTGCAGGAACAAGCGAACAGCGCGGGAAGCGCGTTTCAGCAGACCCAATCTGCCACATGTGTCCGAGAGTGGTCCGAGCGCGCCGAGCTCCACAACGGATGCACAAATGCAAGCGAGTGCAGCAGCTCTCTCTCAACTCCCCAAACTCTCAAAGCTGCCGCTTTCTAATGGTCGTTCGATTTGCCAGAATCCTTGTAGGTTTTTCAGTAGTAGTAGAGAGTGGAAGGAAGAGAGAGAAGGCAAACGAAACTGGGACGACAATCTACAAGACACGAGAGAGCCGCCGAGGATGGTAGTGGTGGGAGGTGGGGAGATGGGGAGAGGGTGAAATCGACAAAAAAACAGTTCGAGTTGCGAGAAGTGAAGAAGAGGGGGGGAACGTGAAAAAGAAATGTTATTGCGAGAAGAAGGGGTCGGTGGAGGTGGAAGAATCGACGGATTGTTGACGACAAAAGGGGAGAATGAGAGCAATCAGGAGACAGGACCGCGTATCTTTGAAAATAGAGGGGAAACAGAGGCTACGAGTCAAGCCATCCGTCGTCGTCGTCGTGGTGATCGCCCGTCAAGGTGGAGTAAAAAGTCGAATCTTCTTTTTGAGGGTGGTTTGAGGTGGGTTAAGGGCGGGGTGGAAGAAGTGAGGGTGTTTTGGTGTGGTGTTTCGGTGTGATGCTGATTTAAGAACCGCAAAAGTCGAGTAAACGATTCGCGATTCGCTGGCCCAAGTGTGTTTGTTGCGTTCCGTATTTACAGGTTAGGGAAGGCGGTGTTGTCGTCAAGGTTGACGCCAGCGTTACTCGAGCCGTTTTGGGCAGCACCGTTGGCGTTGCCGCCTCGGCCACCACGACCACGTCCTCCACCGCGACCCTCACCACGACCGCGTCCACGGCCTTCACCGCGTCCTCGGCCACCACGGGCACCACGGGCACCGTCCTCGCCATCGCGACGCGGCGGCTGGTGACGGAACTCGACCTCGAGGAAAGTCTTGGTCTTCTTCTCCTTAGGGGATTTGGCCTCCTTCTACTCGATTCCCAAGGCATCGCCATTGTAAGTAACAGTTCCCAGCCTTCATCGACTTCATCCATCCCTCCCGTCAAGCCCCAAAAGAACGCACCTTCTGTTGGGCGAGGAACTCCTCCTCTTGCTCGCCCTTTTTGACGGCCTTCACACCCTTGATCTCATCGGCGTCCTCGATCTTGCGAGCCTCAGGGAGCGCGATGTTGAGCTTGCGCTCGGCCTGGGCGGCGAGGTACTCCTCGTAGGTCTGCGAGTTGTCCTCCTCCTCGACGGGGGCGGCAGAGACGACCGGGGTCGAAGCACCGTCAGCGGCGGCGGGCGTGGCAGCGCCATCGGCTTGAGCATCGGCCTCGCCGAGCTTCTCGGCCTCGAGCTCTTGCTGGCCCTCCTCGGCACCCCATCCCTGGGCCTCGGCCTTGTCAGAGTCCCTGTACAAAAGCAAAGTAGAATGACGTTGTTGATTCTCCCATCAGCGACCTGTTACACCTCAGCTCATTGTGATGCTGCTGGGGCTGCATCTGGGACCGGCGCCTTGACAGCAAACATGCGGGGTTGAACTGACTTGTGACCGGTCTGAGACTGTCTGTCGAAGACGCGTCCACCGCCGTTCTCACGACGAGGGCGGTCACCTCCGAGGTAGGTACCGGCGTTGGATCGGGGGTTGCCAGCACCACGTCCTCGCCCTCCGCGACCACCACGTCCGCGGGCACCGAACGAGGCCGCTGTGTAGTCCAAAGCGTCGACGAGGGCCGATCAGAAGACAGAACGGTACGTCGAGTAGGTCGTATGTATCGTTTGGGCGAGATTAGCGTCGAGAAGTTCCAGGAGGGAAAAAAAGGCGGAATGCGCGAAACGAGAGATCAAGGGTGACAAAGAAAGAGTCCTAGTCAGTGACACAAGCTTTGAAAAAGAATTCTGGGATGTTGCAACTAGGGCGGAAGGATTGCAGAGGTGACGGTTTCGGCGCGGTGCATCACCCGTTCGAGAAGGTCGTCGCAAGGCCCAGGCGCGGCTGACGAGCCGAAGCACGCAAAGGAAAGGGGGGAGGGGCCCGCTGATGGGAGAACCGTGGGAGAGCTGCTACGGTCACGCGAGACTCACCACGCTCCTCCTTCAAGTCTCCAGGGGCGGCAGGGGCATCGGGGTTGATGACGCGCTTGTCGGCTTGGTTCTTTTGCTGCTTCTGCGGCTGGCGAGCACCGACGATGGGCTTTTGAGCGGCGGGCGCAGCGGCGGGCGCGGCCTTGGGAGCGGCGACGGGAGCGGAATCCTCGCCGTCGTCTGTCGAGAGGCATACACACAAAACAGATACAACGACAAGGTCAGCTCAGATCCTTCAAAATCACGGCGTAGTGTGGTGGATAAGTGTCTGTGTCGCTGGGGAGTTGGGCGAGCTGGTATGGAGAGGTCGACACCTCCGTCGGTGGGGCCGCACCGCCAGCCAGGAGGTCGCGTGAACCCACTTTCGAGAAGCGGAGGAAGGGAAAGGGCGGCCGATCTCTGGCAACGCAGACGAATGCTGCACAGAAGGGCCACAGAGGAGCGGATGACTGACCACCGAGGAGAGCGAAAGGGTTGGCACTTCGAACTTGGGCCATCTTTTGGATCGAGTGTATCGTCGGGAGCAGAAGTGGTGTGCGCGCCCTAGGCTCGTTTTCCTCACGACGCACGCCTGCACCATTCTGCGCCCGCCGGCGACGACTGCCAGGCCCACAGCCAGCGCCAGCCCCGCTGCAGCAGCCCGGCGCCTGCTGGGGCTCTCTGACTCCAAGCAAGCGTCTCACTTCACGCGAGCGCGTGACCGCCGTCGGCCACACCGCACCGGTGCCCTCTAGTTAGCAGCCCTCCACTACCCACAATCTGCATCCTTCGGCACAACTTGCGATCGAATTGACCCATCTCTAGACAATATCCCTGGAACGACATCTTGGATCAAAAGTAAGCTACTCCCCCACCATATACTAGTCAACTTCTTCGCCAGCAAGCAACTTCCGCTTCGCAGCCGACGCGAGCTGGCATGCGATCACCGGGCCACTCCGTTGCGAAGTGCGGAGCTGGGGCTCAGACAGACTCGGAATCGGCTAGTCGCTGACCGCTGAGAACATCATCTTTCTGCAGTGGGACTTTCTGGAGCCAAAGCGAAGCAGAGGATCCCTGATGGTAAGATTCGAATTAATTTGATGTTTTTTGGACCACCTGTCGCTTAATTGCTCGCTTCCTGACTCTCACTCGGCTTCTCCAGATCCTCGCAATACACGATGGGCAAATGGTAAGTTCAGTGAAAGAGAGTGGATACTTTTGGCAAACACTGAATTCGTCTTTTCCGCATTTTCACAAACGACAGACACCTCGGCCCCTGGATTCCGACTCCTAGCCTCGATGGGATGGACCCCCTCCTCACCGGGACTTGGTAATGCCGAATCGCAGCAGCTCATCGCCTCAAATGGAGGATCGACCTTTTCGAAAAAGATCTCTGCTATTCCTCTCGCTAAGGACGATCAGATGGGTATCGGAGCACGACGAGGCGCGGCGACGGTCGTTCGTTCGCTGGGTGGGGGTCTCGGCAGTATGGGATTCGTTACGGCTTCGACTTCGACGGAGAATGAAGGGGAAACGAGCAACGCTACTGCGCCCAAGACGGGAGGAGAATTTGGGAGGTTACTCGAGAGGTTGAACAAGGCCAAGGCTGAAGCTGCCGCCGCATCGGCCTCGACCTCGGCGAGTGAGGAGGAACCTGCCCGAGATGAGGATGAGGACGACACGACCAAGCGCAAGAGGGAGAAGAGGGAGAAGAAGGAGGAGAAGAAGTTATTGAAGGAGCGAAAGAAGTTGGCCAAGAAGGAGAAGACGCGTCAAGCAGCGGGAGAGGCGCCATCGGAGGAGCCGACCAGCGTGCAGGTCGAATCGTCCGTTACAGTTGTCGATTCTTCGTCGGGAGCGGCCACGACCACCACGACCACGACCACCACAAGTACAACGATCTTGAACAATCCGCGCATGGCGTGAGTAACTTTGTATCCAGACGTTGTGCGCTGACCTTGATTGCCGAGCTCATTTCCGACTTACACTCTTCACCCGTAGCGCTCGATCAAAGCATCTCCGCGCCAAACGAATGGCATCCGCCTCGAACGCCGCCGCCATGGCCGAAATTCTCGGAATTGCGCCCACACCTTCTCCGTCCGCCTCAGGCACCTCGACACCTTCCGTGATCCCATCGAACGGTATCTCCGGTATCGGTACGCTTCCTTCCTCCTCGACGCCGACGGGTCAACTCGCAGGGTCGAGAAGCGAGCCGTTGAAGGTAAATGGCCCGACGGATTCCGGTGAATGGCCCAAAGCACCATCGAGATCGTTCATGCCTAGTTCGACGGGTGGACTTGGACCGACTATGATTGCATCGACATCGACTTTGCCGTCGACTTTCGAGACCACTGCGCCGGCCCCTGTAACATCGACGATGAAGTTCCCCAGTTTCGCCAAGGCGAGCACGACCAGTCTGATGTCGACCTTTGAGCCGACTACTACGACCGCTCAAAAAGCGGAGGAACAGAAGGAGACGACCGAACATACGGAGAAGGAGCGCATCAAGAAGGAGAAGAAGGAGAAGAAAGACAAGAAGAAGCGACGGAGAGAATTGGAGGAGAAGGAGAACGACGAGGGCCTCAACACACCCCAGCCCAACCCGGACGTGATGGACACAAGTGCTGAGGCTGCGGGGATTGAGGGAGGAACCGTTGTCGTGACAGAGGAGATTCGCCCCAAGAAGAAGAGCAAGAAGACAGGGGACGAGAAAGCGGCAAAAAAGGCCGAGAAGGAGGCGAAGAAGGCGGCTGAGAAGGCAGGCAAGGGAGAGTAGTTTCGTGCACGGTTGCAGTTAATGCGTTGCCTATATGTTCGAGATCGCGTTCTGGCTAGACATGCAAGATTGAAATTGTGTATGCTGCGACTGAATTCAGCTCAGTGCAAAATTGGTTCGCACCAGGATCACCTCAAATATTTTTGAAGCCATTTTCCTTTACATTGGTATAGACATTTTAGTCCAACGAGGGATCGTGTGCTGCTATTTCTGACATCGCCCTTGGTACGGTCCGAGGAGCGACCTGGAGCGGCGGCGTGTTTCACAAGCTTTCCTAGGTTTCCACTTCAGGATCTTTGATCTTCCTCCACTCCAGCTCGAAGGCCATCTTGCTCTTCGAGTCTCTACCCTGCCCCAAGGTCTCGAGCCACAACCGCGTTGTTAGGACACGTGAAGGAGCTCGAGGGATGTCGCTGTCCTTGAATACTGCATCAGCAGAAGCGGGCTCGAGCTCGGGGTCCGGCGGTGCGACACCACCATCCGCCACGACGGCGCCGGCGCCAGCGAGCTCCAGCCGGAGATCGCGATCCAAGTCGGTGTCGCAACATCTCGATCCCTCGGCTCTTTCCTTCGCTCGTGCGTATGCAATCGGCTTCACGGCGTCCATTCTGCCGTCGTTATTGCGCATCCTCTTGCCGCTGGTCACGGGCAAGACACCGCGCTCCGTTTCACGCGTCGCTCGACAAGTGTGGGAGGCGATCGTGCGTGCGACTCACTGCAATGGCCTCGCGCTCGCGTTCGGCGTCTCAATCGGAGGTGCCAAATGGGGCGAGGATAAGATCGAAAGACTCGTCGCGTCAGCCTACGTCTCGGCGCTGAGGACGATCCGGCCGCGTAGGACGAGCAACTTCTTGCCAGGTGGAGACGATCGCGATCGGTCCGAGCGTGCAGGAGGGCAGAGCGGCGTGTCTCAGTCGAGGCCGATTACGACGGAGCAAGTCTTGCAGGACCCAATGCATGCACGTAGGATCAAGACCTTATCAACGCTCATCTCCGGCACGATCGCTTCGTTTGTGTCCATCTCGTTGCTTCAATCGCGTCCAACTACAACCTCCGCGTCGACCTCGGCGTCGGGTCCCGTGGCGACTGCCGCTCGGGCCTCTGAAGCCACTCCGAACACCAGCGTCAAAGAACAGGGGGCACAGATTCCGAACCTCGGCTTCTCACCTTACACCGCCCTGAACGATCCTCTCCCACCACTCAGGACGAATCTCTCGACTCCGCTCCCATCTATTGTACCTTCTCGCCACAAGGAATCGCCGACGCTCGATTTGACACTCTTCTTATTCGTTCGAGCCGCCGATACTCTCGTTCGGTCCGCGTACGAGAGAACGGGGTTGACCACGCGACCGGATCGCTTTGGACTTGCCTCTCGATTCGTGGCGACGCATGCCGATACTTTGCTGTTCTGGGCGTCGTGCTGGCGCATCATGTGGTGGGTTTGTCTGCGGCTCGGAGTCCATAAATGTCTGCCCGTCCCCACGTTGACTCTTGTCTCTGTTGGGATCCCACAGGTGCTTCTTCTACTTGCCCCACCGATTACCCAAGGCTTACAATCTCTGGATCTTGCGTTTGGCTCGACTCGATGTCCGACTGTTGGTGAGCTTGCAACGCATCAGCTGACCTGAATATTAGAGCTCTCCGCTGAACAGTCCGACTCTGGCTCGCAGCGCCTCTTGCAATACGCTCGAAAAGGGGAGTACGTGTACGGCAAACCGTCGAGCCCAGAAGTCCTCAAGATGTGCGAAGGTATTGCTACCTACAGTGGTATCTCGGCTGAGTTAGTCCTGCAGCACCTCCACGCAACAAGCTCCTCTCCCAAATCATAGCTGACCCCGTTGCTTTCTCTTGCAGACGAGTCATCCCGGACAACATCACCCGACTCGACTGCACCGTTGTTCACGGAAGGGTCGGCAAAGGCACGTGCGAAGTCAACGCGATCAAGCGCTGGCTCTTAGCCTTCTCCGACTGTTTCAAAATCTACCTTCCTGTGCATCTTGTCCCATCCCTTCTCTTTGGCTTTGGCTCCTTGGCCCGCCAACCGCTCGCCTCCATCATCCACATCCTCCTCGCCGCAAGTCGTAGTTCCGCGTTCTTGGCCACCTTCGTCGCCAGTATATACGCCAGCGTCTGCCTCATGCGAACTCGTCTACCGATGATCTTCCCCTTCATTTCCCAGCAGGCCATGGACGGCGGCTGGTGCACCGGCTTGGGCTGCTTCCTCTGTGGCTTCTCGGTCCTGATTGAGAACAAGCGACGCCGGCGTGAAATGGCTCTTTACTGCGCCCCTCGCGCCTTGTACACCGTTCTCGATTCGATCGTACCTCAAGTCGTACAGAATGGGCCGATGGGTGCCTGGCTCGCCAAATGGGGAGAGAGGGCGCTCTTCGCTTTGTCGACGGGCACGGTCGTGTCGGCCACTGTTCACCGTCCCGATCTCGTCTCGGGTGTCGTTCGAGGCATTCTCGGACTCGCGGTTGGCGATTGGGATGGCAAGGCAGTCAAGCAAGTCAAGAAGATTTCGTCCAAGTGAGCTGATGACATATATACATTGGTCACCTGAAATCGAACGTATGAACACTTTGTAATCTCAATCTACGTCGACGGCTGTTACATGAAACTTCACTCCAAGGAGCCCATCGAGTTGCCTGTAGTACTGTCCTCGTCGTCGGAGCCTAAATCAACCGCTCGAGCCCACGCCCGCTTCTTCTTTTCAGGCCTAGGCAGACCCTCCCGCTGGTAGCGTTCAAGCAGGCGCTCCTCCCACGAATCGGAGAGGAATTCTTCTCCTACTGCTCCTTCCCCAGCCGTACCTTCGTCGCCCGAGCCATCTTCGTCGTACCAATCAGTTCCCAGAGGGGGGTCTCCGATCGAAGAGTCGAACTTGGGCACTTCTTCCACCACTTCACTCAGGGGCAAAGGTGACATCTTGCGCGAAGGTAAATAATAGCGGCTGGGCGCAAAATCTTCCATGTTGCGTTCCCTGAGAGGAGCTCGACCGGAGGTGAATGTTTTCGCCGACTCAGGAGCGGTCGATGGGCCGAAGAAGGAGGATCGATGATGACGAAGGGTAACGAAGTTGGGGGTTTCAAATTCTTCTTGGCTTTTACTCGTGAAACTTTCGAACAGGGTGGGCAATGAGCGGTGTCGAGACAGATTTGGTACCGCAAGCTTCGGCTCGCCCATCGAAGTGGAACAGCGAGGACGGATTCTCGAGTCGATCGATTTCAGCGAGTCCCACATGGGCTCGTCAAGACTGGGGGCAGGCTGACGTCGAATCGATCGAGGGGTCCTAACTCGATGCATGACTGACCAGGTTCAAATTTGCATCAGTCTCATTTTCTCAATGATCTACCAGCGGCCTGTGGATCACTCACATTCAGGCTCTGACAACCTGGCTTGGCGAGCTTCCACCATGTCAAACGTCTCCTTCTTTCGCCTCGACGTGGCGATCAGCGATCGTTTTGGCTTGCGTTTCGATATGCCACCAATCGTGCGATCTCGAGCTACTCGTAAGAAATTGGTGATTCGGACTTTGAGCGGGACTGTCTCCGTCTTGATCGTGCCACCACTCTGAGGCATGCGGGCATGAGAGGGAAAAGCGAGCGACAATGGGCGTCGAGCAGGTTGCGCATGAAAGGAAGCTGCCAGTCATCGAAGTAAGATACTTCGTTGATCAGAAGCGATACAGGGGAAATACAAAGATACGTGAGAAGCTCACCTGGCCTGGAAAAGATTGGCACCGAAACGCACCTGGGGAACGATGCGCTCACTGTTCGAGCGTGGCTCGACCTGCGAGTACTGTCAATTCGAAGCGGGGCAGTGCCAAGTCCATGCTCGAGAGGCGACTGAGCGATGTTGAAGTCGGACCACAGGTGAATGAGATCATCAAACTCGTCTCCTTGGCTTGGAGCAGGCGACGAGAACGTCGCGATGGATGTGGGGTTGGAATCTTGCTGAGGTGTGGGGGCAAAGTGAAATGATGAGGGCAGAGGTGGAGCATGCTCCGCATCTTCAATGAAGGGGACATTCTCACAGCAGTCGAAAGTCGCGTCGTCCTCGTCCCTCTCTGCACTCATGGTCTGAGATGTAGCGAAAGGGGGGAATGAAGGTGAGCGAGCAAGTGACCATCCCGCCTGCAGGTTCCCTCGCGCGAGTCTATAGAAGCTTTGGGTGAAAGGGGCCGTGCACGGCTTCCGATCGAGGAGCCAGGTCTTGTACGGCAGCATCCATAAATTTACAGGAAAACCTGTTTTCTTTTCTTGGCCAAGTCAGGAATTTCTTATCGAAAGCGAGCGTATTGTCTTCACTCGCTCCGTCACAAACTGCTACGAGAAGAGACTTTTGTCCGAGTCCTCGGTGATCCACAGGCGCAACGGTCCCACAACCTTATCATCCTTGCGTTCGTGCAGCCTAGGTATACTTCCAAGTCCACTGAAAAACAAGATGGAGCGTTCGGAGTAGGAGAACTCGGCTCGTGTAAGTACTGCCTCTGCTTGCGGTCGCCAAACTCGTGACCGAAATGGCAAGATAGGAGGCGTGGCAGACACTGGAGCAACTTCAGATCGAGTTGTGCTCCCCCATTCAACGAACTAGCGTCCGCGGATGTCGAAGTCGTAGGAGCAGCGATCCCAAAATAGCCCCATGGATGCAGCTTGGCGGCACTCGGCCGGGACTCGCCCGTTCGGAGACCGACTTCGCACCGAGCGCGCTATCGTGCGAACGAACCCTGGGCTTTCCTCCTCCGCCGCTTGACCAACTCCGACGCATAGATTATCTACGCCTCTTGAACATAAGCTGGGAATAGACGATAACATGTGCTCCGACAACGCCAAAGCTTTCTTGAAGGCGCTCCCCAAGGTCAGTCCACCGTCCCGTGCCTTCTGGTCGATTACGTTCTCGCCGCCGAATCGCCGAATCGCGAGAGCATACCCTCATTCGGGCCATCACCACTGACAATCTCACATATCGCACAATCCTGGACCACAGTGCGAGCATCACATGCATATCGAGGGCTCCCTCGAGCCAACACTCTTATTCAAGCTCGCTGCAAGGAACAAGATCACCCTCGACCCTACCAACTTCCCCTCGGTCGAGGCCTGCGATGAACGCTACAAGAACTTCACCTCCCTCGACGACTTCCTTTACTTTTACAACGAAGCCATGGCCTCGCTCATTACTGAGCAGGACTTTGAAGAACTTGTGGATGCCTACATCGAGCGATCGTACGCCGACGGCACAGTCCACTGCGAAATCTTCTACGATCCTCAAGCCCACACCGGCCGAGGTATTGCTTCTTCGACGGTGGTAAATGGTCTCAACAAGGGTTTGATCAAGGTGAGCTCATTTCGTACCTCAGCGTCTTATGGTAAATGCTGGCCGGAACTGATCGGGCAACGTTTTCGCTTCGATTCAGGCTCAGGAGAAGTACGGCATCACGTCTAAGCTGATTGCCTGCTTTGTCCGACATCTCTCCGTCGACTCGGCTTTGGAAATGGTCGAGGATGTTATTCAATACGTCGAAAAGGGACAGGTCCACGGGCTGGGATGTGATTCGACCGAGAAGGGAAACCCGCGTGAGTTGACGCGATCACTCATCGAGACAACCCCTACAACGCTCTTTGAGACTGACCAAACCTCGTTTCGTCACTCTAACAGCTGAAAAGTATGCTTTGGTGTACCAACGCGCCCGCGACCTTGGTGTGAAGAATTTGACGATGCACTCGGGTGAGGAAGGACCGGCACAGTATGTCAGGACCACGGTCGAGCAGCTGGGTATCAAGCGCATCGATCATGGTGTGCGATCTAGCGACGACCCGGAAGTCTTGAAAATGTTGGCAAAAGAGAACGCCTTCTTGACGGTGAGCAGTCTCCCAAAAACCAACATCTCGAGCACACCCGGTCTGATCTGCAAACTCTTCTTCCGCTGCCTTCGACCAGCTTTGCCCGCTTTCCAACGTGTGAGTCCAATTTTCGGAGGTTTGCCTTTTTTTTTTTTTTTCCCAAAGACTGACATTTGTTCCGAGTTCTTAAACTCGCAGTCGACTGAGAGTGATGAGCGCGGTGTCGGAATCGCCCATCCCGAAGCTGATGGAAGCCGGTGTAAAGTTCTCTATCAACTCAGACGATCCCGCATACTTTGGAGGTACGTCGGACGGATTTGCCTGCCTTTACCTGTTCGCTCACTTCTCGCCCTTCGAACACAGGCTACTTGTTGGACAACTATGTCGCCGTCCAGGACGCATTCAATTTTCCGAAGCAGACATGGCGGCAAATCATCGTCGACGGTGCAGAAAACAGCTGGTGTGGACAAGAGAGGAAGCAAGAAATCATTTCGCAGCTGGATAAGGTGATGCATCAATGGGAGGGTAAGGATATCTGAGTTGCGCTGCGCGCACATTCTGATTGGGGGCTTAGAGTGCGGAGCAGTACACTTTGAGATGTAGCCTCTTGCATAAACCAATTGGGCGTAATTCTAAATACGCGTTTTTGGCTCCTGTCTGATCTACGCACCCGTTTCAGAGGATTACGTTCTCGATCATTCCTCTTCGAAATCTCGGCCCCCGACGCAGCGCTCGGGCCGGAATTGGACCTGTACCCGGTGGCCGGTGGGGGATGACCAAGCTCTTCGGGCTATGTCCGACGCCCAAGCGAGGAAGGGCTCGGCCGGGATGAGCGGTCAGCGCCGCGAGGGCCCCCGAGGGGTCGTCCAATTTTGTCATCCATTTATCTCAACCCGAAAGTAGTCCGACGTGTCCTTCTCTGCTTCCTCCCAATAAACTAAAGAGATCTTTCGTCCCACCCACGTCACGTCAACTCGACCCTCTTTCTTACAGACTTCTCCGATCGCTCTAGTCTCTCCGCAACTATGGCCCCCACACAAAACACAACGTTGCAGTACCTCAAAATCCCGCAAGGGTACCCCGTTCCCGGCGAGACGACCAAAAAAGTCGTTTCCGAGATCGACCTCGACACTGTCCCTCTCAACGGTGGTCTCCTGTTGAAGCAGAAAGCTCTTTCTCTGGGTCAGTCCGAGTCGTGCAACACCACAGCCCAGGTTTTTGGCTGGGCTGTTGCGCGAGCGCGCGCTCGAGGTTGAGCAGCTCAAGCTGACGAAAGATCGCCCGTGTCGAATGTTCAACCGCACAATAGACCCTTATATGAAGGGACGTATGAGGGCAGCCGATACCTCTTCTTACATCCCCCCCTTCACGCCCAATGCTCCCCTCAGCGGTTACGCCGTGGGAGAAGTACTCCGCTCGGAGAGCGACAACTTCAAGGTCGGCGATGCCGTTTACGGCATGACCGAGTTCTCGACCTACGCTGTCGTCCCCAAGCAGATGCTCGGCTACTGCAAGGTTATCGAGAACAAGGAGGGTCTTCCCTGGACTCAGCTCGTCGGTGGTGCCGGCATGTCCGGTAAGTCGGAGACAATTCTTTCCTTTCGGCTCAGGCGAGGTTCTTGCATCTCGATCTAATTCTTGTGATTTTACCTAGGTCAAACGGCTTACTGGTCGTTCTACAACATCGGTAAGCCCAAGAAGGGCGAGACGATCTACATCACCGCGGCCGCCGGAGCTGTTGGGCAAATCGTGCTCCAGCTCGCCAAGCGAGAGGGCCTCAAGGTGAGGCAGACTGCTTCCGGATGCTGACCCCGATGTTTGGCACCAGCTGACACCTGCCTTCGTTCCTTGCTCACTCACAGGTCGTCGCATCATGCGGTGACGCTGCCAAGGTAAGACTTCATTCCACAACACTCTTCTCTCCCGGCGCGAAAACCTAGTCGCTGATTATGGTCTCTTTTTTTTCACCTCTACAGCTCGAGTTCTGCAAGAGCATCGGTGCCGACGTGGTCGTCAACTACAAGGATGGTGCCGATGCCGTCGAGAAGGTGATGCGCGAGCACCCATGCGACATCTTCTACGACAACGTCGGAGGCGAGCAACTCGACCTCGCGCTGGCGACCTGCAACACCTTTGGTCGCATCATCGCGTGCGGAGGTATCTCGGCTTACTCGAGTGGTATTCACCCTTTGAAGAACTACATGCAAATTGTCGTCAAGCAGCTTCGTTGGGAGGGATTTATCATTTCGGGCAAGGACATGACTGAGTTCTTCAAGGAGATGCCCAAGTTGATTGCCGATGGCACTATCAAGTAAGTTGGACATTACTATTCACCTGAGGGGGTATTGCAACTTACCGATCCTTGGACGGCACTTTTCTTCCAATAACAGAGTTCGCGAGCACGTCGTCAAGGGTATCGACGATGGAGAGGCTTTCCTCGACTTGTTGACCGGCAAGGCCCAGGGCAAAGTCGTCATCTCCTTGGAGTAAAAAGATCGTGTAGCTTGTATGCGGAGTTCATTATGTTGCAAACTGACAAAAAGAGAAGAAAGAGGCTAGAAACTGCACTAAGCGTGTATCCCACTCAATAAGGAGAAATGGCCCAGAAGAGAGAGAGAAAGAGAGTTCGTAATAAGTCGTCCATGTATTTCTCGTGGAACGCGTCATCGGGTAAAATTATGTTGGTCTGTTAGGCTCGTCGGCGTCCTTGCGAGCCGAGTCAGAGCTCGTCGTCCTCTCGCTAGCTTCAGTAGATTCCGATTTGGTCGTAGGTGTAGACGCGGCCGTTACGGGAGGTCTTGGTCGGGGTTTGCGCACGACGCTGAACCCAGCTTGTTCCGGCGCGACCGCCGGCGCGAGTTGCTCCACCTCTTCCGCCTGGTGCCTTTCAGCCCCTTGCTGCTTCTTCCCTTGATCTGCCTTCTTTGCGAATCGAGTCGCAAACAACCCCTTCAATCTTCCCGCCGGTCGCTTGCCCCTGCTGACCTCGTCGTCATCCTCTTCGTCATCGGTGAAATCGTCCGAATCATCCGAGTAATCCGACGTCGAAGGTCTCGGTTGCGTCCTCCTGAACCGACCAAACAGACCAGTGCCCCCAGTCTTCTTCGCCGGTGTCCCACCGGACGAAATCGGTCTCGAAGATCGACGTTGCCCTTGTCTCGTCTTGTCCGGGGCATCGTACCTCGGCACCGCGTTGGAGAGCAACGTCGATGAACTCGGTGGAAGCGCAAGAGGTGCCGAACTCCTCCTCGCTTGTCGATTGCTGCCGTTACCCGTGATGGTGCTCGTACTGCTCAGAACCTCCTCCTCATTCGATAATGCCGTCGCCGAAGCCATCTCGATTACGGCGGATTGCGACAAGCGTCTCGGATTTCCAGGAGCTTTGACGGAGTAAACGTCGGCCGACGAGGACGGATAAGGTGGATACTGGTTCGAGTTGTCCAATTCTACGGTCGCGAGTTGGTAAGGGTTCGTGTACGTCGCTCGACCTCCCCCAACACGTTGGAAACCACTCGACGCCGTCGAAACGGACATGACACTTGCATTCGTCGCAGGGACGACGGTCGCCTCGCCCCAATTTGGTCCGGATCTCAACACCGGTCCTCCTTTGTTCGAATAGGCTCCCGGTTTGATCACTTCGCTCGAATGCGTCGACCCCGTTTGCGACCATGGTCCGGATGACATGGGCGACATGATGTACGCTGCATCGTCGTCGTACCTGCTTCCTCGATGGCTCGCTCGATTGGCGGCAAGTACGCTTCTCGTCTCCATCGATTGGCGATTCAAACGTCGACTATCGCGAGGTGAATCACGTCGCTCAGGTCGTCGACGCTCTCCTGTAGCCGCTTCGCGCGCCGCGGCTCGCCTCTCGGACCCCTTACGCTTCTTCCGACGCCCCCTGGCCGTCGGCCCCCCTCCTGCAGCTCCCCTGTCCCATTTCCTCAATGTACCAAAGAGTCCACCCGCCCTCGGACTGCGAGACTCGTCGAAGGGCACCCGCCCGACGAGGCGAACGATCAACTCGAAGAACTTGAAGACCAAGACCCAGAGTAACATGAGCCCCACGATCGCTTGGACGAGGAAGATGATGTAGGTGATCCAAGACCGGGCTTGAATACTGACCGCTACCGTCGGTGAGATGACGACGAGCAGGACGGCGATGACGACACGAGCGAGGGAAAGAAGGAACGCCAAGGGTCCCATGGCTGCGTTGTCGCCCCACGGCAGCCATAGGGAAGTGACGAGGGTGTCGGCGACTTCGACCGCGAGAACCACGGCCTACAGGAGTAAGAGTGAGACTCAATGTGAGCATGGGTAGAAACTTAGCCCATGGGAAGCCGAAACGTACAGCTTGAGCCGTTCCAACCCCTTGCACCGCGCCAATTACGATCGCCAAAACTATGTTCGTCCCCAGTCGCATCCCAGCAAACATCGTGCATTCGTCGGCATAGGTGTTGTACAACGGTCCCAGCTCGAGAAGATGCGTCAAGCTGGTGTAAAGCGTCCTCAAATCGCTGTAATATATCCGTGCAAGTAAGACAAGCGGGAAGATGAAGCAAACGATCGCAAAGGTGGCCCCGGCGAGACTGTAGGTCTTCGACGATTCAATCTCGGATCGATGCGCGAGCACATAGACCGAGAATATCGACAGGGGTAGATGGAAGAACATGACGGCCCGCACAATGTTGCCGTGCAAGAGGGCGAGATGAAGTCGCCACGAAGGGACGACGTCCTCCGGTCGGGTCATCTCCTCGTCGCGCAAGAAGACTTCGTCACCGACGACATCCGTATCGGCGACGAGCGGGTGTCGACTCGAGCGACTCGATGGTTCTCGCGCCGACATGGCAGAACTAGGTCGGTTCGACGACGAGTTCCCACGGACGTGTCCGTACTCGTGACCCAAATCGTTGTAGTGATGCTGTTCGCCTTCGCGCGCCTCCCCATCCTTCGTTAAGGCCGGCAATCCGTCCCTCATGACCCTTCGCTTACTGTATCGCGAAGGCAAGAAGGTATCGATCGCGGTGTCGAACAAAAAAAAGAGAAGATGGGCACCGACGATGGCGGCGCAGATGATGAAGAAGGTGAAGGCGCAGATGCTCCAGACGTCCTCGGGTCGAACACCAATCGCTCTGGCCCATCGGGCAAGCCCCTGGGGCGAGCCCTCAACATCAAGCAACACGTTCGGTAGCGAGTCGTCCAAGTACAGGGGCGAGTTCAAATCGCCCATCTGGGTCGAGAACAGTGGAGGCTTCTCGATGTTGTTGGGGAGAATTGAAGGCGGCGGTGAGGTGAAGGAAAGGGTCGAGTTGTAGACGAGTGTTGTCCAAGCGGTTTGCGCAAAGATCGGGTCTGTGGAACATGGTGATCGTCAGCGTTCGTCAGAATGGCTAACAGGTGTAAGACCGAACCAAGTGCTCACACGCAAATCCCGGCCAGTTCACGGCGATGGTCCCAACGAGCGAAGCCCACTGAATCGTCACCAACACCTCCCTCAACTCGGCCGTCCCGAACCTCCTCAGACTCCCACTCGCCACGACCTCTCGCCCAGCCCAAGCGTTGAACCAGATCGCCCCCCACATTTTGCGTCGCGACAAGGTGCCGGTATGGGACGAGATCTTGAGCGTCAGAGAAGAGGCCAGGTGGGTCTCGTTGTCCTGGAGCCAGGCCGTGTAGGCGGCGTTGAGGCGTGCGATCACGTAGAGGACGAGGTACAGCGACAAGAGGGCGATCACGACTATCCATAAGGAGGGAAATGCGAGTGCAAGCGAGAATTAGACAGATTTGAAACAAGGGGATAGGAGAGGGTGTGGCGTGGTTCACCCGACGCAGAGGAGAAAGGAAAAGCTGTGGGCAAACTCACAGTACAACACCAAAGGGTAGACGAAATACTTGGGGTAAAAGGGCGTAAACTCGAGGTCGTAACAGGCCAAATGCTTGGCCGGTACGCTTGGGTCGAGGACGATGAGCTTGGAGGTGATGGTCGTCGCGGCGTACGAGTCACCGAGCACGATGCTAAATCCGAGGGCGATGTCGCCTTGATAGGGGCACCCCGACCCCGTCGTCGAATTGGCCCCTGCGGAGGTCCTGATGCCGGAACAGAGCGCCGATTGATTTGAATAGATGGGGAACGAGAGGACGTTGGCATCGATGTCGACGGTGGAGAGGTACGTGGTCGTGTTGGAGTACCCCTGAGCTAGAGCCTGGGTGGTGCCGACGAGCACGACGCGCAGGAGCGTGCCCGTGGTGGAGGTGTAGCGAGCGCCGTCCTTGTCGAAGACGGGGTACTGGCCCGTCGCGCCGAGGTTGTACCCATTTGCCTTTTGTCCCGCAAAGGTCTGGCCCTGGTCGAACTGGGCGTAGAGGGCCGTCATCTTGAGCTGCTGCGAGTCGGGTGCGGCGAGGGTGTCCTTGGGAAGGCACGACGAGGGCGTGTACTTCAACAGCCCGGAACTTGACACAATCGTCGGCAGCGAGGCCATCATCCCCAGCGAGGCGAGCGCGAGCCATAGTCGAACGGATAGGATCCTTGAACGTCTACCCATTCTTGTCGATGGTTGCGTCGTCGCCGTCGTCGTTGTGACCGTCACCTCAGAGCCCCGTCACCCGTTGTTCACCCGTCCACCCGTCACCGACGCTGACCGACCGACGGCGAATCGAATCGAGGCGCGGCAGCAGTGCTGAAGGCGGTGCGGCACCGAAACACGCCCGTTCGTGTCCTCGTCCGCACGCGCTGGGGTTGCTCAGGTGCCCGGATCCAGACGGTAGTGCCGAGCTTCGATCCAGTCGCACACACAGACACACGCAATGGTAGTGCCTGTGATGACCCCTTGGGAAGGAGGAGCGTGTGTTGACGGGGCAGTGAGCGGCTCAAACGGACATGGAGGCGAGTGGGCTAATGACGACCGACGTGCCTGCTTGCTCAGCCTGCCAGGCCGGCGTGTGAAATGACCGGCTCGAGGCGGCGTCTGTTTCCGTTCAAACTGACGATGGCTCTTAATCCTTTTCGACATCGTTTGGGTTTTGTTCAAGAATTTTATAAATTAGCAAGTCTCTTCATGGTTCTGCCTGCTCAATCATGCTACTGGAAGTCGATCAACTTGTCGTGTCCGATCGAAGTCCTCGGAAACCTCGAGGTCCCTTGACTTGCAGCCCCGCCTCCGCATTGGCCTCGACATTGTGTTTTTGGCTCAGCCTCAGGCCTCACCGAGTCACCGCTCAGCTCAGTGTCAGCACTCTCGGATCCGCGTGAAACCTTCGCTCCGACCATTCCCATGCGAATCATCTTAGTCACCGTTTGATCAGTTGCATTGCATGTGCATGTTCTCATCTTCTCTATGATATGAAGATGATCCTCGTCGGGACGCGCTTGCGGTACGAGATATAGTCGTCGCCAAAGAATTTGACCAGGTATTTCTCCTCGGCTAAGGGTCCGGTGAATCCGGGTGGTAGAGTCAGCTTCTTCCGACGATCGAAAAGAAGTGGAAGACTTTTGCCCAAGTATGATGGCGCAAACTTACCCTCTATACGGGCGGCAAAGAACGAGAGCAAAACGTGGGTGAACGCCAGCGTCGCTATCGGGTTTGCGAGCATGATCTAGGGAAGATCCAGGGAAGAGGAGAGTCGGTTTCAAATTGGAATTCGAGAGTCTGATCTTCCCACCGAAAGAGGACCGACCTGAGTCCCCAAAGCCCACCAACAGAACCCGGCGTACGAAGGGTGTCGGGACCAGGCGTAGATCCCGGTCTCGACGAGGGAATGGTCGTCTCGCTTCTTGGTTTGGATGCTGTTTGGACGAATCAGTGAGATAGGTCAGAACATCAGCGCCCTACACCTCACCTGGGAAAGGAAATACTTTGTTTAGATCTGGACGAAAATGACGACGTACACATGGGAAAAGTTTTGCGCTGCCGAGATCATCGCGAACGAGCGCAGAATCTGACCTCCCATGAGGAGCACCCACCCTATGTGCAGACCACATCAGTGCAAGAGATTAGCCACGAACTCGAACATTTTCCTGCTTGAAGTGCATGTGTGACGCACCAGCGACCATGATCCATCCGAGGTGTTTGAATGCTCGCCACTTGGGGGGTAGGTACGCTTCTTCCAAGACGTGCTCGACGATCCCAAAAGCGTGGGCGACGTGGTAAGGTGACCCATTGTTCAAGAGGAAGGCTATGAAGGACAGGACCACCATTAGTCACGTTGAGCGAGCCGTAGGCCGAGCGGACCGCGTTGCGGACAGCCCAAAGTGGGGGTTTGGACCCACAAGAAACGGAGAGCTTGCCCGGGTTGTACATGGACGTGACGACGAATTCGAGCAGATGGAACATGGCCCAACAAGTGAGATAAAGCGCCAACATGGGACTCGTACATGCGCTCCACAGGCTCTGAGCGGGTAAATGCTTCGAATCGAGCGTGAACCACACTGGCCAGGATCGTTCGGTCGGGTGGAGCCAATAGATGCCCAGCCGGGTGAAGCCTACGGACCATGCGGCACCGAGACAGAACGCGAAACAGGCGACGTTGTGAGGGGTCGATTCGAACGAGGTGAGTGGGAAGGAAGGGCCGACGCGGTGGCTGGGGCGCTGTTCGACGTGGGCCTTGCCGTTCGAGGTCGAGGTCGAGTCGTGCGATGGAGGAGAGGTGAGGCCGGTGGGGGGCTCCGCGGACGATGGCTCGGGGCTCATGTCCGGATCAGGTCCTGCATTCGGTCGTCTATGCAAGTCATTTTCGGCCGACATTTCGAGACTCATCGTAATTCTGGGGTGGGGTTCGATGAGCTGTTGGAGAAATTGGGAGGAGAGCAACCATCGAGTGCTCACTGCTCGCGCACACGTTGACAGCGAACACCGAATCTTTCACACGGCCGGCACGAGCGAGACAAAGGGATGCCCGAGCTTTCTTCTTCCCCCTGGCGATAGTCCCCGCCTCGCGGTAGAATACGCCGGCCGAACGCCCCCTTTCGAGGCGCAGCGCATTCGCATTCACATCTTCGAATTCGTTTCAGCCAGATCACATGACAGTGCTTTGTTGCGATTTCTCTGAGCGCCCCGTCTCGTTCGGCCGAGGTCACATTGGTCCCGCCGTGGAATAGGCCGATGGCTATGCTTAGCCTACTAGGGGCTCCTAACAAATCATGTCGTTGCATCATGACATCCTATCTGGGTATTCAGAATCACCTTTCAAGCCTTCAAAGCCGCTTTCAAAGTCTACCCATCACGCCAAGAGTCAGCAGAAAAGCCTTCGTCAGCGAACGTATCCAAAAACTCGCTCACGTGACCCTTGACTTGACTGCAGCAAACTGACCTTTTCCATCTGTTCGAAATCGCTGGTGTCCACTCTCACAATCGGTTTTCCGACCGCGTTCCTGATGTCCTCCATAATCTTGAAGCTCTTCCGATCATGCACGAAATTGATGCTGACGCCTTGTCGACCGAACCTCCCCGTCCTCCCAATGCGATGAATGTAAGTCTGCGGTTCAGGTCTCCCCTGACCATCGACGGGCAAGTCGTAGTTGACGACCATGTTGACTTGCATCACGTCCAAGCCACGCGCGATCACGTTCGTCGCCATGAGGACTTTGGTCTTGCCATCTCGGAAGGACTCCATCACCGCGTCGCGTTCCTCGGGCGTCAGTTGACCGGTCAAAGAAGCGACGGCGTGCCCCTCGGCCGTCATTCGTCGTGAGATTTCGTCCGAGGTGTCTCGACGCTGTGAACGGAAAAAAAAGGGCGAGCGATTGAGCAAGGCATTCAAAGGTGCACATGGAAGACGCCTGGGGTTTCCGGTTTCCACTCACGGCGACAAAGATGATGCTCTGCCCGATCGTCAACAAGTTGTACAACTCGACCAGGACTTCGTACTTGTGCTGCTCGTCTCGGCAGTCTTACCACGGGGAAGATATTACCGTCAACACGTGGGGTTCCTAAGACCGTTGGAGACCCGACTGACCCATGAAGAACTGCTTGATCGCATCCAAGGCGACTTCCTCCTGCTTGAGGCGGATTTCGTTCGCATTCGGCGCAAAGCGAACGGCGAACGTTCGGACCGTGTCGGTAAAGGTTGCAGAGAAGAGCACAAGTTGCGGCGGTGTTCGTGCAGATTTGATGACGGCACTGTGAAGGTTCCCAGGGACTCCGTTTACGATCAGCTCTTGTATCGCAACAATCACACGTGTCGGAACCTGACCCACTTTTTGACACTCGAACTCTGATCGGCCATGGACCCAAGATCCAACAAGTTGTCGGCCTCGTCCAAGACAAACACCTTGACCTCGCTACAGTCCAAGATCCGATGTCGGATAGCCTAAACTTATGAGACCATCGATCACAGCATCAGCGGCATTCGCACACAGACGTCTTTTCACCCATGAAACGTTGAACGCACGTCCATGATCGTCCCCGGTGTGCCAACGATGACTTGAGCCTGAATGGGGGGCATTCTGCGATCGAACGAGTCCTTGACGGCGGCGAAGCACTCGACGGGGGTATATTCTCCCATGCGTTGTACGACCGTCAAGGTTTGTAGCGCCAATTCGCGCGCAGGGGAGAGGCAGATCGCCTGGAGGGTGATGACCCGACGGAACACGGAACGTCAGGGGTCCGTTGTCACAACGAGACTCGAAAGTAGCATAGAGTCTGACCTGAGGCTTTCTGAGCTCCATGTCGATGCGAGAGAGCATGGTCAAGGCGAAGGCGGCGGTCTTGCCCGTTCCCGACTGGGATTGACCGATCATGTTGCGAGGACTGGAGATGGTGGACTACACGGGTCAGCCTGCACACGATACACGATACGGAAAAGAGGGTCCAAACTGACGGGTTCTGGAGCAGAAGAGGCAGAGCACGCTCCTGGATCTTGGAAGGCTTTTGGAAACCCATCTTGTACACTCCTTTGAGCAAGTTCGGGTGCCTAGAGTGGGGGGTGGGAAATCCAAGTCATCCCGGTCCCGGATTGACCGTCAGAGGCGCTGGTGCCTAGCTCGCGTTGCGCCTCTGAACCACGCACAGGTTGAGATCCTCGAATGTCTTGGCCGAAAAGAGCGGCGAGTTGGGGTCCTGCTGTTGATCGGCGAGCGTGACCTGGACGGCAACGACGAAGAGGAGTTGAGAGGGGTTGAGAGGGGTGAGGGGTGAGCTTGGGAGCGAAGAGGAGCAGCAGGATGCGGTGAGAGCGCAAGCGGCTTACTTGAACCTCGTGTTGCAAGTTTTCAAGAAGTTGGGAAGCTGTCGAGGGCGATGGTGTACCGATCGAGTGGGTTCTCAGGGGTTTCAGCCAGGGGTAGGGCTCCTCGCGGGTCGAGTCCGCTGGACGAACGAACCTTTGGGTACGGGAGCGGGCTCGGGTGCAGCTTCCTGCTCATCATGGGCTGCATTCGGGGCACTGTCTTGTTGCTCCACTTGGGGTGTGGCAGGAGCAGCTGGCGAGGACGAGGCGGCGTCGACACTGTTCGCGGTCGGGTCCAGTTGGGACAGCCGAGCCGAGAGCGAGGCGACCGCGTCTGTCGAGCACCGCCAGCTGGTGAGTACTGGGCGTGTCTCGGCTGGGGCCCGCGTCCGTCACTGACCTGATGCCATGCTGTGTATGTGCGAAGAGGTCGGCGATGCGGGCGAACAGGGGCGACCGGTCCCAACGAGCACGACGACGACCTAGCTGGAATTTATGGCTTTAAACTTTAAACGGGTGGCGGTCAAATCGGCGGCTGGTCTTATTAATCCGAGGCAAGCGATCGTGCGATCGTCTCGTCTTGACCCCGTTATTACTAATGCGAATTGCGCCGACAAGCGCCAGTCAGCGCCAGTACTAACTAGATCGAGTCGACCGCCGAGCCCGAGGATCGACCGGTTGGCTTGCACCGACCCACTACGACGGCTGCTCCTCCCGCCCGCCCGCCCGCGAATGTATGGTCCAGCAAGCCGGTCGTACCACTGGCAGTCCCAGTCGGCTCGGTCGATGGCTCGGTCGACAGCATGAGCTCGTCGTCGCGCCGAGCTCGCGGTGGCTGCTCGTCTCCGTGCTCAAGGCCACAATGGCTCTGACGCTCACCTTTGCCCTCATCTTTTCGCGTCCATTCGCGAATCTCAACCCCCATGCCGGATCGTCCCTCAACTCGGTACATTTGCTGGTGCCCCTGCCCCGGAAGAGCTCGGAGCTGCGCAGTTGGTCCCGTCTCGGTTGGCGCGCACTCGCCGAGGCTGATTGTCTACTTGAGGCCACCGCAGATGGTCCTCGCCGTTGTGGCGGCCTATCCGGGCAAGACCGTAGGCGGCTTTGTGCACAACTTCATCTGGTCGTCTCTCGGTCTCTTCGGTGGCGTCGCCGTCTTTGTCATCCTGGCCACGCTCTGTGAGTACCCAACTCGGCTCCGGGAACACGTTCGGCGCGGTATATTGGGCCAGCTGACCAACGGTCCTCTGGCTCGATAGGCTATGCGCCCCTTGCCCAGGGTTTCGTGTTTGCACTATGGGTCTATCTCGTCGCGCTCGTTCGTGCGCTCGGCCCAAAGTACATATCCTTCTTCCTCGTGAGTGCCCTCTCTGCGAAGAATTGTCGCCCCACCTCCCGAGACTCGAGACTCGAGCCTCGAGCCTTTGAGCTTTGAACGCTAACATCCCACTCTCCACTGCACAGTACGGCGTACTCTTCGCCTTCAACGGCATCTACTCTCCCATCGAGCTCGCAAAACAATCCGGTCGACTGGCCTTCGAATCCTCTTGGTTGCTCGCCTACTTCCAAGCCTACGGCTACGGTCTCGTCATCTCCCTCGCCGTCAACTTTCTCGTCTCTCCGACCCAGTCCTCGGCCGAACTCAACACCTTGCTCATCGCATCGCTGCAACACATATCCTCCCTCGCCCATTTGACCTGCAAGGCCTATTCGAAGGAGATCGACGCTGATGAGGAACAAGTCCGTTCCGTGCTCGTGCAAACGATCAGGTCCGACTACCTCGCCCTCGCTTCGCGCCTCGAAGAAACGGCTTACGAAGTTCGCCTTCGTTCCCAATTCCGTTTCGTCGATTGGCAGGACATGATCGCCAAAGTGCAAGGCTTGCAACAGGCCTTGATCACGTCCTCCTCGGCGCTGGATCTGATCGACGAACTCGATCCGGAAGGGATCAATGTCAAGCGTCACTTGTTGGCGAGGAGTGAATCGGCGGCGACGTTCAAGGCGTTTCGAAGAGGCATCGATTTGGTCATCGCTTCCATCGTCGATCAGTTGCTAGGGAATGACAACAAGCAACAACAGAGGAAACCTACTGGCGAAGAAGATGTGCACGGGCAAGAGATGAGGGAACGATGGCACCTGCATTCTCGCGCCAATCAAGAACCAACACTGCCACCACCCGCAACGCAGCCACGAACAGGTGCGGCAGAGCCTGTGGCGGGCGCGCCTTTGTCACGCAAGGAGACGATGGAGCAATTGATGACCATAGGGGACAAGTTGAGGAGAGAGGTACAACGCTCCGAAATCAGGCAACAACAAGCATCGAGAGAATCGAGCGTGTCCAATGCGCCCACGACGAACGATCCCCCCACACCGGAGGAACAAGCCCAAGCCGCCGCCGACCTGCGCCACACGCTGAGCAAACGGACGACGGTCTTTGACCCCGAACGACGAACGCCGAGTGGGGATGAGGAGAAAGCGTATGCTGCGGGATCGGAAGTGGGGTTCTTGCGTGACGCGTGGGAACGCTTTGCTCAGGTGCAGGCCGATGCGTTGATATCGCTCATCAAGGATGGGTCATTGGGCATCGAGGATGTTTTGAGGATCGAGGAAGGGATGCCGGGATTACAGATGATGTGAGTTGAGCATCTTCGGATCCTATTGAGGGGCTTCGGATTCACGTGAGGTTGTACGATAGGTACGCGGATCGACTCCCCAAAGCTTGGACAAGCTCGCTCGTCGCCGAGACGTCCCTGAGACGCATACGACACGCCGTACCCATGAGCAGCTTTGCCGGATCCTCGAGAGGCGGCGAAGACTCTGCACATCCGGAAGAGGTGGCCATCTCGGCGGCCTTGACCAAGTCGTATTCGATCCTCTTTGGCTTCGGGTCAGTTCACTTCTACTCCCGTTGAGATTATGCACAAGTCGTGAGCTGATGCCCGGCGTCCTCACGCTAGGCAACTGACGGATGAGTTGTGCTCACTTCATTCGCTCGTCACAACCAATCGCAAGAAACGGATCCGACCTTACATCTTTTACACCCTGCGGCAGAGGCTATTGGCGCCATGGCAAAGACCGAACGGGATGACGTTACCTGAAGCTCTGGCGACACTGAAAGGCGACCCTTATACAGCGTTAAAGGTCACCCTTACACAGCGTTTCGTCTGGTTCGAGAGGTGGTTGAGGGGTGATCGATCGCTTTGTAAGTTGCTCGTCAAATGGTATGAATCTCAATTTGATGGGCCAGAATGAGACTGAATAATCCCTGCACGCCGGACAGACGCCTTCAAAGTCGCCATCGGTGCCTCGTTGTACACAGTCTTCATCCTCACGCCGTCCCTTCAAACGAACCTTTTTTTCAAATATGGCATGACATCGTCACTCATCACCGTCATCGTCGCCATCTCACCCACCTTGGGCCAAACGACCTGGACTTGGGTCCTGCAGCTTGCGGGCACGGGGGTCGGTGCTCTGTACGGCTTGATCGTGCTCGAGATCTTTCACAACGTTGGAGGACACGTCTACAACCCTTATGGTCTCGCGGCAGCGATCGCTGTTTGGGCCGCCTTCTCATCCTTCATCTTCTACGGGAGCCCGCAGTACTATACCGCCTCGTTACTGATGATGGTCGGTAGCGGCAACGTCGTCATCCTCGAATACCTCTACAACGAGAACCCAGTGGCGATGGCGACGCTCAGACAGCCCTACGAAGCTCCGCCGCTTCGCTTCGCCCATCTCATTGGCTCAATGGGCATCTCGATCGGTATCTCGGCGATCTTGCAACTCTTCTTCTTGAGGTCTCCAGCTCGACGACAGCTTCGAAAGGAGATCGCGACCATCACCTCCTCGCTCGCGCGGTACAATACGCTTTTGCAGACTCTGATCAACGTCGTCGCACCCGCTGATGATGCACCCATGCCTTCACCCGAAGCATTGGATCAAATCGCCGACGAGTTAGTCCAACAAGAAATCGCGATCCAATCCGCGCTCTTGAAGCTTCCAACGACGTATGGGTACGCCAAAGTCGAGCCTACCTTTGGCCTCCCCTTCAAAGCCGACGTCTTGCTCAAGATCATCAACTCGCACCAAATCATTCTTGATCGATTGAGGGAGGCTCGAACGGCGGTCGGGACCAGAGGGTTCAACGAGACGGTGCATAAAGATTTCGCGAGTGCGTTGTTCCCTTATCGGTTGCATTCGCAGAGGTTGGCGAGGGTGTTGTTCCACCTTGCCGCGACGTCGCGTGAGTTTGATGGCTTGTTGTCGGGGTAATTGAGGTGGTGGTGTGGAGCTGACTGGGTTGTGGACGCTTCACAGTGATGTGCAAGACCCCATTGGCGCGTGACGTCCCTTCGTCCAAGCCGACCTGGGCGTCGTTCGAGAACGATGCACTCGTTTTATCCCGTCGTCTAAGGTCAGTTGATTCTTTCCAGGATCTGAGTATACTGTCGCGTCGTGGGAAAGCTGATCCTCGACTGCTCATCGGTCTAGTCAATTGCCGCGAGGCGAGGCCGAGCTCAAACGACCTGGATTTCTCAGGTATTGGTGAGTCGCTACATGTTTCACACATGCCGAAGTACGCTGCGGGCACCCGTTCTGATTATCCGTGTCCAACCGCTTGCCTTTGGACAGGTTCTACCTCGTCTCGCTCGGGTCGGTCTCGTCCGAGCTGGAAAACCTGGAGCAGTATCTCGGGGAGCTCTTCGACGACCCCCACATGATATCTGATGGGGTGCTTTGACTATCTCAGTTTAGTGTATCCTTTTTGATCCGATCGTATAGCATGGGTTATCTTTGTCGTTCAGTGTTGTACTAGAGCATTCTTCTAGCCTGCGTTGACAAATCGGCTGAACGTAATGCGTAAAAAGTCGTGGGCCCGGCGAACCAATTTTCGGGACGTGGCTGGGGTAAAATCTGGTAAAATCCCTGCATGGTTGCCGTGCCTCCGGTCCGGGTAATATACCCGTGCCGTGTTGTGCCTCCGCTGGACTGCCGCGAGCTGCCGCGCTTAGCTTCCGAAAGCCAAGCTCCACCGGCTCGCCGTTGTTTCCTTCTTATCCCTCTGCAACTTTCATCCAAGACACACCCTTTCCTCCGCCTCTCACCTGTCAACTTGCACCAATCATCTTTTGAAAGCCAAACTCGGACAGGCCCCTCGCATCTCTCCCCATCATACACCGCACGCCGTTGGTCGCCCCCGTTCCCCGAAACCGCTCGCTCGTGAAAGAAGCTTCCCGTCTCGATCATCATCATGTTGGACACCTTCTTGACTCGTAGTCTCGGCATCGAGATCCCTGTCGTCCAGGGTGGAATGATGTAAGTCGACAGTTTCGTGCAGGCCCGTCATCTCGGAGCTAGCCCGTTTGATGCGGTGCCCAGCCCGCGTCCGCCCGTGTGCTGACCGTCTTTGCCTCCCCCATTTGTTCGGGATGACTTCTTCGCACGCTCCTCTTCCTCCCCGCACCAAAATCAAAACAGGTGGGTCGGCCTCCCCAAGCTCGTCGCGGCCGTATCCAACGCCGGTGGCCTCGGCATCCTCACCGGTCTCACCCCCGGATCTCCCGCCAAACTACGCGAGTCGATCCGCGAGGTCCGTCGATTGACCAACAAGCCTTTCGCGGTCAACTTGACGTTCCTGCCTTCGATTTCACCCCCACCTTATGAGGAGTACGCTCAAGTCGTTATCGATGAGGGGGTGAAGGTGGTGGAGACGGCTGGTGGACCGGCGGCGGGTCCGATTATCAAAGTGAGTTTTCACTCGGGGCACACGTTTTTTGTCGTTTCGGGAGCGCCCCGGGAGGGAGTAGCTGATGAGGCCTGCGTGTCCAACAGATGTACAAGAAGGCGGGCATCTTTGTCATCCACAAGTGCACGTCGATCCGTCATGCCAAGTCGGCGGTCAAGCTCAGCGTCGACTGCCTTTCGATCGTAGGTCCACACGAATCTTCCTCGCCCAGCCTGATGAGACTTGCGAATGCTAAAATCTCAAACTGCTTACTCCCTACAGGACGGATTCGAATGCGCCGGTCACCCCGGAGAGGACGACACCCCCGGCTTGATCCTCCTCGCGCTCGCAGCCAAGAAGCTCGACATCCCTTACCTCGCTTCGGGGGGTATCGCCGATGGACGAGGTTTGGCCGCTGCCATCACCCTCGGTGCTTGCGGTGTCAACTGTGGCACCTTGTTCATGGCTACAGAGGAGTCTTACATCGTGCGTCCAAGGAGTTACCGGGTACGACGGCCTGATTCTGACCCTTTTCGTTTTCGTGACCCCCTCGCGCGCGCAGCACGACAACATCAAGAACGCGATCGTCAAAGCGACCGAACGCGACACGACGCACATCTTCCGTACGCTCAATAACACGGCTCGCGTGTACAAGAACAAGATCGCGGTCGAGGTCGTCACCAAAGAACGTCAACCGGGTGGCGTCCAATTCCCAGAGATCGCGCCTTTGGTTTCTGGGGCGAGGGGTCGAACGGTGTATGAGAATGGGGATATCGATGCCGGGGTATGGTCCGCTTCGCCTGTGATGGGCTTGATCGACGATGTTCCTAGTTGTGAGGTATTGCTCAAGAGGATGGAGAAGGATGCCGAGGAGATTCTGTTGATGGGGGCCAAGACGGTCGTGAAGAAGACGGAGCAACGTCAGAGCAAGTTGTGATCCGACGGACTAGGTGGGATCTTGGTGGGTGCTTTGGTTATTTTCGGGTGTAAGTTTTGTGTGTAGTGTGAAAGAGACGGAAAAAAAAAGCTCAATGCCAGTGTCCGGATCCTGGATATAAACCCCCCTGGGAAATGGTGCCACGTGAAGCGCGCCGACCCAGACCGAGTCAAAGGAGGCTCTAATGAGCTCTGATGCTCTCTAATGCGCGTCGAACTGGGCCTGAATAGGCCTGAATAGGCTTGAATGCGCCCTAAGCCTGTCAAGACGTGGCCTCGATCGTGCCACCACCCGTTTCTAGTGTCGCATAGCACTGGGCCGCACGACTCACTAGAGTTGACTAGACCGTAGCACCTCGGCCGCAGGATACGCTCGGCTCAGGTCACTCGGTACTCGGCACTCGGCACTCGGCGTTCGGCACTCGGTCTCGCCCCTCCTCTCGCGTTCGCTTCGCCCCCACTTGGAGCGGCTGGGAGCTGAGCCCGGGTCGAGATGAGCCTTCGCGTGCAACAGCGGAGAGCCTACTTTACCGAACCCACGAAAGATGTCAGTACAGGACCCACAGACTGTCCGGACATGTTAAGCGTCAGTTGACATGGTCATCGAACCTCGAACCTCCGCCACGACGGCGATGTGCAACGAACCCACCTTCCGCATACGTCCGCACGTCGCTCTCGAGTCTCCAGGCGCTGTTCCGGGAAGCGTTCGGTCTACCCGAGGAGGAGGAACCATTGGGAGAGGTCCATGCGGTGTTGACCATGCAGGGGAAGGAGGAAGCCTATGTCAGTTCTCGGATCAACTCTCGGATCAACTCGCTGCTTGGGTGAACGACGTCGGTCGTCGTCGTCGTCGTCGTCGTCGTCGTCGTCGTCGTCGTCGTCGTCGTCGTCATCATCGGTCGGGAACCGTGTCCGGCGTTGGGCTCGGCACGCGGACCCAGAACTCGGCGACTCGAGCTTGGAAGCAGAGATTGCTCGATACTGATGCTGTATTCCTTCTCGGCTCCGACCCGCCCCCCCTTCGTTTCTCGTCTCGCACCAGTCGGGAAAGCTTTATCTGTCTACCTCGTTTCTCGCCTTCACCTCGCTCGACCGACGATCCTGTCGTTTCACCTTACCCCTCGCGACCGTGCGACGCGTCGAGAAACTCGCCCCAGGCCAAGACGGCACTTCAGCCGGCGCATTCGCCCTGTCCCTCACCCTGCTGCACCACCTCCGCATCGTACTCCAACTCAACTCGCTCCGACCGACGAACGATGCCTTCTGCGCCACGTTGCGAAGACGCCTCAAGGCTTCTTTGCCGATGATGAAGGCCTTGTCACCGTTTTCCCGCACCTTCTTTTCCGAACATTACCTCAACCCAGTTTCGGAAAAGGACGACGCCGACGCGGATGGGACAGGCGCCTCGGAGAAACCCGAACCCGTGGTCGGGCAGCTGATCTCGTTCGGCGAAGGCGATTCCGAAGCCAAGGACTTCAAAGGCAAGCAGAAGGAGGTCAACGAGTATACGACCGAGGCGGGAACGGGCCATGGCTTCCATGGTGGCTTGTGAGTCCACCATACGCGGGGCCCAAGAGGAGTGGCTCGGAAGACTGAATTCTAGGACACTCTTCTGGTCGCCTCACAGAGGTCTCGTCTTCAAGTTTCCGGGAGATCCTCGAAAGTGAGTCACAAGTCTGGTCAGTTCCGTGCCAGAGTGAATTTAATCAGCACTCATCGTCTCATCTGCAGGCTGCGCGAGAAATCAAAGATGAAGCTGTGGAAGGAGTATTTGACGCGTGAGTTCTGTCGCATCCTGGCCTAGCGGCTCACAAACTAAGGTTTTTCGACCGTTCTCGCTCGCGACAGACCATGGACGCAACTTGACCCTCGTGCGCTACCCCTCCTTCACCCGCCTCGTCCTCGTCGGTCTTCCGAATCGACTCCGAGGCGAGATGTGGGAACTCACATGCGGGTCTATGTACATGCGCTTGCACAACCCTGGAGTCTATGACAAGATCCTTGAGGATAACGAAGGGCGGAGATCGGCGAGTACGGATGATATTGAGAAGGATTTGCATCGGTCGTGAGTAGACTTCACGAGTAGGGCACGCGAGATTGGCGTGAAAGCGTACTGACGAGAGGTGTGATGGTCTTAGATTACCCGAGTATGCGGCGTACCAGGACAAAGCCGGCATCGACGCGATGCGGAGGGTGTTGACGGCATATTCGTGGAGCAATCCGAGTGTGGGGTACTGTCAGGTCAGTGACGGCGTGCTACTCCCTAGCCTGAAACGTGAGCTAATATGTATGCGCTCCACTTCTCAGGCAATGAACCTCATCGCTGCGTCTTTCTTGATCTACATGTCCGAGGAGCAATGCTTTTGGACGTTGACCGTGTTATGCGACCGGTTACTACCGGGATACTACTCGTGAGTCTGCAAACACCGGCTATGTCGCCTGGATCAAAGTCCTGACATGACATTGCATTTCTTCTCCAGGCCGTCGATGTACGGCACTGTACTCGACCAACGCGTATTCGAGCACCTCGTTCAAAAATGCCTCCCCTTGATCCACGACCATTTCTCTGAAGCTGACGTCCAACTCTCCGTCGCGAGTCTACCGTGGTTCCTCTCCCTCTACATCTCATCCCTTCCGATGGTGTTTGCCTTCCGAATCATCGACTGTTTCTTCCTCATGGGGCCAAAAGTCTTGTTTCAAGTCGGGTTGGCGATCCTCAAGGTCAATGGGGAGGAGTTGTTGCAGACAAGTGATGATGGGGCTTTTATCAAGTGAGTTCGGGAACGCTGAAATTACTTAAAGTTGACTGAAGCTGATGGATCATGTGTTGTGGTTTGAACAGCGTTCTCAAGTCGTACTTTGCTACGCTCGGTGATTCGGCCCATCCCGAATCGCGTGATCCTAAGATGCGGCAAATCACGAAGTTCCAGGAACTGTGTGAGTCACGCATGCTGGGAAACTGAAGAGCGTACGTGCCGACCATTCGTGCTGACCATGCGAGCGCCCGTATCCATAGTCGTCGTTGCGTTCCGCGAGTTCGCGTCCATCACCGACGAAACGATCGCGAGTGAACGCAAGCGGTTCCGTTCCGAGGTCGTCGTCTCGATCGAGAACTTCGCCAAGAGGTCGACAATTCGAAACTTGCGCTCCACGGGACGACTGAGCAAAGAACAGCTCGGTCTCGCATATGATCATTTCCAACTTGCGCTCCTGAGGTCGACGGAAAGGTCTCGGAAACGAGGCTATTCCAGCTCTGGTGGATCCCTCAAAACCCCTTCGCAACGGTCGAGAGGGACCTCGGAGCCATCAGCCGAAGAAACCTCGGTGACGGAGAAGCAAGATGGCGAAAAACCGGAACCGCGCATCGACCGAGAAGCGTTCGGTACCTTTTTGGGCGATATCGCCTCCTGGGCTAGGGACGAGAAAGTCGTTAAGAACGGTTTCCACGAACATGTTGAACGCGAGCCGGTCGACCATGCGCTCGTCGATCGGATCTTTCACAATTGGGACGAAACGGGTGCGCAGGGGTTGTCGTTTCAGGATGTGGTGACGGGTCTGGATTCGGTCCTGTTCAATGATTTGATGATGAATCTGGCGTGGTTATTTTCGATCCATGATGGAGATCGGGATGGGCATTTGACGAGGGATGAAGCATTGCAGGTCTCGGAGAGTTTACTGGTCAGTAGCGCTGCTGGTCCGCAGCTCAGAGTCGTCGGCTGATGTCTTTTTGGCTCCCACAGTACATCTTCCGCAACGAGCCCGGCGATCGCTACCTCGGCAGTGTAAGCAACCTTATCCAAAACCTATTCGAATTCGCCGAATCCTCAGCCCATCAAACCGCTCCCGATCCACACACCGGTCGAACCCGACCTCCTTCAGCCGAGAATGACGATCCACAAAAACCCGCTTTGGCACTCGCGACGTTCCGTATGTGTGTGCTTGCGGACCCTTTGCTCGAAGACTTTTTCGAAAGTGACCTCACGGCCAGTTGGAGGTTGGAGATTCTTTTGGCGGAGGATCAACCGAAGCAAGCGAAGGGTGCTGTAGGGGGTTGGTGGGGTGGTATTGTTAGTGCTGTGATGACGGATGAGAATAAGGTGCGTCAATTCCTCTTGAGATAACAATCGGCAGGGGAGCGTGGAGACTGACTGTCGTCCAAAATGATACAGGAACGAATCAACCGCATCGCCGATGAGGTCGGCAAGCGGCTTGATATCCAGACGGTTGAGCAGAGTAAGCCTTTGTCACCCTGCTTTCGGGAGTGCCGAGTCTTCTCATCATGTATATCGCAAACTACAGGACCTAGCATCGGCAAGCTTGATGCAGCAGCGGCCGCAATCGAACCGACAGCACGTGACTCGCTCTTCTCGACGTCGACCAAGCCTGCGGCCGCCAGGAACCCTACGCCCGTCGCCGTAGTCGAATCAGCTCCTGCCGTCAACCCTCTCTCGGCGGCCGCTATGCGTATGCCCGCATATCCACCGGTCATGAACCCATGGGCCAATGAACCGGCCTCCACCAAAGTCGGTGCCCCAACGCGCGAAATCGACGTGCAAGATCTGGCCCGGCAGGTTGCGGAAGAACGGACTCAGTTCGCCGACGATCAGTTCGTTATCGACAATGAGGGAGAAGAGGACGCAGATTTGGGCGCAGGCGAGTTGGATGGCGATTTGATGAATCAGGTCGATCAAATGCTTGACGGGGATCAACAGAATCCGACGGCCGCACGCGAAGGTGAGTGTGACTAGGGAGGAAGAGGAATGGCCGAGCGAAACCGATCTCGATGCCATTTCCGACGGGGTGCACCGCACAAGTACACAAGCCGAACTCTTTGATTGTGCGCACAGATCTACTTCAAGAGGGCGGTCAAAGTTTGCTGTGACGATGATAGGTACCGCGTGATCTGAATCAGACTCTAGATACGCTTTGCTACTCTGCTACTCTAGTACTTTGCTACTCCCAAAGCACAACCCCCCCGGGGTTTCTTTTACATCCGTCTTATTTCCCCTCGTTGGATACTACCTGTCCCGCTGGTTTTGCGATTGCTCCACGCCTTGTAAAGTTGTAATTGAGAGCGGTGTCACCACACCCTACGGCTCGGCCCAAGATCGATTCGCTACGCCTAGCGCCTCGGCTATAATTCCGACAGGGGCTAGTCCGCTTCAGGCTCAGGAGGCGCCAAGGCCCAGCGGGGCCGTGCATAACTCGGAGCATCGCCGCTAGCGGCGGCCATCTAGGAAATGTACCTACCTTCGGGATCGGCGCTATGCCCCCGAGCGGTGCGAGAAATCGACCCTGTTGCAACGCCTCCATCCCTTGCCGCTGGGTTTGACCGACGCCTCCATCGTAACTCCCGCATCTGGTCGTCGCCGACTCTCCTGAGTCCTCCTCCGTCCACACCGAACGACACCACTGACTCCTCTAGGTACGCCTTCGGCCCGCATAATCTTACTCGTGAGTTCAACCGCGGAAGTGCTTCCCATAGCCCTCCCACGACCGGAGGTTGGCACCGGCTTCAAGTCACCCATCGGCTTCCCGTTCGCGACCGGCGATCCCGAATGACTTTTTAGGTCGTCTCGTTTTTTTTTTGTTCCTGCAACTTCCTTAGCCCCTCGGTAAGTTCACAGCCTCCTCTCCACTCGCGTTCGCCGCACAGCACCTTGCCCCATCTTCCCAAACCCACCACCCAACCCCGTATCTCCTTCTTTCAATCAGGCAACGGAATCTCCCTTTTGCCTTCGACTGCTGTCATTGGTGTTATAGTTCGATAGGAGCGCCTCCGCTGCTGGCTCGTCGCTTCAATGGGTCATCCTCCCCGCGCCAGAATGAACCGCGCCAGTTCGCCCGAGAACGAGCACAGTCACAGTCACGCCGGGCGCCCCGGCATCAGCCCAGGCTATCGACCCGTCGAGGGACATCACCTAAACCGCTCGAATCAGTCTCCCGACAGCGCGCCAACGTCTTATCCGGCACTCGATCATCCTCAACAGCAACACCGACAATACTACCACCACGGCCAGCAACACGAGCAGCAGCAGCATCATACAGGTGCCGCGACCTTCAGCCTGTCCGTTTCCGGGGATCAGAGATCGCATCCTCACTTCCCGACTCGGCCCCCTGGAGATGGTCTCCCCTATTCAACACCGGGCTCTTCGCCACCGACTTCTGCTGTGCTTGATCGTCGGCACTCCTCTGTGTTGGTCCCTGGAGCTTTTTCCTCCCTTTGCGCGGCGCTATCGCCAAGTCACGACCACACGCTGATCCCGCTTTCGGATACCTCCCTTTGGGTGTTGTTTTCGACGGTTCGCGCAGCCCAAACCAAGGTCGTCGCATGTCACTCAACGGAACAGGTACACGCTCCGGTCCATATGATCGTCCAGGACCGGTGCCGCGATCCCCTCCACCATCTAGGGATAACGTGAGTTCTGAGCAGTGCGCGACCGTGCGGAGCCTCGGCGCCTCGGCGTTTCCGCGAGCAGCGCCCCCGGCCGGCTGTCGCCCACCCCTCTCCACGGGGGTCCCTGTCATCCCGCACGTTCACCCTCCATCGCACCTGTTCCTTTGGCCACGAAGCCCGCGTGACCCTGATAGTGTGGCAGTGTGACACATGAAGTGTTGGGATATTCCGAATCTTGGTCAATCACTTTGCTTTGTGCTGATGCTGTCCCCAAAATCCGCGCTTTGTCCCTTCCCACCCCTCGCTTAATCCTTTGACCCCTGTGCCTTTGTTCCCTGCGTGGCGCGCGCCCCCCCACCCTCCGCACTGCTGTGCTCCCCCACGCATCCAAACCGACCCACGGCTCCGCAGGCGCGCTACGACGCGTTGGAGGGGGTGGGTAGGTTGACATTGGAAAGCCCGTCGATGAATGAAGATGACGACGTTGAGGATCGTCGGAAGCGTGGCAAGACGCCGCCAGACATGTGCGCCGTCTGCTCCGTGCAGGACACGGCCGAATGGCGTCGGGGTGAGTTCACTCGCGGCGATCGACACGGCACGTCCAGCTCTGGAACTGATCTTGCGCGACCGGACAGGACCTGCTGGGTCGAGAATGTTGTGTAATGGCTGTGGTCTATGCGCAGCCAAGCGGGCCAAGGAGCGGGCGAGTGAGGGTGAGTGACGCGCGTTCGGCACGCATCACCTCGACCGTCGGGCCATAGCAGACGTGCTCACTCGGGTAAATCTCATAGGCTTCGGTCCCGTCAGTGGTGATGTCGAGATCTGGCATGAACTTCGGGCCATCGGGGCCGAACGCTTCAAGGTAGGGTCCAACCCGACAGTCTGCCGGCCGGCCGGCTAATGTCATACCGATGAGCTGACAGACGTGGTCACTTTCTCCGTTAATCCACAGATTGCCCCCGAGAACTTCGACCTACCGGAAGGAACGATGGAGAGAATTCGAGCGACAAGGGAAAGGACCGAACAAACCAATGCAGCCTCGATTGCATCGGTAAGTTGACCGCGATCACAGCGGTGGGCGGGCGAATCGCGCAGTCGGACGGCCTGCTGCCTGCTGAGGTGGATGCTCCCTTTCTGATACCAGTCTCAAAGAATGCAGAAGAGTCGAAAACGTTCAGGTTCGAGATCGGTATCTGCCCACCCAGAGCGCGAAGCCGCCGCTGGTCTTATGGGTTTACGTCGAGGTGAGTGCAGGACTTGCGATACCGGTTCCTTTAATCGACCATCAGCACCCCTAAAAGCATAATACCGCCGCGTCCATATGACTTCAGCTTCGCTTGGTAACGAGTGGCCGGACCGAAGCAACCGTTCCCCTATGGGTCTGTCATCCTTCGTGTCAGCGCTTCAGCGACCAAGTGGACCTCCGATGATGCCACCCTCTCCGCCCCTGACGACCCGACCTTCCTCAACGCCTCACTTCAGCCCTCCATCGACGATGATGATGACTCCTCGAGCTTCTTCAGACTATGGATCAAGACGTGGCTCCCTCACGATTCCGTCCCAGCAATCCATGGAACATCGGCAGCTGCAATATCTTCCGCCGATCACCCAGATGATCCCGCCTCAATACTTTCAGGGGGTCCCCCCTCCTGCCCCTCCTGCGCCATCCGATCTCCCCAACCTCAACAGACGACCTTCTTTCCTCGAAGCATGGCGTCAAAGAACACATGGTGCTCCCCTCCCTTCCTTGGCCCAACAAGTTCCCCCGATCTCGACGCCAAGCTCCTCCGTTCGATCGACGATGACGGATCCACAAACGCCTTCGCTCGAGCACGAGCACCCGGAACAACTCCCCCACGATTGAGACGACGCAACGCTATCCGCTTTCTATGTAAGGCTGTTATTGTATGTCTTCCCCAGATTAGCCTCTGGCATGAAGGGACGATATCTCTAGTTGATGGATTGGGTCGTCTGTTTTGTGTAGCTTCGTTCGCTCGACGCCGTTTCTTCTTCTCCCACCCTCCTCGCAAGAATCCCAAGGACGACCCTGCATCGCCACCAACCGTAAAGATAGCTCTGCATCCTTTCTTCTGTGACCATATCTTATTGGCGCAACGCGCCCACCCCGTCCTTGTTCTCTCACTTTTTTCGAGAGGCCTTTTCATAGAGACAACCGATGTTTTGCAGTGAATCCCGTATTTCTCCATCACCACGACAAGATAAATCGAGACATCACAATTCCTCAACAGGGGCGACATTGGTAGCCTTATGGGACTTTCTAACCCACTTCATCAGACCAACCAAACTCGCCGGTGTAACCCCTTCAAGTCGTTTCGCCTGCCCAAGGGTCTTGGGACGATGCTGATCGAGCCGCTGTCGAACCTCGGTTGACATCCCTGGCATCGTCGCGTAATCAACTGATGGGTCGATAAGGAGGTTTTCGTCCCTTTGAAAGAGCGAGACTTCGTGTTGTTGTCGTAGGATGTGTTGCTTGTACAGACCCTCAATGTAGATCCGCTCCTTCAGCTTGGGGTCGAACCCGTCCAACCCCGGTACCACCCCTTCCAAGCGAGTCACATCGACCCCCTTGTAATGCAGCAAGTCGAACGCCGAGCGACGGATGCCGTCCCTTCGGACATCGAAGCCTCGAATATTCCAGTACTCGGGAGGAAGAATGAAATTCTCCATCATGGCGATTCCAGCGTGGAGCGTGGATCGGGTCGATTCGAGATGGATCCGCCGGGCATCGGAAATGACGCCGAACTTGCTCGCCAGTTCGGTGAGGCGCAAGTCTGCATTGTCGGATCGGATCGAAACACGATACTCGGATCGGGAGGTGAACATGCGGTCTAAGAATGGAACCCCGGCGCGTCAGACAAATGAATTATCGCAAATGCAATCTCCAAGCGCGACTCACAAGGCTCGTTGACACCCTTGGTGACCAGATCGTCGACCAAAACGCCGATGAACCCATCCGCCCTCGACAGAATCATCATATCCTTGCCCAAAGCCGATAGACCCGCATTAATCCCCGCTAAGACCCCCTGAGCCGCAGCTTCTTCGTACCCCGTCGTACCGTTGATCTGGCCCGCCAAGAACAAGCCCCTAATCCGCTTCGTCTCGAACGTATGGTCCAGCTCCCTAGGATCGACGTGGTCGTATTCGACACCGTACCCAGGTTGCGTCATTTCGACGTTCTCCAGCCCACGGATCGAGCGCAGCATTTCTAGCTGCGTCTCGGCTGGTAGCGTGACTGAGATTCCATTCGGGTAGATCAAGTTCGAGTCGTAGCCCTCCGGCTCGAGCCAAACGGTATGTGACAGCTTGTCGCCGAATCGAATCACCTTCGACTCGATCGAAGGACAGTATCGCGGCCCTTTTATCGTTTCCCGAATGTGGATCGATGTATGTAGGTTTTTGGAAACGATCTCGTGCGTTTTCGCATTCGTCGCCGTTTGATAACAGGACACCTGGTTGTCCTCATTCGCGACTCGATCGGTCATGAAACTGAAAGGATTCGCCGGTCGATCGCCAACTTGTTGCAGTAAGCCATCATAGTTGATCGTGTCCTTTCTGAGCCGAGGTGGTGTCCCTGTCTTGAGGCGAGCCAATTCGAAGCCGGCTCCTTTGAGCGAGCGGGAGAGCGAATGCGCAGCGGGTTCGTTTATTCGGCCGAAGGGTGTTACTTCCAATCCGATGTGGGTTTCACCTCCAAGGAAGGTCCCCGTAGAGATCACGATCGACTTGCAGGGGATCACTTCGCCCTGGTCTGAACAGCAAAGAAGCAAAGAGCGGAGCGTCAGAATCAGCACGTCTTTCACAGTGGTGCCTCGGGTGGCAAGCTCACCAACTCTCAGCCCGACAACTTTCCGCTCCGTCTGTCCATCAAGAGGGTTCGAGAGTACGACGTCCTTGACATTGGCGGAGCGTATTGTCAGATTTGGGTACTTGGAGAGCACCGCCTGCATTTCGCGCTTGTACAGTTTTCGATCGATTTGAGCTCGAGGACCCTGCGGAGAAGACCGACAGGTGAGTGGCGCTCCGTCTGCGAGGAGGACATTGGGCGCACGCACATGCACAGCTGGCCCTTTGGACCTATTCAAGACGTGGAATTGTATTCCGGCAACGTCTGTTCGGCCGGGGTGACCAGGTGGTCAGAGCTGTCCTCGGCAGGGAGTCGCGGAACACACGATCGGTTACTGACCACAGACTTTGGCGCACAGGCCATCCAGAGCATCTATCTCTCTGACCAGTGTCCCTTTCCCGATGCCTGATCGAGCATGAACAGACACTCATCAGCACCGTCCACGGTAGCAGACCCAACTCCAGGCGACAACCGACCTCCGAAGCTGGGATTACAGCTCATCTCGCCGATCGTATCGAGGCGTTGGGTGAGCAAAAGCGTCCTCGCTCCTGCTCTCGCCGATGCTGCGGCTGCTTCACACCCTGCATGGCCTCCTCCGATGACAAGCGTCTCGTACGCCGGTGGCGATGAGGTCGAGCCGTCGTTCGCAACCGAGCTCGAGGTTCCTTCGACCACGGTTGCGAAGGTCCTGTATGTGCTTGAACTGCCTAATCGAGGTGGTAGATTGTATAGGAGTGACCTGATCGAAGCCCGTGTCGATTGGAGTGACATGATCGTGCTGTCACTCGGATCCGAGCGCGAGGGAGAGAGCGGGTGTGGAGCTCGCAGGCGCGCAGGCGCAGATCGACGCCGCAGGACGCCGCCAACGCCAACTTGAAGGGAAGCAGAGGATCCTCTGTTGAACGACTCTTGTTTCATTCACCTTTCTCATGTTTTGAATTACTCGTCGAATCTGGCAATAGAAAAAATCGTGAAACTGGATGATGTACAACTTTCGTATCGGCCAGTACAGTCAGACCTGAGAAAATTTATACTTTCGGTGGACGGATTTTCCCATAAATTAATACAGGTATAAGCTTGGAGAGTGCGGCTTCAGATCACTACATTATGACCTGAGACTCCGTTTTTGAGCTTCCTACATCAAATCAAGAATTTTCGTGCATCGTTTGAGTCGATACATTGACTTTGGAGGGGGAGGAAATCCAGAAGGCCCGAATCACTGAATTGCAGCCAATGTACGGCCTCTACTGAGGCATGATGACATCTAACAAGTTTTGAAAGCTCCAAGAAAAAATATCTTGACCTACTGACGCTGGAAATACGAAGTCATTGTCGTCTGAATCCTCGCGGCATCCTGCTCGGCAACAAGAGTCCTGCGAATCCTCCTAGCCTCGTCCTCAAAATAAATCAAATACGTTGGATCTGAGTATCCATTCATAGCAAACCTAAGGAAAACATCAAGCGCTGAGATTGCCTCCTGCAGCGTCGTTCACTCCGCCGGTCGGAGCTCTATCTCCCCTTCCTCCTCTCCTCCTTCTCCCTCGCAATTCTCCTTCAACTCTTCGGCAATGACCAGGTCCGCAATCTCCTGATCGGTCAATTCAGCCCCACCAGCAAGGTTCTCCTCCTCCATCGACGAGAAAGTGGATACTCATCTTCTCGTTGCTCGTAACTATGCCCTTTTCGACCAGCTCATCGTTCGCCGTCTTCAGAGCGTTCATCGCGTTGATGATGCCGCGATCGCCATTGAGAGGCCCGCGACCGTTGGGAAGAGGTGTACGGTCGGTCGATCCTTTGTCCTTGCGATGAGACAAGATTTGAGCGTGGCGCCAGCACTTGGCAATCGTCTCGGGGCGGATGTCGTTCCACGCCTCATGTCTCGCTCGCAATGATGCGAGTCTTACTCATCTTGACACCATTTCGACCGTTCCGAGCAAGGCCCGTAGACGGACGCATAGCGTAGAAGAGACCGGTTTCGTCCATGTTGAAGATATCACTTGGGTCGTACTTGTTCCTTTGCTCTCCTGTGCTCGCTTCTCGGCTGTTTCGGGGCATTTCGGACCCTTCCAGCAGGCGGCTCGTCAACAAGAACGCCGAAGGAGAGGCCAATTCCTGATCAATCGCTCATTTCCGGCTCTCTCTTATCTTATAATTTGACCTGTAACCCCATAAATTATAAGGTATAAGATTGGACAGGTTCTGTCAGCCAAAAAAGTCGGGAGATTGAAAAGTCCATAAATTTTGACAGGTATAAGATTGGGCGATATAAATTTTCTCAGGTCTGACTGTAGTAAGAATTGAACCCTTAGAGTCCTATTGACTATACTTTTGGACAGCAAACTAGTGATCAGTTGCACGTTAACCTCTTCGATTTTAACTTATCTGCTGTAGAGCTCAAAGAGCCCTCAAGTAAAGCGAAATCTCATAAAGCTTTCGATAGCGTTTGAGAGTGCCGATCTGAAGCTATGAGCGCATGAGTACTAGTGCCTGAGCGCCTGAGCGCATGGGGTATGGCCGAAAATACGCGCCGAGGCGGACAGAGTGGTACAGGTGATGTAAGGCCTTTATGGGCGTCTCTGCTGGCTCTGCTGGCTCTGTTATGCTCTGTTATGCTCTACAGGACTAAAAAATGTGTGTACGCCAAGGGAACACGATACATGTAGATAAGCGGGAGCTGTTGCATTTTCATTTTTTGGGGGCCGCACCAGTCACTACGCCCAAAGACCGATCCTTAATGAGCGATATCAATGTATCGGCCTGCACCTGAGCCCGTTCCCACGCGTCACGCAAGGACCTCACTTCCGATCCCGCATCATACGCTTTCTCCTCATCCCCACTCGGTAATCGTGGCTGAGGATCAAAGACCCCCGTCCGTTTGCAGTGCTCAGCGTGCGTTGCGGTTGGGAGGAGCAGCCGTGGTCGGTCGCAAGTTGAGAGCTTGGACCTCGCGCACGCGTCACGTCGTCCTCGCGTCACTTCAGTCCATAGTATTCATTCAGTCGGCTACGCTCTGGGCACCTTGTAGCCTCTGCTCTCTCCCGCATTCCTCCTCTGGCTTCCTGAGGTAGCGTATCGTGCAAGACCCATCGTCACGGCTTGGAGGGGTGTAAAGTACCCGCAAGGATGCCCGACATGGGGTTATCCGACACGACCCCGCTGCTGGGCAAGATCGCCGCCAAGACGGAGCCGTCCTTGTCGCAGCTAAACGTGTATGAGATGATCCACTATGCGTACAACCTCGTGGACGACTACATCAATTTCCCCATGACGGAAGAGTACATGCGCACCGCCTACGTCATGTTCGAGTTCACCGATCCGCTCGACCAGCTGCTCGTCCACAACGCCGACACCCCGGCGCTCGTCTACGTCCTCCTGCTCTGTCGGCTGCAGTTCCTGCGCGAACGTGATTCCGCACTGGCCTCTTCGTCGCTCAACATTACCCGCGCCAACATGTGCGAGACGCTCGCCATCAGGGCATTGCGCCGTGAGGGACAGAAAGCAGAAGCAGGTAGCGACAAACCGGGCAACGACTCGTTGCTAGCCATGTCGAAATCTCTCGTCGGTGGATTGCACGCTTTTCAGGGGGCTTCGGCCGAGGTGAGAAAGGGAACGCTTACGACCGTGACAGCCCATGGTGGCACTAATCATAGCTCGTCGAATATGCACTAGGTCATGGAACGAGTCAAGCAAAAGGAAGGCTTCGTCAAAGCCCACGTCGTGGAAGGCGTGGGCAAGACGACCGCGCTCGAGCTCGCGATCCTTGGCAAGGCGCGCAACTTCATCAAGAGTCAGGCGACGCAGCGCGTTATATCGTCCATCTGGGAAGGTCGTGTCACCTATAGCTCTTCGAGTTTTATCGATATCCTCCCCGATCGATGGAAGGTGCAGAAAATCAGCTTGTACAACCTCGACAAGGCTCCCGTGCTCGACCACTATCGCCTGAGGGTGCCCAAATACCGCTCCTTAATCGACTTTTCCGCCTTTGTCGTCTTGTTCGTATCCTTCATCGCCGTCATCATGGACAGGCAAAACCGTCACGAGACTCTGCCCGTCTCCAAGCTGTCGATCCACGAGAAGTGGTTTTTCCTGTACGCTCTCGGCTTTTCGCTTGACAAACTCGCCTCGGTCGCCGAGCACGGCTTCTCTATCTACGCCGCTGGGCTTACGAACGGACTCGACTTGATGGGGATTCCAATTTACGCGATTGCATTCGGCTTTCGAATTCGGAGCATTCTCACCGAGGAGGCGTGGGCTAGCGATCAAGCCTATGCTGTGCTCTCCGCGGCGGCTTGCCTCATGTTTCCCAGGTAAGCATCGCAGAGGTCGTACAGTCACTCATCACGCCAACTGCTGATGAATTATCCGTACACTCTGCAGGCTCGCGTTCGCTTCCATCTCCAACAACCTCCTGATCCTCAGTCTGCGCGCCATGCTCGCGGACTTTGCTTGGCTGCTTGGCATCGCCGTCTTTTGTTTCCTCGGCTTCGTCTTTGCCCTCAATCACCTCTGCGACGGCGCTTATTCGGTCGCTCGTATTGCCGAATGGCTCATCTTCATTTGGTTCGGTCTCGATGGGTCTGGGCTTGATGCTTCACCGACGTTTCATCCCATTTTGGGTCCCGTCATCATCGTCATTTATGCCGCTTTGAGCAACACGCTGCTCGTCTCGTTGCTCGTGGCGATCCTGTCTGGGACGTACGCCAGTATCGCTGCGGATGCTGTAGGTCTTCTCCCGGAACTACTTCAGGTATGCTTGAGACAGTGTCTAATTCAACTCGTGGCATGATGTCGTCTACAGGCTGCTGAAGATATGTTCCGAAAAGCGGTCTTGACCTTTGAAGGTGTCAAAGCCGACTCTCTCTTCGATTGTGAGCGAAACACTAACTGCACTTGGATCTGGAGGTAACGGACTGATCATTTCCATCATATTCGCAGACGTTCCACCTCTCAACCTCATTGCCTTGCTCATCATGTGGCCCGTATCGCACGTGACAAATCCCCGGTGGTTCCACAAAATCAGTCAGTTTGGAAAGATCTGATTCCTCTTTGCCCCTCGCCCTCCTTGACATATTGGTGGTGATACTATAGATGTTGCATCGACACGGATCGCTTCTTTCCCCATCCTCCTCGCGATCGCATTCTACGAGCGTCAATCACTGCCGAACTCTCCGCTACGCCGATCGCTCAACGAAGTCCGCGGGAGCTTCATGCGTGCATTACCAGCCAAATGGAGCGAGAAGATCTCTCTGCTCGAAGGTGCGCACTGGGAATGCGCGGCCGTGTTCGAGTACACACCTGACGGTGTCGAGGACGACGAGGACATCAACGAGCCGTTACCGGGCGATGAAGAGGATGCCGTCGATTACCGTGCCAGCTTGAGCAACAATGGAGCGAACGACCGACCACGACTGAGCTCACGAGCTTCCGGGTCCCTCGGACGCCCCCTTAGTCGAGTTGCATCGTCGAGCGCCCCGACTCCACCAGCCGAAGAAGAGGACGAGAGCCGCGCGGCTCGGTCGACCCCTATGGTCCTCGGCACGGAGGGTCGGAGAAATGAAGTACGCTTCACCGAATCCCCGCCTTCATCTTCCCCTCCCGCGTCGCCTCGCAAGCGCCATGACTCGACGACCAAGGAACGTCTACCCCTGAACGCCTATGGGACCTCAGGCCGAGGTCGAAGGCCGAGTTTGGTCGATGAAGGAGCGCTCGATTCAGCGACTTCGGGTGGGTCGGCCCTCTCGACTTCGACTCCGAATCGATACGATTCCCCTTTGGCGAGGATGATGTCGTATTCCGTTGAAGGACCACCTTCGACGATCTTGGCAAATCCTCGTCATCGACGACATAGTGGGGTCGGTCTTCCGGCGCATGCGACGCCTATGAGGGTCAATACGATGCCTTTCCCCGGGGCGACGTCGACGTTCGATCCTGCGAGGGAGTCGGGTTCGAACGACAGACTTTTGGGGGATCTGATCAAGATGGTCGCTGAGTTGCAGAGGACGGTCGAGAGTTTGGAGAAGAAGGTCGAGGGCAAGATGGCCTAATCGCGAACGAAGTGCAGTGATGTGGTGCCACTGAGAGGTGGCCCCGGGTGAGGGGTCTCTCTTATCAGCATACAGGTGCGCCGCCAGCTAGAAGCTGTCATAGATATTGTCTCCCTTCTTCTTGACGATTTGTCCAATTGTTGTGCAACACTTGAACTGCCTCGATAAGCTGCATTGGCCCATAAGCTCGCGCTGAAGCGAAGTGGGCTCCCTGCCTCCTAATCGAGTAAGCCTGGATCGTTAGCGCCAACGTGCACGCGTGTTTTGGTGCCAGCAGGACGCCCCCCTGGGCCCAGGGCCTTGCTTGCGGATATGCGGATGCTTGCTGGGCGCGGCTTGAGGCTCTCTGACGCGACGAGTGGTTGCTCGTTCGCTCCATCTCCACCCCACCGCTCGCTCGCTCGAGCTCGTGTGCAAGCCACGATCGCCGCCCTTCTACAACGGAAAGACTCGTCCCCTCTTGGGACAAACAAAAGGAAACGCGTGTGCTTGGCTGGTCGTGCGTTCAAGCGTGCTTGGACAAACCCGAGTCGTCGCAGGTCCTTCCCCCCCCCCCCCTTACCAGCTGGTGTGCCACACCGAGTCGGTCGAGCTGACGTCGCGTTCCTGAATAAGCAGCAATCATCGCCGCCGTTCTAGCACGACAACTCGAGTGGAGCCGATCCAGGCGAACGCGTCTTGTTGGAGCGTTCTGACCGAGTCCTTCGGTGATCGACACTCGGACCGTCAAGAACGTCGTACGGGGCTTGCTTTCGGTTTCTCTCCTATTTATCGAGCGCGTGCACGACCTCGTCCGCGCGACGACGACGACGACGACGACACTTACGCCAACCCACATCGCCTCAGCGCCACCTCGGCTCGGACCAACTCCTCGGGCACTCGACTACCTCGATTTGACAGCTCGCGGGTCTCGTCCTGTATGCACTCTGCGCCATCGACGTACGCGACACACATACCGCCGTCCTCGACGTGTAGCGTCTCAACCCCGATCCCGAGCTCGATCACGGATTCGGCATCCTCGCTCGACAACCTAGCATCAAGTGCGGGACCCAGACCTCTGCCGAGTCCACCTCCACCCAACCTACTGTGCAACAAGCGTCGAGCACCTCTGAGCCAACCCTCGTCACCGCAGAACATCACCAAACGAACTCAGGTCAGTGGCCTTCCCCGCGCCCTTTGTTCCGAGATCTGTCCGACCGTTTCATTTTGGCTGACAGACATGTTCATCATCATCATTATACTGTATGCTCATCCCGCGCATCGCGCCCAGGTCTCTACCAACACGCCTCCGGCTCTACGCGTTCTGCCTCGTCTTCTCTTCACGACCCTCAACGCCGCTGCCACCACCGCACCGAGTTCGACCATGTCGCGGCGCACACCCACAAGCTCTCCTACGAGAACGACATTCGCCCCCACCACCCCTCCTTCGCTCTCCCCTCGCGTCGGAGCGATCAGCATCAACGGCGGTAGTCCGGAGCGACGCGCCTCGCCGACGCTCAAGAACTCGCCTTTGTCCGGATCCAGGCTCAGCGCGCCAACTTCTCCCAGCCGGATAGCATTACCATCGGCGTCGACATCACCGCGTGCTCCGTTGGCCCTCGATCTTGGATTAGCAGCTTTCACAACACGGCATCGAGTCATCTCTGAACATGCGTTCCAACCCAATGCGATGAACGACGACGCTGCGCCGAGCCTGTTCGTTCAACCCGCTTCGCCGGCTATCGGCGCGGATCCGATCGAACCCACCGTCTCGCTTCCTACGCGTGGAACTCCTGCCGAGTCGACCTCTATCGCTGTACCGAAAGGTTTCTCGTTACCTCCTGGGCCACCGAGCCCTGGTGGGGGGCTTGCCGCGAGGCGGATGCTCAACAAGAAGCGGCTTTCGCTCCTCGTCCCCGGCGCATCTTCAACAGCGGCATCGGGAGCACTCTCACCGCTCAGCCCACTTGAAAACGTCACATTCGGGCATCTATCTCTCCCCGAAGCCTCTGAAGATGACGAGGCCGAAACACGGTCTTTACCTCCGACCCCAGGCGTATCGTTGCAGTCCTTTATTGGCCCCGAAGGCGCGGAGCAGGAGGATCGGACGATCGGTCGGTTGATGCTCGCCGATCGACTGGCGATGAAGCAGCAGGCCGACGAGATGCGAGAACAGATGCGAGGAGGGCGGAATATGAAGCGCAGGACGTCGATCCCTCGACTTCAACTCGGTGGACCGGGGGCGGCTTCGGGCCCGAAACCTCTACTCATTGTGCCCAAGGGTATTGGGAGTGTTCCTTCATCGTCTTCCTTGTCGGTCTCAGTAGGTCAGAGCGCCAGTACCTCGACCTCTTCTTCTTCGTCATCGACTTCGACTGTACAGCTTCTGAGGAAGAACGACACGGAACGGAGAGGCGTCAATGGTACCGACGAGCCAGGAGAGGAGTACCCCTACGCCCTTGGCCCTCGTGAAATCGTGCCAGGTATCTACTTGGGGAGTGAGCAGAACGCGCGCGATCCGGCCGTCTTGGCCAAGTGGGGCTTTGGATTTGTCTTGAACGTCGCGAAAGAGGTCGATTGTCCATGGGTCGAGGATGCCGCGCTGGTCGCGCCACCCCTCGAGCTACGGAGCTCGGGCGCTTCGGTCAAGTTCGTTGACGAGGAGAGAGCATTGTTGCCGCCACCGACCTTCTCTTTGTCTCGGACGCCGAGTGAGGAGACTACACCCCGCGCTTCGACTTCGACCACAGGAGTAGATGCGCTCCAGCCTGCCCGTAGCAAGTCGTCCCACCGGCGGACAAAGACCCAGGGCGTGATCGTCGTTCCCGAACCGAGCCTCCCCGCTCGGCCAGGCTTTGTTCGACCGACCGTGTCGACGCCTAATCTTCAATCCATCTTCACCGCTTCCACCGTCTCCCCACCCAATGCCGATGTCCCGACACCATTCGTCGATCCCTCTGTCGCTGCCACACCTCTTGACCTTCTCACACCAGCCGCGTCACCCTCCCTGCGTCGTGGCTCACCGCGATTGCGTCGAAAGTCGCAGATGGACGTCGATGCGGCGCCCGATGGGTCGATCAAGTTTCCCGCGAATCCGACATCGGGTCGACCCGAGATTGATTATCTATGGCTCAAGGTAGGTCTCGAGTATGTATGTGCGTGCTATTACCAGGGGCTTTGAGCTGACGTGACCTGTTTGTGCATCGCAGTGGGGTCACGACGAGTCCGACCTGGTGGAGGCACGCAAGTTCCAAGCCGCCTTCGACTTCCTTGATCGAGCTCGAGCTACCGACGGCGGCAAGGGGCGAGTGCTGGTGCATTGCCAATGCGGCGTATCGCGTAGTGCGACGGTCGTCATCGCGTACTGCATGCGGGAAGCGGCTCGGGCGCTCAAGGAAGGTCGACACCTTCCCGAACTCGCTGGGTGTACGGGCATGCACGATACCTACTCTTTCGTCAAGGAGAAGTCGGAATGGGTTGGACCGAATCTGGGTCTCGTCTTCCAACTCGTGGGGTATGAGCGTGCATTGCGGGGCGACACGGGCGTGAGGGACGATGAAGAAGAGCCACCGTTCCCCGACTATGCGGAGGAACGCGCCGCGGCCGAGGCCAAGTTGGCACCCTGGACCTCGAAGCAGGTCGAGAGTACGAGTAGTCCCAAAACCCCAATTTCGAGTCATGGTTCTTTGACGTCGGAATCACACCTTTCGACACCGGAGACGATCGACTCGCAAATCGTTCCCCGGACATCGGCGAAGACAACCGTTTTGCCTCTCGGAAGCAATGGGTCATTCGCTTCTGCACGACCGCCCGTGGCGATTCAGCAGGAGATTGATGATCAGAACTCGAGCAGCCTGGGTCGATTGACAGAGGCGATTCACATTGACGGGACATTTGACGAGACCTTGACGCCCGAGGCAGGACGCGAGATCTTCTCTCCTCAACCACAAACCTCTTTCGTCCTCCCCCTTCCTGGCTCGAACCGCACGAACGATTGCCCGCAACTGCTGTCATTAGACTTGGATGGGGCTCGAGTGTCACCTACGACGACGAGGAAGCCGATCGGGTTACCTACATTCTCCAAGCCGACGTTGCCCCGCTCGGATTCAGCGAGCAGGCTGAAAGGCATCCTCAGTCGATTCGTCTTCTCCGACGGGCTTTCGACCGACCTAACGGCGTCACACTCGCCAGCGACCGAGACCAACTTACCCATGATGGATTCACTACCCGAGGATGAGCTATCGACCGGTACGAGTCTCGGTGCGGGCAAGCGACTTTCGTTTGGGAATTTGCAGACCCCTTCGGAACGACGCATGTCGCACAAACGTGTCTTCTCGGATACGATCCAAGTCCCTGCTTCGTTCCTCATGTCGACGAGGGAGCAGCCGGATTCATGATAGAGTGTTTGGAAGCAGTCTTCTTGGATCCCGAATCGAATCAGTATTGTCTTTTCGGCATTTTTAACCATTCAGTTTCCTCTTCAACCTTTTGCACTTCTCACTTAGCATCGCTTGTTTCGTTTCGCATTCCAAGCCTGTCTTTTTGAATATCATTCTCGCCATTTTCTATCTGCCGCTCCTACGCGTCAGGTCCATGATTCCTCGTCCATGGAAGGAAGCTCCCCAGATCCGAGTGGTTCACCGCCCACCGCAGGCGCGCGAGATAGATTGGCGATCACTAATCGCGCGAGCGTGCATTGGCGCGTGAGGCGGGCCAGCCGAGCGCCGCGCCGAAGCTTCGCCTTCGACTCCAACCCCTACCTTATCACCACACCATGTCTGCACCCAATTCTGCCTCCGCTGGTGCTGAGCAACCATCCCGACCGGTCCAGGTGAGCTGCCCCTGTCTCTGTCGCGTAGGCGATGGGCTACGCACGGGCTCGCGTTGGGTGTCGGCGTCACCTCTGGCGCGCTCGCTGCGGGGTCGTCGTCGTCGTCACGAACGCTCAGGCTGGGCAGGTAAGCTGACGAGCCACAATTCACCGATCTCTATCGCAGGTGAAGCTATGCCTTCTCGGCGAGAGTGCGGTCGGCAAATCGTCGGTCGTGTTGCGCTTCTGTAGCAACTCGTTCGAGGCCAACAAGGAACCGACCATCGGTCAGTTATTGGCGCCGCCCCCTCAGAAGCAGCAGCCGCTCGTGGCTGCGCGGTAACCACCGACTCACTCCACTTGAGGGGTCGTGCCGGCTGAGGCTCTATCCAAGTGCTAAGGATTGTCGGATCCTAATTGCTGCCTACTCGTTACAATCACAGGCGCTGCTTTCCTCACTCAACGATGTCGGCTGGGTGCGTAATGGCTCGCAACGGTGGGGGTCTGTACACCCGACCAAGCTAATGCTGTCTCAACGCCACCCTCGGCCTTTCGCGGGTGCTGCTCACGCTTCCGGTCATTCGCAGAGGACAAGGTGATCAAGTTCGAGATCTGGGATACGGCAGGACAAGAACGTTTCCGATCCTTGTCGCCCATGTACTACCGTAATGCCCAAGCCGCGGTCGTCGTGTATGATGTCACCAAGGCCGTCAGTGCTTCCCCGTCTTCTTTGCCGAGCTGGGCATTCGGGGACTGATGATCATTCGGTATGGCTTCCACAGGCCTCACTCGAACAGGCCAAGACGTGGGTAAAGGAGTTGCAACGACAGGCCAACCCAAAGTCAGTGCAGTGTGGGACTGGGCTCGGAGCTGTTTCACGCTCGGCTCGCTGAATCTTCAATTCGCGTATCACGCCACAGCATCGTGATCGCTTTGGCTGGTAATAAGGTCGATCTTGTCCGACCTGCTGCCGAAGGTGACTCCTCCGCCGCCGCTGCAGAAGACGACGACGAAGCCGACGATGCGACGGCGACCCCCGCCGAGGACGCCAACACCGACGAGGGATCCTCGGACGGCACCGCTGCCAACTCGGGCGTGACGGGCGAGTCGCGTCGACAGGTGCCACGTGAAGAAGCCGAGGCATATGCTCAAGAAGCCGGATTATTGTTCTTTGAGACGAGCGCTAAGACGGGCGAAGGTGTTGTCGAGGTCTTTACCGAGATTGGTCAGTCGTCTGGCGGTGTGATCCCTCCACGTGGAAGCGCCTTCGCTGACCCGATTTTCTTGCTGCGTCCGTCTATAGCCAAGAAGATCCCTCTGGAGCACTTGCTTGCGTCCGCTCGAGGTCCCGGAGGAGCAGGTCCCCGAGGCAACGGTGCGAGGGCCGGCGCAGCCGGTGGATCGAGCGTCAACTTGAACGAAACTGCCGAAGCGCAGAACAAAGAGGCGTGCGCTTGCTAAACGCCCAGTGGGTCTTTCGGCGGGCTCCTATTTTTCTCTCTACTATTTTTCTGCCTTCGTCACGCCCCTCTTGTCCCGCATCGTACTTGACCCGACGACCGTTGATCGGCCCCCTGATGGGGCTTGACAGGCATAGGCTTATCTTTGCTCCTGCGGATCGTCGTTTGTTCTCGCCCGCGCGTTCATCGCCGAGATGTCCCGTGTTTTGCGTCATTTCCATTGCCCCGCCGCCCTCTGTGTACTATGCTATATAGGTCTTCCCTGCTCTTGCTTTCTCTAGCTGTTTTTTACTCTTCGTTTCGTCTTTGTGGAACTCGCTGTCTTCTACTCACTCTCGAAAGTCGGCAATCGGCTGGACTGTCGTGCTGTTGGGAGCGCCGTTTTGCGGTGGCCCAGGCGTTTGTAATCTGCGTTCAAACTTCAGACGTGGCCTGACGCGCTAGAAGCCTCCCCCCGTTCCAGGTCCGCGCGTGGCAATCAAACTGTGATCACCGGACTCGATCTGTTCCAGTCCCCAAAAATGATAAAGCAAAGAACAGACACCAGTCCCTGTGCAACGCGGCCTGAACGAGCACGTAAAAGATATAGATTCAATAGACAGCGAACGCCCACACAATCCCACAACCCCACTTTTTCTCCATCATTCCCATCTTCATTTGACCTGTTCCGCGACGTGTTGCGAGTTGAAGCAGCTGCTTGGCAGCGGACTCCCGACGATGAAGCAGCGAGTGCCAGCGACTCGCAAGGGGCTCGAGCAGAGGAAGGAAAAGGAAAGCCACTAGGTAGTCATAAGTGGGTTGTATGAGACACAAGTTCTTGTGACAAAGCTGTTGATCATCAAAGATACCCTTTATGACGTCTTGCACTGCCGATTGGCAGGCGACGATGAACGACGGCCGGGTAATAAACTTTGAAACATATTCGGAGACCCTTGAAATGTATTCGGAGAAGAGAAAAGAGAAAGAAAAGGTTGTAGAAAGCCGATCATCGTTTCAGGTCGTTTATTAACGGCATTTTCGTAAAAAGTTGAGAATGAGTGAATGGGGAAACGCTTCCACGCGGATTGTGATCGACTGAGTCGGGCCTCATGCAAAAGCACGTCGGACAAACCATGGCCGCTGCAGTGGCCTCGTGAACGCAGGCAGATCTGATCAACACCACCCGGAAGCTAGAATGACTCCTGATAATATACCTTTTTCTGTGGATGTTGACGGTGGGCAACCCACAAGGGACTCGGCGTTCCTTGGCGCTCCGAGTCGGAGAGAATCACCACGCGCACTGCACGTGACCCGACCCCTTAACCACTCGACCGGTCGAATCATCAAAACGGACTCGCTAGTCCAGATTACACAGGTCGAGTAGACAAGGGGTAGATACAACGCAGATACGGGGTGTACGGTCAATGTAAACAGAGTAGAAGAAGGGCAAAATTGGGGGGCGAACACATACATCGGAGAACAAACAGGCAAATCCAAGACTCATGGCACCAGTGGGAGGGCCAGCCATATACACAGTCGGAGCAGAGGAAAGGGAGCACTACTCTCGTCGTAATGTATATACACGTACGAAAACCTGCAGCTCTAGGCCTGCATCGGATCGTAATTCACGAGAACGTCAGTTAACGAAAACGTCAGTTGAATCGGCCTTCCAAAGCCCTCGAATCGTGCTCAAACCACTGACCTTCTTCCTCCCCAAGAACAATCGTTGCATCACATTCGGCCGCTTGAGGCCTTCTTTCTCATCCACGCTCGAGTCCGGATCCTGTCCGGCACTCTTGACCCCTCTCAAAGGTTGTCCCCCATCGTACCAATCCTTGATCCTCTCGTCGCCGATCGTCGTATGAGCCGAAACGAGCGCCGGTCGAACGGCTCCTCCGACGTTCTCGTCCCGTGCCTGGAGGACGACACCTGAAGCGACGTGTTCTTCGCGAGGCGGGGCCGCACCTTCTTTGTTGGAGCGTCCGAAACGTCGAGCAAGTGACTTGGTCCGCTTTGGTCGGTCGGTCGGGGAATGGGCGGATGCGTGCGCAGCGTAGGATTCATCGAGAGCTGGCATGGGTGGAGGGTTTGACGGAACTCCGACAGGTTTGCCAGCCGCCAGCGTGGCCTGTCGTCATAACAGGGGTCAAAGTGGACAGGGATCAGCATAACCCCCTCAAAAGTACCAGTAAGGTCAAAGCAACTGACTTCGATATCCCAAATCGACTGGGTCCTACAGAAGCGATCTTCCTTGGTGAGGCTGGCGTCTCCTCTTGTCGAAGCCGTCCCCCCGCCCGCATTCCAATCTCGCCTTCCGAAATCTTCCCAAGCTTCCGAGTCCCTGCGGAGGATGAATCGAACCACGCCAGCCGGGTCAGTTGTCGGTCTCAAAAGACAGCGAAGCGCCGGGGTGAGACAGATCTTGGCCTCACCTGACGCCATACATCTCGATCAACTGCGACCCCTTCCCAGCCCCCGGAGCGATCGGGAAACCCATATTGATCTTAGGTCGTGCCTCAGACGCCGGCCTTCCTGCCGCCGCGTAAGGTCCATCTTTCCCAATCCCACCCTGCGGTCCCGAACCATCTTGCTCCATCGCGTTGAGAGCAGCTGCAGCCCTGGGAGATAATCGTGCAGAGGGTTGATGACGCACGGGGGCAGTCGAGGGAGCGACCTTGAGTTTGGGCTTGGCGGATACAGTGTCGCCGAAAGGTGGAACTAAGGCTGCAGGGTTGAAGGCGCCGATGGGGGCACACGGACCCTTGTTCCTCGCTGCTGTCGCTGCCGCGTAGGGCCCGTCGTGTCGGACCAGACCTGACAGAGGCCCAGATGGTAACATCGTCAGCATCCTGCCTACGCGAGCAGCTGAATCTAATATGAGAGCGCTCACCTCCTCCACCATACAGTCCACTGATGTCGAGCTTGTCAATCACATCCAAGGGTACGTCGCTTTTTCTTTCCACCGGCCGAGGGGCCGTTTTCTTATTCATCAACGAGGCATGCCTGGTCATTTGCGCGCCGTTGGTACCTTTGGCGTTGCTGTTGCTGTTGCTGTTGCCGGCGCCATTGATTTTGCCGTTGGTATCGGAGAGGGTGTTGAATTTGGCATTGCGGTTGGCGCTCGGACTCACGGGACCTCGGGTGGTAGCGCTGGCGTTCGTGCTGAGATTAGGGTGGGACCCCGCGCTGTGGAGGTTGGCGGATGTGATCGAGGTCCGAACCGTCCTCGGAGCTGGGGCACGCGTACTCGACTTGTAGGCCGAGGTCGTCGACTGGTTCGACAACGTCCCGGGGTTGTAGCTCGCGTCGCTCTGTGCTCGACTCCGTCCGCCGTGGCCATTCGAGCTCCCACTCGCCGAAGCGCCGTCCACAAAGGGGCCAGCGGATCGCGTGAAGGTCATTGAACTCGACGCTGGACCCTGTGGCAATTGTTGGGGACGCGTCTTTACGGGCGAATGGGTCCTGGAGGGGGAAGTCGAGGTTGATCGGTCCGACGGTGGGTCCGAAACCGAGTCCGAATACTCGGATAGGTAGGTATAGTGCTCGAGCAGTGAGTCATTTGTTGTCGATCTCGGAGTTGGTCGGTCGGGCACGGCGGCGATCGTCTGCTGGGGGTGCATGTCGTTCGATGTGTGATCAGTCTAACGTTATCGCCACCGATAAAACCTCGAGTAAAGAGTCTTGGAGTGGGTCAAGAAGAGAGAATCGAGCATTGGGCCCGCGCGTCCAGGGCTACGTATGCACTGCCCGAGCGCCAAGCCTTGGGGGACTGGGCCAGTACTGGGCCGCAGGCGAGCGGCCTGCAGCCGCCAGCTGCGCGGCCGTGTCGGGTCATTCATTCACACGCGCGCGCGCCAGGGAGATGCTACTCGAGGCCAGGCGAGATGGATGCGTGCAACTCACCACGACATTGTCCAGTGCTTCCCGCAGCAAGCGATCATCTTGAAAAGGGTCTGATGAAGGTAGAACGCATCCGGAACCAATGGACAACGTGTCGAGATGATAGTGGAGGTCGTCAGCGGTGGGCGAGGGCAGCGGCGACACGCGACGGTCGACGGTCGAGGTCATAGTCGAGACGGTCATCGGTGGCGACAGGCACAGCGGCGACGACGACGAAGCCCCAACGACGGGTGGACGGAGAGCAAGGAGAAGCGGGTGTCAGTGTCGCCAACATCTCGGATTTGAGAAGACAACCCAGTCGATGAAAGTCCACGCATCCCCGGTGACGGCTTCCCTAGATTACAAGAAGCGGTCCCGACCCGCCAACCGCCCACGACGCGTCGAGCAGCCGCGGACGTCGGTTGGAGACAACACTCCGAGCGGTCGTTCCCTTTGGTGCGCGCCGCGACGGGGTCCAGGGCCTATTCCTGGAGCTAAGATGCGGTGTCGAAGAAAGAACTCACCGGCATTGAATGTTCTCGCAACGCGTGTCGACGCCATCACGGACGGGGCGTAGGAGCGGCCAGTCTTTGGAGGTGGTGGAACGGGTCGATGCGTGCTGCTGGCAGATTGGCAAGCCAGTCAGATAGATCCGAAACCCGCAGTGTGCGCGCCTGCCACAGGCTGGGGGAGTCCGCCAGAGTCCGCCTAGCAAGTGGCCAGGCCCACCTCCGCCTTTCTTCGGGTCGACAGCGTTAGTGGCCCTTTTTTTCACAGAACTAAAGTATAGATTGCCACTGGAAACTCTACGCTAATCGCTACTATGACTGATGCCTTCTGATTCACCTAGCCTCACCTGGACACTCTACGAATACGAAGTTGATCGCTAAGGAAACTAATTAAAGACTGTCCAGGCACGCGTCCCCTCATAAGGTTTAGGCACACGGGCTTTCCCTCCGACTTTTCCAAAGGTTTCTAGGTGTTAATATAATCATACTGCTATTGAAATCTATCAAATACAAAAATAAAAAAAGGGCTTTACAGTCGGCGGCAGGAAGGCCGGCGTCTGAGGCACGACCTAAGATCAATATGGGTTTCCCGATCGCTCCGGGGGCTGGGAAGGGGTCGCAGTTGATCGAGATGTATGGCGTCAGGTGAGGCCAAGATCTGTCTCACCCCGGCGCTTCGCTGTCTTTTGAGACCGACAACTGACCCGGCTGGCGTGGTTCGATTCATCCTCCGCAGGGACTCGGAAGCTTGGGAAGATTTCGGAAGGCGAGATTGGAATGCGGGCGGGGGGACGGCTTCGACAAGAGGAGACGCCAGCCTCACCAAGGAAGATCGCTTCTGTAGGACCCAGTCGATTTGGGATATCGAAGTCAGTTGCTTTGACCTTACTGGTACTTTTGAGGGGGTTATGCTGATCCCTGTCCACTTTGACCCCTGTTATGACGACAGGCCACGCTGGCGGCTGGCAAACCTGTCGGAGTTCCGTCAAACCCTCCACCCATGCCAGCTCTCGATGAATCCTACGCTGCGCACGCATCCGCCCATTCCCCGACCGACCGACCAAAGCGGACCAAGTCACTTGCTCGACGTTTCGGACGCTCCAACAAAGAAGGTGCGGCCCCGCCTCGCGAAGAACACGTCGCTTCAGGTGTCGTCCTCCAGGCACGGGACGAGAACGTCGGAGGAGCCGTTCGACCGGCGCTCGTTTCGGCTCATACGACGATCGGCGACGAGAGGATCAAGGATTGGTACGATGGGGGACAACCTTTGAGAGGGGTCAAGAGTGCCGGACAGGATCCGGACTCGAGCGTGGATGAGAAAGAAGGCCTCAAGCGGCCGAATGTGATGCAACGATTGTTCTTGGGGAGGAAGAAGGTCAGTGGTTTGAGCACGATTCGAGGGCTTTGGAAGGCCGATTCAACTGACGTTTTCGTTAACTGACGTTCTCGTGAATTACGATCCGATGCAGGCCTAGAGCTGCAGGTTTTCGTACGTGTATATACATTACGACGAGAGTAGTGCTCCCTTTCCTCTGCTCCGACTGTGTATATGGCTGGCCCTCCCACTGGTGCCCTGAGTCTTGGATTTGCCTGTTTGTTCTCCGATGTATGTGTTCGCCCCCCAATTTTGCCCTTCTTCTACTCTGTTTACATTGACCGTACACCCCGTATCTGCGTTGTATCTACCCCTTGTCTACTCGACCTGTGTAATCTGGACTAGCGAGTCCGTTTTGATGATTCGACCGGTCGAGTGGTTAAGGGGTCGGGTCACGTGCAGTGCGCGTGGTGATTCTCTCCGACTCGGAGCGCCAAGGAACGCCGAGTCCCTTGTGGGTTGCCCACCGTCAACATCCACAGAAAAAGGTATATTATCAGGAGTCATTCTAGCTTCCGGGTGGTGTTGATCAGATCTGCCTGCGTTCACGAGGCCACTGCAGCGGCCATGGTTTGTCCGACGTGCTTTTGCATGAGGCCCGACTCAGTCGATCACAATCCGCGTGGAAGCGTTTCCCCATTCACTCATTCTCAACTTTTTACGAAAATGCCGTTAATAAACGATCTGAAACGATGATCGGCTTTCTACAACCTTTTCTTTCTCTTTTCTCTTCTCCGAATACATTTCAAGGGTCTCCGAATATGTTTCAAAGTTTATTACCCGGCCGTCGTTCATCGTCGCCTGCCAATCGGCAGTGCAAGACGTCATAAAGGGTATCTTTGATGATCAACAGCTTTGTCACAAGAACTTGTGTCTCATACAACCCACTTATGACTACCTAGTGGCTTTCCTTTTCCTTCCTCTGCTCGAGCCCCTTGCGAGTCGCTGGCACTCGCTGCTTCATCGTCGGGAGTCCGCTGCCAAGCAGCTGCTTCAACTCGCAACACGTCGCGGAACAGGTCAAATGAAGATGGGAATGATGGGGAGAACATGGGGTGATGTGGGCGTTCGCTGTGTTTGTTTTATTACTATTTTCACGTGCACGTTCAGACCGCGTTACAGAGCGGGGCCGACCGTCTGGTGCGTGTTCTTCGTTTTCTCATTTTTGTGCAGAGCAGAATCCGGTTATCACCGCACTGGAACGCCGATCGCGTCATCACGGTCGACCTTTCACCGGCAGCAAATGTCAAGCGCCTTCTTCGCGACAAGCTCATCCGCTGCCTAGGAATCGTCGAGCGAGGCCACACGCTGTGATGGATCCGTCTGGTCATTACAGCGACTTTCTCGACTTCAGTGGGTTTGACGCGTCGCAATCGCTACCGCCATCCACGCTTCCAGCTCACGGTCACCACCCAGCACCTCCACTTCAATCTCACTCAGCTCAGCCTGCGCCGGCTCCTTTGGTTCAGCACGAGGGAGGGATGTTTGACACGACGGGGATGGTGGATGGAGAACACTTTATATGGCCCATCAATGGTGGTGGTGGTGGTGGAATGCCTTACCCGGACGCGGCATCGTTCCTGTTCGCGTTGACGTCGAACCGGTCGTCGACTTCGAGTCCGACGATGAGCCCGGCCGCCCGCATACAACGACCTCACCCACAACAGCCCGACCAGCAACTGGCACCTTATCCACCACGTTCGGCTTCTCCTCATGATCCAAGTTCGCCCGCCTCGATCTTGCAGCAGCAGTTGCAACAACAGCAACTTCAGATGCAGATGGAACAACAGCAGCAGCGGCAGCATTGGCAACAGCAGCAGCGGCAGCATTGGCAACAGCAGCAGCAGCAGCACCAGTCCGCAGCACAGGGACAGCAACTTTTTCGGCCTGCGTCGGGCCCCCCTGGCACCTCTGGTGACGTCGGCACCAACCAAACACTCCTGGGGGGACACCTCGCGTCCCCGGCCGCGCTGTATCAACAATCGCTGCAACACCGAGCTTTAAGGAATCAACACGCTGGAGGCGGGTTGACACCCGGATCGAGTGCAGGCGTTGCGTCGGCTTGGAACAACCCCTCCCCAGCTTCTTCCACATCCGCGTCGCACACACCCGCCGATACGGGTCCCCCACCACCAACGACTACTGCGACCCGTGTGGCCACATCATCGAAGAAGGATTATCGACCTCCGAAGAAGCAGGCTCGGTTGGTCCAACCACCTCCGCCACCGCCACCACCGCTGGCCGCACAGCCTTTCATCCGGCCGGCGGTTCGGTACCCCGCTTCTTCTACCCCTGTCGAGTTGATTTCGGACGCACCACCACCTGCGCCGTCGACCTCGAATTTGGAGACTCGGTTCTCTCCAACAAAGAGGAAACAAGCTCAATCCTCTCCTGCATCACCAGGTTCCGCTTCCAGACCAAGACTACGAAGAACACCTTCGGATCCCTTGCTGGGTTCGAACAAGGCGCGATCCGATCGGGACAAGTTGAGCGCGCTCTTCACACTTCTAGACGAACAAGCCTGGTCCGTCGAAGATATGTTGGCCGCTTTGTCGGATGTACCCTCCGAAGAGACCACGCAGGACGATGTCGAATCGAGCGATCATCGCAAAAGGATAATGCATTTTGTCCACCGACGAACGAGTGTAGGCAAGACGGCTGAACAGACTCTAGGGCCGGAGGAGATTTATCGCAGGTGGATCGTGGCGAGGGAAGGAGAGGAAGGTGAAGATAAGGTCAGTCTGTATGGGTCTTTCATCATAGATTCAATCCCGTGATGCTGATGAGTTCGGACGCGTACTGTAGATCCTGGGTCTTGACGGGCTTTATCGAAGCACGGGAGCTGAACAACATGGCTCGGTAAGCTTTACCTTGTGAATGCTGAACAGGCATACTAGTGCGAACCCTGATCGCCTTGGATAACATATCGCAGATCATCCGGAATATCTTGACCAAGGATAGTGTGCCATACGAGGAGGCTCAAGCCGACATCAAGGTCAGTTGCATCTCGGTCATTTCGTAGCTCGGGAGGGCCTCTGAAGCAAAATCTTACCCGAGCAGATGGTCGATGCCGCCTTGTCCCGAGCTCCCTCTCCACATACTCTGACCGCACATAGTCGACAACTATTATCACCTACATCCTCCTCGTCCTATGTTGGACGCCTCATTATACCATCCGATCAAGCTGATATCTTAGGAGCATGGCTCATGAGTCCCGGTCGACCGGCGCTAGCGAACGAGAGGGACTCGATCACGCCTGATCATATGCGCATTTACTCGAGTCTATCGCCGCTTGAGCTGCATGCCCGAGGAGCCGAGCTATGCAGGGTTATCTTGATGAGGGATGCGATCCTCAAGGCGCGGTATGGATACCGTGAGTTTTTTGTAACTACACGCTTCGGTCGCTTGCTGATTTTTCGGACTATCTGGCGATTGTAGTCGGAGACAACTTGGAAAGTTTCGTACAGGGCCCATCCATCGTCCTTGCCCAGCGATGCGGCTTCCACGAGTACGACGACTATAGTTTGTGGCACCACGCCTTGATGAGCTACTTGCAGATTTGCACGCGATACCCGTCGTTCCGAGATTCAAAGGTGCGTTCCGTCACTGCCGAAAACGCTTTTTTTGACTTCGGGTTCTGACTTTTCAACAATTTGGACCTTTTCAGCCCGCGACAATTGACATCATACCCGACCAATCCCTTTTGCCACCGACCTTACTCGAAATCAGCCTCATCGAACGAGCCCTGCACGTACACTGGGAGAACTTCCGCCAATACCTCTTGGGCGAAGGAGGTCTCCTCCGAAGGGCCGTCAAGGCTTTTTCCGGGGTCAAGACCCGCCCTATGGATTTGATGTTGATTTGTGATGACGCGAATGTGGTTATGCAAGCGCTGAAGAAGAGTCAGAAAGAGGCGGGAGCGGGTGGTAAGTTGTTTTTGACGTCAGGCGTGGATGACTCGGTGTGGAAAGCTGAGGATCTGTGTTGGGTATCGTTTGGCGATTGTAGAGAGGATATTGCCTTATGATCCGAGGGTCTCGGAAGCGAGGAACGAATGGCGACAATCGGTGCGTTGGTCGTGCACATTCATTTCGGTTCAAGCGTTCCAAACAGGAGTTTGCTCATCGTCGGATCCCCTTCAATTATTTAGGCGTACTGGTCCGAGAACTCGCATATCATGATGTACGTCTAGACCGATTTTTCCTCAAAGTTTACCGTCGAGTGACTCTTGCATCCACTCCCATCTAGGTGGTCCGCCATGACGAGTCATTTCCTCGAAATCAGTGCCTTGTATCCGCGGTTCTCTGAAGGAGTCGTAAGCACTTTCCCTGCCGTGAGAAATCCTAGACCCTGGCAACATGGAAAGTAAAGCTAACCTTTTGATTGTGCATGCGCCCGTTGTATAGCGAGATATCCCCGGCTTGGAAGGTCTGCTCAATGGGGTTGGGTTGGACAAGTCGACGAATGGACGCAATGGAGAGGGATCGAATTGAAGAGGCATGTTTGTGGGTTGGGCGGTGATCCTTGGAATGTTGTGGTGATTAGTTGGAATGGAACGGAATTTAATATTGGGATCAGTGTTGCGGAGGTACCTGAAAGTCGGAGCCGGACCTTTTGGGACAATTACTGGAAGGCGTATTGCTATGGCATCACAAGAAAGGATGAGGAAAAGTGGCTACGGAACGGAAGCGAAAGGCGGGTCATGTCAAAATGAAAGAAGGCCGTTGAAAGAAGAGGGGCAAAAAAAGGAACTTCAAAGAAGTGGATGAGAAACACAGTACTGGGTAACACAAGAAAGGACCGAGGAGTCCCAAGAGTGGCTTGGGAGATCGTGAAACGTCGTCGTTTAGAGGTAAGGAAACGAAGTCGTTCCAGACCCCTTATCGCCTTCCAACGGTTGATCGACTGGTCGTCGAGCCATACCCGACGTTCCCGCCTAACGAATCCAACTCAAGTTCAAGCGACTTGATCGAGCTGTGCGCCTGCTCCAAGTCCTTGTTCAATCGATCACGTTCGGCAATCAGATGCTGTTCCCACTGACGGAACCTCGCCTCCTCCATCTTGACCTGTTCGGTGAATCGTTTCCTCAACGCCTCTTCCTCTTCCTTGAACTTAGGGTTCTCGACCTTTTTAACTTTGGGTTCGCCGAATTTGCGCGTCTCCATTTGCGCTTGACGGTAATTCTCGTAATGCGATTCCTCCGACGTGGCGATCAAGTCAAGCATATGGGTACGGATTAACAGCGAACGCAACTTTTTGAAATCGCAGTGATCCTCGTTCTCCACTTCGGCGACTCCCCAGAGGTAATCACGGCCTTTGACGACGCGCCCATCCGCGGTCGTTACTTCTTGTGTCGAGCCGATGATGGAGAAGGGCATCGCCGCGGCGAGCACTTTGGCGTGTTCGGCCGAGGCTTCGTCGTCGGCTTCGATTGGGGGTTGGTACACTCGGATCCCCTGAGCTTTGATCACCAGGCGAATCTGGGTGAGGAGGTGCACAACGAAGAGTCAGAATGGGAGTCAAGTTGGCTTTGGTTAGAGTGAATAGCACTGACCCTCTGCTTGAACTCGGCCAAATCGTGGGGCGTGAGCGTGTCGGCCTTGGCGACGATGGGAATGAGGTTGACGCGCGTGCCCAATCGCTTCATGATCTCGATATCGAGGGATTTAAGACTGCATACCCGAGAGATCGAGGGAGAATTAAGCGCCTGTGACTCGAAGGCTGAGATGTCTAGACTTTACAGAGAACTCACGTGTGTCCGGTTGGTCGGATAAAGTAGAGGCACGCGTGGACTCGCATGTCGAGCTTCTCGCCACGCTGGGGTTGTTGCTCTTGGCGCATATACGACTCGTGTTGGTCGTCCTGTTCAAATCGAGAGAGTCAGAGTTGTGCGAGTCTTGCAGTGCAGTGCAGAGTTACACACGATAAAATCGACGATGGGCATCCAGCTATCGCGGTTGTTGACGTAATCTCCGAACCCGGGGGTATCGATGACGGTGAGCTTGACCTTGAACAACTTCTCCTCCAGCTCGGCCTTGATAATGTCTGTTTTTCAAGGGGATGGAGGTTAAGCTGCCGGGGATCGAGAGGCGCGTGTGGGCGAGCAGACTGGTGGCACTGACCGATCTCGGTGGTCTTGTCCATCTGCTTGACGAATCGACGACTGTAGTCCTTGACGGGGGCGAGTTCGGTCGAGAAGAGGGTGTTGCTGTTTGGAGCACAATCGATGGGTCAGTGATGAGGCCCAAGAGTCAAGGTGCACCTTCCAACCCGGTCTCGGAGCACTCGTTCGAAAAGGAGGTCTGAGCGCTACATCGATGCGCATCGCCTTTCGCTCGGGACGAACGACGTGGCTGGACCGATGCTGCTGAGTTCGTCGCAGAAGTGCGCATTTGGTTGGCCTGATAGAAGAAGGAAAAAAAAAGAAAAAGAAAAAAAACCCGTACATGAGGGTGGTCTTGCCCAACCCTGCCTCTCCGACGACCATCAAGGTGAAGTGGCCGCCACGTTTGGCGACTGTGGAGCACGTCGGGTCCGAGTGTCAGTGGGGCAGCTGCATGACTTGGTGTGCTCTACAGGTGGGCCCGACGACTAGACTGACCAATCTTGTGCCTCTGTTGGATCGGGAACGATCAAGATGGAGGCGTAGGGCTGGGATCAGTGACCGATGGACCAGGGGGACCGGGCGTTTCGAGGCGGCTCCCACGGCCACGCTGAGACATGCCAGACCGGACACGACGACCCGACTGACCTGGTTGGGCAGGTTGGCGATACCAATGCTGGAAGCTGCGAATCGGGGAAATAAGGTCGGGGTCAGTCACGGTTGCGGTGACAGTTGACGTTGGACCGTGAGCACGACGTCCCCGGCGACGGTGGGGGTGAGGTGACACGCGAGCACAAGCACACTCCCGTCACATCACCCACGAGTGCGAGACCAGACCAGACCAGACCAGACGAGGGAGGTACGCCAGCCGCGCGGGAGATATCACCTTGACCACCATTGCACCATGACTCACTCGTTGCCATGATTGCGGAAACCGATCGAGTGGGAAGTAGGTGTCGAGTGACCAAGCCGTGAGCCGTGTACGCAGACTACCCCGCGTAGACGAGCGAGGGTCCATGCGCTTCAACCCAATTACATCCGCGTTGCTAATGGGGTCATTACGGACAACCCCTTCCCGCCCGATCGGCCTTGCAGGGCCTTGCGCGCCGCCGCTCGACTGTCACTTTGACCTTTGACATCTCCCCCTCCTCCCCGAGACTTGCCCCTCGACTTGTCGACTCGATACACCGCATACCCCACTAGCTCTGTCGAACCTGCTCGACCTATTTCCATCATCGGCCATACCCTGCGTGCGTGCCCTCTCACCGCGTGGCAGTGGTACTCGACTTGAAGTTCCACCCCTCCCTCCGTGGACCACACCGAGTGATCACACATTGCCCGCTGGCTAGAGTTTTAAGAGTGCATTCATCCAGCCTCGACTGCGCCTCCTCAGACCTCTGATCAGCACAAGCACAAGCTCAAGCCCGTACCCCCCCCCCCCACCTCTAGTGCTCTAGTCACCTCGTGAGTCCACTCTCACATCGATCGTGTAGCAACTGTGTGCGCACAGCAGGATCATATGGTGGTGACCGGTCACGGGTCGGACTCGTTGGCGGGCTGGAGGCCGTGCAGCGCACCCAATCCGACTTGATGGCGGGCGATCCAGTCGGTTTCGGCTCGGCCGCGCGCGCGCCCGGTGACGCGGGCGACGCGTGACCGACAGCGGCGTTATTTGAGCGGCGTTATAGGGCGTTATTTGCACCTGGCTTGCCCGCCTCCGACGCGTCCGCCAGACCGGCGTCTTTTCCACCTCCACCTCCCGTCCCTGTCCCGCTCATCTTGGCATACCACACTCTAGCTACTGTCGAGGACTGATCGATCCTCATTTTCGATAACCTTTCCCTCTGGCGCCGCAGCTTTCGTCACTATGTTTTTCAACTCGGACATGCTCACCAAGAGGGGCCCACTCGCACGCGTGTGGATGGCCTCGCATCTGTCGGCCAAGCTCTCAAAGACCAATCTTCTCGCGACCTCGATTCCTTCATCGGTCAAGTCCATCCTCGGCAACGACGACACGCTCAACCTGCCTTCGATGGCCCTCCGTCTCTCGGGCCAGCTCCTGCTCGGTGTCGCGCGCATCTACTCGCGCCAGACCAAATACCTCCTCGACGACTGCAACGAGACCCTCATCAAAGTCAAGAATGCCTTCCGACCTGGAGCCGTCGATATGCACGAGAACGACACCGCGCAGAGGGGCATCAACGCCGCCGCCATCACCCTCGGCATGCACGAAGGTGGACTTGAGGATATTCTCAACCAGCAAAACTTCCTCGGCCAGCAATGGGACCTCGACTTCAACGCTCGCTCCGCCACCGCCGCACCGACGACGACCTCGGGTAACAAGGCCAAGACACTGCGCGCTAGTACCATGAACGCCGCCGACATCAACTTGCCCGACCACTCGCTCGCGTGGGGCGAGGACCATGGCATCGTCGACTTTGATTTTGGCGAAGGCGGTGGACTCGAGTCACAGATCGAAGGCTTCTTTGACGAGGACTTTGAACTCGGTATCATGGACGACGGCAATCCTCGCAGTGACGGCGACCTCAGCGTCGAAGTCGGTCGCGATGCCGCGGTCCATGCCTCGGACCGGGGATCGATCGGTCCCTTTGACCTCGACGACTTGAACCTGGACAAGGTCCCGCAGTTTGAGAGGGAAGGTACGGGTGGAATAGAACAAGACTTTGAGCCGTGGCGCGACAACAATGATTTCAACCTAGAGTTTGGGGGTGACAACCGAGAAACGAGTTAGTTCACAACCTTGCTTCCGCTGCATCGGCGGTGCAACCAGAAAGCTGACCTGACCATTGCTGTACTCTCCACAGCACCCATCGCCAATGGTGACCTCGAAAATAATGACCTCTCTTTGACACCCAAGACGCTTGCCGACCTCAAGGGCAAGGCCGCCGCCGCAGCTGCCAAGGGTGCCAAGAAGGCGCGCAAGCAACTGATGGATGCTTCGATCGAGTTGGCCCAGGGGAACGGCCGCTCGCGCCACCTCAAGGAGCCTTCGTATCTGCCTCGATCCCGATTACACTTGCGACTTCTCGAACTCGAACGCGATGTGACCACGAACCTGCCTTCCTCCGTCTCGGACGCGACCGAGTTGTTTGCTCCCACTGGTTTCGCTCCCGAGCTCAAAGGCCTTTACGAAATGCCGACCCGACGAGAGCTGATCCGAATTGAAGGTCGAGCCTCGAGCGCTGTGCCCGACGAAGTTGAACTCGGTCGCAAGCGCCAGGCCAGTCTCGCGTTCTCTGCTGCCGACAAGGACGCGTACGCACCCTTTGACGACCTCGAGTTTGGTGGAGGAGAAGACCAGGGTGGTATGGACTTGGCGATGGAGTTTGATACCTCGCGCGACGACTTCCGCTTCGACCTCGACGACAACGCCGCTGCGCCGGCCAAGGATTCGAACCGGACACCGAGGGCTTCGCCGCGCAAGAAGCAACGCGTCGAAGAGGGCGAGTCGGCTCTCGATCTTGCGGATGAGGATCGAACTGGTTCGCTCTCGAAGGGCCCTTTGGCGGTGTTCGACAACGCCTCGACCGGTCCGGTCTCGGCGCCGACAGCGACGCAATCGCAGTCGCTCGGTGCGACCGAAGAAGAGGAGATGCTCGCTGCGAACGGCAAGACAAAATGGAGCAAAAACACGGTCAAGGCCATCACGGTGCTCAACGACGAGCTGCAAGGCGACGACGAAGCGACGCTCGAGTTCTCGCATGTCGCGCAGCAGGTGACCAAGAAGGCGGCGGCGTCCTTCTTCTTCGAGTTGCTCGTGCTGTCGACGCGCGACTGCGTCAAGATTGAGCAGCCCAAGTCGTTTGGTGAAATTAAAGTGCAGGCAAGGGAGAAGCTGTGGCAGGTCGCGGCTGAGGTGGCGGCATATTAGAGCGAGGGTGATGAGATAGTATTGTATTTGGAGGTCCACTCCGTGCTTCGATCTAGTGATATCCCCACCCCTCATGTATTCAACTTGTACTCTAATTAGCTCTCTTTGTATGCGTTGTGATTTGAATTATGGGTGATGGGTTTCTATCCATCCAGATGAACAGTCAACCCCTTTAGTGCGAAAGCGATTGTGACGATCGAATGAGCGGGTGCCCATTCGCAGACGCGCCTGAGTCATCTGAGCCTCGTACCCTCCCGTTGCCTCCCCTTGCCTCCCGCTGCACTCGCGAGCTCTCGCGAGCACTCTCGACCACGCGTCACTGTTCGCCCCCGCCCCCCGCCCCCCCTCTCCTGCTGCCTCCTGCTCAGCTACCCCTGTGCACCGGCCGATCACCGACCCTTCAGTCCCGTCCGACCAGCTCAACAGCTCATCACTCGCATCGAAGTGAGCTCTCCCCCCTTCCTCACCTTTCCTCATTTGATCTTGTACCATCATCACCTACTACCGACGTGAGAACACCTGCCCGATTCACTTCGATCGCGGCTGATAGCCACCCGCTCTCACGCCTCTCCGGGCGCTTGTGACGATGCCTTCCCTCCACGATACGAGGGTGTTGGAGAACTTGATCAAGGCGGAGAAGAATGCCGAGAATTCGTACGTGCCTTTCTCACTCTATCTTGGAGGTTGTGAGGTGACCGGTCGTCGGGTGGTCGGTCCGGGATCGGATCGGATCCTCGTATGGCTGGCAAGTTGCCAGGCAGGTCGGGACGGACACCCACGCGCGTCATCGGTCTCGGTGCGCGGCGGCGGGTCTCGTGAAGGGTCTGAGGGGAGTGCACAGAGTAGACGAAAGGAATCTTTGAGCTGACATGGCATTCCTCCATTGCACTCTTCCCATCGTGTCGCCGCCGCCGCCGCCGCCTGGACTCAGCTTCAAGGCCTACACCAAGGACGCTGCGAGTGCCGCTTCGGCGTTGAGCGCGTGGAGCGTCGCCGATTCGGGCGATACACAGGACATCATGGCAAGTCTTCAATCTTTCATTCGTCAGACTGGGGAGTAGCAGGCTCGAGTCTGGACGTGGTCGCGTCGGTGGCGAGATTTGGTCGAGGTGATGGGCTCGTCACACTTGGCGAATTGGGACCCGTGATCGAGACCCGCGATCCAGAGGCCGAGGCAGTCGTCACAAGGACCCTCGTGCGGCGTTATCTCCCGGAAGAGGGTCAAAGACGAGGTGGTCATTTTGTGTTACACTCGGGCGTCTCGCCCGAGTTTTATGTCGCCAACATTTTCTCAGCCAGTCAGCCACACCTGGCCCCCACATCTCTTTCTCAAGATCGACACTGGCTAGCCCGCTCGTCCTCACTTTTGCTTCCTTTTCTCCTCACAGGACGTCTCCATTCGTATATCCCAACTTGCCTCGGCCGTAACGGAATCGCGACGTGCGCACGCGACGGCCCTACACATCTACCGAGTCTCACTCAAGGACGTGCTCGCGCGCGAACAGGCGCTGAAGACCGTCGTGCGAGATCGAGAAATCCTCGTTGGCAAGTTGATGAAGTTGGGCAACAAGAAGCCCAACGACTCGGCGTTGCATAGTCACCAGGCCAAGCTGGACGATGCGCAGAGGGAGTTGACCGCGTGCGAGAGTGAGTCCGCGAGATTTTGGGCTCACCTGGCCGACGTGAACGGGTTGACTGATCGTTTATTCTTGCTCTGGCAGCCTATCTTCAGGACGAGGAGATTGCACTTAGTCATGCCAAGCGTCAGACCTTCCGAGTGGCTTTGGCAGAGCGAATGGTCAGCCTGGGCGAACTCGGGCGAGTGATGGATGAGAGTGCACACGAGAGCCACGGCCTCCTGGTTGCGTTGGGGCAGGACGGAGAAGGCGACGCACCTCGTGAGTTGTGGCAGAAGATGGCAACCTGGACCTCCAGCCCTGGAGCTGACGCCTCGTGACGGTTCATTGTGGCTTCACAGACTTTAGTCGGTTCGAGAACCGTGACGACGTATCCATTGCCAGCGACTCTATAACCCCTTCTCATTCGGCGTCACAGGCCATGTCTCGATCGTCGTCCTCATCATCTCTCGAGGATCAGATCGTCGAACAAGGCATGCTTCGCCCCTCGAGTCGAGCCCACGCAAATGCGAGCACCGCAGTGGAGAGGGCGGCTTCGCCGCATCGCGCCAAGTCGCCCACGTTTGCACTTGGACCCATCGCTAGTGGTGCTCCTCCGGATCGACTCGTCTCCAGGCAACCGACCGTTCGCGCATCCGCGCCACCGACACCTCGTCCCATCCTTGGACCGGTCCCTACCGCTCCCCGACCGGTCTCGGCCTACCTCGCTGAACAGGCCGCTGCGGCTACGGCTTTGCCAACTTTCGAGATCCCGAAAGCTCCGACGAACGTTGCGACTCGCCGCCCGACTGACGATTCGTCTGACGAGGAGGAGACGCATGGTTTCGTCGCTCACCAGAACGGTCTGGCCCGTACACAACGCTCGGCTCACTACCCTAACGATATGCCGACTTCGACGTCGTACGTGGCGAATCGATTGCAGCGACATGCGCCGCCAAGCGATACGAGTTCGCTTGTCGGTGGTTCCAAAGTCAGCAAGCGTCGTGGATCCATTTTTGGAGGGCTCGCAGCGCTGTTCAAGAAGAAGGAGCGCCGCGTCGACGATTTGGCGGCGAGGTCCGCCGTCATGGGTAGCAATTCGTGGGACACGCGCATCGATCGCAACGTCTTTGTCGCGCCGAAGGGGGCGAGCAGTGGGCGAGCGGCATCGGTTGCGCCGAGTCGTCTCCGCCCAGGCAACGACTCTTCCGACGACGAACCGACGCAGAGGAATTTGGTGCGCGTCGTCAACGATCCCAAGATGCGTGCCAAGGCCATGAGCGATCTCGGTCGCTCCAGGGCGGCGAGTCTGCATACTGTGACGACCACAACAGTCAAGAAGAAGAAGACGACCAAACGCGCCAGCAAGGCCGCAAGTGATTTCGGCACGGTCTCGCCCTCAACGATGCCCATCAACTACCCGAACCAGTCCTTCCTCGCTCGACCTGTTCCCACCGTGATAAGTCCTCCAGCTGAGGAGACACCTATCAAGAAGAAGAAGAAGAAGAAGGCGTCGTCGGGTGAAGGGGCCGCTACGATCGTGCTTTCCGCAGAGAAACTCGGCATCCCCACCAATGCAGAATCCTCAACGGCGACGCGACCGAGCAAGCTGTCGAGGAGCAACACTGTGATGTCCAATGCGACGGTCGCGACGGCGACGACTCGTACGGTCAAGAAGAAGAAGAAGAAGGTCGTAGAAGAAGGCGCCCCTGCTGTTCCCGCGGTTCCTTCGACTGCGAAGATTCAACCTGTGCCCACGGCGACCGACCTCGCGGCTTCGTTACCGTCTGCTCGTGGTACCGTGTACGACACTCTTACCTCGCCCTTGCCTCTGCCGAATGGGACGCCGTCTCCTCGCCCCAGCTCACCGGCTCCGGTCGATGCGGCACCAAAGGCGAACAAGATTCCCAGAGGGCTAGCCGAGGCCGGGAAACGCACCAAGAAGGAATCGGCTTTGCACGGCAACGGAACCTGGGTTAGCCACCCGAGCACCGCGACGGTCTTGCCGAAGAAGGCTGGTCACGCAGGAGAGAGCCAGGAAAGCATGATGAGCGTCGTTGATCGTGCCGAGGCCGAAGCTGTTGCTGAGCCTTCGCGCAAATATGGCTCGGCGACGGCAACGACGATGCAACGCGACGTGTCGAGTTCGGGGACGCCGGGCGCACTTGCCAAGAGGAAGTCGGTGCGATTGACCGAGGATCAGCCTTCGCCGTCGGCACACCAGGCCATGTCCTCGCCTGCTTCTTCCATCCGATCAGGTCAAGGAGCCGCGCCACGCCATGGCATTCTCCTCAACAGCAACCCTCCAAACGGGCATGCGCAAGGCGGGTCGGATGTTGGCGCCTCAAGCACGTGGAGCACTCGAGTTCCTCCTTCGCGAACGGTCGATGACAGTTCTGACGAGGACGAAGATGCGGTCGCTTACAAAAAGGCCCGCAAGGCCTTCTCGAAAGCCCTCAAAGATAAGGGCAAGGGCAAGGCCGTGGAACAGTGATCTCAAGTAGAGCTCATTGAGTCGGAAAGATCTGTCATCGCCGCTTTTCGCTTCGTCGTGCCCGTCCAGTTATATACGACCCAAGTATTTTCCCCTCCCTTCCCTCATATTGTTGCTTCCCTCCCGACCATCCTTTTGCTTTCCCAAACTGTATATCCTACCTTTGATCACCCAACCCGTCCTACTAGAATGCTTGACCTAAATATCCCTAATCATACCGTTTTGCTTCGCCTCAGTCATCGACCCTCCTTTTTCTCTGGGTGTTCTGGCTTTGTGTCAGCCCATATGGACACGGGGCGCCGCGTGGATCCTACAACCTACCTACCTACCTACTAAAGGTGCATTTGTTCTCAGCTGGACTATCCTTATCAACATGAAATCAACTCGCTCGCTCCTCTGAAAGTCACAGACACTGGGTGCTTGAGCAAAGGTATTGTTTGCGGCCCACTTGGGGGTTCGGAAATAAGGTAACAGAACGAAGAGAACAGACTACAAAAGCTATGCTGCCCTCGACACAAAGAGTCGCAGATGAGTAGGAATGACGGCAAAGGGCAGAGGACGATCAAAAGGGTGGGTAGGGTCAACCGTGGCTGCCGTGCAAATTGGTAGGACTACGCAAGCCTTGCTTGGGTTTGTAGTTCGCACAAATTGGAGGGCTGGGTCCGGAGGTATACGAAGGAACAAGAAGGAGAAGCGGTAGATAGAAGAGTCCCTATTACTCAGGCCGTATGTAGCCATTCGGAAGGTTGATCTCCTGCCAAGGGTGATAACTCGCTTCGGGCATGTACGCCGGACCCGCAGCGTACATGACCGGAAAAGGGGCGGTAGGGGAGTGTTGCGCGGGCTCGCACGATGCTGAACGATGGTCGGGGAAGAGGAGATGTAGGTGTTGAGGGGCGAAGGAAAGGGACCGGGCCATGCTTGCTTGGAGGACGGGTTGTAGGCACGGGTCGGCGTGGAAGTATCGAGCCGTTGTTGAGGTCTCGCAGGGGATGGGCTGCTGCGGCGCAGACGTCGGCACGTACCACGTGCGTTGTTGGTGATTCGTGGAGACCTCGTACATCGAGAGATACTCGTAGGCTTCCTCGTCTTCTCGATGGGTTTCGGAAGATGATATATCGTAGTACGATTGGGAGTAAGTTGACCTCGACGACAACGCGCCCGAACCCCTTGCATCTTCGAAGGACGCTGAATGCCTCCCACCACCGAGACCATTGTATTCATCTATGATCCATCTTGAGGTTTTCTGCGCCGACACTTCCGATACTAGAGTATCTTCGGGGTTTAGATCCGGTGTCGGAACCATGGTGGGGTCGGATGGAAGTTGGGCCTGCTGTTCAGGGGTCGGCGCTTCAAGCTGTGGCGCGGTCGATCGTCGCTCTTTGCGCTTCGAAGAGGAGACGCGCCGACCGGAGCGCGCTGGTGTACCGCCGCTTTTGAGTTTGCGTGTAGGTTGGTAAGAATAATCTATTTTATGCAATCAAAGGTTAGGGTGTCAGCGAATGAACGAAGACAGGCGCTGATACCAGGATCGAGCTGCGTGTCCACATTGCGCGCCAACAGCGGCCAACAATGTAGCTAGGCCGACTTGCCTGGGTACGCCAACAGCAATGCTTTGGCCTTATCTTGGGCGAGCTTGACGTAACGTGCTCGTACCTCTACGGATTCGGCGCGCCATTCACTCGCGATGAGTTTGGCTAGTACGCAGGGAGCGAGAAGTGAAAGCCATCGTCAGTTTGAGCAAATGATCCATGAGTCCGGAGGGCGGTGAGCAGTCCAGCAAGCTAGCTCGAAAATCGCGTCAATCCCATATGAGACGGTCTCAACGGTCCCGAGCAATTACGTCCCGAGCATTTGCTCCGTGGCATAATTCAACGGTGGCTCGAGAACTCACAGATCGCAGCTTGCGGAAGTGGGGGAGCGCCCTCGGCCCGCATCGCTTTGAAGCGAGCCGTTCTGTAGCAGATCCATGCGTTTGGTGGTCGTTTGGGAGCCAAAGCGTTGGGTTTTTCAACCTCTGGTTGAGAGTTGGAGCGGCAAGGGTCGGCCGACCTCGAAGGATCTTGTTGCGAGAACCACCCGCTGCTTGGAACGCTCGGCAATGGGTCCGAGGCCGTCGGTGATCGCGCTCGTGAGGGCTCCGACTCCACCAGTGTCACTGGACTGGACATTGCCCGCACGGGTTTCGTAGGGTACGAGGCAGCAGAAGTCGAACACGGTACGCGATTGTACCATGCCGATGCTGACATGGACGCGTGCGGATCGTCTTGATGGGCATAGTTGCCACGCTGGCCAAATGAGATCAAGGTGGCTGCGGCGCCCGATTCGTGTCGCCTCGGCACGAGCACGTCGTCATCGGACAGCAGCGGCCCGTGCCCGGCGGAGGAAATGGGTGGGTGATATGTGGAGTATGCCGAAGAGTGGTTGGAGAATTTTGAGTCGCACTCCCGCTCACTTGCATGCATTGCGGAAGGTTGCATGCCCGCCGAGAGGGGTCGTGGCGATTGAGCCGAGTCTGACTGTGGCGGACGCGCGTACCCCGTCGGCTCGCTGCAGCCGGCTATGGTGTCGAAAGCCTTGGGCGTTGTCGCTGCTCTGCTGGCAGTCATCGCCAAACTCGACCCGTGCTCCATCGGCGTCGACGGTGGATGGTGTGCGGAGGTAAAGGGACAGCCAGGTAGGTACTAGGCACCACAACCTAGAGTATGCCTGCCCGCCAAGAGTCTCCGCACATGTAGATCGCCATCTCACATAAGCGATCGAGATGGCCTAATCAGAATCAGCCGCGCGTGGCCCTCAAGGGCCCCCACGTCGGAGTTTTTCATTCATCCCAATAGCCGAAACTCTCCATCCCTATAGCCGAGGCTCCGACTCGACCAGCTTTGGCACTGGCAGTAACCTAGCTACGCCTTGACAGTCTCTCAGGAGTCAGGTGCTCTCAGGTGCTGGTCCAGGCACCCCGCTATGTCCGCTCCGAGATCGCAGGTGAGTCACAGGTAGTAGGTCGCAGGTACCTGTGTGTTGATAAATTACGCGAAGTAGTCATTCTTGTTGGAACCATCAAAGCCTACCCCAACGTTTGGCGCTCGAAATAGTATTTGACTAGGTGCCCCTGATGTAAGGGAATGTCTTACAGCCTTGTAAGTAGCCGCCTATCGTGTTCTAGGTACGATTTGCTTTTAGTCTAAGCGGTCGAGAACGACAGATTGTAATCATTGTAATCATGTCCATCAGAGAAGCATACCTTACACGACAGGCGGGAGTCTGAGTCGGAGTGAGGTCCACAGTATCTACCACAAGCATATCTTGACGGGGACAACGCTACGGTCGAAAAGAGCCTACATTATCCATTTAGTTTAATCCACGTCAAGCAAGACCGTGTATACTATAACAGGCATGTAGAGGCTCAGAGTGATGCTCAAGAATTCCGTGCCTGATCGGGGCGATCTCCAAAAACCGCCCGCCCACGAAAAGCTTCGAAACGAACAATGAGGTGCGGTTTGGCAGACCCCCGCGGACCTACCTACCTACCTAACCTATCTGTCAGAGCACCTACTGTTGCAGTGGGCATTAATGCCCGAGTAGTGACTGCCATAATGTCTTGGTGTCTACAATCACCTATCTACCTACCCTCCCATATGCCCGTCCCGGCTCGTATCCTCCGGCGTTGGACTTCATTCACTTCAAGCTTTTTTCGCGCCAGCCGAATGGCTCGATCCAGATTCCAGGCCCTCGTAGGTTATAGAAATCCTACAGCTTTGATATCAACAGACCGTTCCGAGCGTGCGATTATACATCACTTCTAAACACAATCAGACCCAGAATCTCAGTTTGCATGAAGCGAGCTACGTCTCCAACCGTAACATACATAATGTTTGCAATATCACCGACGCAGTATCGGCATCGCTCTGATGGCGCCACCCCCGCCGGCACCACTCGTGCCGGTCGCGGGGGATTCTTTGCTTCTGCCCGCGCCCCTCCGCGGATTTGAAATCGACCGCCCCGCTGGGCGTCGCTCACTTGCTGCTGCGCCCAAGGCGAAACGCTCGATGTTCATCTGCTTGGTCGCGCCTGTCAACACTTTTGCTTTTGATGTCGGCTTGGTAGCATTGGTGGCGGAGACACGAGCTTTCGCTCGATCCGGTTTCCTAGGAGGGCGAGATGGAAGGTGTGACGTCAGTTTGGTGCTACGTAATTCGAGGCGCAGTGAACATGCGACGCTATGGGACATACGTTAGAGGTTCCTTGCTTGAAACAGCAGTCAATGTTCCACACGATGTAGACGCCATCGATTTCGACTTGCTCGGGCCCGCCGGAGCCCCCGGCCTTGCTCGGGCAGCGCGAGCGAGCGAGCAGACTTTTCGACACCCACTCTCAAGGTACCATTCGAAGAGCTCTTCGTTCTCGCAACCCGGGATCCTGTTGTGAGCAGAAACACCGAGTCAGCAGACGATCGAGGTAGTGCACAAGTAGCATAAGACTAACAATGCTAGTTCGGCGCGGCTGCAAGGTAGATTAGCGGCCACTCGCTGCAAAGCGTCGTCGCTAATGATTTGACTCTCTTCAGAGTCTTCAGCTAGAGCGGTCTGTGTCACGGAAAATATGACCCAAACGTTAGATTGTATAATCACTCGTCGAAAAAGCAGCGATCACTCACCTCAGCTCGAAGGTTGATTAACTGAGCAAGCACGGCGTCAATGTCCGACGCATAGGTAGCGCCGACGATGTGCTTGGGTGCCCAAGCGCTCGCTACCGGCGACGTAAGGTTTTGAATCTCGTCGTACATATTGGCGTCACGTCCAGCCCCAGGAGCATAATTGGCATAGTCGTCGCCGCTGTCCTCGTCTTCGAGATCGTCTACGAAATCGTTGCTGTACTTGGCGGCGATGGGTTTCTGAGCTTTGGCAGCGGTGGAAGTCGTCGTCGTCGTCGTAGCACGTTTGTGTGATGTCGAAGACATGCCCATCTCGAGTTTGCGCGAGCCGGACAACAGTTCGCGTGCCTTGGGTCCGACGGTGACGTAGGCATTCGTGAAGCCGAGGGCATTGCGCTCAAAGCGTTCACCGAGCGCCGATTCGGAAGCGAGTAGTTGGAACAGTCGTTCGACATCACCGCGGTCCATCTTGGCCCCTTTCCCGGCGTACGGCAGTTGGTCGTGACCTTTCGCCGTAATCTATGAAGACAGCCACCGTATCAGCACTGTGAGTCGTGTCTACCCGTCGTCTCCAAACTCACCTTTGCAATCTTACTCCCTCGAAAGACATCGATGGCATACAACATGGTCACGCCCTTCTCCCTCTCGATACTCTGAACGAGTCGAATCGCATCCTGTGCGATCTCAGTCACGTCTCTCTTCTCAACGTTGCGCGCGGCGAGGCAATTGTCGCACGTCTTGTGGCACATCTCGGCGGTGAAATCGTTGTCGCCAAAGTAGCGCAATACCTGCACGCGCCGGCAGTCCGTCTCATTCATGCAGTACTGGACGACGCGGCGCACGTTGGCGCGGTTATTCTCCTTTTGCTCGACCGTGCCTTCGCCTTCGTCGATCAGTCGGTTGATGAGCTTGGTGTCGCCATACGCGAAGAAGAGGATGCACGTCGACGTCACACCATCCCGACCGGCTCGACCCGTCTCCTGCTCGCCAGCACTCGCGGATACCATCAGTACCATTTTCGTGGAACACCGAGGTGATCGTGGGCTTACCTGATAGTAGGCCTCTAGACTTTGGGATAGCGAGTAATGGATGACGTATCGAACATCGGGTTTGTCGATGCCCATTCCGAATCTGCAACCAGTGCGCGAGGTTTTGAAGTTCGTCAGATAAGTTCTGGCAAAGATACGGACATGACTGAAACACTTACGCGATAGTGGCACAAATGACGTGAAACTCGTTGTGCTGCCACCCCTCTTGTATCCTGAGGCGGTCGTCTTTGTTCATACCCTGAGTGCAGCGCCGTCAAACACTAGAGTCAGCTTCCGCATTCCGAGCAGCGAGAACTGTGTGTACTTACAGCATGGTAATGCTGTGCCCCGATCTGATAGCGATTCCTCAACGTCTTGGCCGTATCCTCACATTGCTTCTTGCTCATACAATATATGATCCCACACTTGCCCGAGAAATTGGTCCGGATCAAAGTCGCAATATCATTGATAACGCCTTTACCCTTGGGTCGGACCTCGTAGCGCAGGTTCTTGCGATTGAAGGATTGCGTTAGGACTAGGGGTGATTGCATGCGTAGGTTGGACATGACGTCGTTCTTGACGCGGTCGTTCGCTGTAGCCGTCAGGGCGATCATTGGGACGCGCGGGAAGTCCTTCTTAAGGGAGCCCATCTCTTTGTAGTCCGGCCCTGTGATCACGCAAAGCCGCCGATGTAAGTTTGTAGCACGGCGATCGCTCACTTTGTATAAATGACTTACTGAAGTCGTGTCCCCATGAGCTGACGCAATGTGCTTCATCTATGACGAATCGCGCCAATTGCTCGCGGCGAGAGAGCTCGCGCAGCACGCTGCGAAAGGCGTCGCTCTTGACAATCTGGAAATCATGTCGTAAGATGGGAGCGTCAGCTTTGAGTTCAAACTCAACATTCTCCAGAAAGGTAATACTTGCCTGCTCAGGAGTGACATAGGCCAAACAGGCGAGCGGAGGGTCGGAGCGGATAGCGTCCATTGCAAACTTGCGATCGGCAGCCGCCATCGTCGAGTTGAGAAAGACGACCGGGATCTGAAAGGGGTGGAAGGACGCGGATCAGCACACACACAAATCTTACGGAGTGTAATTTGACACTCACGTCTTTTTCTATGAGCGCATTGGTCTGATCCGAGATCAAACTCAAAAGAGGGGAGACGACAATGGTAACACCTTTCGTCCTGCCCGTCGAAATGACCGCGGGCAGTTGGAAGCACAAACTCTTGCCCCCTCCTGTGGGCAGCAAGACAAATACGTCTTTTCCTGCTAGCGTCGCATTGATCGCTTCCTCTTGGTTTGCTCGGAACCCCGTCAGGCCAAAGCGTTGACGCAGAGCCTTGGCGACGTCACGGGACCACGGATGGTTCAACCTCGGAGCCACGATCGCTAGCGCCGGATCTACATCGCTTTTATCACCCGCCGGCGCTGCACGACCAGTTCGTCGACTAGTGGTGGACTCGACGAACAGCATGTCATCATCGTCATCAAGCGTCAACGGCTCGTCGAAGTTGATTCCCGCGAAGTCGTCTTCGATCACGATCGTCTTGCTTGTCGAAGCGATCGATCCGCCAGGGGCGGGCTGTAGATTGAGGCGAGAAGTGGGAGCGACGCGACCGGGGGCTGGTGCAGGTGGCTTGTACGGTCCAGCAAGACTATCACCAGCTGGTTGGCCTTGAATGGAAGGGGGCTTTGTTACAGCGTCCGAAGAAAGAGGGGCTGACGGGAGGACGAGTATGGGGCGGGATACAGACGCAGTCGTCGGGGTCGGCATCGCGGCGGGGGCGGGGGCGGGGACAGGGGCAATGTTCGTGGCTGGGTTCGGAGCAGGCCTGAAAGAGGTGACCTTGGCTGCCGCAGGTCGAGGAGCATGAATCTTGGAGGTCGCACTGTTGAGGGAGCTACACGATCCACTACTGTTGGGCATGGATGGGCCCGACACGACGTCCGTCCCGACTGATAGCCGCGGCTGGGGCTGCGGTGGAGGCGGCTGCACGATCGTAGGGTCTGATAGAGATAGAGATGGGAGCGGTGTGGTCGAAACATTGGGAACCACTTCGATTCCTGACCGTGCAGAAGCTCTTGTGGAACGAGCTGCATCGGTTGAATGGTTCGAACTCGTCCCGAGGGTGGTGGGCGCCGGCGAAGCGACAGCCCTCGGCGTCGTCACTCCCGTCACCCCAGCTTGGGCTCGTAGATCATTAATGCGGCTGTTGACGTAGACGAGCTGGTGTTCGACGAAGCCTCGATCGCTACCTGTCACACTGACCCCCATCGCGTTCGTACGAATGTCGATCAGCTCATTGAGCAAACTCGCGCGCTTCTCCAGCATCAGCTGCAGCTGCGACAACGATCTCCCGCGAGCGAGCAACGTCGCACGCTGTTCCTGCGTCTTTTCGGCGACATAGTTGAGGTTGTTGCGTAGCATCGGCTCGTCCGAGCCCGACTCGGTGAAGGTCGCCCCCGAATTGAGCAGCTCGAGGCACTCCTCAAGAAGTGCGATGCGTCGGTTCGTGAGGCGCACGAGATCGCGTTCGACAATCTCGAAGACTGGCTCATTCGAGACCGAGGTGACGGGTGCTGCTCCCGAAGAGGATCCAGGGGCCATCTTGGCGCGTTCAGCCTTTGTCGCGGCTTCGACGAGTCGATGCCGATGCGCCTTCTCGCTCGCCGTCGATGGCGTCGGGATGTCGGCTTCGGACGTCAACGGCTCGCATTCCTCGCCCTCGGAATCACAGATGATGGGCTCATCGAACGTCGGCGTCGGTGCAACGAGCTCGAAGCCGTGCATCTGCAGCTGCGTCTCGTGGTTCGTGCGATCGCCGGCGCCGTAGCCCGAATCGAGCGACGCGCGGGACCTTTTCGATGCCGACGGTCGAAAGGGGTCATGGTTCTCGTCGGCGGGTTGGATCTCGTCCGATTCGAGCTGAAGCTGGGCTGGATCATTTTGCGATCGCTTCTCACCCCTCGACGAGCGTTGTCGAGAAGGTGGAGGGGGAGATGATAATCGGGAGGGTGTCGCGGTCATGCCAACCTTGGAACTCGTTGACGGTCTTGGGGCCGGTGGTGGTGGTGCCGGCGTCGCCACCCCGTCGTTACCTGGCGCCGGCGCTGCGGATGGACGCGAGGCGACGAAGTGAGGCGAGGCGGTGGAATGGGCGGTGTGTGAGGAGTTCGACGACTTGTGTCGCCCCAGTATTATGGGGGGCAAAGAAGCATGCACCGTCTTGGCCTGAGGCGTAGAGGAAGACGTTGTCGAGGTTGACGTGATCACGTGAGCTCGACCGTGGCTCGTCGCGACGGGTTCGTCGAGTGGCTGTGCGTGAGCTCGCTTGCTGATCGACGCGACTGTGCACAGAGTCAAGAGTGGGTATGGGATGAGTGGTGGAAGCCAAAAAGGCGTGGACGTGGGTCGCACGGCTGATCGAGGCTCTACCTCTGCCGCAGCTGGGGGGCCCAACGATGAACCGACCTGGGTTGTTGTGGTAGCACGCCGCGGCGGTACTGGAAGCAGGCTCAGGCTCAGGCTTGACCAACCAATTCGTCGTGGTAGAGGGTGTGGCACGTGCCTTGCCCTTGGGATCGACGACGATGGCTGCTGCAGTGGCGGCAGCGCTCTTGTGCACCCGACTTGTTTGGCCACCACTTCTCGCGCTGGTCGTGGTCGTGGTCGTGGTCGTGGTCGTACGCGAGTCAGCTCGAGCCAGCTGGGCAGGCGGGGTTAGCGTGTGGGATGATGCCTTGGTGAGTGGAGCCGTTGGTGCTGAAGTACCGGCCGCAGGTGCGAACCTGAATCTCGATGATGAGGCCATGGATTTGCACCGAGTCCGCGAACCGGAGGGGTGGTGCCAGTGGAGAAGGTCAAGATCACGTAGGCCCGACGCGCGCGCGCGATCATGATGCATGATACTCGACCTCAAAACTTAAAGCTCAGTTGAAGCTCTGAGACTCCGAGTCTCCGAATTGAGATTGCGCCGGTTTGTCCCCAACAAAGTTCAGCAGTAGGTCAGTCTTCCCGTTGCATTGGGTGACAAAACGTGACAACTGATTCAGAGTACAATGCCACGAGTGATTACACGTGCAGAGTGCTCACGTGTCTAAGTCTTGTTGAAGTTGGTCATCTGTGCATCGTTAGCGCGGGTGACGTGATGTCAAACGGGACTGAGAATTTGCCAATACAAGACGAGCTTTTGGCTGTCTGTAACCTCGAGCCAAGCTAGTCAGTGCAAGCAGGCGCCAATCAAGCCATCATCGCACTGCCATTGCGCGCGCGCGCTTGCACGGCAGTCAGGGCACTGTCAGCCTCTGTCAGCACTGTCAGGGCTGCGCACGGACGCTCGCTGACGCTCGCTGCAGCTCGCTGCTGCCGCCCAGCCAGTTGGGCTCCTCTGCTCGGGTTGCCCTCCGCCGTCCCCCTTGCCCCACTCGGTTTATAAAGTCACCGACCGACAGCAGGCCTTACTTTCGCATTGCCTCCGGATCTCTGCACGGTGATCCCTTGCCTCCGTCACTGCCCACCCAGCGACTCACGGGCATCGACGTTTGGACGTGACTCCCCGACCCCGTGCAGTGCCGGCCATCGACTGCCGACCACAACAAGCTCACCAGCTCCAGTTTCTGGCAGCCCGCGGCAGCACGCGCGGCAGCCCCCGTGACCGCCGCGGACTTTCCGATCCGAACCAGCCAAGCGCTCCGCAAGCCAGTCGGCAGCAAAGCGTTCCCCCGCCTACGTCGTCCTCTACGCCCACCGACGTTGACGGTGCTGCGACCATGTCGGGCAACATGCCAGGAGCGTTGCCGTCGTCGGCGTCGCAGCATTCCAACTCGTCCAGCCAGAGCAAGCCGGCGCCTCTCTCGCTCGAACAGAGTCGCCAAGTCGCTCGCACCCACTTTGACGCGCTCAAGGGGTGGTTGCAGCGGCAGGGCGCTCTTGCCAACGCATGGACCAGATCGTATGTCCTATGTCCCTGCCCTCCCTGGGCTGAGATGTTTCCTGCCCTCTCGGCCGAACTGACGCATGCCCCCACTCGCTCCGGCTCTCCTTTGACCTCACCATCCCATTCCACCAGCAATGCCCGCGAGAAGTTGACTCGCTTGACTCGACAGCAGTTCCAGGAATTATCGACCGACGTCTACGATGAACTCGTCCGTAGATCCGACGAAGGCGCAGGTCAGTCGATGAGCAAGTCCCGGGCTGCCTCGAAAGTCGAACTGACGCGGGCGACTTCGGATTGGGGACACCTTTCGGCTTCTCATCCCAATCTCTCCAGATCCGTTCCTTGCCGTTCGCAACGACTTTCACCCCAAGCGGAATCAAGCACGACAAAAACTCGCAACTCTACCCCTCCAAAGGTTCAAGGACCTCGCCAGTGACGTCTACTATGAGCTCGATCGGCGATATCCCGAATTCAACGAGGACTCCGTGAGTGGGCCGGTGACAGGCAGCGTTGCAGACCCAGACTGACCCTTTCCCCGTTTCAACAGCCATCGCAGCCGTCTTCAAGTGGTGGCTCCCATCTCCCTCGATCCGACTCGGTCTCCCGCTCCACGAGCGCTGCCAGTTCGTCGGCCCCACTCCAAGGGACCTCGCCCATTCCCCCCACCCCGACCAACCTCGCGCAACAACGACGTGCACCCACACCACTCGGTCTCAGTCAAAACTCGTCCAACGACGTCGTTGTCCCCAACAAGAGCACACTCGTCATCGAGGAATCGGCCAAATCACCCGCGCTCGGAGGCAGCAACCAACTCGAATCCTCCACCCCCTCCTCTGCTTTTGGTAGCTTGACACAACATGCTTCGGCCCAAATCTCGAGCGTCGCTTCCGTCCCTGGTGCGAGCCCCTCATTCTCGAGTGGGGCCCGGATGGTACCCAATGATTATGGCCAGGATGCGAATCGGCAACAGAGCCCGCCGAATAGACCTGGGCATGCGGCACAGGCGAGCGAAGCGTCGTCGGTAGGGACGAGATTCATCGGAGGCTACGGAACCAGTTCGAGCAACGACTCTTCCAATCGACGCAACAGCGTGAGTTTCTGAGGTGGATGGTACATCTAGGGGACGAGCTTAACTGACGCTTTTCGGACATGCAGTGGGACCACGAAGCGAAGGAGAAGCTCAAGGCGGACTACGAGTACAAGCTCACGATGCTGCAAAGCCGGATCGGCGAACTCGAACGCGAAGTCGATGGGGCAAGAGGTGATCTCAAGGTGCGGAGGCATTCTGCCTGTGAAGTCTCTACCGAAATCACAATCCCTGATCACCATCATCTTTGGAAACCCAACAGACACGAAGCATCGAACAGGCCCGATTACGCGATCTCGAGGATCAGCTCCGAAGCCACCGAGATCGGAATGAGTCCCAGTCCCTTGACATTCGAAATTTACGTTCGGAGCTCGATCGGCTGAGCAACGAAGCGGCCACGCAGGCGCGCGGCGACCATGACCGTGCGGCCTCTGATGACCTGGCGAACGAGTTGAGGGCCGAGGTTGGCTCCCTCGTAGATGAACTAAGGGAGGTGAATGCCAAATACGAGGATGCGGTCGAGGGGTTGAACAGGGAACGACAGGCGAGGGAAAAGGTCGAGGACGATGCGAGGATGTGGAAGAAGAAGTATGAGCAGACCAAGACGGAGCTCAGGAACTTGAAAGGTGCGATTGCCGCCCGTTGCCGCTGGCCGCTGCGTGATGAAACTTGCTGATTCTCTGATACTCCTCATATAGCCACCTCGCAACTGTTCACGGCGACAATCAAAGTCGACAACGACAGCTTCATGCCGGCCTCGCCCGATGGATTGCTGGCCGACGTCCACATCTCCGAGTTCCAAACATCCATTGACGATCTGCTCGACGCTGCCCGTTCGAAAGAGCCTTCTTCAGTGCTCACCGCCGCAAGAGCTATCGTTGCCGCGGTTGAGAAGATCGACAGCGATGTGCAGGCGATCGACCCGCGACGGATCTCGGCCTTGCCTCCTAGCGAGCAGGACGCTCTGGCGCAGACCAAGGACAACATTGGCGCAACTTTATCGAACTTGATGACGGCGAGCAAGAATCATGCGATGTCATTTGGCGTCTCGCCCGTCTCCCTCGTTGATGCCGCGGCCTCGCACGTTTCGACGAGCGTCGTCGAGCTGGTGAGGATTCTCAAGATTCGACGAACGGTCAGTGGTTCTTCGGGTGGCCGAGGCCTCCCTTCCTCGTCGTCAAACGTCACCAGAGGCGCAGCAGGCGGCTTCGAGCCGATGCCGAGTCTGAGTGAATCACCGGACGTCTCGAACGCCCCTCCCCCACCGGCGAAACAGAATGGTGGAACGACTGTCGGCTCGTCCTGGACGGGCGGCATGAACAGCGTCAAGAACGTCTTGGGCAACTTTTCGTTGAACCGTGCGGCCTCGACGACACAACAGCAGCAGCAACAGCAAGCGCCGGCGCCGGCGAGCTCGGCCGCTCCGGAGCGAGATTCGAGAGAAGGGGGGATGTTGCCTTCGTCTTCGTCTTTGGGGTCGCTTAGCTTTGCTCGAACGCCGCCACCCGCATCTTCGCATGGCTTTGGAGGGAAAGCCGAGCCGAATTCGTGGGAACAACAGATCGTACGGGGTGGGGCGCCGTCGGCTTCGTCTTCGGACTATCGACAACGCGACCCTCAGACGGCATCACCGACCTATGGGGGCACCTCGAACGCGCCGATGCCGAATGCGTACGGTCAACCCTCGCAACACGACGATCGATTCGCCTCGCCACAACCAACGGCTTACAACGGCAGCGACCTCGTCTCCCCCAACAGCGACTACGGGGGAGGGTGTCGGGACTTTAGGGACGATAGTGCGCATCAGCAGCAACAACATGGGAGGGGGAGCTACGATGCGCGCGACTCGTACGGTGATCAGATGGGGCAGTTTCGACAGGGGCATGAGGAGCGGGTCGATCAGCATGAGGAGGAACGGTTGGAGAACAATACGGATGAACTTAAGGCGAGTTCATAGATGTGCGACAGAAGTTTCCTTGAAGTGAATGCTGACGCTGCATTGGGTTACACCCAGAACTACATCGAGAACCAAACCGAGGCGATTGTGCACTCGATTCAATCCCTCCTCGGCGCGATCCGTGGCGGAGCCCAAGCGGAACAACTGAACGAGAACCTCACCCAAATCATCACCATCGTATCCTCGATCGTCGCCATATCCCGTGACGCACTGCCCCTACATTCCCGACCGGAGAGCGAAGGTATTCTCCAAGACCTGGCGGAGAATTGCGACAAATTGAGTGAGATGCAGAGTCTGGCTGCTTCGGGTGGGGGACCGAGTTCGACCGCGTTCAATAAGCAGACCAAGCAGAGCATGGCGAGTGCTTCGTTTGGGGTCGCCAAGAGTTTGAAGCAATTGAATGGGTTGTTGGCGACGAGGGATGACGAGGAGAATCTGTTATGATCGGAATGACTTTTTATGGGGGGCTCTTTTGGTGGGCCGTATGCTGACCTTGTTCAAATCCGTGGCTCATCTTGACGAAACGTAACATTTATGCTTGTAACCATGAATTTTTCACATGCTTTGTGTTACACTCCCATTCAGTTTGAATAAGGAGAGGGGAGGGCTGGGGAGGGTGACGACTTGCTACCGAAGAGGTCGAGTTCGGGCAACCCGCTGCCTGACTTGCTACCGTTCTCGTCGATTCGCCAGACCGGCTAACGGCATGTCGATGAGGCGCCGCAGACGACACTCGTTCCCCGGTAATGCAGGTATCTCACCAATCACTGTGGACGGGCTTCCCCATGGGTTGCTTCACTCGTCATCTGCTGCAGGTGGCTTAAACGGGCATGCCATAAGCGGCATTCGGTGTCATTCCACCGGTGCCACCTCCGGCGGTGCCACTGCATCCTCACCTGCAGTCGCTACGATCGACAGCGAAGGCAGAGCTCCGAGAAAAGTCACCACAACACCTTGGGTGTGCCACATATGGTCAGTCTCCAGCGTGGTCTCGTTGTACTGTGCGCTGTCACGTCGCTGATTCCTGAATCACGTGCATGTTTGGGGACCCGACAGCCTCGATGATGTTAGCTCGCCCGTCGTCACCCCGTGTGGCCATCTCTTTTGCTGGGAGCATCTGCACGAGGTCAGACTATTCGCTCTCCCTGAAGCTTTGGAATGATCATCTCCTAATGCTAGTCTACCCCATCGATGTGCTTCAACTCCTAGTGGTTCACGGTCGCTTCCGGTATCACTCGTGCCCAATGCCCCGTCTGCAAAGCCCCTGCATCGGCTTCGTCCGTCATACCTATCTATAGTGTCGACGGACAAGACGAGGACCCTAGGTGCGCTCCATCGGTCTCCTCTTCCACCCTCGTTGCTCACGTCATTGACTCGGGGAAGCTCCTATCATGGCTCCACTTCGCACCTCCGGACACAATCTTCGTCCTACTCAACAGAGAAAAGCCCATCCCACCAAGACCACGACCAGCCCATTCCTCAACAACAAATACGAGCGCTTCTACCTCGTCCTCATTCCATAGCTTCACCTTCGACGCTGGCATTTTCGGTGCCTTACCCGGTTTCTCTATGGCTTGGAATTGGTCCAACGATGGCCCAGGTTGGGTTCAAGCCCCTCACGGTATGAGAAGAGGCGGCGTCCATGGAGCCGGCGCTTTACAGGAAGAGAGTTTCTTGAGGAATGCGTTTTCAAGAGTCAGTTCGGACCCGATACCAAGATCAGGGCTATACCTTCAGGGACTGATAGAGGTTGTCGGGGCGGTCTGACACCAGATTTTCATCTTCTTGTTTTTTGCTTTCTTCGGTAAGTCTGTGGCTCTGAACTTGTCGTCGAAGATGAACTAGGCAATTGACTCACCATACGATCGACTCAGTCGCAATAACTTTTTCGGCATGATGTGTACCGCTCGGACTTTGGACTGGTGTTCGCTCTTTTCGTACTCACAGTTTCTTAAGTTGTTGGCGTTGTCATTCTTTTGATGTATACACCCGCAATTGCAATAAAAGCGCTTCCTTTGTACATCGACTCACCATGAAAACGACTTGCTATAGAGTGAGTTGGAGCGCAAGGAGCAATAACAAACAGTACACACGGGAAAGCGTTGCAAGGAATGAATGATGTCACGTGAGATCTCGAGGAAAAAAATGTACGACAACATATAAACAAGGTATATCCTTCTCAAATTCAAGAATAACTCGACTCCTTTCTCCACACTGGTAAGTCACCGTCCGTAAGGCATAGCCGATCATCGTCTCATCCCACTCGTTGCGCCGCCCGATGCCACAGCCGGAGCTTTGGCTTGCAACAACCTCTCCTTCAAAGCCTTAAGCTTCCGTCGTTCAGCCTCCTGTACACCAAACACATGCACTTCGATCAGCCAACCATTCCCTCCCCACCCTCAAAACAGCTACCCAGAACTCACCTCCTCCTCCTTCCTGGCCATCTCCTTCTTCCTCCTCACCTCCTCCTCCCTCAACTTTTGCCGTTCGCTCCATCCCAAGCGATCGAGGTTAGAGGCTTTGTTCAACGCCAGCGCGACTTCACTTTGCGCTTGAAGAGAGGAGGGGTTGTGGATAGCTATCGAGTTGAATGGGGCGGGACGTTGACGATTGAGCGAGGTGAAGGTGAAAGGTTTGGGCTGGGTGGAGGTGGAGGTGGAGGTGGACTTGAAAGGGGCGGTAGCCGCGGCGGAGGTGGTGGAGGGCAGGTTCTGTGAAGAGAAGGTGGAGAATGAGTCACCAGTCGTCGGCACATTGAATGCTTCCGACCTTTACCTGTCTGGATTTCGTACCCAACACCCCACCATCAACGGACGAAGCGCCCGTGTCCAACTTGGATCTCTTGTTTCCCCTCTCACCCCCCCTCGCCGAACTACCCCTTTTCACCCCCCCTCGGACCCCTTCACCAATCTCCGCTTCCAAACCCAAAGCCATCCGTTCCTTCTTCTCCTTCCTCAACCGCTCTCTCTCCTCCGCCCTCGCTCCAAAAGTATTCTGCATCGGGACAGTCAGATCCCCAATCTTAGCTGGAAGACGAGGGCGTTCGATTTCGGGCGGAGCCAGCCCTTGCTGGCCTTCGGTCTCTTCATGTATGGGTCCACAAGGATCGAAGAGACGGATCGTTGTTAGAACCGACTGCGCTGTCGGTGGATCTCGCGTATAAGTGTAGTTGAGTCGGAGGGTGGTCTTGGGTGGAGCGACCTCGGTAGCTCGTGTGGTAGGAATTGAGGGTATAGGCGTCCGAGTGGAGACTTTTGTCGACGTGGAGGCTTTGGGCCAGGGGTGCGAGATGGTCGTCAAAGCTCGTCGAGACGCCGTTGTAGTCGCTGGGATCGGCTCTTGTACTTGGGGGCGTGGAGCCGCCACCGCGGGAGGATGATGTCCCACTTCGAACGCCCTTGAAGCTCTTCGTCTTTGCGGAAGCGAAGGATCTCGTGGTACCGAACTTGAGCTCGCGACAGGAGGTGGGAGCGGCGCTTTGGGAGGCGGAGGAAGTGCTCGGTCCGTGGAGGATGTTTTGACCTCTTTGACTGCCGTAACGGATTGGGAACCGAAGGGAGACTGCACTCGGTACCTCTCCGGCAAGATCGGTCTCATCATCCCTCCATCCCGTTCCTCCTCCTGCTCCTGCTCCAAGACCTCTGGTACCACCTTTCTCAGCCCCGCTGACCGTGCCGCTCCCGCTGCCGCGACGACACTAGCCCTCCTTCCCACCCCACTCAGCACTCCCGCTTTAGCAGGCGTGCTCGTCGTCATCCTTCTCCCAGTCTTTGCTGTTCGGTCGTTGCCTCTATTATGACGTTCAAAGTCCTTCAACGACTCCCCGATCCTCGGTAATGACCCATCTGCATCCAGCGCCTCGTATCGATCGTCGTTGCCTCCCTCTACGTCCATCTCTAGTTCGAAGAGGTCCTCTTCCCCATCCTGATTCATCGCGTCCTCCCTCTGCTCCTCCATAAGCTTAAATAAACACGCTGGCGGTGGTGATGATCTATAAGGTGTCGGTAACGTAGTCTCAAACGACTCCAACCGATCCTCCCTTTGAGGACTTTGCGCTTCCTCATCGGAGACTTCGGCCAATGGAGCGAGGTAATCGCCGATAGGGAGGGATCTTGGGAGAGGAGGTGGGGGTGGTGGTGGCGCGAGTGGAGGTGCAGGTAGAGCCAATTTCGTGATCGGTGAGACCGAGGCGGAGGAACGTTGTGTTGATACCAAAGGGAAGAGCTTTCGTTCGGCTTCGGCCTTGGCTTCGGAGGACCTGGAAAGGGTCGGCTCGGAAGACGTTGGCCTCGAGCGAGAACGTTCCCGGGCTCGGGGTATCGGAATGAGGGTGGCTTCGATCACTCTTGGATGACTAGGGTGATCTTTGGGTAGGATATGCGCCGGTTTCACGGGCCGAACTGAAGCAGCAGTTGTCGCGAGGATCGAGGGCAAGGCCGATGTGGAGGAAGCTGAAGTCGAAGGCTTGGATTTCGTAGAAGCCCTAGCGGGTTGCGCAACTACATCATTTTCGTTCAATGCGGGCAAGGGAACGACCGCGTTGCGTTTCAGGATGGGCGAAATGGACGATCGCCGTCGGTTCGTAGGGAGGGATCGGTCGAGGAGGCGCGTGTCGATCGGTGATTCTGAGGTGCTAAGTGTTAGTTCAACGAAATATCTCCTTCAGTTGTGAATGACTCACCCTGTGAAGCTGTGCGCAATGGTTGCGGCTGTTGGGCGATGTGTTCCTCTAAGGCTTCGGTCGGGGCAGCTTCAATAGGGGCCACTCGATTCGCAGTCGCTCCCTGGCTCGTCGCCTCGCGTTCCTCCACGTGCCGTTGTTCCCGCGTACCCGCCTCTGGAACCTGCCTTGTATCATCCGGATCCATGTTATTATCCTCCCTTTCGCGTACGACCATGGTAAATTCTTCGTCGTGGTGCAAGAAGCTCATCTGCGCGTCGTTCAACATGGACGAACCCTCGTCGAACAGATTGGAAGACATCATCATCCTCGTCGGGGCGCCTTCACCGGGATGGGAGGCGTGGCTCGACTGGACGAGGAGTTGATCGAAATCGAGGAGGGATTCGTCCATGAGGTCGGTGGTGGTGTGGGAGGAAAGTGGATGCGACGCGGAGGCGGAGACGGATGTAGAGGCTTGTGGGGGCCGTTCGGAAGTCAAGTTGGTTGATGAGGTGGTAGGAAACCGGGGAAGGAGTGATGCGCTGCCACTTGAGATGTGAGGTCTTCGTGCCTTTGGCGGTCTATGGGAGAGCATTGCGGAAGCCATGTTGGGTGCGAGCCAGGCCTCGGCCACGTACGGGTGAGGAAGCGAGAGACCAAGCCGAGCGCGAACTAGCGCGAAGGTTGAAGTGGGAGGGACAGGCAAAGTGCATACACCCAGCTCGAGCTCGGCCTGTTTGCGGAGCTCTTCAGAAATCAGAATATACCAGACCGACGCGAGTGAGCGCAGAACGACATTGTCATCTTCTTTTCCAGAGAATGATAAAGTGAATCAATCACCAGTGACTGAATGTTGTCCATCATGTTGAAAGTTTCTGGCGATCAACGCGTCGACGCCGTCGAGTGATCGACTATGAGACGAGGTTATAATTATCAGTCAGGACGAGTCGGCGCGTGAGAGCGCGTGACTAGTCGACCGTCCTCAGTCTCACCGTCAGACGTCAGGCCTCTCAGGGTCTGCTCTGTCAGCGGGAACCTTTGTCGCCTGAAGGCTGACGGGAGTTGGGATTTGACCCAAGAGGGGACGGGCTATTCGCTCCACCGAGTCGACCTTACCGAGATACCCCGTTTGTACCGTGATTCGTTCTTCTCTGCTCATCTCGCACCTCTCCACCTCCCACCAAGAAGGGGCGTTTTCAGGCCGGGCCTCTCGAACAAGATGGACGCCCAACTAGAAGCGAAGCGACACGAGATCGCGACGACCCGACTCGAGGCGCTCGCTGCTGCCCGAACGGTCGGCTCGCAACTGCCCCTGACGTCTTCGACTTGCGATCCCTCGCTCATCATCGAAGCCCTGCGCACGACCAACCAATTCCGTCATGTCGCCATCGCCCTGGCGAACGAGATGCAGTCCCCGCTCGATGGCGAGTTCGAGTTCGAGCTCACGGACGACCACCGCGTGTTCCTCGCCGAGGTCGTCAAGGTGCTGCAGCATCCTCAGGCCCAGCAACGCTTCGATCTGCTCGACCTGCATTGGGGAGCACTCTTGATTGAAGCCTGCACCATGGCCGAAGCTGCGAAACACAAGAAGGGCGCGGGCAGCGTGCGACTGCCTCCCCTACTGGTCGTCGAGCCAACCATTTCCACGTCGCCTTTCTCCGAGGAAAACGAGATTCGCCGCGGCTATGCTGCCTTGTTCCAGCTCGATAAGACCGCTGTCAAGAAGGGTGACGTACGAACGATCGATGCCATCGCGGCGCCCCTCGCCACCGCTACCGAGGCTTGGATGCGTGCGGTCATCCCCATCGCCTCCGAGATGTGCTCATTTTTCGAATCCGTGAGTACTCGACCAGAGAACATCGCTGCAGGGTCTCATACGCAGCCAGCGATGAATTTTGACTACACACGCTCAATACTCGACGTCCTTTCAGTCTACCCGCAGCAGAAACAATTCAAAGACGTCCTTGCCGACCCCGACTCGTTCCCCCGCTTCAGTGCCAGCCAAGCCAGCCGATCCATCGACGCCGTCGCGAAAACGCGCCGTTCGCAGTGTTGCTGAGAATGCCCTTGTTGAGACGACAAATGGGATGGAAGTAGATGAAGCAGCCGGACCTCGTTCGGCCAAATCTCCGCAGCAGGACGTAGTACACCATCCTGTTCAAACACGATCGCCTTCGGTGCACGACAGCGCGCTTCCTCGAGAAACCGGGCACGAGCCCCGCGTGGAGCACGCCGACGACGAGGTCGAGGAAGGCGAAATTGAGGAGGACTTGTTGCCCAGTACGCAGCCACCTCTACCACCGGCCCGCTCAAGAATACTCAGTCGACTGCAGGCTGCTGCACAACAGCAGGCCGCAAAATTTGAAGCGTCAGCGTCAACCTCAAGCCAGACTAACGACGCAGCGTCACTTTCCGCTGGCCGCGTATTGACCGCCCGAACTCTAACTCAGGACCCGAATATCTCAACGCTCTCTGAGCATCCGATGAAAGGGGTGACAAACGATCTCAAACGCTCTGATCCCCCAGCCTCACCCAAAGTCTCGAAAAGAATCGTTGTTTCCCCGCCGAAACGACCCTCTACTGTACCACAACGCATCGTGGAAGAGAAAGATGCTTCCCTCGAGCAATACAGTAGTGGCTCCAACGGTACCTCTGGCTCGAGTTATACGTCCCAACCACCGCCGCCTGCTCAAACCTTCCACACCCCATCCGTGTCGACCGCATCTTCGACTGCTGCGTATATCTCCACGGCGGATGGCACCACGTCCCCACTCGACTCCACTTCCCTTGTCCTTAATACGCAATCAACGGTTTCGTCCTTCGCCTCGGACAAACGCAAGGATAGTCAGTCCCAGCCGACGCAGTCGAGCAACAAGGATGGTCGGTCGCAGTCGAGCACGCAGAACACCGACTCGCTCGAATACGTCGATGACGTCGCGGCGCATAAGAGGAAGTTCGAGGAGCAGCAGAGTTTGAAAGCGGCTGCTGAAGCGAAACAGGTTGCAGCTTCGCCGATGAAGGAGGCAGCAAGTGTGCGAACTGAAGGCAACAATGGCAAACCCGATGCTATGGACCATGACGCGGTCCAAGGTCTGGAGATAGATGACATGGTGTCAGATGACGATGATAGCGTATCGTCTCACTTAATGCCGCACAGACGATTTGAGGAATTGGAGGAAGAGGCGACCCAAGGTCCTGAAGACGATGAGACGATGGGCGAGATCTTGAGCACTCGCGTGAGCCCCTTCTTTTGAGTAGGATGAGCCCTATCGGAATCACATGTTGTCATCATGCACTCATAATTTTGAACGAACTGTCGTTTCTGTGAGAACTGCGAAGGAGCCTGCATTGCGAGCGACAGAGAAAAGAAGAAGAAAGCGGAACAAAAAGACTAAAAACCGAACGACCACCTCTATGCTCCCTTGACGAGACTGATGAATTTGCGGATCTTGTCAAAGTCCTTTTCTCCGTTCGTCTCGACACCACCACTGATATCGACGGCCCAAGGTTGGACCTGCTGCAAGCCCGAAACGACGTTGACGCAATCGAGACCACCGGCGAGGATGATGGGGAGACGGGCATGGCCTTCGCCGCGACTTTCGACCAAACGCTTGGCGACGGACCAGTCGAACGTCTTGCCTGCTCCTCCACTCAATGCGTTCTCGCCTTTACCGATCTTGGTATCGAGGAGAGGGACGGCATGGTAGCCTGCACGAGTGGCGTCGCGCAAGTGAACTGACTCGAGTCCGTCCTTGCCTGATTCGACTTGGGCATCGACGTGGAACCCCTTGAAGGTGGGGACGTTGAGCAAGCGAGTCCATCCGATGGGTTCGTTGCCATGCAATTGCACGACGTCGAGTTGGAGCGCATCAATCGTCGTCAACAAGGTCTCGAGCGAGGCGTTTTGGAACACACCGACGATCAGCGGCTTGCGGGGGTGCGACGCGAGGCGAGCGGCTTGGAAGGAGAACCAGTCGTTCGATGGGGCCAATGGTGTCGACGAGGGAGGACCACTCAAGGGGCGCGAACGAACGGCGTCGACGATCTTCTTGGCCTGGTCGATCGAAACCTTGCGTCTGCTCGCCTCGACAAAGACGAGACCTAAGAAGTCGGCGCCTGCCTCGGCAGCGACGAGAGCAGCTTCGGGCGTCTTGAGACCGCAAATCTTGACCAACGTCTTGGAGGACGAACTCGTAGCGGCAGAAACAGCCGCTTGAGCGGTGGCTTCAGTCGCAGCGGCCACAGGTTCGCCCACGGGAGCTGGCTGAGGCAGACCCAAGAGCTCACGAACGAACGCGCCCTTGTTTTTCGCCTTCATCAAAGACTCGCCGACAAGGACCGCACCGACGCCCTGCTGCATGTAGTTCACCACGTCCTTTCGACCCGTGATACCGCTGAGTGCGATGAGAATGACGTCCTTGCCTCCCTCTTGCTCACGAATGACATCGGCGATACGCGACGTGGTGCCCATGTCGACCTCAAAGTCGTGTAGGTTGCGGTTGTTGACGCCGATGACCTTGGAGCCGATCTTGAGCGCACGCACGAGCTCTTCGGTGTTGTTGACTTCGACCAAAGGTTCCATGCCGCGCGAGAGTGAGTGCTGGTACAGTTCGACAAGCTTTTCGTCCGTGAGCATCGCAACAATGAGCAAGATGGTGTCGGCACCGTACACACGCGCTTCGTCGATTTGGTACGTGTCAAGGATGAAGTCCTTGCGCAGGATGGCTGGTCGGTTCGGGAGACTGTCGACCGCAGCCCGCACGGCTCGCATGTCCTCGAGCGAGCCTTTGAACCACTTGGGCTCGGTTAGAACGGAGACCGCAGAAGCACCGGCAAAGGCGTACGACAAGGCAATCGACGGCGAGGAAGGGGAAGAGCCATCGACGAAGTCACCTTTGGAAGGCGAAGCACGCTTGACCTCGGCGAGAAGAGCAACGTGCGGGGCACCACCGGAGGTAGAAGAGGCCGCGCTGGCCTGTAGTCGCTGGTGGAAGGAGATGAGAGGAGGGGCGACGTGCAGGTTGATAAGGGAAGCGAGATCGGCTGGCTTGAACCCGGGCGTGGCCTTGGCCTTGGCAACGTCGATCGCACGTTGGTTCTCGATCTTTTGCAGAATCGTCGGCAGCGCAGCAGGGGATGGAATCGCGATCGCTTCGGAAGACCTGGTTGTACCGCTTGCCGCGGACGTGCCGGCGGCTTCGTACCCGGGGTTGCCGGACCACTCGCCGCTGGTCCAGCTCAAAAAGTTGGCGAGCATGAGTTTGCCTTGCTCGGACAGGATGCTCTCGGGGTGGTACTGAAGGGACTCGATGGCGTAGCGTCGGTGACGCAAACCCATGACAATGCCTGACTCGGTGCGGCTGGTGACTTCGAGTACCTCGGGAAGACTGTCGAGCTTGGCCGCGAGGGAGTGGTATCGTGTTGCTTGGACGGACTGGTCGACGTCCTTGAAGAGACCCTTGCCGTCGTGATTGACGGCGCTCGTCTTGCCGTGCACGACTTCGCCAGCCTTGTCGACCTCACCACCGTACGCTGCGTACATGCACTGCAAACCCATGCAGATGCCGAGGATGGGGATCTTGCCCGCATAGGCCTTGATCGCAGGAATCGAGATGCCGCTGTCGCGAAGTGGGTGGCCGGGACCAGGGGAGATGATCAGGTGCGTGAGCTTGGGGTGTCGCTCGGCGAGTTGTTCGAGAGTGATGGCTTCGGATCGGATGACGGTGACGTTGGCGCCCAAGAGGCACAGGTACTGGTACTGCAGTTTGGTAAAGACAGGGGCATCACGATGAGTCAATTTTGGGTCTGCGAAGAGCGCGAAGGACGTCGGAGAGAGGATATGCAAGATTTACAAGATTCCACGTGAAACTAGGCACGTAGCAGAAGAGATGATGATGGTCAGTAAGTGAGACTTGAGACGACGGACAGAACGGACGCAGCGATCAGGAGGTGGGGCAGGGGTGTTCGCCGTCCCAAAGCTCGGACCGCCACATGCTGTCTGGCTACGATCGTCGTGGAGCGGAAACTAACCTGTCATCTGTGGCATTAATGGAGAAGCGGTCAGTCATAAAATCCGGGTGCACAATATCCAAGTTTCGTGCTCACAGTTGTCCAGCATGACCACGTCATTGTCCTTGGCGATCAGGGGCGCCGCACTGGCCGAGGGCAGCATCGAGTTGGCCTGCGTCGCTGCAGCCGTGTGGGATTGCACCATCGTGGGACGACTCGAGGTTCAGAGTTGAAGGTCGGGTGCAATGGAGGTTGGAGTGCAAAATGAGCGCGGATGTCGACTCCGAGACCGGGTGCGAGAGCTTGCAAGAGGAGGGAAGAAGGCAAGAAAGCGAACCGAGCAAGCGCCCACGTTGACGAATTTGGGAAAGGCCCGACTGGCGCGATGGCACGCGCCTGAGGTGAGACTTTCGTTTGGATCTTCTGATCCACTTGCACCGTTCGCTAATGTCCGTCTTTCACCCTTCAACGGGGGGCGTTTCAAACGGGCGATCAACGTTCATCGCCCGTGGATCACCCCTTTAGGGTCATTTAGTCATAAGGCCTTAGTCACGCTTGGTGTTACTACTCACGCTTTACATCAGCTCAGACATCCTTCTCCGTATGCGATCTCAAGAGGGGGCTAGACAAAATCATCGTATAAATGGCATGACACGTCTTCGTTCCTTCTCTTCGATGTTCATCTTCTACTTTTCAAGCTCCAGAGCGGCCAGCTCTTTGCGAATATCGGCCTCGCTGGGAAAGATCAACCACAACCCCCTCATAATTTAGCTTGCGGTTCTGAACATCTCTTCGAGAAGTTTGAGAGAGAACGCACCTGTCCAGCTTCTTGTACTGCGTCAACTCGAGCTTCTCGCCCGCGGCCTTCTTCTCCTTGAGCCCCTCGATCGCAGTCAACTTCTTCTGCAGAGCCCGACGCTTCTTGTCGATCGGAGACAACTCCCCCGCCAGAACCTCGGCAGCGGCTTGGGGCACGGGTACCGCGGGTGTGGCAGCCGCACCGGTGGAAGGCGTAGCGGCACCGGATCCGTTCGCCGAGTTCTTGCCATTGTTGTTGTTGCCCTTCTTTTTCCGACGACTCGGATCCTCGGTCGTGCCGGATTCGCCGCTCGGCGCGGCCGCACCCGGGATCGCCCTTCGACGAGCACCGAACGTCGGCGACGTTCGCCCATTCGCCGACGAGGGGAAAGCGGTCGTACCATCGTATGCGGCCCCTCCTTCGTCTTCGCGCTTGTACACCGTCGGTGTAAGGGTACCACGCGCGTGAGGTGGTCGGTAAGCTCCCCCCGTTGCGGCGGCGGGTTTGTTAGGTGTAGCGTTCGCCACCGAGATTGAGGCAGAGGGGGCGGCGTCAATCGGTCCACCGAAGGGAAATAGATTCACAGGTGCGGGTCGCCATGAGACCGAGTACAGTTCTTCGATTGCTTCGATATGCATGAGACCACCGGTGCAGTGGTAAAATCTTACACCATTGTCGACTCGCAACCGAGGGCTGAGCGTCGCGCACATGAGGTAACGACCGTCGGGGCTCCACTCGCAGTGCACCGAATTCGGCGCCTCGAACGTGCACACCTTTTTGAGCGTCTTGCGGTCCCAGACGTCGACCTGACCAGCCAAGTTGCCGAAACCAGCAATGCAGAGCAAGCGGCCTTGCGGGTTGTAAGCCAAAAAGTTGCGAGGGTTAAGACCAAAGTCATTGATGACATTCACGCGCTGATCAAAGATGACGGTCTTGGCCGGCATGTCTGTTCGGGGTTCGGAAGAGCCGATGTCAGCTTAGTCCTGGGTATCGAGAGCGGGGGCCGAAGTTCGAATCTTCTCACATCCATACGTGACAGCGAATTCGCGGTCATTCGGCGACCAAGTAAAGTCATGGATACCACCCTCTTTGTCGAGCGTGACACGGCAGTCAAAGTTGCCAGCCGAAGACATCATGTAGAGGTTCGTCTCGCCGTAGTACGACTTGCCCGTCTTGTCAACGTCGGTCTGGGTGAGGAAGAGCAAATTGGACCCGGATCGATTCCACTTCATTGTGATCTTGTCGGCCTTGTAGAACGTCTTGATACAAGTCTGCGTCTGCAGAGCCTCGAGCGAGTGGATCTTGACCGATGCGGGCGCGCCCTTCTTTTCGGCAAAGAAGAGAGCAACGGCCGGATTAGCGCCGGTCGAAAGGGTGCAACTTGTGACGCCCTCGGCCCGCAGCTTCTCGGCGATCCCAGATGCAAAGTCGGCGGCGTTGAAGACGTGGACCTCGTTCGTGACGATGCGCACGGCCTTGGCCTCGTCCTCGGTGTATTGCAATTGCCTGTGAGGCAATTTCCATGTAAGTCAGTTCCAGCTGTGAGAGCGAACTCTCGGACCTTTGCTCACCATCGATCCATGGCCTTTTGAGAGAAGGAAGCCACCTCGGTTGCGGTCGCCACGTCCCAAACTCGCAGGTTGTGGTGCGGCGGCTCGCCATCAGCGGGTTTGACTGCGACAAGAGCAATTCGAACCGATCTTTTTATTCAGTTCCATGCGGAATGAGCCATAAAAAGGGCCTCTTCCACTGACCATGTCGTTCCCAGGTGGAGATCTGCGTCCCCTTTGGCGAAAATGCAATGTCAATCGCGCCTCGTACGGGGATGGAGGCGACATTCGCGGCTGTCTCGGCGTCGAGGACTTGCACACTACGGGCGGAAAGTCAATGGCCAAAAACAAAAAACAAAACTAGTCAAGAGCGGATCGTCTGTGAGATGCGCGCTGTGCATTACGTACCCTGTCGCTGTGCAGTATGCGAATAGTCGGCCGTCGCTCGAATACCGCTGCGCCTTGACCGTCTCCTCGGGCCTGGGATGATAACCAAAGGTTGAGGGTCAGTTCGACGACTTCACAAACTATTCCCCCCCACCCCCTTCCAAAGTTGGGCCAGTTGGCAGGTCGCGGGAGGGCTGAGGTGAATGAAGTACGGAGCGAGACGGATTGCCGCGGGCAAATGCGACGGTCCGTTCCCGCAGCTGGGCTGGTCACAGTGTCCAACTGCAGCTATTTTCGTGCATCTGGTTCGATGGGAGTCGGACTAGCGCTCGCCTCTGAAGATCTGAAGCGGGTTGGATGGCGTGCAGCGTCGCGGTTTCGCCTTCCGGTCGTGCGAGGATGCAAAATGATCCGATGGCGACCATCGAACGCCGTTCGGGTCGGGGGGAGAGACATGTTCTTCACCTTTGATAAGAGCTCAAGGCCGAATAGTCAGGAGGGCCGGTGACGAGACCGGTCGACTTGAGCGCACGGACTGAGGGGGTGAGAAAACGAACAGCGAATCAGGCCGGCGCTGCTTCGGCGGGGGAGCGAAGGCGTTCAGGCGAGCTGAGCGAGAGTGTGCTCACAGGAATACTGTGCCGTGGCCATTCTTTGCGATTCTTGTCGAGTCTGCGTTGACGAGTGACGATGCAACTCGATGGACCGTCGCGCAAAGGGGAGCAGGAGCAAGGGAGCGATCGATGCGAGCCAGAAGGCAAGAGACGTTCTAAACGTTCACCACCCGTCGCGACTCGCCGTATCGGCCGTAAGACGAGAGACGACGAGAGACGACCAGAGACGACCAGAGACGACCAGAGACGATTGCCTGCCAGGTCGCGCCGCGCGCCGGATGCTGCAGGATGCTGCTAGATGCTGCTGGCGTCGTTCCCTTTCTCGACCTTCTTTTACCGCCAGGCAACTTGCCACTTCCCGGCCCGTAGAACCTGGAACATTCCGCCCCCACTCGCGACGTCGGAAAGGTTATCAGATAACAGTTCATGCGAAAGTCTATTTGCTGTGCAACTTTTTCATGCAATTCATTCCCACCGGATTGTCTCATGCACTTCACAGATCCGCTCCAGCCAGAGAGCCACCAGAGTCCCAACCACTTCTTTCCGGCCCACGTCACCCGTCCCTTTCCATCTTGGCCAACTCGATACTCGATCTCAGCCAAACGCACTCAGCATCGACCGGCCCGGGCTCGTCCAGCGCCTAGGCCCTCCTTATCCGTCTTCGCGTCAAGGTCATCACGCCTCCTCTGCAGCACGACTAGCTCGAGTCGAGCAGTTCTATTCGTGCCTTGCATCGGTGCCGGGGTGATTCAGTCGAGCGAGTATCAACCGATTCGTCGCTGCTAGTGATTCACGAGCGGCAGCTTCGGCGTCCATTCGAGCTTCAATCCGCGCAAGGCTTGATCTCGTTCCCTCGTCTGGTTGGGCTCGAATCAGAGTATTGGTATCAAGGTGATTCAGTCGAGCAAGAATGAGCCTGTTCGTCGCGGCTAACTTTTCCCGAGCTGCAGCGTCGTTTTCCATTTGCGCTTGCATCCGTGCAAGGCTTTGCGTTGTCGATTGATCTGACTCGCCACCAGCACGCCCATGCCTAGCGGTGTTGGAATCAAGGTGGTTCAATCGAGCGAGGATGAGGCGATTCGTCGTGGCCAGCTTCTCGCGAGCGGCAGCTTCGTCCTTCATCTGGGCCTGCATTCGTGCGAGTATTTGTCGCGTCGAATGATCCGGTCCGTTTTGAGTGGATTGGTGCATCGTGGTGTTGGTGTCGAGATGGTTCAATCGAGCGAGGATAAGTCGGTTCGTCGTTGCCGACTTTTCTGAACCGACGACCTCGGCAGCCAATTGACCATGCGCCTGTGCCAAGCGTTCGACCTGTTCCTGAACGCTCTCGACTTCTCGTTGCAGAACCCTGAGAGATGCCAAGCTTACACTGACATGAGTCGACGATGGACTCGGCTCGGTGCCCGGCCTAGTCGAACAGGGTGGCCGAACCGACTCCGAGTCTTGGCCGGCCGTCGCACAACGATCGAAAGGAAACAAGTCCTCAACGACTTGTCGCGCATAATCCTCCGAGCTAGGTGCGATTTGGGCCATCTCCAACCCCAACTCGACGAGATTCTCGAACGCAAAGTAGAGTCGGGAGCGCGCGTGCGTCGGTGAGACCAGTTCCGGGGTCATGTTCGAGTGGTGGTGCAGGATCAGCGATTGCGCGAGGTTCGAGATGGCACTGCATTGCGCCAAATGTTTGAATCAGTCGTAAGACCTGATAATACAAGCCCAGGGAGAAGGCCAAAAGGGCTGAACTCACCTCTCGAACCTCGGATCGGCTTTGCCCGTCATCACCGGGCTCGTCGTTGCCGCCGTTGCTGGTTTTCGCGGCGAACCTTGTACCAACGAACGATCGGTCGTGTTCAACGACTCGAGTTGATTCCCCAATTCCTCGATGAGCTGCGTCAACTCGCGGCTCGTCGAAGTGGTCGAAGTCGTGGAGCTGGGTTCGTGGCTAGCGTTGAGTTCCCCTTCGAGCTTGACGGCCGAGTCATCCGTTCCCGGCGTGATCAATTCCCACGTCGAAGAGCGCGACAGGCCAGGAGCGACGACGTTCTCCACACGTGTGGGGTCATTGTAGGAGCGAGGATGGTCGTTGGAACGATGCCATGCGCTCAAGTCGACGTGCGAAGACGAGGATGCCATCGTCGAGGACTCCTTATCAGCGACACCCGGGGCGGGGGCGGGGGCGGGGGCGGGGGCAGGGGCAGGGGCAGGATCGCCTGCAGCTGATCGTCCCAAGTTGGACCGAGTCCCGATGGGAGACAGCTTGCGGACAAGGCAACGGCACGAATGAGGGTGATTGACTTGGGGCAGCGAAGACGATCCTTCCTCCATGATGGTGGTGCTGGTGCGTAGGACAGCTGAAGCGTCGGCGCAGATGGGACGGGAAAGACTGGGAGAGCGCCGATCGCGTGATCGGCCTTGTCCGGCTCGATCGGGACCGGGCCCGTGCGCACGCGACCATGTGGCCATTTCCGGCATGCACTGCAGATCGATGGCGCTGCTATCTCTCGCTCCCAACCGACTGAATCTCATGGTATGCGTTTCCGTGTGCGCATTGCAAAAGCAAATTAGGAGAGGAATCCGCCACAGACAGACATGGGATGCTGTTGCATACATAAGAACAAGCCCGAGGAGTCCAGAGAGAAGTATGTGAAAAGGCCGAGCGCTTCAGCCTTGACGAGAAGAGAGAGATGGGATCGAGTTCCTTTTCGGTGGATTGTTACGGCTCCTGTCACTCCTTGTGGGTCGTGTAAGGGACCTGGTTGGCCGATCCTCGGTCAAAGTCGAACTTGGGGTCCACACCGACGGTGATGTGGCCTCGGAGACCTTGCTGCAGCACACCGCCGACCTTCTCGATGTCAAACACGGAACCGGGTTGCGAATGGAAGATCTTGAGCGAGTCGTCCCAGTTGCGCGTGCGGCCCCACTTGTTGCGGATCGGGTTCTCGGTGTAAGGATGGATCTTGTCGATGATGCCGTTGAGGTTGTCCTCGACGAAAAGCTGGCCGGTGTGGATCAAGCGCGAGGTGAGGAACGTGCCGTTCGCAAGCGGTTCCCATGTCGTGTGGACCTTGATGTGCACGTGCGTCGCTCGGCCCGTGTAGTAGCCGGGGAAGATGGACGTGAATTGCGAGACACCAAACTTGTTTGTGGGCCATGCGGCACGGAGCCACGTTTCGTGCTGGTTCCATCGCGGGAACTTGGTCAACAAACCCTTCCTCTCTCCGTAAGGCATGGGTCCTTCCCAGATGAGATCCGGGTCGGGGTCGGCGTGGCCGGCGTAGTGACCGGTCGTGTTGGCGTGCCAGATGTCAACAAGCACGTTAGGCACAGGTTCGCATGTGTTAACGTCGAGAATACCGATGTCGATGTACTGTTGGGAAGCGAAGATATAATCTGAGGGTCAGCCGCGGCTCGCCGATTTGGGCGAGAGCTCCGAAGAAACTTACGAAGGGAAGACCAAGTTGGTCCTCGGCCATGTTTTGGCGAATGGGGTGACCAGCAATGTGGTAGTAAGGACCCTGGGTCACCTCGTTGGCCACTAGGTAGGAGAGAAGAGGGTGGACAAGCTCAGCGCGCGAGCTGTGAAAGATGCCCGGTGTCGCCCTGACTCACAAACGCAGGTGTGGTTTCGGATCGTGGCATCGTCGTCAATCTCGGTGCAGCCGAGCAACTTTTGACCGCCCATACCGGCTTGGAGGTTCTCTTCGAGGAACATGGTCGCGGCATCGGTGGCGCCGCCGAGAACTTGCTGCTGCTGGGCCTGTCAGATCGGAGAACGAGCGCAAGGTGGTCAGCGAGGTGTTGTGGTGAGTGATGCCGGGTGTCGAGGGAGTGTGTGCCCAAGAGACGGCTCGCATCGACTCTCCGACTGGCCGGCGCCCGGTCGATGAGCGCTCCGCACCGTTCGCCGCGGCCCCACACTCGCTTGGAGCCCGGCCCAAATCGATGAACGGTCGACGGCAATGGCGGGGGAACGACTTGGAGAGGCTGTTGTAGCTTACAGAACGCTTGCGCATGGCATGATAAGCCTTGATCTGGGGCGCGCAGATGTACGCAAAGTTGTCCTTGCGAGCCTTGGCCTCGGCGATTTCTTGCTCGGTCGGCTCGGCGTGGCCTGGTGCGGAGAAAAGAGCGAGGGAAGTAGAAGTACAGGCGTGGTCAGTATGCTACGCGGAACAGGACTGTAACAACACGAGAATCTTTGGCCGATTGATCGGCGGATCAACTTGGGTGCGGAGGAGAGGGGACCGGGTGGGGCAACCAGGACGGGGTGGACGACGACAGATGGAGCGGAGGAGACGAGGGAGAAGGACTGCTCACCAAGTACGGAAGTGAACAGGGCACCCAAGACCAAGAGGGAGGCGGAGAACTTCATGATGGTGCGTCGTCGACTTTCTTGAGGCGCGGGACCAATGAACAAGACAGTGATGGGAAGGAAGCCAAGCGAGAGCGCGATCGCGGACGAGAAGTCGGTTCAGGCGGGTTTGGTCTGCGCTGAATTCGATTGGCGCACGCTGAGCTGTCTCGCGGCCGACGGAACGCCCCGCCGTCGAGCCGCGGCCCACCCAGGCCCACCCGGTCCCTCGCAAGCCGCCGCCACACCGCCGTTTTGGGGCGCGAGCCGCGGCTCGTGGTGCTCTCTCGGTCACGGGACTTGCTGGGATGTGGCGCGCGCAGCGGCCGGCCGGGATTGCCTCCGCGTCGACGGCGACGGAGAAAGTGTTGCAAGCCGAAGGAGCTACAGTCAGTGGCCACGCGCATCTTCCTGGGCCGTGCCAGCTACCTATCTCTCTACCGACCAGCCGGCGAGAGTTCTCCCGAAGAGCGATATCTCGGCCGAGGGCGAACGACTTTCACACCAACTCGGGGCTTGTGCTGCCCGTCGAACTCATCAAGACACTGTGGCCGACCGACTGATACAGCTTGATTCGGCACGTCATCGCCATGGCCTCAACCTGCGTAAGCCTCGGACCATCACATCAACCCAGTCTCAGGATGGAAGTGTTGTCGTCTCGGTGTGCTAAGCATCCAGTCTACGTTCTATTCTCCGTCCAGCAGGTGAACTCGGTTGCGAATAGCGCGCTGCTTCATCCCCTGTCGACAAGAGGTGAGTCGTTCTCATATTTCAATTCACCTGTCTTCCATAACCTGAGCTCATGAAAGCCATGTACAATAGTTCACTACATCCTCTCTGGGACTTTCAACACCGTCTTCCTCGTCAGTGCCCCGAGACTCCGTCGGAACCCGTCTCCAGCTTCCCGATAGCTCACACATAGCCCATTGCTCATCTTACTACAGTATCTCCTAGCATTCAGCCCTCTCACCCCATCACTCTCCATCTCCCAAGTGATCCGAGCCGAGGGAGCGCACCAATTTCTCGCTCTGAACCAGGATCGTAGCCGAGCCTACGCAACGACATGGGCCATGCCACCGACGCTGTCGAGTTGGGAGGTGCTACAAGGTGGGCTTGAGGGAATCAAGCACATCAATACTGTTCCGATTCGTACGTTCATGACATCTTTCTCAGCGGTCTCACAGCTCGCGTGCGATAGACTGAGGATTGTCTTCCGCCGGGAAAACCTTGACGTTTCGACTTCGCTGCAGGTGCTACTTCGTCCTATATCCAGGTCTCACCGATACAACCTCGCATCTACTCCGCGGGCGGACCGACAGGGGAAGTTCATGATATCGATGCCAAAACAGGAGGGTTCGGCAAGAAGTTGCAGGAGTTGTTGTATGTGCCCGAGGAGGGACTCGAGACGACGGACAAGACCAGGGTGGCGTTGGTGAGTGGTGGACCACCCCGTTAAGACAGGACAATGTCTGCATAAAGGGAACTGATTCTGGCTCTCTCGGAACATTCAGCGATACGGATCGCATTCAATCGACCTCGACCTTCCCAAGAAGCAAGCTTTCGTGCCCCACCTGTTCGTCACAGCCCCTTCCCACTTTTGCCAGTCGTTTCGAAAGCTTAGAGTCTGTGGTGGTCCGAATTACAGTGGACACAACTCGATCTACATGTACTCCGTTCTCGAGGATGGAACTTTTTCCCTGATCGCAGAGGTGCCTTCGTTTGGTGATGGTCATGACGGGCCGCGGCATGTCATCCCGTCTCCCGACGGGAATAAACTTTATGCGGTCACGGAACATAGTAAGCTCGATGAGCCCGAACGCAGGGATCCTGATCTGAACACAGTTTGCCTCTATTTTGTACAGCGTCTTACGTCGACGTCTACACCATCCTCTCCGACACACTAAAGCACGAACAACGCCTCTCGGTCATTCCTAGTTCTTTCGAATCGACCCGGCTCGACTACCGCGGTGATACCTTACGTCTCTCCCAATCAGGTCGTTTCCTCTACGCCACGACACGAGGAAAGACTTCTGCCACAAAAGGCTTCGTCTCCACCTGGGCCGTGAACGATGATGGAACCTTGGGTTCCCCGCAGGATGACTTCGAACCCCTTGATCGATTCGTCACCTCGACGAGTGGAGGTAAAGCCAATGCCGTCGAAGCATTCCCTTTCCACGTCGGTGTTCAGGGTGGGAGGATCAAGGAGGATTGGGATTGGGTCTTGTTGACGGATGATCACGATGGGTGGGTATGGGTACTGGAATGGGATGGGGTGCAGATGAGGGAGTTGTGTGGGGTGCAATTGGGGAGACAGGAAGGGGCAGAGAAGGATGAGGAGGGGACGGGGGCTAGTCATGCGGTTTGGTTGAGTTGATGACTGGGTACCACGGGTTGCAATAGATAAGAACGAATACTGAATCATATAAGTTAGATCTTGGAAAAGGTCAAATCTCCGAACTACTGTTTGGCCGGGGCCGTGTAACTACTGTTTGGCCGGGGCCGTGTTTGGCGTGGCTTTATACAATTTCCACCTCCTGACTTCCTTGCGCCCCTCGGTCGCTTGCTTGAACGCCTCGGTCTTGGCGTAGGACTCGTCGTCGAATTCTGAACAGGTTACAGGATTAAAGAAAGAGGATCAGCGTCAAGGCGCCCGATAGACTCCCACCATATCTGGTGCGACTGACCATGGATGACGGCGAATTTAGGTGCCTCGTTCTGCACCCCCTTGCCATGGGCCACGTTCAACGAGTCGTAGACCTCGTGTCGATGGCTCCTGCGCCACCCCTTGACACCTTCGAAAGCCTTCAACTCCCCCTTCTCGTTATCCGCAATCGTCAACACGTATTGAGGAGCTTGGTCCGCACTGGGAGGCGCGCTGGTTCGGTCGAGAGTTTCACAGGTCCTTCGGTCGAGCGTCTCGAGTCGGACGACGAGCGCGCCTTCGCGGGGGGAGCGGTTCGCTCGGAGGTGGGTGTAGGAAGGGTGGAAGAAGAGAGCCACAGATTTGATGTCGTACGCTGCGGACCAGGAGGGCTTGAGCGAGTCGGTCGCTTGGTACCGCGCGCCGGTCAGGAATTCAGGGATGCTGTTGGGGGTCCGACGTTGATAAGGTTGTGTGAGAGGTGATGCGGTACAGCACGTAGAGGTGATAGGACCCAACGTGAGACAGGAGACGATTTGTGGTCAGCCTTCCGGAAGAATTTGAGCGCCCCTAAAGAGGATGTGGGGTGACTGACTGTTGCATTCGCAGAGGCACATGTTCATTGTCGTACCAGTCTGTATCATCATATCGCTGGTGAACATCTAGACTATAGCAGGATGGCCCAGCTGTGGATCTGGCTAACCCGTAAACTCTTGCTCGGTCACTTGCTGTCCCGGTTCCGAGAGGACCCAGAGGTAGCCAGGGGCGGCTGTTTCGGCGGAAGGCACTGCGAACGGTGGCACTCGATGTCAGGATCGGAGGAAGGCTCCGTGTGAGCCCGATCAGTTGCGAGCGTACTATCTGCGGAGGGAGCAGGTGATGGTTGACAAGATGCCGAGTGAATGGGATCAAGTTGAAAGCGGTGTCGCGCTGGCAGACTCGGAGCCGCGTATGGCCGAGCAAGCCCGAGCCGCGGCTGAAAGTGGGCCTGAGTGGGCTGGAGTGGGCTGGAGTGGGCCTGAGCGGGCTGGAGTGGGCGGCGTGGGCTGGCGTGGGCGGGCGTGTGCGCTCATTGATCTGAGCCGCTTTGCAGCCCGTCGTTCTTACTTGTTCCATCCGCGGGTCTACACCTACATTCGCTCAACATGTGAGTCTCGAAACGATGGGGCTGCTCGACAGCGCCTGACAACAGCTGATTCAGTCCCTTGTCCGCCCCACTCCCTCCCCTGCTCCTGCTCCTGCCGCGGCTGCTCAACGTCGTCGCATCACACCTCGCACCACCCCGCGCTCCGACATCGCAACGTACCAGGCCTCGCATCCCCTACCAGAACCCAGCCCAAGGTACCTCGGTCATTGCAGATGCGATCCGTGTCCGCCGCGGCGCACGTGGTCTGACCCCGCTCGACCAGACCTTGCTCAATGCACCCGAAATCGCGGTCAGTCCCGACCGGACTCGGACCAGGTCGGGTAGACGCACCCAGCTCACATTATTCTGCATGGGCGTATAGAATGGATGGAACACCCTTCTTGGAGCGATTAGGACCCGCAACAGCTTGCCCGACGACATCAGGGAGCTCATGGTACGTTTCGGCGACAATCTGCTGCGCCGCCCCCACTTGGGACGAGTGGCCGCCGGAATGCTCCTTCCCGGGTGCTCAGCCTTACATCTTCCATGAGTTCATCAACAGATCTTGCGTGTCGCTGCTCGCAACTCGGCCACGTTTGAGTGGATTCGTACGTACCAGCTTTCGATCGCTTACAGCTGCACAGGCATCGACTGAAGATCTTTCCCCCCCCCCGGCGCCTCCGAGCAGACCACGCCCACGTCGGTGAAGCCGCCGGATTGACCGCGCCCCAACTGTCGACCATCCGTGACTGCCACACACCTTTGCCCACACCCGAAGCTCCCGGTTTCCTGTCGCCCTTCCAGGCCGCCGCTCTCCGCTTCGCGGATGCCTCGACCTTCAACGTCCACGTCCCGCAAGCGCGCATCGACGACCTCAAAAAGTACCTCAAAGATGACCAGCAACTCCTCGAAGCGACCGCCGTCGCTGCGACCTACAACATGGTCTCGAGATTGCTCGTCACTCTTGACGTCGGCGACTACCGAGCCGTGACTGTGCCTCTGCCCGGAACGACCCAAGAGGAACACGATGTCGAGATCGAGCAGGGCGTCACCTTGCACGTCAAGGTCGCCAAGCGGAGCGACGAGGCCAAGTGGCTCGTCTTTGTCAACTCGTTGATGACCAACAGCACCATGTGGGACGAGGTTTTACCTCGCTTGAGCAAGACCTACAACCTCCTCACGTACGACCAACGAGGCCATGGTCAATCCTCGGTCCCGCCCGAGAAGTGTACGCTCGAGCAACTCTCGAACGATATCGCCAAGATCCTCGAGAAGCTGTCGATCCCTACCCCCGTCCATGCCGTCATTGGTGTCTCGCAAGGTGGAGCGACGACGCTCTCGTTGGCGCACACCCACCCCGAAGTATTTGAACGTCTCGTCACGTGCGATACGCAAGCGACTTCCCCCGCCGCCAACTCGAAAGCGTGGGACGAGCGCATCGCCCTCGCTCGATCGGAGGGTATGACCCCATTGGCCGACGTGACGGTCCCTCGTTGGTTCCCGGCTTTGAGTGAATATGTTGAAGGGGGTCGAAAGGAGGCTTGGGTCCACGATATGATCACTTCGACCCCAGTCGAAGGGTTCGCGGCAAGTGCTGCCGCTCTTCAAGGCTATGATGTCGCACCTGGGTTGGGTCGGGCGTTGAAGGGAAAGAAGGTCTTATTCCTTGCTGGGGAGAGGGATGGAGCACTTCCTGGGGTGCTAAAGGGTGTCAAGGATGGTCTGGAGAAGGAAGGGTGCGATATCGCGTTCGAGGTCATCCCTGGCGCTGGACACTTGCCCATGGTCGATTCGCCGAGGAAGTGGGGTGAGGTCGTCGAGAACTTTTTGCGGTAGACACATCTGGTCTGGTCATGACAGGGCTAGCCGGTGCGTCTTCGACTCTCTTATGAAATCATAGAATTTCGTCTATATGGAACTGGTACTGGGCAGTCTAGTAAATCTCCATCATGCTCTCCTTGAACTTTTGTGTCAAACTCTCATCAGTTGTCGGAGCAACCTCCGTCGTAGATAGTGGTTTCCGGTCTTGGGCCGCGGCCTTCTTCTCCGCCTCTTCCTTGGCGAGCTGCTCTTTACGTAACCGCTTTTGTTCAGGAGTGAGGTAAGGTTTGGGGATCACGGGTGCGGGGGCGTCGATCGAGTCGAGGATGATCGTTGCGGGGCCCTATGAGGAGGTATTCCGCATGAAGGTTAGCGACCCTTTCCGCTGCCTTTCTATCAGGGGAATGAGCCTCGACTCACATCGTTGATAAGCTGTACATCCATCATCGCACCAAACTGCAGGGTACCGACCCAATCTCGTCAGGATCTCAAACCGGAAAGAGTCTCGAGCAGACGGCGAGAAGACCTACTTGACCATCCTTGATCTTGTCATGCTGATACTTGGTCCGTAAGTCGGTCAAGAAGGTGTCGTACATGGCCTTAGATTGTGAAGCTGCCATCGCACCGTGGAAGTCGGGCTTGGATCCTTTCTTGGTGACGGCCATGAGCGTGAATTGAGAAACTTTTTGGGGGGAACGCCGCCGGAGGAGCGTACGTGAGCGAGGAGGGAGGGGGAGAAGTCAGTTACAGTAGCTTCCTATGCGGAATAGGTCTTGGGCGTACCTGACAATATCTCGCCCCCAATGTCCATGACCGACTTCTTCCACCCCCACTCGTCATTATCCCCCTCCGGGAAGAAACGAAGATTCAAAAGCTTGTTGACGAGCCATTGGGATTCATGTATCGTATCATTCGTACCTATCCCGACGAGTACCATCAGACCGCGTTGGATGGAGGAGATGATCTGACCATCCACTTTGGTCAAGGGGAAGGTGGTTGATTGAGCAAGGGGTTGAGGTCAGTCGCTCGAGTCAGGGTTCGACTCGGACGTGGCATGCTTTGTGGGGTGGTATGACATACCTGTCACACTGGCGGATCGGCACCTTTGTACAACAGCTTTCATCGTGGTCCAGACAGCACAGTGGCAGGCGGATTCCAAGAGCTTGAGGGGGCTAGGAGTCGATTCGCCGGCCAGGCTCACATGTAACCGGAGGCAAAACGGTGCGAGAAAGCGGCTATGCCCGGCCTCAATTCGCGCTTACTGCTTATGTACTCGAGGGGGCCCGGGTGGCGTCGAGCACACGACCGCTCGATCGAGTTCGAAAATTCGAGCATGCATGTCGTGCAGGCCAGAAGAGACCTTTACCATGAAGCAAACTCTTTGGATGTCCTTCGAAGCAGTACATGAGTGTGGACCCTGTGTAAAACGCCATACCGGTGATACCACGGTCTTCGGCGACCGTTAAGTTCGTTCCGTCCCCCGCATGTCTCACCTGCCCCTGATGGCTCGTTTAGGCCACTCCCCTCAAAACGGAGGCGGGTCCATGCGCCCGGGCTCAGGCCTCAGGCCTCAGGACCGAACCACACCCTTGGCTCAGTTGCCGCTCACCAGTAGCACTTGACGTCGCATCTGACTCTTCCCGGTGTCGAAGACCTCTCTGTACCCTACGTCGTGAGTGATGTCCTCTCTGATGTAAGTACTCGGACCGCTCGCGCTGACGTACCCTCCCCAGCTTTCGCTCAACTTGCCCGTCGCGCCTTTCCCCCTTTGAGGCTTAGACGAAGCTTCGTCGACTTCGTATAAGCTGCCTCGTACAAGATGGCCGCCGCCGCCTGTCGATCCATCGCAACGGCGACAGAGTTCCAGACCGTCACCTCCTTCAGGGAAAGGACGATCATCCAAGCTCAGACTCAACTCGTGTTTGATCCCAGTGGCGTGAGTTGGGCAGCTAGCGAGCGCACAGGAAGCGCATGTATCGAGCCGGACCGCTCATCGTCCCTCCCGGGCCGTCTTCTCGTGTGCTTAGGTCGGTATCACAACTGTGCTCTCGATCAATCGAGCGGGTAACACCGTCTCTGTCAGGTCGCGCATCACCGGTGTCACTGTGTGAGTAGCTACGGTGACGCCTCATCAAGTCGGCCATTCGCAGGGGCAACGTCCGGTCAGGCGGACTCCGGGGCCAGTACGATCGCCGGCGATCGCTTCGGCGACGCACGAGTCGGACGACACCTCGGGTATTTGGCGGCATCCGAATACACGCGAACGATTATTCAATTCGGGTGGACTTTTTAAGATTTAAGAATGCCCGCAGTGAGAGCATGGCCGCTGACACTTTTGCCTTCCCCGGGCGCCTCAGCACGACCGTCGACCGAGTAACCACCGTGTCCACTTCAACCATCCTTTCGAGTACGCCCATCACTACTTTGTACGCTCCTTGTACCGCTACGACTACACCAGCTGTGAGTATTTTGAAACCTTTGCCGAGCTGCAAGGCGAGACTGCGATCATGATCTGGACCGTGCCGAGGTTTTCACAAGTGTCTGAGATGGAGCGCTGATTGTTGGTCTTGTTCATTCAAAGATTTCCACTACGACTAGCTCAAGTACGTGCACTCCTCGGAACGATCGCGTTCACCACCTTAAACAAGTTTCCGTCGTTCGGAACTGACCTGCCGCACCAACTGATGCACATCGCAGCTACTGTCGCAACGACGCCGTCGACTACAGCGGTACGTGGGCTTTCGTGACTTGACGGTCCGAGCATACTTGAGTCGCAGAATTACTGACCTGAAGATCAATGTAATGACTCAAAGTCGACCACACCAGCAACAACTGCGATCCCTACGACTGTACCCTCTACGACTGTACCCTCTACGACTGTACTCTCTACGACTGCACCCCCTTCTACCATCACTGTTGTCTCGACGATCCCGCTCAGCTCCAGCACGAGTGCAAGCTCCACGACTAGCGTTGCGCGGGGAGGGCAGGTGTCGAATGCCTCCTCCAAGCCCAACACGGGAGCCATCGCGGGTGGCGTGGTCGGTGGTGTTGTCGCTTTAGTGGCTCTTGCCGCGTTACTCTGGTTCTGCTGCTGCGGTGGCTCAAAGCGCAAGAAGCACGAGTCGTTCGACTTTGGCCACAACGACGCCTGGGACCCCGTCGATGGCGTGGCTGCTGCGGGTACTGGAGGCCGAGGAGGCATTATCGCGTCAAGGAATACGGGACAGAACCGGGGCAGTGCAACTCAACGTGCCAGTAGCTACTCGCGTCGATCGACGGGTTTCAACTACGGCGACGACGACGATTTGGACGACTCGGCCGGCATTGGGCGACGTGGAACTGCGGTGGCACCGGCGATGGCTTCCGTCGGCGCTGTAGGAGCTGGACTGGGAGCGACCTACGCCGCACGTCAACAAAGTCAGAAAAGGAAGAAGGCCACCCCTGCGGATGAGCAAGACGCATACTATTCCTCGTTGCCTCCCCCTCCTCGCGATGGCTCGATCACCCCATCGTCCATGTCGTCCGCCGGCGGATTCGGCATGGCCGGTGTTGGCGTCTCTCGCTACTCCCAGTATGGGCCGCAAGACGTTAGGGCGCAGCACGAGCTTTACAATGGCCTTGAAACTGAGACGATGAGACCCAATAATAGTGGATACGCCGGCACGAACCGCATGCAACAAGCGCCCTACAACGGAGCTGGAGGTTCTCAGCGCAATTCGATGGGTGGCGATCCACAGGGGTACGGTGCTGTTTCGACGGTGTCGCCTCCACGTCAAATGAATGGTCGAGGACCGCAGCAGAACTTGTCCCAACGTCTACCGCAAGCTCGCCAACCTCAGGAACAGAGGTTCCCGAACTCGATCGCTTACAACGCTCCCGGAGCCTCGTCTTCACCCGCACCGTCTCACCAATCCCTTCCTGGCCTCGCTGGGGGCTGGAATGGCATGGGCGACAACGAACGAAGGCCCGGTGCGTTGAGGGTCATGAACGAGGAGCCTGAGATGACGGAAGAGGAGAGGAGATTTGGTGGCCAGCCTGATGCGTACAATGGGTTGACCGATGGACTTGATCGAGTGGCGAGCCCAGGACGGGCGCAGACTTATAGGTCGTAGGAACGGAAGGTGAAGACGATGATGTGTATTGGTGTGTAAAGACACTTTGACCTTGTATCCGAGTCCATTGACGTATCAACAGCGGGCTCTTCTCCCTGCTTCACCACTTTCTGTATCTCGACTCGTGTTCTTGCCCTTTCCAATTGGGTCTTGAGTGTCGAAATACCTATCGCTTGTTTCGGCCAGTGACTTCCTCAGTCTGCTACTCTGCTGACTGGTCAACTTCATCCGCTCGTTCTTGTGCTTGGCGAGTCGATTCGCTGTGCAAAATTTCGTCCGACGCACCGCTCGTTGCTCCCGGACCGGATGGAACCGGGGCCTTCGTCCCGGCGGCGCATGTCCTTGATTGTAAAGAGGTTTTTGAAAGTGCCGCACGTTCCAGCACAGCCTTTGACACAGATTTTCCTGGAATTTGTAGCTGGAGATTCCCGAAGCTTCAGAATCAGCCGTGATAGTCTGTATTGATTTTCGCGGAGTCGGCGCGACGGCCCGCGAAAGGATCGTCGGCGATAGGTCGCTCAGAATCGAGGCGAGAGCGTGACTCGGCGATTTGGGCGTTGATGTTGACTGGCGTTGAAGTTGGCGTCGCCGTCGCCGCACCGGCCGGGCACCCGCCACTGATCATCTCGCGACGTTTAGGTTTCGCACCACCGCTTCCCCGACGTTCAGCCAGCGCAACAGTTCGAGGATCGGGGAATCGAACACGTAGGACGCGATGGATGGAACGAGGGGTGGACCGACTTTGTCCGCTGCATCCTCGGGAACGGCGACGCGATCGGCTTCACCGTTGCCCGCCGAGAACGACAGACCGCCCCAGGCGTCCAACCGCTCGAAGCAGCGCGGCCGACTTGGCGACGACGGCGTGGTGAACGAGGTCGAGAAGCAGCCGTCCGAGGGGAGAGGACGCACTCCGGGAGCACGCGATCATGGCCAACAGCAGCGCAAACGACTGGGCTTCTCGCCTGATCGTCGACCTTGGCCCGAGCGATCAACGGTGTACCAGTTCCGGCCGTTCCGGGGCATGAGCACGGACGTGCGAAAGCGATTGCCCTTCTACCTTTCGGACTGGACCGAGGCTTTCCGACCGCGCAACTGGGAGAGGACGATTGGAGCGACCATCAGAATATACTTTCTCAAGTGAGTACACATGCTCCTACCTGCTCGTTCGACTCTATCCCGTTCGGTGAACTCCATCCGCGTGTTTCCACCCCACGGATCCCCGCGCTGGCGAGCCCGGCGCGTCGGTGACGTAGGCAGGATTTTCGGCTTGGGACTCCCGCACTCTGACCTGATGAATGTCGACCCCCACCGCGGTGCTCGCTTGTACACAAACCAGCCTCTTTCCTGCTCTAGCCTACACGATTGACATGAACCTCCGCACCGGTGGCAATTATGGCGTCAACGAGACCTTGCTCGCTTCCGTCCTCGCCGCTTTGGCCTTTTCGGTCCTTTCGGTCCAACCCCTGACGATTGTGAGTACAAGGGGCTGCGCGAGACCAGACGAGGGAACGCAACTGATTGAAATCGCTGTACAGGTCGGAGTGACCGGTCTGATCAACTTGTTCAACTACACGACCTATGCTATCCTAGGTGAGCTTTAGGCAGAGATTTCCGCGTCCGAATGCGAGTCGAGTTGGGGCCGGCGCTGACATTGCGGTGACGGTCGTCCAGAACGACAACCGGATGCACCCAACTTTCTCCAATTCCAAGCATGGGCTCTGATGTGTTTAATTTCCGATGATTGGTCTCTCGCAGTCTCTTCGAGGAGACTGACCCCCATATCACTCTCACAGCTGGTCGGCGATCACCCACTGGATCATTGCCGTCTTTAACATCTCGGACTACACTCGCTTCATCACTGACATGACCAGTGAAACGTTTGGCCTATGTGAGTAGGCTTCTCTATCATGGTGATGCGAGCGATCTTGCCTGACTTGATCTTCTTTGCCTCTCCCGCCCCGCAGACGTGGGCGTCATCTACATCCAAAAGGGTGTCGAGTTGCTAGTGTACGAGTTTGACGCATCTGGTCAGTAACGTGTCACGAGATGAGACGAGCACGAGTATTGACGCCATCATGATTTCTACGCTCAGATCAAGCCGGGTGGTTCTCCGTCGTCGTCGCAATCCTGTTCGCACTCTCAGTCTATTTCCTGGAGAGGACGGCTACGCTTAACTTTGGACCCTTCTGGCTGCGGAAATGTATTACCGACTATGCGTTTGCCGCCGGCATCATCTTCTACACGGGATTCGTGCACATCCCGGGCCATATCAAGGAAACCGGGATTGACTTTTTGCAAGTCACCCGAGCGTTCCATCCCTCTACTGAGTGAGTCAGCCCATCATGTGTGCAACCATGTTTTAAATGATTCAATCTGACGTTTGCGTCGCCGGCAGTCGATCTTGGGTTATCCGGTTCTGGGACCTGCCCGTCAAGTGGATTTTCGTAGCGCTTCCCTTCGGCTGCCTCGTCACGCTGCTGTTCTACTTTGACGTGAGCGCTCCAAGATCTGTCGTAGAAGGAACATCGAATTTGATCGAACGACCGGTCTCTCTCACAGAACAATGTCTCATCCGTGATGGCGCAATCCCGTGGATTCCCCGTCAAACGTCCTGCAGGCTTCCACTGGGACTTTTTCCTTCTCGGCTGCGTCACCTTTGTCGCCGGAATTCTCGGTCTTCCGGCGCCGAACGGTCTCGTGCCTCAAGCACCTGTACATACGGAAGCGCTGTGTGTCGTCAAGATGGTACCGGAGGACACGAAGTTGACTGAAGGTGGATTTTATGATGAAGAGGAAGAGGAAGAAGAAGAAGGAGCGATCGAGAAGAGGTGGGAAGAGGAGGCTCCGCCCAAGATGAAGGTTGTGAGGACCAGGCTGGTCGAGCAGAGGATCTCGCATTTTGCCATGGGGCTGCTTACGCTTGGTACGATGACGGGGCCTTTGCTCGTGACCCTGAGCTTGATGAGTCGAGCCATGTTCGCCGGCATCTTCATCGTCGTCGGATGGGGCTCGGTCCAGGGAAACGGCATCGTACACAAGACCCTCTTCCTCCTTCGCGACCATCATCTTACCCCTCGGGACCATGCCTTGCTCCAAGTCCGACCCAAGAAAATCTGGCTGTTTGTCGGGATCCAATGGCTCTTCTTTGCCGCCATCGTTGCTATTTCGGAAACGATCTCCGGCATTGGGTTTCCGGTTATTATCACGCTGCTCATTCCCTTCAGGTATTATTGGGTACCTCGGTGGTTCAGTCTACAAGAACTATCGGTGCTCGGTAAGTCGGCCAACTTACAGTCCCTGCTTGACGAAAACCTGAGACCGTCTGTTATTCCCCTTGCTGCGCACTACAGATGCCCCTACCGCTAACTCGGCCGCGACGCTCGTCTCCCTCGGCGGTCCCTTACAACCCGAACATGGCCACTCCGATTTCTTTCACAAACACCGAGATGATGTAGAAGCATCCCTATCTGAACCGATGCACCAAGACGACGGCACGTTGAGGAAACGGACCACACCGTCTGCATCTTCGAAAGATGAGGTTATGATTCGCTTGTAGATGCGTCTTTTCCCTTCTCCGACCTAGAACTTTATGAAGTTCTATCGTAATTGTAACATACGAGGCACATGCGGATACGCACATACATCTTGACAGCTTTGTTTCTCAATAGAGGGCTGTCGTAAATACTATCGTTGGCTGTAGCATCGTTGCGCTCGGATCAGAGGAAGACCAAATATACCATGGATCGCGAAATAGGACAACCAGATCTGGCTAAAGCTAATTATCTACTCGCTCCCCGACTCGGATCCCGAGGCCGACCCCTCCGAACCACAAGAAGACCCATCTTCATCGTCATCCGCATTCCCAAACGTCCTCTTCTCAACCTCATACCCAAGTTTCTCGAAAGAGGTGGCCATCTCTTCGATCTTGGCTTTGTGGGCTGAGACAGCACCGATCGACTTGGACGGATCGAAAATGGGGGCGATGTATTTCTCGATGACGCGGAGGATGTCGGAGAGCGTGACGTCCTGTTTTTTTGTAACCCCCGACGTGTGTGTCAGCAAGTGCGAGACAGTTCCAAACAAGGATCGAGGAATCGAACCTTCGTTCTCGCCAACGCGACCCTGCCATACCCTTCTTCCAATCCGACTAACACATTCCTGAACGCCGCATTCGCCGCCTCATTCATCGTCGATTCCTTATTCGCCGTATCGAACGCCAACGACGACTTGGCACTCTCGATAGTCAAAGCGTCGATCTCCACTTTCTTCTCGACGATGGAGGTGATCAGTTCTTGGGCGGCGACGAAGGCAGAGTAGGTGTCGGGCGATTTGTAAATTCGGTAACTGATCGTACCGGATTCGGTGTCCTGGGATATGGAAGCGCCGTAGGCCAGACCTGCGCCTCGGATACCTGAAGTGAAAGACCAAGGTCAGCTTCAGGGGGTGGGAGGCTGATTGTATTCTGGTAGCGGAGAAAGGACCGACTTTTCCATAAAAACCCTTCTTGCGCGTTCAAGATGGCCCTCGCGACCGTCAAAGCCGGTTGGTCGGCGTGGTTCCAGTCGTTCGGACCTTTGGCGAGGTGGAACCCGAAGGAGGATTCAATAGAGGGCAAGCCAAAGATAACGACCTAGGAGGGCGAAGCGAACACAAGACGGTGATGGTACGGTAAGTCTTTGTATTGTAGAGCGTCAACCCACTCGTGATGCTTACCTTCTTGGAAGGCTCTTTCCCGAGAGGGCTCAGAGCATGCTGACTCAATTTGACGGGCACGAGTTCGGAATGAGAGAACTTCTCCACGGGTCGGTAATGCTTTAGCCATGTCGCTGCTGGGTCTTCGATGGCCAAAATGTCACCCTTGACTTGGACTCGCATCGCTCGAGGGTTGAGCACTGATGAACCATCGCAGTGTTCACGAGATCAGCGGCAGGGGACGAATATCAGCGGACTCGACTGAAAAACTGAATGACTCACAGCTCTGACGCAGCCCCTCGAACTCCTCCACCACCTTCTCCGGCTCCCCCTTGAGCCTTACCAACAACTCCGGCAATGCCTCATCCCTGTTGAGCAAATTGAGAGCAACGTTCGTACTCGTTGCTTCGTCGTTGAGCAATTGGCGGTACGCGGCGTAGGCGACTTCGTAACCGTCTCGTTTTTCCGAAGGCAGGTTTTGGATCGCTTTGGTTGTTGAGACTTTGAGACTGTATGAGAAAGAGACGTCATCAGTCGCTTTGTCCCTGAGAAGTCGAGGAAAGCATCCACGGAGTCGACACTTACCGATCAACTGAGAAGCTGGACCCGCACAACAAATCGCCCAGCCAAGCCACAGCCGTCGCATACTTCCCCTTCTCTACCTTCACCCTCAACGTAACCCCTTCCTGCAACGGACTATTAAGATCGATACTATACGACAACGTCTCGGCATCGAGTTGTCGTACGACTTCCTCGAAATCGAGCATCGTCCCATCGGCTCGGGTGACGGGGAGGGAGAAGAACGAGTCGAGGTAGATGGGGAGGAGCGAACGGAGGTGTTTAGGGTCTTGGGAAGGGATGTCGGTGATGAAGAGGACGATGGAGACTTCGATAAAGTTGGAGTTGATGTCTGTTGGATGTCGGATGCAGAACGATCAGCTCTCCTCCCCTCACGTGCAGAGCGCTGGGGTCCTCGTTCCCAAACTCACGATCATACTGCACGAACAACGGCACCTTGCTCCCGTCCTGATCGACATGCTTCTGCACCTGATTATCGCTCACCGGTCCAACCTCCTTCGCCACTCCAGCACTCCTAGCACTCTCGACCTTGATCCAATCAATACCCTCCACATCAGGAACCTTGAAATTCGAAATGATGTCGGAAGGGATTGGTCGGTCGTTCTCCGCTTGGGCGGTTTCGAGCTTCTTCCCTAATTCGGCGAGGCCCTCGGGTCCTAGACGCTTGACGGTTGCGGCGACGCGTTGCTTCTCTTCCTTGGCGAGTTGGTCGGCTAATGCGGCCGAGGGGCGGCCGATGATGGTCACGTTGGGAGCGTTGACGTAGTACCTATGCAAGGAGGGAATGGGGTGGGCCACGTCAGTCCATCGATTCGATGTGTCTGCTTGGGGAGACTAACTTTTCCAGCAACGCGATCCACTGCGCCGACGACCAGCCTTCCAACTGTCTGTAGTAGGTCATCGTATCCATCGACTTGCCCAATTCGGACCCATCCTCCGGACCAAAGATGGCATCTGTTCAGAATGCAAATGACGACGATCATTAGCACTGGGACTGCCACCGAGATCATGAACCGTTCCTAGATGCTGACCAGCCAGAATATTCGTCGACAACATATCCGCGGCATTGGTCTCGATCGATTCCAACAATTGCAGCTTCTGTCGCTTCAACACGCTCTTCATCCTCTCCATATCCACATCCCCCTCACACAACGTCTTCAAGAACGCTTTGAACGTCGCGTCAAGAGTCTTCAATAATTCCGCAGGGACGGCCGATAGGTAGACGGTCAAGATCGTCGGATCCTCCGTTGAGGCGTAGAAAGAGATGTCCGTGCAGGCCGGCTCGTCGACCTCGACGAATTGTTTGTATAACGGCGATACGGGGGAATCGGTGAGGTATTCACCCAGGACTTCGAGGGCTAAGTCATGGACGAAGTCGTTGGCTCGGACACCGATCCACGAGAGCATGATTTCCCCGACTGATTCGTCTTGTTCAGGGAATTTGACCGTTTCCGTCAAGCCTTGTGCTGGGATTTGGGGTGGGTTTTGAGCGGTCGTTGATTCGACGAAGGGACGACGCCAGCCTGGGGGACGGGGACCTTGCGCTTGGCCGTGTTTGACGATCGTAGGGAGCACCTCACGTTCCAGTGTCGAGAGGAGGTTTTCGGGTTTCAGGGATCGACCAACGACGATCAAGGTGACGTTTTGGGGTTGATAAGCTCCGGCATGGTACTCTCGAACTGTACGTTCATACGTGCGTCAGTCCGCGTGAAATGGCGTGTCCGCTCGAGAAACGACTGACTATCCTGCACGTTCAACTTCCTCAACGCCTCCATCAACCCGCCCGTCTCACTCCTCAACGCATTCAACTTGTCATACAAACACCTCTGCAACCTCAACTGCATCAAATCGCCGCTCCCATTCTCCCTGCCTTGCATCTCGGAGAAAACCACACCCGAATCCTCGCCTTTGGGATTGAGGTGATGGACTTCGGTGACGAAGGCGGCGTCGGTCATGGTCGGGTAGAGGATGTGGTCTAGGAAGGGCGGGGTGATGGAGAGGAAGCCTTGTTGGCCTGCGGTTCCGACGGTGTAGGTCGTGTTGGAGGTGTCGGTCCAGCTTTTGATTTGTGGGGGGCGGGGGGGTTCACGAAAGAATGACCGAGTCAGGGTTTCTGACTTTTTCAAAAGAGGAAGCCTTCAAGCGGGACTGACGCGTTCGTTCCTTGCGCAAAGGATCGGTTGGCCAAGGTGTCCAAGATGCCTTTGTAAGGGTATCTGTTCGAGGCAGGAGCGTGCTCGGACCTAATAAGCTACCGACGCTAGGTCAGCGAATCGGGGCGGGAGTGACTGACTGCTCCGAGCCCATAAAGATGAGATGTTCCTGTGCACGGCCGTGACAAAAGAAGTGGGTTATATCATTGGAGTGCGGAAGCGCTCATTCTATGCCTCTTCACTGACGAGTGTATGCGGCCGTCCGGTATCATCAAAGATCTCGGTAATCGTCGCAAAGTAACCCTGCACCAGAGGGCCTGTCTCACCCAGAGCACACACCCAATCAGCGCCCACCACCACCACCATCCAATCTCTCCATTTGCCTGGCGTACCTTCGACATCACACCACACGACCTTCAACCCGGTACTCTGACTGATCCATTTCACGACCCTGACGTCCTGGGCGAACTCGAGGTGATGTTCGACCAACAGTTGGAAGTCGCCTTTCAGGGCATCTGCCCGAATCGAACGATCTCCTCCATTTGCACCGTTCGGTAAGGAGTGGGGCACGGTGGGGGGCGAGGAAGCCATGGAGGAGAACGACCTTTTGGGGGCCAGGGTGGGAGGAAGGGAGGACCCGGGCAGAGGCCACGACGAGGGAGGGCGAGGGCGCGATAGACTTGAGAAGGCCTTGGGTAGCAGCGAACAGAGGCGCAAGAGATGAGCCACGGTGGAGAGACTTCGGAGCGATGGCCACAGGCAACGCCGGGAAGAGGAGAAGAGACGGCCACGACCGAGCGCGAACGCGCAGGATCGACCTCGGCCAGCTCTCCGAACGAATTAGTCATCCGCGTCGGCCTGGGCGGTCGGGTTACTCGTTTGTGGGGTATGCAAATGCAGGATGAAAAGGGGGGGCACAGGACAAAATAAACCGAAGACAGATCCGAGGCACAAGACCAGAACACCTCACCCAAACCGCTTGAAGATGATATCCGGATCTGCGATCCAAACCCCTCCCATGAGTCAAAACCGCGCCAACATGCTCGGACTGAGCCCTGGACTGACCTTCTTGATACTCTTCTGCCGAAACCCACATCTTCTTGAATGTCGACAACCCGGCCAAGATCGAACCTCCGATCCAAGTCGAGTATTTCCGCTCCGGTGGTGCCGAGATGCGGATCTTGGTTTCGCGTAGGGCAAGCTTCTTGACTTCGTGCAGGAGCCGGTCGCCGAAACCTGTTCACGAGAGGGAGAGGTTCTAGGTCTGCACTCGTGTCTGATTCTGTGATGGTTCACTTTGAGTACTCACCTTTGACCAACGTCCCCCCACCTGACAAGACGACGTTACCGAACAAACTCTTCCGCAGGTCCAGATCAGCCCGATTGATCGAATCCACAACGACCTGATGCACGCCCGAGTATTCCAACCCGACCAGTTCAGGCGTGAACAACAACTCGGGCGCTCGGTGTCGTTCGGCTCCCAGCTGAAAGAGAAGCGCAAAGTCGGTTGAGTTTGTGATCTGCATGAGCAGCAGCATACAAGGGGGCTTTGAGCTCACCCTGATCAGATTCCCATCCGGTAATCGGAAATCCTCGCCCCTCCCCCCACCCTGGGATTCCTTCTCCTCCTTGGCCGGCGAAAGCGCGACATAACATGTCTTTTCCTCTGCACCGAGTATCCCAAAACACACTCAGTTACGCCCAAGAGACCTCCGACGAACGATGTGGATGCCGAACGCACTGATCATCCTCACCACCTCCTTCTCCGCCGTCGTATGGAGATGATACCCGGCTTTGCGAAGCAACAACTGCAAATGCTCCGTCACGTCCCTGTGCGGCAGTCGCGCGTTGGCCGAACTTAGCATTCCCCTCCTTCTACACAAGTCGGCTTACACCTGAAACGCACCTCCCTGCAACATCGACTCTCCGAATCGCATGGGGCATCGAAAAGCCTTCGAAAACGGGCACGGCGTGGGTGACGCCGTCCCCCGAATCCAGCACGATGCCCGTCGTTCGGCCCGAGGCGTATCTACAAGAATTGACAGACCGTCAATATGGATCATTCTCGAGGTGGTTCGTGTGAGACTTGCAGTGCGAGAATGGCTTGTACGGAGGTGTACATGGCGGGGACGTTGAAGGTCTCGAAAAAGATTTGCGCGGCCTGTTCTCGGTTCGTACTCGGGTTCAGAGGGGCTTCGGTCAATAGGACGGGGTGCTGGGAGTCAAGAAGGAAAGATGATCAGACATCTAGTTTTTGGAAGACGGAAGAGACGCTCTTCGCTGGTAGCGTGTTCGCTGATGACTGTTCGCTGGGTAGCCTGTTCGCTGGTCCTGGTCGCGATGCTGGCTCACCTCCTCGGACAATGTCCTCAGTTCGTCGGTGTAGACGTGGGACCAGATGCGTTCCATGTCGTCCCAATCGGTGACGATGCCATGAGACATGGGGTAACTGGAGTTAACGCGGTGCAGCCTGGTCAATACGTTGCTTCTCTTGTCCTCCCTCGCCGTCTTGGAAGCAGTGCCCCACCCGACCGGCGACGGCAACGGCGACCGGCGACGGCGAGGCCGCGCTGGCCCAGTCGTCGAACGCGAGTGCAACGGCTTACTTTATCTTCAACAAGCCCCTCAGCTCCTGCGCCTTCTTGCCGACGAACGCATCCCCTTCGACCGCTCCGGCCATGACCCTCGTATGTTTAGGTCGACCTAAGCGCCCGATCGACCCGACGCCCGCACGAACGAACTGATCAGCGCCCGCGCCCCTTTCCTTTCGCGCTCGTCGTGTGGGATTGTCCCGATCGTGGATCGAGTCTAGGTGGGCTTACGCACCGACATAAGAAGGGAAATAGCACGTCGGGTGATCCGAGCCTGCGAAACCGGCTTTGGTCGAACCGGAGCCTTGGTCGATCACGACCGGCTGGTTGAGTTGATCCATTTTGGGCGGGAGGGGAGCCGGCGGGATGGCGCAGGGCTGGATGAAGCGAGGGCGTGTGTTGTGTGGTCGGTCGAGGTGTGGGTGCGGAACCGAGGGAGTGGGCGCGGTGCGAGTTGGGAGTGAGCTACTGAGCTACTGACTGCTACTAGCTGCTACTGACTGCTACTGAGCTACTGCCGATCACTTACTACGCGCACAGAGAGACACGCGCGACTCGACGCGCCTGTGCCAGCCTGTGGGCCTGCCTGCTCGCGGCCCCTGCACTGCACGCTGGGGCTCGCAAGTCGCGGGGGCCGTGCGCCGACGCCGAATCGGCCCCGAGTCAAAATTCTCGCATTGCTCCGTCCCTCCCGGACCACCATCAGTTCAGACACTCGGTTATCGTTATATATATATATATATATATATCAATCAACCCCGCTGTACAACTACACCCCATACCCGCAAACCCCTTCCAGGAAAAAAAAATCACTCGGCCTCGACCCATTGATTCGCGATCCTGCCAATCCAAGCCAACTCGTACCGGTCCAATAGGTCCGCATCACGGTAAGTTTGCCATCTGCATGCGCACGTCGCGATTACGTACATCAATCCTCTGGCCGTCATGAACGACCCCGACCCCTCGACCCAACTCACGTCAGAAGGATGAACACGGCGCATTCGACCAAGAGTTGGATCGAAGCGAGCAGGTGCAGGCCCAATACGGCCCAGACCAGATGCAGCGATACCAAAACACCCGTCAATAACACCGACTGCGTGCAGCACATTCGCGAGCAAACCGAATCAGCACATCTAGAAGAACCTTCAAGTTGGGCCCAACGGGTGAGCCCCACAACGACCACCCCTCTGCGCCTCAAAAACGTACCTGCCAAGCATGGAACCTCACCCAATCATTCTCCACCTCCAGCACCAACAATCCGACCGCCCCAAATGGCCCCAGAGCATACGCCATCGGTCCTTCATAATCGTACCGATACCCCAACGTCGTTTCCGTCGCCGTCGAGAGCGCGCCGCCCGCTCCTCCTGGCAGTGATCGTGTTCGAAAGCCCGGTGTGGCGGCGGAGGAGAAGGAGGCGTTGGCACCTAGCGAGGAGATGGGCGCTCCTGATTGGTACGAGCTGGACGCGTGGGGTGGTTGTGCCTGTGCGGTGTAGGAAGAGGTGGAGGAAGAAGGCGCAGGTGGCGCCCAACGGGCTTTGGACACGTCGGGCGGCTCAGAGTCTAATCGCCAACAGGGAGGTAGCTCAGTGGTCCAAAACCCTGGGATGAATTGTTCTGGTGTACTGACATGGCGCAAAGTTGAGAGGGGTCGAACTCATCGTCGCCGCTGAGGGTGTCGACTTTGCGCAAGTCGAGTCAGTTTAGAACTCTAGATGGTGGGTCCTGCTGGCGATCGAGCGCACAGATTTGTCGCCGGATGGTGCACAGATCGGAAGGCTCCCGAGTTTGTGTTCTGGAATAGTCTTGGTCGGTGTGGTAGCTCGCAGCTGTTCGGGGAGGAGTGGGGGCGCCGAGGGCGAGAAGACGACCGACGCCGCAGCGAGTGACGCGTCACATGACGACCAACTTAAAGCGGAGCTGTGCGGGCCGAACAGGGCCGATCGAACGCGCAGGCGCAACTTTGAACCCCCTACCACCTCAAAGACACCGCAGCCAGACCCAGAAGAAACGTTGTTGCGGTGCAAAAAAAATAAACAGAACCAAACCTAAAGCACGGAGCGGATTGGGTAGAACAGAGAGAAAGGAGGGAAGGAAAAGAACGGACTATCATCACGTGATTGAAATCGAGGGGACAGGAGGATACATCGATAGTCCGGCAGATAAGCGAATCAAGAGTGCTCGTGTCCTTCCGTTACTCAAGGTCGTGCGATCAAGCTGTCACAAGGATCCCCGAATCACGCATCAGCATCAGCCCCTTTCTCCTCCCTCACTTCCTTCCTCACCCAAAACTCACTTGGGGAACTTCAACTCGGCCATCAACGCCGCGCCAATCATGTCACTCAGAACCCTATCAAAGCCCGTGCCATCCTCCAGTTTCACCTCGGAGAACCTCTTGACGTCCTCCTCCCGAATTCCTTTCATGCACCAAGGTTCCGGTTCACAATCCCAGTCGACTGTTCCGTGCGTGTAGTGGAGCGCGAGGAACCACCCTTTTTCGCGGTGGCGTTTGTCTTCGTACAGGGAGCCGTTCCACCAGAGGGGACGACCCTCTGTTTAAAAAACACGTTCGAAAGGATAAGTCAGCTTTCACCATGGAACGAAGGGAATTCCTCAAAGGTATATGACGCACTATAGTCGAGGTGAAGATGATGCTCCGAGCAAATTCGGGAATCCACCGTGTGCCCTTTGGCGTTGGGATGGGTCACCCGACCTGCAATACCGGCGTACGGAGGATCAAAGTAGTCTGAAAGTGTTAAGTTGGAAGAGACCTAATGCTCAGCGTCGGGTCCACAACAAGATCCAACCGCCGCATCGGAACTGACATGGCACGCCTCCCAATTCGTACCCCATCCTGTACGATTGTGTAAAGAGCAATATCAGCCACCCATTCTGCGCAGCGGCACCATCACAAACAACCCTCTCCAAGTCAACGCACCAATACGACTCTTTATCCCCATACGTTTGCCTGTACATCACCGCGTCCCTCACATCCCTTGTATTCAAAAAGCCCACAAACACCATCCCCAGTGCCACATCTCTCCGTCCTTTATTAACCACGACCACCCCACTCTCCATCTCCTCCCTAGAGGCCTCGTCCAACCACCATCGAGATTTCTGTAACATCTTGCTCGGTTTCCTCCCCTTCATCAACTCCTTGAACCACGCGTGCACGTTCCCATCCCCGGGAAAAATCTCACGATCGCGGAAGAACAGGGTTCCGGTTTGTTCATACCCCGGATCGGTCAGGAGGATTGCCGGGTCTTGCAAGAAGATGGCATCGGCGTCGCAGATGATCGTTTCTTTGAAGGGGGAAGCGAGGATGGCAAAAGGTTTGATCGCCCATCCCGAATTCTCCAATCCGACGTGCTTCTCGTCAAAGATGTGCAACAGGTCCACGGTCTCGACGTCGGGGGAGAGCGAGCGTAACGCGGCTCGTTTCTCGACGGTGAGATCGCCCTGACCTGAATGGGCGACGAGGATGGGTAACTTGGTCTTGTGTACATTTTTGAGGGTCGCGATGAGGTGCACGGCCCACTGGTGAAGGGTAAGAAGGACGGAATGAGTCTCCGTCTAAAGCAGAGTACATCTCCCTCAATCTTCATTGTCGTCGTCACCCACCTGGAACTGATCATTCCCACAAGGGATCACGATACCCGCCGTCCTCGAATACCGCATCAACAGATCGTCGAACGTGCGTTGGTGGTTGTCGTTGCGCGAGATGTACGGGTACAGTGACCTGAAGAGGTCGTCGCGAAAGTGGCGCGTCGTTTTGTGGTACGTTTCGCGCATGGTTGCGTTGAGCCGGCTACCGTCGATGGCTCGGTCGAATTGGTCCAGTTGCTAAAATGAGGAGACGGGGTCGTCAATTGGGATGGGCTCGACTAGTACTCCCCTGAGCTCCGACAGCGCCAAAAAATTCCCTCCCCCCTTGAAGCCCCCCCCCCCCCCTCCCCCCTGGCTTTCCCGGCTATCCTCTTGCTCAAAAAAAGTTTACAAACTCACCACCACGATCTTGAACCGATCGGCATGTAAATCCAACCTCGTCACATCCGGTACCTCATCCCTCACGGCCTTGTAGCTCGTCCCCAACCTCTCCCACTCGACCTCGATCTGAGCCTCGGACTTGGAACTGAACAACTTGGTCACTCGGTCCGCGGCGGCGAGGGCGTATCGATCGGAGCTTGTGGAACTGCTATCACCGTTTTGGTTGAGGGGATCTGTTTCGGAGGGCCAGGTGGAGGAGAGATGGTGGGTGTTGGTGTTGGTGCGATCCAAACGACTGGGCAATAAAGGTCCGATGAAAGCGGTGCGTGTAGAGGGGTGCACGAGCGTCCATGTACCGCACACGAGGATGAACACCAGTATACCCAGGAAGCGCTTGTTCCGGATGATGGCCGAAAGTGCGGTCGAGGTGGAGGTTGTGGCCGGAGAGGCGTTCATGTTGCGTCCGTGAGAGGGGAGCCGAGCTTTCGGACTCCGTTCGGAGGGTTCGTTCCGTTGCGTGGCGGTGAGTCCGGTCCGCGGCGGTTGTCCTGGGCAGGAACGGGCGTCGACTGTCGCCTCGCCTGTCGCATCGACGCGGTGCTCGCCGTGATTGAAATATTGATCCGCCGCCGGTCGAAGTGGGCAGCGCAGGCGTGTGTGGTTGTGGTGTCAATTCTAGGGAGAGGAGGTTACCAGCACGTGTTGGGCTCCCATTCGAATTTCAAATCCGTGGTGCATGCGCATCTCGATACGTGCACTCAAAAACTACTAAAAAACGAAAAGGGTTCACGAGGGAGGCTCAATGTAGGAGTTGGATCTGGCTAGGCTAAACAAGGACAAGTCGCCTGCCACTTGGCACCGCCAACATAGAGTTCCGAGGTGTAACCAATTCGAAATTAACAGAAACAGAAGAGGACCTTGTCGACCGAGGTGATGGCTTGAAGACCGTGTGCAGCTGGAGGTTGATGCGTACACTAGAAGTAAGCTACCTGGTGCCACAGGATTAGGGTACCTGCTACTCACTGATGTTAGGGGTACCGTGAACCTCCTTCGATCCGAGCAGGGGAGATCGGTCGATTCGGGAACGCAGTGGAGGCTGCTTGTCTGGAGAGTGTAGGCGAGGATCGAATCGTCAGCCCCGCCTCGCCCGTCGTCAAGGGCCGGCGAGCACGATCGATCCATCGATCAATCATCAAGGGTCAAAGCAAAGACTCACGGGGTACGATCAAATGCAAGCGGTCTTGTGGACCAGAAACAACCTCAGTGACATGCCGTAGGCGCCATTCAACACTCGTCGACGAGTGGATAGGCTGATGGCAAGCCGTGACGCAGTGACAGACGGTAAGGTCCGAGTGGCAAGGTGAGAAGCGAGAGATCACGGTGAGAGGGGAGAGGGGAGGAGTGGGGTGGGGTAAGATGATGGAGGTGGGGTGGTGAAAGACGGACGCGAGACGGGTAAACACGAGAGTCAGTCCGACCCTACGCCACACGAACACGATCACAGCTAGGTGGTTACTCACACTTTTGACGGTGGGAGGGATCGAACGACAGACTCTACCACACCACAAAGGCTACCGTTTCGTATCCTCCTGAAAAGGGGGGCGATGTCGGTAAGATTAAGTGGTGCACAGAGTGTGGAGCGCGTCGACGAGGGAAGAAAGGAGGGGGAGGGAGGCTGGCGAAGGCAAATTGGGAGGGGTCAAAGACGAGTGAGGAGAGACGACCACCGATAAGACACGGTAAACGAGAGACGAGGTAGACGAGATGCGAGGTGGGATGGGATAGGGTGGGATCGGGTGAGGGGAGGTCAAGGTCAAGGTCAAGGTCAAGGTCAAGGTCAAGGTCAAGGTCAAGGTCAAGGTCAAGGTGGAATCAAGGTGGGGTGAAACGAGGGTCAGGTGAGACGAGAGGGGAGGGGAGGGTTAAGGAGTGTTGAATGAGGTTGAAATGAGGGGGGGGTGAAGAGGTGAGGGGGAGGTGAGGGGGAGGTCGCCACGATCGAGTCAGCATCACCGCTCGGGGCACAAACAAGCTCGTCGAGTCGCACCAGGCATCAACTCACAGGTAGAGAGGGTGGGAAGGGGGGATGATCGAACGACAGACTCTACCACACCACAAAGGCCACCGTTTCGTATCCTCCTGAAAAGGGGGGCGATGTCGGCAAGATTAAGTGGTGCGAGAAGTGCAGAGCGCGTCGACGAGGAGAAGGAAGGAGAAAAGAGAGAGAGGCGACGAGCTCGAGGGGGTTGCTGACTTGGGTGCGGGGTGTGCGCTTGGTAGAATGAGTCATCTCATCGATATGACGCCACGCTGTGAATTTAAGCTTTCGATCTTCTCCACCTCGGCCGAGGGCGGCCGAGAGCGCCGAAGATCTGAACGGAGAGGGGACCGTGCACCCGACACCGAGGCCAACGATCCATCCCTCGGAAAGACCGAATACCTTGTTGATCAAGCTCGGTCAAGTCTCAGCAAGTAGGGTGAGCTCCAGGGATCACCCCAGAGTTGAGATCACCGCGATCGATACAGCGGTGGTCGCTCCTGTAGCTTGGTCCGAGTTGGGACGACCCCGAACTCCGAGTCCGCCGCGGAGCAGAGTTGCGGGGTCGGCTTCACGCGAGAGCTCCGACGCAGCGAGTCGAGGCCGTCATGCAAGTAGGGTGGCACCCAAATACAAAATCATATTGAAAGAAGATTTTTTATCTTTTTTACATGTACGTCGGACCATTGTTCATCAGAAAATTGGCGGATTCTCGCTGCCTAGATCGTGGACGGTCAAGCTCCCCACTACGATCTTCCGAAAGGAGGCTGCCGCCTTGACCAGACTAAGATTGAGAGCCAAACTAACGAATCTGGGGTACAGGCTATTTTACGGTACAATTCGAGATATTATGATGCATCTTCTCACACTACTCTGAGCTCGAACGACCTTTTGTTGGACCTGCCCCCGTTTGCTTTTCGGCTGGCAGCGATGGGCAGCGCAGCCTTCTCAACCACCGTTGATTCTTCCTGCACCCTGCACCCTGCACCTTGTGCCTTGCGCCTTGCGTTTTAAACAGCTCATATCTGCCTCGATGACGGTAAAACACGGTCACGACTGCCTCGGTGGCGCTTTGGAAATCGTTCCAGACGCCCTGCTCTCTCGCGAGAGCAACCTGAGCAGCGCGCTGGCTTCCCTCGTCGGCAAGATCGATGGCAAGTCGCTTCCTCAGAGCCCCTTCGCAGCCCGTAACTGCTCCGCCCCGATTTTCCGAGCAAACCCTAGCTGACCGTCTACGCTGTCCATCACTGTGCTCCACTCAGTCGCCATCATCGACGGCGCTACCGCGTTCGCACGTCAGCGCCATGCCGCGACGGACCGCGCGCGACACAACGAGCCGAAGCGAGGCCGGCTGTTCCTCAGTGCGATAATTCGACACCTCGAGGAGGTCATTGCAGCGACGGCAAGGCGAACCCAAGTGATCGTGGTATTTGATGATCCCATCCTTCGGCCCAAGCTCAAGCAAGACACCGTGCTCGATCGCCTAGATCGCCAGAAACCGCAAGAGCCTTCCGATAAATCGACCCCTGTCACCCACCCCGTCCCCTTCATCACGAACGACACCCTCGCCGCGTGCGTTCACGGACGATCGAGCAAAGAATGGGAGGTCGCTTTTCGCCACGGTGACGAGCCAACCCGAGTCGCCACCTTTGTTCGCTGGTCCGAGCAAGGCTTGCTCGTCGTCGCGGCCCACGAGGCCGATCCCCTCGTTTCGGCGTCGACCAAGTTTGGCCAGATCTGCGACGTTGCGCTCGAACCCAACCGCGTCGTCCTCGTGAGCGCCGACAGCGACTTTTTCATGCTTCTCGGCGCCGACCAAGCCCGCTATCGCGCCGTGCTATCGGGCAAGGACCAAAACATTAGCTTGGTGGACCTTGCCGTACTCGACGCTCACCCCGCGGTGTGGAATTCTCGTCAGCGATTCGTCGCGAGCCTCATCCTCGGGTGCGACTATTTCAGGGGCATCAAAGGGGTCGGGCCTGGAGGACTTAGAGACCTGCCTGGGCAGTGGTTGGACGAGGCGACGTGGCAGAGTGGCTGGGATGGCGCCGCGGGGGCGTTGATCAGGAATGTCGACTCGGGGCCGGCGCCGACGGAGGAAAAGATTAAGGAGGTCAAGTCCCTTTGCGCCGCGATCGATCCTATCCAAAATCTGCTGCACCACTACAAGGACAAGACGTTCGCAAAAGCAACCGCGGAGTCCATCACCACAGTCACAAAGGGGACCAGGGTGCGGTTCAAGGGAACGCCACATGAAGACCCGTCGGCGGTCTCACGATATGCCTATGCGCCGATTCGCCGCAACCCCCCTCTCGTCCACCAACCCGGGGTCGCCTCCACCGGACCTCTGCCCTCTCTTTCGAGTCTCTCGACCGTTCAAGCTCCTGAACTCCGACGTGACCTTGCCAAGGCTCGACGAGGTCAAGCCGAGCAGCCGGCCCGCATGGTCTCGACGCACAAGCTCGCTGTGCAAGGAACCGTCAGGGCGTCGGACTACCGCTTGGTCGATCCCGAATTCGGGGACAGCGCAGAACAGCGCACTCGCGAGTCCAATAATTCAAAGTCGATCGAAAGGAACAAGGTGACCACGGCGGCCGAAGTACGTGCCCTGTTCTCGAAGCAATCGGACTCGGGCAGCAGCGGCGGCAGCGGCGGAAAATCTCCTGGCGGAGTTATCTACAGGATGTCAACAATGACGGGTACGCTCGACGATCTGGTCCGAGGATGCATGGTGTCCGGAGAATTGACACAAGGCGCACATCGGGTTCGAAGACCCCCGGCCAGGACGGCACATCAGGCTGAGGCAAGTGTACCACCGGCGGCAACCCGAAACCGAGCAAGCTCGCTCGGGCTGATGGACGTGGACTCGGATGCGGCTTTGGTCGTCAACGAATCCGATTCGCGCAGCTACAGCATTGCAGCAATAGAGATTGATAGGTGAAGCCGTATAAAGACAAAGAAGGTCGATGCGTCGTCGCAGCTCTCGGGGTTTTCTTGCGCCGTCGACTCGGAGTCGACCGCCTTCTTTCGTAGGTAGGAGTCGCCACTCGCACTTTAAGGTAGCCTCATGATGTTTCCCAGGTGTCGTTCCGGATCAGAATCGTAGAACTTGTTAGCCTCACATGAATGAACCCCATGAAGACAGGTCGTACGATGGGCAAACTACACTCCGAGATAGGTATTCTACGAGATCACTCCTGGGCGCCTAGAGAATGAGAAACGGACCGGTTTCGGCCGGCGGTTCCGGGCGTTCACGTCCTTCACGAGTTTGATCGGCTTGACCCTCAAAATGGCGCAAGAGTTGATCTGGTCAGATGATACCTCGTAGGGATTGAGATCATGCCATGATCTCTCGTTGTGTTCGATACGCTGGAATGATCTACTACACAAGTGCATCTTGCGTGAATGGACGTGATCGTGGGCCGAGAATAAGATCTTAGGTCTTTTCCACTCGCGCGTGGATGCGATCGTCGTCTCGCATAGGTGTGCGTCCGAAATCAATTTCGGACAGGGTGCGCCAGCGCTGGGGCGGGGTGGGCACACGGACCCAATCGCCCACCCATCTCTCGGTTCCTGACCATCAACATTCGCCCACAAGTGCTCTCGACAGGGTTAAAAAGGTAGACACTATGCCTCCCCGCCCTTCTGACACACCCGAACGCCCTAGGCCTGCCCTACAGGCCCTGGAACCATTCCTCCGCCTCCTGGCGATCTCCCACCGTGAGATCGAAAGCGTCGTCGCCGATGCGCTCGGTCGATGCCTCGGGCTCTTGACGCGCGCGCAGTGGAAGGAGCTTGGCTTGAACCCCAACCGCTGGCGCGCGTTGTTCATGTCCATACTCTACCTGCTGCGCGAGGACGGAGGGGCCGAAACGGGCGGGAAAGGTCGCACCCGGCTGGACGACCCTCTCACGTTCCCCGATGAAGCGTCTGTCGGGTCAAAGGCATACGAAGAAGAGCGAGCCCTCTTTCGTCGCGTCTCGGGTGGTAAGGACGTCATTTGCTTTTCGTATGTGAGTATGCGTAACGTGGTCTCGTTGCCGTTGAACGTGGACGTGTGGACCTGACGCGTGCCCTGCACTGCGCACGCCTCCCCCCCTGTCTCACTTCGCAGGCCTGGACAAGCGTCATACGAGCAACAATCGAGACCAAGATGCACAGGGTCTTCGTGCCAAAGCTCGTTTACTCGGCGGATTGGTGGGAGGACCGTGTGATGATGCTGATCGTCGGGCTCTTTGGGTGGAAGGATCGGGTACCTGCGGTCCTTCGCGTGTTCGCCTCGGCCGGCTTTGTGACCCCCTCCGCCGGGGGTCGCCACCAAGTCTACGAGCTCAAGGTGGCCGAAGCGAATTTTCGGAACCAGACCCTCAAGCGGATTGTCGAGGCGATGCTCTTGGTTCCCCTGCTACGCGACAGGGCGACCCACCCGGCCACTGCAGACCCCAAGCTCGAGGCCGCTCTCCGTGCCTTGTACAAGAAAGCCCACAAGATCATCCCCGATGCCGCGACGTTCGACCCGATCTACGCATCCGCCCGCCAAGTGATCTTCGACGCAATCCAAGTCGTCGAAGAACACCTCGACAAAATGGTCGGTCCGATTGAGCGCGATCAACTCCGCCGCCAGCACACGCTCGGCGACCTGGTGCAGGGGAAGTTCAAGTTCTTGCCGACCCAGGTCCTGCTTCCGGCACTGCACGCGCTCAAGATCAAAAGTGGTCGTAGCTTAGGCATCGGACCGGTGAGCACCCCTTGACACCTTCGGGCGGAATTGCCACTGCATTGGTATAGCCAAGTGAGCGCTTCGTACTGACCGAGGCTCGACCCGCTCCCCGATACTTCACAGGACTTTGCGCCGGAATTCATAACGATGTCCTTGCGCCGTACCGCAATCATCCTCTGGAAGGGACCGGAGGTTGCCCGAGTGCTTGTCAAATGGCTCGATGGGGTCTGGATCCCGTGGGCTGCGCAGCGTGCTGATGCGCAGACAACGAACGAGGAATTCGCCGGCGCCGGTCAAAGGGTTCGCGAGATGTTGAGGCGACAAGTCGACTCGAAGGGTGTGCTGCTGGGAGGGGGAGGCGGAGGCGAGGAATGGGTAATTCGTCCCGAATGGGAGGCCCAGTGGTTTACGTTTTGCGAAGCGACGATTCATGGAATCTTTTCCGTCATGACCCCACCCCGGTCGGAAGCTCCTGGCAGCGACTCCGACGGTGACGACGCCGATCTCGGCCCACCCACCCAGGTGCGCACGGTGACCGCCGCCCAGTCCGACCGAGGCCTCTTCAAGCCCAACTCGGATGGGGTTCCGCGTTACCTGACCGGCAAGGGACCGCTCGTCGTCTTGCAGCTCTTCAATTTCGAGCTCTTTGGTCCCCACCGAGTGCCACATGGTCAGTGGCAAACCAACGGCCATTCGGTCCAGATCCTCACGCTCGATGTCGCAGAGGCCGTTCTCGAAGCTCGCTCGTCGCCTGATTCTGAAGCTGCGATTGTTCCTCGCCAAACGGTCTACGAAACGTTCGACCTCGTCACCGAGCACTACCCGACGTGGCATTCGTCCAAGAACGCGGGTCCCATCTTCCGCAAGCTGATTCAGAGTCTTCGAAAGATCCCCTCCGTCCCAAAGACCGCCACAAACCCAAAGGGAGTGGGACACGAGGAGCAGTCGGTGCGCTGGGTCCCCAAACGTGCGGTCAAGCTACTTCCCACCCTCCCCGGGGGCATGCCAATGATCCAGAGGGTTGAGAACGGGAGGGAAGAGGCGCTGCAGGCCATCTTTCAAAAGGCGACTGGGGAGGTACGTTCCACTCCTACGCGAGCTGAGCGGGGGGCATTGATCCTTTGTAAACCCAAGTTTGCTAACCTCGTGTGGTGCCTTTCCTCCTTGCACCTCATATCGACCGGGTAGTCGCGGGGCGATTACGAGCTCCCCCCAATTTCCACCTGCATTCCGGGCTGCAACGAGTTGGCGAGTGAGCTCGAAGCCGGTGTCAACCGCGTTGTAGTCAGTGTCGGCATCGACCCGGGTACCAAGTGTCCCGTGGCCATCTCCTCCCGATTGTACGATCGGAACGGATGCCAAATGGAAGACGAGCTGGTCTTATACGCGTCCTCCGTAGATCACGCCCTCCATTCGACGCAAGAGCGCACACGGTTAATCGACGCCGAGCTCGGCGCCGAATTTAGGTTCGGCTTGCAGATTTCGTCGGGGCCGGACACCGCCGGAATGCCTCGTGTCGTGCCCGCTACCGCCACTCCTGGCCCCGCTCCTCGCGTCCCGGCCCCAATCGCCCCTACCGACGCGCTCGCAGTAGCTGCCACCGACGCCCATCGGTCGCACGCTGGCATATCGGACGACGCACCCTCGACCGAGCGGCTGCAGTCCGAGCCAGAACGCCAGGCAGCAGTGCACAATTCCCAGGTCCACGCCAAAGCGACCGTTCAGCGCCTCGTCGACCAAGTGATGAGCGCGACGGGTGTCCGCGTCGTCGGTGAGTGCACCAAGTTGACAGGGGCCCTCCCGGCGCCGGTCGAGCTTCTGGTGGCATGCCTAAACCCCACCCCCGGTGACTGACCACTGCGTAAATCTGGCCCGGATCGCGGGGTTTTCTCTTTTATTTTGGTCTTTCCCTTCCTCACTCAGAACGAGCCTTGAATGGAACTCGCCAGCAGCAAGCCCTCGACAGCCTGCGCTCGCCCGAGTTGGCGCTTCGAGACGACATCCTGTCGTCGGAGCCACGCCTCTTCATTTTCTTCATCGGCGCGGGTGGCTCGAGCCGTGGCACGGTTCACGCGACCTACCGCACCAACGTCTTCCTGCGGGCACTCGTTGCAGAGATCGAGCGTCTGAAGCGCGTCGGGTTGGATATTCTGGTTTACTACGTCGATGAAGATTTGACGTCGTCGTTGTGCAGTTACCAAGACTGCCGGAACGAGCACGGCCACCGGTCGAGGTCAGTCTCCGAGTTCGGACAGGGCCGAGTCGAGGTCATGTTTGCTGGTCTGATCACCAACGTTGTTCTCCTTCGGCGCCCTACCCTCTACAGGCTCAACGACGAGGGAACCGTCGAGGGCAGCGCGAAGCCGCTGTTCCGCGTTTTACAATGCGAACGCGGATGTCAACCCCCCGTCCATCGCGATTTGGTCGCAGCCAAGAATATCAGGTTCGCGGGCCTCCATTGCCTCTTCTCCGACCACCACCCCTTCAAGCAGTACCATTAATGAGACTTGCTCCTGTACTAATACGTTAGCAATCAAAGTTCGCAAATTCGGCACAGTGTCGTGAACACATTCTTTTATTTTCGGGTGCCGACTCGGAGCTCACGGCATCCGCTAATGATTCCGAGGCTATTAATAAATGAAAGTGGAACGTCACAGTGCAGCATTTCCGGTGGAGTTCACTGATCGGCAGTTTAGGCCGACATTTCAATCCGCCCGATTTGCACAAGGACTCCAGTAAAGAAGGTCGTGCGTGGCATTGAGGCAGACACCTCACTACTACAACGCTTGCTAGAAATCTCCGAGACGAGAATTTGATCAAGGTTCAAGCTATTTTCCTATGACAAAGTATATTCATAGAGCCAATCGCCGACCACCACGCTGAAACCGCTGGGTCCCCTCTGGCGACCCCTCTCCCCTCCTCCTGAATGTCAACGCGAGAACAGATTTCAATCGCATCGACCTAAGCATCACCCCACTCAGCCGATGCCGTCGCAGCCAACGGATCCACGAGTGTGCACGCGCTTATCATCGACACCCTTGACCCCGCCCCTCAACTCGCCCAACTCGACCTTCAACGCCTCGAGTTCCCTCTCCGCGCGACCGCGGCACGCCTCGATCTTGGCCGCCGTCGTAGGGGTCAAGCCGCGCGAGTTGGGCAACAAGGTGAACGCATCGGCCATGCAGTTGAGCACGGTCGTCAGGTTCTGAGGCAAGTAGCGCAGGATCGGCGATCCACCTGTGGCGATTGCGTGGTCCGAGTAACGAATGATGTAGCTCTGTTGCACAGACAAAAGATAGCGAGATCAGTCAGGCTCATCCGACAGCGCTGCCATCTCTTTCTCAACACTTACCTTGGTGAACTTCCAGTGGCGGTCCCTGAACTCGCGCACTTGGTCGACCATGAGGATGTACAAGGCCAAGCTCTCGGGGTTCTGCTGCGCAAACTTGAAAACGCCCGTCTCGGACGCACGACGCTCGAGCGCTTCGAGGTATACACGTTGCGCCGAAGGACGGTATTCACGGAACTCGCGCAAGGTCGATGTGAGCTCATTCTTGGGGTGTGCACGAGTGATCTCGAGCAAGTTGTCCGCAAGGGGGATGATGGACTGAAAGAACCAACAAAAACAGGAAGGTCAGCTGGATCGGATCACGGAAAGCTCACTGTCCGAACCTAGACTGAAGACTCACGTCGTTGGCTCCGCTCTCACCACGGAAGTATTGGGGCTCGTCAGTGCCGATGCCCTCGTAGACGACGCCGTTGGGGAACATCGAGGACGATTCGGCCTGACACGTCATAACTCAGTCAAGAGGCAAGGCACTCCAGTCGGGGTCAATCCCAGCTTCGCCGTCCACTTAGCTGGCTGTTGGCACGAGCTCCTCACCTGCTTTTCAAGTCCTGCTCACCGAGGTTGTGCGTTGTGCTTCACGTCGAGTGACGCGCAATCTGAGGAAAAATCGACTGCAAGCATGCAAGTTAAAGAACAGTACGGAATAATAATAAACAGTACAACAAACAACGTATTCCAAACCACCCTCTGAACCGCCGAAAGACCAACCCACCCACTCACCCCTCCGCGCCCCCACCCCCACTATGGCGTCCCCAGTCCCTGCGCCTTCCCAACACTCAACGAACCACTCCTTCCCCTCCTCAGAGCCTCCCTACACTCCATCCCGATCTCCTTGACCCCTTGCACCTCTTCGTCCTCCCATGATCTCAGTGCAGGTTCCCACAGCCCCCATAACGAATCGGCTCGGGCTCGATCGTTCACCAGAAGCGCTTTCAAGAGGATCGGAAGCGAGAGGAGCGCGGGGAGGTGGATCAACGGATCGAAGCGCGAAGGTGGAGAAGGGTCTTCGGAAAGGACGTCTAGGCGAGACCGGTCCGCGGTCGGCTTGGATGTGATTGGGGGGAGAGATCTATTTGGTGAGGTGGGGAGGTCGATCGTGCGGACGGTGTTGGGAGCGAGTGTATCCGACAACTGCGCGATCGATTGGAAGGCTGATTTGAGCGAGTCGAGAGACGCATCCAAGGCTTCGGCACGGGACTTCATCTTGCGGATCGTATCGCTTGCTGTGCGAATGGCGTAAGGGTGAGGTTCAGCGGGAGAGCTCGGACAGGTCGGCAAAGCGCCGTGGCGCGGGCCAGAGACTGACCTTGAATCAGTTCGTGATGGTGGTTGTACACGAGCGACTGACGTTCGCCATCGAGTTCTCGGATCTCTGGGTCAAGTCGAGCCTTGGCAAAGTGTCAGCCGTGGGCGGCTCGGAGAACGTGTCAGAGGGGGCCACGAGCAGAGGGACTCGCCGTTGAGCAACTCGTTCTCTTGCCTGAGCAGCTCGGGCAAAGACGCGTTGTTGCTGATGCGATGAAAGTACATGTCCGGACTGAACGATTCCGGGGAGTCTGTGAAGAGAGCAAACCTCAGTGATCCGAAAATCGCTCGCAACGACGCCCGACTGACCGATATCGTACGGATCACCCTTATTCGTCATCCCGCCGCCCTGCCCATGCCCGCCCTGAGCCATGATCTTGTAGTTCTGCAACAAGTTCCTCGTCCTCCTTTTGCGCTCGCCTGTTGCCGTCCCGGGTGCACCACTTGCGCTGGTCGTGGTGGAGAAGGACTCGGACGCGGCGCTCGAGGCGCGGCGGAGCAGGTGCGACGGCGTCGAGGCGAGGGCCGAGATGGAGGTGGGGGAGGCGGATTTGGAGGGCGGGATGGCGGCCATGCTTGACCTTCGTGAGGCCATGCTGGTCCAATAGTCACCGCACTGAGTTTGGGCCGCGCGAGATGTGGAATGTGGAGGCGAGTGATCAACGTTCAACAGGCGAACCGCCAACGTTTACGTAGCCAAGAGCAGCGCAACTCGACGCGTCCGCTCGCGTCCGGACAAAGACAGATTGGAGCTCAGCCAGCGGGCCCGGCCAGGCTAATAGGCCAGGCTATATAATAGTATTAGCTGCGAGGCTCCGCGAGGCTCCGCGAGGCTCCGCGAGGCACTGGGCAGACAGGAAGACTTTCAAGAACTAGTATCTGAAGATTGTCCCAAGGTTTCATTGTCACATGGGGTATGTAATGATAAGGTACGTTCATGCATGTACGGTGGAAACAACGTAAAGTCTATCTATCTTCTACAGGACCAAGAGCCGGCAGCCAACTGCGGTGCCTGCCATGATCCGACCAGTGCTCACGCCGGCGCCGGTGGCGAGCGGTTCTTGGAGAATTGGAACGGCGGACTGAGCCAGGAGTCCCAGCTCGCCTCGAAACGAGGATCGGCGTTCACTTTCAACAGTCTGCTATCGGAGATAGAATTAGTGGGCTCTTCCGAGAAGGCTCGGGCGCTTGACAAGACTTACCGCAACAAGAACCGGTAAGGCGCGTCGGCCGGGATGTCGATCTTGTTCGCAGTCGATTTCGCGAATCGCGCCTTGAACTCGCCTCGAAGTAAAGTATGCGGCAGCGCTCCTGCGATTATACAGCCCGCCTTCCCCCCCTCCCCGGTCCTTGGGAGAGTCCATGGCATATCGCAAATTAGCGCAAGGGTCGGCGTCGCCTCGTAAAGACGAGATGGATCCGCAGCCGAGGGGACCTGGGACTGATGCAGGACGGGGTTCGCCGCATTGTTGCCAGTCGGGACCGTGGGAACGAAGCTGACATTCGCGAAAACAAGATCGATGGTATCGTGCATCGAATACACTGGAGGCAACAGACGGTGAGTGAAGTGGGAATCTCGCGCGACAAGCCACACTTACGGCTATTCGAGAAATAAAGTATCAGCCCGAAAGCGTGGTAGCTCGTCGCCACCTGGTTCGGTTCTCGTAGTATTATACCCGGAGATGATTCATCATCCCAATCTTTCTTGGTGATATAGGTCCCAACGAAAGGGTATCGAAGGCCAGGGACGCCCCAGTCTCCAGCCGCACTCGTCGTTGTTTCGAGCAGGCGCGCTTCCTTATAGTCGGCCGCCAATCCGAAAAACGGTAGACGGTATAGCCCAAGCTCATCTCCAACGGTCCTGATGCGTATATATCCAGAGTAAAGCGGGAAACGCTTCGCCACAGTCAGGGAGAATTTGGGCGGGTCGATCGTGATCCGCACCTTCACAGACTGGCCCGATGCGACACTGATCCGGCTCGGCTCGATCACGACCCGAGGGGGTGACGTCCAAGGAAGGGCATTGATCGAAGTGGTCGGGAAGTCGTCTACTTTTGCGTCCTATCAGTTTGGAAACAGTGTGAGGAATATCCCTCGTCAGCTTGCCTTGGTAGACTGCCTCACCCTCCAACAGAGAGTGCTCATACATGGTCGTAGAACGCCAGCGTCATTGCGGTCTCGAGCTCGGTCTCGAAGTGATATTGGACTGAGCGGTCGTTCTCGTTTGTCACGGTCACTTCTTGCTCGGTGCTGGATAAGGAGAAGTCCCCGATAGCGAGAAGATAGGGGTCAAAGTAGGACCGGCCAGCGTACGCTTGATCGATCGCGATGAGACCTGAGAATGTGAAGGTCACGAAACTAGATCAACGTTAAGAGGTAATTCGGAAGCCCCACAACTTGAGATAGACCAGGTTATGTACCTCCTCCTTGTTGTAGCACCGAGGCAAGCTGGGACTGGTCAATGGGCAGCGGTGCGGGAGCGGGAAGGGACGTTGTCGTAAAAAGCGAGCGGATCTTGAGAGGTGTGAGTCCACTGCGATGCGACAGGAGAAGAGCCGAAGCACCAGCTATGAACGGTGCCGCCATCGAAGTACCGCCCATCACTCCCGCTCCACCCCATCGTCTTGGGGCCGTGGATAAAATGGGCTGCCCAGGTGCCGACACCAGTGCTGCTGGTTTTGCAAGATCATATCTAGGCCCGTCGTCCGACGTCTGTGCGACGCGAGAGCCGTCAATATCGTTGGCGAGATCGAGGAGCTTTCGTTGCGATCGGAAGTTGACCACGAGTCCCGTCGGGTGCGCTTTGACGTACCCAGCAATCTGCAGGAAAGGTTCAAGTGCACAGATGACAGAAACCTCAGCCAAAGCATTCTTCCTTGGCAATCGCCACTATAAAGTGCTCGGTTCAGATACCTTCTCGTGGGAGTCAAAGGTCATTCCCACCACATAAATATCCAAGCCTGCTAGATCCGTGCTCCCCGGCGAGTCTCCCCAATCGTCGATCTGCGACGAGAAGTAAGTAGACCGGGGGTCGGCGAGGCTTGGCGCCGTCAGAGCGAGCACGCGCGCGCCGTGTTCGTGGGCGAACGCTACCAGTGTGCCGGTACACATCTGGTTGGCCCTGATGACTACCAATGTCATACTCAGGTCCTGTGATACTGTTGCAGATGGTCGGCACGAGGTCGAGGCCTCAGCGCTGGGTGATTCGGATGCATTGAGAAGCATCACTTTGAGCGAGTCGGCAATCTCGACGCGATGGGCACCCCAAAAGTAGGGCAGCGGGGAATAACCGCCCGTTTCAAACGTGAGTTCGTAGGCCAGTGGTAGTTTGTTCACCGCAACACTTCCTACCGAGATGGTGGTCGTGGCAGCAGAGGCATACTGGGAGTCAGCTATTCCCCCTCCTGCCTCCGCGAAGTTGCCACTCGCGGCCACCACGACGACACCCTTTTTCTCAAGCTCGGCGAGCAGGAGCTTGCCGGGCACATCGTTGGGGGACCCTATGCCATCGTTTGAAGCCACACTCATTGTGATGACATCACACTTGTCATCCATTGCGCGCAATATTGCCGCCTTTATGTCGTCGGTCCGGGCGTCCTCCTCGTGGCACTCCATAACTTGGTAAGCACCCAGCGACACGCCTGGAGCGACACCACTGAACCCAAACCTGTCGGAAGCACTCGTTCAGCGCCGTTGACTTCGATCATACTCTTGAGCTGGTTACTGGGCTCGACTAACGTGTTTGGAAGTGCTGCGACGATGCCCGTGACTGCGAGTCACTAGAATGACGGAATGAGCGCGCATCTCATTCCTTATTAGCTAGTAGGGGGACGGACCGTGATTTCCATGCTTGGAGCCCCTGTCACAACGTGCCCGGAAATTGGTATGCATTAGATATTATTTGTCCTATTGCGATACCCGCGCGGCGATTTGGACATACTCGCAGTCGCTGTAGGGGTCTGGCCCGGGGGGCTTGGAACCGTGGCCGGTAAAATCATAGCCGACTCTGATCTTGGACCCGGGACCGAAAGATCCTCCCAGTACCTCGTTCCGATAGTCGACTCCCGAATCGATCACGCAGACAGTGACGTTGGAGAAGCCGAACAGTCCTTTAGCACGCAACTTGTGGAAGCCGGTCATGATGTGCGGGCAGGATGTGTCGTCGCGATAGGCATCGTCTGACTTTAGGACCCGAGGTAGCTCTGCGGTAGACCATACGTTGGAAACCCCACCCTCGGCAACGAGAAGCCGCTTGCTGGACTCGCCGGAAGAAGCTTGGACCGAAGCGAATGGGTCGATCTCAACGCCTGATTGGCCTGAAGTTGGGCTGGTAGTGGTCCGAACGCCACTGCGAGCAAGCCGGAGGACGGGGGTAACGCTCTGGTTGCCAAAGAAAGAGAAGCACACAAGGAAAATTTCTTGGTGTACATAAGGGATTTGCATGGTGTTTCAAGACAAGAATCACACCCACTTTGACTCCCGGAATTTTGGCTAGATCGTCCCGAGAAATCTTGTCCCCGACGCGGATGCTGAGACCGCAGAAGGCATCCAAATGATACCGGTGCTTCGTCACGACATCCGGGACGGTCTCCGTTACAGCTGCCAGTAAAGTGGTCACATGCTGGTTCGGCAAGGAAGCGGAAGATGCATGCGCGTCAATGTCAATGAAGGTGCTGTCCACCTTTCTACGCGGCTCGTACGGTGTCGACTCCTCCCCAGCGCCGGGCAGGGTCACTCTGGGCCCGACGTCACGGGAAGAGCTCGGGCAGCCTGGATCGAAGCAAGGGTGGAAAGGCTGGACTCACTTGCTCCACTTGTGCCCTATTACCCAGGTCTCCACATTCACTCAAGAGGATGAAGGCGCCAGGGACGACCGCGTTCGCTCGAGGCCGAAGATCGAAAGGTCCCGAGGTGCGACTCGCTGCCGAACTGGCGAAGATCGCCAGTGACAGCACCGCGGCGACTAGTAGTAGGCGATGGACGTTTCGCCTGAAGGTGTCGACCATGAGGATGCGGCGTGTGACCCAGAAAAGGTGAAACAGACTGTTTGTGCTGATGGTGAAAGATCAAGCGCCGAGCTTCGGCGCTCGGCAGTGGTCGACGGCGGAAGTGCACGCAGGCTTGAACCAGTTTGAACCGCCTTCAACTCTCCAAAGCCGCTTGCACAGTGATTTTTAGCGAGAGAGGTCATGTCATGTTGCAGCGGGGCTCGAGAAACCGAAAGGGACCGTGTCGTAACTAACAACTCGGTCACTATAGAAATGTATCAAAGTAAGAAAGAGACATTAGAGTGTAAATAGGGAAGGTGGGCGGGAAGCTTAAGAGACCGAGAGATCGCTTTGCGAGGCGTAGCGATCGGGGATGATAAGTAACAGGGCAACTATGACAGAGACACGGCGTAGCATACCTTTGCGAGGCGTAGCGCAGGCGTTCGACTTCTCCATAGTGCGCGCTGTTTGTGGCGTTTGTTTTAGGATGGAAGAGTCGAGTTGCAGTGATAAGAGAAAAACCCGCACTCCGTAACAAATGGAGGGTTTTCTAAACAGGAGTTATGAACAAGTAGGGTGGGAGGGAGGAGCTCAAAAAAATGGTCGATCGGCTTTGCTCAAAGAGCGCAGGTCCGATTAGTAACTAAAACACTGCAACTGACTTGGGGGATAGGGCATACCTTTGCTCGAAAAGCGCAGGGCGATGGCAGGGGAGGAAGGCGACGCGGTAGGTAGACGCGGCCAAACGAGGTCTGTATACAAGGTAGCCCCATGAGTCAACTTGCCCAACAAGGACAAGGAATTTGGCAACATGCCCAACAAGGACAGTCGTGATCCGGAATGCGAACCTTAGCTAGAAACAGCGAGCCGCGATAGTGCGAGTCTCGAAAAGTTCGCCCTTGCTCTAAGCAGTGGGTGCGATACGACCTTGCAAAGCAGCGGGTACGGCGGCTGCTTACAACGTAGTGGCAGGCTAGCTCATCAGTCCAACTGTCCAACAAGGGCAGAGGGCTTACGAGGGATGTTACCCACTTTGAGTGAGTAGAGACTGGCAGGGGGGGTGCCGGAACCACAACACGAAACGCTAAGGCGTGCGGGACGACGAGGGAGAGGGAGAGGAAGGGCCCGCGCGCGCCAGCGGGTGAGCAAGGCGGGAGGCCCAAGGGGGCCGAGAAGAGTGCGTGCTGGCACAGGGTCCAAAGAATGCGTGTTCGAAGAGTGGAGCGCGAGCGGGCCCCGTTAGGCCGAGACCAGCGCGCTTGAGCTGTCCGCGTCAAAATCTTGCAGCAAAGGCCGAAAAGACTATCAATACAATTGAACGAGCGTCCGGGAAGACTCCGCGGACGGTAGCCTATGGGATGCTATGCGTTAGTTTGGTGCGCCCAACTAGGGCGATCCAGGAAAGGGTAGAGGTCGTACAGAGAGGTCGCGGGGAACTACTGCACGGCAAGTGAGCTATGAGTACGTCGTGCAACTAGCCGAGCGTATTCTGAACACTTACCTCGAGCGCGTGGCAGGCGTGCGTGCGTCGAGGGTTTCTGGAGAGCAGCGGGCTGCTGTAAGGTCCTGATGAAGGAGATTACTGGGTGAGCGACGGATCGCTTGGATGAGGATCCAATGTTGGAGGACCAACTGACCCTTGGCAGAGGGTGGCAGTGCTGGAGCAGCGAGCTGGTCCCAGAATGTGTCGACGGTGCGGAACCGAGGAGAGGGTAAGCGGCGCGGACGCAAGGTACTCGCAGAGGCTGAGGCTCTGAGGAACTCACGGAGAGACCTAGGACGCTGAGCGCTCCGGGGAGGCTAGGAATACGCTGAGCGCTCCGGAGAGGCTAGGAAATACGCTGAGCACTCCGGAGAGGCTAGGAAAATACGCTGAGCGCTCCTGAGAGGCTAGGATCGGCTGACGCTGAGTCAGGACTAGAATGCACGGATGCGCGCTTGAACAATGAGCGTGGAACTCTTACCGCTAAAGCTGAACAGACATCAACAGGGGCGCCTGACGCAGTGAGACGCGTAAAACTTAAAAAACAGATTTTAAGATCCTCACACTGTACAAGCTGTGCTCTATGTTATCACTTGAGTGAATCTGCTTCCATGCCAGGCATCACGCAATTTCATAGATCGTCCGATGCATTCACTGCAACGACGCTCAGGCCACTGCAGTAAGTTCGGGTTCGGTCATCGAAAAAGCCCGACTCGCGACAAGTGCAGGGGTGATAGATCGCAAGACGGAAAGCAAGTGACTTACTTACTGTACAAACTCACTTGCTAGTAAGAGATCACTCGAATTTGTCGTATCGTCCCGGGCTTCGAGTGAACCGCTTCGAATCTGCAGAGCACCTCATAGCCAGAAACGGGTGCGAAATCGTCAGACCCCCTCAGACGCTCTCAGTCTGTTGGAGAAGAGCTCAGACTGATGGGGTCTGACACCACCTGAACCAGCATCTCAGAGCTAGTAGAGCATGATATCAGAGGGTCTTATCAAGTTCTCATACAGAATTCTGTCGAAAATCTTCTCCAACAGGCTGAGTGCCGCTGAGATCCTCCAGAACGGTCTAAATTCCCTCTGAACCGCTCTGATTCGGTCTGAGATCGGTCTGATATTGGTCTGAGGGGGTCTGAGGGGTCTGCGGATTTGGCACCCGTTTCTGGCTATGCTGAAAGCTGGTCTGATGTTTTTTGAAAGCTGTTCAGATGTTTTTGGACCACGGATTCTATTGCTAGTGAGTTTCGACGACACCAAGTGGAAAGCTGAACCCCAGGTCCTACCACCTCAGCTCCTACTATGCGACACGGGACTACAACGCACATACACATCCTACAGTACAATAGTGAAGAATATAGCCAGCACTCGGACGTTCAAAGACATGCCCAACGCAAAGAGTGAATGGCCGACAGCGGGCGTCTCGTCTATCAACGTCTTTGAAGAGCTGGCCTTGCCCCAAAAGGAGGTCGTTCTCCCTCGCCCAGCATATAGCCAGCACTACCCCTGAATCTCATCATGCCAAGTCGAGACTTGGATCGAGGACTCTGTTGAGGCGTGACGGGACGAGGTGGAAAAAAACTTGGGGAGAGCGAAAGGACGGTCGCGTCGACGGGGCCAGGTTTTCAGGGTTCCCCATTAGATGTCAAGATATCTATCTTAGCATATCTCGCTAAGATATAGATGACATCTTATCTAGGGGCCGAATATCTTAGATAGATAGATAAGGCCCCGGGGGTTTCCTTAGATATCTTTAAGATATCTTAACTTTTTTTGTGTCTGGTACAGACTCCTGTTGCGCTGGAAGTTGTAGTTTCCCCTAAGGAGGTTCTTGCTCCCTAGCGAGGATATCGAATTTATGATCGTATTCGGCTCAATCTCTAAGCTCGACGCCCCTCCCTTTGGGAGGGGCTTGTGAGTTATCCGCGCTTTTGGCTGAGTTGCCCTCCGGAATTTTGGCCCTGAAAAGTGCCCCCTTGCTGTAGCATGGCATATATTGGTGCTATCTGAAAACTGGAGGGATACGTCTTTACTTCATCATTATTGATGAGGCTTCACCGAAGCTTGAAGTCTAGGAACGCTTGATCATCTCGCTACAGCAGCTTGAATCAACTGATTCCGAACGAGACGCAGGTCGGCGCACGGACCAGTCGTAGTCCAGTCCGCGTCGAAGGCTGCATAGATCCAGGTCACTTAAGCCCGGCCGCGCCTCACGCATCCTCTCTCTCCTCCACTCAACATCGCACCTCCCCTCATGATGAGCCATGTCGGTACAAACACCGAGGCCGGTTAGCATCAATTGAGTTCAGGGCGTCTCCCTTGCGATCAGCTTCAAGGGCCAGTCCTACGACCCCAGCACCTAATCATTCAACCAATCCGACAACCGTTCTCGGTCACTGGAGGCCACGTTTGACTCACGAGGACCGACGAGATTCCAGCGAATTACGCAAGAAGATCAAAGTTATTCTGGGCGAAAGTCTTGACGAGGACTCTACCCCCCGGCCTGTGCAGATCGAGGCCATTGCTGCCCTTTTCGAACTCGATCAATTTGGGAACCGGAATCGATATGACGCTGTGTTCGTCACAGCGCCAACAGGTTCAGGCAAAAGTGTCATTTTCGAAGCAATGTTTCCCATTTACGGACGCCGGGCCGTCACCATTGTTGTCAGTCCACTGAATGCACTGAGCAATCATCAGGTGAGTTTTTCTGCCGACTGGCTTGCTGGACCGACATTCGTGCTGATTTCCGCAGTCACATGCTTCTTTCAGGCTGCCAATCTCAATCGAAAGGGAAAGAACGCGATTGTCGTATCTGAGGAGACCTGGAGAGACGGCGAGCTGTACAGGCAGTTGGACGACCCCAATCACAAGATCTCCTTCATTCTGATCGTATGTGCCGGTTGACCTCCAGTTTGAGCGAAGTGCACATGTCTTGATTTTCCTTTCTGTTTGCTGCGTGTCAAGTCTCCTGAAACGCATATCAACAATGCAGATTGGGCAAAATTGATCTCTAAGGGGTCCTTTCGAGAGCGCGTCAAGTTGCCCGGTTGCCCGTCCATGACGAGGACAGGGGGTGGTGTGCATCAAGGATCGCGAAGACTGAGGCCAAGATGAGGGACCAGTCGAGCAAGCGCTCGATATATCTGAGCTTTGATCCCGGTTGTAAATGACGAGTCGGATTGAGGAGTTGGGAGGAGATGCTGGAGATTGACTCGGGGTAAAGACGCTTGATGTGCAGAGTAGGCTCGAAGGTTGTAAGCGCCGGCAATATCTCCGTTCTGAATGTGGGCGTAACCAAAAGTTCGATGAAGCAGCTCGGTTCGTCGATCCAATTGCCGATCGTTGACATGATGTGTGACGTCAATGTTGTCAACGGTCACATGGAAGTACTTGTTCGAGCCAATCTCCTTCAGTTTCGTCGAATTCGCCTTCGTCAGCTCGCAGCTGCCTGGAGAGTCGCCCAGCGAGATGTCGTCAAGCCGCAATCGTACAGAAATGTTGTCAATCGGTCGTTCGCTCCACATGCGAGAGTCATGAGACCGTTGCGATGCTGCATGGCGTTGTTCCTTCGGTTGCAAGCGAATGCGATCTGACCCATGACACTGCGGTAAAGCTGCGGCCAGCGTGTTGATTTTTGGTGTCAGTTCGCTGCGATACCCAGCCGAGCTAGGGTCAGAAACACTCACAAACTCGATACGCCTTTTTTAGTGACCAGGCTCTTGTTCTTGCTCTGGATCGGAACCATTCTCCGGGGTGGCTTCTTCCATCTCGACAACAGTGGAGGCTGTTGGGGCCTTGTCGCAATTGATTGGCTCAGCCGGTGGTGGGTCTCCACATTGTTATAGCAAGTTACGAATCCGTTCGCTGATAAAAGGGTTGTCTTCGGCGATTGCATCGAGCCGTGCGTCGATGTGATCGGATGCGAGGACTTCGGGAGTCAAGTCATGGCTAGCACTGACGAAGGCGCACTTGGTTCGCTTCATCTCTTTAATGATGATTGAGTCGGCCTGCACGCGGATAAGGCAAGTATTCAGTAGCTTTTTCGAATCCGGAGAATCAATCTGAGCAGTACGAAGTGTTGCCCACCTGCTCGGCGATCCAGTCATTGATTCGGCTTCTTGACTGTGTGCCATCCTCGCTTGCAAGTCGTAGAATAAGATCAAGTACACGCTTGAGGCTGGGCCAGTTGCTGTTAAACAGCTTTGGTCGGTGTGTTTGAACGCCTTCAAATCATGTGGATGGGCTGAAGTACCACGACAGGTATTGACATAGCGAGAGATCGCGGCTACGAAATTCAGCGAACAGATCCGCCTCGCGGCGGTTGTTCTGGCGAGTTGACGAGGTATAGCGTCTGCTTTTTCGGGTCATTTTTGGTTTTAGATATTGTTGCGCTTGACGTGGACGACGGTGATCGTGAAAAGAGGAGAATAGCGAAGCGGACTGAAAGGGATCAAGCCGAACGGAGCAGTCTCGCCGATGATGAGAGTGCCACTTGCACGATGCGCTCGGACCATCTGAGGCCCGATCGACCGAAATCGCAGACTTCGGAGCGCTGTAGCTCCACCCACAGCTTATGAAAGCTCTCGCCACTTAGGCTATGTCATTTTTAGAGCATAAAGAAAAATAGTATCCTTCACTTTTGCATGGATGCGCCTACTTGCCAAGTTACAGAGAACCACCCCAAAATGGCCCTGAAATTTCGGAGGGCAACTGGGCCAAGCGCGCCGATAACTCGTAAGCCCCTCCCAGAGGGAGGGCTTAGTTGAGCTTACTCAATCCCCATGTTTGTGCCCATGGTTTGGCCCAACCGCTGACCGCGGGTGAGGCGGCACGGCTTGCCGACGGGCCAATTTAGCACCCCTTCAGACGCTTCTGCTGTCAGAGTGCTTCATCAACTAATCGCACAGAGAAAGGAGGTGCAATTGTGAAATTTTGGCAGTCTACCCGCCCCGGTCCTCTTCTTTCGTCGCACACTTGCACACTTGCACACTCGCACTCTCACACCTCGCCGAACGACTATAATCGATAGTCTTTGCGGAAGCAGTATGGAGTCGGACCTCCCCACGGCTGAGGAGGAGCTTGTGAGTACGGAATACGCGGCGCCATCGACAGAGAGGCACAGACTTACTTTGACTGAGAGCTGGCTCTGCAAATGATCTCTGGTAAGCTCGCTAGGTCAGCTGAGAAGAAGTAAAAGTCAAAGACGTCATGGCAGTCGTTCCAGCGGAGGTGGACATTTCGGACGACTCTGACGACACGGATTAGCACAACGATCGGCATCAATGCATTCTCCCGCTTGACTGAGCAATGTTTCGTCTTCCCAGCACTTATCAATACAAGAGAATCAGAAAACAGTGAACAGAGAGCCAGCTTTGCCAGTTCATCCACATTTTGTGATACTTACAATGTCGTACTGGCCACCCAACAGGCTCCTACGAGTCCCAATCGACCGCCTCCAAGCGAAGATATCTGGCATCTTATCTCCTAAGATATCTATCTATATCTCATCTTAACCCACTTAGATATCTATTAGATATCTAGGCATCTATCTAAGATATCTGACTAAGATGGGAGATAGATAGATAAGGGCCAGAGCCCATTTTTTTTAGATAGATATCTAATATCTGCGAGATTATCTTATCTAATGGGGAACCCTGCAGGTTTTGTTTGAGACGGCCGGCCTGACGCAGCCTGACGAAGCCTCACTCATCCTGACGCATGTCGTCGCACGCGGGCCATCGCCGGTGTAGGGCCCGGGTATATCTCTCAATGGGCAAAGATCGCCGGTTTGACCAGATTTGACCTTCTTAGAACGCCAAGCTTTGCTGTCAGTAGCCAGAACCTCTTCCGAATCAATGAGATCAAAAATCGTCCAGGAGCTTTGTCAAGGGAGCGTTGTCACGTGACCAGGCATCCAAATGACGGTGGTACTAATGCTCGCAACATTGTCTGGAAACGTCATCATAGCTCATTGCCAGCCCGCTGGTATCAGAAAGAGAACAGACACATTGGAGTAGTATTGGCTGGTTCAATTAATGTTTCTGTTTCTTGGACCTCTCGCTCTATGATCATGTTCTAGAGCCCTTTCCGAGAATGGGTGAAAATCTGAAGAAAAAAGCGGTGTCGCAAATGTCTCTACAGTCAGACCTGAGAAAATTTATATCGCCCAATCTTATACCTGTCAAAATTTATGGACTTTTCAATCTCCCGACTTTTTTGGCTGACAGAACCTGTCCAATCTTACATCTTATAATTTGACCTGTAAGCCCATAAATTATAAGATAAGAGAGAGCCGGAAATGAGCGATTGATCAGGAATTGGCCTCTCCTTCGGCGTTCTTGTTGACGAGCCGCCTGCTGGAAGAGTCCGAAATGCCCCGAAACAGCCGAGAAGCGAGCACAGGAGAGCAAAGGCGGCGGTTGACAATTTTACGAACAAGTACGACCCAAGTGATATCTTCAACATGGACGAAACCGGTCTCTTCTACGCTATGCGTCCGTCTACGGGCCTTGCTCGGAACGGTCGAAATGGTGTCAAGATGAATAAGACTCGCATCATTGCGAGCGAGACATGAGGCGTGGAACGACATCCGCCCGAGACGATTGCCAACTGCTGGCGCCACGCTCAAATCTTGTCTGATCGCAAGGACAAAGGATCGACCGACCATACACCTCTTCCCAACGGTCGCGGGCCTCTCAATGGCGATCGCGGCATCATCAACGCGATGAACGCTCTGAAGACGGCGAACGATGAGCTGGTCGAAAAGGGCATAGTTACGAGCAACGAGAAGATGAGTATCCACTTTCTCGTCGATGTGAAGGAGGAGAACCTTGCTGGTGGGGCTGAAATGACCGATCAGGAGATTGTGGACCTGGTCATTGCCGAAGAGTTGAAGGAGAATTGCGAGGGAGAAGGAGGAGGGGAGGAAGGGGAGATAGAGCTCCGACCGGCGGAGTGAACCACGCTGCAGGAGGCAATCTCAGCGCTTGATGTTTTCCTTAGGTTTGCTATGAATGGATACTCAGGTCCAACGTATTTGATTTCTTTTGAGGACGAGGCTAGGAGGATTCGCAGGACTCTTGTTGCCGAGCAGGATGCCGCGAGGATTCAGACGACAATGACTTCGTATTTCCAGCGTCAGTAGGTCAAGATATTTTTTCTTGGAGCTTTCAAAACTTGTTAGATGTCATCATGCCTCAGTAGAGGTCGTACATTGGCTGCAATTCAGTAATACGGGCCTTCTGAATTTCCTCCCCCTCAAAAGTCAATGTATCGACTCAAACGATGCACGAAAATTCTTGATTTGATGTAGGAAGCTCAAAAACGGAGTTTCAGGTCATAATGTAGTGATCTGAAGCCGCACTCTCCAAGCTTATACCTGTCTTAATTTATGGGAAAATCCGTCCACCGAAATTATAAATTTTCTCAGGTCTGACTGTAGTTCGGCTAGACATTCCCACTCCCAACGGCACAGCTGCGTGCCGCCGCAGTCTTCTCTTCCCTTTGTCTTCCGCCGTCGCCGCCGCCCTTCACCGGCTGGCTCTGTTAGGGGCAGCACCGCATGTCTCGCCCGAGGTACAAGAGATCGGTAACAAGACCTCTCCTCACAGAAACAGCGAGCTCCCCCTTGGCGGTGTGACATGCTCTTGAAGCGATTACCATCCGGCCCAGCTCTGTGGGTGGCACTCTGGGAATCAGGGCTCGGTCCAGTTATTTGCTGTAGGAGAAATCTCAGTGTGACCATCTCGAACCGAGCTTGAACCGCGCGGCCCAGGTCGGGAGTTCATGCCCCCTCTCCTGTCGTAGCTGAGAGAGCGAGCGATGTCGCTCTTTTGAGCACAGACCGCGCCGGCGCTTTCAAGCTCACCGTGTCTGCTCGCTAACCACCACGGTATGAATATTGTATCACTGGTGACACACCGATCATCTATGGTGTTAATCAGGGCAAGGGTGTCAGGCCTGCCTGAAATGTCTCTCCTGGTCAGGTTAGGGCGGCTGCACATAGGGGCCCTGAGCGCAATCGGATACTACTGCGAGCCGGGGCCTCCTCTGCCCAGACAATCCGTGCGCCGGGCCGATTTATTCAGCGACTCGACGCACAGATCGCCTCTCTCCCTCCTGCCATTAGCTGTCTCAGCTACACTAGATCACACAGTGCTTGCGTCACCCCCGATCGACTTGCTCGTGCAGACTTTGACCAGTGGCGCCGCCTCAATCGCTCGTGGGTCAATCAATCAGCGCCCGCCCCCACCCCGCCGGTCGATCTGCAGAATGTCTGGCCCGTACCTCTCGCCGGCCCTCCCGCGCCGGCCTCGCTCAAGCTCCGGCAGCTCCACGGCCGCGACCGCGCAACGATTCATCGCGGCCACGTTTGGGAGCCGCAACCGTCCCAGCACGAGCGACGGACACTCTTCCATGAGCCACCATGTCAACTCAATACACAAATATGTCAACGGCTCTTCCGCGCATCCTTCTAGTCAAGTTCATCCCTTTCAGGACCTCAACTCTGGCGCCGCGGTGCCTTCGTCGTCACTCCTGATCACGGACGACGGCGACGAGGGACCGGAGTGCCCCATCTGTGTGGAGCCCCTCAGCCATCGCTTGCAGGGTGAAAAGGCGCATGTGACCCCAGTCTGCGGCCATCAGCTACGTGAGTGCTCCACCTCGGGTGTTCGATGGCTCGGTGTTGGGGGACCGCCGATCAGCGAGGGCTGAAAAGTCCCGACAAGGCAGTCGGCAAATATGCGACTTCGGGCCGGGATTGCGGAGTCCAATGGCTCTACATGCAGAAGTTCAAAGCTGACACCTTTTGTCTTTCTAAAAATGCAGATCACGAGTGCTTTAGGTGAGTGTCCCGAGCCCCCTTGGTGGAAGATAGGAGAGAGTCCCGCCTGATCATGATTCTAACGCTTCACCCGACGAATATCTGCACTTTGACACAGACAGGTGTACGGCGATGTGACACAAGCAAGACTGAGGAAAGCATCTCTGGGACTGTGTGGCATATGTCGGTCTGACATGAGATTGGACGAATCGGGTGACTGCGGGCCGGTGCGCAAGAACAGTGAGTGGTCTGCCAGTTGACTCCCTTGACCTGAAGTCTTCATGCTGACGAGATAGACTAATTCTCGCAGAGTTTGCGGCACTTACTGGAACTGGACCGCTCGGTGGTGACGCCGACAGCATGCTATCTTCCGCTCTTGGTTCCCGTCGCTCCGAACACGGTCAAGAAGACGACGATCTGGTCCAGATCCCTCTCGGAGGGGAACTCGAAACACCATTACACTCCGCTCGTACAAGCCAGGGTACCACGAGCAGTAGTGGTACGTTGCTCGGCCGGCGAGAGAGCTCGACGACCGCGAAACCAGCTCCCTCAATCAGTGGCCGCAGCCCGCGCGGCTTTCATCTCGGCCAAGACATCATACAACCTGTAATCTCGGTTCGCGCAGAGCATCCGGCCATTGTGCGCGGAGGATGGGAGGATTCTGACAAGCACCATCTGACCTGCATGGTCACCATCGAGATGCCTTCGCGCTGGCCCACGCCGGACCCGAGATCGGTGTACCTCCCCCCAGGTCCACTTGAAGAGGGTCGTCCACTTCATACGCGGAGTGGTTCGGGGTTGTACGCTCAGCCGCATGGAGACGCTAGCCATTCAAGGTCGAATTCGGGACAGTCTTGGATGGGTCCGCATGAAAGAGCGCTGTCGTCTCCGCCGTCCTCGATCCACTCAGCCTTCGCCTTCGCCTCGACGATGGCGACCAACACGGAGCACGATAACCATGAGATGAACGAGCAGGTGCAAGACCTGAAGACGCGCATGACGGATTGGAAGGGGCACTCGCTCGATGAGTTTGGCGCGCTGAAGTTGTTCAACTTGATCAGCGTGCGCAAAGACGCCAATACCCGAGATTTCCTCGTCTATGTGAGTACCGACCGGCAGCCTTGGCCAGTACCCCGGCCGATGACTAGACCTGACCCAGCCTGAGGGCCTGATGCTCTACAGCTCTTCTCCGAGGCTATTATCTTTGTGAACGAAGAGCACAGGCGGGGCCTGGCGCACAAGATCGTTGATGGCTTGTCGGGTCAAGGCGACAGACTTCGTCTCAAAGGTCGCGTCTACGTCCGACACATCGATTTGGTGGTCGACACCTCAAGTATGACCACTTACTCGCTGACAGTGATCATGAGTGACGATGCTCTTGACGAATGTGAGCTTGATCAAAATTATGCGGTATGACGGGTGAAGTCCGTGAGCTGACGAGACCTGGCCATCACTGCGCAGTCGTGCTGACGTTCCGCGACCGTATGACGCTGGAAAGATGGCAAAAATACCTGACTTCACTGATTAATTGCCACAAGCTACCAACCAGTCCCAACTATCATTTGCAAAGTGCACCACCACCGGCACCAAGCTCAGGGGCTCGCTCACGCGCGATGGTGAACTCATCTTCCAACGAGTCCAACTCGAGTGCGGGAGGTTCAGCAGAGTCGTGGGGAACAGGGGGTTATCGTTCCTCCTCATCGGGCTTCACTCGCACTGGTGGAACCGCACCTTCGACCGTTGGATCGTGCATGATTCCCGAGGAAGGATCGACTAGTCCCAGACCGAGAACTCGTGCGCAGTCGAGCGACTACCCCTCTAATATCTCGGTCGCAGCACTCTCCCTCGCCGGCCCTCGAGAATTTACTTCACTGGACCTTATGCTCATTCTCTCAGTCCCCGTATCTGGTCCGAATCATCTCAAGATCGGGATCCTGCGCAACACACTAGATTTCATCATCCAGAACGTCGGCCCACGAACTCGCATTGCCATTGTGACATTTTCTGCAGGTGACGGTGCTCGAGGCCTCCTGCGCAAAACCCCCTTTCTCGCTGTTGGCAAGCAGGAAGGACGCAGGCGACTGGATGCTGTCGTCGCCGAACTCGGCAAAGGTCGAGGCGAGTGCGAAGCGTTGGTCGAGCACCAGGAAGATCGAGTGAACGTCGTCACTGCGTGCAACGTCGCGCTCGACATCACGCTGCAGCGCAAGGTCAAGAGCGCATTGACGGGGATGATATTGATGAATGACGGCAAGGACGGAGCTCAGAAGCAGCACATGGATCTCGTCATGGCCCGAGCCGAAGCGACGGCTGTTCCGATCCACACCATTGGCTGGGGCCGTTCCCACGATCCTTCCTCCCTCTGGCTCTTGTCGAATCATACAGGGGGTAGCTACACGTTCGTCAAAGACTTCTACGAACTACGAGAAACAATGGCGGGTTGTGTCGGGGGCATTCTCAGTATCGCAGCGACGAACGTCCGGCTTCACATCTCCGTGCCCGAGACGCGATGGCTGCGCATCCGGAAAGCGTCGGGGGCGCCGAACGCGATCGTTTCCTCTGCCGGAACCGACGTCGATGTCGACATTGGTGAACTACGCTTCTCTGAACGCAAAGAGCTGCTCATCGAAATTGAGATGTCGTTTTCCGGCTTCGAGTCCGGACGAGAGCCAGCGGCCACAGGCAAACCGCCTCCACGAACGGAGGCGAACAACGCGACCGACGCTTTCTTCTTGCAAAATGTGGGGATGAACCCGTCGGTCCTAGAGAATTACGAGTCAAACAACAATTCCGAAGGAGACTATGAAAGCATGCCCGACGAGATTGCGCTGTTCGAGGTGAGTGTGATTCGGCATTTTTGGTTCTTGCTTCGGGACTATAAGGGGACTCACGAAGCTTCCCCCGACGGTCTCGACAGGTGAACGCCGCTTATCGTGATCCCGCGGCTGGTATAAGCCTCTCCAGACTTCACTCTCCAACAGTTCTCACAGTCGCGATCGTCAACTCGGATGGCACCCCTTCGGCCCGCCTGACGTCCAAGAGCTCAGACCCCGAGATCATTAGACGCCGAATGGAGCTGTTGACGAGCGACATGCTTTCTCGCGCTCTGTTGCTGGTCACACGTAAAAACGAAGTCCAAGCCCGCCGGCTACTCGAAGAGACCAAGCGCATCATCTCGACTATATCCGGAACGCTCGTCAACTCAAGTGCGCCCCTCGCACCAGGATCTCCAGGGGCCTGTACCGCTGCCCTGCCGACAGGTCTCTCGGCAAAACAACGCCGATTGTGGATTGCCGCGACCTGCTTTGCCGAGACGACGCTTGCCGCATGCGCTGAAGACGTCTCGCGTGTGCTCGATGGATGTGCAGAAGGAAGTGACGCCTTTACCCAGCACGTGCGCTACGTCGCCGCACAAAGCACCGTCGTGCTTCGAGATCAGCGCGCCTTTACGAACCAGTCCGCGACTGAACGTCTTTTTTTCAGTGCGGACCACGCCGTATGGCTTGCAGCTCGTAGTCGAGACTGGGTCAGCTGCTCATACTGAATGCTATTTCTCATATTTTGGGCGATAAGCAAGGTTTTTGTGTTCTTTCTTGTACCTTTTGCATCATCTCGACATCTCGACATCTCCGTCGCAATCAGTTTTATTCAGTGCCGCAGGTCTGTTCGGCCTCTTATTTGATCGAAGTTGCTTAAGATTAGCTTGGCTGTATTGTATTGTTTTGCATTTCAAAAGTTGCACTCGTGGGTGGTCAGCTCGCACCTCGCAGACATGACAGAACCGGTGACGACACAGGGGCCTCAGATTCTTCCCGATCGTTCGGGCAGGAGGGAAGGAAGCAGCTCGAGCGGCACCAACGACCGCTCTTTGCTTCCTTCCGACCAGCTCGAACTGTTGCACCCAGGGAGTCACGTGCTTGCCATCAGCCTCAAATCAAAATCATCACCAACACATCTTCGCCTACTCCTCCATGACACCACCAGTCAGGTGTTTGCGATCGCAAAGGAGCTCGCTCACGCTTCAGGCACGGAGCGCAGAATCATTCCTGGAAGCGACCTGACCAATGGGAAGATGAGCCAGGCGGGTGCCTACATTCGACACATGGCCATAGGATGACCCCTTTTCCCGTCCTCGTCTGATAGGAATAGAGTACATCGTCTCGGAGCGCATCTTCCCAGCGCTCCCTGGCGAGGACAAGAAGTACTGGCACTCGCACCGCTGCGAGCTCGAGGTCGGATCTGGCTTGCGGGCGCTGGTGACTCAGACGGGCGCGGCCCCTTTCGGATCGGATCGTCTTCCAAGTCACGTGATACGTGATCCTCGTGCCCCGGAGAGGCGCAATTACGCATTCGGCCAGCTTCGCCGTTGCCGGTCGCCGATCGCTTGGGCGGCCTCGCGGCGGTTGCTCGCACTCGGCATCTCCGACTTCCCCCCCCTTCCATCGCCCATAGTCGTTTAGCCCCACGTCCCGCACCACTCCAGCCATGTCCACCATCGAAGAGACAGTGCAGCCGGCGGTCAGCGACTACCCTACCGACTCACCCTTTGAAGCCGAACTCGAAGCGGCGCACAAGCTGTTCCTCGAAGAGCTAGCCTCGACCGAAGGGTGGGAGGACTTTGGCGAGACGAACGAGGTGCAGCTGCACAGGAAGGCGGATCCCGATGTGAGTGGTGGGAGAGTGCGACCATACTGCCCTGTACTGTAGCATCTTGTGCTGACTTTGTTCATCATCGTCAATCCCTTGCTCGTTCCCATTCTCGTTGCCCCATCGGTTGTGGCTCGTCGCCCGCCGGCAACATGTGCCCCACCTCACCACTTCGCCGGCTTCAAATGCCCGCCTACTCGCGCTTAAATCGTGCTGCTCTTCAACAGGATGCCTACGCCGTCCCCACCGTCCGAGGTGAATGTATCGTCAAGGACTGCACCAGTGATGATGTAAGCCCGTATTTGCGATCTTGCGCTTCGCAAGTTGCCCGCCCCCACACGCACCACGTGGAGGTCTTCGGCTGGCCATATGCGACAGGAGGTTCGTATGCGCCTCCGGACCGATATTGGCCAACAAATTCCTACTTTATTGATCTCTACAGTTTCTTTCCATCCTTCAACTGCCTGGGTTGCGCAAGCGATGGGACCCTCGATTCGATTCGGGCATCATGGTCCGTCGATTCAACCGCTTCACGTACGAGTTCTACACGACCATGCTCGGCATGGGTTGGATTGTCTGGCCTCGTGATATAATTGGTGTCCAGAAGAACTACAAGTCGTTGGAACTGAACCAGGAGATTGTCGTCGTGCAAGCTTCCGTCACCGATGACGAACACGGTCCCGAGCAGTCGGGCAAAACCCGAGCGACGGTGACCGTGTCGGGATGGCAATTGTTGCCTCAAGGCAGCGACCTCAAGGTGACTTACATTGTCAAGATCTCGTTGAATGGATCGATTCCCCTGGCGATGGTTCAAAAAGTCGCAGTCGAGATCCCCCTCTGCACCGGTCGCGCGAGGGACATTTACTACGAACTCGGTCACGCCCCTTACGCCATCCCCCATGACGGCAAAGAGCCTTCGGTCGTGTTCCAAACAGAACACATGTCCGGTCCCGATTCATGGGGAGGTGTCGGTCCGCTCGAGTACCGTTGCGCGTTCACCACCTCCGCCGACGGCATCTTTGACATCAAGACGGACGTGCAAAAGTTCTACAAGGACGGTGTCGAGGCGGCGATCGAAGGAGATGGTGGAGCCGAAGTCTCGGTCGATGATGCGACGGGGTTGGTCACGGTCAAGTGCACCGAGGCGGGCAAGTTCAATACCGTGGTCTTGACCAGGAAGGAGTGATTGCCTCTGTGCGTAAGGCAGATCTCACTATCGGTGTCGTGTACTCACTTGGCTCAAGCGTGCGCTCTCCTCTATACCTCGAAAATGACATTACAATATGGACCGCAAGCCAGTGTCTGCTATTGCCTACTAAGACCACATGTCCGCACAACTAGAGCTTGTACTTTTTCGCCATTTCGATGCCGGCGGCAAAATGGTGCAATCGGGCGTCGACGGTATAGCCGAGTTTTTCGTAGGCCTTGAGGTGCAAGTAGAGTTCGGCGAGCGGGGTCACGCGTACTTCGATGTGTTCTCCTGATGAACGAAGATGTTTTGGACTGTTAACTGAACGCAATGTGGATGTAGACAGGCTAAGCAAAGGACTTACCTGGCTCCAATTTGGGCTCCGGCTCTTCCTCGCCTTCCTTGAGCTCAACCTCGACCGTGGCTGGTGGATGAAACGAAAGGGAAAAGGGATCAGTGTATGCTGACGCAAGTCCAACCACTGTTCGAAGGCTTACCAAGATGCATGTTGGCGACACTCATGCCTGGGTCAGAAGGAACGACGCCCCCAAGCTCAACGATCTTGATCCTCCCTTCGAAAGCTGGTCCTCCATAGCCCGTCTCCTCGTGCAATTCCCTCAGCGCGGACTTTTCGGGTCCTTCATTGGCATCGATCAGTCCCGCGGGGAGCTCGACGCAGATCGCATCGATAGGTGGTCGGTATTGAAGGATGATGATGGTCGACAAGGGCCGAGAAGGGTGTTTGAGCAAAGTGGCGATCGCGACCGCGTCGACGCCGGCTTCGTTGGTCGTCTTGCGCCTAACGGTCTCCCATTTGCGATCCTTGCCGTCTTGGTCGGTCCATTCGAGTGCGCGCAGTTCGATCCATTTCGCGTCGTCGAGGGGCTTGTTGGAGGTGATGACGCTCTTGCCTAGGCGAGTGGGAGCGACCTTGGGCAGAGGCGAGGAGGAGAGGGAGGATGACGACATGGCTCGTGAGATGGTGGTGGTGGTGGGGGTGTTGGTGAAGCAGCGATGCCACGAGCGAGTACCAAGCAAGAGTCGAGAGGAAGCCAGCTTTGAGGCTCACGGTCCGCGCGTTCGGGAATCTATATAAGGGAAGCCGTCGCTCGATAATACTGGCGCTTAGTGCGGGAAAGGAGGAAAGGAGAGCGATCGTAGACGCGCGCTACCAAGGAAGGCGGGGGCCCCCACTTTCTCACTCAAAGCGCTCACTGCATGCCGAACAGCGGGTCCGGGCTGGTCCGGGTCCCTGCGAGTCACCGCGTTTCACCGGCCTCACCGCGCGCGATCATCAAGCACCCTTCGGGCCTTCGTCGGTCAAGCGCTCGTTACCCACTCTTTCACTCGTGCACCACCAGTGACTGTGTCTCTTCCCCGATGCTGTCTCTCACCCGTAGTCCGACTCCTGGTTCCCCCACCAAAGGCCCTTCGCTGACGACGTTGCCGCCCGAGCTGACGCTACGCTGTCTCGAGTTCGCCTCGGCTCAGGCGATCGTGAGAGTGTCCGAGACGTGTCGCAGCCTGCACGCGATCGCGCGTTCCGAGCTGCTGTGGCGCCAGATCTGCGTATCGATACACACCTCGGATGGTGGAGAACCTTTGTCCGAACCAGTACGACTTGGTGGCAAGTTCGTACCCAGATCCAAGCACCTCCACCCTAGCTCTCCGCCGCCGGCAACCGAGACCGACACCGTCGATCGACAATCGTCGGCGGCGCAAAGCTCTCACCGTTCAGACTCGGCGAATTTGAACGACGAGTCAATCACGGACTGCGATGGTGATGGCTGGTGGAAGCAAACCAGTTTTCTGTTACCCCACTCGCAGCATCTCGGCTATTGGATATCCTCATCCCCGTACACGTGAGTCGCCCGTGGACTGGAGCCGGGCGACGCTGTGAAGATTCGGCGCTAATCAGGCTTCGACCGGTGTGCAGTTCCCGCATCGTACGCTTAAGAACGTCCCTCGCAGAGACCGACACATCCGCAATACCGACCCTGACCATCACCGCGTCGCAGTTGATACCTCGCAACCTGTATCATTCGCTTGCGCACCCACCCCCGATTTTGCCACACGGATGCCGCCGAGATGGGCGCGATCATGCCTCGTACTACGTCCCCCGTCGCGGTCCAGGATCCGCCACCCCTGATCGAGGTCTATCCGTCGATATCCTCGATCCAGAGTATGGATGGAGGGACTTGTTCAGCATCAATGAGTCTTCCGGAGCGCTCCTTTCGACAGCTCCGTACTCGGGCACATCCCCAGACCGATTCGGCCAGCAGCTTCGGCTACGCTTGGAGAAAGTGATCAGGGATGTGCTCCACTCGACAGGTGGTTACCACAACGAACAGGAGCGCAGTCGCCAAGACGCAGACAGTCTGATCAGACTCTTCACCGGGCGAGCGCCGATCCGACCTTGGCCCACCGAAGAATTGGTAGGCGTTGACCTTGCCCCAGCCTCAACTCCGACTCGCAGGCGAGGCATTTTTCGCGGTATGAACGAATGGGTTTTGGATCGAGGACAACCACGCAGTGTTACGCAAGAGGTGACAGAGCCTCATTCACCCGCTTCTTCTTCGTCCATCTCGCTCCCTCGTTCGGTCGGTGATCTTGCCGATGGGACCGTGCCATTTGACGACCCCCGTCTGGGTTCTCGCACCGTCGTCGAGGGTTTCCATCTCCAAGTACGACGAAAGCTCACGACACTGCCGGGCATGTTTTCGCGGTCACCGCCTCAAAACGTCCTTCGTCAGTTCGACCCGCTTGGTGGACCCCGAGTTGCCAACGCAGAAGTCCCTTATCGACCCATGCGAGGGCCGAGAGGTGGTCCCGAGATCCTTTGGAACGGTGGGCGCGACCTCGATCCAGACCCACACCCCGGTGTTGCAATAATTCGAGCTGGGGGAGAAGTGCTCGGCCAGCCGGGCGGATTCGTGTTCCATTTGCAGCCCGAAACCCTGCTGCCGACGCAGCCCTTGCCGCAAGAGCATAATGAGGAATACCACGGAGAGGAAATCGTCAGGACCGATCGTACGTTGTAGCAATGAGGTCCTGAGTTATTGTAGCACTGCCTATTTTGCTAAATCCGAACGATCGTTCGTGCGCAGGCGAAGAATTTTACCTCATCGTGGCGCCTTCGAATACGATCAAGTACGGCGACACGATACCCGCCACGGTCGGTCCGGATGGAGAGATTCTAGCCTCTTCCTTGGAGGGCCTCTGGTGAGTTGTCCTTCCTAACAGCGTTCACCGTGGCATATCTGCCTGGCTACATTCCTCCATACCGAACGCAGGATTGGCACCTACGGACCGCACGGCCTCGAATTCGGCTACATCACCGTTCGTCTCGTCGCGAGCGATACGATGCCGTCCGTACACCCCGATGCGACAGTATACGAACGTCAACTCGAATTTTGCAAGGTCACTGGTGATGCGAACGTGCCGTCGGGTCAGGTGAGCGCTGCCCTACACGCGTGTTCGGCCAACTCCCAACTCCCGAGATAGGGGTTGATCATCCGTTCGCTCATTCCCTGCTCCAGATCTCTTGGGCAATCCCTCTAAGCCCCATTGAAGAAGTTGCAAGTTCGATCGACCAAGTAACCCTCGGTACAATCCCAAGTGTGAGGAACGAACAGCTATTGCGATGGTCCGCCTTCGATCCAGACGATTGGAATGGTTCTCAGGAGGTGCCGGATTGGGATCAGGGGACTATGGAAGGATGGGGTAGAGTTGCTGCTGTTGGGTGCGTTTTCAGACGCCCAGTCCCTGGAATGCCGAAGAGGTCTGACCTTCATGCGGATCTTTTGTTTGCGCCAACAGGTTCTCCAACGCCGGTGCGACCCCTACCCAGATGATTTTTATCCGATCGACCGAAACGATAGAGCCACCTCCGGACGCACCACTTGGAGCAGAAACGAAGCGCATCGACGTCGTGGAAGAGATCCGATTGCGTTGGACCGAGATGGGCAAGACGGCTGTGTTCAAACGAGTGCGATTGCCGGCTCGTTGATTGGGTATGTTCAGAGGATTGGAGGAAGGACTCGTGCCGCTTTTGGCTGTCTCAGTTGGAATCTGTGAATTCAATCTATAGCGTGTTGTATATTCTCCTGATAGCGTTCCGTCGAGTCGAACCTTGCTTCGTTTGCTTTCTTCCCGAGAGCCCTCCCCGGCCGAATGGCGTTCAAGATTGAATGCGATTGGAAAATCTGTACCGCTTTTCATACGGCCTAAGATTACACAAAGGTTGTGATTTTGGTTTTGTTTTGGATCGTCAAGGTCTGATCACTGCACTAGGTCAAGACCTCCACTCCCCCTTCATTTGCGACACCTTCATCTCGGCCCGTTCTCCATGTCCATCGTTTTGCTCCCCTGAATGTCTAAATAATACTACTTGCGGATGATTGACGAAGCATTTATTCGGCCTCGGCGGCGATAGCACGGGTGTAGACGAGCTGTGGGATGCGCAAGGGGGACAGTCAGTCTCTACAAGTGAGCCAGGGAGGCGGAGGAGACGGTGCGCTGACTGACCTGGGAGGTGTGGTGAACGACGGGCTTGATGAGGCCTTCCTTCTCCAAGTGACGGATCGCGACGCGGGCGAGCGAGCCGTTGATCTTCATTCGGTCGATGAGGACAGATTGCGAAATGAGCTTGTAGGTCGGGACCTCCTTCATGATGCGGTCAAAGGTGGCCTTGTCGCAGACGACCGCGTTGTTGGCCTTGTCCTTGACCTTTCCTGAAAGCCGTTAGAGGAGAGGACCGTGGTCAGTACCAGTGCAGGAGGATGTGAGACCAAAGTGCTATTCACTGACCCTTGCTCCACTTCTTCTTCTTTCCAGCTGCTCCTGCTTTAGCCCTGATGAGTGAACGGAAGGAGCGTCACGGTCAGCAAGCAGTTTTGCATCATGTGTCGAATGGTTCGGTTGAAATGTTAGTGCGGTCGAGGTAAACGGCGTGATGGAGACGTCAACGGCATTGCGGATCGTTCGGGCGCGCGCATGAGGTGGACTGGCGCGTGTGGGCTGGGCCGAGCTGAGCGGATGCGTCCTCATGGGCCCTTACTCGCATCGGCTATGGTCGAGGTTGCGGTTGCGGTCACCTTCGCTGGCCACCATGTCTTGTGCCAACGCCTCTACATCCATTGTTCAGGCATCAGGCATTCCTGGCCCCAGCTGCGCTGTGCTCGTTGTGCTCCGTCCTTCATCGCAGCTGTGCCTCCCTCGCGCGCCCGCGCCCGCGCCCGCTGTCCAGGCGCGCCGTTCAAAACGTTCAAAATCGTTTGGGCTTGGGCGTGGGCCAAAGGCTGGGTGCGATGAGGCGCACGCCCCAGGCCGCAACCATCGACGCCCACGCAGCCCACTTCGCCTCCCAACCAGCGTGTCGCAGCTTCGAGTCGCGGGTCGTAAGTCGATGCACAAGAAGGGAGTGGGTGCCGTCCGTCGAAGTGGGTGGGTGACCCGAGGAGGCTTACATTTTGTGTTATGCGAGGTGGGACGAGGGGGGAGCGAACGAGAGCTGGCCGTCGACTTTCGCGCCTATCCTGCTTCGCGCTGGCGGGGCTAGGGCAAAAAAGGACTACCGGTTTCCACCAGTTTCGGCCAATTTCGGGCACTCGCTTCCTCCACCCACAGGGGTTTCCAGGCCGTTTCCATCATGTAGTTTCGTTCTTGCCAGTGCAAAACCTGTTGCGTCTGGTCCGGAGTCTAAAGGACACAATCTATAGTAGAACAACAAAATCCAAATATGACCAGACGCAAGTTAACCATGGTCACGACAACAGATGCGGGTTCCTCGCCCACACATCCAAGATCAACTCCCCGAACAGGCCATTGGCCCATGCGAACCAACTCCTCGTGTACCGTCTCGGATCATCCTTCTGGTAACTCTCATGCATCAAACCCGTCCCTGCCGTACATTCCTTCAACATGTCGAGGCATTCGAGGATCTCGTGGTCGTCGTCCGAGGTCAGGGCACGCATGATGATCGACATGGGCCAGATAAAGTTGGGCCCAATGTGCATCCCGCCGATCCCTGTGCCGGCCGACCCGGAGAAGTGCCACTTGTTACGCGGCGAGAGCACGAGCGACCGCGTCGAGCTGTACAATGGAAGCGTGTTGTCGCAATAACCGAGAAAGGGGAGCGACAATAACGAAGGAAGGTTGGCGTCGTCCGCGAGGAGGTATCCCCCTGGACAATGATCAAACTCGCGTTAGCTTCTTCACCTCACAAGTAGGTGACCTACCCTAAAGTGAACTCAACCATATCCGTCGATCTCATAGGCCAGCACAACCTCCTCTTGTCCTTGCGCATTCATTACCTTGACCATGGCCTGTGTTTGGATCGCCTCGGAAACTTCGTTCGCCAGTGCTCGCATCTCCCTTTCGAGCTCGCCGAGTTGAGTCTCTTCCCGCACCGATCGACTCGATCGACTCGGTCGAACAATATCCGAGAGGATGTGAGCACGAACCACGTCGGCAAGCCTTCCCAGTGAAGCGACGAGATAGCAGTTCGAAGGTATCAAAAACGGAAAAACGGTCGCATCGTCAGACGGTCGGAAAGCCGATTTCACCAAACCTGGTAAACCGAAAGTGGTGGTTAGTCAAATCAGCGACAATACAATGAACGACAATCCCGAGACCTACCACATCGTTTGGCCGGTTCTCCCAATCCCGACATAGCCCGCGTCTCACTCGCCGACGAGGTCGGTCGTTGAAACTGGTAGACGCCTTCCGCGCCGTCGTAAGTCGGCTTTCCCTCCGCCTTAACCCACGGCAGACCCCCAGCGAGCGAGCTCTCATCTCCTTGCGCCCGAGTCTGCGCCTCTTGCAGCAGCTCGTACTCCTCCTGCGAGCTGCGCTGTTGCAGTCGACAAATCTTCAGCGCCAGCGTCATCGCCTCGACCCACTGCTCGTTGCCGACGAAATCGGTCCTCGAAGAACTCTGGGCCAGTTTGGCGGACAAGTCGAAAAAGGCACACAGCGAGTCGAGTTCCCATTTGGATTCCCACACGCGTAGTCCATGACCATGCCGGTCCAGAACGGGTTTGGGTGCGACAGGGTGTATTCGGTCGAAATTGTCGGCAGTAGAAACGTTCGAGGTCGGAGGGACGAAGGCATTGGAGAAAGGGTGTAGATTGATGCACGAGGCCTGGGCGTAGATGACGCCTAGTATGAGTCGATACAAGGCTTCCCATTCTTTTTGGTCGGAAGTGTAATTCGCGGGATTTGTACCCGGGGGCGGCGCAAGGAGTGAAAGGTAAGGGGTCTGTTGGCGTGCAGAGAGGGACAGGAGGTGGAGGCGCGCGCGGAGAGGCCATTTCAGTAAGCGGCACGCCGGCATTCCACCGAGGTAGATGCAGGTGCGTTGAACGTACGACCTGATTGGTGCTATCTCGTAGCCACATGGCAGCAATGTCGCCTGTCAAAGTCAATGTCGACCGTGATGAGTACACCGCTGCTGCTGCTGATACTCGCCAAGGCCAGCCGGGTCGATCGCCGTGGCACCACGCGCCGGAGTCAACTGACCGGTGATGACCCAAGTCCTCGGCTGGGCTCGCGCCAGGTCGGCCTGGCCGTTGTCGGCAAAGTGGTCGAAAATGGTCGTGTCGAGCGTGTTGAGCCAGCAATTGGAGAAGAGTGTCTGCAGCGATCGATCGCGGATCGAGGCGAGGCATTCGACGAGACGAGCTTCGGCGAGCGCACTGACGAAACAACGATCAGGCACGCTGGGGCGACAATTGGGCAGAGGAATCGACATCACCGGCCGGCTCGAGTTGCCAGCAATTCGTGTATGGGCCTAAGGAGTGGTGTACCGTCTAGCGAAGGAGCGGTGGCCTTGGATGCGTGTGTATGCGTGAAGCGGCCGGTCAAAGCCATAAAGTGGCAGGCCAGCATCGGCTGTGTGGTCATGTGTCCCAGTCATATTGAAAGGGGGCCGGTTGGGATTAGTAATTCGCCGATTGGGGGCGAATTGCGCGCCGCGGGCGAACCCGCGCTATTTGAGTAACGAGCGCGTCTAAAGAGAACAGTTTGAATCGTGCACGTCATGCAAACGAAGTCGACCCTGACGAGCCCAGACACTGGCCGCACAGGCTCAACAGCTCAGCTCAGCTGCCGAGCAGTCGCGATTTGACTTCGCCGACAACACAGGCCGGGGGGACGCATGCGGCGTGAAGCTTCGACACGCTTGTGTTACACACTTTTGTCTTGCTCATCTAAGTACTGAAGCGCTGATTTGGACTCGGGCCAGTCGTCTCGAGCTCGTGTCGTCGACTCGTCGTTGTCGTCGTCGTCGCGGCTCCCCCCATCGGCAGACTGCCAATCGCCCAGCAGTCCTTCGGCATCGGCAGAGTCGTCCTGGGTCAGACCCTACAGCGCCCTTATCGCTGCTCGTCCAAAGCTTGGTTGTGAGTGCTAGTTCAGCCTTCACGTTGTCCACGTGCCTGCTACAGGCTTGCCTACGACCCCGGTGTGGGTCACGTGCGCTTGTGAGCTCACCCCCTCGACGCTCCGCCGACACGACCTCGTCTCCACCTCGGTCGCCCACCCACAGGAGCGTAGACACTGCGATCTGGCATCAGGTCCTGTACCGACCAGCACGATCTCAGTAGACGCCGGCACGATCGAACAAATGGTCGCACACCATCGTGTCCCTTACCAGGTCGATCCTGTGGCTGACATGAGCTCGCCGTTCTTTGACTTTGCACATGACAGCGGCTCGCTCGCCCACGCCAAAGCCACACCACCACTCACCACCCCACCACACAACGAGCCAGCTCGCTGCCCGCCGTCACGTCACGCTCCAGGGAACGCCGACGCGTTCATCACGTGAAAAACTGCAGACGTACTCTCAAGTCTACACCTTCTGGCACATACGATCAAATCGGAAGAGCCTCTAGAGTGATGGACTCGCCGGCGGTTCAGCATGCAACATCAGCCGCTCCTTCCGATCCCCTTCGAGCCCCGCGGCCACCGAGCCACCGCCTTCCCCCTCCCCTCCTAGCACCGACTCGTCCCACAAGCACACCCCCGAGGACTCTAGCGCAACCCACACCACCTCTGGCCCGACATCCTCGTGCTCCTCTTCCTCACCGTCGTCATCGTCATCAAGCGACACGGCCATCGTTTCCCCCTCGATGCCGTACGCGCGCAAGAGCTCCTCCCCGTCGACCTCGGTCGGCGCTCTGTCGCCCCTCGCGCCTTTACCGAACGAGGTCTTCCTCCTTATCGTGCAGCAGCTCACCCAGGTCGAGCGCACCCGGCTCTGCCTCGTCTCTCGTTCATGGGCCACCTTCTTGCACAACGAGCCCCGGCTATGGCCCAAATTGAGGATCAAACTCGGCGACGATGACTTTGGGGTGGCCCACTTTGAAACCTGGCTTCGTCGAGCGAGCGTCAGCCATACTCGCCACGGAGGAGGACTTCAGCAGTTGACCATAGTCCTTTCCGGCCAACGTACCCGGTTGGCTTGCTACCCACTGGATCGGAACCTCTCCGACTTGGAGTACGTGCAACGCTTGCAGACAATCGTCGACATGGTCCGCCACGCGTGCCTGATGCGGGTTCCATTGCCCGACGGCAAGACTCGGCTTTGCTCTTCCCTGCGCCACCTCAAATTCATCAGCGAGCCCAGTACAAGTGTTACTGTCATGCTGGCCCACACGCTCGTCCAATTTGCTCGCGACCCCCTTTTGGGCGACCTCGATCTGTGAGTGATCCATAGGGTGCGGAGTAGACTCCCTCAAGCTGACGCCTCGATGCGCCACAGGCTCGACATGTACTTTGGAACGCCGTTGCTTCCGGCTAGCTGGAAAGCCCTGTGGTCATGGCCAACTGTGACCACCGTTTCTCTGCGGTGCGGCCGAGAGATGGAAGGTGAACACCAGCTCGACTTCTCGAGCAACTGGTGTCTCCAGCCCCCAGGTGGGCCCCTGTCATCACACCTCTACGCCCTCGAACACATCTCGATGAGAGGGATCGTAATCGTACCGTTCGATTCGACTCCAATGGTCATGCCAACGTTGACCACCATCGTCCTCGTCGACGTCGACTTGAAGGGCATGTCGATCTATGCGGTGGTGAAAGCGGCGCGGCATACGCTTGTTCATCTGGAGCTGCGGGAGGTGTCGATAGGCGAAGTGACTTCGCAGGATGCCGTGATCGACCATCGCCGGTGCATCGAACAACACGACCCGCATCTGCTTGCCGAACTCCGAGAGTTGCAAACCAACGGGCACTTCCGCGAATTTGGGGTCATTTGGCGAGACGAGGCGATCGACGACGACGGAGAGGTGATTCCCGCCGACCCGACGCCGATCATCTTGCCGGTTTTGCGGTCGTTGATCCTGCAAAGCGAGATCACCCTCCCCATTTTCACCTCATTGGACAGCGTCGATACCGGGACGGACGACCAGTGGCTACCCACCCCCTTTCTCTTGATGCCGAGTTTAGAATCGGCTGATCTGATCGGGCTGACGATCGACGCCCACGATGCCGCCGCCGATGAAACGCGCAACCTGCTCGTCGTCCTCGGTTTGTGCGCGCCCTATCTAACGAGTCTGTCGGTCACGGAATGTGACTACGATGAAACGAGCCTGGCTTACTGTCTCATGGCACTCAAGACAACGCTCTGCTCGCTTGTGCTCTACGACACCACCACCTCGGATCAACTCATCGCGAATCTCGCTCGATTGGCCCCGACGTTGGAAACCTTGGACGTGCAACATTGTAAAGACATATCCGCACAAGGCGTAGCTCGTCTGGTCGAAGTCATCCGTGAGCAATCAGGTGGCCTGCACAAGCTGTCGACCGTGCGCATCGACCACCCGCAGACGCGAGACGTGGCCGACTTGACCGCGTACGAATGGCTCGACTTCATTGGCGCCCTGTGTCGCGACGAGACGGACTACGAATCGCTTGGACCGCGTCGCTATACGGCAGAGTGGTTCATGTGGAAGAAGGACGGAAAGCTCGACGTTATGCACCCGTACAAGGAGCGCATGCGGCTCGAGGAAGAACTGGTGCGGCAACAACAGGAAGCGCAGCGCCTCCGCGCGCAGAGTTTTGCCGTTGCGCAATCGCCACGAGAAGCGCAAGGATCACATAGTGGTGGCGCGATCGCTCGAAACGGGATCGCGTCTCCTCCAATGTGGCATCGAAACCCCCTGGCGGGCCCAGGACACACCCCCGGTCCCGCCTTGCCTCGTGGAGCCGGGCTTGCCGAACTCGCGGCGCTTCAGCAGCAGCGTTTCCAGCTGCAAGAAACGTCGCAGGCCGGATCGATGACTTGGGTCGGGATCTCGCTGCAAGGCATACCGATGGGCGCTGTTGGGTACGCACCACGGGTCCAAGGCGCACCGCCTACGCCCGTGACGCCGTCGACTGCGCACTTGCACGACCCCATCTCCGATCGAGCAGATGCAGGGCGGTTGAGTTCGCAGAGCGTCAATCCTACTATCGTAGACACGGACGAGTTCGACTTGTTCGATGGTGCGGATGTGGCCGATGACTCTCTATCAGACGACGACGACCTTGATTATCTCGAGTACGCTGAACCCGCCCAGTGATAGAAGACACGCGTCATCTCCTCACGCCCACTCCTTTGTACTTTGTACTAGTTTCTCTTCATTCGTGCTAGACCTCGCTTCCCCTGTCTTTGTCGTAAACAACCCGCTGCAAATTCCGTTTGTCCATTTTCCTACTCATGTGTGCAACAAGTCCTGAATGAGGTATTGATCCGCGGTCGTTTCGAGTGCGAGCGGATCGTATGGGAGCAACATCCGCCACGAATTGGATTTCAAATCGTGAACGCAGGACCGCAGTCCACTCTGTAGACCTCGGCTGAGCCGAGGCGGTAATGGCAACACTATTGAAGGATATTCTATGCATATATAAGGTGGGGGGCGGGGATAGGGGGGTTTACGGAACTCAGCTTTGCGTCCATGAATGTAAGAGCCGATCGGGTGGGTATGCTTAGGACGCTGATGAGGGGGTTCTGGATTGTCAAGTGGGCGCGAACAGACATCACAATGAAAATACTGATGGCTTCGGGGGCATGAGTGTGTCAATACGTTCCAACAAGTGCGTCCAATAGTCTCTTTGGTTAAATTCGAGCGCGCCTTGACCGAGAGGCCACACCAGTTCCCCTCCCTCAGGCTTCAACCACCATTCGTCGTACTCGGATGTGACATCCGCACCCGTTGCGGCGCGGGACTGACTCGACATCACTTGGTCAGAGTGGACTGGTGGATGCGAGCCGAGCCCACTGCCGAGCCTAGAATTCGTCGACGAGGTCGAAGAAACCGAGGCGTGCCGACCATTCGAGTAGGTTGAGGTGAAACCCGAGTGCTTGGTGATCGTTGCACCAATTGGATCTCGTGGAGGATGAACTGGCGCGAGTCGAGTGCGCGGCGGAACGATCGTTGAAATTTTATGGCGCAGCGCGTCAAGGCAGAGTGCGGCCTCGGAAGCGGTCACGTTGTCGTCGCCCATTTGAATCAGTGCATCGCGAGCATCAACGATCCAGCGATCGTTCAATTCAACGAAGGCTTGATCTGATGGCGTTTGCAAGGTTGCGATCGCGAGCGTCGCCGCGCCTTCAAACACATGGAAAGGCACGGTGAAGTAGCGCATTTGCTCGCGAGTAAGCTTGCTAAGAGACCCTACAAGTGTCTCAATCAGTCGTTGAGACACTTTGAATATCCAGAAAGAGTTTTCGGATCAGTTTGGCTCGTCGATAAATGCAACGACGAGTTGATCGAGCTGTCAAGCTGCGTGACTCACACTGGACAGCCAGCCGACGGGACTGAGCGGTCGGATCCGGTGCCGGCAATTCGGGGACCCTCCTGAGCAGATACCGACGATGCATCTGAATGCGATATGTGAGGATACTGAAGTTGAGGAAAGCCCCTTCTTGTTTGACAGGGGTAACGTGCTGGCTCATGTCAAAGTGAGGGGGCAGGTTCGATTCGAAGGCGACGAACATGTCGTCGAGGGCGAGAATGTCGGTATAAGTGTGGGGCCGAGACGACTGCATATAGTCCGTAATGCCTCCGCCGAGCCGACAGAGTTCGATGGCAAAAATTTCAACCGAGGCTTTTGTGTACTCCGTCAGAGGTCGTGATCGGATTGGAGCTGGATCCAATGGACTCAGTCCATCGAGATCGGCGTTCGCCGTCATATTGACGTCGCAGTGTCGATCGTGAATGACTGCGGAGAAAGAGTCTCAGGGCGTAAGTCGTAAGAAGCAGGAATCGGCCAGTGATAGCGCCTTGCGCCTTACTATACGGTCGTCCTAGCGCGATGCTGTTGCGTCGATCATGACAGTATATGCTCCACCACACTAGAAGCAAGTACGAAAGGCAAAAACTTCGAGCTGTGTCAGTTTCTGAATGCGTCCGCCACAACCCTTCAAGAAGCTCACATCGCCTGCGCAACTCGGCCTCGTATGGCAGCAAGCTCTGACTCCGGGAGGGCTCACGGTGCATCCCCTGAAGTTGGAAACGCTGGTGAGAACTCCTTCTCATGACAACAAATGCTGACCAGAATCTCGGCAAAGCTCACCAAAGCTTGAGCCGTGCGAACCCCGAGCGAGGCGAGATTGTGCGCGATATTGGGCCGGCCTGGTGAAAGCAACGGCCGTCAGATCCAGTCACACGGACGGATGGAAAAAAACGGCTGTCGGGTCCATCGATCAGCATCCGTGACTCACTGCAATTCTGGAAGTAGAGGGCTTGTAGCATGATCGCCTCGACGCGATTCAAATCGGGTGGCTCCTCGGCCTCGCTGAGGTCGCTCGCCATCTTCGAATGCAAACGCAAGGACGACTCTAGGACGCGATAATCGGCCGTGAAGCGACTTACGTAGATCGTGTCGTTGTCAGCCAGGTACTGTAGCCCTGTCGCCAGGACGATGTTGAGCAGCGAGATGAACGAAAGGGTGGTCGGCGGCGAAGACGAGCCGCCGACGGTCGAAGGAGCAGTGATAGTGTCTCTCCAGTTGAGTACGGCTCGACAATCGTGCATGAAACTGTCCTTACGAGTGACACAAAATTGTCCAACAAGTCGGTAGATCGTGGGCGAGAAGAACCAGTCCAAAAGAAAATCGGCGAGCTGCCGAGACGGTAAAGCTGCCACCAGGTCCGTTACGTGGGGCTCTGTCGAGTGCTGAAGTCTTGTAGGTCTTTGTGGTGTTTGAGACTGTCGGAGAGGCGGGAGGGTATCGCTCGAGTTGCGTTGGATGAGTAGAAGTATGCTGCTTGGGCTGCGAAACGGCTGATAGGCGTAGGAAGCCAGCCGCGCCAGATCATGAGAGTCGTTGGCCAAACCAGTGCGACCCAGTTGTCCTAGTGCTCTTGCAGCTTCATACGCCGCAGTATGGGATGCCCCGGGCACCCCTGCAACCACTAAATTTGACGAGGAAAGCGAAAGGGGCAGCCGCGCTACATCCGGGCCTTCAGCGCGCGCGCCGCTGGCGACGGTTGCACTGTGACCAGAAAGGGGGATCGAGTCAAGGGTAGTAAGCGACTCAAAACTCCCGTGTAGCACTCCAAGAAAAAAGAGCCAGCCTTACGCTGGATGCGGAGGGGATGCTCGGCGCGGGCTAGATTGAGGCGAATGAAATAAAAGTGGTCGTCAGTCATCGCACCGAGATCGAGTCGGGCCCAGCTGGGGACCGCGGCTTGGGCCAAGCGCGGCCGAGATAACCCCTATGTCGCCCGGTTGCGAGGAAGCTGCCTCGCAAACAGCTTCACCTAGAGAACTTTCAGTGAATGAGTGTCATCACGTACCTTGCCGCCGGTGACAAGCGTGGCGTGGATCTGTCACTGTGGTCCCCGGGACTGCGCAGCGGAGGGTTGCGCCTGCCTTCGATTCGGCATTCGTGTGCGACACCCCTCTGCAACACAAGGAAGGGAGAGCGCGTCAGTGGGCGCGTCGATAAAGATGGCGTATCTCGAAGCAAGCTCCAAGGTAGTCGAACGTCGCTTAGCCCAACGGCGAACGAAGGATCGCTCTGACGTGGTCGGGCACACCAATATGCGGCCAGGGCCTCTTGTGAGACCGTGGGCTTGCCCACTTTTTCGAACGAGACCCCGTCTCGGATCAACAAGGTCCGAGCCGAAAACTCGAAAAGCCGCCTGCGGCCGCATGCATACCGGACGGGGAGGGCAGCATTGACGAGGGACTCAACGTGAGGGATGGACCGACCGCGTTTCGGGAGGTGCGCCACGCCTATCGGGGTATGTAACTCGGCGATGTCGGCGATGGCCTGGGGCAATCAAAAAAGACGGCCGCGCCGAGTTTCCGGTCGAGCCACAGCGACCCCGCAAGCTCGCTGCAGCATCGTGATTGACGGCACCAACTGCTCGGCCCAAGCAGAATGAAGCAGAGAGTAAACAACGCACCTTGATACACCTTGAACACGGCACCACCTTGTCGCAGGCCTGCTTCCTGAGGTGGCAAGCAACGCAAGACAATTGCTGCCGGTTGCGCTGGCGCTTGGCAGACGGTCGTCGCGAGGTACCGGTCGAGGACGACAGAGACGTCGATGCAAGAGGAGAATCATCATTCAACGTGAACAAACTCGGATCCAGGTCTCGATTGAAGCTACCACTCCTCTTCAGCCGTGGGAGCGACGGTCGTTCGGCGCCAGACCACGAGATATCGTTGCCGTGGGAAGGACGCGACGTCGAGCTCGAGCTTGAAGCGACCATCGACTTCGGCATGCTCTGGGTAGGGGGGGAGCGCATGATCCTCAACTCGTGCACGAAGCCCCAACGCACGAGGCCCTGCGTTCGCCAGAGAGTGACTGCACAGTAGCGAGTGGGACCGGGTCGGCAAGTCGGCAAGCGAGCGGATCCGAAGCAGCAGGCACTTGAGGTATGGAACACGCGTACCTGACCGCGATCACAATTCGAGCTCACATCCTTCTTCAAATTAATCACGATATGGGACTGCAAGGGCAAGGTGATCTTGTGGTATGTTCAAATAAGTGACACCTTACCTTCCTCTTCTATAGGTTTGTGACTGCCTACGTGACCTGTGCTGTGCGTGAACTCAACGCCATGTGGAGGTGCACATGGGAACCAGAGGCACGGGAGTCCGGCGAGGGACTCTTACTCTCGGTCGCGACACGGCGTTGTGACAAAGCCCGCGGAACTCCGTGGGGTAGTCGAGACGAAATTGACAAGCTAGATTAGCTGGCCGCTTTGGCGCCCGCACTTTTGCAGTCTGAAGCGCAACCGCCTCTCAGATCAATTTTGGACCGTGTGCGAGCTGTAGCGACCTGCACTAGTCGTCGGCGACGTTCCCGCCGAATTCTTCACAGCTCTCTCGCTAGGTGCCGAGTCTCATGCCGGTACCTATGAACCTATTGCAAGTACGTATGTATGACTGCAGCTCGATACGCCGCCATGGCGTTTGCATCCATAGCCAGAAACGGGTGCATAATCGTGAGATCCCTTAAGACGCCCTCAGTCTGTTGGAGAAGAGCTCAGACTGATACGGTCTGCCACCGCCTGAACCAGCAACTTGAAGGTAACAGCGCATGAGCGCATGGATTCAGACACGCCCGTCAAGTTGCCATGCAGAACTTTGTGGAAAAATTGTTCCAGAAGGCTAGGTGCCGCTGAGATCAACCAAATGGTCTGAATTCCCTCTAGACCGCTGTGATTCGGTCCGAGATCGGTCTAAAATTGGTCTGAGCGGGCGTGAGGGGCCTCCAGTTTTGGCACACGTTTCTGGCTATGTCATGACCCCCAACGCAGCGTACAAGTTCCGTCGCCCATTGTTCAGCGGTACAACCCGGCTGAAAAGTTTGAAGGAATCTCGCTTTCAGCACTGCTAACGCCGCGGTCGCCATTATCTCCGCCGTCCGGATCGCCGGGAATCCGGTTCCCTATAATGAATTGCAAACTCGAGTGTCTTGATCTGAGGGCAGAACGTCCTACACCCGCGGAAGGCTTAGTCCTGCTGTGTAGATGACACAGGATGCTTTGTAAAGACAAGGAGTCAGTGCCCCGTCTACCTACTGTACTTAGGTGCTCTGGCAGACAGTCAGCTATTCCGCTCGCACGGACGCATTAGTATTGCCTACGACGTAATTATCGACCGCATCGCATCACCGGTCCATCGACCGAGGTCAGCGAACGACACGAGTTCCTGAGGGACGACGACGTCGATCGATTCCCGGTAGCTACACGGCCAGCCCTTTTGGATGGGGATTTCGCACGGATCCGCTCCTGGTTTCGACTCCTCCATAGTGCGCGCTGTTTGTGGCGTTTGTTTTAGGATGGAAGAGTCGAGTTGCAGTGATAAGAGAAAAACCCGCACTCCGTAACAAATGGAGGGTTTTCTAAACAGGAGTTATGAACAAGTAGGGTGGGAGGGAGGAGCTCAAAAAAATGGTCGATCGGCTTTGCTCAAAGAGCGCAGGTCCGATTAGTAACTAAAACACTGCAACTGACTTGGGGGATAGGGCATACCTTTGCTCGAAAAGCGCAGGGCGATGGCAGGGGAGGAAGGCGACGCGGTAGGTAGACGCGGCCAAACGAGGTCTGTATACAAGGTAGCCCCATGAGTCAACTTGCCCAACAAGGACAAGGAATTTGGCAACATGCCCAACAAGGACAGTCGTGATCCGGAATGCGAACCTTAGCTAGAAACAGCGAGCCGCGATAGTGCGAGTCTCGAAAAGTTCGCCCTTGCTCTAAGCAGTGGGTGCGATACGACCTTGCAAAGCAGCGGGTACGGCGGCTGCTTACAACGTAGTGGCAGGCTAGCTCATCAGTCCAACTGTCCAACAAGGGCAGAGGGCTTACGAGGGATGTTACCCACTTTGAGTGAGTAGAGACTGGCAGGGGGGGTGCCGGAACCACAACACGAAACGCTAAGGCGTGCGGGACGACGAGGGAGAGGGAGAGGAAGGGCCCGCGCGCGCCAGCGGGTGAGCAAGGCGGGAGGCCCAAGGGGGCCGAGAAGAGTGCGTGCTGGCACAGGGTCCAAAGAATGCGTGTTCGAAGAGTGGAGCGCGAGCGGGCCCCGTTAGGCCGAGACCAGCGCGCTTGAGCTGTCCGCGTCAAAATCTTGCAGCAAAGGCCGAAAAGACTATCCGCAGGGTCTGACTCGCGCTAGCTTCGCGGTGCTGGATCATACGAATTCCACGGTGGACACGAGAAGAAGTTGAGATTGTCATTTTCTGAGCGCATGAAACCTACTGTTTGGGGATGCTTAACATCTACTCCATTCATAGCAACCGCTAGTGAGCTGATGCTGTAAGGTTTTTACATTCCATACATATGGATTCCATAGTACCAAAATCTAAGTTTTGCAGAAGGGTTTCATAAGGAACGCGTACTGGACACGGACGCATGTTATCCGTACGAGCGAGGGTCGCGCGTGTACTAGGAAGCGTTTTTAATCTTCGATGTTAACGTTTTAGGTTTAGACGAGCTTCAGAACAACAGGAGCCCTTCCCGAACGCATTCGTGGCATTCCTCCTTTACTCTTGCCACCGTAACTCCGAACGAGGGAAAATGTTCTACGCCCCTCGTCTGCGTACCTATAGGCTGTGCGCTCGGATCAACGTCTCGTAGAAGTAGAAATCACAGTGCCGCGGGCGCCGAGCGGCTTTTCGGAGGCTGCGATATTCATGAGCGTCGTGCACGAGCCCAAGAAGCTTCGAGATCTTCATGAGCGCCGAGCGAGCCCAAAAAGCTTCTTTAGCTGTCCACTTCGACGCGGATAGGCATGCTAATGAAATCGCCCAAACCACCGACACCACAATACCCAGAGAACACGAGAGAGTGGCAAGGTGCTTCAACATCTAGAAATCTCTGTGCCTGGACCTGACGAAGCGCCATCTATCTACATCTACATAAAAGAATGCACGACATAAATAAGGTTCTCAGCCGCGCGCGCGCGCGGGGCGATCTTCCCCCCCCCCCCCGGTCCGGGAGGTGCGGGCGGAGCTCGCAACGACCTTCATTTACGCAGGGAGGTGGGCGCGGAGCGCCCCCCGAGCCCTAGTCATATTTAAGTGCGAGTCATCAATCCCTCGCAGTGCTCCATGGCTGGGCTTGGAGTCAAAGGTGTTGGAATCAACGATGATTCCGAAAATGATCAACAAAAGAAGAGAAACGGCTGGACCAGGAGTCGAACCTGGGTCGCTTCCATTAATCGGAAAAGCTTTGACTTCTAAGCTATCCGGCCCCTGATATCAGTGCAAGGTCTACTAACACCTTCAATACTTCCCCTTAGACCTTTGCACTGCTGCCAGGCTATTGCAATGCGTCGACTCTAAGTCCCAATTGGACTCTGTGTCAAGCTTCTGCGGCAGCTCCGGCAGCTATGTGCGGCGTCATTGGAAAGATTTACAAGCAAGGTTCTATAATAGCTAGATCCTCACAAAAGGTAGGTAGACAGTGACTACGCTGGGTGCATTCGGCAGTGGATCATGGTGGGCCGAACATTCGAAACCTGCACGAGTCAGAACGCGACGGGCACCGACTCGATGTCAGAATTGGTCCGTGCCACCGCAGTTCCTGGAGAGGCGCCCCACACTGCGGACCACCCTTCGCACCAACTTGTTGGGGTGCTACACATGTTTACTTAACGCCGACGTCCCCCCACATCTTCCTGCGGCTGAGCTCTTTCTACCAGTCCTCGGCCATGGACGACATCAAGTGCAACAGTCTCAAGTGTCGCAAGTCACTGCAACTTGAGGTTCGTCCCTGGCCCTCACTGCCCGCTGGCTGCGCTCGGGCATGACTCGGGAGCGAAAGTCGTCGCCTCCACTTCGATGCCTGCTTATTGATCGAGCTCGATACCAATCTCCCTCTGATTTACTCGTGCAGGGAACGTGAGTACGATGAATCGTTGGTGGTATTGGTCTAGGGTAAAGACGCGAGCGTTGATGACTCGCTCGCCCATCACTCCCACAACCGCGATCCTGGCCGCCCTCTCGTCTGATCGCGCCACGGCCGTGACATCATTCACGCGTCGACCCTTCACCAAAGCGCCGTCGTCACAACTTGGTAGGCGCCGTCCATATCTTTAGCTCGAAAGACTGTAGACTTCGCCTCACGCGATATGATTCTTTCAGCTCTCACATCTTTTGCGTCGAATGCGCCAACTCGCTTTTTTCGGTGCCCCAGATTTGCCCGGCGTGCGACACGGCGCTGCCCGATGCCGACGACGTCGTACAAACAACCCTCAACCCACCCGACAGCTACAAGACCTCCGTCCTCTCGGGTCTCCACCCCAGCATCATCCTCGACGTCGCTTCTCGTGCACTCAACTTTCACACCTATCAGACGCAGCAAGAGGCGGCCTTCCAGGCGCTCGTCACCCGCAACACTCAGGAGGTGAAGTCGCCGAAATGCTCCAACTCTCGGTCACCGACTCGTCAATGCAGGACATCACAGGCTGACCTAGAGTCTGCGACTGTTGTTGAAAGAGAATCGCAGTGCTTGAGAATCAGATGTCTTCGATCATGCGTGATGCCAACTCTGAGATCACACTCCTGAAGGAGAAAGTCGCCGGTATGTAATGTCTTGAGCCGAAGCAAGCAGTGCTGTATTTAATGAGTGATGCTTATACTGCCATCTCTCCATCGAGTAGAGACCGAAAGGGACCTCGAGTTGGAACGTCGTCGCATCCGAGACTTGCACGAGACCCACAAAGCCAATGCCAAAGCCTACAATAAACTCAAGGTGCGAATAGCCAGGGCCAGGCCACCGAGAAGGGTTGAAGGATTAATCTTATATCGTATCACACTCTACCCTTTCAGGCTCAATACGACAAAGAGAAGCAACGCAACCTTCTGCCGTCGAGTGAACGACATCCTTCAAACACGTTCGAAGCTGCCGCAGCGGCGATCGCGGGCAACACGTCAGGGGCTCGTCAACCCTTCGCCGCGATTCAAGACGCGGGCACGGCAACGCCAGCTCGCTCCCACAGTAGCTCAAGTATCATCTCCCAACCGGATCGTGGCTGGTCCGCGAGTGCTCAGCGTAATCAGTACGCCAGAAATGCGCAGAAGTTGGGAGGTGGGGATGCTGGCGCAGGGGGTGTGCCTTTTGCTTACAATCCCGGCGACTCGGTCCAACGCCCGCGTAACACTTTCCAAGGGGATCATACCCAGCTCCACAACTCTAGTCACGCTCCTCAACAACTTCACAGAGCTGCGATGAAAGATCCAAGGCGGGGGACGAATCCCAGCACGGGGTCCGGCTCGACGGGGTCCGACGGTGGAGGGAGGCAGGATCACTTTGCTCAGGCGTTCCAGGGCCAAAACTCAGCAAGAGAAGCAGGACAGCACAAGATGACTGGCATTAGAAGTCGCGCAGTGGAAGAAAATTTGCCTCAGTTCCTTGGACAACCGTTGCCCTCGCCTCGCGGTGGAACTGGCGGAGGAGGTCAGCCTGGCCAGAAACTCAAGGGTGGTCAGTGCATTGGATTCTTCACCTGGTGATTTGTCCATATATTGTGGCTCACACTTTGCCTCCCACAAACAATCTAGGTTCGCTATTCCGTCCTGCCCCAACTTGACTTAGCCCTCGGAAAACGACTCCCATGACTCCCAAATCGGGACCGGCGCCTGCTGGAGCACGTGAGGATAATGCTTGAGTAGGTGAAGATATTCGGAATATGTACTTCACACCCGATAGATAATTTGATTAGGTACTATAGGCGCGCAGTAAATTCACATCGTCCGCCCTACTGTAATCATGGCGCTGGACCCAGAACTGATTGAATAACCTGAACATCTCACCCCACACCGATCAGCTGCACGAACGGCGCTTCGCAAACGGTGCTTAATCTAGCTCCTTTCCCCCGCGCATCATCATCGTACCCCTCTGCCCGCCCATTGTATGCTACAATCATGTCATCAATAAAAACGCCACCCTCTACCACTACACATCCCACCCCGAACGAGCCCCGCTCGATGCTACAAGACGTGATCGCCTCCATCTTCGAGCCGGGCACCAACTCAGGCCTCGTGCAGGCCATGTCGTATTCGTTCTACGCGCTCTTCGTCACCCTCTTTGGGATGGTCGTTCTGACGGGAGGGAGTATCCATGTTGTTGCTTTGTTGGTGCTCAGTTTGGGGCTGTACGCTAGTATTCGATGGTCAGTTGGCCGATGAAAGCCTATCGATGACGAGGGTCATGTGCGAGAGTGGGGACTCGCCGAGCTGACATCATCGTACCTTGTTATCGATCGATACTACTAATCCCGGGTTTGGCTGGGCTCACTAAGGTTCCTGGTTCAGATCAAGGACGTCGAGGACAGGATGAAGTTGGAACGAGAGGACGAGGAACGGGTAAAGACGCTGCAGGACGGGGCCAAAGTCAAAGCCGAGTGAGACGAGGATTGGGAGGAAGACGATAATGACGACCCTGACGGCAAGAGAGGGTGGTTGCCCCGCACCAGCTTGGCCCAAGAGCCACGCAATCACCGTCACCATCAACAGGATAACGGCGAGGGAGGCTTCCTGTTGAACCGAGTCCGCCAGGGAGCCCGTGTACATCACAGTGCAAAGACCGAGGGATGCGACGCAACGAATATAATGCAATGCAAAAACCAATACTGTACAACACCATCGCTTTACGCCCTCGCACATACCCTCGAGTCTCACCGTCTACCTTCTCGAAGTCCCACTTGAGCTCTTCATGCCCTTGACCTCGAACCAAGCCCGCATCTCCTTAGCGGATTGTTCTCCCAAAAGGAACACTGTGCGCGGGAAGCGTATCGTCCAACGATTAGCTGACTGATGATCAAACTTTTAAAGACGATGGTGCGACCCACATTGGCGCTCCCATCCATCGAGCCCTTGACAAAATTCGTACGCTGCGCCTTCACCTCCCGAGTCGGCCGAAGTGTGTTGGCTCTGATCCATCACCTCCTTAACGCGAGTTCTGAACGAGTCATCGAGTGCTTTTTGGATCGCATCCCCTTCGATTCTGTTTAGTGCCGAACGGAAACGTTGAAGCAAAGCCGAGATCAGTGTCACAGGCTCGCGAGCTATGGTCACGTGACGTGATAGCAAACGACGCGGCGCACCGCAGCGCGACGCGACGTGACACGCTAGCCGAACCCGTGACGGCACTGTACCCGGTACGCACATGGAACCAATCTTGTGACCGACGGCATAGAAGGACCCACCTCCACCTCCCAAGTTCTTCAGGTTGACCGAGTTGGCGGAAGCGGCCAGAGCATTGCGTGTCCTTGTGCCGTACGCCGAGGGAAGCAGGATCGAGGCGAAGCCCCTGCGCGAAGACGAGTTCGAGCCATGGCATCGCAACGTTAGCTCGGTTTCCAGAATCAGCTGACCGCTCCACATCCGAGATAAACCCACTCGATAGGTAAGGCTAGCCACAATGGGAGCTCGAGAGTTGTCCCGGCTTTGATCTACAGTGAAGCTCAGTGAAGCCCCGGCTCCTCACGTCAGCGAGCGGCATCGTCGACACCACAGAGGAATCATGGCTTACATCCTGGTCGGTGGAGCCTTCCAGGTAGCCAAGGTTGGACACGTCGGATTCGAATCGACACGATACTTTCTGGTCGAGCAGCAAAAGAGTAAGGGCAGGCGTGAGAAGATCGGCCGCGCATGACGACACGCTACGAGGACTTCAAGAGGGGAGTGCTGACCTGGGCATCAGCCAGGAAATCCTGGACATCGTAATACTCGTTGGACGCCATCGGCAGAATCCAGTGATTCCGACAGAGCAGCGATCGAGAGCACTTGCTAAGAAAGCCAAGCCGAGCAGCGCACTGTCGAAGCGCGTCATGCAGCGCGAGCGAGCACGAGTTGGAGTCGAGTATGTGCATATAGTCAGCCTCGGTCCCTGCTCCCGGCCCGAAATCCGAGTTACAGATGACTCATAGTGCAAGGAGAGTCATAACTCACCATTGCACAATCTCTTTTGGCAAAATGCACAAACACTGTTACGACTCTACAGTACACCCCAGCTCGAGTCAACTAAATGACCCCTTCCACATCTCTGACCATGCGCACTAAGTCACCTTGCTCCGTCAGTCGTAGCACTACGTCCTGATGACTCGTGTACGAAGGTGGAGGTGGTCGCAAGCTAGGGGAGGCCGAAGCACCAGGAGCGTCGCGATGAACCCCTCCACCACCAGCGCCATCAGTGACCTCGACGATGCCAGTCGACCGACTGTGTCCCCGAGCCACTGTGACCTCGGTGCCGAAAGATGGAGGACGGGCATGGAGGTCCGATCGATTCTGAGGCGTATCTCCTACGTAGGGCGGTGGACTCGCGTCGTCCAAAGTGGCCGCATCGATCTGCTCCGAGACGTCTTGCACGGCGCGGAATACGGGAGAGTTCGCTGCGGACGAATGGGTCGAGGTCCCGTTCGATGGTGGGGCTGACCCTGACAAGTCGAGAAATACGCCGTCTTCCAAAGTCGCACTCACGTACATCAACGCGGGATCTTCCTCCTCCTCGTCCGAGTCGAGCGGTCGTCGTAGTGCCTGTAAAGCTGGGTCTACAGGTCGGAAGAATTCGCCCGCGAAGTCGTCGGGAGGAGCCAGCGGCGTCGCATCAAAGCCCGGACTAGTTTCTTCCGTCGATTGCATGCTGTCTGAATCTTCTTCGTCGTGAGAAGGAGGTGAGACGTCGGCATCGATGGTCGGAGGCGGGGCGCGCGTCGAGAGCGAAGCCGAGAGTTCTTCGTAGCCGTCATACTCTTCTTCGCTGATGAGATTCGTCGAAAATACGTGTGTCGAGCCTACACGAGAAGGCCCCTCCCTAAAGTCTGAACTCGTGCCGACCGCCACGTCACCGACAGCGGACTCGTGGTAGGATGGGATCGAGCCTTCGGCAGGGGTCCACCCTGGTGGAACTGATTCGACCTCTGCTTCGACTTGGCGCTGCTTCTCGGACAGAGTCGTCGACGTCATGGGTGGGTCAGGTACGATGTGTACGTCGCGCGATACTGTGACGTCTCGTTGACTACGGTTGTTGAGGAGCCCGACGGTGACAATGACGGAGAAGTTCATGTGGTGGAGGATCGTGGACTGCGTGAAGCGAGTGACACGATATATTAGCGCTCTAATACCATGGCCTGACCGGTAGCGAGAGTGCGATTCATGATACCCGGGAGAACACACTTGAGTGATGGATTCGCAGAACTGCGTCGTCGAGGGGTGCAAGAGCAAGCGAATGACGATCGGCCTGGTAGGTGAAAAGCGTGCCGACTTGCCCGATCGAGCAAGGACCATGGTCGATTGATACGATGGGTCCAACAGTGCATCGCTCGAGCTTGGATGTTGTATGAATTCCAAAGAGTCGATGTCGTCGTTCTTGACCGCTGTCGACACAACCTGGTCGCGCTGCTTGCCTGACACCGCAGGAGGGTCATCATCGGTGTCGTTTGCCAAGGAAATGCGCCGAACGAGCTCGGCGCTGACCGTCCGCAGCCGCAAGCCCTTCGTGACGGCGTCAAAGTCGGGTACAGGGATCTTGACGACGAGTTGGATCGGTTCTGATCTACGAAAGATCGTTCTCGAGAAGTGCACGGTGAAATGGATCGGGTCCTGGCGCGAGACGGATTGCGGCGACAAGCTTGGCCTCGAACCATCGGCCGAAGTGGGAGCGGGAGCGGACGAGACGAGGTCGCTTGAGAGAGGACCCGGGGGTGAGGTTCGTGCGAGATGAATGGGGACGCATTGCACAAGAGGAGCCACACTGGCATCGTCCGAGTGGAGCGTCGCGGTGAGCGTGTACTCGAGCGAGGACTGAGCGAGATGGATGCAGTGGGGCAGGTCCTGCGTCACGTCGAATTTGAATACGGTCGAAGGCGGGGGGACGTCGTCGCCCTGTTCCATGCTTGAGGAGGAACCCTGTGCACCCCAACCCCATAGGGTCTTGCGCTGCTCGCATAGCTCGATCTCTCCGAGGCCATGACGTCGCTCGACGCCACGGAAGCACACCTCCAACTTGGACGGCCGTGGCGCTTGGCCATGACCATGCTCGCTCGTGTACTTGACCTGGACCTCGCCCTGCAGTGACGCTTGCCCGTACCCGAGATGGCCGTGGAGAAAGTCGTGGTGGGTCGACAGAGGGGCGACGTTGAGCAGCACCGGGGGGGCGGCGACCGATGCAGCCGTCGACGAATACAGGGGTGGGCTGACGGCCTCCATCGAGCCTCTTTACTGGGCGAGTAGAGCAGGTGTCAAGAGCAAGTCGAAGCGGCTGTGGCTCGAGTGCTGTCGAGTGAGTTGCAGGTTCGGGAGTCAGGAGTCGCAGCGCAAAGTGCGCGATCAACCCGAGTCCGTCGCAGGCGCTCCGAGGCACGTGACCAAAGTCTACCAATGTCCGCGTAAGTCCACGTTCCAGCTCGTCCCACTGGTGGGCGAAGGTTGGGTTTAATTTGCTCATGGAGTCGCTTTCGAGCTCAAGGTTGGATATGGAGATTCTGTTAGAGCGGGTTTCCTTTTCGTGGTAGTTTGTGCAGATCGCTCGACGTACGGTCTGAATATGCACGTACACCAAGAACCCTCGGCTGTCGAGGTTCGCACGCGACGCGCGTACGCTCGATTGATTGAAGCTAAGATATTCCTCCCGTCGCGCTGCATCATGCTTATGGGGCTACCGAAGTAATTAATAGCCTATCGCACAATATTGAAGGGCGTCACCTTAAAAGCATCTAACATGCCTACCAATCGAGCATCTCGGTTCGCATGAATGCGAGCCAAGTTTTCCCGCCGACCGAAAGCTCCCGAAGGCCACTGATCTTGTTGCTACCCTGTGCACCCTTCGTCGGCCATCCAAGGCTACCTCGGCCCTAACGAGAAAGTGTGAACCGATTTCTTGAGGAAGGCAATGACCTCACTCAAGGTAGCGTTGGTGGAACGCTCGGATATGTATCGTCGATTCGCCTGCCGACGGGCCGGAAGGATCGCGCGCTCGGTAGTTCTAGACCCTATTTTAGCACCGCGGCGCCCATGCGAGTCGAAATTGGCTCAATGGCCGGCGCGTGCATGCGGCTGCGCTTTTGCAGTTGGCCAGCGCCGTTTCGAGCCCCCGAGGCCCGAGATGATTGTGCATGTATCACCCGCGGCAACGATACGTGTAGCTACCACCTTTCCAGTGAGCTCTTCGCTACCTACCACCTCACGCTGTGCCCACCGCCTGGTCACTGCTCACACGTTGCCCCGACCCCTTGGCGTGGCCCGCGGTTGCGCTCTGTGCCGTGGTCGCGACTTGGTCGCTCCACTCGTCCGGGTCCAAGTCGACCTCGACCACCACCACCGCCCCTTCTCACGAGCGCGTCCCGCTGACGCTGAATCTCGGCTGACTGGGTGCCCACCTTATTCGACCCGCCGACCCCGCCGTACTACCCGCTGGGTGTACTCTCCGGAGGGTCCCTGGCACCTGCTGTGACCGTACCCCGTTCCTCTGGTGACGCAGACGACGATAGGGAGTGCCGCTGAGGATGCTCCCTCGAGGCGCCGCCACCGCGGCCGCGCTATTTGTGGCTCGGATCGATCGGTGCAGCGCGTAAGCCCCTCGTGAAGACCATCGCCGGGGACCTGCGCCACGACAGATGACTGACCGTGACGACGGGTGTTTCTATGGCGTGCAGCGCGGCCATCCTACGAAGGGAGACCGATGGCGTTGACGACTCGATCAATCCTCTGATTGGTCAGTTGCGCGGGGATGCCTCTCCCCACCCCAAAGCAGGAGCTGTCGCGGCCCGAGCGGACGACGGCCTCGCTGCCTGCTTGACCCCCATGAGCTGACCCATGCCTGCCTGCATCGCTGTTGTTGGCACATTCTGTCCGTTACAACAGACGCCTTGCCCGCATTCACCTACTCGATGCCGGTACAGCTCATCGTCCTTAGTGTTACCGTGGCCCTGTTAGGCATGCTGCTCGTGCACTTGCTCTTCACGGTCCGATACCACATGCCGCTCTCCAAGCTCAACTACTCTCTCCAGGTCGGTCGCTGGCTCCGTAATGGCGAGTTCTTGCAGGGGTATCTGATCACGTTCCACCGTACACTCCCAGATCTCCGCGGTTGTCGTTTGCCTTATCAACGTCGCAGCAGAGCTCGAAGTCGTTATGCATACACTCAGGCGGACGGGGCGCACCGAGCCGTGGACGTTCGACTACAGTGCGTGCCCCCTTTCTTCGCTCCGCGTGCGGTACTTGGAAGAATTTGATCGGCTGATGCAACCGTCGTCGTGATTTCACAGTCGAAGTCTTGATACCACCGTCGATATGGAATGAAGGCGAGCGAGGGGCATGGCTGCTGCTGCAAGCTCTAGCAGCGATGCTGGTTCACTTGACCCACATTCAGTTCTTGACCATGCTCTTCCCCTCCGAACTCGAGGCCAAGCTCATCCTGGGTCTTCTTGGTACATCGACTGGGATTTGCCTATTTTCCTACCTGGGTTGCCGTCTCTGACCGTGTTGTTCATACGTTGTCGTCACACAGGTCCCCTGGCCGTCGCTACTGCCGGCCTTCACTTTACCGCACTCTCACCCCACCCCGCCGTCAACGATCTCGGCGATGCGATCCGCAACACGTGCAACTCTTCACTTACTCTACTCTACACCTTCGCTCTTTTTGTTTGGGGCTTGACATTGAACCGATCACGGGCATGGCGTGCCGAAGGAGGGACGGCCACGTTCGGATCGGTGGCAATGATCTTGGGGGTCTTAGGCGTCGCTGTCAATTTTATCGAAATTAAGGAGGACAGGATGCGATGGCTACCTGCCGTCATTGACTGTGTTCTGCTGTGGCAGTCATGGGTTGGATTTTGGTGGTGGGTAGGCGCAGGGATGTGGACTGGGGAAGCCGAAGACGTGGAACGAAGGGAAGCAAAGAAGAAGAAGCGCGCCGAGGCCAAGTTGCGCAAGCGGGAGGCGAAGGAGCGAATCGACAAGCGCGAAGGCGGCGGATCTGTGCTTGGCTCAGCGGGTTCGGGTCCGATATCCTTGAGACGACGGCCGATGCGACCTAGCCGGCAGAACACGACTGAGGAGATTGAACTTCAGGAGCTGGGGCCGAACGCTTCGAATGGGACGAACGCTGCGCCAGCAACAGCCACCGCGCCGAACGGCGCACCCCGACCTGCTGGATCGCGGTCAGGTCGACGCCCTGCGCCCAGCTCGGAGGCCTCGGATTCATCCGGTTCGACACCGCCGCCCTCACACCACTTCTACTCGCCCGTTGTTGCATGGCTCTCGCCCTTCTTCATGCGCCTTCGAGACGCCCACGACGAAGCCGCTGTGGCCCGAGCCGCATTACCACCCAGGCTGCCCGACGATGTACGTAGGGGTTGGGGACTTAGGGCGCTTATGTTGCGGGGGAAGCGGGAACGAGGAGAGATGAGGCAAGCCGCTGGAACTCAACGCGACGGTGAGTTCCCACCCGACAAACGCTGAGCCGGATTCGAAGCTGATGGTGGTACGCAATTGGCAGCCGACGATTCTGAAGATGCGACCACGACCGAGTCCGGGGTGGACCCACCAGCACCCATGGGTGCACCGATACCCGCGCCCGCGCCGCCGGGAGGAGCGACTGTGCCGAACGAGACGGGCGAGGAACCCGTGCAGCGGAACTTGGCGGGGCGGGGTATGGAGGGCCAGGGCCGGACGTGGACGAGTTTGTTGGCTCGATGGAGACTCAAGGATGTATCGCATTTCTAATACAACCCCGCATGAGCATACACTATAGCATAGTCTTTATATATATCCCGCGCAGTATATGTTGGGGTTCGTTCTTGTGTAGACAATTGTGTTGTTGTAAGCGTAGAGACCTCGAAGGGCGTCTGTCCCTGGTTCCATGGGCGTTCTTTCTCGCATCAAGTCTGGCTCCGGGCGGCTGGTTGGTTCGTTGACGCAACGCATAAGATCATTGCAGGAGAGACACGGACAAGGGATGCTACCCAGATGTTACATTGCTCGATTTCTCACCTCACAACTTGCTACTCGCCTCCTGCCTAGCCTTGGTGTAGCCTCGGCCAGCGATAAGCGCTCCACCATCGGTCGTAATGACGGCGCCGCTCGTGTGTGAGCCTGCCCTACTGACGAGGAACAGAAGGAGCCCTGCCATGTCCTCGGGCATACCGATGCGGCCCATAGGTTGACTACCGGCAAGCATGTTGTCCTTGTCGTTCTTCAGACCGTGCGCAGTCATCTTGGAGGGGTAGACACCAGGCGCAATGGCGTTGACGGTGCTGCGAGGATCGGGCAAACGATAATATCAGAATGAGATAAAAATACAGTCAGTCACTCGAGAGATCTCCGCTAAAGATAAGGAAGGCTCACATGAATTTGGGGCCGAGCGAAACGGCGAGCGATTGGGTAAGGGAGTTGGCAGCCGCTTTGGAGGTGTTGTAAGAGTGCAAGACCATGCTGGCATCGGACAGACCAGTACCTTCGGCGATGGGCGATAGGCCCGCGACCGAAGTGATGTTGACGATGCGACCGGGCATGGTCGCCGTCGCTTCCTTGGCCAACAAGGGCGAAAGATGCGCCGAGAGCCAGTAGATCGCCTTGACATTGGTCGCAAGGATCCTGTCCCATCCTTCCTTTTCGGGGAAGTCGAGGAAAGGAGCACCCCAGGTCGTACCGGAGTTGTTGACGAGCTGCTCAGATCAAGGGCTGGGTTTGGTTTGAGCGATGCGCCTCGCAGAGTCTGCGACGAACTCGATTTGAACTGACGATGTGGAGAACGGGGGTTCGCTTCTCAACCTCGGCAACGAGCTTGAGGCAGCCTTCCTTGGAGCCAACGTCGGCGATAATGTATTCGCACTTTCCCGGTCCCTCCCTAGTCAATCGATCCGCGACCTGGAATCGTTCAAGTGGGAAAGGCACAAGACAGCGTCAGCGGCAGCCCCACATTGCAGATCAGCAAGATAGGCAGGAGAGCTTACAGCCTTGAGTTGGCCCTCCTTGCGACTGGCGATGTAGCTGTAGAGTTCTGAGACTAATGTTAGTAACGTGGTAGTAGTCGCCCCGCATCTATCGTAGGTAATGCACGCGGAGCTCGCGGGCTCGGGATCAGCCCGAAGCCCAGCCCAGGCACCGAAGCTTACACATGAGCACCACCTTGGCAGAGGGCAGTGGCCATCATTTCGCCCAGTCTGCACGGTGATTAAATTTGTCAGAACACCATATTCCTGTAAGCAGCACATCGGTCCTGCAGTCTCGACGTAAGCTCAAGACACTCACCCACTGCCTCCGCCCGTCACCAAAGCCTTGCGGCCAGACACATTGAACAGCTTGGCTGCTTGCAATTGCTGTGGACCAACCTCTTAAGAGTAAGTATACTAACATCAGTACACTAAGGCAGCAATGGGCACTCACAGGTGAAGTCATGACGGCGTGCAAGATGCGATGAGGAAGAGCTCGAAGAGAGAGCAGGGCCGGCGTGGGCGATCGGAGTCCCAGTCCTTTGAACCGCTCAGCTGTGCGAGAAGCCGGGCCGGCTAGTAGAAAATTCAGGCCTGGCGCTGACGAAGCAGGCTAAAAAATCGGGGTTGGGCTGATGATGGGTGCCTCGGAGAATATGCATCACGAAAGTCTAACTTCGCCTCGGATAAGGTGAAAGTGAAACTCGGTGCGAGATGTCACTAATGGCTTGTTTGCTGGCCCACTGCCCGCGAGCGCGCAGGCGCGCTGGATTGGAAGGGCTCAGAGCTCATGATCAGAGCTCAGAGACCAGGCCGCCGCGGCCGATGATGGTGGTACGAGCCGTCTTAGGAGTATTATTCTGCACCTCAAATCGTAAGACAAAGTTAAACGATGCTTGAAAAAGTCATGTTCCAGAGGTGAAGAGAGGTTGGAATCGGAGTGATGATCGTGCGGCAACTTGAAGTGGGCAGGCCCCCCGACTCAGCAGCAGCCTGTGCAGCCTGCCGGCGCATCACCCTCGAGCTACACCTACAGCCATTGCATACACGTCACCCTCGATCATGACGTCCTCGCCATATCGAGTTTATAACAGCTTCACCACCTCAAAGTCAACGGGGGTGTCTACACTCCTCCTCTGCAGGTGAGACCCCAGCGGCGGGCTGGGTGCGACCCACCACTGACCCCTTTCATGCCGTTCGATGACGGACACTCGAGCGACCTTTCACAACCACCTTTCTTTTCGAACAAGATGACGGGCAGGGCCGAAGTAGTGCCTCTTTCGATCTTTGTCGGAACGATGTCCATTGACGGAATCTACGCTGTAGTTCATCATCGTCAGGCTACGCCCCAGCCCTGGCCAGGCTGTGGATCATCGCTGACATCATCTGGCCCCTATCCGAAACCTTCACAGTCATCAAAAAGAAAAGAGGTGAGTGCTGCTTGAGGAACGTTGCCGTCATCGTCATCGTCGCCGTCGTCGTCTGCGCCGCCGTCATCGTTGTTGGACATGGCCAAGTCAAGGGCCAGGTTCAAGCTTAAGGTCGCTGGGGATGGAAAGACTTCAAGGATGGCGCGACAGGCTCGAAAGCAGATGGTGGGATGCAGCATTCCCACGGGTTGGGCTCTGTGACTGGATTAAATCGCTTTGTTTGGTCAAGGTAGATTGCATCAGACACGCACAGTGGGGTCAGCATTCAAGAAGCTCCCTGGCCCCCACCTTCTGCAGTGCGCCATCGGAGTTGCAGTCTACGTTGCTGTGCGCTCGGACCTTGTCCGAACGGGCATCCGCACGTGACGGTTGACAGCTCGGGTCATCGAGTCTGAGCATCATTAGCTGCAGCAAGATCGGCAGGACACAAATCCTGCGGAGAATAACAGCGGCTGGGATACTGTGACGTGTCACCATGTTTAGTGTCGGTGTGCAGTCACTGAGCCAGGGGTCGACGATTAGTAGCTGGACCAAGGGGGAAGAGCGGCACGCCGTCGCCGGCGCGGATAGAAACAACGGCATCGAAGTCGGCACGTTTCGGCTTCCGCAGAAGGTCGAATGTCTGCTTTTGAGCAACTTCCGTTTGACACGTCTGTCTGAGATTGATAAGCCCGCCGCCAAGCAGCAATTGAGCGCGCGAGACGGCATGCCGCTATCGATGGCGGCGACGGCTTGCCGTTGCACGCGGTCACGGAAGGTCACGGACGCGACGTGCGCACGCCTGCTGACGCCGAATGACCTATCGTCGCTCTCTCTTCCTCTCTTCTCTCTTCTCTCTCATCCCACCACATCTTCAGCAGCTTCTTCCGTGTGCCTCTCCCACACACCATACCTGATCCAAGATGCCCATGATCCCCAACACCAACGCGATGCAGTCCGGCGTTGCTTCGGACTTGCTGACTTCCGAGCGCGCTCCGGAAAAGTCGGGCGCGGCCGTGCTCACCCAGTCACTCACCACCCCCGTCCCTTCGGCATTCCAGCTCGACGGCCACACCCCTCAAGCCACTCCTCCTTTGTCGCCTTCTCTTGCGCCCACCACCCCCACGTCCCCCGCCGTTCAACTTGTCCTCGCTGCCGACTTGCTTGCTCGGGATAGCGCCGTCACAACTTCCGAGGCGACTATCAAGCTCAACGGCTACCGATTAACTTTGGGCGAAGTCGTCGCCGCCTCGAGGAGGCACGCCAACGTCACGATCGACTATGAAGCCGCCGAGAAGAGAATCAAGGACAGTGTCGACTTCCTCAAGTCCAAGGTCAGTGTCCTAGTCAGCGTTTTCTTCCCTTGCAGCCCGCGTTCTTCGGCTTGGTGCTACCTACCTCTTGAAGCCAGCAGACGCTGACTTGCCGCTCTCATGCCTCGTGATCTCACATTATACAGCTCGTCACTTCTGTCTACGGTGTCACGACTGGTTTCGGAGGGGTTAGTCTTCTCGCACGATTCTCGATCCCTCCCAAGATGAAAAAACTGACCAGCCCTCGGTTACCCCACAGTCCGCCGATACGCGCACCCAGGATCATCTCGCTCTTCAGATCTCCCTCCTCGAGCACCAGCTCTGCGGTGTCCTCCCCACCTCTTTCGACCAATTTGCTCTCGGGCGCGGTCTCGAGAATACGCTCCCTCTCGAGGTCGTTCGCGGTGCGATGCTCATCCGAGTCAACTCGTTGACGCGCGGTCACTCCGCCGTCAGGATCGAGGTACTCGAGACGCTCGTTAAGTTCCTCGAGCAGGACATCACCCCTGTCGTTCCTTTGAGGGGTTCAATCTCCGCCAGTGGTGATCTCTCTCCCGTAAGTTGCTTGATAGGCTCTGACCTATTTGAGACAGTTAGGGGCTCGAGGCTGACCACCGCGCTTCCCTGCCCTCCAGTTGTCCTACATCGCCGGTGCCATTACCGGTCACCCAGACATCAAGGTTGTGACGTGCATCAACGGCAAGCCTGAGATCATGTTCGCCCCCGAGGCGCTCAAGTTGCACAATATCGATAAGGTCGTCTTGGGCCCCAAAGAGGGTCTCGGTCTCGTCAACGGTACCGCTGTCTCAGCTTCGATGGCGACGATGGCGCTCAACGACTCGCACTTCCTTGCCCTCCTCTCGCAAGCTTTGACCGCGATGACCGTCGAGGCTATGGTTGGGCATGCCGGCTCATTCGACCCCTTCATCCACGACGTCTGCCGCCCCCACCCCGGCCAAGTCCAGGTCGCTCGCAACATCCGCACCATGCTCTCCGGATCCAAGCTGGCCGTCCATCACGAGGAGGAGGTGCGCGCTGACGAGGACGAGGGCATTCTCCGCCAGGACCGATACCCTCTCCGCTGCTCGGCTCAGTTCGTTGGCCCCGCCGTTGAAGACATCATCGTCGCCCACCGCAGTCTCGCGATCGAGCTCAATTCGACGACCGACAACCCCTTGCTCGATGTCGAGAATGGCATGATCCATCACGGTGGCAACTTCCAGGCCATGAGTGTAACCGCTGCCATGGAGAAGACTCGTTTGGCTTTGCAATGGTTTGGAAAGGGATCGTACACCCAGATGACCGAGTTGGTCAACTGCTCGATGAACCGCGGTCTCCCCTCGTGTCTCGCCGCCGAGGACCCTTCGACGAGCTACCACACTAAGGGTCTCGATATTGCGGCCGCAGCCTACACCTCCGAGCTCGGCTTCCTCGCCAACCCCGTCTCGACCCACGTTCAGCCCGCCGAAATGTCGAACCAGGCGATCAACTCGCTCGCGCTCATCTCGGCTCGCAAGACCGCCGAGGCCAACGATGTCTTGACGCTTTTGATGTCGACCCACTTGTACTGCGCTCTCCAGGCCCTCGATTTGCGCTACCTCGAGTTCACTTTCCGCGAGCGTTTCAACCCCATGATCCTCGAGTCGCTGCGCTCGACCTTTGGTGGCCTTTTGGACGAGAAGACGGCCAAGGTGCTCGGCGTCAAGGTTGTCGGTGCCATGTGGCGCCGATTGGAGACGACGACTTCGGTCGACTTGGTTCCCCGATGGGTCGATGCCTACAGTCACGTCACTTCCATTCTCGTCGATGCTTTGATGACCTCCTCCTCGATGGAGAACCCTCTCCCCAAGATTTCCGAGTGGAAGAAGACCGGCGCTGAGCAAGCCGTCACCTTGACCTGCGAGATCCGCGAGTCGTACTGGTCCACTACCTTGTACCCCACTACGCAGTACCTCGGTCGCTCCAAGGCGCTGTACCTCTTTGTCCGTGAGACCCTTGGTGTCAAGGCCCGACGAGGTGATGTCTTCCTTGGCAAGCAAGAGGCGACGATCGGTTTGAGCGTCAGCAAGATCTACGAGGCGATCAAGTCCGGCAGGATCAACAAGACCTTGGTCGAGATGATGATGTGATTGGGATTTGGATGGTTTATGGGTTTTCCCGCTGTGATGATGCTTTAATACGGGACTCTTTTTCAGTGTTGTACATGATTTTAGCCAGTGAACGGATTTGTCTCTCCTGTTAGCGCCTCTAGGGTTCGTTCGTCTTTTGCTGCGCAAACTTTGAAGCTTCACGCCTCCTTCGGAATCACTCTTTTGGTGGGCAACAACATTTCACTTCGGCCGAGACAATATATTATTGCGTTTCGTGTAAGTACAAATGGCTTTACGCTAGCAGGATCTCCTACTTTGCCCTCAGCCCGACCATGCGAGAATGTGAACAGCTAGACGCGCTTCCCCACAGCCTTGTACGGTCAGAGCATCAAGTCCGAAATCACCATCCAGCAATTTCTAGAGCGGGTAAAGACTAAATCCGACGCTCCAAGCGGTCTATCGATGAAGCAAGCCTACCTCACCGCTTGCGAACGAAGCCTATGCCCCTGTCCTGACAGTCGTTTTATCCCTCGCTCATAGGTACAAGGATGTCGAAGGCGGCTTGATCTCTATTGTCGATGACGATGACTGGGAGAGGAAGTTTACAGCTCTACTCGATGCCGCTCTTCCGTTTTGACACTGATGCCCGGGCCTTCTTTTGCCTTTGAAGCTGCGATGGATTCCGCTCGTGAGATCCCGGCAGCTCAGCATATTAGTTGGATGGCCCACTCACCATTGCTCTCGTGACACTCTCGTATCGCAACTTGACTCTTACTTTGTTCATCTTCGTCGATCCGCCGTCTTCCCATCCCCCGTGCGAAGCTTGTCGTTGTAAAGTCGGCCCAGGATTGCTGGTGCCTCGAGCCAGACCATTGGAGAGATTGTTTTGAGCCCCAGCGATAACGAGTAGCAGAGCTCAACAGTTACGTACAATCACTGCAGAGCTTGCTCAAAGTCGATACTGGCGAAGTTGGAGACACCCGATTGAAAATAAGCCATGCTCAAGTACTCGTCGAGTCGAGTGGCGTGGCTGTGGCTGAAGCTCCCGGCCCGTTCGTGCCAACTCTGCCCTCGTCATCATCCTCAAGCTCTCGTCGCTGGTCCGACCGCCTCACTGCATTGGCACCATCAACTTCCACGTTTCGTCTCAAGTCGTGTCACATTACATGCCCGTACCTTATTTGCCTCGTTGCCACTATTCCGACATGTCGCTCAAGCAAGAGCTCGAGATCTGGGCCGCCGCGCTTCAGGCTTACGACGAGCAGGACTATGATGCACAAAGTCTGACCATGTTTAACGAGAATCCTATCCCTCGCCTACCCCGTTTCTCACGAAAATATGGGATACAGCACAAGCGTCCTCCCGCGCACCCTTTCCTCACCTAGCAAATCGCCGACACCTCGAAAGTCTTCAACATGGCCCTGATCCAGCTTGCCACGATGGGCCGATGGCGGTCACTTTACAGGCGGACGACAAATGGTAGCTGAGCTAGAAACAAGGACCAGATTGAAGCCACCGGGGCTCGAAAACAATCACGATCGTTCTAGACGAGTGAGTGACGATGCGGAGAGAGGGCGAGACCGGAAGTGACGTGGTAAAAATTGACACGTCGGACACGATGACGATATATGGCCAGCTCGCGCGCGCCTCCGCTCCGAGCCGGGCCGAGCCAGGCCGAGCCGCTGTGAGCCGTGCTGAGCCGTGGAGAGCCGTGGGACTGCCGTGGGCCAGCCGGCCGGCGCCGAATTGCGAAGCTTGTGCGATTTCGCAGCTCGCGGCTCTCGCTTCTTCCGCCATGTGCGGCAAACCGTCTTGTGAGTTGCTGGCTCGTTTGCGCCCTAGCTGGGATGGACTACACGCACCTCGATGCGATAAACTGACGGTGTCTCTTCCTCTGTACTGTTGACCTCCTCCTAGAGCTACATCCGTGTTGCCAGCCGCCTCCGGTATTTTTAAAAAAAAGTCCAAGGCCACCCAAAGTGCTGTGCGTCAAGCTCTGACCAAACCAATTGCTATCTTGCCGATGGCGCGTACCAGGACATCTTAGTTACCCATATGCTTCCTGTCCGAGTTTGCCCTGTCGAAAGGGCGATACCCCGATCGTACCTCGCAAGGGTACGTGTCGGGAGAGACAGGGAGAGGGCCGGTAGTCCTGACATTCTTGGTCACCGTTTTGGCTAGTCTTGATTACTATCTTGTTGCGATTCGATTGCAATTTGTATGTTGTACTGTACGGGGTGCGACTTGGCCTGCTCGCGAGACCAGGTGCTTGTCCTCTTCTCGTCGATGTACCCCTGAGTAATCAGCACTACTAGATGCGAGCAGAGGCATCGTCTCGCCGGAAACTGCGAGCTCGGCATGACAAACGTCTGCTAACAGCTTGGGTAAGCCTAAGCTTCCACAGCATCGCATACGATGTGTCATGTGTGGGGCTGATCTTGTCCTCGGTCGGCCGTGCGATGTCTTGCGACGTCGTGCCGCTGTACTGCCGCTGTCGGATTTGGCATCCCCCGGCATAGGACCCCCGAAAGCCCAGCCTGAGGCGCGTAGGTAAAGAGTGGACAAATTTTTGGCCCTAGAAAAGCCAAAATCGCGATTTTTGGAGATGTTGTAGAGCATCTGAAGCAATTCTAGAGCTATTGTTGGACGAACGTAGATGGACTGGACATTTTAAGGACATTTTTGGGCGAATACACCAAAAAAGGGTGGACAAATGAGGCCCAAAATCCGGGATTTTGACGGATTTTACCTACGCGCCTCAGGCTGGGCTTTCGGGGCTCCTCCCGGCATCCCCCTCAGCGGCGCGTTCTGGCGCGTTCTGGCGCGTTTGGCGCTGCTTCCTCCCGGGCCCCACTCGATCGGAACACGCGTTTGTTTGCCCCATCACGCCTGGGCAGTGCCTCACGGGCTCTTGTTGCCTGCCACACTCCTCGCCTCGCGTGCTCGCGTGCTCGCCTCTCCGCCATCGAGGAGGGAGAGAGACTCGAGAGGCTGCAAGACCCACCCCACCCAGACCGTCGGCCGTGTCACGTGCAACAGGTCGAGAGCATGGCTGCTGCTCACCATGCTACAGCAACGGCCCCGACCACCCCATCGCCGTCGACCATCATCAGGTTCAAACTGTCCGACATCGACACCGTCATGTCGTCCGACAAGACCATCTACACCAATGACCAGTCGGCCTTTGCCGTCGATCCCAACCCCGGCGGTCCAGTTCCACCCATGTCGACCGTGCCTGTGATCCGCATATTCGGCGCCACCGATCGAGGCAAGCGAGTCATGGCCCACATTCATGGAGTGTTCCCTTATGTCTACATCAAGTATCTTGGCGCTAGTCTCGAGCCCGACGCTGGTCAGTCTCGGGTTCACCGTCCTCGCTCCGGCCGCCGCTCCGGTTGCTGATGGTCACCTTCCTTGCACAGTCAAGGCCTACATCAAGAGGCTCGCAAGAGCTCTAAACCTCGCTATGGACTACATGGCCCGAGACCCGCATAGGGCGAACCGGTCCAACCCCAACGGCAAAGCCGGTCGTCACCAGTCTGGACCAGGCCAACGTGGGGGTGCGCAGCCCGAGCCTACGACCCCAGCCGTCGCCTTCATCGTCGCCTGCAAAGGCATCCCCTTTTACGGCTACCACGTCGGTCACGAAGCGTTCCTCAAGATCTACATCACCAGACCCACGTTCAAGATCCGCCTGTCCGAGACCTTGCGCAGCGGCGTCATCATGAAGACCAAGTTCGACGTCTTCGAGGACCACGCACCATTCTTGCTGCAGTTCATGCTCGATTGCGACTTGTACGGCTGTGGATGGGTCGAGGTGGACGAGTGCCGTTTTCGAAAACTGCCCCGTGAGCTGGTAATTTCTTCCTCCGTGGTCTTCTTCGACGAAGCTGATCTCAAAAGCATACTTTACAGAACACGAATGGTCCCCTTCGGACGATCTCGACCCTCCTTCGATCGACGGTCCCTACCATACTCGCGTGTACAATTCGACCTCCGTCCCACCCTCGCTCGTCTATCCACGCTACGCCTATGACTCACCGGCGCCGGTCTCGACCTGCCCGATCGAGATAGATGTCCCCATTTACGGCATCCACAACCGCCACAAGATCAAGCCTCGTGAGATCCAACAAGACTTTGTCGAGTTCTTCCAGAAGGAGGAACTAAATGGCTCCGAGGGAGGGGAGCAAGACAAATTGGTCTTGTCTCTTCGAGAGCTTTGGACGGATGAGAGGAGAAGGAGGGAAGCTGTGGGCGAAGTCGGCCCGGGAGAGGTCAAGGACTCAACGCCCCGTCAATGGGACAAGAGGGGCCCGACGGATCCAATCTGGGCCGATGAACCGAGGTTGCGAGCCAAGGTCGATGCTTTACTGCAAGAGGACATCAAGGCTTATCGAGCTCAACCCGGATTCGCGCAGCGGGAACCTGAATGGGAGACGTTCGTGGACGAGCGGCAGGTCGCAGAGAAAGTCGGACGAGGGTTCATGGAGAGGCTCAAGACCACCTTTGAGCAAGTCGATGCCGTGTTTCTGACTCGACTGGAGCAAGATCGACGATCCAACTACGAATATGGTGCGCTCATCGCGTCAAGGTACGATTATGCGAACAAGAACAAGTCAAGGACCAGATCCCCGAGTCGTCCTCCCAGTGAAGACTTTGACGAGAAGGTCTTTCGAGCGGGATCGACTCAGGCGCAGATCGAACGCATCGTTGATGAAGATGAAGCGGCCGAGATGATCTACGATCAGGCTGTGGACGAGTACAGCGAGCGCGCGGAAGTGTTCAATACGCAGTACTTTGGTGATCTTAAGCGACGGGCGAGACAGAAGGATGGGTCGGGTGTTGATGCGATTGAGGAGGAGCGGGAAAAAGAAGACGGCGAGGACAATGAAAATGGGGAAGCCGGAGTCGACGTCAACGATCTGTTTGATGGAGGGACTGAGAGCGATCTGATGGGACCTGAATCGTCACCACAAGCTCCACCGCCTGCGCAAACGTCCCGAGCCGACGTCAACAACGGCGATCTCGAATCTGACGTCGGTTCCCCCGCCGATTCGGTGACGTCAGACTTCCATGACGATGGCAATCGTCCGCAAAGACAAACTTACAAAGTCTCTATCGCTTTGGACTCGATGACCCCGGAGAGCCTCGATGAGACGAGCGCGTTCGAGCAGACTTTCAAGCCCATGCCGACGCCCGCCCGAACTCATCCAGTGCCGTTCTCGACGAGGTCTACTTCTCGATCTCCGACGAAGCAGAACTTGTTTCGCTCGCCCACCAAGGCTGTCAAGGTCCGACGGGCGACGTCGCGCGGCTCATCAGCTTCAAACTCGGCGCAGGGGTCCGATGTGGACGACGAGGAAGATGAGCATGAGCCCGTTTTGACTTCTCGGGAACACGATACACCCATGAGCGATGACGATCTTTTAATCCCGCCCGTTCAACGAGCCACCGGTTATGATCCCTCGGACATGGACGGGGACCTGGAGGATCACGCTTCCGACATCCTTGAAGCATACGTCCCGACGCCGACCCAGGTCGAAGCCGTGCAGCCCTCGATGGTGCCTGTTGCGATGCGGTCATTTATCGAGGTGGACGAGGAGGTCCCGATTTCTTCACACGACAGCAGGGGGACGGTACGGTCGAGGGGGTCGAGTTGTCGCAGCGCTTCCGTCTCTTCGCTCGATGCGCCACCAACTCCGAAACGGATGACGCTGCGATTCGATGTCCCCGAGTCGGAATCGCAGTCATCGTTCTTGGCTTCCGCTTCTAATCAGCCTTACACTCCCGAGCTATCTATCGAGCTTGAACCGATCTCTTATGCAACGCACAGCTCGGGCTCAAGGTCTGCCATACATATCCCATCTCTTCTCCTTCCGCTGCAGAACTCGAACACATCTTCGTCTTCAGGACCCGTAATTCACACCGACCACCCTGTTTCGGCCTGCTCGTGGATCTATCATGAACCGGCTCCGTCGGCCCAGCAGGTGCTCGAGACGTTAGAAATGTACAACCAGCCTCGAGTGGACTATACGAACCCCTACTACTCGAATCCTGCCGACGTTTCCCGCGTCGCGAACGAGTATGGAGGTCGCAGGTTTGTGCTTCGTGATCATTCGATGCGTAACACCCCGGCGCTCAATCATCTGGATCGAAGAGTGAGAGACGCCGAGACTACAACCCGAGGCACGGAAGATTATCCGAGAATGTCGAAACGAAGTGGTGATAGGGGAAGAGAGCAGCATGGTCTTTGGGTATATGTCAAGCGACCACCGACCCGAGCAGAGGTAAACGCCTGGGCAAAGAAGGAGGACCTGATTCAAGAGGCCAAAAGCAATGTCAAGCCGCGCACGAGGGGTATAGAGGGCCCTACTCAGCATCAGGGTGGCTTCAAGTTCACCCCCGTCAATGGGGCACCTGCGCAACGCGAGAAGCAGCATATGGCGGTTCTGGCAATGGAGTTGCATGGTGAGCTTGAACCAGCTAGCACAAGATCCCGAGCAAGGGTGCTCATCAACTCTCTCTTCTTGCTCTCAAAAGTCAATACTCGCGAAGGACTTCTGCCAAATCCACTGCTCGACCCGATCCAGGCCATCTTCTACTGCCTGCAGTCCGAGAACGACGACGTCGAGATGAACGGCCGTCTTCCCGATACGCACGTCGGATGTATAGCCATGTGGGATGCGGCTGATTCGGACCTACGAAAAACTGTCGGTCCTACGGACTACGGCCTGGAAGTGGTCGATAACGAGCTGTCGATGATCGCAACGTTTTTGGACTTGATTGTGAACGACTGGGATCCGGAGGCTTTGGCTGGGTACGAAGTACACCATTCGAGTTGGGGTTATTTGCTGGAGCGAGCGAAGGAGGTCCATGGTAAGCGTCGAAGCTCTTTGTCTGATGATTCTAGCTGACGGATTTGTATTGAGCTGTAGATTGGAACCTGGTTCCCGAGCTCGGTCGAATGGAGAAACAAAGCACCGGTCGACATGGAAATGCGCAATCCGATCGATGGGGCTTCACTCAAAGTTCGGCGCTCAAGTTCACTGGGCGGCATGTGCTTCCCATCTGGCGCATCTTGTCCTCGGATAATCGGATGCAGCATGCCGCGTTTGAACATGTCGTTTTCCAGATTTTGAAACAAAGGTGCGTGTCCGATCGATCAGCCGGCTTGACACCGCCTGCGCATACACTGAGCATCTCTACATGCACCACCAGAACTCCACACTTCTCTCACGAGACTTTAACCAAGTGGTACACGAGCGGAAACCCCCGATACATTACCAAAGTGCTCGAGTATTGGCGCAACCGAGTCGAGATGGACATTGAGATGCTCGAAGCCGCGGAAATCATTGAACATAATTGGTTAGGTTTCTGGAGTACCGTGATCGCACTCCACAAGCCGCTGACTGCCTACCCTCTCTTTTTCAGTGAGTCTGCCCGAGTCTTCGGCGTCGACTTCCGCTCCGTCCGAACGAGGGGGAGTCAGTTCAAGGTCGAAGCTGTCATGTTCAAGCTGGCCAAGCCCGAGTCATTTGTGCTGCTCTCACCAAATCGAGTCCAGGTGCGTGCTTCTGCAGAGCGATTTGAAATGCTCAAGATTGGGCTCACTCTAAGTCTTGCGAGGACGGTACCAGGTTGGGCATCAAAACGCTGCGGAATGCGGTCCTTTGATCATGGAGCCTCAGTCGGCATTCTACAAAGGTCCGCTGGTTGTGCTCGACTTCCAATCGCTTTATCCGTCGGTGATGATCGCGTACAACTATTGCTACTCGTGAGTCCGTCGGTGATGATCGTGTACAACTATTGCTATTCGTGAGCAACAAGGTGCCAGCTCGAGTCCCAGGCACTCACCATATTCGACGCTGCCTCGTTTCATAGAACTTGTCTGGGGCGGATTGAGCGGTTCAAGTCGGCGAACAAGTTCGGGACGACTACGATTGACCCTCCCCCCGGTTTGTTGGAGCTGATGAAAGAGCACATCACGAGTGAGTGGCTCATTGATTATCTACATTGAAGTAGGCGGCTTACTGTATCTTGTCAACCCAGTCTCGCCAAACGGAATGATGTTTGTCAAGCGCGAGGTGCGACGGTCACTACTCGCGAAAATGCTGAGCGAGCTCCTGGATACGCGTGTGATGGTCAAGTCGAGTATGAAGCGCGTGCAGGACGACAGGGTGAGTGTCTCCCATCTCGATCGATCAACCAAATGTTGACCAGCCTCGCCCATTCCAACTCAGGCCTTGACGAAACTCCTGAACGCTCGACAGTTGGCACTCAAGTTCCTCGCCAACGTCACCTACGGATACACGAGCGCGACATTCTCCGGCCGGATGCCCTGCGTGGAGATTGCGGATGCGATCGTCCAAACTGGTCGAGAAACGTTGGAGAAAGCGATTGTCACCGTCAAGTCCCGGGTGGAGTGGGGGGCCGAAGTCGTGTACGGCGACACCGACTCGCTCTTTATTTACTTACCTGGCAAAAGTAAAGACGATGCTTTTAGAATCGGCCATGAGATGGCGGATACGATCACCTCGATGAATCCTAGACCGATCAAGCTCAAGTTCGAAAAGGTGTGGGCTACTATAATTTGGTGGGGCTCAATTCGAGACACTGACCCCTCATGCACGACACCAGGTCTACCTGCCGTGTGTTCTGCTCGCCAAGAAACGTTACGTAGGCTTCAAATACGAGTATCCTGCGCAGCTCGAACCCGACTTTGACGCCAAGGGTATCGAGACGGTGCGACGGGATGGTATCGCCGCGACTCAAAAAATGCAAGAAGCCTGCATGAAGTGAGTAGCTGCGCAATCGAGCTTGAACTGTGCGAATCGAAAAATCTGATGCCCGCCACGTCGGTTTCTTACCAGAATACTCTTTCGTTCCCAAGACTTGTCGGTCATCAAGGCTTACCTTCAACGACAGTGGGAGAAGTTGCTTCTTGGAGATGTTTCGCCCCAGGACTTCGTCTACGCCAAAGCGGTTAAGTTGGGGAACTATGCGTGAGTCTGACGTACCGTTCCTCCCTCCGACGTTATATTCTACTGACCTAGACTCTTGGAGAGTAGTGAGGGACGTGTACCTCCTCCCGGGGCGATGGTCGCCCAACGAGCTATGAAGAGGGATCCACGAGCTGAGCCTGAGTACGGTGAACGAGTGCCTTACATCCTCTTCCAATCGGTGCCTGGAGAGAAGCAAATTGATCACGCCGCCTCTCCCGAAGAGTTTCTCAGTGATCCGTGAGTGGTCGAGCCAAGCTGCTGCGCTCTCACTGGATCGTTTCAACTGATTTTACATCACTCTCGATTGCAGCCGCCTTCGTCTCGATGCCAAACACTACATCGAGCGCGCGATCATCCCTCCTCTAGCGCGCATCTTCAACCTCATCGGCGTGGACATCACACAATGGTTCAAGCAGATGCCACGCTCCTTGACGGTCGTGCATGCTCGATCGACTCAACCTGGTGCTCGTAAGGCTTTACTCGAGGAGTATCTCAAGAGTGAACGGTGTCGAGCTTGTGGGGCATCGGGTGGAGTCGAAGAGGGTGAGCTTTCGGTCTCGAGAATACGATGTCCCCGCTGGTGACCAGTTTGCTAAAACCCGATGATCTTCAATAGGAGGCTTGTGTCCCACCTGCCTGACCAAACCCGGTGAAGTCGTCTACCAATTACATACGCGCATGCGCACAATTCACTCCAAACAAATGGCCTTGCGCAAGATCTGCGCCAGTTGTTCTTCGGCGGTGACGACTGAGGAGATCGAATGCGATTCGACGGATTGTCCTTTGTTGTGGGACAGGAAGGCGACGGAGAAGGAGGCGATTCGAATTGACGAGGTGTTTCGATTGTTGACGTAGGGGCTTTGGAGTTCGAGGGCGTTGTTGTACAAACACTTGCAAAGCATTTAGCCGTCTCATAAAGTTCGGAGCAGATTTCACGACCATTGGACAGAAGTGGGCAGAGACCAGGAGGAGGCTGGAGCATTGAGCAAGCTGTCAAACAGTGTCAAATGACGTTGCAGTCCCCACAAAATTTGCTCCGACACGACTCTCTAGTGCTTGGCCACAGCAACCGCGGTGATCGTCGCCTGTGAAGGAATGGCCGAATCAGGTCATTCAGCCAATGCGCCGCCCCACATGCCCGCGCTCGGACGACTCGCTCCCCCGGAAAGTCGGAAGCATACCTTGCTCATATCCCAAGCTCCGGCGGTAGCGTAGATATCCTTGCTGAGCCTCTCCAGTGCCTTCTCCTTGGATTCCTCCCTCAACAACAAGAACGAACCGGTCATCTTGGATCCGACGGCACCCTCGAAGGTCGCTCCGCCTTCCTCTGAGCGCGAGAAGCGTTCTACGTTAGCCTAGCCTCGCACGTTGATCGGTTGGGACAAGAGCTATGATGAGGACTTGCTGATCCATCCATTCTTGTGTCCCTCTGCAGCGTGTTCGAGATGCGAAGCGCGCACGCTCAGCCTGCGCCAGACCGCGCGTTCGAACCAGAGTTCATGTCAGCCACCAGATACAGCCCACATCCTATCAGCCAAGAACTGACCTCTTGGACCCCTCGATAAAATCGGGCAAGATGCACAAGTAGTTGTTGTATTGGTCCAGAGGCTTGCTAGGCTTCTCGGCCCACGCGACGTTCGTGACGGTGGCGTCGGACATGAGCAGGCGAGCGCTGTGCAAGGCGGAGGGTAGCAGGTGGGTCGATAGAGGGATGGGTGCGATGCGACGAGTCAGCAAAGGGACGAGAATGGTGGGCAAGCCGAGGGAGGAGAAGGAGCAGGGAGGAAGGAGCGAGAACAAGAACAGACGCCGCATTTGCCAAGTTTTCTCGGCGCGTCATTCTGCTTCATTGCCGCGGCCCCACAATTTCTCGAGAGTCGAGGGCGCTCATAACGCACGGACGTCCGAGGAACGGACATCACTTGGAAAGATCGTCGGGCTAATATGACAACATATCGAGGATCTACACACCCTCCGAGACCAAAATTACCTATGCCCCCACTTGAACCGGTGCTGCCCTCGTGATCGTCGATCTTCTCGTCACAGGAGGCGGTCGATGACTCTTGTAAGGCAAGGCCTTACGACGGGCCACAGGCATTATAAATAGAGCTTGCGCGCGCCTAGCTTCTTCAGCTCTCTCTTCATCGAGCTGACACCAGAAGCTAGGTGAGTACTGGTGTTCCCTATCTCAGCACTATCGTATCTCATCGAGCTGACACCAGAAGCTAGTTGTAATCCATATAACTTGCACCTGTCATCTTCGGTCACCAGTGAGGCTCCGCTGTCCGAGACAGCGTGCCTTTCACTTTTTTTTTGACAACGTCGAGTTCATTGGTACCCCAACGATACGGCCTACGCTCATCAGGTCCGGCCGTACTCAAACCATCGAACCAATCGACTAGCCAGGATCGTTCAAATCAAGACGACCCTGCAGCACTAGCAGCCCAGCGCCCCACCCCAGCCCAGCCCAGCACGCCCGCCATGTCCACTCCTGTCCCGCCCACGCACGTATACAAAGCCAGCGACCCACCTCAGCTGCATCAAACTTCGATGGAGGCTCTTCGGGAATACTTCATGCGCCTGGATTACTACAACCGGCGCGTGGCCCGTGTACCCGTCACTTCCGACCACGACAAGATCGAAGGCGCTGGTATGGGGTTGCAAGTCCTGGCGCTCAAAACCTGGTTCTCTCAAGGGTTGAGCAAACACCTTGCTAAACCGTACGCCCAATTCAAGTCGGAGTTGATCCGCCGCGCCGTGCCCGCCGATTTCGTCTGGACGCAACTCGAGGTGTTGCACCGGCAACGCCAAGTGACGGGTCACGATGTACACGCGTTCCAGGACTTCTCCGATCGAATGCGCGTCCTCCAGATGGAGATTGGGTTCCAGGTCGTCTCGGATCAGGAACTCGCCAAGCTTGTTCTCCTCGGCACCGATCCCGAGCTGTGCCGACTCCTCCGCACGCATGTCGTCTCGTCGCTAGCTGGATGGTCCGATCTCTCACTCGAGAGACTCGCTCTCGATGCTCCCGCCCCAGCTGTGGTCTCGGAAACCGACGTCTACAGCGATGCACCGGCGGAGCAACCCGGGGAGTTCGATTATCAAGTATTCGAACGGATTGGACGCGAAGAGTGGGGCGTCATCGCGCAACGCCGAGCGGCCATTGCGACCCAAGTCGCCGCACTCCAACAACAGCGGCCGAACACACGACCGACGGCCTTCGCAACGGCGACGATGCGACCAGTCCCCACCACCGCCCCAGCCTCGGGGGGACCCCGTCCCCGGCTCACCGCCGAGGAGCGCGCCTACCTAGACGCGAACCATGGGTGCTATCGCTGCCGCGCCCTTAATGCGGATCACATGTCGAGCAACTGCCCTCGACATGTCCCTGCTCCCGGAGCGCCCGCCACCTCGTCGACTCCCCTGTAGACCGCTCCCGCCGCTCGCACTCGTCCTGGTATGGTGGCGGCCATCCAGACGTTCCAAGAAACGGGTGATTCAACCGCGTTTGCTGGCCTCAACAGTGACTCGGAAGACGATGATTACTCGTACGCCCCTCGCTCGTTCCCGCCTTTACCCGTCTCTCTGCGTGGTGCTCATGGTACCCTCACTGCCTCGGCCCTCGTAGATTCGGAGTCGCCTCAAACGTTCCTCAGTGAGGACTTCGTTCAGCGATTGGGATTGGAAAAACGGGCCTTGGAACAGCACACGAAGTACACTCTTGCAATGCAGAACCAAGTTCCCACCGTCTTCACCTGCACGCATTTTGTGCGAGTTCCGGTCGAACTGGCTAATGGACGTTGGGCGGCGGGCCCCACGTACGCCGAAGTGGCGCCCCTTGGGAGGGACCTCGAGCTTATTCTGGGAGGCAACTTCATCTACACGCACAAGATTGACCTAGGTCATTTCCCCCACCCCCACCTCACGTGTAAGAATAACCCGGAGGAGCCAATTGACCTGCTTGAACTATCGTCCCAGCCGCGCGGCACGTCGCCCGTGGCCGCTATCGCGCCCGTCAACGAAGACGAACAGCTCCGCCTTGCCGCGCTCGACCAGCGCCTGCGCGCGGTTTACGCTGATCGCTTCCCTGACGACATTCCACCGGTTGCCACCTATCAATCCCCGGTGCGACACCATATCGAGCTTGACAACCCGCGCACTGTGATCAACCTGCGCGGCTATCCGGTCGCCAAACGCCATCGCCAGGCATGGTACCTGCTGCTTCAAAAGCACCTCGCAAGTGGCCGTCTTCGCCCCTCACGTTCGCCGTACGCGTCACCGGCGTTCATCATCCCCAAGAAGGGCTCGGATGTGGACCCGACCATTTCACCGCGATGGGTGAACGACTACCGCCACCTCAATCGGCACACCATCAAGGACCGCACACCCTTGCCCCTGGCCGATGACATCCTGTCGACGTGCTCCAAAGCGCAGTTCTGGGCCAAGATTGACATGACCAACTCCTTCTTTCAGACCAAGATGGCGGAAGAGGATATAGCAAAGACCGCGGTTTCGACACCCTGGGGTTTGTACGAATGGACGGTCATGCCCATGGGACTCTGCAACGCGCCCGCCACCCACCAGCGCCACATCAACGACGCCCTGCACGGATTACTCGACACCATCTGCTTCGTCTACCTTGACGACATCACCATCTTCGCCGATACGCTGGAGGAGCACGAGGCCCGTGTTTGCCAAGTTCTGGACGCCCTGCGCCGAGCCGAACTCTACTGCTCGCCATCAAAGACCAACCTCGCCACCTCGGAGTGTGAGTTTCTTGGCCACATCATCAACCGCTCCGGCGTACACGCCGACCCCAAGAAGATCAAGCGCATCCACGACTGGCATCTCCCAGCGACCGTCACGGAACTGAAGGGGTTTCTCGGTTTGGTGCAGTACCTCCGCAGGTTCATTCCGGGCCTTGCCGAGCATACCGCTGCGCTGACCCCGTTGACAATCAAAGGGCTGACATCCATCGGCAACCTCTGGACAACTCCAACGGTCCGTCACTTCGAAGCCATCAAGTCCATTGTCGTCTCCCTTGACTGCCTACGCCCGCCCGACCACTCTGCCGATGCCATGCCATTTTGGGTGATGACCGACGCCAGTCTTCAAGGTATCGGAGGTGTGCTCCTGCAGGGCTCGCATTGGAAGACCGCACACCCCATTGCCTACTGGTCGCGTCAATACATCCCAGCTGAACGCAACTACCCTACGCACGAGCAGGAACTCCTAGCTATTGTCGAGGCTCTCAAGGAATGGCGCATTGATCTCCTGGGTGGCCATTTTCACATCCTTACCGACCATTCCACACTTGAGCACTTTCAGACGCAGCGCACGGTCATCTCGCGACGCCAGGCGCGCTGGCTTGACACCTTGGCCGAATTCGATTACGACCTCCAGTATCTCCCGGGCAGGGAGAACATTGTAGCCGACGCGATGAGCAGGTACTCCTTTCCCGAGCCACTTCCCGTCATTGTGGCCAACATTTCGCAAGTCTCGCTCTCGGATGTCGTCAAGCAGCAAATTGTCGACGCGTACAAAACCGACGCATTCTGCCAGCAAGCCCTGAACAACATCGCGTCGGTCGCATCGGAGTTCAAGATTATTGACGCATTGCTGTATTTACGGGGCCGGCTTGTCATTCCACTACTAGCCCCGCTCCGTGAGTCCATCCTTCACGATGCTCATGACGCGCTGGGGCACCTAGGTGATGTAAAAACGTACCAGACTGTTATACAGACGTACTTTTGGCCGAACATGTCCCGCCACGTCAAGCAATACGTGCAACAATGTGACTCATGTCAACGAACCAAGGCCCGTACCACTCGCGTCGCGGGCAAGCTTCACTCTCTTCCCGTTCCAGTGCGCCCCATGACGGACATCGCCGTTGACTTTGTCGGACCGTTGCCAACAAACAAGGGGTTCGACCGTGTCTTGACGATCACCGATCGACTGTCGGGATATGTCCGCCTCATCCCTGCGCGCGAAGCCGACACAGCGGTGGATGTTGCCAACCGCTTTCATGAGGGGTGGCATCGTTTTTTTGGCCTGCCTCAACGCATTGTCTCGGATCGTGACAAGTTGTTCACGAGCAAGTTCTGGTCCGCCCTGCACAAGCGTCTGAACATCAAGCTGCAACTTTCCTCGGCGTTCCACCCCGAGACTGACGGGCGCAGCGAGAAGACGAACAAGACCGCATTCCAGATCCTACGCTCGCTTGTCAACAGGGAACAATCCAATTGGGTTGAATGTCTCACCGCTTGTGAGTATGCCATCAACTCATCGGTCAACGTTTCGACGGGGAAGACCCCGTTTGAGCTTGTCCTGGGGTACACACCCACCCTCGCCCCGCTTGCCCCTATTGAGGGCGACGAGGAGCTCCCATCGGTTGAGGAGCTGCTCGCACTTCGCTTCCAGTCATGCGAGGAGGCACGAGACCAACTCGCTGTGTCCAAAGTTCGTCAAGCCGCCCAAGCCAACAAGGACCGCGCGGATGAACCTTCATGGGCCGTCGGGGACCTTGTGCTGCTCGACTCAAGTGACCGCAGGAAGCGACTTCACACCCGCAAGCGCCGCGCAGCCAAGCTCATGGACCGTTTCGACGGCCCTTATCGCATTGTTGCGGCGCAGCCAGGGATCTCCACGTACACCTTGCAACTCAACAAGGACGATTCCGCGGTACCGTTCTTCCACACGGGCAAGCTCAAGGCCTACCGCTCAAATGATTCGGAATTGTTCCCAAGCCGAGAACCCGCGCGCCCGGGACCGGTGGACGTAGGTGGAGAACCCGAGTGGGTCATCGAGGACATCGTCGATGAAAGGGTCCGAGCGGGGAAGACTCAATATTTGGTCTCTTGGGTTTCATGGCCGTCGGATAGCGATTCATGGGAGCCTGCCGAGGCACTGGAGGACACGGAGGCATTGGACCGTTGGGAACATCGGAACGAGGAATGAGAGTGTTTTTTCAGAGGGGAGCTTTGTGTCAAGGAGGGGAGAGTGTAAGGCAAGGCCTTACGACGGGCCACAGGCATTAGAAATAGAGCTTGCGCGCGCCTAGCTTCTTCAGCTCTCTCTTCATCGAGCTGACACCAGAAGTTAGGTGAGTACTGGTGTTCCCTATCTCAGCACTATCGTATCTCATCGAGCTGACACCAGAAGCTAGTTGTAATCCATATAACTTGCACCTGTCATCTTCGGTCACCAGTGAGGCTCCGCTGTCCGAGACAGCGTGCCTTTCAACTCTCCTCATCCCGAACCCTCAAATCCCTCCTCGGACCCACTAGCGTCCTTTCGTCCCCGGCGGCACTCTTGACGGAGATGGTCCATCCACCGACGTCGAAGATGCCTTGGCGCATGATCCAGAGTTGCGTTGCAACTGTGCCTAGACCCAAGGGTGGGACCAAGCCTCGATGCGTAAGGGATCCGGAGTAGACGAGCGACGTCGTCGAACGCGTTTCGGAAGGGGCCAAGATGAGGGTGTAATCGAAGGCTTGGGAGGGGGAGAGGTTCCGAATCTGGTACGTTACGGGAACAGTGCAAGGGCTGTATCGCGAAACCAAACATCAGCATTTCAGACGTTCGGTCAAAGCGCAAGATGTCAGCGTCCGTGAGCTCACCCTTTCCCAAAGTCATGCACGAGGTTCTCATCGACTTGAAGCATCACCGACACCGCATTCTCCTGCACACCCATCTCGCTCCTCCTCAATGCGCCCAACAATGCCGTCCTCTCCCTCTGACTCTCAGCGTACAATCCACCCGCCTTGAGCTCGGCCGTCTCCAATACCGATTTGAGGACGTTGGATCCGGCGCCAAAGGGAATATCGGCGAGGTGGTGATGCCCCTGAAGGTCCAACGAAGGGGAAGACCAAAATATGACGAGGTCGAGTGATCGCGGGTTGAAGAGTGGGAAGAGGTGGGGATGTAGTGCTCGATCGATGGTGCGGAACTGAGTGGAAAGTGAATCGTGTCGCAGGACGGTGTGCGTACGAAGGAGCGAGGGGAGGAGTGAAGAGGATGTCGTGTTGATCGTGGACGATGACAAAGAGGATGCGAAGACCGAGGCGTGATGCAGCGTCACATCACCGGGGGAGGCCTTGTCGACATCACGACCCTGCAAGAGGAGGTTGAGTTGCTTGACCGCGAAGGCGTGACCGTCCTCCTTTGCCTCTGCCTTTGGATCGATTTTGACAGGATGAACCGCAAGCACGACGCTCATCGATTGTTGCCAACTGACAGGACCAAACTGATTGTCGAACGCAACGTTGGGCAACATCGACACGGCCCATCTCGGACTGAGCGAAGCGATCTGCGAGATGACGAGATCGCCAGGAATGTGCTGGTTGTGCACTTCGAACGAGAGCAAGAACGGGACTGAGGGCGACGAGCTCGGTTGTACCAAAGGTCGGATCTCGATCGAAGGTAGGACCTCGAGTCGATGCGTTGCTCGTGAAGTAAGGACTTGAGAGGAGTCCTGTGAGCAACTGAGCGCCTCGTGAGTACACGCACCGGATCTATCGAGGTTGCTGGGCTCACCTCGCCCTTGAACGCAAACACCCATTTCAGGACTCGCACGCCAGAAGCATCGCCCCTAAGCACGAGCGGCACATCGACCGACTCGCCCGGACCCAGTTTTTGCCCCTCCCCGAGCGGAATGCTCACAGTGGCGTTGGGCCGCAGTCGATTCTCAATCTTCGTCGTCGTCGGTGCTTCCTTCGCTTGCGCGACCGTAGCATAGACGTTGTCGGCCTCAAGCAAGGATACGAACCTGGCGAACGAAGGGGCATCGCACATCGTCTGCAAGCCGACCAGAGCGACGTGACCAATGTTGGTGACTCGAACCGAAGTCGCTTTGAGTTCACCAGCGTACATGGTTTGCGGAAGGAATTTGAGGTCGATGGACAAGGAAGGAACCGGGGCTCGGATCTCGACGGTGAGCATCGATCGATCGTCAGTATACACGATCCCCTTCTGCTGTTCGGGAGTCGCATTGAGACGTTTCCTTCGACCTTGCAATTCCTCGACGCAGGGAAGAAGGTCGATGAAGCGATACGAGATGTGCGTGAAGGTGATTGGTCCAAGCTGATGAGCCCGCATCGGCACGTAGATTCGCTTCGTCTCGCGCGGACTGAGTTCGATCTCTTGAGGTGCTTCCATCTCGATTGATGAGGAGTCGGAGCTGATCTGGACGCCACCGACTGCGAGTGAGGCGTTGAGAGGGTTCGTGACGAGAAGCTCGAGGTAGAACGTTTCTGCCAGCAGTCAGATAATGAATGGTCAGCACTCTCCCTGTAAACGATAGAGAGCACGTAACTCACCTCCGAACCCAGCATCGTTCTTCGACCGCGCCTTGGTTCCACTCTCCGTCGCACCCACCTCCTTCTCTAGCGTCGCCCATCCCTCTTCATCCTCCCCACTCCCTCCCTCTCCCACAGTCCCCGTCCAAACCCCCAAAACCTTCCACATCCTCTTCGGCGAGATCCACTGCCCCTCCACCCGATCCTGTTCACTCAACCGTTCCCAAGCCAAAGCAAAATCGTCCAACCACTCCTCCCCATCCTCATCGTCATTCTGCCCTTTGATGAGTTCCAAGAAATGCCCCACCGCTTCGATCGGTTTGCCGACGCTATACGCCTGTCGAGCGAGTGTATGCTCCAGATGATTCGTCACGGCGTCCCAACCCCCTCGTCCACTCTTGCCCTCCACGCCCAAAGCATCATGGAACGTCTCGTACCTCACATCATCCCTCCACCAATCCGCATTCACCTCCCCTTCCCCAACCCCCCTGTAGATGCCCCGGGTCATGTTCAAACACCTCCGACTCAAACTCTTGACTCCACATTTCTCATACCTCTTAGCAGCCATGATCATATGGAACCCAAACTTCCTGTTCCTTCCCGCCATCCCACCATGTGCACGCGGTAATCTCAAATCCGCCAACGCAGCTTGTTCCAATAACACGGCTGAGGTGATCTCCTCCGCTTCTCCGGCTGTTCGAACGAGCCCTGTAGGAGCGGGTCGTAAGTCAGGTATGGCGAGGTATACTTCGTAGTAAAACATCATGGCTTTCAGACCGTCCAGATCGACGGTCGTGGAGGAGGAAGCACCGGCCATTTCGAGGTATTGATCCGGGTTGAACGTCAAGGCTTGGCCCGTAGGGTGGGACAAGAGAAGACAGAGACCCATCATCCGACAAGCGGAAGCGTAGTGGCGTGAAGCTCGATCGGCTCGATAATCCTTGAGGAGGGACTCGTAGATCGTCGAAGCCAACTTGAAGTCGTGTAAAATGAACAAGAGGTCCGCGAGGCGTCGAGACTGGGCTTCTTGCGAGATGAAAGGGTAGCTATGAGTATTGTCGGCGTCAGCTTCTAAATAACAGGTGTACGCCCCCAAGTGTCTCAACTCACTAGCCCTTGGCCGCGTTATACCCAATAGCCTGCCCTGCCGCATTCGTCGTCGCCTTGCCCGCGGACCCGCTCGTCCCACCTCCCCCAAAGTACTTCCTTCCCGCACTGAATAACCTGCCCCCGATCGATTTCTTGCTCGCTTGGTATTGCTCGTATCCGACGACGACGGAGCGTTCGATCCAAGGCACGATCGATTGAACGACCATTTCGCGCAGGAATACTTTGATTGCGTTGAAGTCGAGATCGGAGAGTTCGTGACCGATTTCGATCAGAGGGGAAGCAGGTTGCGCCCATGCGGACGGATCATCGGAAGGAGCAGTGCTGTCGACCTCGTACGCCCTCTCCTGATCGACGCCCAAGCCTACGATTGCAGCAGCTTGCGAGTGTGCAGGTGCGCCGGTCCCCGGTTGTGAGAGCACAGCTTCGTCCCACAGACTGACGATGCCTCGTGCCCTCGCTTCAGGTTTGGCTGCGGTTGGAGCGGCGGTGAAGATGGGGAGCAAGGCGGTGTGGTGACCGTAGGTCTTGCGGATCTGTTCATGCAAGTCCTTGGCACTGTGGAGTGAGGTACATGCGGCATCAGCATGATCGTCGAGGAGAAGTAAGATCACAGTATTGCTACCGACTCTTCTAAAGCATCCCTGCCACCGCCTGCGCCATGATCATGGACGAGCACGATGTAGCGCAGCACGTCTGGGTTGGCCCATTCATGGCGCGAGTCCTCCTCGACACCTGACCGGGGAGGGTATGCGCGGGGTGAGAAGAGGTTTGACTTGGAGGTGAGGTCCCACAAAGCCGAAAGGGCGTTGAGCGGGTCCGGGTGGGATGATGAGAGCGCGAGGAGGCCTGGAGAGGGAAAACAGGGGTTCAGCCGAGTCGGGCAGTACTCATGCGGGTAGGGTAACACGTCCTCACAGGCTATGGGCGAGTTGAAAGAGTCCTGTTCGGACATCTCCCTTCGCTTGAAAACCTCGTCACGCATGGTCGTGTACCACGGTGTGAGGCTATCTAGCCCGTTACGGTCCCAAGGCTGGTCGTGGCCGTCTGGCGGGTGATCGGCCAGACTCGGGTCTTGCGCAATTTCTTCGTCGGTCGGTATCCTGCGCCTCGGTCGTGTCGGCCGTTGTACAGGCATCTCGGCGTCGAGGTGGGAGGTCCAGTGCGATTGCAGGCGACCGGTAATGAGCGACGAGAGCGAGTCGAGAAAGAGCTCGTCGCGTTCGGCTTGGGTCGGCCATAGGAAGGGGGTGGTGGGCAGGGTGGGGGTGTTGCCCCATGTTGTTCGCGATGGTACTAGTCCTGGTCCTGGAGGTGGTGGCGGTGCTACTACACCCGATCCCAGTGAAGATGTGGCCCCCTGGTTGGTCGTGCTCGCGAACGCGGGTGGCAGCGCGCGTTCGACGAGCTTGACCCCAAACTTGGGCAACAGTCGAGCTTCATAGTTGGTCGAGCGTACCTGGACCTTGTCGATGTTGCTCTCGAACGTGGACAGGAGGTGGGATAGCGAGTTGAAGCGCGATCGGTGTAGGATCTCGGTCAGCTCGGGGGTGGTGAAGGTGTGAATCAGCGGTGAGAAGTGAGGCGAGAGCAGGGAGGAGGCATCCGGTGGCGAGGTGGAGGTGGAAGGACGATCACCGCCCAAGGTTGAGCTGGTTGGGGTCGAGGATGAGCTTGACCGTGTTACGGAAGGTCCCGCAGAGCTGGGAGGAAGCGGCGTGGCCATCCCGACCGGCGGCCTGAAAGTGAGAGGAGTGAAGCCGCCAGTGCAGGCCGGCCCAGTACTGACCGGCGGGTCGGGGCGGGATCCGGCAGGATCCGGCCGGCGAATATCGAGTTGCTCTCAGCAACAGCCGGGTTCAATTTTCGGTATTTTCCAGCACGTCTAGCACGCCTGATGCCGATTTTCGAAACTTCGTCCGGCTGATGAATCCGTTCACAGTCCGGGGTGACGTGGTCGACGCGTGGATGGAGCTGGCAGTAGTGATCCTGTTCATGGATGGGGCCCGAGGGGCGGCTACGTTTACCAAAAGGTAAGCTGTCGGTGTCCTGCTCAATTGAACATATATCTCTTCGAAACTGACATGTCACGATCTGTCTTCGTTCAGGCCTACCTCGAGTTCTTCGCCTCGTCGGCACACCTCGACGATCTTCTCAAGGTGTTGCAACGTTACCCTTCGATGACGTACCACGCCGTGAACAAGGCCGGTGATCTGCAGACCAACGCGGCACCTGGACCCAACGCCGTCACTTGGGGTGTCTTCCCCAGCGCCGAGGTGATTCAACCGACCGTCGTGGACGGCACGGCCTTTCTGGCCTGGAAGGACGAGGCGTTCGAGCTGGGTACTTTGTGGGCCGAGCTCTACTCCAAGACGCGCCAGGAATCGGCCAAGGTCATCTCGGAGATCTTTGACACGTTCTACCTTGTCAACTTGGTCCAAAACGATTACCGCGACGAGGACGAACTCGCCATCTTCAAGCCATTCTTCGAGGTTATTGATGGCACCAAGACGGCCACCGCGAACGGCGTCAACGGATCGCACTAGACATTGCGCCATCATCAGAAAACGGTCCTCAACAAGGCCCATATGTACACTATTTTGTTGCTCAACCAATCATCCGACATCAGGAACCCGAAAGAAGGACGCTGCCGCCGTCGTCTTCTCTGTCCTCGCAAGTCTCTGCATTCCGTTTTCATCGTTATGTTTCATCTTGTCGTTACTTCAACCGCAACGTGCAAGATCGTCTACAACCGTGCTCCTCCACGGGGTTTTTTTTTCGCCTCCATGTACGCTGTACTACCACCGACGACGACGGATGTCCCTTTGCTCCTTTCATGTCCCTTCAACTCGGACTTGTCGTTTTCTTTCTCTTACACTACGCACTCTCTCAACAAGATACCTGTTGTGCAAGCCCTAAATTCAACTTCCTTTTTGACCTTACATCCTTACCTAAACGTAATTAGCTCTGTTCCTTGATATGCCCCTTCATTCTGCAATATCCATTGCGTCGTTTCAACGCGGAACTTTCATTTCTCAGGTCGCGAGATCGGGCTGCGCGCGTGAGGTGGATCGTCGATTCGTCGCTTGATCTCACCCGCATCATCGCCGCACATCACCCTCACTCGGTTCGAGTTCTCGACCTCCGATACCCTCCCTCCCGGCGATTACGTACCCAATTTAGAGCTTTGACCTCGCCAGAAGCACCCAGATCCTACACCCCAAGCCCTTTCCACTCGTAGACTCGTGCCCGCTCGACGTCCGGGACCGCTTCTCACGACCTTCTCATCGTTCCGTGCCCCGCCACAACTCCCGTTTGACAGATCCTTGGCCCGAGTGGACCCAGCCACGATGGTCCGCCACGCCAAGAACAACACCAACGCGTCGTCGTTCACCTACGCCGAGCGCCAAATGCTCAAGGATGGGTCCAAGCGCGAACGGTTAGGAAGGGATGCGATGAAGGTCCGTCGCCCAGAACCGTCTTCCTTTGTTTGTTCCGTTTTTTTTTTTGAGTGCGGCGTGGAGCTGATTGCTTGACGTGTGTGTGCGACGATAGAACTTCAATGCGTGTTCGTTATGCCTCCAGGTCGGGCGGGACCCCAAGACGTGCGACGAAGGACATCTCTACTGCCACGAATGCATCCTTTCCGCCCTCGTCGCGCAGAAGAAGGACATGCAACGCCAACAGGCGATCTTGGAGAGCATTCGGCCCGAGGCGCAGGTCGAGATGAAGAAGGCGAGGGAGGCGGCGAGGCAAAGGGTCGTGGATGAGTTTGAATCGAGTCAGAATGGGTTGGGCACGGGACTCATTGATGGGAAGGCCAAGAGGAGCACTGAGGGGGCGAATGCGGAACAGGGGAAGGCTGGGGAGAAGAGGAAGGCGGGCGCGTTCGAGTTGGACGAGAATGAGGTCCAAAAGTTGGCCGAGGAGGCGACGGTCGAGGCGCTGAATCGGACGGCGAGGGAGTTGGCCGAACAGAGTAAAGCAAAGTTGCCCAACTTTTGGCTGGTGAGTGTGTTGTCTGTGGTGTGTGCAGCGAAGGAGGTCTTTGGTGCTGACCTGTTCCCGTCCGTGTCTGCCTTGCAGCCCTCCCTGACACCTTCAGCGACACCGGATTCAGTACTCGACGTAAAGTTGCAGACCCTGTGTCACGCCACAAAACCGCCTCATCCCGTTTCGTACGTCCATGTCTCACCTTTTGTGAACATGCAAGTTTCAGGTACTGAATTCCGGTGTCGACCTTCTTCCCTCTCAACACCAGCCTGAAAACGTTGACCAATGTCCAATTCGAAGTGGACGCTTCCGATTCGGCCAAAGGCGTCGCATGCATTTGCCCTGTCTGCCGCAAGAGTCTGACCAACAACGTCAAGGCGTATGTCGTTCGATCCTGTGGTCATGTCGTTTGGTGAGCCGTCGAGACTTGGACCCCCCATGGCTGATACGTTGCATTCCGGAACAGATTGAGCTAATCATCTTACTTTGTTCGGTACTCTTTTCCCGCAGCGGTACCTGCATGGAAACGCTCTGCATCCCCGACAAGCAATGCGCTCACTGCGGAACATCGACAACTCCCTCCGAGAAGAAGAAGAAGGCGGGACCGGCGTTCATCGAATTGCGTCGGGAGGGGACTGGGTTCGCTGCTGGGGGTCAGGCCGAGGCGACGAAGTATGATCTGCCTTTCCAGGGGTGATGTTGTTCTTGAATCGAGTGTCGTGTATGTATGTGAAATATGGAGTAGTCTACATGCTAAATACGTGGCGTGTGGCACGCAATCTTCGGCGATGACTGCCTCGTGAGCACGGACCTCTCGTGGATCAAATCGGTCGATCTTCACCCAGCCGACGCTATCGTCATTTCGGATCGCTTGACGGAGTTGTAACCACTGCCACACCTTTGGAGATCGGATCCCTGATCAGCTTTGGCCTCGGGCGTGGCATGCAGCTGCGATCAAAGATCAAACTGCTTACGGAGAAGAACCGCTGTCCATAGGAGCTTCGCCTCATCGAGCAAGCATGCTATTCCACTCACCTCATTGATGGCACTATGCCGTTTCGCATGATTGATGGTCGACAGGTCATCGAGTCATTAGGCCCGCCGACGACTACATAATGTCCCCCAAGGACCTTACCTCATGTTACCCCGACGAGCGCATACTCAGCACGTGCGCACATGCCGAGCAAAGATTGCCGCCCTTCGGGGCGTGCCCGGGCCGCGAGACACCGCCGGTAGAACCTCTACAAGCCGCATAACTGCCACCGCGGATACAAAGAGCTCAAGTTCAGGAAAAAGGAAGTCTGACAACGAAGTAGCGAGCCCGCCAGTAAAGCAAGGAAGGCCCTCTTGATGCCTGGAGCCACGCGCGACACCAGCCGAAGCGGCGCGCGCCACAAGCCGCTTTCGATCGGCCGCCGCGCGCCCGCAAACGCTCGGAACGCGTTTTCGAGGACTTTTGAGCGATTTCTGGAGCATGGAGAACACCGTTTGGTGATGATATATCCGCGGCGCATGTGAAATTTTGACATTTTGGGGCCAAAATAGGGCAAAAAAACTTTGACAAAAAGGCCAGAAAAGGGCGTTTTTCCACATGCGCCTCTAGCTGGGCTTTCGGGGGTCCTGGAGGTCTTATGGGCAACTGAACCGTGCCGCTGAGCGCTGAGATCCGAGACGTGCCTGGGTCGTCGTCGCCTGGTCGGCTCGGCCTACTCACCGCCTCGCCATCCGCAGAACGCACACCCTGCCCCATTCTTCGCCACTACAGCTTTAGCCCAACATGCAGAACATGGGCAAGAGCGTCATGAGGTAAGTCACATCCCGCTCACCCCTCCGCACGGCCCTCGACGACTGTTGCGATCTGGCGACCGGGAAACTCACTCGCTGCCGGTCACGCCGCACAGGGTGGCCAAGAACTCGATCAAGGGCTTCACCGACGCGCAGACCAAAGTGCGCGATGCGACCTCCAACGATCCCTGGGGACCGTCGGGTACTCAGTAAGTTTGCCTGCCCAAACGATCGTGGCCCGTGGCGATGGCGATGGCCGGATTGGTCTTATTGAGCCGCTCCGGACCGTCTCCGGACACGGTCGAGTCGACCGGCAAGTACTGACGGCCGCTTATCGTTGGCGTGACCCACAGGATGAGTGAGATCGCGGTCTTGACATTCAATGCGTGAGTATGATGCGTGCTCCCTCTTTGGCCTCATCCGGTGGGGTCTGTAGTGCTTGTCACCGCCCGGCCCCTGTCGGACGAGGAGGACGGTCTGAAACTCAGCCACGGCAGACTACTGCGATCCGCGAAGCCGAGAGCTGACCAGTCTCAAACGTCGTCACCTCGATTTGCACAGTAACGACTTTGTCGAGATCATCGAGATGCTCGACAAGCGACTCAACGACAAGGGCAAGAACTGGCGCCACGTCTTCAAGTCGTTGACCCTGCTCGACTACATCCTGCACAATTGAAGCGAGAACGTCGTGCAGTACTTTAGGTGAGTTGAGGTCCAGTTCGCTGGAGTGCGTGGGCATGTCCTACAGAGAACTGGTGTAGTGTAGACGACGTTGTGCAGTACCAGCCTCGTAGCGGCGTTCACCTGTCTCCTCTCGACTCCATGACATCATTGCGTACGCGTGCTCACACTCGCACCGCACCTTGTTCACAGGGAGAATCTTTACATTGTCAAGACTCTGAAAGAGTTCCAGTACATCGACGAGTTTGGCAAGGATCAGGGAGCGAACGGTGCGTTGACACCCCCACATCGCAGAATGCAGAAATGACGCGGTCGCAGACTCATAAAGAATCCGCTCGATCGTCTTGGCTACGTACAGTTCGACAAAAGGCCAAAGATATCACAAACCTGCTGTTGGACGAGCGACGAATGAAATCGCAACGCGCAACCCGACGTGACATGCGTGACCGCATGTCCGGAGCCGAAACCCGGCCCAAATCGACCGAAGCGCGACCTGATCGATCCGGAGCGCGTTCTGGCGATGGAGATCTTGAGACTGCGATTGCTGCGAGTAAGCGATATGCCGAGGAGGAGGCCAAGAGGAGTCAGGCCGACAACGATCTGGAAGAGGCGATGAGGCTGAGTCGAGAAGAAGATGAGAGGCGGAGAAGGGAACTAGCCCAGAGCGGGAGCGATGGACTGTTTGATGAGCAACGGCAGTACGTTCTGCTCCACACATGGGCTTTGATTTTCTCGAAAGGAATTTGATCGAGGCTCCTGATGATTTTTTAGAAACCAAAACAACCTTATCGATATCGACGCCCAACCTCAACAACCGATGCAGACGGGGTGGGCGAGCTTCAATCCCTATGCGGCGCAACAGCAAGCCATGCTTGAGGAACAGATGCGCCAAGCCCAGATGATGGAGCTGCAGCGTCAGGTGGGTGATGGGGTTCCGGTGTTGAACGTAGCGACCTGGACGAGAATAGGCTGACGCTAAAGCCTTCGTTCTCGCCCCTTGCGCACAGCAACAAGAACAGCAGCAATACCTATACGCCCAACAACAAGCTCAACTGCAGGCACAATACGCACAACAGCAACAACAAGAGGAGTACATGCGCCAACAGCAGTACATGTATCAGCAGCAGATGGCGCAGCAACAGCAGGCACTTCAGCCCCAGCCGACTGCGTTCGGTGCCAACAACCCTTTCGCCGCTTTCGCCGCTCCGCCTCAGCAGCTACAGCAACCTCAAACGACTTTCAACGACAACATCGCCACTGCGACACCTCCGCGGCAGCCCAGTCCGCCGCCTGCGCTGCACCCGCAACAGACGGCGCAACCGGCCCGACAGCGGCCACAGAAGGACGACGGCAAGCACGCCCAGCTCGCCCAGCTGCTCGCAGGTGGCCGAGAAGATGGCTTGGACACGTTCGGCAACATTGGCAATATGCGTATCCCAGTGTGAGTGTACAGTTATTGTATATGCACCAAATTTTCGTTGTCGTACTGATCGTGCAAGAGTTCATCTTCGCTTGGTTTAGTGGAGCTCAATTCGCGACTCGAACAGGGGGTCTCGTTCAAGCGCAACCGACTGGATTGGCCCGACCAAACCCGTTCAACATCTCTCAAAACCCGACTCAGAATCAACAGGTATGTAATTCGAGCCCCTAGCAGTCCACCTGTCGCATCAACAGCCCGTATTGCGAGACTGACTAGTGAGACCCCAACCCCGATTGCCCCGACAGAAGGATCAACCGTTCTTTACGATCTGAGGATAACCTGGCGCAAGGATGGGCGAGGACTAATGAAGAGCTGGGCTGAGATTAGGACTGACCATTAGTGTTGAGATTAGCGGAGTTGGAATAGTTTTGAAGTGACGCCCTTCGCTCTTCGCAGCCGGGCGCGGCTCGGGGCAGCTCGGGACAGCTTCGCACCGATCCATGCGCCTCTGCCCGTTCGTTCCTCGCTCCGCTTCTCCCTCCACTCTCACCTCCTCCACCCTCGGCCCCTTCCGATCATCACAAGCATGGCCTCCACCAGCAAAGCCTCGATCGCGCAACCGCCTCCTCCCTTGTTGAAGCCCACCGACCCCGTACTTTCTTACTCGCGAAGTCCGCTCGCATCTCAAATTCCGACTTCGACGTCTGCCAAACGGCGAGCTTCTGGACCAGATGATGTGACTTGACGTTTTCATGAGTACGGAGTTTCTGAGTTTTCTCTCCTGTTTTTCCTCCTCTCTCCTCTCTCTCTTTCTCGATTGTGCCTATTCTTTAACACCGGGGAAGAGGGAGGGTGGTTGGTGCTCACATGATTGGAATCATACTTTTGGTGGTTTCAGGAGTGTGGGGGCTGCATGGATCTAGTGGCTATAACTTTACATAAGTCCAACCCCCCTTTTCAAGAAACATTGATTTTGCGTAGATAACCGAATATGTGAAATCTAATCAGGCTTGATACAAAAAAAAAAGCTATAGCTGTGCTTCCCACACGCGGGCTCACGGGCGGCACTCGCAACGCACATTCCCTTTCGGGCCCTTCACTGCGTTGTCGACGTTTCCTCACCAGCTTCTGCGGCTGCGTTCACCACCTGAAGGGACAGGTGCGTTCCTCACTCCCAAGACTACCTCCCAGCTGACGAGGTCGCTGATCGAGAGTTCCATCTTGCCGGACGTTCACAGCTGCTAGCAGCTCATTATGAAACCCTCGACGTGGCTCGCTTAGAGTAGCTCGGGGCAAGTGCTTTGATACACCCAAGCTTGTTGCACGGTGTACTTTGGGATCCCTGCAAATTCTTTGTGGGGGCATTTTGCTCCGGGCCCTTGTTGGGCAACGAGCTAAATCGCACATATCTCAGCAGACCCTTTGCCGTCCTTTGCACCAACCGCGCTCCAACTGTCTTTATACAGTGTCTTGCCTTTGTCGCAAAGGTATGCTGAGACGATCAGTGGACTTGCTCCATCATCAGTTGCAGCCGACTGACATCCAGAAGCTTGGGTCGCAAAGCTCCCAATTGTCATCCCGCCCACCATCCCCGTGTATCACCAAGAAGTTCGGACTCTCTTCCGTTTAGATCAATCTCTTGCGGTTTTCCCCAGAAGGCTGGGTTTCACCGCTTGATTTGTTTAACAACTCCTACACCACCAATGTTGTCCTTCGTCTTACTGCAGCTCGAACCACTATTCCGCTACGAGTCGCGCGAGTGGTCAGGGGAGTCGAAGGGAGGAAGCACCAATTGCACGACGAGAATACCCTAGGGATTCGACAGATGGGAAATTAAAGTAGGGCGAGTGATCGATCTCTGTGCGTCGTCGACTCGAGTGCTATACGAAGCCAGCTAGAAGGAGGTAATTTATGTCTTATCGGAGCATGACTTGGTTTCGATCTTTCTACCTCAACACCAGCGCCATATTCCTCACGCTCCCCGAGCTCTGATCGAACAAATTTCTCAACTCCAACACCAATGACCTCCTCGACGAAGCCTGCTCCTGCTCCTGCTCCTGCTCAACCTCCCCCAACCGTTCAACCAAGAATGCAAACCTATCCAAGACCAACAACGTCTCCAGAACAGGACCCAGATGACACCTCAACGTCCAAAACACCTGCAACTGGTACAACGCCTCGATCCAGGCCTTTTCCTCGCCCATCTCGTCGGACCCGAATCTCAAGCGAGGGACCTCCGTTTCGCCGTATTTCCTCAAAGCTTTGAGACGATAGTCGTCAAAATCTTGCGACTTGGACACCCTTCCTACACGACGTTGCCCTTCGGAGCCTAGACCTTGGGCCGCTAGTTCGGCTTCGAGTCGTGCTCGATAGCCCAGTTTGACGATCGATTCCTTGAGCTCTTGTTGACTCGTGGGGGTGAGGCACCACAACCCAGGAGATTGAGGTGAGATCCTGAGATGTAACCGTGTCATTGGTTCCTTCGTTTCTGACCCTAGTGAGGTGGTGTCGAGCGCTCGAGCGACAAAATCAGAAAGCGGAAACGAGGAAGGCGTTTGCAGATTGTAGCAGCAGCCAACAAGGATCGCAGTCGGGAGTGGGCAAGGAGCTAGAAAGAGAACTTGGAGTGCAGAGATGGTCAAGTCGCCGCATCCATGCAATGTGACCAACATTGCTGGCTCGACGTCTCGTGCTGGTGGCTCGGCATTTTCGGCAGCTTGGGGCAGGGTGTAGAGTTGCGCGATCGACGGGGCGTCCAATGAAGATGTGAGATGCGTCAAAGTGCCTTTTTCGGGAACTGGGCTTGTTGCCGGTGTATCAACGGATGGCTGGACTTCGGTTTGGTTAGGAGCCGAACGTGCTTTGCCGAGGGTCTCGAGATATTCGGATCCCGAGATCTGCTGTGACGACCAATCGACGGCGAGAACATCGAGCTTCAGGGGGGGAAGCGTGAGTACACGTGATAGATGTCCCCACATGAGCATATGATACGATCACTGCGTCAGCTCTCTGATCAAGCGGGCGTGAGACGAGCGCTCACAAGAGCTCACCCTTCCGGAGCCGACGTCGATGATGTTCGTGATCCCAGGCCTGGTCGATCTGATCTCTTGAACGAGATGGGAGAAGCGATCGACCTCGTGGGATTTCTTGGGATTCTGTCCCTGTCGTAGTTTCTTTCCCTTGGTGCCGATCGATGGGTCGAACTTGACGTCTCTGCAACACGCAGCCAAGTCTCCACGTTCTACCCAGATGATTTGCTCCAGAACTTACATAGGTGTTGGTCGACGACTTGCGCGCGTTGAGGTCAATCGGGATCGTCACACTCGCGGTGTTGACGAGATCGACTTCGCTCGCGATCACGACTTGAGTGTTTTGTCGAGCCGAGGCTTGCACCGTCTCGAGGATGCAGGTTCCTTTCGGTGCTCCTCCGGGTTGGTACTTCCATGTCACCTTGAGCCCCCCGGCATTGCTAGTGGGACGACATGGTGCGAGCGGGAGGAGTGAGCACACCACCCGGAAACGTGCTTGACACAACTGCCCACAAGCGTTGTGATAATGTTCTCACCTGATGGTATCACCAGGTTGGGGAGATGTGAAGTAGGTCGCCGCGACGAATGAAGCCTGCGCGAGTGCGACGCAAGCGGTGGCGAGGAGGGAGAGCTTCATCACGTTTTCAGTCGGCAGGCGCGGTCGATCACCGAGTTCGAGGGGATGTGGGGGTCTGTGCGAAGCGGTTATTAGGCCGGGGTGAGTCTACGCGTTTTTCGGAGTGGGTGTGATGGGTCGTCGTAGTTGGTGCAACTGTTGATGTAGCAGAATGGTGGAGGGAAGGAGAGGTAGTGTGAACGCAGGAGAAGAACAACGCTCACTCGATCAAAGGATGAAGGCACTAGCACCAAGGAAAACCAAGCGAAGAAGTGTGATATGATGGCGTCGACATGTCTTTTTTTTTCCCCTGTCCGATGAAACCAAGTGATCGGTGTTTTCAATTCGCTTGTACGTCCTCCCTGAAAGTACCCGTCACCTTCCTCCTCCCAATCGCCTGCTCGTACTCCGTCTGCGTCCATTCCCTCTCCCCTCTGCGAACCTCATCGATCACCCTGACAACCCATTCCCTTTCCTCTTCATTGCGAATGCAATACCTCCAGTATTGGTCCATCGATCGGATCAAGCTTCGGTCGCTCAAGAGTCCGTTCGAGGAGGACGGGTTTTGTTCGACGAAGATGAAGAGGAGTGGAGCTGCGTGGGAGTATTCGAGGCCAAACTGGTGTTGGGTTCGGGAGGAGCAGCAGGCGGGAGGAGCAGCAGGAACAAGCGAGTTTTAAGAAAACGGGTTTTTTTTTGTTTTTTTGGTTGTGGCTTGCGCGACACTTTTTTCAAGGTCGGGGAACGCCACTTACCTCTGCACAACTTTCGAGGATCCTCGATAGGCGTAACCAATTATGACTGTTCTTTACCAGATTACGATACCTCGCTTCATAGTGTTCGGTTCTCTTGATCCTTCCCGAATCGAAATCGTCCAATGCGAACCCATAAAAATCCAACATGATCTCGTAACTGTTCCTGAACCGACGTTGCACCTCCGGATCGGTCCTCAAAGCGATGAGTTCGTTGGGGTTCGAGGTGAGTAAAGGTGCTTGAGCGTTCACACCGGGTGTTCGGAGTGGGAACCACCATTCGATGAAGGAATGGTTCGATTCGAGTTGTGAGTAGTTGTGGGAGAGGTGGGTGTGAAGGTCGTCGAGGTGGTAGCGACTGGGGAGGGCGGGGAGGTCGTTTTGGTAGAAGGAGAGCACACGGGACGAGGGGACGGTTGCTGTACAGAGGGTGGACTCGGCCGTCAGTACGGGTGCGGCGAGGAATTGCTGAATGTCCGAGGGGAGGTGGGCGAGGCCATTCAGCCAGTCAAGTTCATCACCAGCGACCCACAGATCTGGCGCGAGGCAATGTCTAGTGACAAACGTGAGGTATGTGCAAGGCCTGAGGCCTTTGCCCGAGGTATTATGGAAGGCGATGGAGCTTTGGACTTGATTGAATAGCTTGCGCGCGCCTAGAACCTCCGTTGGCTTTCGCCAGCTCACTGACCGGTGGTTCTAGTGAATTACTATTGTTTGATCCTGTCTATTGTCCTGGAGCACGGCTGCACGCGGTGCTTCCAGTATGGGCCAAGGCCGCCACCGACGAGTTCAATTCCATGCGCGATGTCCTCAAGGTCGTGCTCAGGACCTCGGCGGCGAGTGGAGCGAAGCTGGCCAGCGGGAGCAAGCGACGAAGCGAGAGAAAGCGTCGGCGGCCAATCTAAAGGAACCGCTCACTTGTCGACGAGTTGAGGAAAAAGGCGAAGGTGCGAGGATCTGGCGATCCAAGTCGATCTTGGGCTCGGGGATGAAAGCGCAACGTACTGGACGTGCGACTTTTCGCATGAGTATATCTCAATCACTATTGGTGAGTGAGGGGTGCCTAGATCGGATCGCCCCAGCCGGAAGCGAGGTCTTGAGTATCGGAGCCTATGCGCTTCCGATTTATAAAACCCAAACCTCTCTCTGACGATGCCATGGACCTTCTTATTTGGTACAGATTATCGATCTTGATTATGCTACGTAACTCTTCGGAGCAAGCTGAGAATCCGGAGTGTTCTAAAGTGCGAAGTCAGTACGACCGACCCGGGGGTCCCACGCTTACCAACGACGCTAGCCCGCGCCGCCGCCGCTCGGCATCGCAGCTCCCTCGGCGCTGCGATGCTCCGAAAAAGGAGACCCCTCGGTCACCCGAGGTCACCAAGTCGACCTGATTTGCAGCAGCAACAATGAGCAAAGCAGTGTTCTTGATGGTTGCAAAATGACACTCGTATTTTAACGCATCTGCTCGTACTACTCTGAGTCCGAACGACCCATTACTTGTGTTGCCCGTCCATGGCTCGGAGTCATTTTGAGGGGTCAGAAGATCGAGCTGATGAGCCAGGGGCGCGCTCACGCGCAACCTGTTCACGTCTGACGCCTCGGGTACTACCCTCGCACTCCCTCATCCCTCATCTTTCGATCTCTCACCGACCATGACGATTGCACACGCACACAAACTGCTCGACCAGGAACTCCTCACCGTTCCGGAAGCCCTTTTGGGTCAGCATCAAGATGTGCGACAGGCGTTGGTTTCGCTGGTAGGCGCCGTCGATGGTGAGTCCGAAGCCACCGTCGCTGCTGGTGCAATGCTCCACCCACCGATGAACACCCTCTCTCTCCCCCTCCCCCCTCCCACCTCCCACCCCCCACCCCCCCCCCCCCCCTCCCCCCCCCCCCCCCCCCCCCCACACACACACACCCGGCTGTCTACTAGTCGTGATTCTCGACGGCTCGACGCTGTTCTCCTCCGAGTGGTTCTCGGCCGCTCGGAGCGGCACCTCGGAACGAACACAAACGCAACGTTTCGTCGGCTCGGTTCGTGCAGAGGCGGATCGCATCGTCGCGGCGACGGCCGGACGAATCCACCTCGTGATCGTCTTCGACCACGCTTCGGCTCGTCCGGCCTTGAAGGCCCGTCGGACCCCCATGTCGAGAGACAACGGGAACGGCGTCCGGTGCTCGCCCCAAGTCTCTCCCGACAATTTCCAAAGGAGAAGCCCCGACCGGCACACCGACCCCATGACCGAATGGCTCACCAATTTCGGCGGTCAAGGCGAGCCGACCTTAGCGGGACACGTCTTCGACATGTCCTCGGAGGTCACCGTCATCATCTCGGCGCACGAAGCGGACCCCCTGATTGCGGCAAGCACCCGAGTCGGCGTCATCGGCGGCGTACGTGTTCAAGGCGAACGTGCCGCCCTCGCCAGCAGAGATTCGGACTACTTCATGATGATCCCAAGTGAGCGTGCGAGATACCGGATCATTCCATCGGTAAAGCATCGCGTGGTTAGAGTCATCGACCTCGAAATCCTGGAGGGTCAGGGAAAGTTCCCGGGTGCGGAAGGAAGGTTCGTTGCGGGGTTGATGATGAGATGCGACTACCTTCCAACCGGTATCGAAGGTTACGGTCCGGCCAAGCTCGAAAAGTTGGATCGGTCAGTCTTTCAACTCGCGACTTGGACCCAAGGTTACGAACACGCCACGGCGGTCTTGCATCGAGTCGGCGCCAAATTTGACGTTCGCGCCGTATGCGATGCAATCACTCCCATCCGAACACTGTACGACTTCTATCGGTGCGACTTGGTCTCGAAGCCACCGAGCGCCCCGCGAGCCATCGAACATTCCCCCCGGGTCCTCTTCCCCGACACTTCGTTCGATGGGGGCTCGGACGAACACCTGCGTCGCCAGTCCGCGCCCGCGCTGCGGCCGTTCCGTGCAACCCCGCTCTTGCAAGGGCGCCAAGGCCACGGATCAGAGAAGGGTCCCCTCCAGCCTCTCGCAGTGATTCGCGATCAAAGGACACGACACGAGGCCGCGGCCGTTCGGCGACTCGAGGCCGTGCAGCCTGGGAGATGTGCGTCGACCCGCCAGATTGCGACCAAGGGCGCCGTCAGGGCGGATGGCTTTCACCTTTTGACCCCCGAGCGCCCGATCGTCGAGTCCGTATCGGAAGGCTCCAATAAGGCGAAGAAGAAGATCACGACCCCAGCCCCGCCCAGGGTCAAGGCAATGTCTGCGAAACAGGGGCGGCGGGCACACGCGATCGCCTCGGGCCAATCTGCTACTACGTCTACCGGCGACTCGGACAGCTCAAAGGGCGCCGGGGCTCTGGCCCAGGTGTACAGGATGTTCACGATGTCGGGTGCACTGGAAGATCTCGTGAGGGAGGTGGACGGTGGAGGCCCTGGCCCTGTGGAAGATTCCAAGAAGCGGCGGCGAAAGGCCAAACAAACGAGGCGCCGGCACAAACAGGGTCGGAAGGCGACAAATCCGTCGACGAGCTCGGGAACGTCGCACTCGCCCGAGACGGCCAGCGACGCCATGTCGATCGGTTGAGCTCGACGACCTGTCTTGCTCGTGGCTTACTCCTGGCGTACTCCCGGCTTACTCCTGGCGCTCATTCTCGCTTGCTTCCTCGTTCCGATCCTCCCCCCCTCATGACACTCTAATCGCACATCGAAGTTCTTTTCTGGTTGATAGCCTCGTCGCCTCATGATTCGATCCCTAGGCACATTTTCTTCGTCTTTTTCACGTACGCTTTGTACGAGTTATAGGGTGCTATTCAGAACACAGATCATCACATCATCATATTGTGTGGCTATTGCCTCGAGACTATAGCGCACCCCTCAGCAGGTGGGAGGAGCGAGTAGGCGGGGAGCGGGGCAAAGAGGAGTGAAAAAGGGGGGGGGGGGGGGGGGGGACGCGGAGTCTGTGGCCGGGGAAGAGGGTTAAAGGGGTTTGGATCTGCGATCGCAGGGCACTACTTCTTTCGAGTCAAAGTGAGAACTATCTTACGAGCTTGAGCTCTTAAGACGATGGTTTACACTGCCTCGATACAAGAGCAGGGTGAAGAAGGAGAGAGAGAGAGAGAAAGAGACCAAAACCGGACTGCTAGCCATGAGAACCGTCGCCTTGATGCTTCCCCGTAAGCAAAGAATACGATGAACCCCCGCGAACCATGTACGGTACATATAAACACCCATCAACATACCATCAAACTCCCCCTCAACCGATACATGGCCCCGCAACGCTCACATCCGATCCCAAAACCCGGTCACCTGACCTTTCCAAGCGGCTTTTCCTCGGGGAATGTTCTGCTAGTCGGGTACTGCGGGACTTGTTAGAGATATATGGTTGTATCGTCCTTCACCTGATTATGGTTCCTATTGTGGTGCTTGGGATTGAGCCTAGCGACGCTTCATGAAATCTCTAGTCACTCATTTTCCCTGCTTTACTAGTATATAATCCCTCTTCCCTATTAGCATTACGCTTCACTTTCTAGCCTTCCGCGAGTCTGTCTCTTAGTCTCTGGCCACTCTGTTCTCGTCCCCGTTCATTGGACTGAGTCGTGGTCATCATCAGATTCCACTTGAGAAAATTTCTGCGATAGGACTGTTCTGCTAGTTGGGCACTGCATACGATGTTGACGAATCATGTCTCGGTACCTATCGAATTTCTGGCCGTGCGCCATAGCCACAGGAACAGGTAGGTGATACCTGAGGCTCGCGGCCTGGCTACCGCTCCACGCACCCACGGGTCACGGCACCAAGTTTCGTCATCAATGCCATCGTCTTCCGCATTGAAGTCCCACTCCTTAAGCCTAAATGCACCGTTGTCTGTCGCGTCGATAGAGTGATGACTCAAATTGTCGCTTGAATGATCCCTCATGTCAAAGTCAACTCCTTCGTTCGTGTTGTCGTCAGTCTCATCAAGCGTGTCACCAGGGCCGGCGCTGCCGGCAAACGAAGCCAAATCCCGCAGGTCACCCGCTGTCGTTCGCTGAAAAAGTTTAGCGTCGTCGGTACACCAAAGTCGAAGCTCCACGCACCCCTCCATCTGTTGTTCGCCCGTGTCCCGGGTGCACCGCCACAAGTAATCAAGGCTCGGGATCGATGGCGATGGAGGAGGGTTCGGTCGGCGTTTTGGACGCCGCCTCGTCAGGATGCCGTGGACATTGTGGGATCCGGTCGCATCCGCCATTTGACTTGTCAAGGCCAATAGAAGTCGTAGCAGCAGCAAGTTCTGGACTTGGTCGCCTCGACAGCGATCATTTCCGGCGGCCACGACTCGGAGAGGAGGGAGACTAAAGACGGCTTACGGGAGGGAGATGAAGAGGAGGTGGTGTTGTACGGGCCTTCACTTTTGCGCCGCAAAGACTCGGAAAACGACGAGCAATGGTGGGATCAGTAGGGCAGGATTTGGAAGGAAGACCGGGCCCGATGTGCGGATGAAGCGGTGAAGGGGAATGAAGAGAGAGCAGCGGTTTGAACGACCGGGACGTTTGAAAGGAGTTTGCTTCTTGTTTTCAGGTAGACTACTTTCAGGATCATTTTTTTGTTTCTACTTGTCTCTCACTTTTTGCGTGTTTCACGTCTCGTTCGGCATCGTCTCCAGTCTCCGACCTCAGCGTTTCGTTCTCGAATTCTGTCTCTCTCGTGTCTCTCGCAAGTCGGGTGTCTTAAAAGCTCTGAGTCATACCCTAGCCCTCATGTTATCATACCATCTTTGATTGATAACATCTTTGATTGCTAATGCCAGCAGCGTAGCCGGAGAATTTTACAAAAGCCTCGCTCTTCGGGGAGAAGCCTAGAGCGGCTCCTTTTCTCGTTCTCATACGGGCCAGGACCTCATCCTTTTCTTCTTCTTCTTCTTCTTCTTCTTCTTCGCCCCTCCTTTGGTCCCGTGGTCGCCCCGTTCTCGATGATCGTGTCGGCCGCCTTCTTCCTCCTCCTCCTCGTGAATTTCTTACGTTTGGTCTTGGTCTGTCTTTCTTGTCTTTCCCATCTAGGGAATCAGGATTTGCTTGTGGTAGTGGCAGTGCGTGTCGCAGGGAGTCCATGCTTGAAACGATGCCGATGGGTGCATTGCGGTGGAGGATAGTTGAAGCTTGAAAGTGGGGGTGCCACTGGCCAATGTGTGCCGAGGCCAAGGGCCGATTAGCTTAGGCGAGTAGCAAGTGCACTACCTGGCTATGCGCGGGCGGTGGGGGAGGGATGGTATACCATTCTGTACCAACGGTTTCCTGGGCCAAAATTCCGAAAGCTGCCTTAACGCGTTACGTGTAAGGTATGCACCTCTGATGTGCATAAAATACAATCTGTCGTTCTTGACCGATAGGGTGAAAGCAGGTGTTGTACAATGTGTAGCCTGACAAGCAGGTCAAGGTCGTGGTGCTGTTGCAGGTCACGACGTTCGGATCGGTGCAAGGCAGGCATTGTTTGGCTGGAGGGCGCCGGAGCGGACGATATAATCGAGATCAGCCATTGAAACTATGTGACAAGATTGCGTGGTAGAACGATGAATCGCAATGCCTCACCATCCGGGCTGAGGCAAGTACCCGGAGTCTTGCTGCAGTCCACGGCTGCGCACCTGCGCAGGAGGGGTCATAGATAGGGGCTCAAAGTGTCACGAATCAGCAGTCCGAGGTCTGAGCGCAGCGCCACCGCGCAGCTTACTCAGCGCTGGGAACTTTCTAGGAGCTTCCAGTTATCTCTATGATCTTGCGCCTCGATCACTTCCTTTGGCTTCAACTTGCTTCCATGAGTTTCTGTCGCTTTCCCTGGGCTTTCCTGCGACTATAAATAGGGCTTCTGTGTAGAAATCGCTCTTGTCTTCCTTCTGCAATCTTGAGCTCATAGTCAACTCCCCCAGTAACCTCCAGCCCCCTCGGCCTCTGTTCTAGTAGTCTTACAAGAACAACTACATCAATCCCGCACTTGTCCCGTCGTCCTCGCTATCACCTGCTGCCTACGGCCCAGCAACCTCAACCTTGACACAAAGTCAGCCCATTCGCCTGCATTAGCCCCAGTACCAAGGCTGAGCGCGAGCGGCATGCACTACTCACTTGCGTTTCGAGTTGGGCACACCGTATGAGCACGTCAGATGCTCTGATCGACTGCACTTCGTCGCGTTCGTGTAGAGCGGAAGCACACAACACGCAAGCGTTCTCTACGATGAACAAGGATGCCGAGATTCAAGCGATGAGCATGCGATGGCACGGGCACTCTCCTTGATCAACACCCAGAGTAGAATTCTTCATGAAATGCGGAAAGAAGCAGCCTGAAGCTGAATGAGGAAGATCGGGCTCAAAGCACGAGGCAGGAATGCCACGCCCAGGGGCAGAGAGCGTTCGAGGTCAGCCTGCCGGGGACGACGCGAGAATTCCGAAGAAGAGCGATCCTACCCACTGATGGCGATCTCGTTGGTGTGGCAAGCGATGCGCTTCTCGAGCGCATGGATAGCCTTGTCCAAGACGGGAGCGGCGATCGAGAGGGTCGACTGGAGGACGAGCAAGGTCGCGGCGAGGAGGCTGGAGCGAGCGAGGACCATTTTGACTTGGCCAGGATCGTTTGGGGGGAGGCCCGAGATGTCACAGTTAGTGGTTTTTTTTATTTTTTATTTGGTAGATTTCAGTAACAGTATAATTGTATTAATACCTAGAAACCTTCGGAAAAGTCGGAGGGAATGCTTTTACGCACACTGGCGGAAGCCAGTAGTGTAGGACTCATTGACCCTTCATCAGGATCAACCATACCTACTAAAACCCCCTTAGGTGGCTTACAAGACACAAGGCGACCCTTGGACTCCTGGATAGACGCTCGAAGCTCCTCGAATTCCGTTTCGGTGATCGGTTCCAAAGGATCCGACGAGAGTCTGAAGAGTTTCTATTCTGATTAGGCTTGAACTCCTGATTCTATTTCTGATATGCTAAACGGAAGATATTCTTGCTTTATAAATCTTGCCCAGGCCTTACAAGTAATTAGCTTGTTAGTATGTTTAGTGCGCCTGGGTGACACTTTACTTCTTAGTCTCTTCTCCGTTCGCTCTCGCAACGGTTCTGACTGAAGTGTCATTCAGTGCGAGATACATAGCGTCCCAAATCAATCATACGAGCGAGGCGAGTGCCCCGGTGTAAAATTGAGGGGGCTAAGAACTCTCCGATCAATGGAGATGGTATAGGAAGGAAGGAATGAGAAGACATTCTGTCGGGACCGGAGGACGTTCACCCTCCTGCACCTCATTCCTCGCCCGGGAGTGATTTTTGGAGCCTTTGGATCCCGCCACTCGGAGGAACGAGCTGCAGGGTGTCTCAGATGCGCTGGGACGGAGGACTCGCCGGCACCGAAATTACGGGCCGCGCGGTGATTCGACGGCTCGGTAGCCGATAAATAAATCGGTGAAAACCCACCCGTTCCCTAGTAGCTACTTGGCACTGCAGTGCAAGTGGGTCCGGGTGGTTCGCTTGTCCCGACACAACAAGAGCGAGAGCGTTGCGTTATGACCGAGAGGTCGAGTCGACGAGTGACCGACAGCCGCGACGCCTGCGAGAGACTGAACTTAACGCGATCTGCACGTGACGGTGCCATGTGATCCTCTCGAGGCAGTAATCAGTTCAGTCACTAGGCTGCATCCATATTGAGACCGGGGTTTTGAGCGGATACCGGAGGAGCACAAAAGAGGGGCGGGGGCGGAATACGGAGGGCTCTTTCAGTTTACTACGAAAAGCTTCATCGCTCGAGGCATAGTAGATGAACTCTGCGTGGGGGGAGGAAAACGACGGTTGCCGGTTATACGCTCGCGAGATTTCAAGGGGTCAATACATGGGATTTGGGATTTGATGCCTGGACATACGCGACACTACTGGCCGCGCCTTCAATGACTTTCGAGTGACTTTTGATAATGTTTCGAGGTACATGTGAAAATTTGACATTTTGGGGCCAAAAGAGGGTGTAAAATCTAGACAAAAAGTCGGAAAGGGGCCTTATTCCACTTGGGCGTCTGACATGGGCTTTTTTTGTCCTGGCCCAGCCGACTCGGGTCAAGCCACGGTGTTCTCAGGTTGCTCGGACTCGAGCGTGCTTCCTGCGTTCGGCGGTCGCTCCTCCCCATGGCACATGTCCCTCACCGCATCAAGAGTGAAGCGTTGGCGTGCAGTGCTTGCTGAATGCAGCGGGGGAGGGTGGGGAACCATCGAATGGGTTCATAGGATTGAAAATGTGCCTGGTAGTTACACAAGATGCTGTCATTTGATGATCCCTTGGGTCGATGACTCGATCATCTCGGTGCTCGCCATGTCCAGTCACAGGCAGTATGATTTTGGGGAGACGAGGTCGGATTCGCCAAAACGGCTCGTCCTGAAAGGGCGGGACGACAAGGCGGTAACCGTGCGTTTAATGTGAATGGTTTGGTGTGACGAGTCGCTCAGTCGAGAGTGCGAAAGGGCGCAAACTGGGATCGGCTCGGCGGGAGGAGTTGAATGCATCGCGCTCGGTGAGAAAGAAAGATTGATCGATTTGAGCAGGATTGGCACTGCAGACGAAAACAAGGTGATGCAACCCAATCTACTCTGCCCAGTCGACGCTCGAAATGGTTTTCGGGGATAGCGTCGACCTGCTCCGACCGTTGTTTCTGAAGCTGACTGAACGAATTGGATAGCAGGCTGTACATATTGACCACATCACCCATCGTTCTTAGCACCGACCCGATCCTCTGCTTTTCGACTGGCACGATGGCAAGCACCCTGTCACTGCCCAGGAGACTCGGCTTTCAGGCTTCTCCAACTCCCCCTTCCCTCGCTTCCTCTTCGCGCTCCTTGTCCCTGCCCTTTCCTCCGGGCTTGCTCCCTTTGGCCTTGGCCGTGGCCTTGCTGCCTTGCTGCCCCTTCTCGTCCTGCTTGTCCTCGTCCTTCCCGGCCTTGGGGTACCTGAAGGGGTGTTGTTGGAACGCGGCGACTTGTAAGCCCACAGTCGGCATGTTGCGTGCCGCGACAATGTCGCGGTGGATGGGCGGACGGCATTCTTTCTCGCACAGCATGACCCGCAGATTATTATGCTCGGCCCCGTGGGCTCGGCCATTCTTGAGAAGTCTGTGCGACCGGCGCGCCGTGACCGGTGCGATGTGACACCAGCAGGACATAGTCCCGTCGTTAGCATAATCCGGCAACGCCTTGGAACTCGTTCACGACTGCTAGAATGTCCTGAAGGAACCTACCGGGATCGCTTCCCTGTCACCTCGTTGCGGCAGGTGGGGTCGCTGCAGACCGAGGAGGTATTGTATTCGTCGACCGAGACGATCTCCACGACGAATCCTCGCTCTTTCAATCTGTTGAACTCTTGAACGAGGTCTCGGCAAAGGACATTCGTCCTATACGTCGCCTTCTGTGTTCCACGACTCGAGCCTCCCTCGCCAACGAAGACCAGCACCGGACGTTGGCGCGGCGACAGGATGTCCTTTCGTTGGAGGACCTCTGCGGTCTTGATCTTGCTCAAGTCTGCTTGCTTTAACGTGTCATCGCGGGCCCTCTCTACAACAAGGTTGAAGCACGAGGTTCCATACGACAATCAGTATCCGGCTTGAACTTGTTCGAGAAGACTCCCTGCGGCGTGAAACGGAGGACGAACCTATCGTTCTCAAACCGGAAACCTCCATCACCTGCTCGACGAAGCGCCTTCTCGAAGCCTTGGATAAGAGATTGGTCTTGGCCGCCCAGGCCTGTCGATCCGGCTCGCCGAGAAGGAGACGAGAGGAGGATCCACGAGCGAGCTCGGCGCGAGTGCGTGCGTCGGCGTCGTCGCGCTCGGTCGTATTCGAGTCAGAGGGGGCTGAAGCAGGACCGTCGAGGGTGGCGGCCGAGGTGACAGGGCGTTGTCCCTCAAGAGGGGTTGCTGCGTGGCCGGGAGGTTTGGCGTGACCGAATCGGAGGCTGCCGGCCAGTTCAGCCGAGAGCTTCCGAACGTGGCTCTGCACCTTCCTCAACGGCTTGTCCAGCGCATCCGCGTAGACGACGACGTCGTCTTGAATCTGAACCTCATTTCGGTCAAAGAGGGTAGCCGAAACGGCCATAGGACATTTCGTGCCCAGGTCGATGCCAATAATGATGGAGTCGTTGGCACCGTCCTGGACGATTTGTCGGAGTGCCTCATCGGTCGTGTAGCGGGTTCCGATGCGATCTGGACCAGCCCAGTCCTGCTCCGGCGAGGGAAGTGAAGGCGAACACGGTTCGTCAGCTGGATGATACTGGATCCATTCCCCCCGGCCCGGAGACGGGCGGCCCCCGCGCCCGCGCAGCGAATACGCACCTCACCCTTGCCGTGGCTGTAGAGAAGTTTGAGGACCTTCTCGCCGGCATTCTCGACCCTCTCGAGGCGCGGCATACCGCCTCGTACTGTCGGTAATGGGACCAGAGTCGAGGCGGAAACCCACTTGACGAGCTCGTTGGGAGTGGCGAGGAGCAACGACCGTGCGATACAATCGTAGGTCGGGTCGAACGCCACGGTTCCGCTACTGGTCACGTGCTCGAACGTCTCCGCGATCGACTGCGGGTCACGCGTGGCTGCCGGGGCAGGGGTGTCGGCGCAAAGTGGGACTCGGAGGAGCAGGGACAACTTGTTGGGGATCGCCTTGGCGACGTTGTAGCCTAGAAGCCGGACCGTTTGTCCATCCGATCGCCATTCTCCGTGGGGCACAAAGCCATTCGCTCCAAAGCTCTCAATGTTGAAAAGAACCTTCGCCACGAGGGGTCCGAGATGATCGAATCGGGTGTCGATCCGACCCGAGTCAGGCCGACGGCTGGGGGGGGCCGCCTTCTTGGCGCGCTTGGAAGGGGGAGGATCGAGCGTCGTTTCAGGTGAGGGCTCTTCGAGATTGGCCGTGGATGATGAGGCGGTAGCGAGAGCCGGTGCCACGTTGGCCGGGGCGGTGGTGGCACGAGGGGTCGCTTCCCCGAGCTGCTGATTGAGGTGACGGCGCAGCACCTCCCAGCGCTCGATCCATTCTCGCTTTGACGCCCACGAGTTCGTTGAGGTCTCGACAAAGGAGTAAGCGGAGGAGAGAGGGGGCTCGATCTGCGCGAGTAGCACGGTTGCGACGTGGTCCACGGGGTTGCTCGAGACGTGCGATCGCCAAGGCACCCACACGCATCGTAGCCATTCGAGCAAGGTCTTGGCCACGTCTTCACCTTTGTAGATGAGGATAGACGTGCGTCGTGGGGTCATGGTAATGAACTCGCCCCCCAAATTCTGTGCAAAGAGGTCGGATGGTTGAACAATCGGATCAGTGCAACTGCACTCGCATTGGAGCGCGTCGGCCCGCTGACGGCCGGGTCGACTCGTTGAAACGCGGTGAGAGCCGGCGGTGCCACCACTGGGGTTAGGAGGGCCGGGAAGAGACAATGAGGGCGGTGTGATACCCCTCGGATCCAGTCGCAGATCGTCTGCTCGGCAAGACGGGAGCGCTCGTCCGGTGTGAGCATCCGCGGCGAGTTGTCGCGGATGATTTGCACCGTAACTTGCAACGTAGACGTTGCCACCGACGCTAGATCATACAGGTTTACCGCCTTTTGTGCCTGATTCGAGGCCTTGTCGTGTAGACTCGCGATCTTTGTGGTCAGGTCGGAAAGGAGTCGAACGTCGTGGTCGTCGGGCGAGTTGGCGAGTCTTGCTTCGTAGACAGCCTCAACAACGGCCTTCTTGACGCTGGACTTGAGTGACGAGCCCATATCCTTGCCCTTTTTCGCGGGTGGCGAGTACTTTGCGTCGTCCGCATCGTCGTCCTGGGGGGGTGTATTCGAGGTGAAGACGAAGCGACTGTCGACAAAGGCCGCGACGATTTGGTAGACTCGGTCTTTCCATCCAAAAAGCGCCTCGACGATCCTCATCGCACGGTCGTCCCACCAGTTGGGGGTGTAGGGGATCAGGGGGATCGGAGGGCGATTGCGTTTGGTTGCCTCAACGGCGTAGATCAAGGTAACCCACGCCTGTGCGAGGACCGATTCAGGGAACCCGTACCAGCGTGCCACCAACGAGCCGTCAGCCCCGTGCTCGTTTCGTCGCTGGTGTCTCGAACCATACGTCACTTACACCGGAAAATCCGATCGAGTCTTGCCCCCCCGATACGCGACGAAAATGCTCGTATTCTTGAGCACGTCGTTGCGACCCCTCGGGCGCATCCGAGGTGAGCCGATCCTCGAATTTCGTCAAGGTCTTGCCGGACGTGGCCTTGCCGCCGTCTTCTCGCAAGAGGTAGAGGAGGGCAAAGAGCAAGGTCCGCCACGCGTTCTTGTTGTCGCCTAGGAATCTCCACTGATCATCGGTGAGCTTGGCCAGGGTATGCCCTAGGGCCTCGCCGAGAATGGACTCGATCTCCCTGTGCGAGATCACAAGGAGGCGCACGAGCGGCTGCAGCGTGTGCAGGCTCGGCTTTCGGTCGGAGCCGGCAAACGGAGCGTCTACCATGGCGGCATGCTCCGTTCGTGGCACTGGGGTCGCCATCTTCGCGGGTGAAATTGATGATGGTGCGACGTGGTGCGAGGCGAAGGCGCTTGACGGGGACCGGCGCGCTCCTGGCTCATGAGCTCGATCTTCTGATCCCTCAAAATGACTCCGAACCATGGAAGGGCAACACGAGTAATGGTCGTTCGGACTCAGAGTAGTACGAGCAGATGCGTGAAAATATGAGCCTCATGTTACAACCATCAAAAACACTGCTTTTTTCATTGGTGCTGCTACAAATCAGGTCGACTTGGTGACCTCGGGTGACCGAGGGGTCTCCTTTTTCGGAGCATCGCAGCGCCGAGGGAGCTGCGATGCCGAGCGGCGGCGGCGCGGGCTAGCGTCATTGGCACGGATGAAGCAAGAACTTGACCTCGAGTCGCTTGGTAAGCGCCAAGCCTGGCCTCAGGACGAGTATAAAAGCGCCACCCCCCTCAGGCGCTTGACGGGGACCGGCGCGCTCCTGGCTCATCAGCTCGATCTTCTGACCCCTCAAAATGACTCCGAGCCATGGACGGGCAACACAAGTAATGGGTCGTTCGGACTCAGAGTAGTACGAGCAGATGCGTTAAAATACGAGTGTCATTTTGCAACCATCAAGAATACTGCTTTGCTCATTGTTGCTGCTGCAAATCAGGTCGACTTGGTGACCTCGGGTGACCGAGGGGTCTCCTTTTTCGGAGCATCGCAGCGCCGAGGGAGCTGCGATGCCGAGCGGCGGCGGCGCGGGCTAGCGTCATTGGCACGGATGAAGCAAGAACTTGACCTCGAGTCGCTTGATAAGCGCCAAGCCTGGCCTCGGGGCGAGTATAAAAGCGCCACCCCCCTCTCACCTCTCTCTCTCTCCTTCCTTCTTCTTCGTTGATGAGTACCTCTCACATGGCTCCTCCACCACTGGGCCGAAACCGACTAGCGCATCGACGCTGCACCGAGGCGGTAGGTGGTGGAAGTCGGCAGTAGTGTACCATCAGCCACCGTGAGTTCCCTCCCCCCCCCCCCACTCGTTGCAAGTATGTACCACCGTCGCTGACTTGGGCACTGCCCTCCTCATCTTGACTCGGATCGTCATCAGCCTCCGATCTCGCTCTTGATCGAAGAGGGGCCCACGGCAGTCCTGGTCGTCTTGCGAGGTAAAAAGTTTGGGAGAAGTTGTTGATTATCATTGTATCGGGTCAGTCCCGCTTGTGGCCGCCTCCGAGCATGCACCCCCACCGCCACCGCCGCTGTCATCATCGGCCGGACACGACCTCGTACGACAGACTTGGGCTGACCTTGCTCTGACCTTCACCTTTGCATGCCCGTTCATCTTCATCTACCTTCACATCACACCATCTTCACCTCTACATCGATTCTCGTCTTCACCTTCACCCTTCACCCTTCCCCATCACCATCACATTCGCTTCCACCTCGAATCACCTCCACCTTCATCCTTTGCCTTCACCTCTACGTCTGTTTCTCCCCATTGTACCTCCACCTTTGACTTAACCGCATTTCATGCTGCTCGTTTTTGACCTTGATCTTGATCGTCAACCTCGCCTTCACCGCACCGTCAACCTCTTGCTTACGTCATCCACCTCCACCTCCACCTTTGCCTCCACCTCGGGATTTGGCGTTACAGGGGGTTTCCTTGTCCGCCAATCGGCAGTGCAAGACGTCATGACCGGTATCAATGATGAATCAACAACTTTGTCCACAAAAAGTGAGTTTTATGCACACCAGGTATCACTGCCTACTAGTAGTTCCGTCTGCTCGAACGTCAAGTTGCGAGCTGCTGCTAACATGCATGGTCACCCGCTGCCAACAGCTGCTTCAACTGGCAATGCGGCGGGACAGGTCAGACTCGAGGACGGGGATGATGGAGAGGAAGTGGGGATGTGTGGGCGTTCGCTGTGTTTGCTCTTTTCGCTTTTTCTCACGTGCACGTATCAGGCCGCGTTGCACAGCGACTCCGACGATGGTCCTCTTCTTTGTTTTCTCATTGTTTGGGTAGAACAGAGTCCGAGGATTAACCGTACTGGAATGTCGACCCGCCCGGAGCGCTAAGCTCGCATCGTGTGAACATCGTGGGAATACCTTACCAGGGCGGCGGCAAGGTCCGCTCCCTCCGCGTTCGTCCTAGCCATGGCCACCGCCGACGAATCCTACGATGCGACAGGCACTACACCCAACACGTTGGACGAACTGCAATCGCTCGTCGCCTCGTCCCAGTTCGAACTCGCTCTTGCGCTCTCCCTCCGCCTCCAACTCGAACCGTCCTACACGTCCTACCTCGCCCAACGCGTGTACCTGAACCTCACACGCGATGGCGCAACCCCAAGCCTCGACGACCTCGAGCGGCTGTACCCTTTGATCGTCGACGATGAATGGCTCGCCATCGCCGCGTGCCATGTCCTACGTAGCAGCTCGTCCGTACCTACGATGCCGGCGTTACCCTCCACCAAGCTCGCGTTGTATGCGCTGGAAAAAGGTCTCGAGGCTTCGGACGTGTTGGCCTACCTCCGACCCGAACTGGGCGAACTGATCGAGGAGGCCGACTGGGAACGACTCGAGCAACTCGTGCACAAGGACCAGTCCGTCAAGAAGGCCGTCTTGGTCAGGAAAGCCCTGTTGGAGATGGGAGATCGTAAAAATACCTATCAACAGATTTGGGGGGCCGAGGAGCAGCAGGCCGCCGTCGCTCGAGAGGCCGGAGCCGAGGTCGGCGATGAGCACGATGACGAGTGGCGAGGGCTCGACATGGAGCAGGACGATGACGCCGCGGATTTCAAGAAGCCATTCAAGCACACCATCACTCCTACCATCACTCTCCCCCTGTTCCTCTCCCAAGCTCTGCTCGACACGGCGCTCTTTCTCGCGGCTTCGTCCCAACTCGACGCGCTCAAGGCCGTCGTTGCTCACCATGGTCCACAGCTGTGGCCGCATCGCTTTACCATCCTCGGCGCCATACCGGAGTGGCAGGAACCGTCCTCGTATGCCGAACTACTCCCTTCACTCGGCAGGGACCTCGTCGAGACCAAGTGGACGAGCAAACCGTGGAGGGAAGAGCAGGACTGGGTCGAACACTTTTCACTCCGAGAGGACGACGACGAAAGTGAAGGAGAGCAAGCCGCCTTTAAGCGCGAAGATCTGCCCCTTTCCGCAGATGGACTGGCAGAGTACTACATCAAACGCATCGAGCACGTCGCCTCGCTCGGATTGGTCTCGACCGCGCTCTCGCTCGTGCAACACTGCGCTGCTAGTCTCAACATCTCGCGCTTGGAAGAGCTCGGTGAAGAGTTGTCCTTGCTCAGTCGACTCGTCTACGATCGCCCTGATCGACCCAGACATGCTTCAACATCCCGTTCGACGCTCGATGACCTTGAAGAGACCTTTAACTTGACCCATTGGCGCTCCTTGGACCCTCCGGCGATCGTCGAAGCGTACCTCTCGACATCGACCCCTGCCAACATCGCGACCTCGATCCGTCGACTGGTCCTGCCCTACCTCTCCGTCCTCGAAGCACGTCTCGAGCGACTTGGACACGCCGACGCGACGCTCTCGTCTCGACTCCTCATCGACTACCTCTTGGGTCTGGCAGCATCGACACCCCCTCAACTAGCCTTGCTCGTCGCCGTCATTGAGGCGAGCAAGCCGACGCTCTCTTCCGTGACGCGACTGATCAAGTCGGACGAGGACCTCGCCCGACTTGCCCTGGCTAGCATTTATGGCTGTCGAGACTCGTCAGCCGAGGCGCTCGTTTGGTTCGGCAAGGTTTTCGAGTGCCTCCCCGCCTTCAACGACGCCTCCAACGACGATGAAGCGACTCCTACAAGCGACCCAAGAATAACGCTCTACTCGCTCGTCTCCTCCTCCTCCACCTCAGCCACGCCGACCCCTAAAACTCTCTACACGCACCTGCTCCCCTTTGCCGCCTCCCGTCTCTCCGCCTCCCTCGACCTCCTCGATCTCCACCTAGCCCAAGCCGAAGTATTTTCGCGCTACTCGTGCGCCGTCCCCCTCTCATGGTTCCTCACCTCCCACAATGATCTCAAAGCCCAAAAAGCCTGGGCGACTCGATTGGCTCGGACGGCGAGTACAGGTGGGGGAGGCAAGAAGGGTGAGGAAGGCGAATTTGAGAGTGAGGATGAATGGATCGCTTTGATGGAGGATATGGTTGGGTTCACGCAGGGGAGGGAGGAACAGGGGGATGGGTTGCGGAAGGCGTTTGGGTTGTTGAGTGAGGAGGATGTGCTGAGGATTTTCTTCGGAGGTTTGATCGCGGCGGGTAGTGAGTGGTTCGAGTGATGACATTCTACGTGATGTGTGCTGACTCCTCCTCCTCTCCATACTCGACCAGGGATCGCGCTGGCAAAAAGCTTGCTCCAGCCTAGCTCTCGAAGTGCACCCCTTGAACCCAAAGCGATCGAGGAGTTGGTCATTGCCGCCTCTCGCGAATTCTACGACAATGCACCTTCGGGTAACCTCAACAAGGGTGAAATGAAAATGGCTTTCGACTGGCGAGTCGCGCTTTTCATGCTTCATATTGTGTTGCTTCACCGACTAAAGGTTAAATCTCCTTCCCGCAGTTTATCGGCCGCCCCTCAAACCCCTCTGATCCGCCAAGAGCGCGACTTCATCGAAGCGACCTCGCGCCTCTGTTCCTACAAGATACAATCCCACCCTGGAATATCCGTCGCCCCCATCGAGATACGTCTATCCAAGGACCGGCTCGAATTCGTCTCCCGTCTCCTAGGCGCGAACGAAGATGCATATCGACATCCGGAAGTGATTTTGGATCTGGTCGCTAAATTGGGGTATCATCAGGATCGGTTGGCAATGGTGAAGACGATGGCGATGATTGCGGATTCGTCGCTGCAGGCGGGGGACTTTGAAAAGACCGTCGAGGTGTGCGATAGAATGGTAGCCAAGGTCGAGGAGATACGGAGAGAGTCAGCCTTGACTGCTTCGGTGGTTGAAGTGGATCTGACGAAGCAGAAGAGACCCGTCGGAGACGAAGCCGCCGAATACGCCTGGCGGGAATGTTTCCAACTAGGCAAACACGACCTCTTCCAAGACCTCGATCGGCGACTCGTCGCCTTGGGCCAAGCACTCCTCCTTTGTCCCGGTGACAAAATCGTCAACGTCCTCCCCGTATGGACCGCCTTGGAGCAACGTGTTTCAGAACGACCTGCGCAATTCTCGTCTCGTAAAGCAGGGGGAAGTCGATCCGGTCGTGCGGTCACTGAAGCGACCAAGATGGTGGAAGCGGGTGTTGGAGCCGCTTTATCGAGTGGTGTGAAAGCGAAGGAAACGCTCTCGAGGGCAGCGGCGTTCTTTTCGGGTCAGTCACAGGCTCAGGCGCCTCAAAAGGCATTGCATCAACAACATTCGTCGGGTTCGATGCATCCTCATCAGCAAGGGAGAGAGAAGACTGCTGATCGACGATCAAGTATCTACGGACTCGATCAAATCGCACCTGATTCAACCAACCCCAACCCCGCCACCTCTCGCGTACCCCCTTCGCCAAGACGGACTCCCCTTTCACCACCCAAAACCCGAGGTGGTACTGGCGGAGCGGCAGGTCAGCCTCAAGGAGGGTTCCGTGCGGGTCTTTCGGGTATGGCTGCTGCGGGTGTGGGGTGGCTTATTGGGGCGGATGAGGAGAGGGAGAGGGTGCATCAGCTGCAGGTCGAACGGGAACAGCAGGGACAGGGTGAGGAAGAGGAGGAGGAGGACTCTTGGTAGCCTGGTAGGGAGGGGAAGGTGGGGAGGAGAGTAGCACATTCTTTTTTGGGTCTTCTGCAATGTTTCACTCTGGTACATAGGTATTGAAAACACACGCTCTGATGCACAAATACCCTCGAGCTGAGCAGTGAGCAGTGAGCATACAAGTCGCGCCGATCACGATCACTCTTCCCGCCGGCGTCGTGTCAGAGTCCGCCGGTCCGGGGAGGCCCAGACAGACTGCTGGGAGTGGGTCACGTAAATACTGGGTCAGGAAGCCCAGAGCGCCTCGGCGCGCCCGTTGTGAAACCCATTCTAGTCTTCGTAGCTTAGACTTTGACCTTCTCTTGCATTAAATCTCATCTCATCTCATCTCCTCCCTTCCGTTGAGAATCGTGTGCAGTGCCGTCAGAACCTTCTGCTCCAATACTCGAAACGAAATCAGGGTCTTCAGAAGAGGCCTCAGTAGTGCTCGAATTCGTAATCCTCTGTCTTTGCTCTGTCACGTGCCAAAATGTTGGGGAGTTGGATCGGCCACCCCGGAGGGGCAGGACGGTCCAGACTCACGCCGCCGGTTCGATCTCCGAGGTTTGAGGCTTATCGTATGTTTATCAGCGATTTGTCAGCTACTGACTCTGGATTACGAACGCTTGTGCGGCGCGTGTGCCCCGAAAGGCACCCCTGCCTGCTCTCTTTTCTCCTTCATCCTCTACTCAAGCACCAACACGTTTCTACCAACCCTCCTCAATAGACTCATCTAACCCTTCCCGAACGAATATGTCCTCCGCTGAGCTCAAGAACGTCGCTGTGATCGGCCTGGGAGCAGCTGCCGTCGTCGCGGCGAAAGCACTCGCTGCTGGCTTACCCTCCGCTTATCGCGTTGTAGCCATTTCGGATGTCGACTATACCGTAGGTGATTCGCTATGCTCGCCCGATATACCCCCCTGACCCCATTCCCATGCTCCCTCCGGCAGTACTACCACATCGCCGGCCTTCGAGCGCTCGTTCAACCCGGCTTCGAGGACAAGATCATCGGTCCATTGGACAACGTCTTCCCTTCCGGATCTCGTCACATCGTCAAGGCTGGTTCCAAAGTCATCAGGCTTGAAGCTCATTCCCTGACGCTTGCGAATGGCGAGGTGATCCCTTTCGCTTATGTCGTGATCGCTACCGTACGTCGGCCCCCTGGAAATGGATTGACACCGTACTTTATGATTTATGAGAGGAGGACCACCACTCAACCCCTTCTCTCATCTTTGTAGGGTTCAACATACGCTTTCCCCAACCGCGCCCCCTCAGATTGGTCCGTCGAGCAACTCAAGTCCGGCTTGAAGCAACTCAGGGGCCAAGTCGATGCCGCCCCGGAGATCTTGGTCATCGGTGGGGGAGCGACCGGCGTCGAGTTCGCTGGTGAAGTCAAGGGCCAACATGGGGACAAGAAGAACGTTACGGTTAGTCTTGTGACAAGTTTAGTGTGAACGCGATCGGCGACAGCGACTGATATAGAAATATGATCCGCTGCACAGCTCGTCCACCCTTCCAAGACTCTGTTCTCGAATGGCTGCAAGGAGAAGCTCGGCAAGAAGTGAGCGCTTCTAGCTCAGACTTTGCCGCACTGGACTCACTTGATCTAACCTGCTCCGTTTGTGTAGCCTTACCAACTCGCTTACAGCGCTCAACGTTAAGGTCGTCGTCAACACCCGAATCGACGTAGGTGACCTCAAGACCGGCCCCAGCTCAGGTCGCACTTTCACTCTTGGAGACGGATCTGCCATCACTCGTGAGTCCCCGAGAGAAGACGGAAATATTTACAAGGACCAGCGCTAAGTCACTGGCACATTCATCTTTCTCTCCACAGCCGACTTTGTCTTCATTGGCTTCGGATCGACACCCAACAGCGAACTCGTCAAGGCGTTCGATGAACAGCTCGTGAACGAGAAGGGCTACGTCAAGGTCAAGCAGTCTCTGCAAGTTGCTGCTTCCACTCCCGAGCTCGACCACTTCTACGCCATCGGTGACGTGACGGACGTCAAAGAAGCCAAGCAAGCCGTGACGGCCAAGGCGCAAGCCCCTATCGCCGCCGCCAATATCCTCGCTTCCATCAAGGGCATCAAGTCCCTCAAACCTTACAAGCCTGCAGGGGACCTGATCGTCGTCACCGTTGGTCCTAAACGAGGTGCGGGTCAGATGTTTGGTTTCGTGATTGGGGACTTCTTCACATCCAAGATCAAGAGTGGGGGTTTGTTCTTGAGCATGTGGCAGAAGGATTATGGGATCAAGGCATGACCTTTTTCGTGGGGATATCTGATACCATATTACTCTAGAGCTTTGTAGTTGCAGTCTCTCCTCTTGCTTCGCTTGTTGTGAAGCTCTTTCTTGATAGTACCCCTTGCATAATGAAAAGTCGCCTCGTAGTGAGTCCGAAATTCCAGCACTTGGTCTGTTTTCGAGTAACTCCGGTCCGTAGATACGCTTTACGACATGTAACACGGCAAAGTAGCTGTGTTGAGACCATTACCTTCCCTATCGTCGGAGGGCCAGCTCGGGCCAATCGTGGATCTTGAGGGAGACCCTGCGCATTGTAGCCCGTCTCGGGTTCCCGCTCTCCCCGTTCATCTGACGGTGATCCATCGCCATGGCCGACCCAGCTGCACCCGCCAAAGCTCACCGAAAGCGATTCGTAGGTCGCTCCGGTATCCCCCCATCTGGAGTCGATGGCGCACCGGCACCGTCCTCATCAAGCGCCCGGCCAAGCTCGAGCTCATCGACGTCCTTCGCAGCGCCCGTCTCAGCTTCACCCATCGTCGACCCGCTCCTCGCCGCAGCCATCGGCCATCTCCTGCCCGGGAACTACAACTTTGAGATCCCCAAAACGATCGCGCAGATCAAACGCAACAATGCGACGCGCGTAGCATTGCAAATGCCCGAAGGTCTGCTCATGTTTGCCTGTGCGATCGTCGATATCATTGAGCGTTTCAGTGACGGGGTCGAATGTGTGATCATGGGGGATGTCACTTATGGCGCGTGTTGTATTGATGACTATACCGCGCGCGCCTTGGGATGTGATATGATGGTCCATTATGGTCATTCGTGCCTCGGTAAGCTGGCGTTCCTGCTCGGCCAACTTCAGCGGGAAGCTCATGCCCCCGTTGGTTGACCTCCCACAGTCCCCGTCGATACGACGACGATCAAGACACTCTACGTCTTTGTCGAGATCTCGGTCGACCGACCCCATCTTGCGGCTTCGATCCGCCACAACTTCCCCCAGTGCATTCCGACGCCGAGCTCCTCCTCGGCAATCTCTGCGATCACAGGTTCTTCGAAAGGCAAAGGGCCTGAATTGGAGATCGAAGTCGAAAGCACCCAATCGGAACGTTCGACTGTGACGCCTACCTTGGAAGATGAAGGAAAGAGGACCAAGCTTGCCGTCGTGGGAACGATCCAATTCGTCGCGGCTGTCCAGGGGCTCAAAGCCGATCTGGAGAAGGATCTCCCTGAGGAGCAACAACCCGTCGAACGGCTCGCTATCGAGGCACCACGAACGAGTGGAACCGTTTCTTCAACACCAGACGCATCGATTGCCAATAGACAACGAGCCAAATTCGACGTCGTTGTGCCTCAAGTCAAACCCCTCAGTCCGGGAGAAATCTTGGGCTGCACTGCTCCGAGGCTGTCCAAGGATGTCGAGGCGCTGATGTGAGTACAGAGTCGTCACCGACACGGATTCAAGGTGTCTAATCGTTCTCGTCCTACTCCCCACCACAGTTACATCGGCGATGGTCGATTCCACCTCGAATCCATCATGATCGCGAACCCCCTGGTCCCCGCCTTCCGTTATGACCCCTACACCAAACGATTGACGCGCGAGTTGTACGACCACGACGAAATGAAGCGCGTGCGCGCAGACGCGATCCACCAGGCGAGGGAGAGTCTCAAGTCGAGTTCGGTCAAGTCCTCGAACAACGACGATTCGGGTGTTTGGGCCGTCGTTCTGGGGACTTTGGGCCGACAGGGCAATTTGAGGGTCTTGAGATCCGTGACTAAACAGCTAGCACCATCTGCAAAGCCTCAATCCGAGTCCGACCTCAAGACCTCCAGACCAGCCACCTCGACGTCTTTCATCCCCATGCTTGTATCGGAACTTTCACCCGCAAAGCTGTCCTTGTTCCATGGGATCTCGACCTTCGTTCAAACCTCGTGTCCACGTCTTTCAATCGACTGGGGCTACGCATTCCCTCGACCCCTCCTCTCACCTTACGAAGCGTCCCTCGCTCTGAACGTTACAGGCGCCAAAGGATGGAGTGGGATCGGGTTACCCGCCGTCGAAGAAGGACGAGCGATAGCGTCAGAAGCGCAACATGTCGATAATTACCCAATGGACTTTTATGCCAATCAAAGTATGGGTGAATGGACGCCTAGGCATGGGATGGGGATCAAACGAGCGGGTGGGGAGAAAGGGCGACCCGTGCCCAGGAGTAAAAGACCTGTGGTCGTTCCCTTGTGTACTTGAGTTTGGTAGGGGTTCACAATAGTGCTTTTGACAATGTAAATGAAGCCATGCGTGTACTTCCAAGTTCATATCTTCACATCCAATCCAATCTTCTTCAAATCCGCTGTCCACCTCAACACCTCCCCTCTCACTTCCTCCCTCACATCACCCAATAATGCCCCTAAGATGATCGCCAACACTTCCTCCATGCCCTCGCATAGAAGCTCCCATCTCCATTCCGGCCATGTGTTGACTGCATCTGGATCGGCTCTTAGGGAGGTATGACCACCGGGGAGGAAGCGCGCCAAGGCTTGATGAAAGGTTTGCAGTTTCTGAAGAGGTGTTGAGGTGATCTTGGGGCGGTTCGGTTTGGTCGATTGGATATTGGTTGCCGCTTTGGGTATAGGGGTTGCTGATGTGGTGCGAGGTCCAAGTGGCGTTTTATTAGATCCTGAAGGGGCCGGTTTCACCGATCGGCCTGTCGACGCTTTCGTAGAAGTCGTTTCCGCTGCCCATCGTGACGAGTCGAGGTTCCGCGTGCCATTCGACTGATTCCGATTCGATATCGGCGGTTGTACAAGTGGAGGCTGCACCTGTTCAACGACAATTGGTACCTTCTCTTTCTCCTTCCCCATTTCCATCTCAATCCCTTTCAAACACACCCCTTTCAAGTCCCCCTCCTCCCACCACCTCTTAAGCACCTCCACGCACTCCGCTCCATCCCAATACCTCCAATCGCCCAACTCCTCCAATATGACAGGTTCCTCCTTGGGTCTCTTGATCATCCAGTGATCATAGACGTGCCAATAGATTTCAAAAGCCAAGAGGTGGGCGAGGATGTCGCAGGCGTTGTAGAAGACGTCGGAAGCGGTGCGTACGGGGCGTGGAGGAGGTGGGGAGGAGGGGCGTTCTCTTGGGGGTGGGGGGAAGGCCGATTCGAGTTCCATCGAGTCTTGCGGCGGCATTGGTGGCATCGACAGAGGAATAGGATCGATCTTGCGTGCCGATGCTGGACTCAGAGGTGTGGTCAATTTCGAGCTTCGTTTCTTGTATGGCGACGAAGGTGGAGGGGATGCCGCTCGAACGACGGGCTCGGGTGCACATTCAGCCAACTGCGGCTCGAACAAGGCCAACAGTGCACGAGCGGTCGTCGCTTTCGTCCGATCGATCGAAAAGGCGGCCACGTTGGACGAGTGCGCCTTGACGAGTAGGATCTTGTCCTCCGTCAAGAGCACGGCCCGGTTCTTGTGATATTCGGCCGCGTCGAGCACCAGGTCATCGTTCGAGCCGACGTCTTGTCTCTGGTGAGGCATCTTGGGATCGCGTAGAGTTTCCCGAGGTGTTTGGATCCGTATGGTAGGTCTAATTTGGTTTACTTGAGCCTCGATTCTTTCGAGAATGAAGGTCGTCGCTGTTCGTGCGAGGTTGTCGAGGTCGCGACCGTCCGAGGTGCTCCGTTGTTGGGTCTTGAGCCCGTCGAGTTCCCGTAGCACGATCGAAGGGATCAACAACACCGGTGTTGAAGTTGATGAGGGTTGTACGGCCACGACCATTTCGACAAGCTGGCGTAGCAAGGTCAGATGTCGAATAAGGACATTTGTGTCTGGGCAGGTTGACATGCATGTGGGGGTCTGAGAGCGTCAGCGGAGTTATTCCTCCCTCAGCCAGTTCGAGCCTTGTATCACTACTGACCCAGCACAACGACCTTCCCATCCTCACTCCCTCCCAGCGACATCGACCCCACCACCTGCTGTTGCTGCCCTACGGGAGTGATGAGCTGCACGTCATCCATCTCGCCAAGCCGCTTCCTCACGTCCTCCAGAGCGGATCTAACGACCCTCTCTTCCTCCGTATCATCATCGATATCCATCATCTGGATCTCGTGGTCGTGCGATCCCAATGACATGGTGATGATCACGGGCGGCTCGTTCGGGTTCGACGCCGAGTCCGGCGGGGGAACATACGTCGCGGCATAGGGGGCCATCACCCCGTCGCAAGTGCGGGCACGAGTGCAAGCAGAAGCGATAGATCTTCCTCCCTCAAATACGCTCTGGCTGGCAACCCTTCGGATCGAAGGGGGCAGGGCTCGCTCTCGGTTTGAAGGGGCTGAGCTGCGAAGCGCTCGAGAGGAGAGGAGGCAGAGAGACAGGGGGATCGAGGGTCCGAGCTCAGCGACCAAAATCTTTTTCGGCCATCCGTCTCGTGATGAGCACTATTCATCACATTCCTGTGTTTAGGTAAGCTCGTTCAACGCCCGAATGATTCCTATCCGTTTTACTCAAAGTATAGCTTCACGTTGTTGCTCCTCGAAAAGCTCAAAAGCGTGAACCAACTCGTGGAGTTGCTCACCCGGAAACTGACCAAAATTGGAAACTTGATTCGATTAGGAAATTGCATATGTACACTTTTGTAAGACGAAACGGACAAATACACCGCCACATTCATCGTATATCTTCCAGTCGCAATAAGCTCGCCGACATCCCACTCATACAGCCTTTGACCGCTTCCCGACGACGAAGACGGACGCTCTCTAAACTCTAGCACGACGCCTTCCTCCTCCACCATGGGTACCGCAGGAGAAGCATCGACCCAGGCAGCTGAACAGGCCTGCAAAGGCACCCGCGATGGCGTTGACGATCGAGGAGAGGACGGAAGCGATCAGGCCAAAGAAGCCGGAGATCCCTCGACCGATGGCGGAGAAGATGTTCTGATTGTAGGAAGAGAGGTCGGGAGGGTACACAAAGAAAACGGTCAGTGACTGTACTTGTGAGGGGTATTCATCGATATAGGGCATGCTGAGCGGTGACAGTACCCTCCAAGTATGGGCAGCACGGAGCTCGGTTCTCGGTTAGGGGAGAGGCTAGACGTACAGCGATGGCGGAGCAGACGACACCCATGTTTGATTTCGTACGTTGGTCAAAGAGGTGTTGAGGAATTGGAGACTGTGGATAATCGAGTTTAAAATGGGGTGAGTCGTCGAGTGGCGAAGGACATGAGGACCGTTCCCATGAAGCGGGGCCTAGCGAGGTCACGAGATCACGGGACGGGGGGCGCTCCGAGCGAAACCTCGTCCCCGTCCGAGCCGGTGAAGCGAAACAGACAACTTACGGCACGGGAGATGGAGGCCTCAAGAATCAGTATGGTTTGCTGGAGGTTGTGATGTGATGTGGACGAAGGAAAGAAGAAGCTCCAGAGGGAAAGTTGAAACGTCAAGGTTCTACTCGAGTTGTGCATCTGTGGGACGGAGGTCAGCCGCGGCCACGAGAGGTTCAAGGAGCTCCCGAAGAATTCGACTTCGTCATTTCTGCTTCGCGAACGGGAGCCGTCGACTCGCGAGCGAACTCGCCGCGCGCTTCGAAAAGCGCCCCCATACGTCATCATCATATTCCTAAGCATGCCTGCCTGGGCAGACCAAACACCGGTGGCTTCTTTTCCGAATTCCGAGGAGGAACCAGCGAACGAGCGATGTCATCCCTGCTTGGCGATCTTCTCGCTGGCGGCACGAGGCGCGCCGGGCCACCGCCACCGCCACCCGACTCCACAAATGACGTAGCAGGTTCGAGAACTGTTCCGGCCGTCGCGAGATGGATAGGTCCGAGCTTTGAGCTACATGGACGACTCGTGATCTGAAAAACTGGTGCAGTCCACATTGGAGCTGGGAAAAATGAACGACCTCGGCCTCAGTGTGGATCGCTGCAGCCCACCGTTCGTGCGAAAAGGTTGCCCAAATCTGCAGCGTGAATGCGCGGTCGGGCTTCCCTTTCTCGGGCACGGCTCCGTCACCGAAGTGCTGGGCCGCGCGGAAAGGGATTTTGCTCGTTCACACCAGAAGACGAGCGTTAACACGCTAACCGCATACGCTATCGACGTTGCCCCTGTCGTCGCAGTGAACGGGTCTCTGCGTACTTGTCACCATGTCGTCCTCATCCAAGGCGTACGAGATCGTCGTCTGGGGCGCAACCGGGTTCACCGGCCAGCTCGTGGCTCAGTACCTCTCTACCTCCCCGACCGCGGAGGGCCTTAAATGGGCCGTGGCAGGTCGCTCCAAGGCCAAGCTCGAGCAACGCATGCAAGAGGTGGGCGTCGATGTACCTGTCATCATCGCTGATGCTGGGGATGCCGGGAGTCTCGATGAGCTCTGCAAGCAGACTCTCTGCATCATTTCGCTGGTGAGTGCGAGACTGTGATCTGGTCGTGCTCGATGACGATGCACGCCAGCGATGCACCCGACGTGCACTCCGGCTTCTGACACACAATCCCAATCCTTCACAAACGACAGGTCGGGCCTTACTCCCGATACGGTGAACCTCTTGTCAAGGCATGCGCCGAGAATGGCGTCCACTACGTCGACCTGACGGGAGAAGCTCCTTTCGTTGCACGAATGGTCAAAAATCACGGTCGAGCAGCCGTCTCGACCAAAGCCATCATCATCCATGCGTGCGGTTACGACTCGGTCCCTTCGGATCTATGCGCCTACTTGGCTGCACAACGACTCAAGGCCGCGGGTGCCGAGGTTGGTCCCGTTCGAGGGATCGCCAGTTTCAAAGGTGGCATGTCGGGGGGTACGTTTGCGTCCATGTTGGACATCATCAAGGCCCCAAAGGAGGACAAGAAGATTGCGATGAACCCGTATGGTCTATCGCCCATTCGGGGTCAACACAAGCCTGGAGCCGTCATCGCAAAGAGTACTACTCTCAACGGCCGTCGCCACTGGGGCGCTTTCTGGATCATGGTGAGTCCAATCCAGTTGCTATCGACTTGTGTGTGTTGTTGAGATAGCAATTGTCATTTTCGACGCCACAGGGTCCCTTCAACTCTGCCATCGTTCGTCGTTCATGGGGAATTCTCCAAGGCGCCTCGGACTCATCCTCTCGCGTGTTCTCGTACGGGTCCAACTTCTCCTACGACGAATGGATGGGCGTAGCCAACCCCCTCTTGGGTCTCCTCGTCTCGCTCACTCTCTTTGTTGTCTTCGGGATCCTCATCTTCGTCCCTCCGATCCGCTGGTTGGCCGAAAAATACGGTCCTCAGTCCGGCGATGGTCCGAGTGAGAAGACGCAAAAAACAGGTTGGTTCAAGTTGTTGACGATCGCCAAGTCGACAGACGGGAAGCAAGAGGTGGCAGTGACGATGAAGGGTAAAGGCGATCCGGGGTATGCGGCGACGTCAAAGATGATTTCGGGTGAGACTCGGAGGCTCTCTCGGGCATTGCTTTTAGTTCGGATCAGGAGCCGGCTCTGAGGGCGAGATGGTTTAATCTCTCGCAGAATGCGCGCTGGCGATCGTCAAGGACTATGAACGATTACCTCCTATGGCACGACATGGGGGGATCCTGACCCCTGCCACTGCTCTCGGTCCCGTCTTGGTTGAAAGGCTCGAAAAGACAGGCTACTTTTCGTTCACCACTTCTTCCGAGGGCAAGAGGATCGAGTAAAGGATATGCTGAGGGTCTGACATTGAATGTAATGATAAACGGGGTATCCATAACAACATGCGTTCGGCCGGGTGAAGGGAAACCTGTGTCAGGGTCAGGATGAGTAGAGGTCAGCTATCGAGCACTCGGGACTCCCCCCGCCAAATCGCCTAAACCCCCAAACAACAAGGAAGCAAAATCCCACGATCCGATCCAGAAGGTTCAGGGTTGCATGTGTTAAGGATGCGGTTTTGTATCGTCGACAGAGTATGGATTAAGACAGGGATAACTAATAAAAGCTCCGGTAGAAGGGAAAAGGAAGCTCGAAAGCAACCGCTTTCTCCTGCTACGGAACCTTGTTGCTCATCATACTTGGATCGGAAGAGTGGGACATTGCTTTTTTGTTGTTTGGGGTATGGGCTCCGGGGGTTGGGGCTGAAGTGTGTGGACGGGGTCGAGGGGAGGGAGGAAAAACGAAGCGTGCGCCTGAGGGGTGCGTGGGTGCCACTGGGTGTGCATGATGGTGAGAGTGACTTACGGCTTGATAAATACGATCGTGATGATAGTGGAAGTTATTGTAGATTCATGGTTGTCGTCAACGTCGTCCGTGAGGTCAGACGTGTGGGCGGGAAGAGGACAAAAGACGAGTCGCGAGCCCAGCGTAAAGTCGATCAGCCATTCCACGCTTTTCCACTCTTTTCCACGCTTGCCTCTGCAGGGACTTGGCTTGACTTCGCAGCCGAGCGCCTCGACCGGCTCAGGTTTGCACTCGTCCCGACCGGCTTCAGTCAAGCTCATCTTCCGGTGTCGGTCGAGCCACTACCTCATCAGTCGAGCCGCACTTCGGCGCGTGTATGCCCCCCACTTTGCACCGCTTCCTCGTCCGCAACATGTCATCTTCCTCCATCTCCCAGGGTACCACCCGACCGAGCACGGGCACGGGCATGGGCACGGGCACGAGCACCAGCAGCCGGTTCAACCGCGAAGTCGCGCCCCCTATCCATCGAGGCATGACCGAGTTGGACCGCTCGCGATTCTCGACCCGGTTACGCTTCGTTGCGGCCAAGATCCCGGCGAATGAGACGGGCAGGTTCAGGGATGGCGTCGCAAAGTCGTATGTGATCCGATCAACTCGGCGGCTCTCACTCTCGGGAAAGGCACGGACTGATCCAGTCAGCTCCCGGTCCCTCACTTGTGCGGCTATCAACAGCTCCCTCATTAGGATTCCAAGACTTCCAGCAGTGGTCAATGATCCCGACACGCAGACGCATCGACGGGTCATCCTCCAACTTCCGAGAGAAGGTAAGGCTCGAGAAGGTTTCTGTGTACGAGACTCTTCCTACGCGAGATGATGTTTACCCTGTCAGCCGTCACTCAAAGTCGTAGGAATGAGATCGTACGATGGCACTCACAAACTTTGACTTCTCTACCGCACGCTTGGCTTCCATAGAAATCACAAAGGACTCCCCACTTCAACGAGCGCTCGATGAACTCGAGGGCTCGTGGGTCGACCACGACATCACGTTAGACTACGAGTATTGGTCCGCAGGTGAGCGAGGTGGTCAATTATGAGAAGCGACGTCACGAAACTCATGTTTCGAGATGAGTTCATTGTGCTACAGACCAAATCCTACAGTCGATCCTGCCCGAAGATTTGCTCGATGAATCGCCGACGTCGTTCACCCAAGTCGGTCATATTGGTGGGATGGGTCCCTCAACTTCAGCTATTGAGTATGCTATACCTTATTGAAGCTCATACTTTCTCTCAGCCCACCTCAATCTCCGAGACGAGTACCTGCCGCATCGCCATTTAATCGGTCAGATCATCCTCGATGCAAGTTCCCATCACGCCCGACAAACGACGAGTCGAATTCGACCACCGCGTATGCTGACGCTGCTCACTCCTACAGAAAAATAAGGCGGTGCGTACGGTTGTCAATAAGCTCGACACGATCGACAACGAGTTCCGCAACTTTGCCATGGAGGTCCTCGCCGGTCCCGCCGAATTCGTCGTCACGACCTCGGAAAGCGGCTGCACCTTCACATTCGACTTTTCACAAGTCTACTGGAACTCGAGGTTGCAGATGGAGCATCTGAGATTAGTGGAGAGCTTTGATCCCAAGGATGTCCTTGTTGATGCGTTCGCTGGGGTCGGACCGTTCGCGATCCCGGCGGGCAAGAAGGGGTGCGGTGTTTCGGCGAGCGACCTGAACCCTGCTAGTGCTAGTGCGTTGAAGGAGAATGCAACGGCCAATAAAGTGAGCCCTGCGAGATTTTGTCTTAAAGCCGTGAGCTGACTCGCAGGTTGGCGTGCCCCGTACCCAGGTCGACCATATTGTCCGAACGGGTAACGCCGACGGGAGGGATTGGATCCGCCAATCCGTTCTCAACATTTGGAATACACCCTTCCCAGCGTATACACCACCCTTATCCGCCAAAGCCCGAGGCAAACTAGCTCGTTGTGCCAACGACCCCAAGGCTTCTCGATCTACCACCCCTTCTCCCCAAAAGCCAACCTCAGTAGCCCCTGTCGACCTTGGTCCACCTCGACGATTAGTCGATCATTTCGTGATGAACCTTCCTGAGTTGGCGATCACAATGCTGGACGCTTACAGAGGTTTGTATCACGAACTGTACAAGATGCCTGGGGCGAGGCAGGCGATTGAAGAGAGGGGTGAGGAGGGGTTGCCGATGGTGCATTGCTATTGCTTCACCAAGGATATGGACGACCAAGAAGGAGACATCTTGGCAGTGAGTATACCTTAATCGGTCATGCTATGTCGTGCTTTGTTGAAAACTCGATTTGACATTCTCTTCCTTTGGACATCTGACCAGCGAGCGTCCCAAGCGCTCGGGATGCCGGTGACGAAGGAAGCGAGAGACTACAAGATGAGGTTCGTGAGGGACGTTGCACCCAAGAAGGAGATGTATTGTTTGGAGTTTAGGTTATCCAAGGAGATGGTGGAATGAAACACGTGGGGCTGTCGCGAACTCCGCGTTTCTGGGTGTTGGCATGTTGATCCAAGCGGAGCCAGCAGTTGGTGGCACGCCCATACCTGCCCATACACGGAAGTTCGGCAGGAGCCCTTTATGCCAGTTTTCGCCCGCGCCAATTCGCGTTCAGGATGAGTGCTGGCAGCTTTGGAGAGGTCTCCCAGTCCTGCACTGGTGTGCCTGGGCTTGGCGTGGTATTCGACTCATGGACCCAAGCAAGGGTTCTCATAGGATCAAGGATCAGATCACCGGAGGATCGGATCCGATCCGATCTTTTTTTTCCCAATCCGCGTTGATCTATCCTTTCTTGATCCTATCCAGAAGGATCAAATTGATCTGAGACATTTAATTGCCTTATATGGCAACAGATGACTACACCTCACTAGTTGTCGCTATCGGTGTTGAGCGCATCATTCTCACTACTACCACCACTATTGTGCCCATCATAACTATCTTCCTCATCCTTGTCGGAATCATTAGCATCATCATCATCCGAAATGATCACCTCACTGATTCGCCTTTTTCTATGAGCTCCGATCGCGCGCGTTGCCCTCGCCGGTGTAGGTAGGTTTCGCATGACATCTACAAAATGCGAACATGATTTTACAGTCAGTTTAGATTTGTGTAACAAAGGTCATGAGATGGCGTGAGGAAGACCCAGACGCGCCACAACGTGACGCGTCACGCGTGACGACGAGTCAAGATAGCTCACTAGACAGCGCCCGGCAGCCGGCAGCCTCCCGCGTTGCTCACGCGTTCTCCAGACTAAGTCAGCCTGCCTATTACATCGCCTCCCCCCCCTTTTTTTTTTTTTTTTTTTTTTTTTTTTTTTCTTTCTCCGAGGCATGATCTATCCTATCTTGATCCTGCCCAGCTAGGATCAGGATCGATCTGATCCTATGAGAACCCTTGGACCCAAGGCACCATGGATCAAAGCGACCATTGATCTCCAACATCTACCCCATCATGTTTCGATGTTCTGAACCCATTTGATGGGGGGTACCCGCCCTACCCTATGCTTCAAGCAAGTACGCCGGCGCCTCACTCCTGACTCATGCCGGTCCCACCCCCACTCGATGCGAAACCGGCCGAGATCGCGGATCGAGCCGTCTTCGCTGGGAGACGAGTACGTTCTATGTCGCCCTTGCATACGTGTGATGCTATTGCACACCTATGTCCGTGACCAGTGTAAGTAGTTCTAGTTAGCTGTAAGGTATGCGCCTCTGATGTGCATAAAATACAATCTGTCGTTCTTGACCGCTAGGCTAAAAGCAAGTCGTAACTAGAACTCGACAGTTCTAGCTACTCAAAGGCTACTTATGGGGCTGTTCTGTAAGGCGTCCCCTTACAACCAGCTTCGTTGCGAAACCCCCACCGCCGAGTACACGTCCAAACGAGGTCGAACAGTCATGCATGCCATACTTTTTATATTGAACATCTCGTCATTCTTGACCTTATTTGAAATATTGGGTGGTTCATCTGGGAAGTTTTTTGAGGCTTGCAGTGGCGCTGACCAATCCGCTGTCTGATACGCGCGCGCAAGCCTGGCTGGGGTTTTTGGGGGCTTTTTTTTTGTCCAGTTTAGGTCATGAATCCCAGCTAATCTTTTTTCAAAGACAGTATCTAACAGACTTCAGATCCGCTGGACCACCATATATCTACCATGTATCAAATATCGATTCTCATATTGCAGCTTTGCTGGAACTAGGACTGATGCCCACGCCCCCACCCCCCATGGTGGCGGATGCACCTGGCGCGCGTGTCGTCTTTTTTCGTCCATGATTTTGGCGTAGATTTTTGATGGGCGACGGGCACGGGATCTACCCCACTTGGTGCCACCATCTCAGCCCCAGTCCGCCCCTCACCGGCCTGACCCGCTGGCGCACTCCACCGCGACTGTCGCGCCTCTCTTTCAGCCGAGCTAGGGAAGCGTCCTTGTCGACGAACTTGCTCCTGCCCTGCGGGGTGAAGCAAGACAACGAAAAGGAACCCATTCACGGCCTCGTACACCACCCTCTCCATCGAGCGCCATGTCACATTCGAGCGCCGATCCCCCTGCACCGGCTGGCTCAGCTGTGGTGATGATCCCCCGCTTACCTCCACCCCAGTTCGAGCCTCGCGCGGAGGGGCAGCCTCGACTGTCCTTGTTCACGGGCACCACGGGTGAGTTCGAAGCGCTCAATCGGGCCTTCAAGCGACCACGGCATGTCCAGTCGGAACCCGCACCCTCGCCATCGCTCGAGACGGCTGGAGTCGATTCGAATCGAGGATGCGCGGCGACGGTAGATCAGCAGCAAACATCGGCAACGGCGCCGAGTGAAAGCGCGGGTGCGAAGCGACCCCGGCTCAGCTTATCGACCCCGTCACAGACCTCGTGTACACCCATCGTTCGACAACTTACACCCGGGGGCCAGGACCAAAGTGCCCAACCCCTCCGATTCCAGGGCGCTGCCTTGGTTAACGAGGTCCTGACTCGGATCGTGCTTTTCCGACCGGGAAACACAGAGCGCCGAGCGAGGTGGGGCGGCGACCCGAGGTTCTGGGACGAGTATAGCGCGATCGAGTGTGCACTCGTCACGTTCACTGACGACAAAGCCGCACACGCTGTATTTTCTCCCACCCTCTTGGCCGAGTTCAAGAAGACTCTCATGGGCCAAATGACGCTCGCGTGCGTCAATTTTTCTCTGATCTCAAATTGGCGGGATCTTGTTTCGCCGGCTCTCCAGTGGTTGAGCTGATACGTGAGCTTTTCTGCCTCTGTGCACCCATAGACAAGCAATGCCCTTTTCCTGGCAGCAATTTGAAACCGCGATGAAGCGCGTGCAATCCTTGATCAATCACCTCCGAGCGCTTTACTGCTCGACATGCCTGTGTCAAGCTCTGCCCCTGGTCGTCGAGTCGCAATGGATCGACATCGTCCGGGCACCGTCGAACCCCCATTCGAAAAATCCGCAGAATTCTCCTCCTCCGACCCATGATTCGCCTCCGCTTCCATCCACGGCCCATTCTACAACGTCTCGCGCGAGACCAGAGTCGTCGCCGGGGAACCAAGACTGTTCGCGATTTAGACTTTCGCCTCCCACATCGAGCTTGCTTGATACCGAACAGCCTTCCACCTCAGCAGTCAGCTCTCCGACACATTCTTTGGGCCATAATTTGCCTGCGATTGCGCCATCGAGCGTCATACTTCCTCCACGACATCGATCTCGGCTTGGAATTCCAGGATCCGCCGCTTCCCAGGGACCATCGCCTCCACCGACCAGCACCACTTCACAAAGCTCAAAGCAAGGCTTGAACTCGAATCCTTCGCTAGGTGTCTCGTCTGGGATCGTGTACGGGACTAGTGCAAGCTGGGACGCGTCGCCGTTCCTCTCGAACAGCGCCAGGGAACATCCCACCAAGGGATCACCACTCAATCGTTCCCCGCCCCGATTCCAGTCCCAATTTGGACCGTCGCCCACGCCCCTTCCTCCTCGCATCTCTCATATACAAGAATCTTCACATTGGAGTCAACCTCGACAGATACCCCAATCTCGGCCCGGCCCCGTACATCCGCATCCCCAAGGGCTATTAACGACGCACCGATCCCCTCCTCTCGGTGGCTCGGCCGGCCCATTCCCCCCTCAACAACCTCAGATGCCGATCGAGGCCGAGTTGGAAAGAATCTACCAGATGGGAATATCGGCGGGTCGACGTTACGAGCATGAAAAAGTACATGGCAAGGAACGAGCTAGAGCGGAAGCGGAGACACCCTCTCAAGCCTCGGCTCCGCCCCGACTATCCCAGGACTTTGCCCAAGCGCTGGCGCAACCGCAAGCGTCAATGCAGGCGACGGAAAAGACGCAAAGCCTGGCAAAGGTCCAGATGCAAGCTTCGATTCGAGCACCCGTCCCTCAAGTAGCTCCTCCGCCGAACGGTTCCGGCCACGGGCAAATGCAGTCGCCCGCGCCGATTTATGTAGCCTATCGAGGGAGGCTACCGCAGACACCCGGACCCAACATGCCGCAGATGGTTAATTCGAGGCCGATGCATTATAGCGCAGATTTTTCGCCGACTCTACCACATGATCAGCTTGTCGGTGTCCCCGATCGAGTTCCTTCACCGACCGAACAGTTCCGCGCATCCCTGCATCGACCTCCCGCTTTCATCGAGGGCACCGAAGGCCTGCCGGAACATTTTGGCCCCGTCTATGTGCTCCTCAACTTGGCCACCACGCCCGACGTTGCGAAAGATGTCCTCGGCTTCCTATTGGACACTCTTCCCATTTCGACTGCTTTGGACGTCATTGTCACGCGGCTGCGCGAAAGTGCACGTCGGTTCATCACGCGACCTCCGAAAGATCATCATCAGCTCCTCATGCGCGTGGTGCCGTTTTACAATGCGTTCGCCAAGCACACAGCCGAACAGCTCAAGTTGGGCCGGATGAGCCTCCAAGCCTTCAACGAAGGTACTCTGCGCGTGGATCGGACCGAGCAGGCCAAGATCATGGGCGGCTTTGAGCAGGCTAAGTACGCCGACAGGGTGTGTGAGATTTTGGCGAGAGCGATCGATACGTGGCATGCGCATGTCACCAAGATTCTCGGCCCGACGCCCGTTCCCGCGCCTCCTCGTTCCCGTTCGCAGAGTGGTGAAGGGCAAGGAGTCCAGCTTCTTCAGAACGGTCAAGCAGGTGTTATGCCGTCAATTAGTCATCCGACGCGTCTGTCATCATCACTCGGAACGTTGAGCGTACGCCCCGCCGGGAATGATACTGGGGCACCGTTAGATCGTGCGATCAAACCCACCCACCGAGCGTCGCGCAGCGAGTCAAACGTGGCTGTTCCGCAAAACCCTCCTCCGTCAAACAATGCAGGAGCTGCGCCAAGGAGAGTGTCTGGTCCCTCACCCGTTCCTGCAGAGACGAACTTTGCCGTGGCACCTCAGTCGAGGCCGTCGTCCCGTCTGAGCCCTCCACCTCAGCCTGTGCAACCACCACCGACGGCGCGAGACAGGCTTCGAGCCAAACGCGACAAACTCGTCCCTGCACTCGAAAAGGTGATGCAAGCTGTAGAGTCGTTCCAAACGCAGTCGTCAGCGCACGAAGACTATGCGGCACTCGTTCAACGCTTCGAGAAGGCCAAGATCGAGCGCGAACGACAAAAAAGCGCCGCCTCCGCCGCTTCTGCCTCCCCTACTTCTTAAGATTCCCCCTTGACCATCCCCTTCCGCTCTGTCTCTCTCTTTTCATTTTGCTGCTTGGCTCGAACCGTAGTGATCCTTTGTTGTTAGATTATGCATGCCGTGCCTTTGTTTCACGTCTTCGCGAACCGTACGTAGGCCCGGATCGATCGGGCCCGGCACGACGACGCGCGTCAGGCGCTCAGATCCCCGGCGCGTCGACATGCCTCCTGTCTGACTTACCCCTGAGTATACTAGCGGTCAGTTTACTGTTCTGTTTGTTTGGGCCGGCTGGAGCGCTTCCCCCTTTTGCATCAACCCACCTCGCCGACACGACCTGTTCACGACATCACACGACCATCACGACCCAACCCATTCGCCTACGAGAATCTCGACAACGCCTCTTCTGCGCCGCGCGCTCCTTGCCCAACCCTTCTCCTATCTGGTTCAACGTCTCTCGCCGTCGGGTTCACTCAACATCCCCCCTCACCGACCCTCGATCGACGTGTTGTTTGACGATCGGACGCGAAGTTTGGCATGGCTGCGTTCGAATCCAAGGTGATCATGGGCTCTGATACCCGGTACAACGATGCCAATACTATCCTCTTTGTCACACTCGGTTGTACGATCGCTTCGTAAGTCGAGTTGAAAACGGTTGAGCGGTACAAGCCGCACTCTGGCGACTGATACTCCTGTTGTGTACTCGCTCTCCACCCGCCCCAACTGTTCAGTCTCTTGTGCTCCATCTATAGCACTCTACGTACCCTCCTCCCCTTATTGGGTCCTCACCCGCTTGAACGACGCACGACGGGCTCCTCGGTCGGCCCCTACGACGCACCTCCTTCCGTCCAAGAGGAAAAGCGCGCAAGTATACTGCACGTTTCTGACCTTCAAGTCATGGTTTATTGACGTAACAAAAGGACCCTTCTTACACCAGCCGAGGTTGAAGTCGGCGCAGCGGTTCACAACCTATCTTGCCGGGTTGGACATCATCGCTGTCTCAGTCTTGGTGTGGGAGGTGCGTCCTGTTCCCTTCTTAGCAGTCGGTAACACTTGAATCTAACCGATTTCACATTGTCACAGACCGCTGTGGCCTCGTCTGCGGGCTCTGCGATCGGATCGAGTCGAGCCGGGGCGGCCCGGTTGACGCTTGCTTGCGCGGCTCGGCCTACTTTGCTCATGGTGGTCGCTGTTCTCTCTTACGCGAATGTCGTCTTGGGTTGGCTTCTTTCTCTCGAGTTCAGTAATTTTGACGAAGAGCTGACTCCATGACTCGATCTCAACTCCCAGGACGATCGATCTCGCTCGGCCGTGTCGACTGGGTCGTCTGGTTGCCGGCGCTCTTTCTGGTGGGACTTGGGACCGGCCTTGCAAGTGCTATTTCGCGAGCTGCTCCTAAAGTATGGATCGGACTGGTCGCTTGGATTGGGCTGTTTGCTCTCATTGGTGCGTGGGCTGAACTGACCTGGCCGCGCGGATGTTTCATCAGTGAAAGCGTACTCATCGACCCCTCACCCTGTCTGCGCAGTGACCATCTGCTTCGGACGTATCCTCGTAGCCATCTTACGCGTTCGCAAGGAAAGTGAGCGTGAACGCAAACGCGACACCTCTCACTGGGCTCTCGAACAAGAGCGTGTCATCCGCAGTAGCAACGGTACACGTGACTCGCGCCACTCGCGCCATTCCTACTTCAACCGGCCTCTGGGTAGCCCCTATCTTCCACCGATCCACACCAACTTCTCTGGTCTGTCCACGTCATTTATCGGCACAGTCGGTCGTTCGAATTCCACTATCGACTTCTCGATCTATCCGGCGACCATCGAGCCTTCATTCCGGGATGCCAATACGCCGGCCGTCGGATACGCCCCTTCGCGACCCTCACTGGACCAGGATTTGAACGTCCGAGACTTCCGCTCACCCACCCCTGGTTCTAGTCGGGGCTTACTTTCCAGTATGTTTGACACTTTATCTCGAGCTGCGACGCCGAACACGTTCTACACCTCCAGTCCTCCCCCTTCGTCGAAAACCGTTTGCGAGCCCGACCCCCGTCCCTCACCAGGTGGGGGAGAAGAAGAGGGTCCGCATGAGATCCTGACATTCGAAGAACTGCCACGCCCTTCTATGTCGTCCATTTTCCCTTCGACCTGCGGAGAAGGCTTCGTCGGCGGCCCAGCGATTCGAAATGCGATCGTGAAGGAGGTGTGGGCCGGAGCTCCGATTCCTGGGTCCGGCCATGGTCCAACGGTGGAGTTGTCGAGGAAGGAAGCACGTGGCGCGCTGGTGAGGATCGGAGGGCATCTCGCTGGATGCCTCGTCGGATTTGTGAGTCTCGAGCCTGCTCCCTGAATACCCAACCTGGTGAGCTGACCTGGTCGCCTCTACCGTTTAAAGGCTTTCATCGCACCTTTTCTGTTCGCCCGAATCCTCCGCCCAGATGCGCTCCCCCCTCTCCTCTCGTCGATGCTGCTCGTGGTTGGGATCTCTCAACCAGGCATCATTCTCGCCGCACAATGCGCGCTCAGCGAAGGCTTCTGGTTCAAGCATCCTATCCCACCGGTGCTCACGTCCTCTTCGGCGGCAGATCTCGAGCGCTCTCATGCTCGTGATGATGACAATCCTTCGATGCGGGAACGCGCCAGCAGTTTTGCTTCAAGTTGTCGTTATGCAACAAGTGCTTCGACCCTGCCTGGCATTCCGACGGACGGCGAGGATGTCGAGACGCCTAAAGGGACGCTTGGTAAGTCATCACGAAGTTCTGCTCCCCCAGATGGCAGCCTGGAGCTGATAACTAGCTCTACAGGTCGAGCTATGGCAATGGCATCAGCACACCCGAAACTTCTCGTGTTGTCTGAAGCTCCGACATCCAAGTCGGCCGCTGTGACGTCCGGTGCCAACCACAACACTCATCGCAGCGGAGCCCACGTCCGCTTGCGCAGTCTGCAGCTCGCCAAAAGTGCATTTTCCACCATCACCTCACGATACGGCCACGAACGCGGTGCAAGTGTGGCTAGTCGGGCAACTGTGGGAGGATTCGAGCATCCATCTGAGCAGGCGCCAGTCTCTTCATCTCCCGAAGTCGGCTATCGTGAGGACGAGCTCATCACTCGGTCGCTGCTACTCGCTCGGCGTGCATCGATCGCAGTGGATCGGCCTCGACATCGCTTGATGGCAACGGGGACTAGTCGGCACACGCATTCCTTCTTCGGAAATCTCGCCAGTGTCTCGCAAGTCGTGTCGACCTCCGCCTTCGAGGGCAAGACACCCGAGTACAGCTTCCACACTCGCGAGCTCACTCTGTCGAGCCAGATTTCTGCGAACTCCCAAGGAGCCGACTCGCCGAACTACACCATCGACTACCTCTCATCCCAAGTACTTCCTCGCCTCCGTCCAGACATCAAAGTTGGTTCATCGACTACGGTCAAGTCCGAAAGCATGTCTCACCATCGTCGCCCAAGCGTACCACTGGGATGCCAAGCGCAGTCAATGAAGATGCGCGAGTTTGGTCATGGCGGTTCGGGGTCGGCGCGGCGCAACTTCTCCCTCCCGAACGTCTTCCACCGTGATGGCGAGGACAGATCATCTTCGCCTGAAGAGGAGGATCCTTGGGTTGCGATCGAGGAAGATGACGCTAGGGCGGCGTCTTCGCCGCTCAAATCGATCACTCGGATGGTGCGAGGCGAGGGCATGTCTTCGAGCCACCGATCGAAGCCTTCGATCAAGAATCGCTCAGATGACGCCTGGGACCAAGTTGAAGCGAGCGAGAAGAGCACATCACGCCGCCGACGGCCATCATCGATCCAAATTGACAGCAACAGCAGGCGTGTCACGTGCCCGGAGCCTCATATCGTGATCTCTCCGCCACCTGCTGCGGCCGTTGCGAACGAGGTCGGAGATTCTGAGGCAGAGATTCTTACTGAAGAGCACGATTTTGCGGATTCAGAGGGCGAGGACGACGAGCATATCCAGGAAGCCGTTTTCCGCTCATATCAGGCAGCTCAGTCGAAAACACGCCTTGAACACGCAAGCCCGACCTCAACCCAATCTGACGAGCCTTCGACGACCGTTCACAACGAGTTCGGCCAACCCCAACAGGTGCCTGTCCGACCAAGCAGTCAGTCAAGCAATCGTGACTCCACAGGATCCAATATTTCGGCTTCGCTTTTGCGACGACTCGACTTTTCCAACGAGTCCTTCGCCTCAACCAGATCGATCATCTCGACCAGCGATTCGATCACCAGCATTGGTTTCCGCAACCTACTCGAGACGAACTGTAAGCGGATAACTTGTTGTGACAGCGACCACTCATTTGACAAACTAACGATTATGTTTGGGGCACTGCAGCATGGCATGCGCGAGAAGAGCTCAGCAGTTCCGAAGAGCGCTCGTCGTCGGAGGTATCTCGCGTCCATCGTAGCATCAACGGCTTCAACACCGCACGGTCTTCGTCTGGCGTTCTTGGTGGGCGTGATATCAACGCCGCTCGACTCTCTTCGGCTTCCGAGAGCGAGGACAGCGATTCGAGGCCTCGCAAGGCTGTGGTGCGTCGCTCATCCGTCACCACTTCCACCGCTGCAAGCCAAGCTCCGCACCGCCGTATTTCAAGCATCCCTATCCCCCCGATTCCCGACACCATCACCGAGGACTTTGACGAGGACAAGAAATCGAATGCTGGCTCAACACCCAGAGCGGGACGGACGCGTGTCGAGTCGACAACAACGACGATTCGCGGTAGAGGCACGCCAGGTCGACAGACACCGGAACCCGTCCACACCGTCCACCCTGCCGTCGTGACTTCCCCTGGGATCACAACTCGTTCGAGGGTTCGCACCGCCGCCATGACACGCCATGATGAAAATGCGGCCCCCGGATCAGTCCTCAAGACACAGCAAGGCCCTCACGAAATTCGAGGCTCCCGGACGCCTGTTCGAACCATGCGATAGGTATAAATTCCCGTAACTCGTTTTCATTATGTAGTATATTTTAGGGACCTCATAGTGCGGGAATTCGTTCCAGGCCCAATATATTTCCTTATGCCACCTTTGCGCTCTCCTGAGGCCATTCTTGTTTAGCGCAGCAAATTGAGCTGTAAACATTGCAAGCCACAGATTTGTTGAACCGAGTCATGAAAGGTCCCAAAAGCAGAATTGTATACACAAATATGTCTTACTTGTCCCAGACGATGAATTTGGAAGCTGGCTTTCACCCAGCCTCGGACTGAACGCTTGTCTGTTTGAGCGATTTGCCGGTCATCCTGCGCTTGACGCGGTCGATGCGAGAGCTCAAGCCGTCTTTAGCCCAGATCCCGGTCCTGACGGGAGCGAACTGCATTTTCCCACGATGACGAGACTCGAGCGCCTTCTTGTGAGCGCGATTGATTTCCTTCTTCTCCTGCTTGTCGATGACGCCGTCGTCGTCGGCATGCGAGTTCTCCTCGGCTTGGGCAGCCATTCCCTCGACGCGGTCGTACACCTCAAACTCGTGGCGTTGCGTCTGCGTCTCGGCGTACTGTTCGTGATCTTCATCGAGACCAGCATCGAGCATAACAGTTGTCGTCAACCAACCGACAATAGTGCAGTCGTGAGTCTTCTTCAACTGGTCGCAGATCCGGTTTTGGCGCAAGCGTTCGAGCTCGGGCGAGATGACGATCGGCACACGAATTTCCTTCTCCTCGTCATCGACGAGTTCGCTGAGCCAGCATGCAGCATAGGCATCCGTCTTATCACCAAGAGGGCCGAGTGTGAATCCTCCACCATAGTCAAAGAAGAGCGCCGAGCTGTAGCGATCATAAGTCGGCAGACGAATGTCCTCGTCGACGTCCCACTCGATTGAACCATCGGCATTGACCGTCGCGGCGCGCCCAGGGACCTTCTGCTTCGCCTCGAGGGTCGAGAGGACAATCTTTTTGGCTTTGAAGTCAAAGTCGACGCCTTCGACTGGCTCAACCTTGATGTTGCTCGTGACACACACCGTTCCCGTGTTCCAGCCACGGAGTTCCCTAGGCAGCTCAACCTTGACTCCCTTGAACAAAACGGAGATGCTGATTTTGCCAAAACCTACACCATCTTGAATCGCGTACAATCGAGTGACCTGGGAGGAGTGAGCGAGGATCTTGTCGAGCGGTAGGTTGACGATGCCGAGAATGGGGTCGTGTTCGCGTAAGCGGGAGTCTCGGACGACGACTCGCAGGGTCGTGTTCGTGTAGTCCGGGATGTACCATTCGCCCCCGGCCTCGAAAAAAGGCATCTGAGAGTACTGTTTGACGCGGGTTTTGTACACCATGTCGTCGTTGAGCACGATCTCACAGTATGCCGAGGGGAGGTTGTTCTCGGCCTCGCTCGGATCGTCGGTGTCCTGCCCGGCATGACCCTCGCGATCCTTGCCGCTGGCTCCCTTGAGATTCTGTCGCTCCAAGTTGTTGATCTGATGAATGATGATCGAAAGGATACCGGTCGGATATTTCGGGTCAGGGGGCGTTCGTCGGACATCTGCCTCTTCGGCGTTGTCCATAGCCGAGGTGTCGACCTTGAGTTCGGGGTGATCTTGCAATTCCTTGGGTAGATTGTGGTCGATGCCTGGAGCGGCCTTGAGATCGGGGTTTAACTTGGCCTTTTCGTAGTACGCGATTTCCCAGTGCAGGGTGCCAGAGAGCGAATCGGAGTCTTCGTAGCCCATAAGCTTGTCCGAGCGCTTGTGAACCTCGTTGGGCTTGAGCATGAGGTCGATCAAAGGCACCGTGATTCTGCCGACCAAATCATCAGCCGACAGCTTGTCGCTGTCCCAGAGCTGAACGGAGAGCTTTTCGTCTGCGCGAATTTCGTCGTCCGTAACGAGCTGTGGGCCGTCTGTCGAGGTTAGTTCCGGGCCTGCAAACACTGCAACGCTTCCAGGTGCTTACGAGGAAGGCCGTTTGCTCCCAGACCGGGTTCAGAGTACGTTCGATGATACGAGTACTGAATAGAGGCTTGCCGAACTTGGCGTAGGCGAGCACGACGTAAGGGTCGGAGAAGCCATTGTCGTCTTGAGCCGAGAGATCCTCGGCGTAGTGGATCTTGATCATGAACACTCCAAGAGCTTTGGTTTCCTTCTTGATACCGTCACCCGAGATTATTTGTGCAACGTTCATCGTCATCGACTTGGGAGCGCAGTAGATCGACATCGCCGCCGCGATGGATGATTGTACGAAGCCACTGATGAGAGGGAGGTCGAGGACGTTTGGAAGCCCCCTGGCCAGAGGAATGGCCGAGGCTTCGATCGCGGGAACACCCATGAGCGTGAAGGTCACGTTCCGAATGAAGGGTGGGTTGGCGACCATCTGGCAACGCAGTCGGACGGTGCCGACAATCGACTCGACGGCAATCCAGATCGGAATGGGCAAGTGGAACAAGTCGTAGGCGCCGAGGAAGAACTTGATGATGAGGGAGATGTTCTCGCCTTGAAGCTTCTTGGTTCCGGGAGGGGCGAAATATCCAAAGCTGACTTCAAAGTTTACATAGTCGCCCGTCTGATCTTCGTCCGCCACATCTTCGCCCTCGACTTGCTTGTTGATCTCGTCGAGCTTCTTCGACTCCTCCTCGGTGAGGTCCTTTCGCTTGTCAACCTTCTTCTTGCGGCGTGCCGGGTCCAAGGCTTCTTCCTCGCTACCTTGGTCAATCCACTCTTCGTGCGGATATCCAGACTCATTCGGTTGGTCCGGAAGAGCACGCATCGAGATGATGCGCAGCGCGTTTTTGCCGATGGTAAAGTCCTCAACTTTGACAGCATCGATGAAGCCCGGAAGCGAGGCTTGCATGACGTCTTCGATCATGTCGACCAACGAAACGAACATTGAGGGATTAATTAGCGTCCAGACGACTTTGGTGAATGCGTTCAACCACTCCACCGACTCGGGCGTGGGAGGAGAAAACTGTACACAATGGCAGCGCAAAGCGTGAGTAACGAGTGCAGCAGCTTCGATCACATCCCGGCACCTCGACTGCTCTCCCGACTCACCTTCTCCCCTCGTTGCTTGTGCATGTCCAGACGGATCCTCTCGAATTCCTTCTCGATTTTGCGGCCGACAATCCCATGGGAGACATACACTCCGACAGCAAGTGCGCCGATGATGGCCGAACGCAGAACGAACTGGTAGTAACCCGATCCGAAAGCGACGAAGAACCAAGTCACGCCAAGACCAGCGACGATAGCCAAAGCGTAGTGGTCAAGTGTGGCGGCGATGGGCTTGACCGAATCGGTAATGGGAGGAGGGAAATGGTGCATCAAAATGTTGCCAGGCTCGACCGGGGACGGTGCGATGTCGTGGATGGGGGCATTGTCCTCTTTCGCATCGGGAATGTTCGTCGATGGGCCACCAGGCTTTGAGGGATCAAGACGATCCTTGTCAAAAAGTTTGGGGTTGCGGAAGTCTGGAAGCGAAGAGCGATGTCAGGACTGCGGGTGAACCGGTTCTCATGCGCCGAGCTCGCTGCTGCGGTTTCTCACCCTCCAACTTGGCATCGCGAATGACGACCTTTTGACCGGTGACGGGGTCCATAACCTCTCTCTCGCCCTCTCGTTGGAACTGAATGGTGCATATAAATCGTTTGACTGTATCAGCAAGTGTAACCAACTGGATGCCGCAGAATGTGCCAGGGAACCCATATCCGAGGGGTGCACACGCCCGCAAAAAACCTGCATCGCCTCAGCTCACCTTTCTCGCATTTGGTTGCTTGCCCGCCGAGGCTGCTTTCTCCATGTCGATTTCTTTTTGAGACTTAACACCAGTGGCTCCTTGACCGAGTTTGGACGACTTTTCGTCATCGTTTTCGGTCCACTTGTCCTGTGAGGGAGAAGCGGAAGCATCGGGTTCCTCGGTTGTCTTGGTGGCCTTCTGTAGAGACAAATCCGAGTTTCGGGTTGAGTAAGGATCAGCTTTCTGTAGTTCATACTCCACATCAGAGAGGCTACTGCGCTGCAGCACCTTCGGGGGACCTCTCCACCGGTCGCGACGAAACTCCAATCGACCGCGGATCGGGCGCTCTACTCAATGATTCAACGGCCGGAACTTCAAGAGCTCACCTCCTGACGCTTCAAGAAGGTGCCGATGCTTGGGATCTTGTTTCCAGATCTGCACAAGTGTCACATTACATTTTGATCAATTACTGGTGGCCCCTGGCGTGCGCCTTGCAGCGAGCTCGGCCAGCCGGCGCAGTGCAGTGCGTGATAAACCGCCCACCAGCACTGCAGCCTGCGCGCCACGCGGTGACGTCGTTGATCGCGCGATTGCGAGCGATGCGTGGTGAATGTGGGGGGGCCAGGGGGAAGGAACTCACGAGTAACCCTCCCCGAACCGGTGCGACGTCTGTTCGTATTCAGACAGCTGCTCCCCGAGACGAGGGGGATGTTGTGGAGTGGAAGTCATCTCTGAGAGAAGACCGACACAAGGTGCGCAGAGAACGGTCGGAGAGGGAAGAAGCTGCCAGGACGGGCAGGCATCATCAATGATCATGGAGAGCCTCACCAACTTCACTGCGACGACATTTACCGCGGTCGCGCGCCAAGCGATCCGTGGACCGTCGGGCACCGTCGCGAGAATCTCCCAGGCGCGCCAAGGCCGAGCTGGAGGAAGCGATGACGCTGAATAGTCCTAGCCCGGATATCTGAGGAGGATTATACTGTTCTGACGCGAAGCCTTCCTACACACGGCGAGGTAGGATTGCTTCAGATTTTATTCCGTTTTCGTTGATGTTCTCAAAGCCCCAATCCCAGCCTTAGACGTCGAGCCCCACCGACGGTCATGTCTTGTCATGTCGGAGTGCGAGAGAGCGCCACTGCATGATCACGACTGTAGACTCGGCAACCATAACCATCTTTCTCTGAATAGTAGTAGCCTGCGGGTTTTCATTCTGAGAAAATTTATGCAATGAACAGCAGCTACACCACGACCTTCCATCCTCGCCGTCTTCCCGCGCTAGACAGCTCTTCTCCGCCGTTCGCCGGAAGACCTCGTCTGCTTGCCCGCGGAGCCGCCGTGGTTGGCGGAGTCGAAACTTTCTTTGCATTTTTATCGATGTTCACATTTTCACACAAATCCGGTGTCAAAACTGTCGCAAAGTGGGACTGCAGCAACTTCGCCATGTCCAAAAGAAACGAAATGCTCATCGACCCCACTGATGATGATCCAATTCAAAGGCCTTCGACAGCGCAATGGAGCTAGCTGATCCTGACGACACGTCTGTGCCGCGTTGGTAAAGCCCACGTCTTCCTCCTAACTGACACATCCATTTCTACTGATCTCTCTTCAGAGTGGCTACGTATTCCTGATCAGAAAGAAGATCCGCTCTTAGTCAACCGAGCGGCTTGTTGACTCGGTGTTACAATCGAAAACGTAGCTAGGGCAGGTTGAAGAATGACCCGCATACACCTCTTAGGCTAGGTACAGCAATTTTTGTGACTTTTTTGATTATCTTTGGTACATAAATAAATTGTCCAGCCACACCATCAAGCTTGAGCCGAAGAAGTAAAATCTCGAGCAACTACACAGTATTAATGAAATAGGAATGACCAGGGGATCTATTTTGAGGAGAGACAGCACCGGGCTAAATAGAAGCAAAGGTGGACGAGGAAATTAGGATATCGAAGGGAACGAGAGTAGGGTTCCGAGGCAAAGTCCGAAGGAGGCTGGACGTGATACTGCTTTTTTGAACGACTCAAGGCAAGGCGGGAGTGGTGGTCATGATCACGAGCGCAAGGGTCATCGTTACGATAGCTGGAGAGGTCGTCACAATCGCTGGGGTCACAGTGGCAATCACTAGGGTGGTGGTATTAGCTGGGGTGTGGTGATTCCGATCGGAAGACCAGCAAAGGGGTAGTAGTCGCAGTCGGTAGACCAAGGGAAGGGGTATTCGTAGCGATAGGCAGGCTCGAGGTAGTGGTGGTAATGCCAGCTGCACTATTGGTCGTGGTTGTGGTCGTGGGAACGCCTCCAGCGCTTGTGTTGGTGGTGGGACCGCCCCGGCATTTGTTCGACTTCAGAGAGTAGCTCGCATGCGTGCAATGTCCTTTTAGGGGGTCGCAGGAAGATCAGGAAGATGCGTGTCTGTCGAAGCGTCGGCAGCGTCGGCATTGGCGGCTTGAAACGTCGTGGCTTGAAGGCCAATGCGCAGCAAACAGACTAGTGAGGAGCTAGAGCAGAATGAACCGCTGGGTGCGAAGTGGGGGGTCATCAAACTTCGGAATAATGATTGATTAGAGCTCAACGCCGATCTAAACAGCAGAAATGAGACAAGCACGGGATATGACAAGGAGCACTGCAAAATTGGATGCCACAAGACTGGTACAAGCGATCGTGAGCGAACAAAGGGGAAGGGTGGGCGGCAAACGACACGGTGAGAGGGGATGCGGCGGATAAGTGCACTTGCAGCCATAAGGCGCTTCAGCAGCTGAGCGGAGGGGAGAGTCGACAGACAAAAAGGTACACACACATATACACACGGTACACGACAGTACATGTACATATTCCGGTGGATACGTAGGTCACTTTCTAGTCAACTCGCATCGGCTCGGGTAAGTTGTCGAGGACCGGCCCCTTTCGCCTACCGAGCAGTGTCGCCTTGTCGAGTGCCAGCTCAAACCCTCCCTTGCGTCCCCGTGAGCCACGGTCGCGAGGTCCAGCACGCCCATCGTACAATGCCGCCTCGGCCATCTTGCGATCCGCACCTCCCCAGCCTTGGTATTGCTGTGGCGCGATCGGCACCTCCTTCTTGCGATTCGGATCCTGAACCTCCCTTCGTTTGTCCTCGATCGCTTTCGAGACCTCGGCACCGTATCGCCTTTTGGTCGTCTCAATGTCCTCATCCTCGTCCTCTTCTTCGTTGAGACCGTGCAGAAATCCGGCACGACCGGCGCCACCTGGTCCATTGTACGCACGTCTCCGAGCCCCTTCCTCCTCCATGCGGTGTACAGCGTAGGTAACATCGAACGCTTCCTTGAGCGAGGCGACACCGGGCGAAGGCATAGCTCGTCGTCCACCAGGGGCGAGCAGCGGCGAGTCGAGCGGTTGGTACTTGGGGATGGGTTTAAGCCCAGGAGCCAAGGTCTCGAGCGAGTTGGGCGTGATGACGGAAGGTGCGGACTTCTCCTTGCACCACGGGTGTGCCAGGAACTCGTCGATCGTGTAGCGTTTCTCGGGATCGACATCGAGTAAGTGTGTGATCAGGTCTTTGGCTGTAAGGGAATGATGCATCGACGCAGACAACGTCAGCAAATTGTGCAAGCACCACCAAAGCGGCGAAAGAACGTACATGATGCAGAAATGTCATCCCACCACGGCGATAGGAATGTGTAGTAGCCTCTCGCCACCTTTTCGGTCAAAACGTTGATGCTCTCGTCGTAGAAGGGAGGGAAGCCGCACAACAACGTGTAGAGCACGCAGCCCAAAGCCCACATATCGACAGATTTCGAATACCGCTCGTCCTTGACGATCTCAGGGGCGGTGTAGCCGACCGTCCCACATGGTGTCATCGTCTCCTCATTCCAGACGATCTTAGATAGACCGAAATCGGCGATCTTGACGCGCCCAATGCCTCCACCTCCGATACCAGGCAAGAACTCGCCCTCGTCTTCCTTTTCCTCGTCGTAGGGGCGGTTCTTGGGAACACGCGAGGGAATAATTGGGATCGCGTCGAAGAGAATGTTTTCGGGTTTGATATCACTGTTGAGCAAGATGAACGGTAGAGTAACGATGAACATGAGTTTCCTTCGCGTTCAAGCCCGGGGATGTGAATGAGTCATAACGAACCGATGGACGACACCCTTCTCCTCGTGCAGATACCGGATGCCGTGCGCGACTTGCAGGATTACATGCCGTGAGAGCTCCTCCGAAAAATACGTGAGTTTAACAATCTGGTGGAACAACTCTCCGCCCTCCATGAGTCTTGGATGAGAAGTGCCGAGACCGTCGGTCAGTAACAAAGATCGGGGGCGAGCAGCGAAGGCGATGCAAATGTCACTCACTCCAGAGTGAGGAAATAGTGTTCCCGCGATTCCGTAAAGTTGAGTAACCGAACGATGCTTGGGTGGTTGAGGCCCCGCATGATTTGGACTTCTTTGAGAATGTTGGCGCGCTGTGATCGGGAAGGGAAAGGGGTGGGCCAAAGAAACACGGGCAAACGAGCGAGAAGGCGAGCGATGGCGCGCGCAATCGAGTGCAATGGGGAAAGGAGGTGATACAGAGAGTTAGATTCATCGCTTCGATCGCGGCAGGTTCAGGTTGGAGAGGCTCGCAGAGGAGCGTGCAACGGACCTCGGTCGCCCTCGGCTTCTTCTTGACTGCTTCGCCGACGTGCTTGCCCGTCAACCCCTGCAAACGAGGGGCCGAGTTAAGGGCAAGGACACGATCGAGCGAGCAAGACATAAGTCAAGTATTGTGAAGAGAGCACAGAGGGACGAAACGCGAAGGCAGATCGAAGCGAAGAGTCCGTCCAGGGAAAGATGTGAAGGGAGGGGAGGGGAAGGAAAAGGGCGACGACAAGAAAAGACGAGACGAGACGAGGGGAGGAGTGAATGCGATGGGAAGCAGGGATCAGTTTTGCGTGTTTGCGACATCGACTAGCGACGATTCGCAGTGAACCACTCGAGTAGCAGGCTACAGTACGAGACTGCTCCTCGAGGTCGTCGCCGAGCAGAACCGTGCCCGTTGCCGAGGCGGCCACCCGCGATGACGTGCACGCACGGGCCGAGGTCCCCTTCCCCTGACGTCGGGGATGCGGAGAGCGAGCAAGCGAGGAAGCAAGCGACGAGGTGCAGCAACAATGAAAGTTCGTGCCCATCACATGGAAGGAGGAAATCAAAAGTTCGCTTACCTGAGACGAGTTGAGTTCGTACTTGCGCACGCACTTGACCGCGACCTTGACCGACTTGCCGAGGGTTGGGTCGATAGCGAGCTGGGCCGCGTTCGGCCTCAGTGTCGCCACGAACACGTTCGAAAAGGCGCCGTCGCCCATCTTGACGCCGAGGACGAGACCATCCGGTAGGCCTTCGTATTGGGTGTGCTCGCGCTTAGCCCTGTTAGCGTTGTCCTTCCGGACGAGCTCCTCGGCATGCTGCGTCATGGTCGACTGCATGGTCGCCTGAGCAGTGCTGCTGGCCGTAGTCGCTGCGGTGGCCGGTGATGCGGCGGTCGTCGCTTTCGACTTGGACGTTACTTTGGATGCCGAGGCTGATGTAGGACTAGTCGAGGTGGCGTAGGTGGTGGCGGCCGAGGCGGCGGCGGCGTTGTTGGCTGCAGCAAAGTTCGTGTGTGCCTTGGCGGCCGATGACGCTGGTGGGGACTGATGACGCGCGCTGACGATCGGAGCGGCGCTCGCGGCAGACGACGACGACGACGGTGCTGCTGCCGCTGACGAAGCTGAGGCGTGAGTGGACGGTTGCTGCTGCTGCTGCTGCTGCTTCTTGTCGAGTAAGAGCCCCTTGAATTTGTCGAGCAAGGGCATCGGGGAAAGGAGGGGAAGCCGGACAGGGGGCGCGGCAGCAGTAGGTCACAAGAACTCGGGATGGGTGGAAGACGTAGTGCAGAAGGAGGGAAGGTCGGCCCGATGTAAGCCCAGGCGGCGGCGGCGGCAGCAGGGGGCAGCACTGGGCAGCAGGAGGCAGCAGGTAGGCGCGGGCTGGCGCGGGCTGGGCGGCGCGAGTGTGCAAAGCGAGGGGCCGAGAGCAAATCGTCCAGAGCCAACAAGAATCTACAGCAGGGAAGGTGTCGTCGAGATCGTCGCGCGATCACTGGGGTCAATGTCACCAAAGGTGCTGCTGCTGATTCGACGCCGGACGGCTACGTAGGGGGTCTATTGGGCAAGGTCGAGTGTCGAGGCGGAGGGAGCGAGGCCCCCGTGCGGCGTGCAAAGTCATCAATCAGCGAAGTGACGCGCGCGGCGAGCGACGTCATCTTCATCTGGATCTGGTACATTCAATAGGGCCTGACACGCAGTGCTTCAAGGGAACTGCAATTGCATTGGGTACGTCGGTCGATAAGGTGGGCATTTTAAGTTAAATGCTTACAACACCATCCTCATCTGCCTTCCCAATGGCTGGACCGGAATGATTCAGTATGACGTAAATATCGGACAGGAAGCAACTGTCAAACCGAAGAATTTACGAAAAAAAAGGTAGTCTCAGCGCAGGATAGAGAAATTTGAGATACGCTATCTAACTCAAGTCGAGCAAGCGGGTTAGGACCGCGGTATTGTCCCGACCCCTGTAGGTGGGCCCCGAGCCAGCGCGCTCGACGTCGGCAATGTCTGAGCTCCGAAGTTGACAAAGTACTTCGAGTTCCATCACGTAGGCTCATCTGGCTAAGTTCATCTCCGCTGTTCGTAGCTCGTCGAGTACTCTGGTCACGGTAGTACCCTCTCACCACGTCTCCGTACTTTTATCCTCATATTCTTATGTTTTCTTCGGCCTTTGCTGCAAGGATTTGACGCGCCGATCGAGCTCGCGCGCTCGGACCTCCCCTCTCCTCTCTCCCCCTGCTGAGCTATAGCTGTCTCACACACACGCGGGCTCACAGGCGGTCACTCGCGCTGCACGTTCCTTTCAGGGACTTCACTGCACCGTCGACGTCTCCACCAGCCTTTGCCGCTGCGTTTACCACCTGTTAATACGGGCGCGTTTCTCACTCCCAAGATCACCTCACAGTTGACGAAGTCGCTGACCGAGCGTTCCATCTTGCAGGACGTTTCTCAGCTAGCAGCCGCTAGCTCGTCTAAATCCTCGACGTGGCTCTGTCCAAGAGTAACTCGGGGTAAGTGTTATTGGTCACCCAAGCTTGTTGCACGGTGAACTTACCACTTTAAATTCCTACAGTGATCTTGCCAGTCCTGTACGGGCAGTTAGTCGGTAGTCCTTGTTGGACCACTTATCTGACTCGAACCCCTTGCATCTCTCAGCAGTCCGTTTGCAGAACCCCTTTCGCTTGAAACGCAGCCTCTGCCTGCCTCCGCCGCATCACAGAGATTCGCTTGTTCTTGCAAAGGTATGCTGAGACGAAGGTAGCTATCCCCACTCTTACCAGTTGCAGCCAACTGACATCACCCTGAGCTTGTTCTTGCAAAACTCCGTCTGATTGATTGACTCATTTTACCGCTACACGTCGCGCGAGCGGTCCAGAGAGTCGAAGTCCAACCAACCAACCAACCAACCCCCCCGGCCATCCTGTTTCGCACTCGGACTCGGAGCTGGCTATTCCTTCGCAGGATAGACAGCACAAATGGATAGGATGTCTGACAGTTCAACATTACCTTTCCCGGAACTTTTCGACCCCATTGTCCTTATGAATGATGAGTCAGCTGAAGGCCTCGCACGCGCACCTCACACTACCTCACAGTGCGGCTGTAGATGCTGACCGAGGGGACGACGGACTATCACGGACTGGCTTCCCGGCCCACAGCGCTCGCCATAACCACCCTCGCTTCCGTCGCTTCTCCTCTTCGCGCCATCTTGTATCCTCGCACACACCCCAAGACGACATGCAGCCTAGTAGGGCAGCTCCTTCTTCATCTTCCACAGTCGCCGCGTCGGACCGCGAGCCATCCCCTGAACGACCGACGCAAGACGGGTCCAAACAAGCTTCGCGACGTCATGATGAGGCCGACGAGGAAGCGGCCGACGAAGAAGGAGGTGGGAAACCTGTCGACGATGAGGAAGCGAAACGGGACAAAGATGGAGTTCGAATGGAAGATGGTGTACCTATGGTCGGCTTGACTGGGCTCGACGATCCCTTCTCGTGAGTGGTCGCAGCGTCGCGACTGGCCCGAGCTTGACCGATCGCGGACGGTCCGGATTCGCCAGCGATGGGGCAGCGACGCGAGACTAATGATGGCCCCTCTGTTGTAATGGATGTAACAGACCACTACGGATGAGTAACGCACGGAAATGGGTCATACTTCTTGTCGTCTCTTCGGCAGCGTTCTGCGTGACATGCTGCTCAAGTATGGTCAGCTTGACGTACGACGGCACGGCTCGCGAGTTCGGCGAGACTTCGCTTATCGTCATGACGCTCGGAATCTCTCTTTTCGTCCTTGGACTAGGCATCATCCCTCGTAAGTTTCAATATCAAAAAAAAAACGCTAGTCAAATTCACGAAGGCTGACGAAGAGAGGCTCTCCGCACTCGCTCTCCGATCATTGCAGTGCTCCTCGGACCACTATCCGAGCATATCGGCCGAAGGCCCATCTATCTCGTCTCGTACGGCGTCTTTATTGCCTTCAACTTCCAAGTTGCTTTCGCCCACAATCTTGCGACATGGCTTATCGGGCGCTTCTTCTGCGGCATGTTCGCCAGTCCGTTCCTATCTGTCGCCGGAGGATCCGTTACCGATCTGTGGGCTCCTGACCAGGTTGCAAGTCCCATGGCTTTCTACACGGCCTCGCCTTTTCTTGGACCCGTCATCGGGCCCATCATCTCCGGAGTAATCAACCAGCACCTCGACTGGCGATGGACATGGTACATCCTCATCATGTGGAGTGCTGTCGAGTTCGCGGCCCTCTTCCTCCTCGTGCCCGAGACATACCTCCCCGCATTGCTGAAGAAGAAAGCCAAGCACCTACGCCAACAAGGACGCTCCGACGTCCGAGCACCGATCGAGTTGGATGAGCGAACTCCCCTTCAAGTCGTAGCAACAAGCTGCCTGCGCCCCTTGCAGATCTTGATCTACGAGCCGATGGCATTGGCGCTATGCACTTGGACCGCTTTGCTCCTTGGAATTCTCTACATGGCGTTCTCGGCTTGGCCGATCGTTTATAGGGATCACCACGGTTTCTCAACACAAGAGACCGGATTCTCGTTTACCGGCATCGGCGTCGGTATCGTCATTGGAACTCTTATGCAACCCGTCTGGGCCATCTACTATGGTCGGATAACAAAAGAGACAGGAGAGCGACCACCCCCCGAAGAACACCTGCGCAAGGGGTGCTGGGGCGCGGTCCTCGTCCCCGTCTCGCTCTTTTGGTTCGCTTTCACCTCGTATGCCTCGGTGCACTGGGCCGTCTCCCAAGTCTCGACCATCTTCTTCGGTATCGGCATCATCCTCTCCTATCAAGCTGTGTTCGTCTATCTCGTCGATGCGTTCCGTCCCGTCGCTGCTTCCGCCATGGCGGCCAATTCGGCGATGCGATCCAGTTTCGCTTGCGTTTTTCCTCTGTTCACTCAAGCCATGTTCAAGAAGCTCGGAACGGCCGGAGCACTTGCCCTCATTGCAGGATTGACGTGCTGTATCCTCCCATTTCCCTTCTTGGTCGGTCCGGTCGAAACCTTTTTTCCTCGCATTGCGACAGGGGTGCTGACTTTTCATAGCTTTACCCTGTAAACTTTGCAGTTCTTCAAGTATGGGCACAAGTACCGCAAGTCGTCAAGATTTGCAAACAAGGAACGGTGATGGACTCGCATGGCCCGATCAATACCCTCTTGGAAGAACGCACATCTTGCTGTCATCATCTGAATATTCGCAAAGTCTACGTCTACTGAACTCTCTAATTATCATTCTCTTGCAATGGCATCGTAATCACTATTATCGAAACTAAAGCGATGCCTTGCCCGCGAGTCAATTGCCATCCCACTTCATCACGACCGAGCCCTCCCATTTCTCCCCCTTGCTCAACTCGACCCAACTCGAGACCTGCCCCGGCTCGAGACAAACATACTTTGACGCTCCACCTTCTTGCATATCCCCAATCGTCGCCGCCTTCTCAGCGCCGGGGTTCCACAGAACAACATCCGCCAGACCGTTCTTCGAAACGGTGACGGATCCTTTTGAGCCTTGGTACGTGATGCGCAATTCGTTTGGTGCGCGGTGGTAGACTCTATCGACTTCTTGGTTGGGTCCTTGCACGACGACGACCGATCGGTCCTCTTTTCCTTCTCTACCTCCTGCTACTTTGTCAATGAACTTGAGCCCTTGCAAAGGTTGGACTTGAACCTGATCAGGTTGGACCGATTCGGGCAAAAGCAAGTAGGTGTGCAGCAGCGCTTGGAAGCGTAAGTCGTCCCCCTCCGAAGGTGCCTGGACCTGAAGACGCAAGTCGAGCTCGGACGACTTGGTGATGCGTACGGTGTAGACAAGACGGAAATCCTTGTCAAAGACGGCACGGGTGATGGACGAAGAGGCCAAGGTGAAGACGGCTTGGGCGGCGCCACTGCCGGACGGGTCGGGACCGGAGGTGGACGAGTCAAAGGTCCATTGAGAGGTGCGAGCAAAGCCGTGTTGCTTCAACTTGTCGTAAGGTGCTTCCGAAGGGGGAGGTCCAAATACGGGCTGCGTGGTGGGAATGCACCGGCGAATGCTTGATCAGCCGTTTGGGGGTGTCCCGGTACGATGACCCCCACATGACGGTGCTCTCACTGGACTGACCCAGCACACGGGCACACCACCTCGGATGGCAGCCTTGTCGGACAGGCCAACGTTGGATTTGGTCGAGACAAACAGTCGCTCGGTACCCGAAGTCTTGAACGAGATCACGGTCGCGCCCTAGTGAGAGGGATGTTCGTCCAGCAGCGAGGAGGTGGAAGGGGAGTCCGAGTCGCAGCGTGACCGGCGGAGAGCCAGACACAGCATGGTGGGATTGTATTCTCCATGTCAGTATAAGTAGTAATCTCCGCAAGATACTGGCTCACACACCTTGAGAGCGACCTCGACGGTGTTGTCACCGTGTCGAAGCACGACAGAGTCCGACTTGACCTCGTACGACATCTGAGCGACCGCACACCACACTGAACTCAGCTGCAAAAGACGTTGCAAGGGACTCAACCACACTCGGTGGCTGACCTTGGACTGAAATGGCTTGACGCGATTGGTGGGGGGAGAGAGGCGCGGGCAGGCACGGCCGGATGAGCGCTGAGCGCTGAGACGGGTGGGCCGCCCCCCTTGGGGGTGGAGCGCATGCGCTTAGAGTGGAGTAGGCGAGAGAATTGCCTGTTCGCTTCTGCACCTTATTCGTTTCGCTCGAACGGCAGTGCTCATTTCATATTGCCTCTACACTCGCGAAACTTTTTGACCCACCCACCGTCCCGAATAAGGTGCTGTCTTATTCCAAGGGAGTATTAGCGTTTTTGCAAACCGCGGTCCTTGGGGTGTACGCATCATCCCACGGTCTCTTCCAGGAAGATTACTCATCTTCCTCATCCCAACTCAACCAAACAAACCGAAAGATCCCTGAAGCTCGTTAGAGCTGAAGGTTTCGTTTCGAAAAATGGGAGGGGGTCCCAGCCTCGAAAATGATGCTATTCTGAGATTTTATTGGACGAAATGGCCGAAATACCCCGCACGCGCGTGGCTGTCGAAGCCCCAATAGGAGAGCCCGATATCAGCGCCGATTGGTGCGAACAATGCTCCCCCCGATGGGAGGACCCTGCCTTTGAGCGCAATAGGAGAGTCCGACTCGGTGTCAGCGCCGTTGAACATTAAAACAAGACTAGCTGGAATATATGGATTAAAACATTAAAACAATGCTCCCCCGGATAGGAGCACCCGGCTAAGCGCGCCGATCATTAATTGTCAATGGCCAGTGGCCACCAGCCCGGTTGCTAACCTAATCTGCCGAGTCGGCGCTCTCAGCACATAGCTTGGGCGTCATCAGCCTTGCTGAGTTCCCGCGCCAGAGCGTACTACATACTAGCGCAGACAAGCGCAAGCTAGCGCACTCAGGCTGGCCTCCGTTAGCAAGTTGCCACCGCCCGGCCCTCTCCTTTACGTCTCTGTACTGCCTTATTCTAACTTGGACCGAGTTTCCTCGCATCTCTCAGACAGGCTATCACACAATCGCCGTCATGTCACTGCTTTCTGATCTTGTACACCTCCGCACCATCGAGGTCAGCCCACACCCACAACGCTCAACGCCTCGAATCTCCACAACGTGTTAAGCCCGCGTCCACCACTAGCGACAGCCGATCCTCCCGCCGCACCGATCGAGCACAGTGTGTGTCTTCCGGTCCGCTCCTACGCAATAGGTGAGTGTCAGTACTCGAAGATGTGGTTGTCAAATGCAGTCTTGGGCAGCTCGTGCGCAGCAGCATCAACTTCAGCATGGATCTCCTGAAGGAGCTTTGTCGGGCGCACCACGTGGAAGGATACTCCAGGAAGAACCCGCTTGCGAAAGAGCGATTCCTACGAGTACTCGTCTGGTCGTGCGATCCAAACTGTGATGCTTGTTCAAATGAGTATGTCTTCAGAAGACAACAAGCCGCGGCCCCCGTGACTCCGCCACGTCGACATTGCTTCCCCGACCACAGAGCATACGCATCAAAACCTGTTGACGTGCTTCGAGCCTGACTGAACGAAGAAGTCCAGAAGAATCGCGAGAACGTCTCAGCGACTGACTCTAAACAAACGCTGCACAGACTTCCACCGCTGCATCCCGAACCCGAACAAGAAGAACCCGGTAAAGTGACATCGCATTCTTCGCCAGCATCCGATCAGTTCAAGACCGAGAACCGTTCTGAATGGAATGATTACTTCACCGACGCTCGTTCCCGTCTCTTCTGCTGCCTGGTGTGCTCCGAGAGAGTCTTCGGGCATAAAGTACGATGGGTGCCTGAACACGACATCAAGCGTGAGGAATCAGGGATTTGGAAGGTATTAACCAACTCTACACTACGGACGGACCTCCGACCACCGACTTACGATTCTTCAGCTTGGCGGGGCGCACTCATTCATCCCCGACGTCTTCATCGACCGAGCGATTTATTCGATCAGATCGCGTACTCGCCCATGAACAACACGCTTCAGTGCTCACTCTGTCCAGACTGCTTCAAGCGGTCGTTCCCTACCACAGGGCCACCGACTAAGCCCCCTCGGTCGTTGAGCAACGGATTTTATCGCGCACTGGATCATGTCCCCGCTGATGTCCGAGTATACCTCTCCAACGCGAGTCAGCTTGAGCACCTCTTCACTGCGCGCGCCAGAGCCTACAAGAACGTGTACAAGCTAACTCGTTTCGGAGATCCCAAAGTTCAACAAGAATATACGCGCGGAAACACCCTCATCTTCAGCCAGAACACCGCTTCGTTCACCGATGTACTGTCCATGTTAGTCGAGGAACTCGCTGACAGTGTGTGCGTTCTATTCTGCAGAGGGAACCCCAACCTTGCGGAGCTGGACAAGTGTCGACCCATGATCGTGAAGCAGAGTCGGATCCAAAAGATGCTCAGGTGGTTGATCAACGAAAGCAAGAATCCGGCGTACTCTGCCGTCTCCTTTTTTAATGGCGAAAGACTTGCACAGCTCGTTCGACGCAATTCTGGTGTGCTCAACTCTACCTCTCCAGCACCCACGGCGGTTTCAGCTTCCACTTCGGCTTCGGCTTCCGTCTGGGTTGCTCCCCAAGTGTCGGATGGACAAACCTCGAATGGAGACAGTCTCGTGCCCGACGCAGTTTTGGCCAAGGTGTTTACCGCAGAGACAGTGGAACCAACATCATCGCTCTTTGAAGGCTACGCAACAGCGCATAACGACTCTGATGAACCAGTATTTGAACACGTCCATGTGCCGCCACCCGCTACCGACGAACCAGTTCACTCGTGGCAGTTCTCTGAGAAAGCTCTCCGTTATTTCAACCACTGCAAGACCAGCCCCCCCATGTCATTCCGACAGGCGACGACCCTTTGTGGGGATCTTCGGATGACTTCCTGCTCTCAAAGCTGCAGTGTGGCCACACCTCGATCCATTCGGTCTCGTCGGTGTCTGTGTCGAGCGCAACGTCAAGATTTCTCTGGAGGAGCAAGTCAAACACTGGCTCAATCTATACGACAGCGATTTTCGGTGCGACCCGTCTTTCCCGTTCACCATCTCGAACACTCTCCGCCGACGAGACGTGTTTCGCCACCTCGCTTTTCGGGTCCCCAAAGAGAAGGTGGCTCGAATCGCAGCAGCACTGCTCGAAATTTACCGCATATCGACCGTATTCTGGCGTTTCGTCCAAGCACACACGTACTTCAACCAGGCGAGACAAGGCCCACACGCTCGCTTTCAGTTCGTGCCGCATCGGATCCGGGTACATGCCAGGAACAAGCCCCTCTTCATGCAAGTCTCGCGTACAATCAACTAAATTCCTGTATGGGTAAGCTGATTTAACATGTCTACCGCATCGTCATCATCACAGCCTTGTCAGTAGAAGTCAATGTAGCCGTGCACCAATCCGCCCGCCGCGGCTGTCAAAGCTGCGGCGCACCCGGGTCAAGCCGGCGGCGGTTCTCCCTTGTCCCCCTCTTCTCACCGACCGTCCACCGTCGCCCAAGAAAAAGCTATCACCGGTCAAGAGGTCCATTACCGTGACATTGACCTTGCAGTGCCCCTTCCAAAAAAACGTAAGTCGCTCTCTGAAGTCCCGATCTCTCAACGTCAACTGAAACCACTTCTTATAGCCAAGTTCGGTGAAAGCGCGATGTGGGTCCCCGGCGCTGACGACCACATACATACACAAAGTCGGAGTCGGACCAGACACGGACTGTGGCATGGGCGATGTCGAGTGATCTCAACTTATGCATGTACACCCTGGCTCTGGCTCGATCTCTTCTTGTCTGCAATGTTCATTAATGTTTGGCACATACTTACACGACTCATTGATGTGGATTGAACCGACTCGCCAACTTGGTGCTGCATGCCCGATCCATGGCACGTTCTTAGTTATACTAGCTGACGTTGTCAGTCGGTGTTACTCCGTCAGAGGTTCAGGGACCCGTCGCCCCCTCCGGGGGCGCGTGAATACACAAGGAAGGTCGCAATTCCCTTCCCGCGCTCGAGAACCCCATTGGCATCCGATCGAGACATCGGAGGGGAAAAGCGCGCTGAGCACTGTGACACTGGCACGAGCTGGCACGACCTACCACGACCTACCACGACAGACCACAGGACAGACCACGACACTCCAGGACGTGACACTCCATGACAATCTGACACTCCAGGACACTCCTGGATACTCCTGACAGTCTCTGACAGTAGTCAACAGCTCTGACAGTTCCAAGCTGTTGTACGCAAGAGTCATTGTAAATCCATGCTACAACAGTGTTTTTTGAGCGATCTGTGATAGCCATAAAAGCAAATCACGGTTACTAATTTTGCTAGGGCATTCCACCGTCCTCGCTGCTTAATAAGGTTTCAGCGCCTCCCGTTCCCGGAAGATCGTTTCCACATCGTCCATCGTCCTCTCCCCTTCCTCCTTCTTGAGCCGATGTTTAGTCGCATCGATGTAAGGCAACGGGATATGGAAGAACTCGTCCTCTGCGTGCTCGTCCGAATCGGACTCGGCAAGGGCAGGGGGAGGCGGGAGAGCGTAGCGCACTATCACGGGGAAGAATAGATTGTCAGCTCGGCGCGTTGACGATTTCTCGCAGGCTGGAGCACAACATACCTCTCAATCCTCTCCGCAGCATGGCTTCATGCCATTGCTGTCGCAGGTCCTGATCGGAGAAGACGCTCTTCAAATCGGGTCGGAAAGCGATCAGGTACAGATCTGCAGAAGACTGTGAAGTCGGTAAGACTGATCATGACTTGGGCCCACTTCCCTTCGTTGGACTGACCTCGACACCAAGGACACGCCTCAATAGCTCGATACAGTTGCGTCTTGACCCGCGCAAACTCCTCATTCCGTAGCTCAAAGTCGATGTAAAGAGCCCAAATCGAAGGGCATGAGCGAGTACTATAAGAAATGGCCATGACTTCCGAATGAGCAAAGGGCCAGTGCCGAGCCGCTCGGGTGATCTGGGCCATTCTTACCTTGGATCCTCTACTGCTCGCTCAAACAGGTTGCGCACACCCCACACGTTCGTCGAGCGGAAATCGAGATGCGACTCGGCGAAAATGGCAAAGAGGTAGCCTTGGCTCGTCGGCTTCTTCGTGAGGACAAGATCCTCCATCGTCCGTCGCACGCGGTTCTGAATCTTGGTGCGGACTAGGGAGAATGTGTAGGTGAGTTAGTACGTTCTCAGACCACAAGGATCGTGCAAATACTCACGCTCGTTATGGTAGTACACACTGAGGAACATGGAATTGTTGCGAAACTCGGCGATCGCTCGCTCCAAGACCTCCCTCAGCTGCGCAGGTCGATGTCCCCGCTTGCCCTTCTCGGCATGCCGGTACAACAGCTTGACGTAGGCCTGATACGCCTCCTCATGCTCGCATGATCCCTTGGCTCCCGTGTTTTCAAGCCGAGAGAGATGTCGCTCGAATATCTCAGTCGTGAAAGATGTGAGATCGCCATGGGACAGATAATCGAAGAGGGCGAACGAAAAAGCCAGATGGTTGCGATTGCGGACGAGGCGCTGAGGGGCGGATGGTTGGAACGAAGCCTCGAGCTCAGTCGTGTAAAATTGTCGTGCTCGTAAGTTCTGTGCGGGCGTGTTCTTGATGGAGACTGTCTTGGCAAGCGTGGCTGACAAACTGACACTTCAGTTAGGCCACTTACTCCCTCAGTGAGAGGCGTCGTTTGACTCACCAAGATCCTCCCCGTCCCCAGCCGCAGTCGCAGCGACCAATACCTTGAGCGCCAGATCAGCCCCTCCTTCCTCCCATTCCATCTCAGCCCAAGACCTCCACAACAGTGGTCCATCAATCCTCTCGTGATTCGGGAACGTGCGATACATAGAAAGAGCCGTGACGTAGACTTGACGAGCATCGGAGACCTTGCCTCGAGCCCTTTCGATCCTGGCGTACCCGTCCCACAGCACCAAGGTCTGTCGCTTCCTTCGAAGAACCGATTTCGCGAGTTTGCCAGCGGAGTTAGGCGATTGGCAGGCTTCGAAAGCAAAAGCGTCGAGGTGGAGAAAAGGATCATCCGCAGAAGACAAACCCGAGAGCAATGCCAGCGCATTCCTCGCAAGCTCGGAGTCTACTCCTTCGAGATCACGCTCATTGATCGCCGTGAACCATCCTTGCTGCGCGGCAAAGAGAAGCTCGACAGAGCAAGGCATCGCGTTGAAAGGAATGTGCCATGGCTTCTCGAGTGCAGGCTTGCGTTCGGGTTCCATCGCCTCGCCGTCGATGACCTCCACCGCTTGAGTGGTTTCCGGTTTGCTGGGCCAGAAACTCTTCACGAGATCCTCCTGCTCGACCATCCTCGAATGAATGAAGCCATCAGTCGCAAAGGGCGTCGATGTCGGGACATCGGGGGGTACGAAAGGCAGACCCAAAAAGGCGAGGAAAGCGTAGATGAGCTGCTGCTTCGCGTCGGACGAGTCAACGATAAAGAGCAACGGCTTGATGTCGGTGTCAAAGAGAGGCACTCGGGCGACATCGTCCTCATCGACGCTTTCGTCCGTCAATCGAGCAGGCCGGAGGTTGGCCATGCTCGCAAGACGTTCCGAGCGGGCCCAGCGATCGAGACCAGACGAGTCTTCATCGGTGGATGGGGACATTCGTTGATCGGGTTGGGAATCGGGAGCGTCTGCGCCAACCGCAGTGTTGCACCATCCTACCGCTCCATTTTCACCGACTCGTGGGGACTCGTCATCCCAGAATGAATCGAGAGCGGCCAGTGTTCGAGATCGCCAGCCGTGCACATTTTCATCTCCCGCCCCCGACTGGAATTCGACAGGTCGGAAAAGGTTGAGCTCGACAATGGCTTGGAAAGAAGCCAGCGCTCGTTCAATGTAGCCTGCGGGCGCGACGAATCACACTGTCAGTGGGGAGGCGAGGAGGCGAGGAGGTGGAATCAAGCGAACCAGCTTGTCTGAGCATCAAGCAAAGACGAAGGAAGAGATACACCATGTTCGCATCAAAGATGTCCCCTGCCGGATCAGACCCAACATCGAGTCAGCACCAAGTTAATTCATTAATACACCGTTACTCAACTGTACTCACTCTCTTGAAATTCCGTGGCCAGATCGGCCATCCTCTGTAACGTCTCGAAGCATTCGACAAAAGCTTCAACGACGGACTCAACCTCGAAACTCGTCCCATCCGTTTGCCTCCATCCGACGTATCGAACCCACAAGCTAGTCATCTTCGCATGTTCCTCCAAGGCTTTCTTCCACCTCTTGGTCACCGTCGGGGTATCCTCAACCTCCTCCGCCAACTGCAAAAGCTTCAATACCAATCTCTCGTCTTCGGCGTTTGCAGGATCCGCCTTGAGCGCCCGCTCTACGACCACCAACTTGACTTGAGCTGCACCCCTTCTTTCGACGCGGTTCAAAATCGTCCGCCCTCGGTTCTCCCCCGAAGCTGATAAAGCGACTTGATCCTGCCACTCGACGAACTCGAGCCACAGCTCAACATTCTTCGGATCATCCCTCAGCGCCCTGTCGAACTCGATGTTGCGTCTCGATAGGTATTGCGACTCGGATTCACCTCCCGTGACACCGAGTTGATCAAACTCGTTCTCATCCACCGCCGCGTCCGTATTTTGACTCGCTGCGGCTGTGGACAGGTCCGAGGGTTTAATCTGCCCAGCAACGGATCGGTAATCTGTTCCTTCCTCGTGCTCGAGCCCTTGCATAAGCTCTTCGAACGGGTGCTCCTTGTCGAACGCGACAAGGTTCTCCCGCTCTGCGAAAGGATCTCGACGAGGTCGGCCCCCCGGCGTAGACTTGGCTGCGAGCGATATGCGGCGGAGGTCCTTATCGAGCATATGTCGAGCTGAGCGCGAGTCACTGTAGCGTGGGGTCTGAGAAGGGACCGTAAATCGCGTTAGTTTAGGGATGTGGTCGAGAGAAGGCCTTGGTGAACACCCACTCTGAACCGCCTCATAGGTCCAATCTCGACACCCCTACCCGTATAAGCCGTATCACTTGTGATTCTCAATCCCTCATTGAGTCCAACGACTCGACCCGCTGAGACCAAAGATGTCCCGGTCAGCCTCGCGCGGTCGATTGGAGCGGGTAAAGAGTAGCTCTGCTCACCTCCCAAGCGTCGATAACGGGGGACAGCGCTTCGATTTAAAGAGCCGTATTTGATGTTGAGCTCATCTCCCGTCCTCGACGAATAGTAGGGAGGGTTGTCCGGGTCGTCGGACACCGAGGAGGATACCTTGGGAGCAGTCTTTGCGTTCTCGTCTGCCACGGTCGCCTGGACGAGCTGGTAAGGTTTACGTCGCTGCGGTGAGAGGCCCATGTTTCAGTTGATCTGTTGAAACCGTAGATGAGGCGTTGCTCCTCGTTCCGACGTACCTTGTGACCATACTCGTGCTCAGTCAATTGGAACTGATCGGAACTACCGAGCTCCGACTGATCCGCTTGCGCCGTGGCCTTTCTCGACGAGGAAGATGATGAGGAAGACGAAGAGGGGTTTGACAAGTCTCTGATGACGGCAGGTCGATCATGATGCCCTCGTTCATGCTTGCGCTTGCGATCACTCGAGTGTCGTTCGTCGCGCTTGTCCGTGCTCTGTTTGCCCCCGCTCCCGCTCGTTGAAGGATCCGAGCCATCATGGTGCTTGGACCGTCGGTGACCGGGCTTGTCGCCAATCGGCTTGGATTGATCCAACTGTTGTTCAAGTCCACTGAGGAAAGTATCGGCCGGTGTCGGGACTGGAGGAGCTGGGAACGAGTCGAACGATGGGGCCCTTGTGGGGGGACTAGCACGTCGAGTGGATGCGGGTGAGCTCGATGGTGCATTGGGAGCCTCGGCTGCGGGGAACGAGTCGAATGATGGGGGTGGCGGGCGACGCGAGCCACTCATCGCGCGCACGCCGAACCGATGCGACCTGGGCCGACGTGGTGACGGGGGAAGGGGGGTGGGCGGAGGAGACGTGCAGCAGCGTGGAGCTGTGTGGAGCATCGACGAACAGGAAGTCAGTCAGTTCGAGCGCGACCAAGCTTCGCTGGGCAGCGCCTGGCAGGCTAGAGCAGGCTAGCCAGGCTCCCTCAGGCTCCGCTAGGCTCAGCGAGTCTGCTCAGCGCTCGACTGCCTATCCACCCTTTGGCCAGAGCCTCAAATTTGGCTCGCAGCTGACCTACCTAGTCACCATGACTACTCAGAGCACGCCCACGCCCCGACGGCGAGTCGCCCTGGTGCAATACCCCCGCTCGCAGGACGATGTCGTCAAGGCGCTGCGAAGGGCATTCGAATCTCACCCCGAATGGTCGGTGCAGACGACCACTACATCTGATGATCAGATCGACTTGCAATGGTCCGATTATGACTATATCGACTGGGACTTGGTGGAGGGGGCTCAGGGCAAGACTCGGCTCGTCAATAGCTATGTCATCCGAAAGGGGTCAGTGTATGCACGTGATCGGTGATCGAGCGTTCGCACAGGAGACTGATTCAAATGCGTCCGCACATCACAGTCTAATTCGCAAAAACCATCTCTCACATACGATCGCACTATACCTCTCCAAGAACCCGGCCTCCCCACTCGCCCGAGCCGCTCCACAAACCTTCTACTTCACCCTCTCTTTCGCCGACGAGCTTGACCAGCTGCTCGTAGATGAGCTGTACGACGTGCAGCACTCGTTCGACACAGCCGATCCGGGCAAACCATCGTGGTGGATCCTCAAGGCCGCATTGGCCGACAAAGGGGTAGGCATTCGTCTCTTTTCCGATCGGCATCAACTCGAGCAGATTTTTCAGGAATTCGAACCCGTCAGCAGCGACGAGGAGGAGGAAGAAGAAGACTACGACGAAGCTTTTGGTACAAAAGCATACGGTACAGGTACCCGAGTCGACTCGTCCCAACTTCGAGAATGGGTCGTACAGGTGAGTCCCATTGGCTCTTTCTTACCTGGCGAGCACCGCAACTAACCTGCCCACCATAGCGCTACGTTTCGAACCCCCTACTCTTCTCACCCTCCAACACCCCTTCATCGCCAAGCTACAAATTCCACCTCCGCGTCTACGTCGTTGCATCAGGTGCACTCACAGTCCACGTGCACCATCCTTTCCTCGCTCTCTTCGCACCAACACCTTACTCCACTCCCGAATCCTCCGACAAGGTTGACCTTTCGGCCCATCTTACCAACACCTGCTTGCAGACGACCATCATGGGGTCCCAGGCACTGCCCGAGTCGGTCAATACGCTGCAAAAAATGCAAGGGTATACGATACTCGGTGGCGCTCTGGAGGGGCAGAAGTTGACCCGAGAGCAGATCACCAAGATTGAGGATAGCGTTGGAGAGGTCGTCGCTGAGCTGTTCAAAGCGGCCGTAGGCGCTGGGACATCGTTTCAGGTAAGTGCAGAGCCTAAGAATTTCCAGCTCAGACTTTTCGGAGACCTAAACCTCCTCGAACCGGGTTTGATTGCAGGCATTACCCAACGCATTCGAGATCTTTGGCTTGGATTTCCTCGTCGATGACGAACTTCGAGTCTCCCTCCTGGAGGTCAATGCCGTGAGTCCCGCGCCGAAAGCCCTCGGAAAGATTTCCCGCCTGACCATTGCAGCGTTCCTCGAGTACAGTGCCCCGACTTTGGCCAAACAGGCCCCACCTTACAATCAGTAATCGACCACTTGTTCGCATCTACATTGGACGAGCTGGTGATCCCCTACTTTACACGGCAGGAGCACAACCTTCCTACCTCAGAGGAGCCGCGGGATGCCTCGGCTGAACCACAAACTCCGAGTAAAGCTTTACAAGGATTAATCTTGGAGGAGACGACACAGCCGGGACTAAGAAAGGTTTTAGCGATGGAGATTAGTAAAGCTTGGTCATAAGGGAAGTAATGGGAACCAGCTGCTACCTCCCTATCTGTGCTGGCGAAATTCATCTCATTTCGGCAAGCCGCAGCCCCGCGGGACGATGGGCCCCGGGGATTGAGCCCTCTGTTTTTTGGGTCGGGGAACCAGGCCAAGGAGGTATCGTAATTTCGGGATCATAGAATCGAGTTCATGAAGGAGAGCAGGACCAGAAAGACTTTTGTGATGTGGGGTAAGCCAGTTCCATGGACTTGCCGAGATGCCGGTAGACCCTTGGCCCGCGCCCGCGACCGGATGATCAGAGCATCCGACGCCAGTGCGCGGCTGGGGACATCCGGGAGGACGGCGGCAACCCGATCGCCACCGCTGCTGCTGGGTCCCGATCGGCCTTCGAGGGAAAGATGTCCGAATCCGAAAGCCAGGGTTATCCAAATCCTTCTCACCCCCTCCCATCACCTTCACTCTTTCTCCTACCAGCTCATCATCTCTACTTCAAACCAACCATGGCCGCAATCCCCATCGTCAAGTTCCCGGCTCACGTGCCCGCGGTCGAGCTGCCGAGTTCGTCCGGCACGGTGTGGAGCTTCCTCTTCGACGCCAATGGGACGGGCCAATCCCCCTTCGTGAAAGGTTCGCCGACGATGAAGGCGACGCGCAAGGACTTTCAGAACCGATACCTTGACGGTCCGATCCCCGCTGAGAAGCCCGTGTTCCGTGATGGGTTGACGGGTGAGTCGGGATGCGCCGCAGAAGGATCGGACTCCGCGGCGCTTACCCCGGGCCGCGTTGCGCTGTCTGTGGGGTTGGGAGGGATCTGGAGGGGTTGGGCCGCGGCGCAGGAAGGCCGTCAATGAGACGCGGGAACTGACTCCTTCTTCTGACCGCATCACAGGCGCCACCTTGTCCTACGGGCGACTCAAGTCCGACTCGCTCAAGATCGCCTCATCCCTCATTCACGGCCCTCTTGGCTTGAAGCCGGCCTCACTGGCGAGTGCGGACCCCACATCGAACCGAGGCGCCGTCGTCTCTCCCATCGTGTTGCTGCAGCTGCCCAACTCGTTGCCGTTCGCGACACTCGCTTTCGGTGTGCTCGCTTCGGGATTGACAGTGAGTAACCACAGACGGCTACTTACTTCGCAAACTTATGACTAAATCCGCTCCTCCGGCTCGTCTAGTTCACTGCCGTCAACCCGGTGCTCACCTCGTCTGAGATTGCCCACATTCTCTCCCTCTCTGAGCCGGCGGTCATCATCACTACACCTGCAGGCCTGCCGGCCTTCCAGGACGCTTTCCGATCGTTGACCCCCGATGTTCAAGCCCGACTTGGGTATGCGACCAAAGGCAATGTTTTCATCGTCGACCTCTCCCACGACGACTATGGGGCTTCGTCCGGGTCAATCGGGCAGGTACGAGAACAAGTCATCGGCGGATGGCGAGTCCAGGATTGGAAGGTGCTTTTGCCCCCGGTCGCTGCCGAGGAAGTCATCTTTGAACCTCCTCGTTATACTGGGTCCGAGGATGCCGTTCGAGGTGCCGTCATTTTCTGGTCGTCCGGAACGAGTGGCAAGTCCAAGGGTGTCATTCTCGGCCACAAAGCCGTCGGCTCGGCAATCGTCTCGGTCTGGCATTGCGCGACGCTCGAAGCGAACGAGCGCCTCGTCGGCTTGCCTCCTTTTTACCACATCTTCGGCTGGTCCAACGTCCTCATGCCCGCCGCCGCGTTCGGAGCAACAGTGACGGTGATCCAAAAATTCGTTCCCCAGACCTACCTCCGCATCGCTCAAGAGTGTCGAGCGACGCATCTCCATATCGCACCTCCCGTCGCGGTCCTCTTCGCCAAATCCCCCCTCGTTGACGGCTTTGACCTTTCCTCCGTCCGAGCATGCACATCTGGTGGCGCTCCACTGGGATCGAGCATTATCACCCAAGTCTACAAACGTCTCGGGATCCTCCTTCGAATGGGTTATGGCTTGTCCGAAACGTCGGGTGTGACGGGCCAATCGGCACCTACATGGTCCGAATTGGAATCCGAACTTGGTTCAACAGGCAAAGTCTTTTACGGCAACGAGCTCAAGATCGCTTCCATCTCTGATCCAAGCAGAACCGCGACAGTGGGTGAAGATGGAGAGGTTCTAATTCGTTCGCCTTACATGATGATTTCATACCTCAACAACCCTGTCGCGACGAACGAATCATTCGATGATGATGGGTGGTTCAAGACGGGTGATGTTGGGAACCTCGATGCTCGAGGAAACTTGCACATCGTCGATCGAATGAAGGAGATCATGAAGATCAAAGGGTCAGTCACCACTGCTGTAATCAATCACTTACTCTCCCGATTAGTTGAACTGACACAATTCACACTTTCATGACTCAAGTTTCCAAGTCTCCCCCGCCGAACTGGAAGACTATATTTGCTCCTCCCCCCTCGTGCAAGACGCCGGAGTCTCCTCCGTCTACCACGAAGAACACGCGACTGAATACCCCCGAGCCTACGTCGTCCCAGCGGACAAGTCACATCTCCTAGGTGGAGCAGGGGCCGAAGTCTTTGCCCATGCGTTGCGCGAACACATCGAGGCCAAAGCCGCGCCTTACAAGTGGCTTCGTGGAGGTGTCGTCCTCATCGATGCGGTACCCAAATCGGCGGCGGGCAAGATCTTGCGTCGTAATTTAAAGGAGTGCAAGGGTCAGCTCGTGCATGTATACGAGGACAAGATCAGGGCCAAGCTTTGATCTGTGGCGGGGTATAAAGAGATTTTATTTTCGTTCTTAGTATGCTTTGTTCTTCGGATGTACAAATGCAATGCTGTAAGGACCTTCATATCAAGTCCCAATGGCTGTGGGGGATCAAGACTTGCAACTCTGATTACAATCATTCTGTCGGTGGCAAGTACTTGTAAGGCGACAAGATCTGACGCGGGTCGAAGAGCTTGCGGATCTGCTGCATCAGAGCGATTGACTCGTCCGACTTGGAGTAGCTAACGTAAGGCGCCTTCATGAGGCCCAAGCCGTGTTCGGCCGAGATGGAACCGTTGCGAGCAGCTGCGGAGATCGGGAGCAGGACTGGTGATGAGCTTCTCCATCATTTCACCGGGATGAAGAGCTACGAAAAACTGACCTGTCGCTTCGTAAACCCAAGGTTCAATTATTTTTTCGATCCTTTCATCCCATTTGCTCGCCACAATGTTGAGATGCAGGTTGCCTGCCGCCGAGACAGCCCACGGAAAGTGTCAGCGCCCAACTCTGCTACTTCGAACCTAGGAGCCAGGACTGACCATCACCGATATGCCCATATCCAATCGTCTGCTTGATGCTCCCGTCCTTATCCAATCCATGTTCCTTGAACCGAACGCGCGCCTCCTCCACGAGCGAGTACATGTCCTTGACTGGCATCGACAGGTCGTACTTGTACACCTTGCCCAACTTGCCCGCAGCTTCCGGCATCAATTCTCGCAGCGACCACAAGGAGAGGAGCTGCGCTTCGTCCTGAGCCAAGACACCGTCGGCAACGATCTCCTTCTTCAACAAGTGCTCCAAAAGCCCCCCGAGTTTCTATGTGACAATGGGGGTCAGCTTGTGCACTGTTACGTGGATCAGCGGTCCGCATGTGAGCTCACCTCATCGTCGTGATCCTTATTGCTACCACTTGTCTCGATCAAGACGTAGAAAGCTCGACCTCCCTCTGGTGTACCTTCGAAGGGTGCCTTCTGACCCGTGTGGTGAAGCACCAACTCCAGTCCCTCCTGATCCCAGAACTCGAAGGCCGACAGGATCTCGCCAAGGCGACCCCTTGTCTCTTGGAAGACTCGTTGCACGCCTTCAAAGTCCGGCACGCATAGCACGGCAACGTTCACAGCCTGGCAGGGAGAATGTGTGGTCAGTATAGAGAAGAAGGGGATAGATACTCCGAAAGTGCTAGTGACTCACATCGGAGATCCTGGGTGTCAGAATCGAGACACCCGTCACGATTCCGAGAGTGCCTTCGGCACCGATGAACAACTGCTTGATGTCGTAGCCTAAAGAGATACCCACACAGTTAGCATTATGCATACTTTAGGGGTTCTGACAGAATTCATATACCCGTGTTGTCCTTCCTAAGCGCTCCACCCTTGCTCCCAGGCATCCCGACCGAGACAACTGTCCCCTTCTCATCAGGCAAGACAACCTCGAGCCCCAAGACGGTGCCGTGCAAGGATCCGTAGCGCAGAAGTCGGAGACCACCGGCGTTGGTCGAGATATTTCCGGCGATGTGACATGAACCTTTGGCACCGAGGTCGAGGGGCATCATGTATCCTTTGGGGTGGAGGTAGTTGGACAGAGATTCGAGAATGGCTCCACCATCGCAGGTGAGAATTCCTGTACGAAATAACATCCCTCGTCAGCATTTCGCATCTGCGCAAAAGACGGACCATCTGCATCCACCCGCTGACTGACCTGACACCTCGTCGAAGTGCCTGACCTCCTTCATGCCTTCGGTCGAGAGGATCAGCTCGTCATACACGGGCACCCCTCCTCCGACGAGTCCCGTGTTTCCACCCTGAGGCACGATGGCAATGCGATGCTTGTAGCAGTAGGCCACGATCTTGCTCACTTCCTGCATCGACTTGGGCTTCACCACGATCGCGGATCGGCCGACGTACTTGTCGAGCCAGTCCTTGTTGTAGCCTTCGAGGTCATCCGACGCGGCCGAGCTCCATTCGCCGTTGGGCGCGGCGATCGTCGTCATCAACGACGCGGTCGGGTTGGACAGCATCGACGCGAGTTGGGAGACATCCTCGGCGGTCAGTTGCTTGTAGTCACCCCGTGGTGGCACTTCACCGCCTAGAGCAGGTCGGGTTGTGGAGAACTGTCTTCGCAACGAACGCGACGACGACGGCAGGGCAGCGGGGACGGTGTTGCGCGATCGGAAGGCAAGGCTAGGAGTGGCGATCGTCCGTGTCGCACATGCAGTTAGGCGAGCGGCCAACGTTGATGAGGCGCGGCGTGACATGCTGTCAGTGGGACAAGAACGGGTGAGCAAGATGGTGGTCGATCGGCAAGAGACGGCGACGGCAGGTGCTTGGACTCGGCAGGATTTGGCAGTGACTCGGCCGGGGATAACGACGAGAAATACCCCGGAGCATGAATCGTAAGGTACGGCATAGTCATTTCAAACGCGACAATCAAACAACATATCAACGGATTGTGATAACATCTAACACGGCTGATTTAGATCCATATTGATCCGAGTCACCGGATCCAACTGGGCACGGCTAGGGTTTTCGACGCACTCGGGCATCGCGTGCCGACCAACACGAGCAACACGAGTCCAATCAACGTCATCTGCGGATCCACTCAAACCCAGCAAAGAGAGACTCGAAAGTTTTCCACCAAGCTCGAGCACAAGTTGCGTGGGCTCGACCCATTCTGCCACCTCGGGGTCGACCAGGTCCGACTTCGACCCAGGGTCGACCGGCTGGGGCCACGGCGGCAGCTCGAGCTCGGTGAGGTGTCTAAAGTTCGCCAAGGCCAGAAGATAGTCGCCGTACCAACATATGACGCAGGGGTATAAGCACTCCCAAAAGGCATTTCCGGACTACCGCAGCCTTTGAGACGGACTGACTCTTCCACCAGCCCATACGATCCGATCGCCGAGGTGCAGCTCCCTCACATTCGGAAACTTTTCCGCCGGCCACTCGACGTCTTGGGGCTTGAGCAGAGTGAACTCGTCCAGACTGAGGTGTCGAATTTTGGGCCCCGCGGGTGAGAAACACTCGAGTGCGGCACACAGTCGTTCGCCTACTGTGCGCGATGGGCGACTCTGGCTCGACCGAAAAATCGTCACGCTGAGGGATCGTAAAGCCGCGTCGGAAGGAATCTGCAACAAATCCACGCACCGGCCCGTCAGTTGGGACTTGAGCGGAGAACTTCGCACCGTTGAACCAATGATGAACCGACCAAGCAGACGCACAATCAGGGACTGCAGAGCCGTCTCCAGAGGAAGCTGCGTGAAGATGGTGGCAGATGGAGACTTCTGCAACGGACGGCATTCGATTTCGAACACCTCGAGTCGATCCCACATGCGTACCCATTGGGCTATGGGCCTCTTGACATTCCATAGCGTCAACTTGAGTTCCGTCAGCGCCTTGCACTGCTCCAACAAGAACTGCGCCATCGTCCCTGACGTCGACCAGATCGAGTCGCCTGATCCTCATCGACTGGGACGGACTGACAGGGAGTAGCCACATGTCGAACTGGAGATGCCGCAAACGCAATTCGGTGAGGTTGGATGTGATGAGGAGGGAGAAACCCATGGGGAAGGACCAATTGCGCGACCTTGAGGCGGAAGCCCCTGAGCCCCCTATCTCAGAGTAGGTCATGACTTGAGTCGACAGCTCGACAAACCTCGCGTTCGGTGGTATGGTGACGTCTTTCACAGTCTCGAGGGCCGTTTGAATGAATCTGAGGTAGTGCAGCCTTCGAAACCGATTGAAAATCTGGATCTGGGATGGGATCGGGTTCAGAACTTCCGCGATGATAGAGCAGAGCCTGGCAACGCCAGCGCAAGATCGGCGACTTGGACAGCGAAAGCATCTCGAGTGGAGATGGTCTGGGTCGACGCGATTCCGAGTACGAGTAACGATGCTATGGTGTGATCATGTAGCCGGCATAGGAACGGAACGAGGTCGACATCGGCCATTGACGAAGAAGGTGCGTGGCCAGCCAATGCATCAACGTCGGGCAGTGAGCAGCCAGGTCAGTACATGCGATCCGGGTTACTACTGAGTCGTCAGACGTACTAGCGCCACAAATTGCAGTATCAGGTCGATGATGTCCTCGGGGAGGTCGAGCAGACGAAATGTGGGGGTCGGCGAACGCCCCAATGCCGCCCACTCAGCAAGAGTTCGGGTCTTCTTGGCAGTCTGGACCGCATGCAACCCCCCAGAGCCGTCTTCTGCTTTCTTGTCCTCGAGTGGTCCATCCGGTAGGCGGCCGGTGGAGCGGAGTGGGCCTAGCTGCATGGTCAAGGAGAAGGAAGCGAGACTGCAAGCCGGCCTTCCCACCAATCGGCGCTCACCGGCACCACCCTGAGCTGCACGGGGTCATCGACGAATTGAACCTCAGGTAGAGAGCTTCAGACTATTTGACCTCAACACCAGAACTCGTTCTTGTTTCACAACATTCATTTCAATTGTACATCAAAGGAGTGGCATTCTAGAGTCGATCCGAATTGGCCTTGACCTGCAGTGATCACAATTTGCAGTGGCCCCTCGCCCTCCTGGTCCTCAACTTCTCGAACGCCTTCTCGACATCGTCAAACTCGTACTCGCTATCCACAACGACCTTCATTCCTTTATCCTGTATCAGCTTAACACCCTTTTGCAACCTGTCCTTGGATGCCTTTAGGCTGATACAGCTGTACCTCCACTTGGCGCTGAGGGCCTCAGCCTCAGCCTGAGGCCGTAGCAACTCCATAAAGTCCTCCAGACCATCCGAGGGCTGTACCAATACACCGTTGCGCCTCTTATCCGTTCCGAGTCGGTCGCATCGCCAACGATGGTGATGTAGCCACCACCAGGGTGACCCGAGGACCGATACGGACGGACTGGGAAGCCGTGAGATTTGCTTGATAAGCTCGATGAAGATCATTTTCAATAGACCAAAGTGTCCCGACAGGTAGACGTCATGCAGACAGATGCAGACGCATGCCGCCGCTGTGAACAGTCCGAGTCTGACCGCCGGTCTGACCAATGACGTCATCCGTGCGCGAGGCCACGCGCGCTAGAACACGGCGCGGGCGAGACCCTCTTTTTGGCTTTACCCATTCACCTCTTCGGACCGCACGCAGCCAAGCTTCCAAGATGGCGGCCCACTCGTTCGACTCGTCCTCCCCGTTTCCTCGACGGTTCGATGCCTCGGTCCCGACGCTGTTGAAGGCGCGTTCGATCGCGTTAACCGGTCCGCTCCCCACTTCGTCCGTGCTTCATGTCGCCGTCGCCCATCTTCGAGGTCGCTCCTCGGAGGGCGATCATGACGTTGACCATAGTCAGCACTCTTTGGAAGCCAGGCAAGAGGACGATCAAGTCGGACCCGAACGACGACACGTGCTCGTGCTGACGTCGGATCAGGCCAAATGGCGCGACTCGCTGATCAGGGAGAGCGACACGTCCTTGTTCTCCACTTCATCTCGATCCGTCGATGCTTCTTTCGTGTCCTACCTCGATAGGGTCGAGATCAAGTGCGTAGTCAATCGAACGCTAGCCTAGCCTCAGCTTTGACGCTGGCTGATGATCTCGGCGACACACATAGACATCTCCCCACTTCGGAGCACATCCTCTACTTCCTCACGACCGTCTACTCGCATGCCGAGCATCTACTCGCGAGTCAGGTATTCATCGAATCTGGTACGAGAAGTAAGAGCGATCCTTCGTACTTGCCGATCGTGCCGACCCTCGTCGTGCTCCACAACCCCTCGGAATACCTCGCCGAGTCCCAGGCGCAAAAGTGAACTTTGCCGACTGTGTCACCGAGCTTGGAGTCACAGTGAGCTTATTTCCAAACATTTTGTCCCGTCTTTTGCAGCGCCGGTATCGAGGCATACACCTCCCTACTCGCTCTGTTTGATTCGGCTTTCACTCGCCTCTCTCCTCGGCAAGTTTCAGTCTCCCCTGTCTAGGCTGGTCGAGCTCACATCTGACTTCGACCTTCTCTTCCGATATCGAACCTCGTAGACGCCCACCTCTCCTGGTCCTCTTCGATAACGACGCCCTCATCCTCGAGCAAGCATTATTAGCCCCCCACTTGGCACAACCTCGTCGCAAGCGGAAAGCCGAATATGAGGAGCGCCGTTTCGAACAAGGCGAACCCACGGAGGAAAGGCACATCGAACAAATGAGGTTGCTGAGCGTCTTGCCGTATTTCTATGACTGGGTCGGAATCGTTGAACCAGGTTCGTCTGTCTTTGACTCTGTCTTTCTCAACGTCACATGTCCTAATCCCGCTTCGCTTGCATGGAAACCCGCAGTTCAACAAGAGCCGGTTCCATCTCAGCCAAGTCTAACCTTCGTCATGACCTACACACCCTCCCTCCACCCCAGCGACATCCCCAGCCTACTCCCCACGACATCTCCAACGTCCCGCCAACCCGTGGCGGTTGAATTCGCAGTCCAGCACCTCTCTCAAGCTAACGGGGACGACGAGGACGGGCTGTTTGTCCAGGTCATCAGTTGAATGATCGATAATGGAACCTGTAGCGTTACAAAATGCGGAATGCCAAGTACTAGTAGTAGTTGTTGTACACATTGGAAGAAATAGGTGTCATTCTTGTGGAACCCCCGAGTCAACCACTTATTCGTTCGAAGCGCCACATGTCGACTTGGATATCTACCGACTTCTTGCTATGGTGTGCCATCGTCTTGGGGAGATCATACTAGAGAATGCACAAATACGTCAGTGAAGGAGTCTTTACTTGACGATCTCATATTATCCCCACCTTCATCTCTGCAATGACTGTCCCTTCAAAGCCGAAAGTCTTGGCTTTCTTTAAGATGTAGTCCCGTGTCGAAGACTTGTTCAACGAGTACACCGCGGTCTTTGCGAGCTGGTTTCCATAAACGGCGGGCACTCAGATCAATAATTCGCATCACGGACCCCAGTTGATCAATGGTGTGCTCACCTCGCACGCCGATTCCAAGAAGACCATATCGATCCCTTTCCTCCAACTTCCAAAAGGAGGGTTCTGTGCCACCGGGAGAGTATCAAACCACTTGAGCACATCTCTATAGAAGTATCATACCAACGCATTCTCCCACAACTGACCATGACGACCGTGTCGAACCTCCTCTCCCCATCCCGATTTGCCAAATATTCTTCCAGACTCGGCAAGCCCTCCCCGATTGACGAGTCCTCGGCGATGTCCCCTATCCTCGCATTGACTAATTCGATCTCGTCCTCCATATCGATCTCTTCGACGTTCTGCTTGGCGATCTCAAGAGCGTCGGAATCGATATCGACACTCAAAACATCACTGCATACATCCCAGAAGTTAAGGGTCAGTTCGACCATCGCAATAGTTCGCAGACGAGTTCCAGTCCAAAACAAACTCAACCAAGCACCCAACATGACCGCACCAATACTCAAAACCGCGCATCCACATCCCAGATCCAACACGTGCTTATCGTCCAAGTCGCCGAATTGGGATTCGGCGGTGTAGAGCATCCGTGAGGCAAGGTGCGCCGAGGTGACGTATTGTTCTAGTTCGCGTTTGGGAGCGGCTGCAAGACGGAGAAAGGGTGGCACGGGGGTGAGATTCGATACAAGCTTGAGGGGCTACACGCGGTTGAGTATGGCTCGCCAAAGCCTTTGAGAGGTTGCAGTTCTGTTCCGTGCGAAGACCATGGCCGAGGTCGTCAGCTCGTCTTCAGGATGCTAGTGCTCGCCACCAGCTCGACGAAGTACGAACCTGACTCTAGGTCTTTCAGCTTCATCTTGCCCCAATTCACACGAGGCTGTCCACTTGAAGCGACACTAGGTACGACCGTGTATGGGAGAGGCGAACATCCGCGTCGGCGCTCACATGCGAAGTGGTGCCCCCAGGTGCCCCCAGGTGCCCCCGACTCCCCCGCCGGCCGTCGCAGAGCATCCCCCGGAGGCCAACACGGTCACACGTCTTCGACCGCGAGCATGATCGATGGTCTCAGATGCTCAAAAGAATCGTTGATGAGTACGGCTGAATCGCTTTTTGTTTCATTTCAAGGTTTGCGATTAGACACATAGCGGGCAGTGAACTCGTCCGCCTCAAGGAAAGTTGGGACGCTAAGAGTCGAGTTTCGGGGAAAGGACTTTGCCATACGTATTGGTGAAGAAAGAGTACTATGCTTCTGATGCGAAACCATTTATCGTCCGCCGGAGACGGCGCCCCTCGAGGTCTGATTGGCGATCCCGCTGAGAAGGGAACGAAACGGGGAAGAAATACGAGTTAGTATCCGGCTGCGGCATGAGCAACCGAAACCCCTCGAATAAGATGACACTCACGAAGCGCTGCCTTCCTTTGCCGAGGTCTTGGCCGGCCCGGTCACATACTTGCCCTTCTCGAGCACGATCTCGACAATCTCGGTGTCGTTGTGGGTACCAAAAACTGAGTCGAGCTCCTGCTTAGAGGGGCGCTGCAGCAGACCTTGCGAGCCTTGCCCAGTGTGGAAAACGTCAAACGAGTCGACGATGTCAACGAGCGGAATCGTCCTGTTGTTGCGCAGGTGTACCGAGCGCGATTAAAGCATCAGCGAAATGGGTCAGGAAGTGGGTAACTGCCCCCACTCGAACAAAGCCCGATGGAAAAGCAGCTCACTTGTCTGTGAAAATTGAAAAGACAAAAATCCATCCAAACTCAGCATTGAGAAAAACCATTTCGAAGCAATGCAGGGCTAGAACGTACCACCTGCGACCCATTTCTTGGCGGCTGTGCGCCGAAGAAGGTGATGGAACGAGTGGGGAGAGAGGCGCGGGGTGTCACGAGATTGTGTCAGTCAGACGAGCAAGCTCTAGGCGTGGGCCGTTGATGTTGAGGGAGACAGAGGAAGCCAGTCCGCGATGCATCCGGACCTTGGCCAGACGGCCATTCAAAATAGTCTCTCTTGTGGTCTTGTTCGAACAAGCCCAAGTAGCGTGGCAGTGAGATGGAGCCCCCGAGCTGCGGGCGGGAACTCACCAGATTCGTCGGCAACGATGACGATATACTCGTCCGTCGACATCGAGTCAGGCTTGTAGACGGCCTGTGTAATTGCACATGTTCACTTTCTGATCAGCACACCTGCCATGAATAGACTGCGCCGGAGCGGGTAGGACCACCGCGAAGAGCCGGGGCGGACGTGGCAGTACCGGTGCATTCGCCTCGAGTCAAGCGCACCCGACCCAGCCGGTGTCGTCATCCTCGGCGGGGGCTGGGCGTAGGACGGAGATCATCACACACCTTGGTTTGAACGTGTTGAGGCACTGCAGAACAGGTCCTATGGTCAGCAATCGAGCCTTCCCTGCGACCCTGCGACCCTGCGGGCATTGGAACTGATTATGAGCGTACTAGTTGGGTAGTTTGGGTAGAGCGGAGGCAGATGTTACGCGGGCGTGGGTGGAACGAGAACAAGAGGCGCACTATATGAAAAGGAGCATGGGCACAGATCGACACCGGCTCTAGCTCACTGGCGCCACTGGCTCTCACTGGCTACACACCCGCTCCATTTTCTCACCTCATGAACGTGTGACTTGATCCATCAAGTTTAGTACCTACATCCTGAAATTTTCAATCTCGTATCGTTGAAAAGAGTGGTCGTTAAAGAGACGAAAGATTCAGAGCTTGGCTTGGGCTGACACGGGGACTCGGTGCTTTTTCAAGAAGCGCACGTAATCCTTCGAGGCCTCCTCGTAGCCAGCGCCGTGATAGATCGAGAAATGCCCAAACCGATGCGTTTATGAAATAGTAGCTGAGGATGAGTAATACGAAACGCGACCACGCAATCAATGTGAGTGGGACAATGCGGGCTGATTAGACGTACATTGGACACCTTGGTCTCTCCTCTAGAGGCTTTGGCCGCGTAATTTAACGTCGGACCAGCGGGAGCCACAGTATCGTCTTTGCACACGGCAAAGCAGATCGGGCATTCAACATTCTTGGCATTTGCACCGGGGTAGAGTAGACCGATTCGCAAAGCGACGCGAGCAGCAACCTCGTCCTTGAAGGAGATGTCCGATTCGGAAGGCACGAGACCGAGGTACCCACTCTCGGCATCGTGAGCATTCATCAGCGCGACTGCAGGTGATATTTCGTTGTCGTCAGTAACCTGATTTGTTGTGTCTGATTTGTTCTAGCTCGGGTGTTGCGCCAGAGCACGTACCTTGCCCAGGCCTGGCCGCCAGTTTGACCGGCAAATGATTCTCCTCGGAGTGGAAGAGCGCGTCCCTCAAGGCCAGCAGTGCCAATCTAGGCAAGACGCCGAAGCCGAGCGTCAGAGCACTCGCGAATCCATTCATAAATGGACACTGTGAGATGGTGGCCTTGAGTTTCTTGTCGCCAAAGGAGCTACCGAAAATGCCGACCTGCTCCGGATCAACGATAGCCAGTCCTCGGGTCCAGAGGATCGCGGCGTGCCAATCCTCTTCTTGCATGTGCCAGTCGAGGATCTGTCGCGGAGTTCCAGTTGATGGACCAAACCCTCTGTAGTCGAAGCATACGGCAGCGTAGCCTTGCTTTTGGAACAGTTCGGCGTACCTGGAAGAATAAATGGGGCAGATTGACGCCAAGACGGCATCCACGTCCTTCGTCAGTTCCCCAGATCGGCCACATTGGCCTTTGTCAACGTCGCACCAGATGAGACTGGTTCGGTTCCAACCTCGGACTGGAATGGATCAAAATGTCGACGGGCCGCTGAGCGCGAGAATAGACCCAGAGCCCTTGACAGCTCCCAGACCATGCCCGAGCACGATCGCAGGTCCAGGATGAGCGGCCGTCGCGGTCGGCGAAGGGTACAGCCAACCTCCCAGTCGCACAGAATGGAACTTGAACATATTGACGAATTGGAGTAGAAGAAGAGGAAGAGGGCATGCTCGATGGTAGCGTTCAGTTGGGCAAGGGAATCAGTGGTGGCGATTGGCTCAGCTGGCAGAAGGGTGAAAGCCAGAGCGCCCGCTTGTGTAGGGCCTTGTGGGGCGGCACCAGCTAGCAGGTACCACTACCATTGCTGCATCATGATGAGACATTCATCAGATTTCATCATTTCAGATTAGGATACTGTAAAAAGGCCCGATCAACGGACCTCCAGTCATTGAGTAGCCATTTCAGTCTGGTCGAACAAAAGTAGTGGACTTCGAGTTCCTCGGCGCTTTTATGATGTTGCCGATGTGGCACGGACCGCCTTCTCGAGTCATCCAGCCGCCGACGGTTCGCAAGGTTCTAAGAATGTAGGTAGGTACTCTGAAACTGTTCGAAGTCACGATCCGCCATCCTTTGCACTCTGCACGAATCGGGAGTACCCTCACCCGGGAGAAATTGGATTCAGAGCTCAGCAACTAGTGAATAGGAGGGCCCGAGCCGGCGGCGATCACTCGCCATCGGTATTGCGCGATGCAGCCGGACGGCTGAGACACTGGCTCCTACTGGGCACCGGGCGGGAGCCGGCCAGCGTTCACGTAGGTATATCATACTCCAACTCCATTACATGGGAGGGTGTCGTGGTGCTTTGAACTGTCACCATGCGGTGTGATCACACCCCACATTGTAGACATTCACCAAACATGACGAGCAGGACTCCGACAGGAGCAGGCCGCCGGGCCGGACTACGGAATGAGGAAAGCCCTAGCAGCGTCGGCGTCCGGGAAGGGCCGAAGGGACCGCCGGGGGTCGCCGACTCGCCGGTTTGTAGACTTCGGTACCTCAATCTTCAGAGGCGTAGATGATTTCTTCAGTGAGATTTAAACCTGTACAAACGTGAGAATCCCCAAGTCTGCGAGGCAGCGCAACAGACGACCTGCCTGTGGTGAAGATGTGCTGTGATTTGGGCGGAGATTTGAAAGGCGGTGGACCATGGAGCTCCCGAGTCGACACCCCAAAGCAGTAGTAGTGCAAGACTCGACAGTGTTCAAATCCGAGGCCAAGCGCAGCGCCGGCGCCATCGCAGGCAGAAAGTTGGCGAGCGCGACGAGCGAGTTGGCGCGCAAGGGCCAGAAGGCGATCGCTCATTCGTCCCAGTTGGGCGTTGCCGCTTGGACCCCAAAAAAATCGCAGCGAGCGTCGAGCTCGATGGCGGCGCTGACTCCGTTGCGGCTGCTTCGCTCTCCCTTGCCATCAACATCTCGTCGTCCACCACCCGCCTACGTCTGATTGTCGTGTCAAAAGAGGAGAGTCCGGCGTTGTCCGCTCCGCCTTCAAGGTGAGCCATGCAGTGTCATAACAATGGCCGACCATTGGGCCCTTCCCATCCCTCCCACGCGACGAGCGACTGGCCTTCTCGCCCCGGACGGCGTGAGCGATTGGACGCCACCTCAGAAGCTGAGCGAGCGTCAGGCGGAAGATGCTCCGCCCTGGCTGGCCAACACCGCAAGGCTGCGCAACCTCACGAACGCTCTGGCTCACTCTGCTTGGTCTTGACATCGGTGTGCAGGCTTGTTCCCTTTCCCCTCTTTCCGTTTCCGATCCGCCCTCCCCTCTGCTTTGAACATCCTTGCATCGCCCCTCGCCCTGTGCTCGTGCTTGTCCCAAGTTGAGCGAACGTCCTCCGGCCTGCCCTGAAACGGCGCTAGCTCGGCCCCAGGCCCAAACAAGCATCGCGCGCGCACGCCCCCGTCATCGAATCTCCCCGGTTCGAGCCCACCATGTCGAACCTTCTGCGTCGAAAGCGATCTCAGCAGGCGACTGCCAGTGCCGCCTCCGACTGGGCCCCACGAGACGACATGCTCACGCAGGCCGCTGCTGCCGTTGTTGCCGCCGAAGCTGCGGCTGCTGCCTCGAGCGAATCGAGACGGTTCAATGAGCGTCTGCTCGCGACGCAACCACTGGGTGCGAGCCGCCCGCGCAGCTGGGCCTCGTGCTCCTCGAGCTCGATCCACTCGTCTTTCATCGACTCCGCCTACGGCACACTCGACGAGGCAGAGTCCTCGGATGACTCGATCTCGCTCTGGAGGAAAAACACGATCAAGGGAGTGCACCGTCAGCACCAGCAGCGGAGCGCGCAGCACGTGGATGGCGATGGCGCAGTCGGCGCCCGGTTATCGGACTCCGTGAGCGATCGCGGCGCGATGGTCGACGACGAACTCGCACAGGCTACGGGCTTGTTTGCATTGAACGTGGCACGCCGAGGGTCTCGAAGACGCTTTCCTTCAGGCACGAGGTCACGCAGCGTGGGCACCGACGATGTCTTCCAATGGAGTCGACGACACCAGCTGCACGAGCAGCGCAGCCGAAGTTCGAGCTTGGGCCGACGTGGCAACGAAAACGACGATTACGGCTCGCGTCTCGGCTCACCTAGGGGTTCAGTCTTCAGCCTTGATGATGACGAGGGCATGCTGTCCTCGTCCCTGTACTCGCAGGAACACTCGTTCGATTCGGTCGAGTCCTTCCAGTCCTCGTCTCGATCGAGCTATCGATCGTCGCCTGAGCCCAGTGAATACGAATTCGACGTGGCTCGCCTGACGCCCTCGAGGAAACGCTCCAAACGACTCGCCAGAGCATCTTTTGAATCAACTTCATCGACCAACGGCAAGGTGACCTTGTCGCGTCGACACACCCTGCCTCGCCGACGAGAACGCGGTCGCGCTCCCTCAATCTCGATCACTCTTGTCACCGGCTCCATCGCGGGCAGCACCGAGACCGAATCGATCTTGACCACGCCATATCTCTCGTCGCTCGTCGAAGTTTTGCCCAAGTCTTTGCCTCCACTGACCACGCTTGCGGCGTCTCTGTCGGTCTTGCTCACCCTCTCCTCGCTCCTCGCCCCCGTCCCCCTGCTCGCGTCTTCTCCAGTACACATCCTACGCACCCGCGACCATGCCGCAGTCGAATACGCCAATGCCTTCTTGTCTCCTCTTCTCGTATCGGGCGTCAAGCCTGCCGCTGCACTGGCCATCGCCAACTTTGCGTCACTGGCCTCCATCGAGACTGGGACCTCGGCCAGCACGTCGCTGAAGGCCCTTGTCGTCTCGACGCTCTGGATCGCCATCATGTCGCTGCGCGTGTCTCTCAGCTACATCTTTGGACGCGCTCTGGGTTGGGCTCACCCGCAGTGGTTTTCTACGCGTGCGATCCATGAAGTTGGGGCTGGTACGTCTGGCTTCCTTCATCCCGGGCCATGTGAAGGCGCACACGAGTGCTGACCGTTTACTCGCATCTTGTGTCCCCAGGTTGCGCACCCCTTCTGCTGTCGCTCTCGCTTGTGCATGCCTACACGATGCGCCATCGGCCCTCCAAGTCCGCGATTTCACCGTTCCATCTGGCTCTGCTGGCGGCCAACTTCTGCACTCCAATTGAACAGGGCGGATCCGGCTTCTGGCTGGGCGTGAGCGCCTTTGTCGTTGCGGCGATCGTTTGCCTTGGACTCTTCGCTTTCGACCAACGTGTGCAGAAGCGCAGCATTGGCAGCACCACAACGAAGCGCAGGTCCCAGCTTGCAGCCACTCTCGGCGCTCTTTGCGTGATCCCTTGTCTTGCCTACCTATCTGGATCCTCAACGCCGGCATCCGTTCAAGCCATGTCGCTCGACGAGACATTTTCGCAGCTCCACCCGGCTCAGCCCCACCTGCTTACGATCCTGCTCATGACCGCACCCCGCCCCGGCAACCCCGACTTCTTGCTACGGACGATCGAAAGCTGGCTTGGTGGCCTGCCTGAACCCGCAACGACGCCTTTGTCGCATTCGCTGACCATCGGCAACTTCACCATGACTCCGGTCAACCAAGGTCGCGTGCGGCTGCTTGTCTACACCCATTTCACTACGCACACCATGTTCGACGCAGCCCGCGAGTACTTTGCCCAGAGCCCGATCTACGCTCGCAAGGCCTCTCACTACTTGCAGTGGTATCGCGATCCCCGCAGCGCGAACCGATTGGACCAACGCCTCCATGTCGCTCGAGGCCTGCACCATGCCGCCACCGACGGAGGCTCAAGCGCCTATGTCATGCTTGCCGAGGACGACTTCCCCCTCTGCCCCGATGGGGACACGTCGCGCGGTCAAAAGTGGACTTCAGCTTGGTCCGAGTTGCAGCGCGTTCTGGTTGCAACGAACGAAGCGATGCCCGACTGGCCTTTGGCCGAAGCCGGATCTGCAGGCGAGTCTCTGGACATGAGCCAAGAGGAAGCTTCGAGCGGTCATTGCGGCGTCTTTGTCGCCACGGGAGGTTCAGGCCTCGCGATCCGTGGCTTCATCGCCGCCAAGCTGCCGGCCCTGCTTCTTGGGGCTCACGATCCTCATGGCAATGCGCGTGACGCTCGGGCCATTCGCGGCGAGTTCTCGGTCAAGCACGAGGACGAAGGCGCGGATACGCCCGATCTCGTCATCCAGGATTGTCTGCGAGGTCGCATTCCCAGTTGTGGGGTCTGCAGCGCTCCCGACTCGTCTTCAGTCAAGCGCCCTGCTCGCCGCTTCCCCGCCGGCTCGGCCCGCAACCCATACGGCGTCTCGGGTGATCGCTGGGGCAAGAGCGGGCTCGTTGGTACAGCCCAATTGCTGCAGCGACATCTCGGCTACAATGCCTCGACTCTTCCTGGTCGAAAATACGGCCAGGAGGAATGGGCCTGCGGCTGGCGCCAACCCTTCAACGGTGATCCGGACGTCTTGACGCTTTGAACCGCCCTCGCTCTAGCGCCTCTTTACTCTTCCCTTATTCGCATTCGACAATGATGGACGCTGCTTTGCCTTTCCTTGCGCTTTTCAGTGCTTCGGCACACCCATTCACGTTCTCACAGTGCTTCGGCACACCCTCACATTCCAACAGTGCTTCGGCACACCTATTCACATTCCTACCGTGCTCCGGCACACCCCATTTTGTGCAGTGATTGGGCACACACCCTATCTGCAGTGCTTCGGCACACCCTTTTTCGCATCCCATCAATTATCGGCATCTTCTTTGCGCGTACATCCAACCTATTCTTGGCGGACACTTTGCACCCCTTCGTTTATTCCTGTCAAAGAGAGGACCTTAGCAGCTGGTCAGATTTTTTATTTTATTGATTGGTCGTTTCTCGATTCGACGGTAGAAGTAGTGGCCGATATATTTAGATACCATCTGTCTGAATTGACAACGCATACGCATGGGTTCTTCGTTTCATCTTTCCTTCTGCTTCGAATTCGACTGTCGAGATGTTGTCTTTGCGCTCAGTCTTGTCGGAAAATTGCGGCATGTGACGACTTTGGCCTGTCACCGGTCATAGGGGAGTCCCTTGAGAAGACTAAAATTATGATCTAGCAGTGCCCTGAACACAAGCTCGTGGGCCGGCAGGGGTGCACGAGAGACCGTCAATCTGCAAAGAGACAAGGACCAAAATGCCCTCGCTTCTTTTCATGAGGACAGAAATGCGCTTCTCAAAAGAACAAAAATGCCCTCGGATTCCAGACTTCTGTAATACTTGATGTATCAACCCACAACCAAAACAGTAGCTTCTTGTAGTCTTTGTGATCAGCGCCGTATACTCAGAATCTCCAGAGATGCCGTGAGAAGTCAGTTATCACCGTCGCAAAGTCAAGGGCCTCATCGACTCTCATCGATCGTCGACGCGTCGAGGCGCGCGAGTTCGCGAATCGACAGTGACGTTGGCCTCCTTGCGCATTCTCGCCACGACACCGAAGTCACCACCGACTTTCGACAACGGAACATCGTTTCAAGAAGAGAGGAATCTTCTACGAAAAGAAGGAGCTCACGGATGCAGGCGATCAATATGCCCTTGATCACCAGTTTCAGCTCGACGTTCGCAAGTCTGACACGCGTCATTGGCACGTTGTGTGCAAGAGTGTCCAAGATCCTCCGTGCGCCTTCTCTGCCACTGCTGTTTCCAAAAGAGAAGGCAGTGTTTGGACCGTCACTGTCTTCAACGAATCCCACGGTTGCCAATCGCTGCTACACACCGGCGACAGCAAGAGCAGATTCACGCGACACCGCTCCAACCTGTTCCACCTCGGTCGGAATGGATTCTGCATCGTATTCCTCGTGAGCGTCATGAGGTCACGACGATAGTGACTCAACTGGCGAAGAAGAGGGTGCCATTATTATTCCGCCACATTTTCCTAAGCGTACAGGACTTCCGATCAAGCGCAGGGTCCGGGGTGCGGACGAGCGGGCCAAGCGCGACACGAGCTGTGGCCTCTGCAAAAGGCCCGGACACAGCCGAATTACATGCGATAGATAGATCGACCATTTGAGTCTGACATAAGGTGTCAAAAGTATCGATATTACTACAAGTCGAAGGCGTGCTGGTCTGTTTCTTATGGTAATTCACTGCGGTCTATACTCTCGCTCGCTTTCGACTGACTTTGCGACGGTGATAACTGACTTCTCACGGCATCTCTGGAGATTCTGAGTATACGGCGCTGATTATAAAGACTACAAGAAGCTACCCTCTTGGTTGTGAGCTGATATATCAAGTATTTCAGAAGTCTGGAATCCGAGGGCATTTTGTCCTTTTTTCATCTGCATATATGAGCCCGACCGCTCGCGGCTTCGGCACCTCGGTCTCATTACGTTTGCTTGATCGCGAAGCGGTGCCAAGTCGGCGCCGACAGCCCCGACCACTGCACACTTGATCGCACGCTCTGGCTTCGCTGCCCTTGTCTTTCTTTACTTCTGAGCCTGTGCATCTTGGTGACCACGTTGACTGATCATCAGAGATGCGTCTCCTTCACTTTCGCGTTTCTCCATTGGACTCGAGGCGCGTCAGCTCTTCCGAGTCGCACGAGTTGCCGGCTGGTGTCTCGGTCACCGCTGCCGCGGTCGCCGAACCGGCGGCAGCGAGTCGCAAGGCACAGGCCGCTCGAAGCGCCGCGTCGTACCAACATTCACCAGATTACGAAACACTTTATCAGCTCAACTACCTGCCCACTCTACCGTATGCGTCTTTGCCGTTAGCGTTCCAACCTGCTCGAGCCAGAGTCTCGGGGCACGTTTTGCCAATCCAAGCTCATGGTCGCGAAGAGTGTCTAGGTAAGTCCTGCTGGCGGCAGAGTTCTTGGGGTTGTCTACCCAGTTGCCTCGCCTGAGAGTGCTGGTACTGACTACTGACTCATTAACGGTTGTAACTTTTCGAATCTGGCTGCGATCAGCGTTCTACGGCGCTCGATCTCGCCTAAAAACTGCGATTGAACAAGCGGGCAACCTCGTCGATCTCTCAGGGGTCCGCCGCGAGCTGCGCGACGAGCGACCGGCCATCGCTGCGCGGGAAATGCAGATCACCTTCGACGAGCCGGGGACTAGAAACCTCTCCAATGGGTGTACGTGCTTCATCGAGGCATATGCTTCCATTCCCATATTGTATACTGTCCTGACCATTGGTGCACTCCCATTGTAGGGCTGGTTCGGGTGACGATCAAGCTCGAGGGCAACCCGGCAGAGCTCGTCGGCAAGCCGGGTTGGCGGACATGCGTAGATGGATGGACATATAAATCACCCACTGCCCCTGGTAAGGTCTTTAATTTCTTCTGTGTGCTGTAGTCACGGGCAATCCTCGAATTGAGTTCTTTGGGGGTTAGTAGTACTGATGGCCCGCCCATATGTCCCCCGGGTCGCGCCCGGCCGTCGTATTTGACATTACCTTGCACAGGCTTGCCCCCGATATTCATCATGTTCGTTTCGGCTTGATGGAGAGGTGCGCTGTGCTTCCCTACGTCTCCTGTCGTTGAAACTCGTTGTAATAGCTGGTGTGCGCCGACTTGTCAGCCAGCCGTGGGGCTCGGGCTCGACGGTCTGACACTTCGAATCGCAGCCTGCACTTCCTCTCTCATGTCACATTCCCTGCGCCTGGTACCTTGTTGTACTTGGACCTGGGCCGAATGTATTTTTGGTTACCTCTTATTTGTAGGTAGTATCGCATCCATTGGCTAGATAAACCACGGATAGACTTTGGTGAGCCGTAAGACACACGTGACCCTCGTCGGGAATCCTCAACTCCTCAATCCTGATCCGCGCAAAATGGCGTACTTGCGCGTCTGTTTACTGCTTAGGGTGCCTTTGCGTAAGCCGACACTTCCTAGGTACAGAATTACACGTTGGATCAGACCGTAGTCGGTACTAGGCACCCCTCGGAGAATCGGGCTCTCTTCTTGAATCCCGCGCAAAACCTCGGCTCGTCCGCGGCTCGACGCCTTGACTCCGCCGAACTCGCCTTGCTGTGCCGAAAGAGCGAAAATGAGCGGAGGAGTCTGATGTATGTCGCTTCGCGCTTCGGACACCCGATGCCTCCTCCCTCATGCTTTCCCTCCAGGGTATCGCGACACAGAGTCGCGTTCCGCTGCCACTCGAAACAACGCCCATGTCTGAACCGGCAGAGCCAGCGAAGGTGTCTTCCACGACGACCCCACGAACTGAGGCCGAAGAGAGCGCGATGGTCGTGCAGTGGGACGAGCAACAACATCACTGGGACGAGTGCTGGTCGTCGAACGCGACCTCGACGACCAGAATTCCAGGCGGGATTTTCGACCAGGCCGAGAAAGGCCACAATATCGCTCAAGATGATGTAATCTGGATCGGTTGGGACGAGACCGACCCTGGGAACCCCTACAATGTCAGTCATCTGCGCGAGCGACCTCGCCCGGCGAGCGACGATGAGCCCATGTTGCGAAGACCAGTCGTCGGGCTGATCGGGATCGCATACCTCATGTAACCATTTCCACAGTGGGGAACAGGCCGAAAATGGCTCACAACATGGATTTGCTGCGTCTATACTCTGGTTGGTACGTTCGTGACGATCATTCAGGGGGTTGATGGGGTCCCGCGCAGGGGCGGTATTTTCCCGAGGACAGCGAGCGAGCCGAAGCTGAGGTGGGCGAAACGCATATCTTCGGTTGAACAGTGGCTTTCTGTGGTGCTGCATTCTCTATGGGTACTGAATCGATGATGCGAGATCTAAATTGCTCGCTCGAGCTTGCCGTCGTGGCTTTGTCGACGTGAGTTGGGGTGCTGAACCTGAGATGCCCGATCGATCGCTGCCGGCAGAACACTGACCTGCCAGCCTGATTGATGTTCACGCCCGGCGAACAGTTTTCCTCTTGGTTTCGGCCTCGCGCCGCTGGTATTGGCTCCTTTCAGCGAGTAGGTCTTACAATACGGGGTCGCGAGACGAGGGCTTTACGGAGTATATGGCATGTTATGTTAACGCGTTCGTGCGGTTCCTCTCCAGAGCCTATGGACGATGCAAGTCCTTCCACGTATGCTCTTCGATGTTGCGCCAAAGCTTTGGTTGTTTACCGTTTTGCGCTTTCCTAATAATTCAACAGATCCTATGTACGCCATCAGCGCGATAGTATACACCCTCTTCTTTCTGCCGATCACGCTCGGTAGAAACATTGCGACCGTCATTATCGCCCGTTTTATCGGTGGCCTCGCAGCGTCGACCGGATCGACCCTTGTCGGAGGCACCGTCGCAGACTTGTTCGAATCCAAAGACCGAGGGTTGCCAATGTCAATTTTCTCCTTGGCGGCATTTGCTGGAACCGGTCTGGTGGGTCATCAGAACCTCCCAGCTGAATCTGGCGCGCGCAGCTGATCACTAACGCTTTGCCACAATTTCAGGGTCCGGCGACCATGGGCTACGTCGAGGAAAATCTGCGCCTCCAATGGAGGTGGATCTCATGGATCCAACTCATCATCGCAGGTGTGACGAGTCTCTGCATCATTCTTTTGACCCAGGAAACACGAGGCAGTGTGATCCTCTCCAAGCGAGCGGCGGCGAAGCGGAAGGAAACAGGCGATCCACGATACCAATGCAGGAGTGATGCCGAACGGGCGTCGCTTGCGATCCTCATCAAAATCAGTTTGACGCGACCCTTGTTCCTACTCTTCACGGAGCCGATCGTTGCCGCCTTCTCGCTGTGGGTCTCGTTTGCTTGGGGCATCCTGTACCTCACCTTGCGCGCCGTACCCCTCGTCTTCGCGAACGTCTACGGGTTCACGATCGGCCAAGTCGGATTGGTTTTCTACGGCGTTGTGGTAGCGGGACTTCTTGGGTTCGTCTCCAACTTCTACCAGGAGCGACTGTACCAGCGCCATGTCGCCACCCGCGGACCCGAAGCGAGGCTGTACGCCGCGCTGATCGGCGGCATGATTTTTCCGATCGGAACGTTTATTTTCGCCTTCACCCAAGGTCGAACGCACTGGATGGGACCCGTGATCGGTCTGATGCTGTGCTTCTTTGGCATCTTCACCATCTATCTGTCCACGTTCAACTATCTCGCCGACGCCTATACCATTTATGCTAGCTCGGCCTTGTCGGCGCAGTCGCTGTGCCGCAACTTGCTTGGGTTCGCGTTCCCGCTCTTCACCTCGCAGCTCTACTCGTCTTTGGGATACCAGTGGGCTTCGTTCCTTTCGGGGATGTTGGGTCTTGCCCTTGCGGTCACGCCTTGGGTCCTGTTCTTCTTTGGTCCTCGTATTAGAGCGAGCTCGAAATTCGCCAAGGAGTTGGCCAAGATGCGAGCTACCGACAAGTGAGTGGATGAGGACGACTTTTACATCGTCAAGACGTATATCAGTAATGTGCCCGCCGAAACTATGTTGTATTTCTTAGTCAGAGTGTTTCGTCATCCTCGTCGACCTAGTGCGAGCGTCCTTTCAAATTCGCGCTCACGCGCACTGCGCTCAGTATGGTGCTACAACAAATTCACTCTGCACAATGTACTGGAAGTTGGACCGGAAATGCGCGGTCTCCGAGCTTGTTCTTAGCCCTCATCTCCCTCTCCCTCACCCTCCCAGGCCTAACCGATCCCACCCCTCTTGCACGCCCGAGCTCAGCAGGCCGGACCCCACGCTCGATATCCCGTTCCCACTCTGCGACGCTTTCCTCGCCTTCGTCTGAGCCGAGAAGGAGGCCTGGATTGAGTCGATCGAAGTGTCGAGTACGAGTCCGCCGGTGATGATGCAACTGAGGAGGGCGTGGACCTTTCGAGAGTTGGGAGGTGGTGAGGTCAGTTTTTGAACTTTGCGAGGCACGATGCGCACTATTCCGAGAACTGACTTGGTCGAAGTGGAAGATGAGATCGAGTTCGCACACGTTCTCGAAGCACCGGTCGAGAGACTCGACGAAGACCTAGAACGGATGGGAATTAGATAGACTCGTGGGAGTCAGACTTTCTTTACTCATGGCGAGCAATCCGCCCCACACACGAAGACGAACCTGGATGAGGTCGAGGATGCCGAGTTCCGACTCGGATTGATCGACAACGAATACAAAGTAGAGCGTGGCTGCAAGCTTGTCGGTTTCAGTTCGTGTCGTACCTACGAAAGCTTTTGTTCTCGACGGGGCCAGCACGAACCATAGTGACGGTAGATGACCCGTAGATCCTCGGCAGGTTCCTCCCCCTCTTGGCCGTCGTGACTCTGACCGAACGCACTGGCTGAGGGGAGCTCGACAAAGTTGCAGAGTGTATCGCCTCGGACGGATACGAGCGAATAGATGCGCTCGAGAATGGCGGCTCGAGTTGAAGGCGACGACGGCTGAGTGAGAGCGCGACGAGGAGGTCAGGCTCGGGGGAGGAGCACGAGAGAATGTCCAACCAAAGCATTCAACTCACGGAATAGAACTTGCTCAGCCGTGGCTTGCCCGAGTTGTTGAAGATGAGTACTGGGCATGCGAACCCGTTCCCAAGTGCGAGTTGGAGGGACACAGTGGCGGCCGCATAGCCCGTCAGACTGAGCTCGTGCACACCCGATGCACGAGCGAGCACTACTCACCACTGTGGATCATCTCCCGAAGCAGTGCTGCTGGAACGCAAGGGATGACAGAGGCCGCAAGTCAGAAGGGACGATGGATCGCCGCCCGTTCCACGAGTCTCAGTTGAGCGCCGAGTTCACGAATTCACACATATATTTGATTAGAAGAACATAGATCAGCTTAGGTTAGCTTAGATTAGCATATAGATTCACATCCATCACCGAGCGCCTGCCCCAGTCCTTCCCCGTCCTTGCCCCTCTCCTCCAGCCCTTGCCCTCGGTAGCACAACCCCAACGACCACCATGTCCAACTGCAACTGGTTCGAAAAGCAACTCGATCTGCTCTACAAGCGCATGGAGTGCCCCATCGTAAGCTACTCTCCGAGCGAGCCGAGCGTTCGTGGTGCTGCGTGTCCGTTCTCGTGCTGACCGTCGCGTCGCTCTGGCCTTGCATCATGCAGGACTTTGTCGGGCAGGAGAGAACGAACATGTTGATGCAGCAAATGCTCTGGGCTACCGGCGTAAGCTTCAACTCGGCCCTGACCACCACGTCCTGTTCTCTACGCTTTCCGAGCTCTGTCCTGACACGCGCCAACACCTCCTGTTCGACGGGCGGCCACATCAACACCTTCGGTGACTCGTCATTTCTTCTCCCAGGCCATCTCCTTTGTCGTCGGAATCACATTCCAATCTCTCAAATTGACGCTCCTCCTCTTCGCGGCTGGCTACGTTCTCACCCTCTTTGTGAGTCTCCCTCGCCGAACCCCCAAGGGGGAGTCTCATATTCGCGGCGGTGCGCCGCCCCCTCCTCACCTTGACACTGACACTTGACGCTTCACTCTGCGGTCTATGCCTGCGCGACAGACGATCCTGCCCCCCTATCCCGCTTACAACCAGAATCCCGTCAAGTGGCTGGCACCGGCATTGGATGAAAAGGAGGCCCCCGCGACGGGCAAGAAGGCGTCCAAGGGGTCAAGCGAAAGCAAGAAGAAGTGATGATAGCACACTAGCCCGTCGCATGTAGATGTAACAACAGCGCATTACATTTGGGTCCTGGCATCGACAAGATATGTGAGATGTTCTGGTTCGCTCTGAATGTGCACCGTGCGTTGTTGATGGGCTACCACAGCCTGATCAGGAGACGACTGTCAACATGGCCAAGTCGAGCTGTCGGGAATCGAGCATCCGGCCTCCCAGCAGGTCACTATCATATCTGTGGCATTCGTTCAATGCTGGGGTGGAAGGCAGGCAAGACTCAGCACACCTCGTACCCCGCTGCTTGATGTCCGTCCCCGTCGTCCGAGGCTTCCCGGGGCGCTCGGAGTCGTCCCCGATTTTCACTTTCAACTCGGGCTCGCCGGTTCACGATGAAAAGCAAGCTCGAATCCGAAGCGAGGGGAGCCCGATTTGGGTCCGTGCCGACGAGTCTTTTCCCGGGGACACCACGTCGCCTATCCAACACTAAGTTCGTCACACGGGCGACTGAAGTAGAGGTACTGTCCAGTGTCGGAGATCACGAGACTGAGAGGACATCGTGGAACGCTCCGCCAACCGCGGCTGAGCGGACGGCGGGAAAGGGCTTTGCTGTACTCGCGAAGGAAGCGCCGGAGCTGGCTTATGTCCGCGGGGCTTAACTACAGCGGTTTGGAAACTGGTAAGCTATCTCTACAAAAAGCTCGGCACACTTTCAGTCAAAGATGAGCATTGAAATATGGAATATCTTTTTTATTTTCTGGAACCGGAAAAGGCATGTATAGAGTCATATCTGGCTGTCCAAAGCTGGACGCCGAACTCGGATTATCCTCAGCCTTGACAGTATCGTCGGACGAATAACCGTGGCCATCTGCAGATACCGATCTGAAAACCCAGCAGACGATCACCTGAAGAGCGAAGTCTGAACAGGTGGTCCGAACGACAACGCACACCTACACTACCACTGATGTGTAGTTTTGCGCAGAAAGCATCGAACAGAGCTTGGGGACCCGAGCGTGCTTCTGTCTCTTGAATCGTTGAGCCGAGTCAATCCTGCTTGTCCCCCTCACGTGCAAAGTGGAGGTAGTGTTTACATCAAGAATTGTGTTAACATCAGTCGGCTCACCGTGTTGCAAGATTTTATTCGGTGCAGGCTCATCTCGAGCCATGGAATGGGAGAAACTTTGCATGCTTGCAGGTTCTTCATCCCGCTTCTGGTGTTGTCGTATAAGAGCTTTTCCATCGTGTCCGCTATTTGGCGGTTTAATCTGTTAAGTCGAAGACAAAGAATCTGAATGTGTCCGTCTTGTAGAGCAGCTGTCATGAAAGGGCCGTCAATACCGTGGCAAATCGGCTCAGAGCCGCTTGACATTTTCGCGCTCCAAGCCGAATGGTCACGTGCATCCACGAGGAAGTCTGTGTGGCAGCGCTCCGCCCTGGAGGCCGGCTCGGGAAAACGGTAGTCCAAGTCGAGCCCTTGCTGGGTCGATGGTCAAGCGCTACAGTCAAGGCAGCGAATCCAACAGAATCGATGAGCTTTTTTTTCCCCAACCACGGTCTTTTTGAGTGAATAGATGGCATATTGAGGAAGGTCTCACCCGTTTAAAAGGCTCATAGCTACAGGTCCGAATCATAATCCTTGTCTCGAGCTATGAAAGATCTACCGGAAGTCACATGGAGCCACTATTTCTGGAGAAGCACGAGAAGGGACTATACATCATATACTGAGAAGATTGGGGGCCGAGAGCTTCCGGTATTTTTCACTTTTCTCTTTCCCTTTCACCAATTTGGATCCTTCCTTTTCAAGACGGAGCCCGCCAAAATAATCCAACGGCCCCGTAGATCCGAAGTAGAGTCCCCAGGGGAAGAATCATCGATGGGGCCATTGGTCAGCTAGCCTCGTGGCTTGTGGGGTCTCTCCTGAAGTCTTTGCGTGTCTCAGATCACTTGGGCATCATTTGCGCTTTCGGGACCGCCGTGGCCAAAACGGCTTCCGACCCGAAGGCTTCTTTTTCATCGATCACGGAGCGATTGTAGAACTCCGGCCCGGGCCGTTTATGACCGTTTATGACGCTGCTGCCGCGCTGATTCGTGCTGCCTCAAAAGCCAGGAATCTACCTGGGTTTTCCATCTGAGAGAGGCGAATCGTAAAATGAGTAAATCATGGACCCCTGGTGGGTACAGTACTTACTTAAAGCCCTTCATTTTGTGCCTCTCCTTCCACGCTGTCCGAAAACTGGCGCCGGCCCCCAAGCCAAGCAGAACGACATGATTTTGGACGAAAAATAAAGGGCCGTGGCCTGCCGGTTTCCGTCCAGCTGCGGCCTGGCGCCTGGTTGCCTGAGTGAGCCAAAGTGAGCCAGAGTAGTGAGCCCTAGACTAAAGTGAGCCCCCAGGTCGACTCTCGCCTGAATTTTGAAACGCTTCTCGGCCTTCTCGTGCCGACGACGATCGCTGCCCGAGTGAGTCGGTCATTTCATTCAACTCGAGGTTGGGTCCCCACTTGACGACCCACGGACGTGGGATGTATGCGCCGACCTGTTGCTGACGTTGTCGTGCCTTGATGCTGTGTGCCCCTTCCCCCTCGGTCCCCCCCTTCCCCCCCATCCCTGCTCGAATCCAGCCTGCGCCCGCGCCTGCTGCGTCCGTCGTCGCCAGCTCAACTCGACCCGACGGCCCATCCGGTGCCCACCAAAAGGCTCCGCGTCGGACGCGTGCCGACGCGACAAGACGAGGTCATCCTAGCCCGACAGTGGTCAATCGTTCAAGACGGGTCCTTGTGCGATGTGGGTCCGATGGTCATCCCTCCCCTTTCCTGCCCCTTGCCCCCTCCTCCCTTGCTCCCCCCTCCCCTGCCCTCCCCTCTCGACACGCCCGCGAGCCCGCCTTGTCCGTGCTCGCGCTTGTCCGGGCTCGCGCGTGCGTTGGCACGACATCTTGGGCCACTTGCCGCCAGCTCTCCCTCGCCTGTTTGCTCCCGGAATAGCCCTGTCCTAGCATCATTACTGACGTCACGCTTTGTATAGGTACCCGACCACGACTTCTAGCTCGATCGACCCAACCGCCGTGTATGCCTCTCAGGCCATCGGCTCACAACAACCGCTCTGGCAGCAGCAAGTGCACATGCAGCACCAACACCAGCAGCAGCCACAATCACAACAACAGCAGCAGCAGCAGCAGCAGCAAGCCGAACCCAACAACGGCATGTCGAACTATGGGTACAAACCGGGGCCACCAAACTTGTTCCCACCGCAGGGTCACAATCCGGGGAATCCATCGACGACTCTGCTCGCGCAGCAAATGGCTCAGCAACAGCAACAGCAGCAGGCCATGGCCGCCGCTGGTCTTGGACACCTGACGCCGCAGCAGCAACACGCCTACATCCAAGCCAGGCAAGCCCAGATGCAAGCCCAGGCTCAGCAGGCGCAGGCTCAAGGGGCCCAGAACGGTGGATCCGTGGCCCCTCCTCCTTTGCCGGGTCAGCCTCGATTCGACTTTGCGAACCAGCATCAGCCACCGCAGTCTTCGCAACAGATGGGAGGTTTTGTACAGTCACCTTTTGGTGCGTCTCAACAGCAGCAGCAGCAGATGCCCCATCCCGGCTCGGCGACTCAAGCAATCTCGATGGATGTGCAAGCCTTCATGCGAGCGTTCTTGGCCCAAGGACCGATCACTCCCGAGCGATTCGCCGCTTTACCGCCGCAGCAACAGCAAATCGTCTCTCATGTCATGCGCCAACGCCGACTTGCCCAGCAGCAGGCGCAAGCACAAGCTCAAGCTCAAGCGCAAGCGCAGGCTTCCGGGCCCGCTCAAGGGCAGCTTCCATCGCAGCTGGGTAACAGTGGGACCTGTCAACCGAATGGGGTGCCCATCTCTTCAATGCCTCAACCCTCCTCGGGAGCACCGGCAGCTTCAGGCATGAGTCACCCGTCTCCAACACCGACCCTCCCCGGAGTTACAAACGGACAACCCATGGCAACGGCTACGGCAATACCAGCGGCACCAAATCCGAAATCGAGCACCATTTCTGCACCGAGTCCAATGAGTGCTCCATCTCCGATAGCTGCTGCTCAGATGACCGGCGCCAATGCAGCGTCCTCAACGCCTCAGCTGCAGCCAGGGGCCTCTACGAGCTTTCTGCGAGCGATCATGGATTTCTATCAAAAGCGAGGCATGACATGGCCCGGTGCACCGACCATCGAAGACAGGACGGTGGATCTGAGCGCTCTGTATGCTTGTGAGTCGGACATTGCTTGTCGTTGCCCCTTCTCGAGAACGCTGCCCGTTGATCCAGCAATCTTCGTCACCTACCTTCCAGTCGTTATGCGGGGTGGTGGTTTCCAACGTGTGCACACCGCGGGGCAGTGGCGACAGATTGCCCACGTGCTTGGGTTCCCTGCGCCCACGCCTGCGGCCCAACCCGAGTCGCGGTGTCAACAGATCGCAGCAGCCTACCACTCGATCATCCTTCCTTTCGAGACGGCTTTCGTACACATGCGCGCCCAGCAACAACAGCAGCAAGCCGTTCAGGCCATGCGCGCAGCACAGGCAGCTGGTCAAGGTGTACCCGCACCGAATGGAGTACCTTCGTCAGGTCCTCCACCTGTGACACTTGCAAATGGATCGGTTGTGCTCGCGGGGCCAGCTTTTACTGCGCCAGTCCCAATGGTTACCCCCGGCCCCAACCCCACTCCTATTCCCGTCCCCGTATCTACCCCTTTCCCCTTTCCCCAAGCCGCACCTGTCCCTAGCTCCAGCGCCATGCCACCCGCAGGTATGAACCGAGCACCTTTCGCTGGACCGGTCGCATCCCCCATTATGCCTGCACCCGTGGCGCCGATAACTGCCCCGGTGCAGTCTGCGCCAAACCCTGCGCTCGCGGCTGCAATCAATGCTCGAATGGGAACCACGGATCGCAAAGGCAAGGGTAAAGCGAAGGAAGAACCGACGCCAGTGGCTTCTCTTCCTGCTGGGAATGGTACGTTCATGGTGATCCGCCCCCCTCTGGGAAGCGCACGCACGAGCTGACTCTTACTGGGGATGTGCGATGACTTCCTCAGGCAAAGGAGCTGCACCATCACAACAAACCCAGCAGCAGCGGCCGTTCCGAGGTCCGGAAACCTCATTCGCTACCAAGCCAATGTTGCCCCCTCCTGCTCCGGTCGTCCCGCCGCGGCGGAAGCGACAAAAGATAGCATATCATCCCTTGACACGCGTTGTTGATACGCACGCCGGCTGGGATCTTGGCGCAGTCGAGGAAGGGCTGCATACTGTGACAACGCGTAAACGACCTCGTGTCGCTGCGGACCTCAACGTCATCGATGTGCCTTCGCTCGTGATGTCGCTGAAGAGTCGCCTGGCGAGCGAAGTCGCGTTCGCGCTTAATGCGCTGACGTTGGTCTCCTTGTCGATGAGGATCGTACCACAGGACAACCAGTCGATTCCTTTCCCTCTGGCCAACTGTGGTGCCCTTCTCGAGGAGCTGGTCGAACTGCTCGAAGAAGTCGCTTTCGGCCTGCCAGTGGATGAGGACGACCCGGAGGATGCCCTGGGACAAAGCGAAGATGCCACGTTACTCAACGATCAACTGGGCGAACACGTCAGCGCCAGTGCATCCAAACAAGCCCATGTTTTCGGTCTGATGCCTCGAAGCTATCGCGAGCTGTTCAAGCTGGTAGTTCAGGAGGAGAGTGAACTGCGCGACGGGATGCGGATCGGGTCGAGCGACAAGCAGGACCCTATCGCCTTAGCCAACAACGTTGCCGTCCCATTGGGTCGAATCGAAACGGTCTTATCGCTGACAAATCTGCTGCGCAATCTGTCGATTTCGGACGACAATGCGCGCTTCATGGCTTCGGATCGATGGCGCGTGCTCGAGGTGCTACTCCGAATTGCCAAACTCCCACTGCGACGCAACTCCGCGACGCCCGACCCGACTCAATGGCCTCTCCGAATTTCGGCCGGTGACCTCATGGTTGTGCGGAAAGATGTGCTCGAAACGATCAATAATCTCGGACTCGAAGTCAAGCTTGAGGATCTCACCGCGCCCACCGCTCGGGCCTTGTTCGACCTCTTGATGTTCTTTTTGCGCGACGCGGACCACCACGACCAACTCTATTTCGATCTCTCGACATCGCCGTCGATATCCTCTCGTATCGTCCAACCCAATACCGTGCAAGTGTCGCACTACCTCGAGCTCGGCGTCTCGGCATTCGCGAGAACGACGGTCCTGGATGCGAATCGTTACGTCGTCGCTGATCTTGCCGTCGACACGGACCTGTACGCGCTCTTCGAATCCTTGATTCACCTACTCCCGATCACCGAAAGAGATTTCCAACTTGTTACAACCGAAGCGGGCCTCGTCTTTGTCGAAAATCTTGCCATGTCGCTGTACAACCTCGCCTTCCTCGCCCCACTCGAGCTGAAGATGCGGCTGCGCGAGATGCCTGCATTCATCAAAGCCCTTTTGCGCGTCGTTCGTCGACTGGCGGGGACGATGACGAACCCATCCGAGAACGCTTTCCTGACCTTGTCGGATCGGTGTATCTCGACGCTGCAGCTGCTTTCCGACTGCGGCGGCGTCGTCGGTGGCGTGGGCGGAGCGCGCGATCAAAACGATGTCATGTGGTGGGGTCTGAGCATGTCAGGGTCCCAAGAGGACCGGCCGCTGCAAGCGATGCCGACAGAGGCCGACCATGGCACGGTCAAGCCCCGCCTGCCGTCGCAGGGAACGAAGCAGGTGACGATTCCGATCCTGACGGGCGAAACGAGGAGTCTTTTGGAATGGCTTCACTCGGGATCCCTGACGAGTGTATTTGGTCAGCTAGCGGCGATGACTAACACGGTTGGATCGAAGCAGTGATACCCCTTGTGATGGAGTGTTTCGTCTCGGTGTGCTCTTCTTCTTTCTTGCCTTCTTGGTCGCTTGTTTGTAGGAATTTGGGCTGGCTGTAGGACGCATGTTGGCCTCGACTGTCGTCTGTAAGGAACGCCTAAGTCTTTGGACATCGCCCGCATTGTTCGATATCAACAATAGAGAGCCTTGAATGTTCTTGTACTCCGATTGTTCCAAAGTCCGAGACTCTCGAGGCTCGACTCGAGTGAGCAAAAGGGAGGGATACTGGCGCTTCGGAGCGCCTGCTCGCTGAATGTTGAACATCACTGATCCGACGCGGGAAAACTCTGAGCTGGATGTATGCACTTTCTGTGGGCGTGCGTTAGCGCGGGCCAGCCTGGGCCAGTGTTTGCCTCACCCCTCCCATCGAACGCCTTGTTTCCCACAACAACGGACCTACGAATCTGCGCCCATCCGACCGTATCCGCACCAGCTTCGTCTCAACTGTGCATCGAGCACCGAGTTGGACCTCCCAAAATTTGCGCGGCACCCCTGATCGGCGCACTCGGTAGCGCTCAAAGCGGCGGTGGACAGCGGGACGCCTAGCGCCAACCTATAAGCGAGGAATCCTGAACCCCCCCGACTCGAGTCGGTTGCTATCGCTTGCTGCACTTTGCACGACTTGACCGACGATCTCAGGGTGTGGTCGAGACTGTTCTAACCCCAAGGTCAGTCCTTCCCCCTGCTGCACGTGCACCTGGAGATGATATCCCCCTTTCGCTCAAGCAACGACGACCGACGACAACGTCGCGATCGACCACCGCAAGCGGCAGCGGCGGCCCAGCCGCTGTACCACACCGGGTTTCGTCGTTCGGATTGGCTTGACCCCGAAGCCGACGCGGACCGAGACCTGTGCGCGCTACCCTGTGCCATCTCGAGGATCTGCACGTTCACCTATCCCGGCAGTGTTGGCCGATGCTACACAGTTCTACAACAGGATCGACAAGGTCGAGTCGCCCTTGGTGTCGCCGTCGCGGCACCGGCGGCACGCGCGCGACACTCTACAGTTCTGAACACCTCCTTGCTCCAAGCTCGACTGCTCGCCTCGCGCGGTCTGGTGTTCATGCCCGCTGCGCCTGAGGCCGCCGGCCCCGTAGAGCCGAGCGCGACGGCCCCCCTCCGCCAGCCTCAGCCTCGAGACTGATTTGAACCCGCTGCGCCGTTGTGCCTGAAGACGAAAGGCTCAACCCCACGCTCTTTCCACCTCCTACCCATTACAGGGACAGCGACCGCATCCAACACCGCTACCGCACAGCGGTCCCGCTCACCGCGGACCGACTTCCCGGCCTCACCCGAGCACCACCGTACAAGATAAGGGGTAAGTGATCAGCTGGTGCGCTTCTGCCTGCTCGGACTCGGATGGGCGGGGTGAAGATCGCGATTCTGTCGTGTCCGGCTTGTCCGTCCTTCGCATCCATTCCGCGTTCCTTACCATGTGCTCGTGCCTCCCTGTAGTAGCGCATCGCATTGCGCCAACAGGGCTTTGACGTGATTCAGTCGTCATTCGGAAGGTGATCGTCGTCACTGGCACTACCACAGTCCTCCATCGCAACAAATCCCGCTCCAAACGCCGACGAGTGTGACCCGACTGGCCGGGTCTGCGCCGATCCCCCTGCCACACTCGATCGGCCATCGCGCGACATGTCAGACCTCACCGACCAGACCTCGCTGTCATCCGATTCAGATACCGACAGGGCATCCCATGCGGGGCCATCGGGTACACCTAGAACAAGTCGAGGGAGAGGACGAGGGAAAGCCGCCCGAGGTAGGGGGGCTCGGGGGGCTAGAGGGGCAGGAACCCGAGGAGGTTCGGCCCTCACCAAGAGAGCCGGTCGCGGCACTTCGTTGCCTCAGTTCCCACCACGAGAACATTCCTCGCCTTCATCCCAGGGCTCTCGATCCTCCGGGTTCGTCGCTTCACCTTCACCCGAACTTGGCGCCCCTCCGAACGGTCAATCCGCCCATGGCGCCGCGCCGAGCGACAACGAGGAAGGATTGGTCAACCTTACCTCCGGACCCGAAGATGACGATCGACAATCCGACAGCCAGAACCCCGAAGAGGACCAGGAAGAGGAAGACAAAGATGTAGACTTGAAAGATAATGACGACGCCGACGGTTCTCAATCGTCATCGTTGTCCGAGACCTCGAGCCTTTCTTCGACCGGTTCACCTGGACCCCAACCCGCTGGATTGCTCAACGAGTCTTCAACTACCAACGCGTTCCCGATACACAGAGGACTGAAGCGAGGTCGGAGCTCCCCACTCACCGATCTATCGGCCGACGAATCGGAAAAGGAACACGATCGTGCCGAATCCGACGAGGACGAGGCACCCCCCACGGCGACTTCGAAGCGGAGTCGGAAACGCGTCGTCGAGAGTGAGTCGGGCAGTGAGGATGATGCGACGGATGTAATTAGCTCGCGCAGACGTCAGGGCGACGATGACGACGACGGATCGGGGTTCGATGATGACGACGACGACGACGACGCTGCCGCGGAGGCGCGAGCCTTCGATCTGGGCGAGGCAAGTCCTGCTTTGACTGATTCGAATGCACCCACCCGCGACGGAACGCCCAACGACGCGTCACGAGACACCACACCTGTGCCTCGTGGGTCAGCATTCACGGCCAAGAGTCGAGGTCGGGGCAGACCGAGGGGAGCGAAAAAGTCGTTTCCAACGTCGGGCGCAGGAAGAGGTCGAGCATCGCCCAAGAACACCAATACTTCAACTATGGCCCTTCAGAGTTTCCTCACCCCGATGCGGGCTACAAGAGCTACAGTTACATTACCTCCAGGCTATATCGAGGGCATAGGGAGCAGTCGCTGGCCCAAGACCTCTCAGGGCGGTTCTCACGGCAAAACCACGTCGGTCGAGCCCTCAGAACGACACGCAAGCGAGGAGAGTCAGAGCACCGAAATGACCGTGGATGTAGAAGAAGTGTCCGCCACACCAGTTGATGATTCCCCGCCCCCCGTCGCTTCGAGCAGCGGCAGTAAGCGCGAGGAGACGAGCGCTGAGCCGACTTCAACAACAGGCAAGGGCGCAGCACTGACCGCGAAGCCGGCTGAGCTCGAGGACGACACTCAGTGGCCAATGCCAAACATCGCTCTGGCCACGCCAACCGAAGGAGACGAGCTCGTTGCAGAGATTGCAGTCGTTGCACCGTCAGAGAACGAGCTTGTCTTGAAGGAAGAGGAAGACGGCAGTACAGAGCCGGAGGTCGAGGTGCGCGCATCCCCAAAACCCAAACCCAAAGCGACGGGCAAGAAGGGACGGAAAGGTAAGCAAAAGGCTGCTTTGGACTCCGAGGTCATCTCGGATAGGCCAACTCTCTGTAAGTTACGGATTCGCACCATCTTTGTCTCTGACCTGGGCAGAATAAATACTGATCGCTTATTTCCTGTGATTCGTGCATCATTTTAGCAAAACGGAGGCGGTTGTCGGAAGGCGAGATTGAGCGCAATGCCCAGCGAAACACCGCGCGAATGGCCCTGCTCGCACAACTTGCGGCCGAAGAGCAAAATATTATCGACGGAACCCATCCGATGGTCGAGGCCGCGTACGCTAGACTTCGAGAGGAGAAGCGACGACGTATCGCGGGTCTTTCACGGACACAGAGCTGGCGCGAGATTGCCCACGAACGGGAAAGGGACGCATCGATACAGAAAGTCTGGGTGGCCTGGGCCGACGCCAAGGATCAACTCCGGATGAGCATGTTCACCGAGAACCACCAGTCTCTGCGACAACTTGTATACGAGGAGAAGCAACTGCCGTTTCTGCGCGATCATCCGCTGCTGATGGACGAGTGTCAAGTGCCACCGACGCCGCACTTTCGAGCGCCGATCCTGGAGGGGAACCAGGCTTTCGCGCCTCGGAAGGTCATTCATGCGGGGCATTACCTGGAAGCGCCACCCACGAACAAGGCGCTCGACCATTCTGCGGGGCAATTATCGAACGAAGAGATCAATGCAGATCTTGCCGTGCTGATGAACCCCGACGAGGTCTTCGGCCCACCCCGTCCTCAAGCGTCCCCTACCGTACTCGATGTCAGCCCTATCATGACAGCTCCTCGACCTGTCGGTGTGCCTGTATACCCCTACGCCCCTGCATACTACTACGTCCACGCTTCGCAGTATGGGTCGGTACCTGCGGGCCACCCGGCTCCTCCCCATGCATATTATGCAATGCCTCCAACGCCGGCCACGGCGCCCACGCCACCATTCACACACGCCGCCTCAGCTCTAGGGCCTGCACAACACTCGCATCAGCATCCACACCAGCACCAGCATCAACATCATCACCACCACCACCATGCGCATGCTCCAGGTCCCGCTCCTGCCACTCCATCTTACGATCATCACCACTCGCACCCGCGGCCGATGAGTCCGCCGGTCTCGAACACCAAAACAAAGCAAGCTACAGTAGGTACGCTTCCTCAATCGCGAGCGTCTCTGGATGGCACCTCGTCGTCGCCCAAATCGCAAGCGCCGCCCTCGGCGGCCGCTGCGCCTCCAGCGCTTTTCCGGTTCCCCGGCCCCCGCAGCGCATCAGGAAACCCCAGTGCATCTCCCCCAGCTCATGCTCTGCAACATTCCAGGGACAGGGACCCTGGCACAAACACCTACCCGTACCCGTCGATGAGCTTAGGCTCTTATTCCAAGACGGCTTCGGGGACCCATGGGCAAGGCGTCGCTCAGCCCCAAGTGACTTCGTACAGCCCACATCCCTCGGGACCATACGGCTGGGGCGCGCTGGCGCAAAACTCGGCCCGAGCTCCGTCGACCGGCCCTACAGCAAGCAATGCGAACAAGAGCGAAAGTGGTCAACAAGGTGGTACAAATTATGGTGTCCAAGGGAATGGTCAGCAGAGCCATTACGCATATTGGGGATGAACGTTGAGGACGAACAGTTTTGCCCACCGAGTAGGACCTCGTGAGAATTAACGACTGCCTTCGTCCTGTTTCGCGAAGTCCATTTACCATTCACCCTATTTACGCGGTATTTGATCATATTCTTGGGATGTAGCCATGAGCGAAATGAATGTCACAGCATGTCGAATTGCATGTACCTGCGGATATGGGTCCAGATCAAGCCTTGAAATCGGGAGAGCCGTGAACCTGTGCACCTGTTGTGGTTCTATGCAACCCAACGCAAGTCCTGCTGCTCTTCGGGAATTTTTGAGAACACGAGGGTACCATGTCAAGAAAGTCTTCATGTTTGGCTGGCGTCGGAGAACTTGCATCCGTATGGCCCCCACTCTTTGGAAGTGAGCGGCGAGCGGCCTTTGTCCATAGTGAGCGGCCGGCGCAAGGTGGGCTTTGTCCAGCCGGCCGCCGAGGTCCGATTACACGGCAAATGTGCAGGGACCATTTGTGCCGTTGAAGTTGGGGCTTTACTATTTTTCTCTCGTCCTCTTCCATCCATTCGTACAATATCTCGACTTTGGGCCGGTGCCTCAAATACCGGCGCTAGAGCTTAGACTCCAAAGCTCGCTCTTTCTCTTGCTCTGCCCCAGACCCGTCTCAGATTTGCTGTGCATCCCGGCTACCACGCGACCCGACAACCTCGCCAACCATGAATCGTATCTATCACACATTCGGACCGGTCCTTCTCTTAGCCCTCATTGTCCTCCAACTCCTTACGTTACTGTCCCCGACACCTCTGTTTCCTGAAAGGGTGTCGATGTTAAAGGTCACCCTTACCGGAGTTGCAAGTAAGAGTTCGCAGTCCAATTCGACAAACATGATGATCGGGGCTTCTAGCGACTCGATGGAAGGCGCCGTAGCAAATGCAGCAGACTTAAAATCGCCTTCCAGCTCTCTCCGAGCTCATGACCGTTTCTCGAGGCGCAAGAAGAGGGAAGCGAACAGCTCGGAGCTCGGCTCCAACTCGTCCTCGGGCACGAACACGACCACCTCCACCAACTCCTCCTTGAGCACGGCGGCGCAGACTCGTGTGACAGTACATCTGAGCTATGGTTCTCTCGGTGAGAGTTTTTTTCAACTCTAGGTGTCTAAAAACGCCCCGCTTACAAGCCTTTTCGCCATGCAAGCGCCTGTCATCGTGTGGAGTTGTCCACTTCGTCGCTCTTGACCTGCCAGTCACCGACCCTTACACCTATGTTCACCCCGCTCTATTCCTCGCTCACATTGCCGACGTCTACCCAAGTCAACCTCCTTCCTTCCCAATTTCCTGTCGTCCCGATTCTTTTGATGTCGACTTTGGTCCTTCTGACACTTGGGTGGCTTCTCAACATCGCCTCCTCCCTCGGAGCCAAAGCCCCTAAATGGGCACCGCGCTCCCTTTCCAAACGTCAAAGGGATGGCGACGAGCATCCATGTTTTGCGTTGGAGCCGCCTTATTGATTGGTGCTGTGACGACCTTGTCTTGGAGGTTGGACTTGGCCAAGATCGGCAATGCCATCAACGCGCATGATTCGCAAGGGGCTATGGTCGCGTCGTGGGGGACGGGCCAACAAAGCGAGTTTTGCCAAATTTCCCTATTGTTCATCTCGTTAATCCGTGACCAAAGGCTGACCTCTTGATGTCTTACACTTGTTCAGATCTTTGGGTAGGATGGGGAATGACGCTCTTGTCCTTGGCTCTGCTGGTCGGAGAAGGTCTCACTCGTTGAGCCCGACAAGGCGCGACCGCTCTTCAGTCATGTGTACCATTTTTGCACAATAGTCTTGTCCACTTTAGCGCCAAACACACTACTGGAAAAACATATATCCACCTCTGCAATACTGAAGCTTCGGAATCTCTCAAGGTCGCATCGAGTTCACAGACCTACGTCGGAATGCACTTCTCTCGCGATAGCGGTCACGGAACGACGTGGATGTGTTCCAGACGGACGGATATGCATGTGTCAAGAGGAGGAAGAATCTACAGATTGATGATTGAGGCTGTATGCTATACTTCTAAAAATTTAAACACAAACCAGGTGGAGTGCTATGGCACATCAGGCGTGAAAACACAATTGGCGGGCAACAAGGGGGTGAAAAACGAGTAAGACCAAGGACACGTTAAAAACAAAGATGTGGATAGGGTGTATAGACTGGTTACAAAACTGAGCGAGAGGGCCATCACCAAGCAACGTGGGAAGTCGCGGTCGAAGAGGGATGACTCGGGCTGGGCCAATAGAGGCGAGGCATGATCGAGGACCCGCCCGAGGTTTGCACGTTGTCGGCGACGCCACCGAAGCGCTCCAATTCGGCCTCGAGAGAGTCGTCGAAGCCCCATCCAGCGCCAGCACCGCCACCAGTTCCAGGGCTCATGCCCCAAGAGGCACGACTTCGGACTCCAAGAGGGGTCGACAAGAGCGCCGACTGGAACGCTCCACCTGCCGAGGAATGGGCGCGGCCCGAGGGCGAACGAACATGGCGAGCCGAATACGGCGGAGGCGATCGGAAAGCGTGCGAGGCGGCACCATCGGCAAGAGCAGCGACAGCGGGGATGTGTCGCATGCCCGGCAAGCGCTTCTTCTCGGGGTCGGCAGAAAACGCGAACTTGTCCTCTGAGGTTTGGACCGGCGACGTTGGGGCGCGCACGACTCCTCCGCCTCGGATCGAAGAGACGGGGCTATGGGTGTGGACGATCGCAGCGGGAGACATAATTGCAGCCGGCTCGCGCTCTTCCTTGTCAGAGCTGTTGGATCGAGAGCGAGCTCGAACGGTCGCAGCGTGGCTCGAGAACACGTGGGGGCCGGACAAGAACGGGGCGACGTCTTGCTCAGGGTTGGCTAGGAGCGACGAGAGAGCATGGCCGCTCGGACGGACTCGGTCGCGAGTCGAGTGAGAAGGCATGATCCCCGTCGCTTCGGGCGAGGCAAGCAAAGCCAAGGCACGGTGGTCGGTCATCGACTGCGTGTACGAGATGGGCTGGTAAGGCCCAGCGAGGCGGTGGTATACCGAGGTCGGTGGCGAGGCCGTCAACGAGGCAACGAGACTTTGACGGCGTTGCTGCTGCAGGGCGGGAGGTGGGCTCGCTCGGGTCATGGTCGGTCTAGGTGCATAAGGCGCTTCAAGATTCGCGTTGTGTGGCTTGTCCTTGGATAATTCTGCGCAAGGCACTGCCGTGGCGAGAACCTTCGCGTCAATGGAGCTACGTCGGACCAAGAGCGACCTCGATCGTGGTTCAGCGCTACCGATGCCGATGGCGGACTGGGAACGACTCATGGCAATCGAGGGTCGAGGTGGCGCAAGGTTCACAGGCGGGGACAGAGCACGGTCAGGCTCCATCGCCGACAACGATCGGATGGCTTGGGGGCGAGCACTCGACGCCGGGGCGATAGCAACCGTCGAAGGACGGCGCGGGGCCATAGGGCCTGGGGATTCGACTCGCGTTCTTTTTTTGGGCGCCGAAGTGCTGTGGGTCGTGGTAGCATTGGGCGGTGACGAAGCTAGATCCGTAGAAACATCTCCTGACTCTGCCAGGGCGGCCGCGATCGCTTTTGCACTTCGTGGGCGGCGATTGCTCGTCGACCCTCCCTTCTTTGTGAAACCACCATCGGCAAATTGATCCGCGCAACCGGGCACGATGGCCCAAAGACAGCCTTTGCCAGGGTTGTCGGGCTCGCGGGCCGTCTTGACGAAGCACTCGTTGAGACTGAGATTATGTCGGATGGAGTTCTGCCAGCCAGCATCCTCCTTCTTGTAGTACGGGTAGCAAGCCATGATGTACGCATAGATGTCGGCGAGGGAGATCTTGCGATCCTCGGTGGAGAAAATGGCTTGACCTATCAAGGCGGCGTAGGACCAATGGGGCTTGGCGTGTCCATCGGCCGACATGATCGCGGGCATGGTGTCGGCACGATGGATTGGAGTATTGCGGCTGCGAGCTCCAAGATTCAAGTTGGCGGACACCAGAGCATGTGAGGCCCCACTGGAAGCACCACCCTGTTTCGAAAGCATTGTCGGTCCCGGGCTGGAGCGATGGCCACGAGGCTGAGCGGGTTGGTACTCGGATAGCTGCGACGCTTGCGAGGATACCGGTGAGGACGAGGGCAAGCCCCGGAAGAGATGGTCAGGTGCTGAGGTCGGGTGAGGCTGGAGTTGGTAAGACACTGCGAAGCTTGAACCTCCAGCTGCCGATGCTCCGTCAGAGACCGGAGGAGACGAGTCGCAGAACGACGGTGCTCGTAGTGATGCAAGCGATGGCGACGGTGAAAAGGCTTGCTCGGCGCCGTGCTGTGGCCAAGGCGCATTGGCGACGTTGACAGCGCCAGATGAATTGCCTGCCGAGGAGGACAACGGAGTCGACGCGTCGGAGAAGGGGCTCGACAGGTCCGCGACAGTCATCTGGCGATGCACGCGCGAATGAAGTCGCGAGTCAGTCACAACGAGAAGGGAGGCCCAGTGGAACAAATGTCAAGATAATTCCACTCACCATGTCGGCCGCTCGGGCAGCAGCAGCGCGTTGCTTGCGAGGTGTCGGCTTCTTCTCCATCGCTTCGAGCTCATCGAGTTCGCTCCTGAGCAGTTTGGCAATGTCCGGCGAGAAGAGCAAGCTCGGCGCACGGCCTCGAGAAGGCGCAGGAGAGGTCATCAAGCGATCCGGCGAGATATTGGGCAAGCGACGAGGAGGTGACATGGTCGAATCGATCGGTCGAGGTCGAGAGGCGGCCGGGGAAGTAGCCGGGGACGAAACCACTCGACGTCGCGGAGCGCTAGACGGTGCCTTGTCACTCCCTATTGCAGAACTTGGCTCTTCGGGAAGCACGGCCGGCGTGCGATCCGACATGAAGCGCTCCATCATCCCGCGACGCGGAAGAGAAGCGGCGCCAAGTGGTGAGGTGGCATGTTGTGCGTTGCCTCCGATGAAAGAAGGGGACGGGAGCAGCGACGCCCCTGACGGAAGTCGGGAAGTCGAAACCGAAGCCGAAACCAAAGTCGACGTTGCTTGACGTGACTCGGGGAAAGGCTCGTCTTCTTCACTCGACGAATCTTCCTGCGCCCACTTGCGCACCTGTGACTCGCGGGTATCTTCTTCCCGACGTTGACTACGCTGCACGATGTCCTCGAAGCTCGGGTGCGTCTTGAGCTCATGGTTCGAGACCCCGCGCTCTCCCTCGAGGTCCTCGAGGTCCTCGTCGTTCCTGTCAGCCTCGTGGGTCTCGCCGATCGACTCGAAAGCATTCCTGGATCGCTTCGAGCCTGAAGCGGTCATGCTGAGCGTGGCGTGGGAGCGAGAGGCGCGAGCCTGCAATGGCGGCACTTGCGAATGCACAGGGGTCGTCATGAGGTAGTCGATGCCCATCGCCGACGATGCTGCTGCAAGTTGTGCCGAAGCCTGTTCCAACGATGAGGGAGAATGGTGGCTCCCGTCATTCTGTAAGAAGCGCATGACCTGCTGCTTGGCCTCTTCGAACTGGTCCGCGGTGATGCCATGTGCTTGAGCAAGCGCGAGGGTGGTAGACTTAGCAGGCGACGGCACGCCATTGGCTGATTTTGACCGCGCAGAAGTAGCGGTTCTCGCGACCTCTGCCCTCGTGGGCGCCATCTCGACATCTTTGCTCAAGCCCTGGTGCGACGCCGTACGCTGGTTACGGGGACGAGACGGAGGGTTCGAAGGGGCCGCAAAATCGGAGTCGTCATCGTACGCGATCGAGGCGAAACGCGTGTCGAGCCTGGGGGGAGGGGAGGATGTCGGATGGATGCGCACGCTGCGCCGTGTAATGCCCGCCTTGGAGGTGCGGCCGCGTCCAAATCGATGACCATCGGTTGGTGTAGCGATGAGCTCGTTGAGGGGAGAAGAAGAGCAGGGAAACCCGTCGTCGTCATAGAGGCGCTTGCCGGTGTGGGTAAGAGCGGGCGTCTGCTGCCCAAAGGACGAGGAGGGCTGGGTGAGAGGCGAGGTGCGAATCGACATGACGTGACTGTTGACGGTTCAAGCATCACAAAGTGAATAAGATCGGTGGGGAAAGGGTGTCAGGATGGGTGGGGGTTTGGGGGAGCGAGCGGACGGAAGCCAAGCGGGCACGAGTAGCAAGACGCGACGAGCGAGGCGCGAGCGCGGCAAAGGCAAAGGGGTCGATCGCGAGGCGGAGCGTAAGGGGAACGCGGCAAAGTCAGCTCGAGCTGTACAAGCATGCACACACGCCGGAAGCATCAACTACTCACATAATGGTTCACTGGCTGATACGACACGTCGACAAGCGAGTTTGATCCAATGCGATGGCTGTGGGCGTACTGCAGTGCGCTGAACTGGGGCGGTGAGGACCACGGTCACGCCAGCCAGATCGACGACGCGTTGCCACCGAGTCCAAATAGAGGCGCGAGGCGACTACGAGACAAGGCGCTGGCGCTGCGATCAGCGAAGAGGAAGGTGAACGGCAAACAGCGCGACGAATGAGGAGAGCAAGAATTCATGTCAGTGTCATGTTGTGTACAAGGGAGTGAACAAGTAGATGTGGAGACTGCACGACCGGGGTGTCTCATGTGGGTGTATGCACCGCGACAAGGTGCTGATGGGATCGCCGACCTGCGCCCGCGCGGCGCGCAGCAGGGCTGGGACCCCAAGGCGAAGCGCGCCTGACGGCCCGCAGAGGGAAGCGCAACTGCTGCAGGCTCCATCGAGACTCAGCAAAAGCGACTCGTCACTCACCTCGGGAGTGCAGAGGTGGAAGTCAGAATCGTTCGTTCGTTCGTATAACCAGCACTTAGGTTACCGCAGAAAGTCAAGGTCCGGCAGGCGACCGAAAAAAGGAGGAGCGCAGAACGACGCAAGCCGACCACTCGCAGGTGACGAGCGGAGAGATGTGACGACTGGCGGGAGCAAGTTCGACGTCGGTGCTGAAAAGGTGGCGCTGCAGCAGTCGAAAGAAGTCCGGTCCCGAGACCAGAGGGACGTGTAGAAGAAGATACTGGATCAAGGTGTGCTGGAGGTCGTAGTTGAATCCACCGAGTGTGGCAGCGTGGATCCTGGTAAGTCGGGCGTGGTGAACGGCGAAAGGGTAAACGCGTCGAGTGGTGGTGGCCCCGTTTGTGTGTTCCGCATTTGGGCTTGGGGGTCTCACGCTCCATCGCTAATTGCAATTTACGACTCCCGGCTTCAATGAGAGACAAGAAAAAGAAAAAGAAAAGTTCGCCACAGTTTCGACAATCGTGCTCATCGAAACATGCTTAGCAACCTAATCTCCCTCGTATCGAATCTTTTTGCCCAGGCGACTTGAAGCGGGCCGAATTTTCGCACTCGGTTTCCCGTTCCGCGTCTGCGCCGACGCAGAGGACGAGTCGTGTCGCACTACGGGTACGCTTACAGGCAATGTCACATTTTCAGGGGAGCAGGTTTCAAGTCTGTGCTACGTGTGTGGTAGTACAGCCAGCGGCTGAATGCTCAAGTCGAGCAGCCGGCGGGCACTGTAATGCCACCACGGCTGCAGTGGCAGCTGGACGCGCAGGCTCAAGACAATTTTTCGCGACAAGCTCTTCCTCGTCTCATGGTTTACTCTTCTTGAAAATACAGGGATGTACTAGCTTCTCACGCGGAAAATCAGGTCAGCCGAATCGGTTGTAACGCGCCTTTGACGCGCGACTTGAACCGGTCCCTAAAGCAAGCAAAATGGTATTAGAATCACTAAGTAGCGCTGCACCGTAAACGCGGTCGAGCGCCTACTCGCCTGTCTCGCTCGCTCGCTTCATCTCCCCCTGGTGTCCACGTGTCCTGTACTCGACAGCACCTCCTCCGGGCTTGGTCAACATGGCTCCGATCATGTCACGCTTGGGTGGCCGCGCGTCCTCGGCCTTGGATGACTCGCAGCGACCTCGTTTGGGACCTGATCGCTCGCACTCAGCCTCATGGCATCGAGCTGAACCCTATGTACGTCTAGCTCTGCACGCGCTTCCTCGACATCGTCTGGCATGATCGTGTTCCCATGCTATGATTGGCTCGCTCACGCTCTTCCCCTCGGCCCACCTCTCTGTTGACGTTGACCGTCGCCGCCAATGCCTTGCTTGCTCTCGCTGCTGGCGGTCCCATTGTGTCTCGCCGAAAACAACCGACCCCACCACGATTACTACCGCAAAACCCCTTGCATCTGCATAGTCGCAAGCTCGACCTGACCCCAGCACGCTCTCGTCATGGAAGCACGACGGCGTTCGCGCCGACCTGTTCGACGAGGGCTCGTCGCGATACAACATCCGCCTGAACCAAGGGCTGTTCCCTCACGCCGATCCACCAGCGCCTGAGGTGCTTAGACGAGTCGAACACGTACCCGAAGACGTCGCACCCGCCGCCATCGCCGGACCTGTGGCCGTCAACACTTCCTCCACCGCGGCGGATTTGGCAGATCGATTCCTTTCCGGATCCACCGGCGCCGCTCGACCCTCCTCCGCGCCTGCGGCCCCTCACCACGACCCCGCCTACGAACAGAGGGCACGTAAAGCTCAGCAGCACACGGAACACGAGGAGAGGAGGTTAAGGAAGCTCACTGAGGATGAGGCCAAGAAGACCTTGCAACAGCAGCAGGAGAATGCCCGCTTGCAGAAGAAGATCGCCGACTTTGAAGGCAAGGGCTTTGTGATTCAAGTCGAGGGGTTGGTCTATGGTACGAGCGCGGATGACGTGCAGGTAAGATTTGACCTGCTCCTTAACACTTATCTTCTGTTTCATGGTCGCTGACGTGTTGCTGGCGGCGGACGCAACCTTGCCTATCTTGTAGACCGCTTTTGGCGCGTATGGCGAGACGACTTTTTGCTTCATCGTCAACGAGGCCACGGCAAGAGAAGACGATCCTCTCATCGCACGACTGACGTTCAAACGATTCGAAGATGCCGCCGACGCTTGCGCTAAGCTACAGTTCGTCCATTCTTGCCCCTCGTGACCTCAATGGAAAGTACCGAGAGAACTGATTTTCCGAAGCCCCTTCTCAGCGGCGCGATTGCTGACGGTCGTGAATTGACGGTCAAACAAGTCGAACGTACACCTCCCCCCGCCACCTCTACCGACATCCTCGGAACCGCTCCGTCATCTTCGATCTCTGTCTCCACTTCATACTCTGCACCGGTGTCGCACAACCAGCCACTGAGGTCCGTTGCCCATGGCCGCCCAATGGTGTCTGAACCCATAATGCAGTATCAAATTCAGTTTGTTCTGATGCCTTTACTCTCTCCCACTCCTCACAGGTCTAAACCCGATCCACCGACTCGATTCGCCGACACGCGATACGCGAAGCACGGCCGTTCCATGCACGACGACAACGGCATGGACGTCGACATGTCGGAGCCTACACCGGCTCATTCTTCGACTGTACCACCAGCACGCAACCAATCAGGACCCTCTCGAGGACCCAGGGGAGGAGGCAGTGGTGGAGGACGGCATGGACCGATGTACGCTGCCCAGAACTCACGCTCGGATCAACATACTCATGTGGGCCCCAAGGCTTACGGCCAGGCGCAGATACAGACACAGACCCCCGTCTCGCTACTTGATAGGCTTGGTGGAGGGAGAGGGAACATTCGTGGGGGCCATCCGGCTGGGAAGCAAGGGGATTCAGGAAGGGGGGGAGGGAACGCCCCGCGGCAGCCACAGAAGAACTCGGGTGGCCTCCAATCGCTTGTTGCTAGGATGTCGTAGATAGTCGAACCGCAATGACACGGTTCTTCTTCGTAGTTGTCGCCTGCAGGTGTGTGTATCTTAGAGAGGCCGTGCCAACCGTAATGTGCGGGCCGACTGCGCTCGCTGAAGCGCCTAATGAGAGTTCGAGGTCTTGGTCTCTACTCCCCACCACAACTTTACTTTCAGATGTTCTGAGGACAGGACAGGACAGTCTCAAATCTCGTTCTCAGTGGACGTTACTCCGAGGCTCGACAATCAGTCATCTATTTGCCCGACTAGGTTGGCGCTCTGACCAGCCCGCCCAGGAGTTGATCGGCGGCAAGTGGCTGCCCTCTGAGTGCCGATTCAGCCGCCGCTGTCGCCTGGCCGCTTTCGCAAGCAACGATCCGCTCTCAAAGTCTCACTTTCACGCGCCAGAGTCCCAAGTCCGTGCGTCGCTTCGTCCCCAACATACCCTTTGACTCTTCGTGGGCGTGTGTAGGAGAGCATGTCGATGCTGATCCCCACCGCAGCTGGAGCGGTGTCCAAGGTGTTCCTCAAGCAATGGTGTAACGAGGTGCGCGTCACAGGCTTGCCGACCTTCTTGGACAAGCTAAATTCGGATCGAGGCGTTCTGACCAGTGAGTGGCTGCTCCTGAGAGTGGGTTTCTTTATGGGGTAAAGTGGAAAGCTGATACTTTGCTGTGGTCTGTTCCATTTCAGTCGCCAATCATATCTCGGTGTACGAACCTATTCAAGCTACCCGTCCAACACTCGTGGCGCGCTCTTGCTCGATCCTCTGACATCCGCTGCCCGAGGTCTTGGTCGAAAGGGAAGCTGATCTGGTCCTCTTGGCCCGATTGCACAGCGTTGATGAGCCTTTCATGTGGGGTTGTCTACCCATATCTCTTTTTACGGACACTCGAACCACTCGATGGACACTAGGCGCAAGCGACATGATGTTCACCGGAAAGTTCGTCAGCCTTTCTTCCACTTCCGCCGATATACACTCTGCGTGATCTGACGATGCTCTCGGCGGCGCAACAGGTGGGATAGTTGGTTCTTCTCGAGAGGCCAGGTCATGGAGACTTTGCGCGGGAAAGGCATCTACCAAAAAGCGATCGATCGTGCGGCCAAGAAGCTCAACGACGGGCAGTGGGTGAGTGGTGGTGAAAGTCCTTACCCTGTTCTTCCCAATGCGACCTCTCTCTTTCCAATCTCAAGCCTGAGTTCAATCCTTCTGTCTGGATCTAATTTTCTTGTTCTCGACTGCAACAGGTGCACGTCTTTCCGGAAGGAATGATCAAGCAAGACACCTTGAACGAACTTCGGAGGTTCAAGTGGGGGATATCGAGATTATTGTTCGAGACGGATCCGGAAAGAATGCCCCATGTGGTGCCGATATGGATCAAAGGTGAGAAGAAACAGATATCTCGGCAACCTAGGAGCGCTCCTAAAACCTCTCGACCACTTCCCGCCGACCAGGTTTCGAAGAGGTGATGGATGAGCGACGAGGGTGGCCCCGAATGCTCCCTCGGCCGGGGAAGAACGTCTCCATCATGTTCGGCAATTCGATCAACTCGGCGATCGATCCTCTCATGGCCAAATATAGGACCAATTTTCCCAATCCTTGGCGACCGGCGACATATGGGAACGACGTCAAGGAGGATCTTCGAGTCGAACCTGAGGGTTTGGCGGCGATGAGGAGTGAGCTGGCGGCGCGGATTAGGGACGAGCTGATGAAGTTGGGCAACGATGGGAGGCTGGAGAAGATGTTGGAACAAAAACCGAATCGGATAAGATGGAATCGACTGGAATGATGAGATAGTTTGATGTTCGCCATTTTTCGGGGTGGCGTCGGATTTCCTACAAAGACATCGCGGGTGAAATTGGGCAGATTTAGTGGAGTGTAGCTTAGTGGAATATAATACGTGTGAATCATAGAGTTGCGCTTAAACAGTATTTCCGGCTTCTTTTCTCCTCGGATAAGCTCGAAATTGTGATTACCGGATTGACCTCCTGTTCGAAAGTCTCGGTGCGGCGGTCGAAAGCGATTGAATAGACAAGCGCCGCCGTTTTTTCGATCGGCTCGCTGGTTCACGCGTTCACGAGTCGCACTCAGCCCAAACCACGGCTCGCACGCCCGGTCCAGTCCAGCGCCATTCAGCCGAGTCGAACGATGCCCGACCCCACCTCTATGCGACAGGGCTCGCCTTCAATGCCTCTGCACGCCTCTGCTGCTGGTGCTGCTCCCTCTGAGACGACCGCGGCATCGAACCCGACGACGACGAGCGGCTCCATCTCGACCGCCGCCGCCGCGACGAAACCGAATGGCGGGGGCGCCGCCGCTACGTCAGGCACGTCCGCCACGAGCACGAATACACTCTCGGCGCCCTCCTCAAACCCCGCGAGGCCCTACAGTTCCCTCGCAGGTGAGTGGCATCCTCTGATGGGGTGGAAGCTGTTGTTGCGTTGCTGTGTGACGTCGGCTATCCGGCGCCGAGTAGCACTGATGAACCGGGGTTCTCTCCGGACTTCAAACTGCGCGTGCCGACTCATGTCGAACTCGCTGCTGGGTGCGGTAACTGGGAAACGCTCGGTGCTGAGCGCTGATCGATGGACTGTCTCCCCTCTTTGTCGCTTGGAACCCCCTTTCCCCGCTCGGATATCACAATCAGTCATCCCTCCGTTCAACGGCACCGGTGGCACTTCGGCTCGATCCTCTTCAGCCGAAGGCTCGACCTCGCACTCGTACTCGCATTCGACCTCGTTGGCGGCGGCGGCGTCGTCGTCACACGCACACGCGCAGGCCGGGTCGCCAGCGCCGGGACCCGCGATCGCCCACTCGAGACCGCATACATCCAGCTCTTCGAGTACGTCCCACCACCCGGCCTTCTACGGCTCAGCGAGCGCGCACCACGACAGCGGCACCGGCCACAGCAGCAGTGGCAGCAACAGCCCCGCCAACTACCACACCGACCACCACAGTAGTAGTCACACCAACAACACCAATCTTAACAATAACAAGCCACAGACTGCTGCATCGAGACCCGCGGCCGCCTCCCCACCATATCGTGCCAACCCGATGAGCGTGTCATCGATGTTGTCGGGCCCGCCGCGAGATCGACCCAGTGGTAGCAGCTCCACGCCCCCGTCCGTCATCGCGCCCGCGCCTCCGACGCTGCCGGCCTCGACACCTCATCCGCCGACACTGCCTCCGCTCATTTCGTCAACGTCTTCGGGCTCGAACGGCAAGGGAGCCAACGCGTCGAGGTCGTCCGCTCCCTCCTACCATCGAGCACCGGCGCTGAGCCCCATGGCGCCCTCCACGTCTTCGCCCTCGGCGTCATCTGCTGGCATGAGCTCAACCGTCAGCAAAGCCCAGTCCCCTGAAATCTACCCCAAGATCGAATCGGGACGCTCTCCGTCGTTGACCTCGGCGACCTCGCCTAGCTTTGCGAATGCCTCCTCCTCCTCTGCATCGGCCTCGTCGTCGTCGGCCAAAATCGAACGCGCCTACCCTCCGCTGCCGTCCGCGTATGCCCGCGAGTCGCCGTACTCGAAATCTGCTTGGTCAACGGGGCCGAATACACCAGCCGGCTATGGGTCCAGTAATTCGAACATGTCCTCGTCGGCCGGACCATCTGGCGCTCAGCAGCGTCAGCAGCAGCAGCAGCAGCAGCAGCAACAGCAGGCCCAGCAGCAGCAGCAAGACAAGGCGTTCTTCCCCAACATGCACTCCTTCGGTCGACCTGCCAGCGCCAACCCGAATGCAAACCTGAGTAATTCTTCATCGTCTTCGTCTTCGACACATCGGCAGCTGAACTCGAACACGACGTCGTACCCGCCCACATTCCCTTCGTGGTCGAACGCCGGCGCGAGCTCGGGCTCGTCTTCGCAGCCGCCCGCCAGCGCGCCCAGGCAGAGTTCCGCCCCTCAGCAGCCCTTGTCGCGACCGTATCCTGATTACTACAGCGCAAGCGGCGATCATGGTCGACCTGAAGAGAGCACGAGAGCAAAACCCACCTCGGATCACCATTATGCATCATTCTCGTCGACATCAGCTAATGCGACGGGCACAACGACTGGCTCGCGGATATCGGCCGAGAGCTACAAGCCGGCACCGCTTGGATCGACCTCGGCTCGACCTACGAATGGCAAAAGCAGTCATATTCGATACCCTGGGTCCGACTACACGTCTTTGGGCCGGAATGGCACGAATGGAGCCCCCGCACCGCCGACTCTGCCTCCGCTGTCGAATGCACCGTTGAGTACGCCCGCGTGGGCCTCGGTCGAGCCTTCGCCCGCGACTTTATCTACATCGACGACAACGGGTCAGAAACGACGGAGATCAGAAGGGCAGTCGTCAAAGAGCCGGATCATCGAGAAGGCCAAACTGGTAGAAATCTTCATCCCTCCCTTCTCCGTCGTCGACCTGAGGAAAGCCTACGTCCGGCCCCCTTTGGTCGATGTACAATCCAACGCGGTCTATGAAGCCGTCTCGGCGATCCGATCAGCAGCACAAGCCAACGAGGCCGAATGGGGTCATCCGACACTCTTTCTCGGTCGGATCATCTACGATCCGACGCTCAACGCCGCTGAAATGATCGACGGGCAACTCCTGCGGCGCAATATCGGTGGTCGTCTCGAAGTCGTCGTTGCAACAGGCTACCTCGCACCTTGTATGGCAGAAGGGGAGTCAACGTGCCGATTCGAAGTAGGTAACCCTCTCGAGTACGATGGCCACGCCCTGCCCGGCACGAACGCTCTCGAAACCCAGGCTCTGCCCTCGTGCATTTGGGACTTGGACGCGGTACGGAAGCGATGCGTATGGGGAACAGACGTTTACACCGACGACTCGGACGTGGTCGCCATTTCGCTGCATTCGGGGTGGTTGCGGCTGTCGGACTCGAGCTCGCCAAAAGCCGGCGACCCTACGGCGGCTCAAGAGGCGTTGCTGAGAGCCCGGACACCCTTGTTGGAACGCGCGAAGTCTTATGCTTGCAAGAAGGGGCGGTCTTTGATCGTCAAGCTCGTCGTCGCACCGGCGTTGGTACGATACGAGGGGTCTCCTCGGCAGGGCATCAAAAGTCGGTCTTGGGGCAATGGCCACGATGGAGTCAGTCTCATAATTGAAGGGATCGAAGTCTGCGATGTGAGTTTTGGTGATGTCGTCTGAGTGTGGCACGCGAGAAGTGTGTTCTGACTTCCCCTCGGACTTCATCACAGTCCGACGTAGCTGCAAAGGGACACCGCTTCGTTAAACGTAGCGTTCGCGAGAGCGCAATCGAACTGGCGCAATCCTTCTCATCGACCAAACAGCGAAACCAGAATGGAGACGCTGAATCTGTAGGGGAAGAAGGCAACGGTTTGGCCTTTGAGACTTTTGTCATTGGGTTTGACCATCGGTCGTCTCGGTTCTTGAGCGACTTGACGAACGGCGAGGAAAGTTCGTCGGCGACGAGTGGGGGAAAAGCTATGGAGACGGACTGAAAGATGGGTGAGAAGGAGTGAAGTAGTAGCAGGGTAGTGCGCACATTGGATGTCTAGATCAGGTGCTGTATAGGCCGTGTGCCGGAAACAAGCTAAGCGTGTGGGCACTCGGCAATAACCTGTGCGGTAACGCCTCGACCCTGCGAGACTTGCTTGTCTCCGTCGGTTTAGCATGCTCGCTGAGTGTATGGACACTGCGATGTACATGTCTCAAAATTCACCTCACCGGGAAATCCGGAAAGCACGGAAGCGGAGCCGGAACATGGAACACGATTCGCAAGTGGGGCATCGCTTGGCTCCCGATGTGCATATCCACTCGGGCAAGCCCCCACCAAGAAACTCGTAAACGTCAACGGTCAACAGCTCAAATTATCCCTCCTTCCACATACTCGTTCTTCACTCCACGATCGATTAACTATCGTATTTTCACCATGGACGGTTACTCTTTTGACACGTAAGTCACTAGTCTGTCCAACGGAGTTGCTCGGCGCGGCTCGTCACGTATCGCCCCACTTGAGGCTCTGCGCGAGCCCACTGGACCGTGATCATTGTTCTGTAAGGGCCAGCTAGCCAAGACCTTCCCTTCAGCGCTATGTCCCTTCCTTCCCATTCAATCTCTGGCTCAAAAAGGTTACTTACACCCTCCATACGTCCCACAGGCAAGCCATTCACGCCGGGATCGACATCGAGAACCGCCCCTTCAACACGGTAGCCCCGCCCCTGTTTCCCTCGGCGCCCTTCTCGTTCACCGATGCCCAGCATATCAAAGACATCATGGCGCAAAAAACCAAGGCTTTCATCTAGTCGCGCGTCAACAATCCGACCGTCGACCCCCTCGAGAAACGTTTGACCGCTTTGAAAGGAGGCATCGCGGCGATTGCGACTAGTTCAGGAAGCTCGGCGATTTTGACCCACGCTTTGTCCTTGTGCAAGAGGGGGGACGAGGTTGTGTTGCCTTACAAGCTCTACGGCGGGACGAATCATGCGTTCAGGATTGGTACCCACGATTGGGCATCAAAGGTGGGTTACATCAGATATTTGAATTATCGGTATGATTTTCTGACCTTCGACTCCTCACTCTGCAAAATTTCGTCTACCACAGGGGTGTTCGTCGACTCAGCAGACCCAAAGGACTTCGAATCCGAACTCAAAGACAGCAGTAAGTCCCGATTGTTCCTTTTAGCTTCGTTCGCAACGCTCAATGTTTGCTGGCAAAGTTAGCTTTCGCTCAGCTGATTCTGGGTGGAGCCTTTACAGCACTGCGGGCCAATGGCTGCGAGTTTGCTCGCCATCGTGCGCCAGAGTTGAAGCGTTCGCTCAGAGACTGCTCGGTAGAGCTGTGTGTGCCTACTAGCTTGTGGTCAAGCTGCGCATGGAGACCGTGAGTCTGGTCGTGTTTGAGGCCTAAAAATATGGTGAACCAGACGGTGTATATTGCTCTTGACAGATACGAGAATCGGGGGCTTGTCTCTCCCCGTTTGCTGCTTGGCAGATCCTTCAAGGCATCGAAACCCTGGGCGTCCGCATGGAACGCCACACCAGGAATGCTCTTGCTCTCGCGCAGTGGCTCCAGCAGCAGGACACGGTCGAATCGGTACCCCATCCAGGTTTTTCTCACCACCCGACCTACGAAGTCGCTCAACTTCTCATGCCCAAGGGTTCTGGCGGTATGGTCTTGTTTGCGATGAAGTATGACTTGAAGGGTGACCGGACGAGCCATCGTTGATACCACCAAGCTTGCCTACCATTGCGGTACGTGAGGTTTATTTACTGGTTTTCGGGTATCACATCTACGCTCACGTGCCTCACGTTTACAGGCAATGTGGGATGTGCGCACGCTCGTTATCAACCCAGCGTTTTCCATTCAAAGCCAGTGAGTGGAAATCGTCAGAATTGGATCGTCCAGAGGCCCAAGCTGAGCGCCGAACTTTCTTCGCACAGACTTTCGAAAGACACGTTGATCCAGAACGGGTCTCCGGACAATGTTGTCCGAGTGAGTGTCGGATTGAAAGACATCCAGTACATCATTCACGGTAGGTGGCACGGTATAAAATTCGTCGCACCTCTGAAGCTGAGTGAGTCCCTGTCCCTCTTGCGGTGGCAGACTTTGCACAAGCCATAGAGAGCGTGCTCGCTCACAAATCGTCAAAGCTGGCGTCCCTGCGTTCATATGTTTCATTTGTTTTTATGGGATCCGAGCAAATGTAATGTCACCGATGATTGTACCAAGAGCGTGAGATTACAATTAGATGCCCACAGTTCGAGTAGCGCAACTGACTCTAGTCGGCGAGCCCCCGTCAAGAGGGAAGCGTATACAAGAAAGTGGTTGATAAGCTAAGTACGAAAGCGCGTTACCATAGATGTATTTACTGAAGTATACAGTCAGAGTCACTCGACGTCTTGCTCCTGCTGGGCTGGGCCGACTTGACCCTCCGATGACCCAGTCTTCGTAGCCCCGATTGACCGCGGGAAGCGTCGGTTCTCTCGACTTGGTCGATAATGATCGGACCTCTTGGCTCGGCGAGTGTTGGCATCACGCTCACGTCTTTGATCGCGTTCGTCACCGTATTTCCAGTGTTTGTGGGAATCAAACCCACGAATGACCGCAGTGCTGGAGTCGTCTTCATCGGAGAGAGAGGTGTCGTCGCAGCGAGAGGTAGGCTCGAGCTTGAGGACATGGCTCCCGCAGTCGGCCGCTTGGAGCACCTGATGAAAGGCAGCTTCTCGCCCAAGTTAAACGCCATCGAAGGGCTTTCCGGGCGGACAACGCTGTAGGTTGAGGTTCTTGGACCACGAGGCTTCGGAGCTTGATATTCCAGCAAGCTGCGTAGATCGCATTCTGGAGCAAACTCAGCGCAGCGGATGTGGGCTACGAGTCCGCACTGCGAGCAAAGTACTGCTTGACGCTTCGTTCGTTCATCGCAGAGGCGGCAGTCGATCGCTGCAGTGTAAGGAGATCTTATCAGCGATTAAAGACACGGGATATTCTCGAGTTACTGCTCATTAAACGTACCTTTGCTGAAGGTGGTCTTGACGAATAAATGCGTTCGAATTGCCACATCATTGTGAACACTTGTGGTGGTGGTCTCTCGCTTCTGTTGACGCAGTGATCAATTAGACCCTCCGTGCAGTACTTCCGGAATTACCTTTCGGCGCTTACAAGTATAGGAAGGGGCGTGTCTCCATCGATAAAAGTCGTTGCACGAGGAGATTGAACGAGAGGAATTGATTTATTTTCTCTCTCCGGTAATGGGGCTGGTAGATCGAATGGCAGGTCTGTTCCGAGGGGAGACGGCGCATGATCCTTCATAGTGTTTCGACGACGAAACGGAATCGAGTCGTAAACTTGCGTGTTCTGGAAGGAGTTGAAGAGCACTGTGTCAGTCAAACCCACTAAGGAGCTCAATTCCAAGAATCACTGACATGGCTGTCACTCCAGTTCTTCTGCAGCCAAATGTGTTCGAGAAGCTCCTTTGCGGCCGCCCGGTCTGCAGGTTCCTTCGCGAAGCAGAAATGCAGGAAATCGCACAGTTCCGCCGAGCACCGGTCAGGGATAGGTGGGTGCTCGTCTGTCACGATGTGAAACATTGCGCTCATAGAGTTATGGTCGTAATAGGGTGGTCTTCCGCAGTCGATGAGCTCGATGACTGTGTGCGCGAGACGATCGTGAATGGCAAGATTGCGAGAGGATTTGCGCAGCTCACTCACTCGTGCACCCAAGCGACCAAATGTCCGAAGCGGTCGTAGCACCTCTGAGTTCGATCTGAGGCAGAGTTCAAGTCTTAGTAATCGAAACCCACTGCACGATTTTAAATGTCACCTACCACTTCCGGTGCCACTAGGAAGCAGGATATCACCTTCGATCAGTGCAAGGCACGGGTGACGTGTTGACAACCTTACTCACTCCAATTTGGGGTTCCATACGCTTCGTGGTCATCTTTACGCATGGTCGTCGTGACCAGACTCGTTCCGAAGTCCGATAACTTGATGTTGCCGTGTTTGGTACTCAGGATGTTGGCAGCTGGAAGGCGAATGACGTGACTCTCCGAGGTCAGCACAATCATCTCCGACCAGGATCCCGTCCACGACTCCCACCTTTCAGATCACAATGCACGACATGCATCGAATGCAGGTATTCGAGCCCCGCGAGAATCTTGACGACGTAACTCGCTACCAGCGGCTCGGGTAGCTCGCCAAAGTGCTTGATCGTTTTCTGCAGCGATCCATTCTCGACGTATTCCAGTACGAGGTTCAAATAATGCTCGGTCTTCACCAAGCCTTCGTATTTGACGACGCTCGGATGCTCGAGCCGCTGGAGCACTGCAACTTCGCTCGAGAGTTGCTCAATCTCCTCGTCCGTCTTTCCCGCCAGCGAAATTCGTTTTACCGCGACGACCCGTCCCGAGTTAAGATTCAACGCTCGATACACGCTGCCGAACTGACCCTTTCCAATACATTCGCCCAATTGCTGATGAAAGGAGGGAGTGTGGTCAGCTTCATCGAGAGTATAGGACCGCGATAGCAATTTTCCTACATAAGTCAGGGCAGGACGACCGTTCTCGCGGAGCACGAGTTTGGTCCGAGCGATGCGCGTCGGTCTGCCGTCCATCGATTCGTCGCTGCTGAAGCGAGTCGAGGCGGCTGCAAGACTCCCCTCACTCGAGAGGGTGCTGCCTCGGCTCCAGTGTGGGTTCAGAGAGTTCCCGTCCACCTTTTCCAGTACCACCTCCGATCTCCAGCGCTGGTGTTGACGTGGTCGAACCGGTGAGGTATTGCTCGCTTGAGCGCATACGCCTTGAGTTGGTGCGGTCAGGGGCTGGAGCTTCGATAATGACACGCCGCGTGGGATACCGACCCGCCCTCCGAGATGATGAACCGAGGTAATGTTGGGTGCGGAGTGTGAGGAGGAGTCATCGTCTTCTTGTATGCTTTCGTCGATGGAGCTGGCTGAGAGTGAACGATACATCGCAAACGATGGTCTCACTGCAGTCGCCTCGTCGAACGAGCGGCGGCCAGGATAAACGGCGCCAGCGAGGACATTTCTGGAAAGCGCCTCCAGGCTCGACGAAGCGTAGGCCGCCTCCGAGCTCAGCCGTTTTGAGGATCTTCGATTGCTGCGAGCATCGGAATGCAGCTGAGGATGGATGTTCGTTGCGTCGTCTTCTTCAACAACGCTTAAAAAGTCGACCGCCGATTCTGCCCCACGTCGAAGGCTGTACAGCGGGTGGGGTCCGGGAGTGCCTCGGTCCTTATCGCCACTGGCAGCAGAGAGTCGTGGTCGGTCGCTGAACGTGACGGAAGGTCCGCGTGAGTCATTCCTACTCTCGAGGGATGGTTGACTGGCCCTTGTGAAGTCTTCGGTGAATCGCGAAACCGGCACTTCAAGCGAGCTTTTGGGTCCACCAGCACTCGCGCTCGGGGGTGGGATGCTCTTGGGCCTCAACTGACGACCGCGCGCATTGATCTCAAAGGCGATGATCGCCGAAGGACTTGCCGAAGCTGTCGAGCTTTGCCACGAGCCGGCCTTAAGTTGATCCACGGAATTGGATCGCAGAGAGTTAATCTCAGCATCGGAGATCGAGCGTGTGTATCGATGGGCGAGACGATGCGCCGACGCTGCGGTGTCTTGCGGTGCAGCTGTCAGCTTGGCAAGCGCTTCGGCAACAGCTACATCGCGATGTGCGTCAGCCGAGGTTGCTGGCGACGAATCCGAAATATCGAGTGAGAAACGCGAGTGCAGTGACGTGCCGGCTAGGGCTGAGCTCGTAGATGCTTTGGACGAGACGGATGTTTGTGCGCAGCTAGTAGGGGCTTTGATCGGAAACGGGGAGACGGTCACCTCGCAGAGCTGTTGTAAAGAGGGATTGAAGATGGAACGCAGTTCAGGAGATGACCTCGAGAAGCTAGCTGACCGTTCGCGATAGTCGTCGAGCGCTTCTGTTCGATGTGGCAAGTCACCGTGCAGATTTTGCTCCTTGGGCTTGACGACGGCTAATCCCCAGGATGTTCACACCCAATCAGCATCGAAATTCGGCTCAGCGTAGACCGGATAAGCGACGATAATATCACCCTACCTAAAGCGTCCGATTGATTCCGAATGTTCTCCTTGCCAGACGCGGGTTGATGAGATCGCCGAGTGACTGCTTTACTGGCCCGCGTTCCCGAGTTCATGGAAGCACGACGAGAGACTCCGTTGAGGGACGACGAGATGCGTGTGGAGACGGAGGAAAGTATTGATAGAGCCCTAGTCTTTTTTGAAGAGGCGGTCGAAGTTGTCCGGGCCCGGCTAGTGGATTCGTCCGCGCCACTTGATCCGCCCGCAGCGACAGAGACGTCCGGTGTGAACGAAGCTGACCCGAACATCATGCTGGGTATGAGCACGGCAGACACAAGCCTGGAGCCCCTTCGTGGAGCGGGAGTACAGTATTTGATCGATGTTTGGTGAAGAAACAACGAGAACGAAAATCAGGCAGCGCAGCAATTTATTGACAAGAACACAGATCGGCGGGCTTGATGGGCAGAGAAGGCCCCTGCGGGGAGCCGTGCGATCCAGCGCCGTGCCCGGGCGTCGTCTGTCAACGCGACACCACGAGCTCGAGGTCGAATGCTGGCCTGTGAACTGCAGGATTGGTTGTAATACGCCAAGGTCACCGCTCGAAGAAATGGGTTGTCAAGATACAATGAAAGAGTTTCCCAAGTGTACCGAGTGCACCTATCTCCGGAGTGCGTTGCTTGATCGGCTTGTCGAGTCTTGGATCCGGAGTTGTCCGAGTCCTCCGGATGGTGGCACCGTGCAGTTTGATGACCAGTTGAAGCACGAGTTCCGGTCCAGGGCAGTTGGCGAAAAGAGTCGAGGCAGAAGACTGCCGAATTTGGGTGTGGGTGAAGAAGAAGGACAGGTAGTACAGCCACACGGCTACTGAGAAGTAGCGTGAAACAGGTCTTGTGACGCGGGTGGTCCGACGAGTGAAGCCAGGGACGAACTTGAAGGAGCGATAGCGGGGGCGACGTTCGTCAAACCAGTCGGCGCTAAGGTTAAGGTCCACGCGCCGCCGCCGAAAACCGAGGAGCAATTCGGCACCTTCCAGAAATTGGCGTCTTCATTAAAGGCGAACACTGTTATAACAGAAGCAACCATTTGAAAGTCCACCAACCGGACGCACGGGACGCGCGGCGATCATCGATCAACGGTTCCGGGTCGCACAAGTGATTTGGAGCCAAAAGAAGTCTACGTGTACTTCCTTCGCGATAACCGATTGGCCTGCATCGGGCTGTTTATTTTGAGTTTTCCGAATTCCATTGAGATCGCCGCGCCTGTTGGTGAATCACAGCAATCCATTGTCCGTCGGCGGCGCTCTCGGACAGGTCAAAAGAAAGTGAACGGCTCCCTCTTGGAACCTCCCGACCGCCGAGACCTTTCGGCACCGGCAGACGAACTTATGCATCACGTGAAGGCGCTTGGCCTCAGTGAGTGCACCCGATGGCTCCCTGCTGTCGCAAATCGAGTAAATGGACCCATATAAGCTGTGCGATCGGGAATTTAGGTCGTCACAGGACGTTCCCAACCTAGTCGCGGGCTGATTTTCCTATCTGTCGTTGCACCTCGAGCTGCGAGCAAGGGGCGACGAGAACGGGTCTCGACTGATCTTGGCAGTGGCAATAGACTAGGCCTCGGATCGCTATTCCCTGCGAGGAAACGAGGTTGCCTGATGTGAGGATAGGGCTGGCAACAGAGACTCCACCTGACCTATTCCAGAGTCGAAAGGCATGCGAGACTGACCAGGAGGTGATGTGCATGCCATTGTGTCCGTGCGCAGGAGTGCTTTGTGCCAGTCGGGCCATTACTTCATCCTGAGAAGCCCACACCACATGGTGTGTCGCTGCTACACCTAGCAAAAAGTTGTCCTATATGAATATCACGAAGCATTTTCTGAGAAGGGTAGGCCTTTCCTGTCATATCCTCTAGCTACCCGCGGCCTCCGAGTCGGCGCCAGCCTGCCAGTGGCAGAGGGGTCGACTGAACCCGGCTAGCCAGCGCAACTCAGCAATGCCGAGGCTCAGTGAGAGTCGCGCAGGGATCAATCACCCACTGATGTTCATTCTCCCTCAGGATTGACCAAAATGCTAGAGGGACTGCTTCGAGCCTCTGGTGTACTTTGAACTCATCAAGTCGACTCGCTCCTCTGCATGGCACCCACTGCAAACCCCCCGGATGAACCGACTCGCGACGGGTAATTGCAGTAGTCACTAGTCAGCAGTGACTTGATCACAATTAGAACGACCTAGTTATGAACTTTGGGCTTCTATCTAGAGAGCAAGGTCGGATCAAGCTGTTCCACCCTACCGAACAGTGAACACCGGCCGCCGATCGGCCGAACTCGACGCGCTCGCGCTCGGACCCACCAAGGCGATGGGCCTTCGTCGCGCCCTCCTCCGACACGTTTCTGCTCTACATCCTTCACTCTGGCCAGCCTCGGCGCGCCCATTCGTCCCCACTGACACCACTCTCTTCCAGTTGGACAAAAGTGAGTCAATATGTCGACGACTCGTCTGCAAGCCCCATGTCGCTGACTGTGCTACTCCGTCATCCTGCGCGTCGGCGGTCGTGCGGTGGCAGTGTCGGGCTTCAGCAGCAGATTCAAGGACCTCAAGTCGTCGATCGACACAAGCAAGTTCAAAGACATCGCCTCGTCGGTCGAAAAGCTGACGTCATCCATGGAGAAAATGGTGAGTGCGCGACACCGCAACGACAGCTCGTGGACGTGCTCGGGCTCGTGCTCACGCTCACGCTCATTGCAATGCTGTTGCACTTCTCAGCCTGGCCGATTGGAACGCCTTGGGGAATCGGTCAGGTGTAGGTTCATACGAGCTCTTGCTTATACTTGAAACCTGCGTACTGATCCCTCCTCGTCACTCGATAGTCGCCTACAACCCCAACCATCGACACGACGAGGAACACGAGGTCAGTGATCCGTCGATCGTTAAAGTCGGCTTCGGGACGTTTCACTTGGCGAACCGACGACCTTTGGACGCGAAGGCTGAGATTGACACGCGCCGTGTGGCATCCGTGATTCCGGACAGCGAGAAGAGGATCGTATCAGGGCCGAGATCTGTGCAGCACATCGATTCGGGTCGTTTGCGGCAGTCAGCAACGATAACCTCGTCAAGTGGTATATCGATGGCCACGACTTCTGTGAGTTTCACGATCGAGTTCTCCGCGGGCGGGATGCTGATCCGAACCGCTTTTCGCTGACTCGACGCTTTGTTGGTTTTGTGATTGTGGCGCTCTATCGCACCTCGAAATAGTTCATACCGTTTCAGAGATCCTTGAGGGTGCACAGGATTCTATCTTCATTGTCGATTGGTGGCTCTCTCCCGAGCTCCACCTCAGGAGACCGCCGGCCGAGAACGACGACTGGCGAATCGACCGCCTCTTGCGGAGGAAAGCCCAGGCCGGGGTGCGAATCTTCATTATCGTCTATAAAGAAGTCACGCAGTCGATGGCGCTGAGCAGTGCGCATACGATGCATTATCTCATGGACTTGCACGAGAATATTTCTGTGATGCGCCATCCGGATCACTTGGGAGGTGAAATGTGTGAGTCTACGCGAGCTCAAAGCACCGGCGTCAGTAACGAAGTGTAAAGTGATGGTGACTCGACCTCTCGCTGTCGTACAGCCCTAATTTATTCGCACCACGAGAAAATCATCGTTGTCGATGCAGCCATTGTGCGTCCTTTTCAACAACGGAAACCAAGGGACTGCCACCCTAACCTGACCCGCAACGATTTGTCCGACCCCGAACCCAGGCGACGATCGGAGGACTCGACTTGTGTTTCGGACGCTACGACACCAACGCGTACCCCCTTGCGGATGTGCACCTCACAGACTTCAAACGCACGCTTTTCGCTGGCCAAGACTACAACAACGCTCGTATCCAGGATTTTGCCCAGGTCGATCATTGGCTGTCGAACTCGGTCTCTCGTCTCGACACGGCCCGTATGCCCTGGCACGATTGTCACTCATGCCTCGTTGGACCGGCCGTACTCGATGTCGCGCAGCATTTCATCGAGCGATGGAATTTCATCCGCGATCTTAAGTACTCCAAGAACAAGCGATACGCCATGCTCTCGTTCCCACACGTGATCGTCGAGGGGCAAGAACCCGAACCCGCGATCGTTCGACACCCCCACATGGAACGCTTCAAGCGGTTCGGCGAGAATATCGTGCGCAACCCCATCACCCCTGATGCGGAGGCCACGGCCGCGTTGAATATGCGTGTGCAAGTGCTCAGATCCTCGGCGGATTGGTCCCATGGTATTCTGCCCGAATCGTCAATTCAAACTGCATATCTCCAAATGATTGCTGAAGCCAACAACTCGTGAGTGGCTCTCATGGTGAATGCCTGATGCACAGGCTAAGCTGACCATAATTCTCTGCTCCCGAACCTGACAGGATTCACATTGAGAATCAATTCTTCATCACTTCGACGACGGATAAAGGCCCGATCAAGAACCTGATCGGCAAAGCCCTCGTCGAGCGAATCCTCAGTGCTGCGCGCTCCGGCCGCAAGTTCAAGGTCACGGTCATCATCCCCTCGATCCCCGGTTTCGCCGGCGACCTCAACGGCAACTCAGGTCTGCTCGCAATCATGCACTCGCAGTACAGCTCGATCTGTCGCGGTGGTAACTCGATCATGGAGCTCATCGCCAAGGAGGGCTTTGATCCGCACGAGTACATTGGTTTCTACGCTTTGCGTGTGTACGATCGCTTGCCTGACGCCGAACGTGTCAAGCAGATGGAACAACGATCCGGCGTCGACTTCAACACGGCCCAGGCGGCTTTGGCACGCATCTTCATGGGCCGTGAGCCACCCAAAGATGAGCTGAGGGACAACCAAGAACTGTCGTTCGCGCCTGCCGAGGAAGGTGGTGAGGTCAAGGCGCTGGACCCGAGGGAGAAGAAGAAGCCCGAGACCGGTCCCCCTGTCGACAAGAGGCCGTTGCCCCAGTCGTACCAAGAGGCGTTGGAGACGATTCAGCAGTTCGAGCAAGGAGACGTCGTACGTGAAGAGCTTGCAGATTCGATTTCGCACCACGTCTTCCAGGGGACCGGTTCGTTGCTCGACGAGCCCTGGTTCGGTACGGAGGAGAGCGAACGCAAGGCCTACGTCTCGGAACTGGTCTACTCGCATCTCAAGCTCATGATCGTCGACGATCGTCGAGTCATCATGGGTTCGGCCAACATCAACGAACGCTCGATGCGCGGCGATCGAGATTCGGAGATCGCGATCGTCATAGAGGACACGGATATGATCCCTTCGCGCATGGATGGGCAACCTTACATGGCCGCTCGGTTTGCCGCGACGTTGCGTCGTCGATTGTGGCGCCAACACCTCGGATTGGCCGAGCCGACGTTGTTCCCCAAGGACAGCGCGGCTACACCCGAGACCGTCACTGCGGCGATGTTACCTCCCGATGTTCCACACGACGACGAGACCGAATCTACCGAGGATGCGCTCGTTGCGGACCCCTTGAGCGGCGAGACGATCGCTCTGTGGCAGGGCACCGCAAAACGCAACGCCGAGATCTTTGAAGAGGTATTCCACTGCGTCCCTTCGGACCGAGTCCACACGTGGAACGAGTACAAGGCGTTCGTCCCTCAAGCACCGGTTAAACCAGGCCATGTCGCGGATCCCAACATGTCCGCGCACGAGATCAAAACCAAGTTGGATCAGGTCAGGGGACATCTGGTGCCCTTACCTTTGGAGTTCCTTGATCAGGAAAAGTTGTTGGCAATGGATGCGGCGGTGAATCCGATGACGCTCGACATTTATGTCTGAGTTTTCGAGCGGGTTGTACATAGCGTGGATGCTATCTGTGCTTGAAGTGTCTGTCCCTAGCTTCTCTGTCCAATGACCGTATATAAAGGCAGTCGGAACTTGCAATTTGCAATTGCACGTACATATATCCTCGAAAGTATTACAACATGATCTCTTGCGACAATCCACTCTTTTCACGGGGTCTTTTGGGCCATATCGATCTGGACGCCTGCCGTCACAAGGGTCGAATCGATCAGACGTGAACTCAAAAGGATGAGCGTACCTACTGAGAGGAAACCCACCCGAGGCCATCTGGGACATGGCACCCCCTTGCCGTTCCTGACGATGGCGTTCGCGCTTCTTCTTGTCGTTGCTTCGTTTGGAGGAGATGAAATACGGGAGAGCGACTTGAGGAAAGAGAAGACCGGATCAGAGTGGATGCTAGTACCAGAGAGCGCGGAGAGTGAGTACTGACGGGCCAATACAGCGGCGAAACTGAGCAGCGTACCCTCTGCGAATCAGGGCAAGCCAGTTGTAGAGACGGAAGAGGCTACAACAGACCAATGACACGCTGGACTGACTGGGTGTGGATCTTGCGGCGGGGACTCTCGATGGTTCGCGAGGGATAGACTGCGAGGCGGATCGGACATCTCGCGCTCTCCGGGTGGAGCTGAATGACCGGGGACGATCTCTCGCCGTGGCCACGATAATTGGGTTACGGAAAGGACGGGTGGCTCTGATTGGAACCGACATGGCTGCGGAGGCGTGTGGTTGTCAGGAGCTGAACCTTGGCGGAAGAATCTCGGACGCTGAACCGTTGCGCGAGAACCCGACTCGATCACCGATGGCGCGCCGTAGCCCTCCTTATATAATTAGCGTGCCGTTGTTGCCTGCCGGTCCGCCCCTCGGTCTCCCCCACATCGCCGGCGGCTTTTATGCCCAAGCGCTCATGGCGGAGCAGGGCAGTCTGGCAGAGCGTGGCGGGCTATGGCGCGCACTCGTCCGGCCGCGCGTCGCTGCCTCAGGCTGCCTCAGGCGCTCAGGCTCGCTCAGGCTGTTGCCGATCGGATCATCGCACGGTATACGTAACCACTCGGAGTCGCTCGATCGACTGCGCCTCATACAGCGCGTTCGCTCGCTCGACAACGATGCAAATCCCACGCAGCCGTCCTCTGCGAGTGCTCGTCATCGGCGCTGGTCCAGCCGGGCTGACGACATGCAAGACGTTGCTGCACTTCCCCTCCGACTCGGCCGCCGATCGCGACTCGGAGCGAGTGTTCGACCCCGTCATCGTAGAGGCCGATGACAAGCTTGGCGGCACGTTCGCCCAGAGGAGTTATGAGAACGGCACGCTCGTGTCGAGCAAGCAGTTGACCAGCTTCACCGATTGTCAGTCCACACGCGCTCCGTTGCATGGGTCTATCGGCAGTGTGGGCGATCTGATCCCACCGCGGTCCGCGCCCACACCGCCGTGATCATGAATGCATGAGCACCGAGCTCACCCTCGTTTCTTCTCGCCAGACCGCTTTCCCTTGGCACAACACGACCACGTCGCCATGGATGAATACGTCGCCTACCTCAAACGTTACGTCGATCGCTTCGGCCTCGCCTCCACCTCGGGTCACGCGTGGCAGGGCTCCGTGTTTGAACACAAGTCGAGGTTGCGACTCAACACGAGGGTCCTCAGGATGGACAAGGATGGCAAAGGCGGCCACGATGTTACGATTCGGGATGCAGATGGTGAGCTGGATAGCGAGCGGGTTCTGGAGCCGAGAGCCGGAGAATTTTGCTTGCTAAGTTTGCTCTCCGTCACTTCGGACACAGGCAAGGAGACCATCGTCAACGTGCAAGCGGTCGCAGTGTGCACAGGGCTCCACGTTCTTCCCGCCGTTCCGACCATCCCAGGCCTCCCCCAGAACCTCGTTCCGCAATCACCCCCCATCACGACCCCTTCCTCCCTCCCAATCCACCCACCCACAAGCGACTACCCCAAGTCCTCGCAGCGTGAGGGCGTCCGGGTCATCCATTCCTCGCAATACAAGTCCCAATCCGAGTTCAAGGACCGCAAAGTTCTCATCCTCGGAGTTGGAGAGACTTCGATGGATCTTTCATACGCCGCTATTCAAGGGGGTGCGACTGAGGTCACCGTTGCCCATCGGGGAGGGTTCCTCAGTTTTCCTAAAGTTCTCAATGACTTTAGTGTCTTTGGATTCAAGTTTGAAGGCAACCTGCCTATCGATGGTCTGGTCAGTTTGCACGAGTCGCAGAAACTTGTGGGCGCATCGATGCTCACTCTCATTCCTTTTCGACGTCCCTGCTAGATTACGAATCGTAGGTACTGAACCCCGACTATCGCATAAGAATATCCCGTGAACTAACTGATACCCTGTTCTTTCGCACCCGCTACTGACCACCAGTGTTTGAAGTCAGTGTGATTCAGCTTCTCACCCCAGGAATCGCGTTCCGACGCTGACTCCTTGACCTCGCACGCAGACGGCCTATGTACACCCCTGGATCGCCTCCTCCCGCATGCGCTGGCACATCTCGGACTTTTTCGTGAAGCGAGTCATGGCGTTCCTCACAGGTACCTCGGCCGGATGTGGGCAATGGGTCGGCTCCTTGCCTCCTTCTCGACACGGCCGTGCTTTTGTCTTCTTGAAGTGAGACCAATTGAACCTTCGTAGCTTGAGCGCATTTCCAAAGCTGATCACCGCATCCTAAACACCACTGCAGCAAAAGCTCGAAAGCGATGCCTTACATCAACCGACCTCACAAACCGCGTTTCCGCATCTTGGCCAACATCCTACGCACCGATTACCTCGATCCTCAACTCCCCGACACGCCGTGCAAAGAAATCGAACTCGCCATGTGGCCTTCCCACATCGACGAAACAGGCAGAGTGCACTTCACTCCTGCCCGGGACTTACCCCAATCGAATGGGATTGAAAGGATCGAGGAGAAGAGGATGAAGGGGAAGGTCATTCGACCTGATTTGGTCGTGTTTTGTTCGGGGTATAGGCAGGATTGGAGCTGGTTGGGGGAGGGGTATCCTAAGGGACCGGGAGAGGTCGATGTGAGGGAGATCGCGGATAGTCATGATCTCACTGTTGGGTGGATCGGCTTTGTTCGAGTAAGTCATTCGATCCTGTGTGATTACGAGTCTGGGTTAGCTGAAGATGTGATCGCCGAACCTCGACTTCCGCAGCCCGGTGTGGGTGCGATTCCTTGCATTGCCGAGCAGCAAGCGATGCTTTGGTCCCTTTTACTCGCGCAGAAGGTCCCCGTTCCTACCACAGAACCTCACTACCGGTTATTAGCGAGCAAGACGGCCCGAATTCAATATGGGTCAGGGTATTAAACTTACGTTCGGCGCGGGAGGGGTTGTGCTGATCTTTGGTCTATCGTCGGCCCGACCTTACGCAGTGTCGATCATTCGGCCTACATGTCGACCCTGGCCAAGGACATGGGTGCCGCACCTTCGTTGCTCGAGCTTTACAACAAGTACGGATGTCACGTCACGCTCTGCTATGCGTAAGTCCCTCATTCAACTCGTTTTTGCGCTGCACGAATGCTCACAAACCACGCATCTCACACGTGACGCAGGTTCGGCGCCGCCTTCGGCCCCTTCTATCGACTCGTCGGACCTTTCGCAGCTCCTGAACAAATGCGAGAAGTCGTGACGACCGAGATTTGGGAAACCATCACCCGTCGAGGCTTGTTGGGCAACTTGTTCATGGGGGTGGTGAGCCCACTCCACTGATGATTTGAAGTCCTAGGGAGCTTGCTCGACTGACTGTATGGCTGCTTTCCAACTAGATTCCTATGATATTTTATGGCATCGTCAATTCACTTGCGTTTGCGGTGGAGTTGATTTGGATTGGGTTGGGGAAACCTTTGGTTGATGAGAATGGGCATAGGAGGAAGAACGGCTCGATGAAGGGCGAGATGGCGAATGGGAGGGTCAAGGCGATGTGAAGGGGGTATGACGATTGTTTATGTTCCTATAGGGGTTTTTATCGGCGGAACGAGGATCTGTATCTATTCTTCGACAAGCTCGTATCTCCTTTGCGGATTATTCCTGCTACCCAGATGTGGGTAGATGGATCGAGATCAAACGCTGGATCTATCGAAACCATACCCATTTCATATTCCTGAAGTTCCTAGAGAGACTTATTGTTGTTGTGGTTTGTACGTAAAGAAAACAGAAAGAAACGAAACTACTGCCATGCTGCTATATCACACTAGGAGCTGCCCCACCAAGATCCTAGACCTTTTCTCCAACACGTTTTCCTCGACGACACTTCATCTTCGGAGCCCCTTCCGTTCCCTCCTCCTCCTCCTCTTCCTCGTGGCGCTTCAACGGAATCACTGCCTCCGCCCTTACTCCTTTCTCCGAGGGCTTGACCCGTTCTCAATCCAACTCTTCCACCTGAATCTCATCCTCCTCGTCCGAATCGGCATCCCCATCAATATCCATCTTGAGCGGTTCGTGGTTGCCCAACACGACGATCCGGCTGGCCTGCGCATCGAACTCGACCCTTGCGATCTCTCCATCGCGAATCGATTCATCAATGATGAGTTTCGAAAGCGGGTTCAACAGCTCGGTCTGAATAGCGCGATTCAAAGGTCGAGCACCGTACGAAGGGTGATAACCGATCGAACCGAGGAAGTCCAATGCCGCGGGTGAGATTTGTAGAGTGATGTCGCGACCGTTGGTGCGTAGTCGTTTTTGGACTTCGGCGATGCGGATGTCGACGATCGAGCGGACTTGGTCCTTCGAGAGGCGGGCGAAGATGATGGTCGAGTCGATGCGGTTGATGAACTCGGGTGGAAAGTGGGCCCGAATCGCCCCTTGGACGAGCTCTTGGGTCGCAGGGGGGATGGTGTCCGCTTCGGGAAGGTCGGAGAGGTAGGCGGCACCCAGGTTCGAAGTCATGATGATGACGGCATTCCTGAACGAGACGACGCGTCCCTGAGAGTCCGTCAAGCGCTGTGAGCGGATGTGCAAGGGGAAGCGAAGTCAGTACATGCGCTGAAGAATGAATCATGGCGCGAAAACGACTCACCCCATCGTCAAGGACCTGAAGAAGCAAGAGAATGGCTTCGCGCGACGCCTTTTCGATTTCGTCGATGAGAATGACGCAGTACGGTCGACGCCTAACGTACTCGGTCAAAGTACCTCCTTCCTCGTGACCGACATAGCCAGGTGGAGATCCAATCAAGCGCGAGATGGAATGCTTCTCGCTGTATTCGGATCCGTCGATTCGGATCATCGCGTCGGGCGAGTCGAACAAGAAGCGTGCCAGAGCCTTGGACAGGAGCGTCTTGCCCGTTCCCGAAGGACCGACGAACAGGAACGAGGCAATCGGTCGTTCTTGATTCGAGAGACCGGATCGAGAAAGGCGAATGGCGTTGGCGACTGCGGCGACGGCGTCATTCTGCCCCACGACCTCTTTGCGCAGGATCGACTCCATCTTCATCAGCTTCGCCTTTTCGGTGAGACGCAGCTGCTGCAGAGGAATGCCGCTCCATTGCGACACCACCGCTTGAACGTGTTCCGGCAGCACGACGTCGCCGGCGAGCATCTCAACCCCCGATGCCCTGGCCTGAGCATCCTCCTCCTTCTTCTGGGTCTCGAGGCTTGCCAAACGAGTTTGCAGGTCAGGAATCGCGTAGTGACGAAGATCGGCGGCTGTTGCAAGGTCATAGCGTCGTTCGGCGTCCGCGGCCTTGGCTTGGAGCTCGTCAATTTTGCGCTTGATGGTATTGATCTCTTCGCCCTTGCTCCGTTCAGCGGACAGACGTGCCATGATGGGCTTGAGTTGATCGTCGAGGTGTGCCACTTGCTGTTGGAGTTCGGAGATCTTGGCCTTCGCAACTTCGTCGTTCTTGTTCTTGGAAAGCTCATTGCGGATTGCGTGCAATTCGATTTCGAGTTGCAGTTTGGCGCGTTCAATCTGTGGGAAGGTCGAGGTTAGCATCTGGTGTGCACATTGAGCACGACGCTTCGGACTGGACTCACCTTATCAACCTCCTCTGGTACAGATTCGCGAGCGACGCGAACGGCGGAGGCCGCCTCGTCGATGAGGTCGATGGCGGCATCGGGTAGCTTTCGTGAGGTGAGGTAACGATGGGCGAGCGTGGCGGCCGAGATGAGCGTCGCATCGGCGATGCTGACCTCGTGGTGCAGCTCGTACTTTTCCTTGATACCTCGCAGGATCGAAATCGTTTCCGGGACCGACGGCTCGTTGACTGCGGTAGGAAGCAAAGAAGGCCAAAAGGTCAGTGAAAGTTCGAAACACTTTACTAGGCCAATCAGACTTACCTTGCACGGTCTGGAATCGCCGTTCGAAAGCGGCATCTTTCTCGATGTATTTGCGGTACTCGGAAAGAGTGGTCGCACCAATGCAGCGGATCTTGCCTCGACTGAGCGAGGGCTTGAGAATGTTGGCGGCGTCCAGCCCACCGCCCGAGGCTCCTTGACCGGCCATGAGCAGATGCATCTGTCATCGTATAAAGGAGAGGAGATAGTCAGTTTCGATAGAAGGAGGTCAGCCTAGCTCGTGGTGAACTCACCTCATCGATAAAGAGAATGACGGGCGCTTCAGACTTTTCAACCTCGGTGATGACGGACGTGAGTCGCTCTTCGAATTGACCCTTGTACGAAGCACCAGCGGTCAAAGCACCAACGTCGAGCGCCCACAATCGACCGAGCAAGGACGGTGGAACATCGCGATTCGTAATTCGTTGGGCCAACCCTTCCGCGACGGCAGTCTTGCCGACACCGGGCTCACCGATCAGGACGGCGTTGTTCTTGGTCCGCCTCGAGAGGATGCGGATGCAGCGTCGGATCTCGTTGTCTCGTCCAATGACAGGGTCGAGCCGACCTTGCTCAGCTTCGGCGGTGAGATCGCGAGCGTACTTGGACAGTGCTTCGAAGCCGTCCTCGGCGCCTCGCGAGTTGACCTGCTTGCCGCCTCGAACTTGATCGGCGGCCTTCTTGACGGCCTCAACGTTAGAACCGGCCTCCTTGAGCATGTTGGTGATGGCCGAGTCCTGTACGAGCGCGAGGATGAGGTGGTCCTGGGCGACAAAGGTGTCGTTCTTCTCCTTGGCGATCTTGTTGGCGGTGGTGATGACCTTGCCCATCCCGGGCGAGAGCGAGACATCATCGGGTGCGGGCTCTTGTGCGGGAAGGCGTACGATGAATTTGGCCAGGGACCGTGCAAAGACTTCGGGTTGTGCGCCAGCCTGGGAGAAAGAAGCAAATGGAAGAAATGGTCAGTTGTGGCTCACGAGGTGGGGTGGTGAAGGTGGAGGCGGGGGAAACTTGCCTTGTTGAGAATGGAGTGGAACAAGGTCTGTCCTGGTTGAGCTCCCTCTGCTGTCGAAGGCGTCAGCAGGGCCGAGGCGAGATGGGCTGGGGCGACCTATGTGGAAGAGGAGACGAGGTCAGCTCGTGTCCGGTTGACGTCACGAATGCAGCGATGGTCGTTCTGGGGGAAGAGTGACTGCCTGCAGCTTACCTGTGAGTTGGAATGCTCCTTGGCGAGGGAGAGAGCAGCCTCGAGTGACCTCTGAGCGGCTTCGGTAAAGTTATTGGCAGAGGCCATGATGGTTGTCGTTCGGGGGCCTGTTTCGTCAAGTGGGGGCGGTGGTAGGAAGCTGAGTGAGGTGTGTGGTGCTAGATGAGGATGCTTGGGCGTGGGGTACCTTTGGATGCACCTAGTTCTTGTGCAAGTATGTGTCGCGCGGTGTGCGTATACGTGCGTGTATGTGTGTGTGTGTGTGGTGAGGAGAGGGAGAAAGGCAAGAAGGAGCCACGCGCGCGTCTCGCACCACCACCCTCGGCCAGCCTCGGCCTCGGGCGTCGGCGGGTCGGGGCAAGGAACGTCCGAGAATCCTCTCGAACATGCTCGAAGAATAAGAATCGGGGCCGCTCCACAGTCGACTGCATTCCTCGTGGATGTAGAATGGAAGCATTTCCACCAGATGATATCACTATTCCCAGCAACGTCGGAGCAATTTTTTTTTCGACGGGCCAAGGGCATACTATCATTAGTACACTGGCGGGTGTCGCACCACTGCAGTGGCTGCCAAAATCATGATAGATCGATATCATGATCAGCCCGACTCGCACCCAAGGCGGTCCGAGCGCAAGGCTCCCCCTCTCAACCTCATCGCTCCGAATCCGTCCTCATGGCCAGCACAAGCACGCGCACGCGCACGCGCACGACAATGTCACCACCAGAACAAGAGCGAGTCAAGATCTACGTTTCGAACCAACGTGGCTACATCTGGGATGTACGAGGTACGACATGGGACACCCCCACTCTTCGAGTCTTCGCAGGCACCGCCGGGATCACAAGCTGACTGGACCCGCCCGTCCCAGCAGACTTGCAAACCCTTCGAGTGAATCATCATATCTGTGGTGTGCTTTCCGGCACTCTGCCCCAGGTCGGACAACAAAACGTGTTTCTAGGGATTCCGTTGCTGCTGCTGCCGGACGAGATCGTCTTGCTCGTTCGCACCAGTCAGTTCTCGCCCTGTTGCCACGACCGGAATCACGAGACAGAATTCAACTCATACCCCGCTTTCATCAGACCTTGCTGTCCTCATCGACGACCGAGCAGCGCATCACCCCCCAACGACCGAACAAGCGACCCACTACGACTCCCAACGCCAATCTGCGATCCAAGCCCAGCAGAAACACATCCGTCACTTCGAGCAAGAGAAGAAACTCAAGATGGCCCACCTCTTCAAAGACAAGATTGAGAAGAAGCGTTTGCTCAAATTAGAGAAGAATCAACACGTCGAGACACGAGCGAATGATGAGGAAGGCGCGTCTGCAGAGACAGAGGCAGAAACAAGGGTTTGGCAACTCAATGTCCCCGACTTGGAACCGAATGGGAGATCGAAGTCACCCGTCGCGTCGACATCGTCGGCACCTACAAGAGAAGCCGACGAGGACCTCAGCGGTGTGCCGTATACGATCATGATTCAGGGCTCCTCGACCGACGCACCCTGGCACGATCCTGCTTCGGCGTCGTATTCGACTCTGGAAGCTGCCAAAGAGGCTGGCGTGTGGGATTACCCGACGAATCAGCTGCAACAGAGTCGGTCCAAGGTTTTTGAGGACCTGTGGAGGAAAGGTCATTTCATGGGAGGTGGATTGAGGTTTGGCGGCGATTTCTTGGTTTACCCCGGTTCGTTCTTCTCGAAAAGATTTCAGTACGACGCGGTTTGGAAAGCCAACCGAGACGTTTGTCATTATCTCCCTAGGCGACCCCTTACGATACCATTCGCATTTCACCTTAACCGTGCTCTCTTCGTTGGACCAAAAGATCATGCCATTGGATCTCATCTCGTACGGTCGACTGGCGACGGCGGTGAAAAAGGCTCACCTCTTGGCCAGCTGGGACGAGAAAGAGGACAAAGTCGAGTATTTCTCGTTGGAATGGGCTGCAATGGGCTAGGACGTTGCAGGCGAAACTACTGAGGAGCCGATGCTCGTCAGGGTCGCATTCGCATTTCTCTGCCGTTCGCGAGTTTCGGCGGTTGAGTTTGCCGACCGAATCCCGTGACTACCCGGATCATCTCTGCCTGAAGATTGATTATCGTATTATCGTTCGATCGTTGATACCTGATATTCATTATGTCTTCACCTTGTTGTAAAAAGTGTGCACCACAAAGAGTTCGTGCTGCTGGCTGAGCTCGGACCCGCCTGACTTGGGCCCGATTCGACGCGAGGGCGACGAGTCAAGCGGTGGTCTCCGGGTGGTGCCTTCGCTTTTACCCCATACAAATCTATACAAATCCTCCCCAGCAGTCCCCAGCGGTCTATCGCCCTTGGCACCTCGACCGTCACTCTTTACTTGGCGTTTTGATCGGTCAGCTTATCGGCCACTCCACTCATTACACCCGACTTGCAAGGGTCCCCCTTCGTCGTTCTCGGACCAAGTCGGACGTCGGCCGTCGGACGGTCGGTCGGGGTACGGCTCACCACTCGCACTCGCGTGCACTCGCGTGACACTGGACGCAGTCGACGGGCCACGGCGGTGATTGGCACGTGAACACGTCCTCAGCAGAGCCACGTGCTCTCGCGTGGTCCCCCCAATGGGAACATGGCCCACTTTGCTGATCCGACCACAACCACCAGCGATCCGACCGGCTCGAGCTCGTGCTTATGGGCACATGTTTCTGAGCGAGCCGGGACGACTGGGAGCTTCGCCGGCGCGACGTCGGGTACGAGTGGTGCTCGCACGGCGGCAGCGCCATCAGCACTCGCCTCCAACTCGAACCGGTCAATCGGGACCAGCAATACAGCAGCAGCAGCAACGAACCCACCGGCTTCGCACCCGATCCCACCCAACCCTACCTCCCCCAACTTTGTCATCTCATGGTCCAGGGAATCCAAACTACCCTTGTTCCCCCTACCACCCGCATCGGCTTTCATAGGTCAGTTTTCCCGAGTTCCCCATCCCAATCCCCATCGCGAGCTGCTCCTTCCGGGCTACGTCGGATCACTGACGCCTCCTCCCTGGGTTCGTCGTTTTCAGCTGGAGCCGCTGCGGGTGCTGCATCAAGAACGGTCGTATCCCCCTTGGAACGGTTAAAGGTACGTATGGCATGCACTCACTCGCTCGAACGTTGTCGACCGAACAGAACTGGGGGGCTCAAATTCGGCGAGCTGATCGTCGCGAAACCCCTCCCCCCCGGCTACCCCACAGATCATTTTACAAGTCCAAGGTACAAGAGGAGAGTACCAAGGCATCATTCCTAGTTTGGCCAAGATGTGGAAGGAGGAAGGCTTCAAAGGTTCGTGATGTCTGCGCCCAGGGACGAACCTCGTCAGCAGTTTCTAACTCTTCTGTTGTGCCGCCTTCGCAGGGTACATGAAAGGGAACGGCATCAACTGTCTCCGCATCATGCCCTATTCAGCCGTCCAGTTCTCGTCTTACGAACTCGTCAAAGGATTCCTCGCATCAAATGGAAGCGAAATCGATACGCCTCGTCGCCTACTCGCCGGCTCACTCGCCGGGATCGCCTCGGTCGTCTCGACCTATCCACTCGACCTCGTTCGATCACGTCTATCCATCGAATCGGCCTCGTTGGGGCTGTCGTCGGACTCACCGAGAAAGAGCACAGGAATATGGAAGATGACGGTCAGAGTATTTCGGGAGGAGAACGGTTTCAAAGGCCTCTATCGAGGGTTGACCCCCACAGCCGCCGGTGTAGCCCCTTACGTGGCGATCAATTTCGCCGCTTACGAATCCTTCAAGATATACCTCTCCAACGCCGAAGGACATCCACCGGGGACAGTGGAGAAATTGTGTTGCGGGGCCTTGGCGGGGAGCATCTCGCAGACGTTGACGTACCCTTTGGATGTGTTGAGGAGGAGGATGCAGGTTGTTGGAGTGAAGGGCCTGGGCTATGAGTATTCTGGGGCTTGGAATGCGGTATTTACGATTATCAGGAAGGAGGGGCTCAAGGGGTTGTACAAGGGTGAGTTTTGCGGGAGTCATTATACGAGATTCAGGCTTGCGCGAAGTGTGCTGATGGAGCTACGTTCCCTCACTGATGGACCAAACGCAGGTATTATTCCGTGAGTGACACGTCCAGTGAAGAACGCATATAATATTTACTGACCGTCTCAATTATCTCGCCGTGCAGTAACCTACTCAAGGTCGGCCCGTCGATAGGGACCAGTTTCGCCGTCTACGAAGCCACCAGGGATGCGATCGACCATTGGCGGGATCCTGAACCCGAGGATGGTCATGATGAGGAGTGAGGTCATTCAAAGGACTTTTCTTCGTCCCCACATGCCGTGCACCACTCGATAGACGCTCCCCTCGTCCGCTAGCAGTCAATATGTCCCCATCTCGGCCCTTCTTTCGCACCATCTCTCTTGTTTTGTTCATGAAAATTTCTCTAGATTTTGCGCAAGGAACACTTTTGATGTTTTGTACTGAATAGAATTTACGTGTATGCTATACAGTTCGTAAGCCGAATGCCACTCGACGCACCCAAACTCCAATTCGATCACGTGATGTTGGCGATCGCCCTCGAGATCGACAGATTGGCTTGGCGGGGATCTTCTCTTTGATTGCCAATGGGAAGTACTTCCAGACGCACTACTTCAGGCGTCCCAGTCTGTTTTTCTTGAACACAGGAAGCAGAAACTCTTTGTCGAAAAAAGATCAAGTCCTACGTAGAAACGCTGGTTCAAAGTCCTTTTGAGCCCCCGTTCGGCGCTAGCCTCGCTCGGACCCGCTTCCGCGGCCGAGGGGATCTAATCAGGCTTGATACAAAAAAAAAAGAAGACAGCTCCGCGCCTCGGGAGTCGGATGGAACTGGATGGAAACGATCGGATCCAGCCAAGTTGGGCGTCGACCTAGCTTTTGATTGGTTCTCCTCCATCTTCCCCAGAATCAGTCATCACCGCTGTCGACGCGCACACACAACGGGACCGTACTCCCTAACTTGAAGCTTCAAGCCGCTGCGCCTCGCGTCCGACGGAAGTCATTGATTGGCCCGTCGCGACGCGCGGCTGAGCGGGGTAATATTCGCACCCGCACCAGCCCGCACCCGCGAGCTGCTGCGAGTCTCTCAACCGTGAACACTGCAGCTCAACTCGGACTCGAACTTGCTCCACAGTCCACACGCATTGTCACGCCGCCGCTTCCCCCACTCCGACCAAGCCACCATGAGCAGTGGGGCGAACCCTCCCAACTCGTCGTCGTCCTCATCGGGAACGAACGTGTTTGGCTCGTTGCCCAAGGCCGGTTTCCTGCGCCGCGGATCGAACAAGCTCGCTCTCAAAACTCCGACGCCCTCGCTTCATCAGGCCGAGAGCGAGCAGGCGGGACCGTTAGCGAATGGTTCGTATCGCTTCGAGTCGAGCAAGCATCCGACCCTGACCTTGACCAACGAGAATGAGGATTCCCTTTACGGGATCAACCCCGTCAGTCCACCGTGGACGCTCCTCGGCGACGATGACGTGCAGTGAGCTCAGGGCCCTCCCTCGGCTGTTCGCTGACCCAACGACAACTCCGCATACACGCAGCTCACGAGCATCGCCCATTCCAACTCGTCCGGATCGCTCGCACCTTTTGGCGACTCTCGAGCCGTGTCCGTCGTGTCATCCTCAATCGTTGAACATAACCCCACTCGAAGAGGGTCGATCGTATCGAATGCATCGTCATCGCTGCAGCCGAACGGCGGATTGGCCCACGCGTTCGGGGGTGCAGCTCCCGGCGGCTCGTCGACGAGCGCTCATTTACGCAACCCGAATCGCAACTCCTTATCCTCCTTCGCCTCATCGTCCGGTGGTAGTCCAAGAGGGACAGCATCCCTTTTCTCCAACTCGACGACAATCGGCGATCTCTCCACCGCGTCGATGCCGCTCCTCCCTCAAGGTGGAGCGCCACCTCTGAACCACTCCAACCGCACCGCCAACTCGTTCCTGACGGGATCTCAATCGTCCTTCCCAGGTCGACGCGATTCAATCTCAGCCACCTCGGATTCATCGTCGGTTCATTCCTACCCGCCTCGGCCACGAACGGGAGCGTCCTCGGAATCCGATCATGCGCGATCGAGCTTTGGGCAGTGGCCATCAACGAATTCGATCGACCTAGGGCCAAATGATCGAATACGTCACACAAGCTCATCCGATACATGGTCCAATGGATCCTCGTTGTACAACCCAGTCGTCGGAAGAAGAGGATCCGTCAACTCTTTAGGTGCGGGAAGCACCTATGGCGGTCATGGGGTGAACAGTTCGGGTTGGCCAGGTGCCTCCTCGTCGAGTAAAATTCACTCACCTCCGTCCATCATCAACTATGCGCTTAGTTCGAATAGGGCCACAGTACCCTCGAACTCTCAATCCTCTTACATCAACCCGCTCGCACCTCTGAGGAAACGATTAGCGAGAGCTTTGGCCTTCCCTCGCCGAGGGAACGGGTTCGAGGTTCAACTCGTGCTCGAACTGATCGACGCGTTGGAACATTGCGTCGAAGAAGGATCACGACGACGGAGGCTTTCCTTCCCTACTCTGAACCTTGTCGGTATCGAGACCGAGATCGCTCCACACGAGACCGTAATTGTCGATTCTGACGATCTCGAACAGGCCGACAACGACTCCACCGACACTCCAACAACAGGGACGACAACGACCCCACCGGCCCTTTCGACGTCCCTCGAAGCCTTGTTCGAAGAGGTGCAAGTCCTGATCAAGGAACTGGTCGAGATCGCCCCCGATGCGAGGAAATGTCTCGTCGCGGGGAGGTATGGACCTTTATCTCTTCCCGCAGGCGCTTCGACGGCTTCAAAGTTATCAACATTCGACCCTTCTACACTTGCGAACGCTCTCATCGATCCGGGGACATTGGACTGGTGGCCCCGACGCCTTTCAAGGGACCTTCGAGCTCTCCTAGACGACGTTGGCTTCGCAGCCGTCCTACGTCGAAGGCGCCAAGGAAGTAGACGAGGACTCGACGAGGACGGAACAACTTCGGGAACCTCAGCCTCTTCTCGCCTTGGATTTCGAGGTCGATCGACATTCGGGTTCGACGATCTTCGAGAAACCGGGGAAGAGGATTGGGAGACGGACGAGTCGCTGAATCAGGCTTTGACGGTTGTGGTGGAAAGTTTACAGAACAGACAGGATGGGGCATCGGTCGTAGGGCACAAGAATGGGGTGTGGGAGGGGGAGGGGGCTAATACTCCTGGGCGAATAGGCTTGGGCGTCGGGATGCTCGAACCGGGGTTGGCGGGTGAGGATATTGAACGTAAGGAGAAGCTCCTGGTCGAGGGGCAGAGGAGGTGGGATAGTTGGAAGAGATCGCAAGGGGTGGAATGAGGGTTTCATTGTCGACAGCGGCGGTCGAATCCGGAGACAAGCTGTCATGCGACGTTTGTGTAATATGTCATTGTACAAGTTTGGACTCAAATGATGGTTGATGTGCAATCCTAACGTCTGTCCAAATACTCGAGGGTGTGGCTGTCACTCTAGTAGCAGAAAGCAGCTCGTTTTGTCGCCGACCTCCCGGCAAGAAAGGCTCGTACGACCAGGGGTAAGATTTCACAACAAAAATTCGAGTCATCTTGGCAAGACCATGACTACGAACGGCGGAGGTGGTGGATTTCCAATCGCATCATCTAGGCGATCCCCGCCTCTCGCGGCTCTCAAATCCTCTTCCATCAGCACCTGGGCCGGATCCTTGATCTCGTGCACAGTCGTCTTGGCGACGACCTTCAGTTCACGAGCCCTGCGTGCCGATTCCCTCGGTGCGGAGGGATCGAGACGTGCTTCCCTCTCGTTTAGTTGATCTTCGGGTGCAAGGGGCACGCGTTCGTGGTGGAAGACTCGCATCCTCGGAAGGGCACACGGTCCGACCACAAGGGGTACGACGACCATGTCGAGGGTCCTCTCTTCGTCGGGTGCGAGAACGAGGGACGGGTATTTGCGCGGTCCAGCAAAGGTGAACGTCCCGGGTTCGGCTCCCTCGACGGTGAACGAAAGCGTGGTGACGCGATTGGTCGGGTTAGAGAACTTGTACCGCATTGTTGTCAGCTCGTGGAGACGCAGAGTAGCTGGGAACGAGAGCGTCACAGCCGGCTCGAGCATGACGGGTTCCAATGGTGGCAGAGGAAGAAGAGTTCGGCTGACGGCGGCTGCACTTCTCCGCCGGCGCCAGTACGCCTCGATGAAAGGCGCTGACGATGCATGGGGTGTATGTGAAGACGCCACCTCGAGTTGGAAAAGGCAGTTGAACAGATCACTCGCGTTCCAATCGAGTGAGACATTCTTGTCCAAATGTGTGAGCGACGAATGGACGACCCGAACACCGCCAGTCCGCTGACGAATGTAGCAGAAGCGGTTCAGTCTCCGATCGTGATCATCAGTCTTGCCCCACAAGACTCACCTCCGAAACGAGCTTCAAACTCGTCATCTCCAAATCCCACGGTCCAGCGGCGTGTATGGTCCCTACAACGGTCACATCGCTAGCCGCATCCCATTCGCTCGGCGGTGCCAAATCCAACAAGGGCTTCAGGGCCTTTCGCTCCTGATGGACCATGACTTGGAATGCGCTGCGCAGGGGGGCGACGGCGGGGATGATGATGCTCCGCAGCAGCTCGGTGAAGTTGTTTGAGGGGGGAGCAGGCTCGATGATGCCATTCTCTGGTGCGCTCGGGACCTCAGCCACCGGTGGCGTCTTCAAGCTAGATGCAATGGACCGGACAGACAGATCTAGTAGCCGGTCACCTACTGCGCCGACACATTCGAGGTGCATGGTTTTTCGCAGACGAGTCTTTGGCGTAATGGTACCGAGTGAGATACCTTTGATGAACGAGAGAGACCATTCTTCGTCAACGAGGATGCGGTTGGCTGGAGTTGCGGAACAATGTCCCGTTAGCTTTATGTGCACATCTGAGAGGATTGCGGCGAGAGGGGGACACCTACGAGATTCATCTTCACCCGGTTGCAATAGTATGTCGAGGTAGACATCGATATCAAACTCGTCTTCGTTCACGAATTCGATGTGCACGGGATACACTTCGCCGACGTAGGCTGGTGAGTGATGTTCGATTGAAAAGTCGAGACGAAGCTTGCGCGCCGACACCCTGGGAGAACGTTACGAGTATCAGCGTCCTTGAACTTCACAAGTGGAAAGAGTCGACTTACGAGCATACACCAGACTGAAGATGCGAGAGCGACACCCTTTGCGTGGAGCTGAGAAACCACTCTGCCGAGGTCGTCGGGGGCACTTCTGGCTGGAGGGCAAACGAGAGATCCCATTCGCCAATTTTGGTCTTCAAGACAACGTCAGACACCTAGGACGACCACGACCATCTCTCGTCAGTGACCAGCAAGCCTCGAAAGCCACGTATACAACTCACTGTGAGTTCACATGATTCATTCGCCGTGACCACGCCTTCAAATGTCTTCGTGCTTCCATCTCGCCAACACAGATCAGCTTCCAGGCGAGCATCGCCCTCGTCGAGCAACCGAATGACTTCAGTCGATGATTTTGAGGGAGTCTCCACGCCTGAATGAGAGACAATGATGGGTCCCACGCCGCCGGTGAAGCTGATGACCAACTCGGAGAAGATAAAGGCCGAGGATCTTGAGCTTGTTGGCGCTTCGAGCACGAGCTGGAACGGTGCAGCATCCCGAATGTCGACGGAAGCTCTCCAAAAAGCGAGGCGACAATGAACTGAGAAAGTAGGTGAATGATCAGCCAAATCAAGGCAACACCTGTGCGAATTGGGCTTACACAGAGGAGCTGAGTCGGCGGGTCCGAAGCTGAGCGCCGACTTCCCCGGCGATGCAGGGGCACGTGTCTACGTGGGACCCACATAATCAGCCAACTGAAGCTTTAAGTACAGAGACACCATTCGGCCGTATCTCACCTGCATCATCTCCAAAGCCAAGGCTGAGTACCGATCGCGTTCATCGACCGTGATATGCGACGCTGTGGGAAAGATGCAGAAGCTCAGTACGCAGATCATGTCAATGCGCGGCTGCCCGCCCAGGAACTGACTCGGAGCCATCAACTCCAAGCAACACCGGATCGCGGACTCCCAGTCTCCTATTCGCTGCGCCGAATACAGCGAAAGCTGCAGGATCGAATCGAGCATACCGGACCATCGGTCTTTCCTGTAGTTCTTGGCGATCCGGTCGTTGAATCTAGTTGCGGAACGAAAGGGTCAGCACATTGACTTGGAAGAGTGACCTGAGTCCCGGTGTAAAGGCTTACTTGAGCGCCATCTCGTGGTTCCCAGCTTCATAGTGCGTCAAGGCGATCTGCGAGGCGACGTAGAACGTCATATTCTTCGTCTTGTGGGCTTTGAAGAACTCGTATGCCTTCGTGTACAGCTGTACGCATGAGCGGCTCGTGACATTCGTCAGAGAACAGATTTCAGTGAATGAGGCAAGAATCGTGCGCACCTCAATAATAACATCAGCATGATCCACCTTCGATTCATGCGTTAAGGCCGGCCCCATCGCCAGCGGTGGCGGTCTTTTCCCCCCTTCCGGTATCGGGGCGACGGCACCGGCATCCCGAGCAGCTTCATAAGCCGTTTTCACGGCCTTAAACCGTTCCCAACGTTCGATGGCGCACCCTGCGGCCAAGAAGAAGTAGTGCCCTGGGTGTTGGAGTGCGTTGGATGGCATCATCACCGAAGTAGGTGGTGGGGGAGCACCTGGAGGCAGCACGCGTGAGGATGGTACCGGTCGCAAGAGGGGTAGACGGAACCCGTTTCTGATGCCGATGGCAACGAGGTCGCCAAACAGGCGATATCTAGACGTCGAGGAGCAGAGTTATGAGCCAGACATTTCCAAGGGTGGGCCTAGGGGTGAACGAGCTTACTGCTTCGACTGCCAGCTCCAAAATTCGAAGGTCTTGTCCCCAATGCCCCAAGTATTGCTCAGTTCGCGGAAGGTTGCGACATGCCTGTTCAGCTGAGCAACGGCCAGAGAAGTTTCATTGAGATACATGTGCATCTTGGCCACCTGCTCACGGACGAGTAACGGTCAGCTCTGCAAGTCGAGACAGTAGCGCGACTCTAGCTCACCTTCACACTTGTGCAATCTGCCAACACTTTTGCTTCGGCCCATCGTTTTGTTCGTGGAGGGAGTAATGTGCTGTTTGCAAACATTCCGATCAGAGTATTGTAACAGTCTTCGTAGTGCCTGTGTGGATCCCATCTCAGCTCAAGTCCTGACATCTGTGAGGGCCCTAGCCTGTCTAGGAGACTCACTTGAGAGCAACCTCGGTCTCGCCTCGCATCTCGGAGAAGAAGGCCATTTTGTAGTCGTACCGCACGCTCCAACCCTTGTCGCTCAGACCGCCTTTGGGCATCTGCCTCGCTCGCTTTCTCCGGACCCTCCTCCCATGCTCGCGATAGTAGTCCAATGCGGCGGGGAACAGTTCTTCGCGCAGACTTTGAACAAAATTGGTCACCTCGGCTTGAGGAACGGGCGAGATGACGAATAAGGACGCCCTCGAGTCGAGGCCCGACTGCCTCCGAATGAGCGAGAGCCGTTGATCGAGCGCAGGATCGTCGAGCAATCGTCGAGAGCACAGTAGCACGACGGCAAGCTTGATGCCTCGTTCGCTTGTAAGTCGTTTGCGGTCCAGGATCTCTTTGACGAGCTCCGTATCGTGGGGACGCTCCTCGTCGTCCTTGGCCTTGGCAGCATCGAGGGGGCCAGCGTCTTGGGCATAATCGTATTCGTGAATGCGCAGTACGAGGATAAAGACGGCGGGGATCATCTCGCGGTGCTTTCGGATCCATATCGGAGCCATGATGCCGTCGGGAAACAAGGGAGACGAAGGGGACAGCGGTGAGATGGGCGAATGCAGCGGAGGGATCGGTGTGCCCGGAGGTACCGAGACCGGTCGAGCCTTGATGGGAGGAAAACGAACGTTCTGTACAAACACAAGCGAACAGATCCGAGTTCAATCATATGCAGGGCAATCAGAATGCACTTTGACGTTTATCGCAACTGACCTTGTCGACCAATACGGCGTGAAAGTCGTGATGAGCTCCCCGAGTGTTGTCCCAGATTCCCCAGCCCTTCCTTGCCTGAAACGCCTTCCTCAACGACGCCACGAGCCTCACAAACGGATCTGACGATGCTAAAGATGTTTCGTCTCCATTCGAAAGTGATGGTGAGGCCACCGAGGGTGCAGTGGATCCTGCGACGCCATTCGTTGGCGGGGCAGCTGCGGCTGACGGTCCCGGTGGATGGGTCGGAGCAGTCGCTGGTACGGCCGGTCCCAGTCCAGCAGCGAATAGCAGCGGATGAAGATGGCTGATGAACTCGCTCGGGTATGTATCCACTGCGCGGTGGACGGGACGGCGAACGTCATACGGAGGGCCAGCCGGGGCACATGGTGGGTCGGGCACGTCAGCAGCGCACACTTGACCGGTACACGAGTGGTCACAGTCACTCACTGTCGGAGGTGCGCACAGTGCGATCGATAGATGTGACTCAGTCGACCGCGTCGTCTGCCGATCTGGATGGCGCGTAGGCAGCCTCAGTCGACCGCGGTCGAACTGGCGTGGATGTGGGGTAAGCGAAGCCAGCAGGCAGCATACAGCGCCGCTGCTGGGGCCCACCCCCGAGCTCGCCTCCAGCTAGCTTCAGCTGCCTCCAGCTGCCTCCAGTGCAGTTTGTCTTTCGAACAGCTCGATCGGTCATTCCGGTGGGAACTCTCCCGCACACCACAGCAAGTGGTAGAAATCAGTGTGCCAGGTGGTACGAGGAGTTGTGAGAGTGTGAATTCCGATGTTCAGGGGCAGGATCTGAGCAGCGAGCACATCGGGAGGAGATGGGTGAACGAGTGTCTTGGGGTGACCATGCAGGAGAGTACAAGAGCAAGAAAGGAGCAAAAGACGAGAAACCAGTAGTTAAAGAAAACTACTCCCCAGAATTCTGTTTTCAAATGAGGCTGAAGAAAATTGTCGGCAGAGAGGGCACTGGCCAAGAGGACAAACCGGACAAACTGGACAGAGGTAGGCGCGAACCATGAAGTGAAGCCCCAGACGAACCCAAGAAAAAGGGGGTTATAGATATCTACCGAAAGTGGGAAAGCGAAAAGACCCGAGAAAGTGGACGAGAACGCGAAAACAAACGCGGGGAGAGTGAGAAGGGGAATTCGCCACGGGCTTATGGGAGAGAGGAAGGAGAAACTTGCGAGCTGACGAACGACCGAGCGAACAGATGCGTGTGTGCGAACCAACAACGAAGGGAACCGAAAGGACAGGCTTATGCGACGGCGACGGACTGATTCGCGCCATCCTCGAGCATGAGACCCGACGAGTGAGGCATCGCCGAGGTGTCGAAACCGTCGTGGCCTGCGCCGACCGAAGGCGAGCCTACGCCTGGCAGTGGAGCTTGCTGAGGGTGGTAGTGGTGGTGGTGATGGTGCCGAACGCGACTTTGCGTCGACGGGTACGAACGAGGCAGTCCACCGCACCGATCCTTGCCGAAGCTGATCTTGATCCCGGCGTACTCGGGGTTCGCCTTGATGCCCTCGATGGCCTTGATGGCGTTGGCGATGTTGGTGAAGTTGACAAAGCAGCATTGCTTCTCACGCAAAAAGTTGACGAGCTCAATATCGCCGTACTCGCCAAAGTCCTTCCGCAGTCGCTCCTCAGAGAAGCGCTCAAAGTCCTCGATATTGCCGACGTAGACGTTGCGCGATCCACCCGACTGCACGACCATGGCGATTCCAGGCGGCGTCGTCCCCGAGTTCTTGCCCCAGCCGATCTTAAGGCGACGGTTGTGCAGAGCGAGGCCCTGGTACGACGCATGCTGGTAGAATGCGAGTGCGCACTGCGGCTCGACAAAGGTGATGAAGCAAATGTGCTTCTCGGGGATGTAGCGCACTTGTTGCAGGATGCCTCCCCGGATCGTGTTGCAGATTTCCTCCGTCGTCGAATCGGGGTGGATGTTGCCGAGGTAGATGGTGCGGTTGCCAGGGACGCCGTTGGGGTCACTGCCTAGCGTTTGAGAGCCAACACCATCGGGGAAGTGAGGCGAGCCAAAGGCACTGTACATACCATAGTTGGCCGCCATCTGGCCCATAGCTGCGGCTGCGAGGTTATGCTGCGCCTGTTGTTGTTGACTCCTCGGAACGTACGCCGTGCGATCCTTGCCGAAAGAGACTCGCTTACCCGCGTACTCGGGCTCGGCGATCAAAGCCTGGATGACCTTGATGGCGGTACCGATCGACAGGAAATGGACAAAGGCGATATTCTTGTCACGGACGATCTTGACCTGGTCGATGGGGCCGAACCGCGACAGGTCGTCGCGCAGGCTCTCCTCCGTTGTCGACTCGTCGAGGTTGCCGAGGTAGACGTTCCTGGTCGCACCAGATTGCTGCACCGCCTGAGCAACGATGGCCGGGACGACAGTAGGCTTGCCCCATCCGATTCTGAGGTCATTCTCGTGAAGTCGCAGCTTACGCAAGACAGCGTCCGAGTGAAATGCGGCGGCGGTGAGTTGGTCGAGGAAGGAGATGAATGCGCAGCTTTTCTCGGGAATGATCTTGACGGCCTCGATGGGGCCAAACCGAATGAGGCTGAGCAGTTCGTCGACCGAAGCATCCGAGGGCAAATTTCCGACATAGACCGTACGTCCCTTTGGGCTCAGGCGAAACGAGGCACGTCAGCTTTGCGGATCATAGGGTCGGAGATTCGATGAATATTTCGGGCAGGACACTTACTGTTGGCGTAGGGTTGAGATTGCTGTGGCCCAGACTGGCGAGGTTGTTGGCCGTAGGCATCATCGGGAAGTTGTTAGGCTGGCCCGAGTTGAAGCCGCCCTGGTTCGCAATGGGAGCGCCAAGCTGAGGCGAGGTCATGCTCATCATCGGCGACATCATCCCCATCATCGAGGGCGAGCCGTAGCCATTCAAGCCAGTCGCGTTGAAGCCAGGCTGGCCATTGTTCGGCGTTGGCCCGTTCGCATGGGCCGGCGATCCGAACGTGGCATAGGGGCTAGTCGACTGCGCCACACCTCGGCGGTTTTGATTCTGCTGCTGCTGCGGTGTAGAGTGGCCCTCGAACGTTGCCTGACCGGGTTGGCCGAGGAAGGGGCTCGAGAAGCCGTTCGACGAGAGTGCAGGAGACCCACCAAAGCTGCCGACTTGTGGTGGCGGTGGAAGAGTCGCGGCACCGAAGAATGGCGAAGCTGGACCGAAAGCGCCCAACGGCTGCTGCTGCATCTCGGGCACGTTGGGCGAAATGAACGACGCCGCGGCACCGCCAAAGCCACCAGGACCGTAGTTGGAAGGATCATTCGCGTTGATGGGTCCACCAGTCATCGCATCGTTCATCATCATTGAGCCGGGTATGCTGCTGGCGCGACCTCCGCCGTTCATGAGCATCGCCTGCGACGGAGAACTCTGCAGCGACGCGGATCCAGATCCGAGCACGATGTCACCACCGGGCGTCGGCGCATTGGTCGCGAAGCGCATCTTGTCGACACTGGCGTCAAAGTCCTGCTTGAGAGCTTGTGGATCGATGGGCATCTTTATTGTTGTCGAAGTAGATAGGGGTAACGAGAGTGAGGAAAGACTGGCTGCGATGGGTTTCGAGATGGTTCTGAAGCTGGAGCTAGAGCCCGAAGTCGAGGCAGCAGCGGCAGCGGCGAATGAAGGGTAGATGGCCGGCTGAATCACCTCGGTGATGGACATGCAACAAGCAATGCAACACGGTCAAAACAAACGAGGACCGACACCGACGGAGCTTGAGGTTCGGAACAACAGGGTGGTGCACAGGAAAGGAGTGGGTCCGAAGGCGGAGTAAACTGCTTCTTCCCAATTGAGTTTGGAGGTTTCGCCGCGTCGACAACGGAGGAGGCACGGAAGGGAAGCGACGTTGGGCGTGGGGATCGAAGGGTGTGAGTGAGGTGCTGATACCGAAGACGACAGAACGGAGTGGACAAGGATATGGTTGAAGACGTGAACGCGTTGATGGAGTCAATCGTACGGTACGAGACAGCCGGCGTAAAGGCGATTTACCCTGGGGCGGTGTTGACTGAGGAAGCACGGAGCACGCGGCGCGACGTGCGTACTAATAGGCGGGCTGTGAATGTGAGAAGGCGGAGTGAGCCATGATTACATTCGCAACGATCACTCAAGCCCACTAGTAAGTACCATCTTACCCTTAGCACCAGAAGCAGCGGGTACAGTAGCTGGTGTACGATGCTGGATACACGAACGATGTGCTTCGGAACAGCACACTCACCAGAAACGTCGCGCGAGAAATGGATTCGGCCTTCTGAGCGCGTTGACGAGAGGAAAGGAGGCGCGGTGCGGCCGAGGGGAGGCGGAGGGTCGGATGCGGGAGGACGAAAAAAGCGGGCGCGAAGAAAGGCGCTGCGAGCCGCACGCTGAGAAGAGGAGAGGGTGGGGAGCCTAGGAGGGTCTGAGCAGTTGAGGAGGTGCCAGGACAGGGCAGGGATGCGATGGGGAAGCGATCAAATCGAAAAGAAAATGAGGTCGAATCGAACCAAATGCAGGGCCGGCGACGGGAGGCGACCGGCGGTAAATCATCCCGAGAGGCGTAAACAGGTCGCGACGCGCACCGAATTGTCAATCAGGGCCATGAAAGACGTGGCCGTCGGAAGAATTCGACCGCCGGAGCAGAAAAGGTAATACAGACAAGTAGGGAGAGCAATGTCGTAACATAGCTAAGGTCAGCAACCCGGCCACGATATCTGAGGTCCTTGATGAGATCAAGTTGACGTCACGAAACTCGCTCGCTCCGAACTTCAAGCTGAGGCGCCAACGTCCGAATCTGAGCCTGCTCCGACAGCGAAACGGTGGATGTAGCCGGCGCTGTCGCACTCACCTTGACAAGGAGCTGCTCGAGACGAAACCGAACGCGAAGGCGACTTGCGAGTTTGAAAGGGAAGCAAAGGCGAAAGGGGCGCAACCTTACGAAAGTGACAAGGTGGCACAGAGAAAGAACAACTCCCGTGAACGGATAAGCAACTAATGAAAGGCTGAATCCGCGCACGCAGGTGAACCGTCGAAAGCGAACAGAAGGCGTGCGAGAGGGAGGGGTGGGGTAACGAACATGGCAGAGCATCTAACGGAAAAAAGGGCACCTCCCTCTCATTACCGCCTCCGGGACCGGTTCTACCTATCTCCCCCCGCCCACGGACACGCACACAGACACAGCATGACAGCTGCAAAGCGAGCTAGTCACGAATTGCGCTGAGACTTCCGGGTCTGTCTGCGCCCCCAACGTCGAACTTCCACGCCTAAAGATGAGGTCAGCCGGCCTGGGTCGCGCTTTGACCTCACAGAGTCGGGCGCACAAGCGATGCTCACGACTGCACGGCCACGGCTTGCACACAGTCAGGAGACAGTCGATGCTCACAATGCGTTGGGTCGCGACGCGTTTCCCATCGGGAATCAAGCAACCCCGGATGAGGTGCGCTGCTCCAGCTGGACATTTCCGGTCCCGACGGGTCCAGGGACGGTGAAATCGGTGAATTCGCAATCGAAACCTCACCGAATGCGACGGGAATGAGGGCTTAGGGATGTGGGTATGCGATATACTCAATTGGGCCGAGATATAGGGGGAAACTACGGCCATTGCAAGCGGTCTTTGCCCCATCACTAAGGTGTCGCGCGCCCGGTCCAGCTGCCGAAGGATGACGATCCCGAGTCGGAAAGGCCCCTGTCAGTTCGGTCACTAGCGCGCTAAAAAGACGCCGAGTTTACGACGCGGACTTACCGCGGGTACAAGGAGCAATCACGGACGGTGTATCGGTTGCACAGCCAGGCGAGCAGTCGCTATGAGACGGATGTACCGGCGGCAATGGGTAATCAGCCGACGGGCCAAGAGAATCCATTTCCGCTCGGACCAATGTGGACTGGAGACTTACTTCAAGACCGAGGCCATAACCTCCATGGGGGGACGTGCCGTACTTGCGCTGGTCGGTGTACCAGTAGCTATTGTCTCGGAGAACGATTGTTGGTGTCGCCATGCACAGGAGAGATGGCGGTTTTCAGGCGCGGACACGGTCAGTGGGGGCTGATCAGAATCAGAAAAAGCCATTGGGAAGAGCCGGGACTGACTAGGGGGCGGGATCAATCCCCTCGTGCTTGAGGGCGCTCATCAGCTCTTCAAGATTGTCCATCCTCATCGAGCCACCGACGATCTCTCCGACGTTGGGCATGAGCAAGTCGACGGATTCGGTGTACCCCTCGTCGCCCTTGATGCGCTGCATATAGAACGACTTGATCTCCTTCGGAAACCCGACGAGGAAGATGGGCTTGCCGATCTGATCTGTCATCTTGCGCTCGGCGGCTTCGGCAATGTCGTCGCCGACTTGATGCGGGCCATCAACACCGTCAGGGCCGGGTCGGAAGATGTTGTGATCGTTGAGGTACTTGATCGCGTCGCGGTAGTCCATGCGCATGAAGGGACGCTGCGGCGCCTGGAACGACTCGCCGGCAGGCCAGAGCGAATCGATCATGGCCTTCAACTTGGGGTCGGCCAAGACTCGGTCGACGGTTTGGCAGATCTGTGGTGTGTTCCGAAGGCGGATGAGAGAAATTGTCGGTCAGCACTATTGCTGCTCGACGGATTGCATTCACGCAAGAGGGGTGGGAACTGACCACCTCCTCGAGATGATCCAGGAGTTCGTTGAAAGTGAGGAACGCCAGCTCGGCCTCGACGTGGGTGTATTCACTCAAGTGTCGTCGAGTGTGGCTCTTCTCGGCACGAAAGGACTCGGCGACGCAGAAGACGTCACCCAGACTGGGCAAGCACGTCTCGAGGTAGAGTTGCGAACTCTGGGTCAGGTAAGCCGGTGCTCCGTAGTAGTCGAAGCTGAATAAGGTCGAGCCGCCTTCGACTTGGGTTTGGACCATGCACGGGGGTGTGACCTCAAGCAGACCCAAGTTGGCGTACGAGTCGCGGAACGATTGCAAGAGAGCGGCTCGGACCTTGAGCACAGTCGACGCCGTTTCACCTCGGAGCACGAGGTGACGAGCATCGGCGAGCAGACTCGGGTCTCGGTCCTGGAAATAGGAGTTTGAAGTGGAATTATGAGCTTGCTGTGGCCACGTTGCTGGACATGCAAATCCAGACTCACCTCGGAAACCTTGTTGAGGAAGGCCTCGTCGCCTCCAGGGGCTTTGCCGACGACGGAGAACCAGTCGGGCGTCAACTCGTGGTTGTCAGGAGCGGTCTTGCCCGCCGGAAGCTCGTTGATGGTGCCCGTGATTTCGATTGTCGATTCCAAGGTGAGCGTCAACGCATCGTAGGTCAAGGGCTGTGGATGCCGAAAGAGTCGGAGGGAGAAATTGAGTCGACAGCCACACGGATCGAGTCAAGACCGTTGAACCCAAATAATTCTAGTCCCTCGTAGCTCTCTGCGGCCACTTACCAACTTTCCGGTCAATACGCATTGGAGGTAGCCTGTACCGTCCCTGAGCACGATAAAGATCATGGCACCCTGCTGGCGCAGTCGGTGGACCCAACCGAATATTCGGACGCGCTCTCCGCGCTTGGCGATGGCAGACCTGATCTTGATCTTGGTTGCGGCGGTGGTCGGTTGCTCAATGACGATAGCACGAGCATCGTCGAGCTTCTTTTGCTCGGCCGCGCGCTTGGCCGCTCCCTCGAGCTCGTCCTTCTTCCTGAGCTCCTCCTGGCGAGCGAGCTTGGTCTGGTGTTGGAGGTAGAGCTTCTTGGCCTTCTTGATCGCCGAGGCGGTGACGGGTTCGTAGGTCGGTTCGGTCACACTTTCCTTGGTCTGACGGGTCAGCGCGGCGACGTTGTCCCCCCTGGCGATATAGGTTCCGAGCAAGGTCTTGAAAGGGGCGCGGGTCGATCCGTCACCGGTCGAGTCGTCGCCGGCGGCCTCGTCGATGTGGACCGCGGCTGTGAGGTGATGAATGCGAACACCACCTCAAGTTCAGCCACTGCCTCGAGCAAAGTACTGCGCCCTACGAGCAGGCCATACGGCTGGTGCGGTGGGAGGGAACTCACACGTCGAGTCAAGTGAGACGGCGGCGGTGGCCTGCGAGAGCGCGTCGACGATCTGGTCCTTGCCCTTTTGCAGCAGTTCAGCCATGCTAGATGGGTTCCCTGGGTAGATTGGGTGTGAAATGAGGTGAGGATGCTAAGAAGCGGGTTCCGGAACTTCGTGGCGAAGGGAGGGGAGAAGGAGAAGGAGGAAAGACTCACAACACCCCCACCCACGCTCGGCCGACCTTGTGCAAGCTCTCCGTGCGCAGCCAGGCTAGGCCAGGCTCAGCCATGCTCAGCCGCTCAGCCGCTCAGCCGTTTTTGGCACGGGCTGGCACGCGGGAGCTGACGGCTGCTGACGGGAGCTGACGCGCTGACGGGAGCGCGCGAAGTCGTCAGAGTGCACTTGCGAGCCGACAGGAATCCGTTTTGACTCTGACCTCTCATCCTCGGCCTGACTCGATTTAACCACGGGGCAGCAGACTCGCTCTCGACTCGAACCAAACTCCGCACCTTGGCGCATAGACGACCAAGGCTCCTCACACGCCCCTCCTCGAGGTTTGATCGTGAGAGTGACTTTTCCTCCGCGCGCTCTCTCGTCGCACCTCCGTTCCCTTCAACCGAGCGACCGTCTACCCACAACATGCAAGCTACACTTCGTACCGCCTTCAAGAGGCTGCAGATTAGCTCGTCCAGTGCGATTGCCTCGACCTCGTCCACGAGCATGATCATGCCGCGCTGCAGATCGTTGGCCACCGTCGTTAGCTCGTCCTACGACGCCCCTACGATCCGCCAACCCCAACGACCGACCTCAACAGTGCTCAATACTGCGACCGTGTCCAAGAAGAAGAACAAGAATCCTTACGTTGTCCCGCCCAAGGTCCGACAACCGCCCGCACCGCGCTACTCGAAGCACTCATCCCGCGTGAAGGGTCGCACCCCGCTCAAGGTGCGCAAGTCGTTGAACCCGACCCGGGATGGTGTCGAGTTCGCCGAACAGGGCGAGGTCAAGATCTACCTCCCGAGCGTCTTCATCCGCCTGGTGCGCAACACAGGCGCGCACGCCAACGATCCTTACACCGCGACCTTCCGCACCGATCTGCGGTTGTCCAAACCGGACATCTCAAACTACCTGCGCAACGTCTACGGCCTGACTATCACCTCGTTGCGCACGATCAATTATCTGTCCAAGATGAAGCGCAACCCGATCGGCGGCGGCTACTCGAGGGGCGGCGGGGCCAAGAATTACAAGAAGGTGATCGTCACCATGACCGAGCCCTTTTGGTACCCCGAGGAACGCAGCCGCGCGTGGTTGAACGAGCACTTTGAGCGCGACCGAATGGAAGAGATGAGGGATCGCAAAATGCTCAAGATCGGTGACGGGCAAAAGTACGGCGTTTCGTCGCCGAGGTACCGCGGTGCGTCGCGCTCCAAGGCGGAACTCGAGAAGCTCAAGAAGCTCGTCGACGAAGGTGGGGCCAATGCGGAGGATTTGGAGACGCCGGGCGATGGTCGATCGGCGGACAGGTTACCGACAGGCTTGAAGATCAGGAAGAACGTCATGAAGAGTCGCGAGGAGAGGAAGAGCGACAAGGCCAGTCTGGTCGAGCAAGAGATGGAGAGATTACGCGCCGCGGGATGGTAGGTAGTCAGTTAACCGAATGTGTTGCAACTTGTATACTCTTGGGACTTTTGGACCCAAGTAATTGAAAACTTCCGAGCTGGTCCGCCGGAGAGAGCCAGGATGCCCGTTATTTGCTGCTGAACGTGATTCAGGGGCCTGTGCTGAATTCCGCTCGGGCCGCTGGGTGAACGACCGACGACGACTGTGGTCAGTGTCTAGTGCCAGCGAGCCTGGTTCCCTTTGTCCTCTGTCCTGCCCATCACCCACCACCATCCCTTCCACTTGAACTACCGTACGATCGTAATCGTTTTTTCCCCCGGCTCGACTTGACTCGTTCGTCCATCCCATCCGCACGAAGCGACGCCGAGGCTGAGGCGGTCCAAGCACGGCCGGCCCGAATTCGTCGGGGAAACGTGAGTTTTGGCAGCCTCGAACGGGGTTGCTCCATAGTATCGAGCTCTGACCTCATGTTTCTCAGTCTAGGCCGAGATTTTTGTTTTGTTTTGAGAACATGGTCGTAAGTCACGGTTCACGGTGTGGTGGTGAGGCCGGCGGGCTTCGTCTTGGCTCGAAAAGCGCCGCGCCACTTCGGCTGCTACGTCGAGTTTTCTACCTCCTTTCCTCCTCATCCAACTGGGTCTCATCGACTCGGGACATCAATGACTTGACTCGCTGTGTCTCTACTTGCATTCCTTTTTGACAGCAAACGCCTCTTCGCGACAATCGTGCTGCAGCTGCTACACCTGTGAGTCCCCTCCCGAGTGACAGTGTTGCTTCTCTTCTTTCGCCCCCACCCCCACTGCCACCAGCAGCGCCGCGTCGTGGGCTCGTGGATGGGTTGGCGAAACACGCGCTCGAGGTCACGCGCTCACGCGCCGCGCCGCTCCAGTTCATTGATCTCGTTTACCGACACCACCACCACCACCCCCCGAGCCTCACCCAGAGGCGAAACGCACCTCTATGCCGTCTCAAAATCGAACCAGATCTTGTGCCTAATCACAACTTCTCGCCTCACGCCCTTGTGCGCCTACAGAACCGTCGCAGCGCAGCCGAGCTGATGGACCAAATCGCCAACCTGTTTGCGACGTATTCGTCCGCGTCCGATGAGCCCCATGACGGCGCCGAGGTCGATCCGATGCAAAGGACGATACCCCTCGCGGTCCTACCCCAACTGATCGATACCTTCGAGGAACAACGTGGCACGGTCTTATTGCAGGAGGATGAGAAGGACAAGCTGAGGGCATTCGCGGCGCAGATGCCGGAGCAACGCGTCGGCGTCGACATGCTCATCTCGTTCATCGCTGCTTCCGCCGCCAACGCTTCGACGACACCGGCAGACGATGGCACGAACGACGGACACCACAGCGACAACGTTACTTCTGCGACCGAAGCCCAGCTCGATTTGGACAGCGGTGACAATGCACCTCGACCGAGCTCACCCACTTCGTCAGCCGTCGCCCTCGGTTTGCTCCAGCCGGATCCGTTCGACTCGATCGCCGATGGCAGTCCTGCACCTCGACGCAGAGCCGATTCGACCCGCACCCAGTCCGATACCCCATCACTGCCCAGCTCGCCCCTCAATCGATCCGTGATCAAGAAGAAGCGCTCCTTCCTTGCTGGCAAACTGTCGTTCGGCGCCTCTCCCGCTCGCTCATCGACTCCGAGTGGACTTGACGTCTCAAGAGCCTCGGCGGCAACGTTAACGGCGCAGCAGCATGATTTAGCCGATTTGGTCGCGTCAAGAGGTGGGACATACCTCGGTGTACCTCTCGATGGAGCGGTTGGGTCGCTCGACGTCAGTGGCAAAGTCGAATCGATCCGGACGGCGATTCGCTCACAGGCCATCGTCAGTCATGCTCCGTCCTAGTTGGAACTCATCAGTTCGAGATCAGTAGCTCATTCATGTCTCGTATCACGCAGGGCCGGGACAAGGAGCTGGCAACAACATTGTCCAGCTTGACCTGGCCGCAGATCAGAGCGATCGACCGAGCTTATGAGAAAAAGTTCGGCGCCACCCTGCTGGACTACGTATCGACCTCAAAAGGGCTCAAGGGGGAGCGTAAGTTCGGGCCTCGTTCCAAAGGACTCGATTCGGAGCTGACCCTAGTTGGTGTCAACCGAACTTGCAGTCGAGTACGCCTTGCGAGGTTTGATCATGGGACCACTCAACTTTGACGTTCATCTGCTCAGTCGGGCCCTGGAGGGTAGTACCACCAACACCGTCAGTTTGCAGCACAGCCTCATGCTACCCTCGCACGCTTTGCTTATGGCATTCATTATGTATCTCAGTCCCTGCTCATCGATCTACTAGTGGCTCGACCACCTTCGGATGTCGCTTTGCTCCGAGCCGCGTACCGTTTTCGCTCTTCGGCCGCCAACGCGATACCGGCGACAACGGCTTCGATCGGATCTCGACACAAGACGCTCGATGCTGCGGTCTTGGCCTCGGCGACGTCCAACACCAAGCTCAAGAAGGCGTGGGAGATCGTCCTCCAGGCCAAATGGGAGGATACCGACGAAGAGGGCAACAGCGTCCTTAGCCCCGAGCAACGCAAGGAACTGCTCAACAACGACCTCGACATGCTCAAAGTCGGCTTGCGTAAGGGGGGCAATAGCGATTTCGTAACCAAGATTATTCTTGCGCGCTCACCGGCGCATGTCCATGCTCTGGCACTTGAGTACCGGAGTCATCCCCAGTCGTTGTCGCAGTCGATCAAGCAGGTTTACTCAACGGCTGCACCTGCCCTCGCAAAGCTCCTGCTTCACGCCGTTGAGAATGGCAAGAACGATGATGAAGGCCCAGGGGTGTGGCGCGATGCAAAGTCGCTCGAAGCGGCGATCAAGGGGCCCGGCGCAAGGAACGACATGTTCGCCTGGCGCCTCGTTCGACTGCATTGGAATCGACCGAGATTTGCGCTCGTGCAAAAGGCGTACACCAAGAAGTACAAGAAGCCCTTGCTAGAACGTGTGCTCGCCGAGACGACGCCGGCTTCGGCGTTCCGAGATGCCGTCCGAGGCGTCATCAATTCTGCCTCGCTTGCTGAACCGGCGTTGACGGCTGAGGACGAGCGACGACTTGCGGCCCTGGCTTCGAAGCACAACTCGAATTCGCTACCGGAGGACGTCAGCAAGGCTCTGGGAGGGGCCGAGTCATCTGGTGCCAGCTCATCTTCACCGACCGAACTGGAAGGCACTGGTGAGTTGTCGAATCCGCCTTCCCCCCGTGCCAACTCGCCCGAAGCAGAGCGAATCTTAAGTCCCGACGGAGCCTTGTCGCGCTCGTCCTCACCCACCGCCCCGCGCGGTTTCAAAATCCCACCTTCGGCGTCCGAGCCTATCCTGAGTCTGGTGGCAGAAGGCCACTCGACCTCTTCCCTTTCGTACATTCAACGCACGACCCCACTCGAGCCCTTGGGACATCGACCCGGTTCGTCTGCTCGAGGAAGCCTCGACAGCTCGACTAATTCGGTCCGGCATGCTCGACCCATCGCTCCCTCGCGTCGTCGTCGGCCCAGTGAGGATCTCAACAAGAGCACATCGTCTTCAGGTTCTCTGGAAGCTAGGAGCCCTGATGAATCAGGTCTTCGATCCGGATCCTTGAGCCCCGCCTCCTTCGCTCGCAGTCCGACCCCGACGACGATGTTGGAAGGAGCCTCCTTCGTCCGTTCGAGGAATCGCAGCTCGACGCCAACGGATGGGTCCGAACGACCTTCGAGTCGACGCTCCTCGACCACACCGAGCGAACGGCCTCTATCCCCTTCGATGACTTCCCCTCCCGTCTCGACGATCGACACGACGAGCTACTACTCGGCTCCGATCTCATCGATCAGGCACGAAGACGAGCACGAGCCCTCGGTCATTTCCATGCGCTTCTTCGGTGAAGCTCCGGGCAGTCCCGAGACGCCGATTTCGTATCGCATGCAACGCGATGCATCATCGGCCTCGTCTAGTTCGGGCCCCAGTCGTCCGGGAAGCATCTTCCAAGTGGAAGGCATGGGTTTGGGAGGTGATTTCCAACTCGCGGATTTGCACGACGCATCACCTTTCACCGGTCGCAACGATCCCGAGACGACGCAGGGCATGTGGCGATATGCGACGGAGTGAGTCCCCAAACCCAGGTCTAGAGTTTGACGAGGCTGATATTCCCAACCTTCTGCTGTGACAGACTGAGCAAGAAGCATAAAGAGTTGGAAGATCGACTCTCGACGAGCGCCTCCTCGTACGAAGAACAAATCAACGAGCTCGAAGGTCGCCTTGAAGAGATGCGCGCCGAACTTGTCGCCAAACGACGTGAAGAGAAGGACCTGCGCTCAAACGAACGCCAGCACCTGCAGCAGATCTCGGCGCTCGAAGGGGAAGTGGCCAAGATGACCAAGGCGTTGGAGAAGGCGCGCGAGTCGTACGACTCGATGAAACGCAATTACCTCGATCAGTGCGAAGAGGCGGAGAAGCTCAGGTCGCTCGTGGCTGAGACGCGAAGGGTGCGTTCAAGGGCAACTTCAGGTGTTGTCCCGTCTAACACACAGCTGACGACCAACTGAGCGTACACAGGAGAATCGAGCGGCCGAGGAAGCGGCTCATGCGCAATCTTTGCAGGCCCAGCAACTCGAGCGAGATCGCGAGATCTTGCAAGGGGCCATTTCGAGGCTCGAAGCGGACCTTAGGCTCGCCAGTCAAGCTCAGGACACCCTCGATGCGCAGAAACAAGAGAACGTGAGTCGATCATTTCCAAGAAGCTACCATGTGTTTTGGGCCCTGACCCTGAAGCTCCTGCTTTCCTCCTCAGCTCGTCTTGAAAGAGACGATCGATCGCTTACGCTTCGATCTCGAAGAGATGCAATCTTCGAATCGCAAGAGTGGATTCCTCGAAGGAGGCATGTCAGGCTCGCCCGATCGCGGGGGCATGAACTCGATGAGTCGAAGTTTAGGCAAGGAGCTGGCGCGCAATCTCGCGCAAGAAGCGATGGCTGCAAGGATAGAAGCAGAGGAGGAGAGTGGGGAGAGTGACGAGGCTGAGGATAGCGATGAGGTCAACGAGACGGTCGTGACGACTCATCGAACGATTGTGGGTCAGCTTCCTGATCTGAAAATCTCCAAGGTCTCTGGCACTGACGTACAAAGCTGGGCGTTCCTATAGCACAAGAAGAAGACGAAGAAACGCAGTGGCACCTTGACGGGCCCCGGACCATTTGTGCAACGCCTCCAGCAATCGATCGTTCTAGCCGAAATCGAAACACAGACGGATGTTCCGGAACTGCGAGCCATGAACGTTCAGACCGACCTGTCGGGCGCTCAAGTTCGACTCGTCGCCGCACCCCTAATTGACGAGGAGGTTTCGGTCACCCCGCCACCACGTGCCGCCTCTCCACCACTCACGGATGGAGAATTGCGTGCCAAATTTGCGGAGGAGCTTGGAATCGATCTGCTCGACTTCGATCGTGCGCTCGAATCGACCAAGAAGGGCACGGTCACAACCTCCTCGCCTCGACAGGCCGTGACCCTGCTCGCGCGCGAACACTTTGGCCCAAGGCGAGCAGGGAGATACTTGTCTCGCATGGGTACCAAAGCTGCCACTCAAGCACCTCAGCTCTTCATCAATGTACGTGCTTCAGAACTAATTTGACCTTGCTTCGCAACTTGACTGTGTTGTCATTCTTTTCCACAACTCGCAGGTGTTCCCGGGCTTCGCCAAGCCTTACGTGGCCCAAATTCTCGAGTCGTCCCTGACGTTCTGCCTCTACTCGGTTGCCGTCTTCCTCACGGGTTTCATTGTGAGTTCAGAAACCGGTAAAATGCGAGGATTTATGTTCCACTGAGCCTCATGTCTGCTCGTGTGGAATTGTAGAGCGGTACGCTGCTCACTCCGATCAGCCATCACCACTACTTCACGCCTTTCCAAGTCCAGTTTGGCGCCAGCGACGTCACGCACAACACGCTGTGGGGTGAGGGAATGGTACTCGGGAGTAGTTCAGGAGGTCATGCTAGTGAGGGGCTAGCGTTCTGGCTTGAACGGTCAGTTGCTTATCGACATGCGTGGTCTGATGGGACTGCCGAACTTACTGACCATGGTCGCAAAATCCGTTCTCGCGAACAGCATGGTCTGGAATGGCGTTTCGAGCGTTCGTCGTGTACCAACTTGAATTGTCTTTTCTCTTTCGTCGCCATTCCTTGTACAATGCGCTCTCGTTTGTGTGTCGTTGTAAAAAAGGTAAACCCCCTCGTTTTTTCGCTGGCCGGTTTTGCGCTTGCGCCGATGGTTGATCTATCGTTCACCAGTAGTGGACACTTTTCTGTCTTGTGATCACTTAAGCCAGCCGGCATTGTGAATACAACTTTTCCATTCTCAAGGGTGAGGAAGCCGTTAAAGTCAAACGTGATTGATGTAGTCGGAAAGTGTGTCATTCCAACCCACTTCAAAACAGCTCAAGTCGGGACCCGAGCACCCACCGATTTCTTCACCCTCACTGGCAGGCGGGTGCACGTGATTGCTCGGCAAGGGTCTGGTGGCGGGGGCAGCTGAAGGGCAGGTGATGCTATTTCCGACGAAGTTGAAACGTGAGATCGTGAGACGACGGTCAGAAATCGGAGATGGAACAGAGCACGGTGGATCACGTGGCGAGAATTATCCCAAGACTAGCGTGAAGAGAGGCCGCTGGCGCGTGAAAGTGCTGGGTGGACGAGCCGACCCGACCGTCCGGATCGCGAATACTAATAAATAGCTTTACAAATCGACCGGCCGAGAATGACGCGATTACCATAGCCGGGGGGGCTCTTCTTTCTCCCACCTCGAATATAGCCAGCAACCGCCGCGACATTCGTCGTCGCCGCTCGGTTGAAGGCACATCATGTCAACATCCACGTCTGCTCGAACAAAGAAGGCACCGACACGGGTCAGGAACACCAGTGCGGGTCATTGCCACGGAGCACCTCCGCCGGCTTCGACTTGGTCCTCATCCTCGGCAACGGCAACGGCATTGGCGACCGCATCCGCATCCGCATCCGCATCCGCATCAGCTTCGGCTTCGCCCGCACCGTCAACGCAAGGCGCAGAAGAGGACTGGCAACTCGACTCGATCGAGGATGCGCTGGCCGACATCAAGCGCGGCGAGTTTGTCGTCGTCGTCGATGACATGGACCGCGAGAACGAAGGCGACCTCATCATCGCCGCGCACAACATCTCGACCGAGCAAATGGCCTGGCTCATTCGTCATTCGTCGTCAGTCTGGTAGCTGCTTCAGCAAGGAAGAGACCGCGAAAGGCTTACACGACGCGATCTGACTTTACAGAGGGTACATCTGCATCTGCCTGCCCGCGCAACGGCTCGAGGAACTTGACATCAAGATGATGGTCGAGGACAACCAGGACAAGAACAAGACCGCCTACGCCGTGACCGTGGACTACCGACATGGTCAGTGTGCACCACAGTAGTAGCAATGGCGTCTTTGTCTGTCTCGGCCCTGACGCTCACCCCGGCTCCCCACTCTGGCAGGAACGACGACCGGCATTTCGGCCCACGATCGAGCCTTGACGGCCGTCAAACTGACCGACCCGAGCTCGACCGCTGCCGACTTTTCAAGACCGGGTCATCTGGTGCCTCTTCGCGCCGCAGATGGAGGTGTTTTGGCACGCAAGGGGCATACAGAAGCTTCGATCGGTAAGTCTTGCGCTCTTGCGACCAGGAGAGAGTGGTGGAGAAGATTCCCCGCCCCGGACTGTGGCTGAGAACGTGCTTTTGCCTCCCTCACAGACCTTTGCCGTCTCGCCGGTCTACCACCAGCAGGCATCATCTGCGAGCTCGTCAAGGCCGACGACCCGATGGGATCCATGGCCCGTCGCGACGACTGCTTCAAGTTTGCGCGTGATTGGGGGCTCAAGATGATCAGTATCGAGCAGATCGAGCAGTACCGGAAACAAAAGGGGCTGTAGCACAAATGAAGAAAACAAGGTAGCAAAAATGACTGTACATCGTTCAGGTGCAATATGTGCTTATCTGTAATGTCGCACGGATGATATATCAAAGCGATCCGGATGGCCCGACGGCAAGCAACTGGGCCGGGGCCGTGACGGAGATGAGTCGAGCCAAGAGAAGGACGATTGCAAATATATTGGGAGGGACAAGCATTCCCGTCAAGAAAAAAGAAGGATTCTCGAGAACTTGGCGAAACATAAAGCCTTGACGAGTTCGAAGAGACGGGAGACCATGCTAAACAAAGAGCTGATGATGATGAGGGGGAGTCAATGCTAAACAAAAGAGGGGCGAGAGAGGTGTGCTAAACAAGGTGCTAAACAAAAGAAGAAGAGTTCGTGAGTGTGGGAGAAAACCCCTACAGCAAGATTCGAAAGGCGGAGAACAAAACCGGAGAACGACGAGAATCAAATCGGGTATCGCTCTCGTAACCTGGTTACGATCGGTGGTGGCAGATGCGCCAGTTGGGCCTCCCACGCCGGCGGGTCGGACATGTTTTTGAAAGCGACCAAGATAGTCTTGAACATGTCGTGCAACGTTTCGGACGGTCGTTGCCACCGCGCGATCGCGTTGAGGAAGTACCCAAACGCAGCCGAGATACCATTCGGGTTCAGCTGGATCGCGGCGCAGATCCCCCGGAACGCCGAATCCTTCTCTTCGTTGTCCTTGATATCCGCCAAGGCTTGACACCAAGCACTGACGAAGACTTCGAGGTGAGGTGCGACGAGGTCGGGGCAGACGATCGCCAACCTCCCAATCGTGACGGCCGAGTTCTCCGTCAGACTTCGAGCCGATCGATTCGACAAGAGCACGGGTACGATCCGTTCCATCAAGGGTTGGACCCACGGCTTCATGTCGGCTCCGGCCTGTAGGGCGATCTCACCCGCTGCCCAAGCGGCATTGTTGCATACGCTCACTTCGGCAGGTCTCGGTTCGACGTCGATGCTCGCGATCACGCCCGGCATGAATTGGGCCAAGACGGGGTGCAAGATCGGGAAACATGAGATGGCGGTATCGCCCAAGAGGGCGTACGACGATTGTCTCACGGGCGGGTCGGGGTGCTGCAGACACAGCGCGAGCAAAGACAGGACGGGCGGGTCCGACGATCGATACAATTCGGTGATGGCCGTGTTGAGACCCTGGGTCAGGCCCGACAAGAGATCGAGCGAAACGATGAGGAACGTCTTGTCCGGTTCCTCGACCTGGGCCGGGTTCGCCTTGTACTGCTCGAAATCGATCAACGACTGTTTGACGATGGCGATGCAGCGTTCGAATACGGGTTGCGCGTAGGTGAGGAACCCTTGCCCGATTGCAATCACGACCGACGACAGGCACTCGAGTAGCGGGATCAGATCCGGGTCGTTGTCGCTCAGGTTCTGCCATCGCCGGATGAGTGGCGGCATCAGGACGTTGACGTGTTCGGGTCGATTCAAGGCACCTGCCACCGAGTCGGCGAGTGTTCCAATCGCGTCGTACAGGATCAACAAGTTCTTTTGCTGGTATTTCTCGAAGGCGAAAACGAGGTTGCCGAGGATCGAGCCGAGGTACGGCTCGAGCTCGGGTCCGGCTTCTTCTTCGAGTGTCGCAAAGGCCGAACATCCCGCTTCCTGTACCCGCTTGTTGTTGTCGAGGCACATTTTCAGGAGCTACAGGAGAAAAATGTGGAGCGACGTCAGTCTGAGTATTGGCACATCCGAGACCATGATGGAACGGTAGGACTCACGCCTTCCATGGCCGGAATAAAAAACTGCTGCTTGTGCTCGGGTGTGGCGTCCTCCTTGATCGTCCAGCTCGAATACCGCCCTATTGTCCAACATGTGATGGACCTGACGAGCGGTTTCGGGTCGTTAAGCGAGCTGATGAGCAAGGGCATCAACACGGGCAAGTGTTGCTCGATGCCGGTGATGCAGCCCTCCGCGATTGCACCCAGGGCCAAGATGGCGGACTCGCGATCGGTCCATTCGGTCGAAAACAGCTTTTCCCTCAAGTAGGGGAGCAGGATCTCGAGCATCTCGGTCTCGAATGCGACGGCCATCACGTCCAGAGCCGCGGCCGAGCATTTCCTCAAGTTCCACTCCGTGTATGGATCATCGTCCTCGTCGTCCTCGTAATCACTCTCATCCTCCTCCTCGTCGTCGTCCAGTGCGTCGCGCGGCTTGTTGCTCGATGGCGTCGATGTCCCTGTACCGTTGGGGTCCTCGATCCGCTCGTTGGTGTGCGCCTTTGACGACAAGAGATGGGGTCGGATGTCTTCGGCCTTGTCGGGCACGGCGGCGTCGTCTTCGGCGCCGTCCAAGATGGCGATGTCGTCCTCGGAGTAGACCATGCACGACAAGAGCACGGGGATGACGCGGGGCAAGAAGGGTCGCAGGTGTTCGATCAGTTCGGGGTCCTCGGCAAAGGTGAGCCAAAACTCGCACGCCTCGAGCGCAACCTCCTCGTCCTCGATCGTCTGGGTCGCGTAGAGCATAAAGTCGACGACGTTGGGCATGTGGGGGATCAGACTGTCGGGCCGGTTCGCGAGCAGTTGGACCAAGGCCTGGCAGACGAGCTTCTTGACCTCGGTCGAGTCGTCCGAGGCGTGGCGGAAGAGCGCGTTGATAAAATTGACGATGTGGGTCGAGAGCGCGTTGTTCTCGGTCGTGATGAAATGCGACGCGGCGGAGAGGGCGTAAGCGCGGATCTTGGGGTTGCCCGCGTCGATGTGCTGGATGAATTTCGGGATCATGAACTCGAGCGGCTTGTTTCCCTGCACCTCCATCTGCTCGAGCTGGCGCGGGATGTCTTCGCACAATTTGTCGAGGGCCGAGAAGGCGCCCTGCGGACGACGAGAGCGGGCTAATTCAGTGATGGAACTGTTTCCGATAGGACTACCTGTGGTGACCCACCTCCTGGGCATACTGGTCGGTCGATTCAATGAGCTGCATCAACTGCGCCAACGCTTCGGGCCAGTTCTGGGGTCCGAGGCCGATGAGGAGCGTGTCGACGACGGTCGAGACGGTGTTGCGGATCATCGGGGTCGGGTCGGCGATGGCCTCGAAGACGTGCTCCTTGACGTAGGCCAACACGTCGGCGGGGATCGCGTCGAGTCGCAGTCGGATGTTGTTCTTGAGCAAGAGACCGGCCATGGAGCGCACGGTCATATCCTCCGCGGGGAGCTGGGTCAGGATGAAGACCAGATACGAGTTGTAGTCGGGCACCTCATTGAACGACTCGAGGCGCTGGAAGGGAAAGCCAAGCCAAGGAATGGTCAGTACGGTACGGTTTCAGCATGGGAGCGGGTGCCGCGCGACGTAGAACCGCGGAGGTCGTCGGTGGTCGGTGGTCGGTGGTCGGTGGTCGGGGTCTGATTCTTTGGCTCGCAGCAGCCGGGGAGGCGGCAGCCCGACCAGACCACGACATGCGCGACCACGCACGCGCCACGACGAGCAACTACGACCACCACCACCACCACCACCACCACCACCGCCAGCGACGCCACCGTCCTCACAGCGACTCACGACTTGGATCTGCTCCTGAACTTTGGTGTCGGGCGATCCCGAGTTGCGCAGGCATTGCAGCAATTCGTCGAGCCCCTGCGCCTGCGGTTGCCAACTCATCGCGGGAAACGGGAACGGAAACCAACCGGGCGGCCGGGATGGTTTGTGGCACACACACACACACACGCGCGCGCGCGAGAAATCTGGTTGGTGGGAGGTGTAAACAGAGTTTACGGCCAGTCGCGTAGGTTCAAGGAAGTAGGTTGTCGTGTGTGCCGAGTCGTGAGCTGAGCGCAGAGAAGGCAAGCTCGAGCTAAAGCAACGAAACCCCCCCCCCCCCCCCCCGCGAGACCCGACCCCGCGCGTCTGGACCCGCACCACCTCACTCGCACGGGCCACGTATGCCCCAGCAACCAGTGCAGTGGGCCGTGGCGGGCTCGATCATCCCCGTTGCGGAACATGACAAGACTTCTCACCATACGGAAGCTGAAATTATTTCTGTGGTGAGTAACAACGCGTTTCGAAAGCTTGATCACCACGGCTACTGTGGTGTACCAATTTCCATCCGCAGACTCCCCAGCCTAGTACGCAGGAAGAGATCGCCGTTCATCGCTCCACTTGCTCATCTCCCTCTTCTTCCTCTTGCTTTCTCTCTGCCTCCTCCGCTTCGACCCTCTCCTCTTCCAGTACATCCTCGACATCCAAAGGGTACGTTAATAATGCCGCAATACCCGTCAACTGATTCAATTCTGCGGCAAAAGAAACACCCCGAGACAAAATCAGTCCCAGGCTTCTTTGGATCCGACTCTCGAGCGACGACACGACTTGCGTTGTCCCGACTCGTGCATACTCGAAAAGATCAGTACTTCGCCCCCATAGGCCTTGACGCTTTCGACCAAGCGAACGAACCGTTTCCTTCGAGCGGGGATAGGAGACCTGTCACTCGGAGGAGAGATCGATTCCTCTGAATGATCAGTTTGTCCACTACAACAGGTCGGATTCGGTCGGAACGCACCTGAAAATCTCATCCGAGATCAACAGCTTCCCAATCGCGCCCCGATCTGCGGCCTTGAAGACGTGGTCCTCGCCATACCAAGCCCTCAGCGGGTTCTCATCAAGCATTTTGAAGAATCTGTGAGACAAACGTTTTGTCGTCAGTCCTAGCCCTGCACTCTGCGTGGGTCATGGTAAGGTCGACCTGTCCGCTCACTTTTCGAGCATCAGACCCTCCTGAGCGAACTTGGTGTCTTTAAGTTGTGAGGAGATCTGAAGAGGGGGTGCACAGGAGACAAAGATACGTCATCAAATGCAGCACTCCTGCACGTAAAAGAGAGCCCTAATACCAAACTGACCTCGGGACTGGACAGGATGTGCGCAAGCGAGTGGACGTGGTGCGAGGGCGAATGCAGGAGCAGAAATTTCGATTTGGCCTGCAGCAGTGTCTTGTTCCCTTGCCGCTGGTAAAGAGAGCCAATTACAATGCAATCAAAACACTTTGATTCGTTGACGCGTGCACCTTTTAATGACTGACCACAGCCTCTTCCATAATATAAGCGTAGACGGACTCCTTGGTAAAGCCGGGCGAGGCGAGGATGAGCACCTTGATGGTGTCGAAATCGAAATGCCGTACGACGGCGGCGTAGACTTGTTGATTGAAGCGATTGTGGGCCTAAGAATTACAAACTCAGTCCTTGGAATTGTTTCTCCATATAGAGCGGCTCTCACACACCTTGTCTGCTCCCAGGGCGGTCCCCCCACCTTTCCGTTTCCTCGGCACGGCGACGTCGATTCGTTGTCGGATGATGGTCGTGTGGTTCGTTATGACGCAAATGTTGGCAATACCTAGGGGCATCACCAACACTTCAATTTTATTACATTCACCGCCCAACCTCGGATCTGACGCCGAAGTTGCCTCTCACCTTCACCGCAAACGATCGCGCCGACCTCGGCTCCTCTCCCCGGCTCGGTTACTTCGGCCACCCTATCCCTTGCGACCGAATCCCATTCCCCCTGTTGTTTAATGATGGTGAAATCGCGACCGATCTCCAGATCCAACGTATGGAACGCGCCCTTTTTGACATGAGGGTTCTCGGACGAGACCTTGCCCGAGACGTGCAGCGTCGCTGAATGTGAGCCACCGCCTGTGCCCGTCGTAGCTGCCGTCGTCAGCTGTTCAGGTGATGGTGCTCCACGCGTCGATGTGCCAGCTGCACTCGACGAGTCGGCGGCTGCACTGCCACTCTCGCCTCCCGCAGCCAGAGCCGAATAGAGCACCTTCTCGACGACGATGGTCAGCTTGAGGTGCACGCGCTGCGACGTCGTCGATCCCGTCGAGGATTCGGTGGTGACCCTTCGGACGGCCGAGGCGCATAATTCGTCGCCGTGTTGTATGAGGTTGTAGGCGTGCCACATGTCCTCGTCCTCTTGCGGGCGCAGAGTGACGTAACCAGACAGGTCCCGCTCGACGTGTTGCTTCACCAGCAGCATTGCGGTGAGTGTGTGACTTGGCTGACGAGTGCCTGGTGTGTGTCCGTTCGACCCCAAAGTGATTTGGGGTTCGTGCTGCAGTCGGGCTGCAGGATCGAAGAGCTGTCGAGAGGTGCGATGCGCATCGAGTGCCCGGCCGCGCTCGGACCCATCCCCGAGTCGAACCCGTCGATCGATCTCACTCTGAGTACCACCTCGGTCGATGTCTTGCACGTGAAAAGCATCGCTTCCATGAATCTGAGCACCCCGCTCTATTTCTGACCATCCTCGTCGCACTTGGCACAGCGTCCCGTCATTCGGTGCACGTTGTACTCGGCTCTCGAAAACTACGGTTCGACACCACATTGAATCAACTCTGCATATGTTACTACACCCGTCGTACCAAGTACATCTCAAAGCTTTGAAGCTGCCTCCTGCCCATCCTTCGTGTTCACTGTAGTAGTATCTGGAACGCGACGACCGTCAACGCCAATGCCACGTATGGACTCAGTCGTTCCCCTACGGAGAGCACAGAAACCAAGCTCAGTGGCCATGTTGAGCACGATAGAGCCGCAAGGACGTGTGCTCACCTATCCGTGCACATTTGTAAAAGACGCCGAGGAAACTGCCACCCGACAAAGCGAGTCCACATAGATCAGCTTGCGGACGAATCCTCCTCTGGCGCCCCCCGAGTGCTTGTACAAGGCTTGCTCACCCATCCTTGTTGCGATCGACCAAGCCAGGCGCGCTCGCTCGTACGTAGGTGCACGTGCAGATGATGAGCAGGATCACGAGCAGCAGCGATTCGAAGTTGAAGAGAGCCGTCTGGATCGTCCGAGGAGGCGGGTTCAGCGTGTTCCAGAGAATTAGATGAGAGCTGTCGACTGACCATGGTTGGTTATCCGAATGCGCTCTCTTCTCTTGTTCCGTTCCGAGACCTCTGCGCCTCTTGAATGAAGTGTGGGTCGGGTCGTCCGCTCGTGGGGTTCGCTGTCTTGAAATCGTGCGGGAAGCCAGAGCGTGACGTGCCGCCGGTGACGTGGTGACGCTCCGCGGTCGGTCTCCATGGCAAAGCATGGCAAGCGGCAAGCGACTGGCAAGCGTCCGAATGCATACATCCAAGCAGTCATCCATAAAGAAGCACACAAATACCTATACATAACCACTTTAAACATGAGACATCTGTTTGAATCCCGAAGAAACAATCAGAGCCTCATTTTGAGTACAGCAGGACTACTCAAACAAGTCAGTGCAAGCCCCAAGTGTACCCGGACATGCATTATCGGAACACCACACAGCCTACAGCGCCCTTTGCAGTCAGTCGCGTCGGCCGGAGACCGCACAACCCCTCGGCCCAACACAGACTTCCAGCATTCAGACGGTGACACAGAGCATCCGAAAACAAAAATCAGATGCAAAAATTACCCTTTCCAATGCCCAAGAGACTATATCATGTTCTCACAGTTTGCCTCTCGACAACTAGCCCGGTCATGAATAAGGAGTTGCAAATCTTGTCGATGTCCCCGCTGCGCGTGCTTGAGCACAACTCGGAGTACGCGTGGCGCGGTGTTGGTCCTCATCATCGAGTACTCAAAGACGTAGGAGACCTCGTGTGTAGACTAGCTGGGATTCGAGCATTTCCAACCATTTGGTCATTTTCATCTCGACGCGCATACTGGAACCGCAGGAATCGAAAAGTGGTCGTCAACAGCTTATTTGTTGCTTCGTTACTGGAGAGAAACCCCCGATGCGGAATGCCCTACATTTTCGTCAAGTCAGTCGCCGGGCTGCCGGGGCCCGCCGCGCTCGGACTCGGAATGATTATCTTGGCTTCTAATCAGATGGCTCAAGCATGGTGCTCTACCGTGACAAAGAAAATCTGGTAGGATGGCAAGAAGCAAAACACGTTTTTGTGATAATCGACAACTTTGCAACACGGAGAATCAAAGAATCGGCGCCCGAAAAGCGAACCAACGCGCGAAGCTTTGAGCGCCGGTTGCCGAAGAAGGATCAAGACAGGGGTGGAGCTTATGGTGCGGCCGGTTGCGGGTCCCGCATAAAAAGCTGCAGGCCTCAGGATGCTCGAACTATTTCAGAAAGCTCGAGCTCACAAACGGACCCCTGACGACGTCTAGAGCGCCAGAAGGCAGATGAATCTAAGGGAATTGAAAGTGGGAGTGCTCAGTCACGTGACTCTATCAGGAAGACCATGTTCTATAAAGGACTATGCCGCAGGTTCAAGGTCCCAGGTACTGGATCGAATTATTTTAGCCCCTTTTACAGCTACAAGAACCCTCCTCTCTGATGGTGTGCAAACTTGCAAAGGCACTAGAAAACGGGGTTTTTTTTTTCGAAAATAGGATAACCGCGCAAATGCTGGGAACTCCGGTCTTCGGGAAGCCCACTCTGGTCCCACGTCCAAGGGAACTCCGGTCCTACGTCTCGCGCAACTTTGTGACCACGTCGGAGGTCATTGTGATCCCACTTCAAGAAACCCTTTGGTCCCACGTTGTCGGCCACATTGATCTCACGTTGTTGGTCACGTTGGTAACACGTTATTCAAACGGCTGTATCTCTTGCAACAGTCGATGTATCGCATCTGGCATAGCGTTCAGATGTTTGTACAGCCCCATAGTATCTCTCGCTGGCAGCTTAAAGTCCTGCATGCAGTATTCAATACATTCACCGTTGAGGTCACGTGACGTCTCTGTGGCCCTGCGTCGCGGCTCCCGTCCTCCGTCTGTTGCTGAGCTGCCTATATATATACTTCGCGTCGTTCAGTCGGGGTCAGCGTCGGCGCATAAACAGAAGTGCAGCTCCCTGTAGGACTCTTATCCACACAACCGTTTCTAAAGCATTTTCATAAAACTGGGTTACGAAATTCTGACCAGATGTTGTATGTGGTAATTACATCTATTTTCAGTGACGCTCATGGATCGTAGTCACAAATCGAAATCTTCGTCGAGCCCTCGCCTCTCCTCTTCTTGCGGCAGCTGCTCAAATCAACATTGCAGATTTAAACGCATGCTTCAGTCTCGGCTCTTTGTTTTCGCTTTGTTACAATTGACCGCACTTACTTTGAACATGGACGCTCCCGATCACACTTCAATTTCTGGCTTCGACATCGCAAGCAAGATTTTCGCCGACTCCTGCTCGGTGTGGCGCTTTCTCCTTCTGACTGCTCATGACGCCGTTTGCTGGGGGTAGACAGAGTAGTATGTCCTTGGTTTTTGCTTGCCGGATGGAGTTCGGATGTTGGTGGCAATTCACGGCGATCCGAGACAACCACGAGTTGTGGCATAGCTTCTGTGTTGGCATCTTTGGCTCTCAAGCCCAATGCTTCGTAAGGGCGTGTGCGTCGGATGATGACTGTATCAGCAGATGACGAAACATTGCTTGGAAGTCTTGAGCCCTCGAAATTCACGAATCTACTGGAGTCGGGGCTGGGGACTACTGAGTTCAATTTTAAAGGCGTAGAAAGTCAGAATGAGCGAAAACCAGGCGGGTTATCTCAGGGTTAGAGATCATACAAACTGCAGTAGTTGAACTCACTAAGAAGTTGGGAGACTTCTTCTGTATCGTCACTACTGTCGTCTGCCTCATCTTTTGGAACAACAACCGAGTTCCGATAGTATATTTGAGACGGTTGTAATACGATAAGCAACAACTTCGGAACGACTCAGAATGACTTGTCAACTCACCAATCTGCTCTTCCGGAATTGCGTCATATTCGTTAGGCCATGTCTCCAGGTCCATGGCGTCTTCCAGTCGATCAGGCGGGGCGCTTGGCGACCCAACGATGCTAGAGGTGCCTGTGTCGCATCGAAGACGGGCAGATCGGCAGGTCAGTTAACCCAGCCAAATGAGCTCCCCCGCGCGGGCGAGTTAAGGCAGCTTTTCTGTTTTTTGGCCCGGTTGGAGGTTGGTACAGGTTGGGTGCACCAATGCCCTCCCCACCCCGTCCCACCCCGGCTCAGTGCACCCCAAATGGTCATAAGTAATAAAGGGCTACTAGTTCGTGTAAGACTCACCATCATCACGAATAACACTTTCCGAAGACTTGTAAGTTCGAATTATGTCATAAATGTCATACAGCTTGTCGTACTCATTCCATTCAATTCGTGTAGTTCCATATACCATCAACTGATATGTGTACGACAGATCCTGTGTAGACCTTTTCGTCCTGTTTTCTTATATTCGTTAGTTTGGATACGACCGAAGGAGTACATACCGTGTCTACTATTGGGCCCGAGGGAGGGATCGGTCCTGGTCCCTCAGCTGGAATCCTGGATCGGTCCTCGGGCAGACAAACGCTTATTCTGAACGGTGTGCACTGTGTATAGAAAATGGATATCTAGTGAAGCCCCTTCGGACGGTCGACTTGGATCCAGCGGCAATCAGTCCTGCATCAATTCCCAGAGAGTAATTGAACAGGCAAAATTGAGGCGGGGCTGTGCCTGGCTGTGCGGCCGCACGCGGAGCTCAGATTGGCGAGCGCTCTGCGTGAACACGTTGACCTCTGCACACTCACGTCAACGCGACAACGCGCACCCTTGACCCACGCCACGCCCCGCATCTCAATACGTTGAAACCTCCCTGCGCCTGTTGAACGAACATCGATGCTATTGCCGAATGGAGGTATGTGGACGCGTTTCCCCGCCTCACATCCCCCTTCATGGGCCTAATTGTGTTGCTCCACCATGACGCGACCGTCAGACATACGCGTGGGATCTAGGCAAGGTTCTCCAGCAGAGTCCATTTCCTTTGGCGCTCATCCGAGTGAGTGCTCTTGTCTGGTGTGCCAACTAAGATCCCTTGTAGCAGGGCTGAGAGCAGAGTGCCGGTCATCGACCTCATCCTTCTATCTACTCAATCCTGCCGGACAGCTGAAGAATTCTCTGTTCTCTCACACCTCTTGCAGGTCGGAGGGACGATCAAAGCGGTCGAGCATCCTCACAAGCCAGCACAACTCTGGATGAACCGTCTCCACGCCCGACTCGGAAGAGAAAGCGGCGCATGCCCGTGCCCCAAACCCCTTCGTCCAACTCCGACTCTGACGAGCCCAATTGGGGCGATTCCAGTCACTCCTCGGCTGACGACAGCGACAGTTACAGTGAGAGTGAGAGCGAGTTTGAAGATGTCGCGATCGACCATCGAAGAGCTATCAGGCTCTGGACGGCCATACATGGCTCGCATCGGAACGCGACCGGTCGTATGAGTCAAAGAAAGTGGACCTCGTTGAAGCACTGGGCCGCTCGAAGATATTACTCGGAGCTCAAGATGGCCGCGAAACTCGGCATATCCCATGCAAGGCTCGTTCAGGCCGTCAAAAAGTTCAACAGCCTCGCTTCGAAGGGCAATGCGTGGTCTAGATTTCTCTCGGACCCTGTAGTCAAGGTTTTACACCAGCGAGCAAGCAAGGGTGAGTCGGTCCTCCGGGCGCTTCCGGTCATGCCCACTCCACTCTCCTACGCTCTCGCTTATGCTTACCGCTGCGTCCGCAATATCTGTTCTTACATACCCTGGGTGTGTCAAACGTGTTCAGAATCGGATCATTCGAAATCGCAATCCATCACCAAACTTGCCGCTCAACTCTGGAACTTCCTGAGAGACCAGGGGGACCTCGGATCTGCCCAACTTGGCGAGGACGATGAAGAGCTTGTTCGCGCGGCTTTTGCAGCGGCAGAGGCAGGAAATAATACGACTTTCACTTCGATAGTACCACCCACCATCATCACACGGTCGCCATCCGACATTCCTTCCCCAACTCGGATGGAGCAATGCAAAAAGTACATTGCAGAATTGCGAGACCTGGCGCAACGCATGTCCAAGCTGTACGGAGTGGAAACCCTGGCCTTCATTGTCCCTCGTTATCAAGACGACGTATCGCCAGCGACGAAGGCAACCGTGCATTCGATAGGTGGGCTCAGATTTGCAGCTCACTGCAACGACTTCAAGGATCCATCCGGCAATTCCTTGTTGTCTAATTTTGCTTCCAAGATGAGCTGGGATGAGACACTCAAGGCCAATGAAGCGACAGATCTGAAAGAGGGTGAGCTTTTCATCGCAGATTATGCGCGCATGAGACCACGTTACCGTTACCAATTATGTGACATATGTTTTCGTCTCATCTATCAGCAAACACTCGCTCGATAAACAGTGCTACTCGCGGCGTTCTTGGCAAATGGCACGGCATTCTGTTCCGCGCCCAACTCAGTAAGTAGTCTCTGCATCTGATCGGGCTCGACTCCGTGCTAATCATTTCCGCCTTTACAGACTCTGCTCTCGAGACTATACATCGCCGTTCCGACACGGGATCATCGACAGGCGATTTCACACCTCAGAAGAAGATGATATGGTCTACCCAGGGCTTGAAGGCACTGGGTGTCAAATTGCGGATCAAGCCCGGAACGAAGAGTAGATACGAAATGGCTCTGCATCATAGTGCAGAGACATCGCCCAAGCAAACCGTTGCTCAGCTCAAGGCTATCATTGACGACCTCCGTCACGGCCACCTCGCTATCGTACCCTCGGTGGACCCGAACGACAATACGGAGGCAGAGGCAAGCGACGATGACTCGAATGGCGGAGAAGGACCCCTGAGCCCAAGATTTGGTGGAGCCGGGGACGAAGGCGGAGAGGTACGCGGCGGAGAAAAAAGCGGAGAAGAAGATAGAGAAAGAAATACCGAGGGGGTGGCGGAGGAGACCGGAGGATGAATGAAGCAAAACATCGTCGATGGATTGAGACTGTTCTTATGTCTTTCTTTGGGCATATTATGCTCTGAGTCGGTCTGCAAGATGACCGATATTTGTTATGTCTCTGTGGTTTGTGGCGCGTCTTTCAGTGTAGATCCTTCAGTTTAGTTTCAGATGATTGTCATACACGCATACAGCGTCTCAGCTGCCATCTTGACTGCCATCTTGATTGTGGCAATTAATCTTAACAGGATTGTAAATTAACATGATCAAAATGCTCATTCTGTCAGGCTCTGCCAAGATCACTGGGCATACTCGACCCCCCCCCCCCCCCCACGGCCCCCCGGGACTGTTTCTTACGTCACGGCCCGGGGGCCCCTGTGTGCTCCGGGCGCCGGAACCTGACCAAGTCAGCGGCCGGCATCCCGTTCATCTACGGCCCCCCTTCCAGAGATTAGGCTGGAGTCTTCCTTCGCAACCAATGGTCCCGCACCTTTGTCCTACAAGGATTCGGGGCGCACCGCATGGGCCGCAGCACAACGGTGTGGCGCTCGCATCCAGGTAAGGCGACATCTCTGCGCATCTATTTACCCTTGGGTCAACGAAATTAGAATGGCTCTCGGGCCGACGCATCTCCTCTTTCTTCTTCTTCTTCTTCTGAACTTGTGATATACAACCAAATGGCCATACACCTTTTCCAACTTCGACCTCATCGCCGTTTCTTGCGCCTCCCGTTTCAAACACACTTGGGATCCAATCCCTCCTAATCATTCCTCATATCCATGCTTCGTCCGAAGGCGCCGTACTATTGACCGTGTCTCGTTGCATAAGTCTGTTTGACCTTTTGGCCTACCATTGTCTTGTTCCCTTAGATACAATCTGACTTCACCTTCTGGTCGGACCGGTTGCCACTGCATAACTCTCAACTGCCTGCGCGCCGCAAAACCGGACGGTGGATAACTGTGAGGTCATTCGTTGGGACTGAAATACAGGGGTCAGACGACAGCTCGACCTCTCCTTTCATGTCCCATCCTGAATTCACCCATCGTCGCAACTATAAGACCCAACTGAAGACCGAGAAGACGACCGTCACAGTGATGACAAGACGGTATCTCCCGTCGAAAAGAACTTTGAAAACACCCTCCCGGTATGGGTACTTTCAGTCTGACTCCAACACGACGTGTTGTCCACCTTGAGTTTGAACCCTGATTGGTGTCACAAAAGACTATATGACCTGCCATCACCGAAAACCACGGCGGGGCAGTCGGTCGGTCGATATTAGAAGGAGGCCCAGGCCACAACAGCGTGCAGAACTCTCAAGCCGCCTAATGCGATGAGAAAACGTAGAGCAACGACAGAGCAAGGGGTGTATAAAGGTGAATCTGACTCACTCGTGGCTTCGTTCAGTCATATACAGCGCATTACTTTGGGCATGGGTGACTATAACTTGCTGCAGTTCGACTGTCGAAACGCAAGCGCCGTGACGACGTACTTCGCGCCGAGATTACAGTGAGCGTGTGAACTGCGCAGGAAGGAATTGCGACAAAGCAGTGCGCTGGCTCTTAGCAACTTAGCAAGGAGTTCATTAACGTGCCACCAATGTACAATTCATTATATCATACAGAAAAAGACTGTTAGGGGTGATCAACTTCTGTATCTTGCGTCTGAAAAGTCATCAACCAAGTTCCGAGGCAAATACTCAATGGACCTGGTCGAGTGTGAGGCTCGGAGTGGCCGTGACAACACTACAGAAGACCTTTGTACGACGTTGGAACTGTGAGCCGGATCCGGACTTCGTTCAAGTATACATCAAAATGTAGTCGGCAGTGTTGGAATATGATACGTACTTTTGCAATCCCTGCTGACTGTTCGGGAAGTGTCACCCAAGGCACGACACGGACTACGCATGTGACTGACTGGCAGGGAGAGTGGTAAGTTCTACCTGTAGGAGATCTCAGCCCAGTCAGCGCAGCAAAGATGCAATGGACGCTTGTGTTCACTCCCTCAGCGTAGCGCGCTCTTCCTCTAAACCTTACCGGTCGTGTTGGGCTTCCGGTTGCCAGCTTTACTCGAGCGACATTAAACTTTTCAAGCGAGCCACCGCAAGATCGAGCGATTTAGCGATGCCGGGTCTTGGATGTCTGATCGCTCTTGTTGTACTTTCTAGCAAAGCGTCGTATAACGTGTAGAACTACTAGCAAAATGAACGCATCATTGATCTCTTTACTATTGCAAGTAGCAACTGGGCAAAAGACTGCAACTATATATGATCAATATCAAATTCCCCAAAAACATCGCCATCGTCTTCATCAAAGTTCTCGTTGATCTCGTCACTGAAGGCGCCGTAATCGGTAGTGTCGACGGAATGATGACTCAGATCATCGCTCGAATGATCACTGATGTCAAGAAGGGCGTCATGATCCGTGGTGATGTCGTCCGACTCTCCGACCATCCCATCAATGATGCAGTCTGGCCATGTGTGATCCGGCAAGCCACCCGCTGTGGTTCGTTGAAAAACCTCAACGTCGTCGGTGCACCACATTCGGAGCTCGACCCACTCCTCCGTTTGCGGTTCGCCGCTTTGCCGGGTGCATTCCCACAGGTGATCTAGGCCGCCTTTCGAGAACCATCGTCGCGCAATAGTTCTAAGACGCTCTTCTTCTCGCTCGAGCAGCATCATCGCAGAGTCATCCTGCTCATCTAGTTGTAGTAATTGCTGGCGAACTTGCTGAAACCTCTTGCGACGGCTTATCAGCCACCGTCCAATGCGACGTACTTCCCATCCAAGTCGCTTGATTTCTTGCTGGCATCTTGCGCGAGACAATACTGCTGGAATGCCGACACGAACATCATCATCGTAGGCCCACGGCTCAGTGGGATGACTATATAATCCGTTGTTCCAGAGCGGCGTCAAGATGTCGAGTTTGAGCAGTTCGTTGAGATCCTCTGGGGCTGATGGCGGTACCCTTCGGGTTCTCAAGATCGAATGGGAATTCTGAGAATTGGCGAGGATGGCAGCATACTTTTTCACCTCGTCGTTATACATCGCCACTGCCTTCATGAGCCTTGGACGCAAAGAATTAAGATTCTTGACCAGGAGACCAGCCGCTTTCGTACCTATGAGCAGGCATTGCTACACATCAGCGTTCCTTCTGCCGGCGCAGAAGACTCGTACCATGAATTTCCTACCGAGGGCTTTACCGCCTAGGCGTGGGAGCCGCAGCCTCTCAGCTCCCTGTCGATATTGTACGACCAAGTCCCACAGTGAGCGAGATGCGACCATCAATGTGCAGGCAAATTCATAGTCTGTGCCAATCAAAGGTGTTGACATATTTAAGCGAGGACAAAGGGGATCACACCGGAGGGTCAGAATGCAAGAAGGGAGTGACGTACCAGGGTCCAGGACACTGATGTTCATTTCCGATGTGCGTAAGGAGTTTAGTCGATCATCAAGAACCTGCCGTTGTTTGACCAGCTGTTGAAGTTTAGTCGACTGTTCTATAAGCTTGTTCGTATTTATGGTGTTCACGCAGGCTAGTTCTTCTCTGTAGCAATCGAAAAAGGAATACCGAAGTTAGGTCACCGGTTCGTGTCTCACTCCCAAACGACGACGATAGCTCAGACCCACCGGCATGCTGCGATATCTCTGTTAACCAGCTCAAGCTTGAACATGACGTTGCGCATCTCGGCTACCTCTTTGCGCTGTTCTTTCAGAGGGATCTGCTTGGACGCTGCACGTTGCGCGTGCCATTGTTCAAGGAGGGTAGCGACCGTCCATTCGGAGCGATTAACGACCTCAGTAATGACTCTGTCGGCTTCGGCCTTGAGCTTGATTGCGTTTTTGAGTCGAGAATTAAGTTTGGTCACTGGGCATGATCGATACGCCAAATATCAGCGACATGGTAAGGTAGTGCATGAAAGACTGGAAGCTTAGGCGAACCAAGATCGGCCAGATGCTGCTTGTTATAAGCAGACGCTCGACGATTGATGTTCTCCAGCCGATGGGAGGCACTCGATGATCGATTCATGGGTATCATGCCTCGAAGCTGCGACCACAAGCGCTCAGTTCCCTCGCCATCAGTCAAACCAAAATTGGGTAGAAAGCGCGGATCAAAGTCAACCTGGCAGGACCACTTGTGCGCATAGGCATGCATCGACGAGAGAGCAAATTCTAGACGCGGTAAGTGGTCTGCCAGAAGATTGCGCTGCGACACCGGGGAGAGATGAGCTGCTCAGCTACGGACTAAGCCAATGCTCAGGCTGAGTGTCACGAACAAACTCACTCGGCGTAAGTGCGACGATAAGTTGCAGGCGATATCATACGCGACTCCGACGCGACTTCGATCCTGACTCGAACTTTGGTGGGAGTCCGATCCCGAGCTGGATCCGACGTTTGTAGCGTCACTGGTACGCGCAGGCCCCGTAGTACAATCCGTTTCTCCGACCTCAACTTCTTCGAGAATCCATTTCAACAGCGACACCGGATATACTAACCTGCGGTAGACCAAACTAGCTTATTAGTGTCCTTGCCTGGAGTCACAGATGGCCAGTCCACACATACTTTTCACCTGATTGATGAAGGTTGCAAAGTCGCAGGCAATGATCATGACGGCACACTGCAGCAACGAGGCCTGTGTCGGCCACTACATTTGACGAAGCGGAGGTCACACCACCATCTGCGGCCTTCCAGTTGGCTGTGCATTCATCCTGTATAGGAGAATAGCTCGTTTAGCAATCACAGACAGTCGGGTCAACTCATTATTGGGTTCGGGTGACCCGACACCAGCAGCACCAAGGTACCTTCTCGCCCGCTTCAGTCGATCCATCGATCAAAGCTTGCTCGTTTCGAATCTTGTCTGGTGGCAGGAATAACGCTGGACGTGACTTGAGAGGATCAGCATTTGCCCGCGCGAATCGTCGATGCTGAAAATTGCCGTCGACAGCAATGATGACATCGAGGTCATTCTCGCTCTTGCCGGCTTCATCGATCCGAGGCCCAAAACATGCCGGACAAACGTCGGCCAGACGCTCGCGCGGGGAGAGGCCGAGAATTTCGGCGGTCAAAGTTGCCTGCAGCTGTTGCATAAATCGATATTCATCCATTGCGGCTTGAAGATGCTGACGCACGGTTGGACCCTGGGAAGCTTCCAATATATTCTGTAAGAAACAATGAATGTTTCCGGCCTGTCCCTGTCCAGAGCCCACCTTGTTAAAAGGATCCTCCGAGGATAATTCAGAGGACCAAAAGAGAATGAGCGCTTCGGACATGCCATAGATACCAAAAGGATCTACCCCCCAGTAGGTGTCAAGATATTCGATCGTGCGAAAGGTGAATGCGGTGATGCCTTCTCTTTTTCGGTTTGAAGATGACGACGTCGGGAGAAAACCGTGAGCTGCCAGGGTTTGGATCTCGGAATAGCATGGGCAGTATCGTAGTTCTCGCATGCCTGCTCATGGTTGGGGGATATCAAATCAGTCCAAGACGATAGCGTAGGGGTGGTTGACAAAAGATGTGCAATAGAAGCACCTACCTGCAAAGAACAGGTCGACAACCCGGACCTTTCTGGTGACTCGGCGTTCATGACATGCGTGGCACCACTCCTCGTCGTCCGGGGAAGGGACAAACCCGCTCTGTCGAAGCACTTCTTTGGCCTTTTTCTTCATCAATAGGTACGCCTGGAAAAGTTCAGGTCGTTTTGACGCCCTAGTCTTAGCTTCGGCCCTCGCAGTCCGGCGACGATTGCGCTGCTTCTTGGCGTTCCTCTCGATCCGCGATCGCTTAAGTGAAGAGGGCGCTTGGTCTTGAGAAGCACCGTCTGGGTGGAATGGCGAATGCTCCGGTCCAGATGGGTATCCACCACCGAAATCGCGACCGAAGTCGTAGTCGGGCTCAAAGTCGGGCTCAAAGCCGGGCGCGCTGTTAGGCTCGAAGTCGTGCTCGAAACCGCCGGTCTCGGTGTCTAGAGGCCACGCCGTTGCGCCATCGGCAATGTCAGTCCAAGGCTCGGACGATGATTTGTGGAGGCCGGCAATGGATTTCTTCGAATGCTCCTTCTCCTTCCGACGACGCGTTGACCTCTGGACCGATGGTGATGGGGGAGGGCTCGGCTGCCGTTTCGGACGCCTCTTCGTTGGAGAGCGGAAAATACCGAAATTGAAGCCGAACGTCTTGTCGAACAGCTCGCTATCGGGGGACAACGATGGCTCCCTTTTCCGTACTCGCTTGGTCCATAATGTCCTCCTCTTCTTCTTCTTCGTCTTCGCCTCCTCCTCCGTTCCCACCGACGTCGTGGCCCCATTCTCGATCGTGTCCTTGTTGCTGCAGGTCACCTTCTTCCTCCTCCTCCTCACGGTCGTGCTCTTCTTGCGCTTGGTCTTGTCAGTGCGTTTTGATGCTGAGCTAGGTTGTAGAGGTGGTGGTGTGTGTGGTAAGATGTCCATGCTTGAAGCGATGGGTGCAAGCTTGCAAGGCCTTGGGTGGAGGGAAGTGGGGGGAACTCGTGGTGCTGAGGCAGATGGACCATTAGCGGGGATAAGTAGCAAGTGCCCGAATTAGTGACCAGTTTTGCCTCCGGGGGCTGGGGGTTGGCAGGGGAATGGTGCACCTACCCTGTACCAACGTTTTCCTGGGCCAAATCTCGAAAAAGCTCCCTAAACTCGCCGCGCGCGGGGTAGTATATTTGTTAGGCTTATTTAGACCCGCATAGGTGAAGACGGGTGTGTATCACGACATCCAAAATATAGTCACGCAGTTCGGAACCAGAAAAACCGGTCATTTGCGCTTGGCGCATGTATGAAAGACAAATAGCTGATGAGCGTGGTCAGTAGAGCTAAAATGAGAGCTTGTATTGTATACGACGCGAAGTATATATATAGGCAGCTCAGCAACAGACGGAGGACGGGAGCCGCGACGCAGGGCCACAGAGACGTCACGTGACCTCAACGGTGAATGTATTGAATACTGCATGCAGGACTTTAAGCTGCCAGCGAGAGATACTATGGGGCTGTACAAACATCTGAACGCTATGCCAGATGCGATACATCGACTGTTGCAAGAGATACAGCCGTTTGAATAACGTGTTACCAACGTGACCAACAACGTGAGATCAATGTGGCCGACAACGTGGGACCAAAGGGTTTCTTGAAGTGGGATCACAATGACCTCCGACGTGGTCACAAAGTTGCGCGAGACGTAGGACCGGAGTTCCCTTGGACGTGGGACCAGAGTTCCCTTTGACGTGAGACCAAGAGCGCCTAAGACGTGAGACCAGAGTTGCCCGCCATTTTCGCGATAATGTCTGCGTGCTTTTTTTTTTATCAAGGTCCGAATTCCGAATTCCGAGGTTAAAGCACCACAAGCGCGCTACCAAAATGGATCCCTATGCACTGTCGAACAATCGTCGTGGACCGTCTCGGGCATTCTTGTGCTCGGGCAAGCACCTATAGCAGTGAGGTTTATAACCGAGCTTAGGTCATTTGCTAGTTGCAAACTTTACATCCACAACCTAATTTGACTTCGCGTCGAATTGAATCTTTCCCATTCCACCGAAAGGAGTCTCAACTGTTTTTTAAAACCGTCACCTGCGACACGACGAAAGGACGGAAAGATCTATCCATCTACATCTACTTGAAAATCTCCGTGAATCCTAAATCCTAAACTACTAAATATCTATCTATCCTTAATCTATAAAAACGTCTGTGTGGCTAAAGAACGTCAGAGAACGGGAGACAAAGAACGTCAAAGAACAGGAACCATGTGGCGTGACGTCATAGGCAGCTCTCGGTCCAATGCGTCCCAGCTAGCTAGCGCTGTTTCAGCACGGGTCGGCCAGCGACAGACCGTTTCGTCTACGTTCGCCGAGGTTCCATTGAAGAGCACGTGACTCTGCTTCCTGAAACAGACTGCGACGACCTGTTTTGCGTGTCTACCACATCGTAGCGTAGTTCCTTCAATCATCCAGCTCCTGCCAGAGCCGAGATGTCATCTGCAAACTTTCACGCCCCGTCTCCTGTACGACAATCTTCACGCCGCACGGAGAGCAGAGGGGCAGCAGAGACGTCGCCATCGTGAGCGAGCTGAGCCTCCTCCGTACAACCCGACTCCTGCTCTAATCGCACAGTCGCCGCCGCCAATCGATCAACACGACGTCGCGCAAACTGGTTCGTCAAGTCAATCTGCACCGGCAGCAGGCAGTCTTAAGTCGCACGGCAAGTGCGACGGGCCCGCAGTCCTTCACCTCCGGGCTTGAGATTCGTTCGTCCACGCTTTGGAGCAGCTCCAGACCTCGGGTAGTGTCGGCCAGTGCGCCAATTCCGCCGTTAGGGGCCCCGCCAGCGTGTCACGGCTTGCCGACACTGGGCCTCACTCCACGTCGTTCCGCGGCCTTCCGCGACATTCTATGAACCCAGTTCAAACTGAGGCGCAGGCTTCTCCATCTTTCTCCCTCCTGCTCTTCACACCTAACCCATCGCCACTCATCCTATCGCCCATCACGAAAGAAGCCCCAACACAACTCGCGGATGGCGAACGAACAGCTCTGTCAGTCGATGACGTCGATCGACTTGCCGCAATACGGTCCTGGCCCAGGACACGGCTCAGGTAGTTGTCACAATGCTTGGGAAGTATCGGTTGATCGATCTCTCAACAGGGATGCCTCCGTGTAGTAAGTAACGCGAACAGCAAAACGTCTAGGGGAGCAGCCCCTTGACATGATGTCAACCAACCATCCATCCAGCCTCAGCCGCAGATATCGAACGGGTGGGCCGATCCGACACCCGAAGCGGTCGTCGTGGAAGCTCTGCAACGAATACGGGACAAGTTGCAGCATGCAGCATAGCTATGGATTCGAGTAAGTGCCTTCATGAACTGTGCTCTAGGTGTGGGATTGTTCAGGAGCTAATGGAAAACTACCAAACAGCAATTCCCTTCAACACGTCTTCGTTGAATGTCAACCCTCGAGTTGCTTTCCTCCACCATCAATTGGTGACTGCATTCGTGAGTTTCACGTGACATTGGCTGTGCACGCAGGTATGACGGAAAAACTGAACGAGAAACAGACATTGTATCGTCAGTGACAGGAGGTGCCCTATCAAAAGCGGGGGCACCCACCGTGGCCTGTCTGGGAAAACGACATCGATGCCCACAAACACCCCTTATTCTACAACAACGCTCGTGAAGGAAGCAGGCCACGGGAAAATACAGCGGAAGGATTGACTTCGTACGGTTGAGAATCCGGGTCCATGGAACACTAGATGTGAGTCTTCACTGTCATTGCTACAGATGGACAACAGCAAGAATACTGATAGTTGTAATAAACGAATCACGCAGAAAAACAGGCTCTGGTTCCGTGGATTGCGGCTCACCATCCCGTGGCAGATCCTCAACGGCTCGGTTCGGTGGAGTGACCGTCGTGTTTGCAGGTGTGTGCCAATCTTTCAAAAGCAAAGCGCAGGGCGGCATGACTAACTGACCGGTTGGACTGTAACATCACAGGAAATCCGAAGCAATGCCTTCCCGTTATTCCATGGCTCGGTTCGGTGGAGTGACCGTCGTGTTGGCAGGTGTGTGCCAATCTTTCAAAAGCAAAGCGCAGGGCGGTGTGACTAACTGATTGATTGAACTGTAACATCACAGGGGTTCCGAAGCGATGCCTTCCCGTTATTCCACGTCATCGCCTGCACAAATCGTCGACGCTTGCATCATGAATGGCGACTTCTGGGGGGATCTCTCTGTAAGTAGTAGTCCTTGCCTGACTTTTAGACCTATACTAACAACAGCCCACGGTGCGAGCGCAGACAGACATGCGTCTTCTGGCCGCTGCAGACCGCATGACCGAAACGGAACGGGCAAAGGCAATACGTCGATAGGCGAAAAAGTCGAAAACTTTCGAGATCGAGCAATTCTGGCGCCCAAAAATTCGCACAGATCAACGACATGGTGCCCGACCTGCTGCCGGGTGACGCTCAAACGTTCTACAGCGCGGATTCGGTCGAAAATGAAGACGGATCACTGTTCTCGATCAAGTACCTTCAGAGTCTCAACATCGCCGGGATGCCGTTGCACGCTGCAAGATACAAAGTGGAAACTTGGACCCCGCCGCGGGGCTGTGCAACGGCACAAGACTGTTGTCAACTCGGTTACACACCCACCTGCTCGAGGCCATCATTCTCACAGGAGATCATGCTGGACAGCCAGATTTGTTGCCACGGATCACGCTGAAGACAGGGTCATCAGCTGAGCTTCCGTTCACTCTGCATCGGACGCAGTTTCCAATTCGGCTGACAATGGCTATGACGTTCAGCAAGTTGCAAGAGCAGTTGGCACTTGCGCAGGTAGGGGTGTGTCTGGAGACGCCCGTCTTTTCTCACGGCCAGTTGTATGTCGCGTTGTGCCGAGCAACTATGTGGACGGTGTCAGAAACGTCCTGAAATGAAGGCTCTTTACATTTGATCGTCGTCCCGCGGTCCTCTCCCGACTTGGACCATCACTGAACAGTACCGCAGCTGTTGCAGCAAAGTACATCACATTTCAGCGGGTCAACAGTTACGGTGTGAGGTGGCGCGCGGAGCGCGCCGCCGAACCTAGTCAAAGTTTAAAAATGGCAGACACATTCATTTTGTTTTGACCTCTCATTTCGTTGGGACTGTAAGGGCTATGCAATTTGTCTTCTCAGACTCGACACTCGGGAAAAACATGGATGCAGCGCGGAAGTTATGTGCCGCCGAGCGCGGGGATAAAGTACGAAGGGCCGAATGATGATACGGGTCAAGGTGCTGTCCGAATATAAGAACGACAGGGTGCTCCAGAGGGTGCTCAAAAGTAAGATGAAAGTTATGGGCAAAAGACTGCGAACCACTTTCCAAGCCGCGGGAAAGGACGCTTCGAAGTAAAGGGTGGATCCTGACAATATCCCCCCGCCCCCTTTCCCACAGAAGCGGCTTTACTGATGCTGCCAGAGACAACACCAAATGCGTATTTCGTGTGCCAAGGACTCGTCCGCGTTCATCCTTGGGGGCCGAATTTGGCATCGATGTTAGGGGTAAAGTTTTTTTTTTTCGCGTTTACATACTGTGGGTTTCATGAAGTGGGGCTGTAACAGAAGCGAAAACCATGGCCTGCGGTCGTTTTAGAGTAGTGGGGGCATGTCTCCGCCGCCCAGGGCCCGACGTAATCGCAGGCCTGCTTGATGGCACTCCTAGCATTGCGTCACTCAGGAGACAGCGCTTGCGAGATCGAGCTCCCCTGACGGCCGTGTTCCTACCCTCCGCCCTACCACCCACCCCACTACCATGGGCCCAATCGCTCTCGGAGTAGTCGTACACGCAGATTTTCCTGCTCTATACTTTCTGACCTGTCTAGCCTGACCACCACTCGACCTCGGATCAAGTCCAAGCAGCTCTGTCGGATGTCAACGGAGGCGACAATGCCCGGGGACAAGCAAAAACTTCGACCGAGTTCGGGTATCGGAAGGAGCATGAGCGGGCAGCGATCGAGACGGGCGATGTCAATGTGCGCCCCTGTGGTTATGTGCGCGGGCAGAACGAGAGCCAGGATCGGCCTTGCGAGGTGTCTGTGCTCACCACGAGAAACGGGACTTGCGGACCGTATCAATGGTGGGTAAACAAGCTCCTTGGCGCCATTGCAGTAGGTGCGACAGAGGCTCGAGCCAAAACTAACGAAGAAGACAGCATGAAGGTAGAAGCGGCAAGAAGGAGAGTCAGGGGAAGCGGGATCGCGGGACGTGTCGCGGGAGAGGTTGGGTAAAGTTTCGGCGCAATCGGAAAGTCTCCGCGAGTGAGACCAAGCAGAGTAAGCGAAAGCGGTGGCTGCTGTGATGAGATAACGAGGTTTGACATACACCTGACCCCGCACCTGACCCCGTCTGTGGTGGTGGATATGTCCTGGAAGAGCCTCAAGTCGGAGATCTGCGACATACTCATGGTTGAGGAGCGGGATGAGAGGGTGGGGCTGCGGAGTGCCAGTAAGAATACGGCATGTACTAAATTTCTGTAGCAAAGTTGACCGCTGCCTCGACACTCGAACCCCCCAAGTCAAGGAAGCCGGTGTGCTCTACGACACCGCTCACAAGGGTGTCCTTTTCGGTCGGGGTGTGTGATGAATAACAGGAGGTCAAAAGGTTTGAGTGTTTTTGGTGGCTCCGAGCACATGATCGCTCGAAATTCTAAATCTCGCATTCGAGCTCGACTACTGCTCGACTCTTACGCGCGCGTCATAAAAGAACGCTCACCACGCGTCGCGTCGCGCCTCTTCCCGCCCTGTCGGCGTCCTTTCCGATTTGATTACACACCGGAGGGCTCGGACGGGATCCATCCACGACTATGCCATCCCCTAGAGTCTCGAACAGGAGCATTGCGAGTGGGAGTGGGAGTGGGAATGGGAATGGAAGTAAACGACGGCGAACGACGACGGCGGCCACGACGGCTCATTCGCCTACCAAGCCTTCCCCACTGTCGAAATCGACGACGACGACCCGATCCAAGAAGGCTCCTGCGAGCGCATCTGAACGTGGAGCACGTCATCCATCACACATGATGGAGGAGGAGGACCAAGGGCCGGTGCAGGATGAGGAGGAGGAGGAGGAAGAAGAAGAGGACTCAGAGGAGGACGAGGACGATGATGACGACGAGGGGGATGAAGAAGGGCATCGACGAACCCCTAAATCCACTCGAGGCCAACCTTCAACCCCTACAAAAAGGAATCGCAGAAGGGCCCCCAAGACCGCCGAGGAAACGACGCACCTCAACGCCCCTTCGTTCGTCACCTCGTCCTCGGGGGACGCCTACCTGCTCGCCTCTTCGATGACCTCCAGAACCTCGGACAACCTCCTCTCGGCCCACTTTGACGAACCCTTCACGCACGACTCGTACCTGTCGGTACTGCACGCTTCGGGCACCGCCCCTGCCATGGACGCGTACCATGCCTCGTTGCAAGCGACGCTTGACAAGCTGTCGCTGCGGTGCTTCGCTACCTGGGTCTGGTACATGAAGCAAGGCTTCAACTACTTGGTCCACGGCGTCGGCAGCAAGATACCACTCCTGAACCGGTTCGCCGAAGAGGTGTCGACGAGGTGTGGTCCCGTCGTCGTCGTCAATGGCTACGATCCCTCGACAACTTTGCAGGACGTTCTGACCGCTTTGGAGGAGATCGTGAAAGAGGCGATCCGGCAAGACTTGCTCGAGGCGATCCCTAAGACGCGGTCGGGTCACAAGCCCTCGGCCAAGTCCCTCTCTCCGACCAAAGGGAAGGGCAAAGCCAACGCCATGACAAACGATTCGAGCGATACGACCTTCGTCATCTCAGGTTCGACCTCGGCGATCGAAGCCCGGGCCCAGCGTTTCGTGCATTCGCTTGCTTCGGCACCCTCCGCTTTGCCCGACATCTACCTCGTTGTCCACAGCCTCGACGCACCTAGCCTTCGAGCTTCAAAATCTCTGTCCATCCTCGCTCTGCTCGCTTCCCAGCCCCGCCTCCACTTCGTCGCCTCCGTCGACCACGTCCGAAGTGGTCTCCTCTTCCCCACCGCATTGGCAGCGACTCGACCACCGCCAAACCTCAAACGGCATCAAGCGAACCTCGACATACGCTCCTTTACTTTTCTCTACCAACAGGCCTCGACTCGACAACCTTATACGACCGAAGTCCTGCACAACGGTACCCTGTCCCGTCTCTTCCCTTCGACGATTTTTCCTCCTCTAAGTTCGACCCTGGACCCTTCCACATCGTCGCTCGTGCAGTCGACGCGCCACGTCTTGGCTTCGGTCACAGATCGAGCCAAGAGTATCTTCAACCTCTTGGCGTGTCAACAGTTGGAGCTAATGAGGGCTAGGAAAGGGGAGGATAAAGTCGGCGTTGCGGGAGGAGGCGGAGGTGGGGGTGGGGGCCGAGCACCGGGTTGCGCGATCCTGTTGGACAAGTGCGCGGGCCTCTGATTCGGAGATACCTTTCACGGATCCCACTGACTCCTATTCTTTGCCCGCTTTTAGATTCAAAGAACTCGCGACGGATCGCCTCTTAGCGGCGCACAACGACCAAGTCGATGGACTCTTGGCTGAATTCAGGGACCACAACGTCGTGCGAGGCTCGATGAACAGGCCCAAGCGGGTTGTGGAAGAAGGTGAGGACGATCAGGAGGATGAGGAGGAGGAGGATGGGGACGAAGGGGAATGGGTGTGGATCGCGCTAGGGAGGGAGGCTTTGGAGAACGTTTGGGAGGAATTAGGGATGGAGTGATAGACTGAAGGGTCGAAGGGTGATCTCATGTTGCGCTCGTGAGACGTGTGTAAAAGGTGCTTGGTTGATACAACCTTTAGAGATAGATTGCAGATGCAGCAGGAGGGGATTTCCTGGTCTCCAACGACGTGGGTGGGCTGGAGGACCCAAGTGGTAGCGCTGTACTCTGGCGTGTTGAGCCGTGATCTGTCAGAGTGTTGACAGCTGATATAGTCGAAGGTGATGCGTCTGTGGAGGCGTTCTTGCGCTTTTGGTCCTTGGCGACCCGGTTGATCTCGTCCTGGTCGGCCTGTTTGAAAACTGTGTTACCAATTTCCCCCACACCCCCCACACACGTGAGTGGCCCTCTCTTGATCAGCTCATCTCCTCCGTCATCGTTCAGTCCCCAGACACAACAAACACCCCAAACTGACCCTGTTCCCAATCGGTGTCATCATCCGTCGCCTGCCTCGCCTGATACCTCTTCTCCTGGTTGCCAAAAATCACTTCGCTCCAACTCGTTTCCCCCGTGTCCTCGGATTCCGGTCGATCCTTCTCCTCGCTCTCCCGCAAGCCAATCGATTTCAACTCCCTTTCGATCCGTATTCGTTCCTGGTCGGTCAAAGCCTGCCAACCGCCTTTCGTAGACGTTATCCTTTCCAGAGTGCGTTCCAAGATCGAGATCTGGGCATTCAGATGAGCGACTTGGGTGGCATTCGCATTCCTTGACGAACGGAGGTTTATGGCGAGAGAGGTGGTGATGCTGAGAAGGAGAAACGGATAGAGGGTCGAGAGGGTGAAGAAGCGGGAGGGGGGTGGACCCGGGGCGGAGAGTGGGTCGGGAGGAGGGGAGGTGCTCGAGGATGTGGAGTATGATGCACGGCGGATTCGTCGGGTAGGAGGGGTGATGGAGGCGATCTGAGCGGCTCTACAGGTACGACAAGATTTGTTCGCGGCTGCGGTTGCCCGTATTGTTGTTGTGGGTGTGAGGAAAGACATGCTGGGTAATGCCGAATTGCGCGCGCCCGAGAAAGTCCCGAGGACGAGCCCAGGAAGCGGAGAAAGAGAGAGAGAGAGGAGCACCGGGCACTTCGCAATCGGTTGAGCTCCTGCCAGCAGCTCCTGCCTGCTTCTGCGCATCACATTCGATCACCATCTGACGACGGCTCAGCACCGCATATCCGCGTTCCCACCCTCGCAGGTACGATCTCAAGGCTTGCGACATCCAAAGGAAGCTTTATCGCTGATACCGGTACTGCTGCATAGTCCCCCACAGCTCACAGCTCACAGCTCACAGCTCACAGCTCACAGCTCACAGCTCACAGCTCAACCCCCCAGCTTCGGTACATCATGAGCTCGTCGCAGACCTCCGCGTTCCTCTTCCAAGACATGTTCACCACCACCGACGTGGACAGGGGTACGCAACCTATCAGATCACACCGACACGTCTACCACAGCACTGACGTTCGCTCTTCACGTTCCTTGGCCTCACCTGCGACGTCGTATCTGGCCGACGACATTTTTCGTCTACCGCCCGTCATTACCCCCGTATTGCCTCCATCGTCAACGATAGATGGCAAAAAGTTTGATCGAGGTACGTTCAACAACACTGGAACCGGTCCGATTCCGCTGCCTGACACTGGCATGGTTCCATTCTTCCCCTCTCGCAGTCTCGCGACTGACAGCTCGCTCGTCCAACTACGACATGGACCTGACACTCGACGTGAGAATCTCCCCTCGGCCATCTCTCGCCGTCGTCTAGACCCAGCCAACTTTCCTGATCACTCCCTTGAAACAGGTCAACATCGATCTCCTCCCCATCACGCCCCAAACGACCTTCACGCTCGCGCTCACCTCGTCGCTCTTGCCCGAGGGGGAGAAGGAGACCGCAGGAGGATGGAGGGCAGGGATCGAAGGTGGAATCGCCGATGAGTGGGAATACGTCATGTATGGCAAGGCGAGTAACGGCTTTATTGCATTGCATGGCGACAAGAGCGGGAACTTCCGCCGGCAGGAAAACTCACCCCTTTCCAACTCTCATCCCTCACCCCTCTCCCTCCCTCCGTCTCTAGGTGTACAAATTCGACCAAGACACGCAAGAACGCGTCACGGCCTACGCCTCGTTCGGTGGTCTCTTGATGGCTTTGTCGGGGAGTTACCGACATGTCTCCAACGTCACCGTCGGCGAGAACGTGTACCTCTTGTTGAGGCGGTAAAGAGAAGAGAATGTTCGAGGAGGGTGGTCGAGTTGCTTTGGGTGTGTATGTAACTGTAACGAGGCGTGAAAGAAGCCGTGTGGGACCGTTTGGAGAGGATCTGACCGAGTCCACTGGATTTTTCCGAGATGAGATGGTTTTGGGGCAGGGCGAAAATTCTTCATGGGACACACCATCTTGACCACGAGGCTGCATGGTGGAGCCCACCCAAGCAAGAACAAAGCAGAAGTAAGACAGGAGCTTTCTCTCAAACGATGGCGACCGAACGATCTTGTGTCTCGTCCCGACCTACACCAATCGAACGAATGGACCAGGCTGGCGGAGGAACGCGGGATGGCTGGGCGGGGGCCGAGAGATTCCGAACGCTGGCGACCGGATCAGCGATACGGGTACGATTTTCATGCTGCACGATACATGTGATCCGAAATGGACGAAATTTTTGAAGGATTTTTTTTTCAGAGCATAGAGCTGGAAATAAGTTATGCTGAGGCATGTGACTCTCGGGCGTCGGCGAGCCGAACGGATTTGGCCCTCCCCAATTAGACGAGATTAGACGTGTCCTCTCGCGCCTCGACTCTCGCTTCCCCCACTCCAGTCGCCCCTCCGCTCGTTCGATAGCCCATCCCACGAACCCACCACCCTATCCCTATCCCTACCGATCATGGCACCTATGGCAGCTCAAGCCCCTCTCAAGAAGGGAGAACGACGACCGATCGCCTGGTCCAACATCGCTGGTCAGTAGTCCTCGCGTGCCTCAGCTGGTGCTCGGCGGGGGAGGAGCGCGCCGGCGCGGAGCTGACTTGAAGCTGACCGGATTCCCAACCCCCGCCCCGCGCCGTGGTTACGCTGCACAGTCGGTGGTGTGATGAACATGTTCGAGGTCAGTGCCGAGCTTGACAGGGGGGGGGGGGCGGGGGTCTTGTCCGGTCCAAGTTCAAAGTGCTGACAATCTTGGTTTCTTTCGCCTCCTGTTCACTCGCTGTTCTTCGCTGTTTCTCCGGCGCGGCGCTGCCTGTCACGTACTCAACCACCCACCACGGTCCAACTCCGTCTCCGTCCCAAAAATCCGCCGCGCCGCGCGCTCTCTTTGACACGTATGACGGCCGCCGATTGCTCCGTCTCTCGATCGAATCGTCTTCACCTCGTGCACCACAACCTCGCCACCGAATGCCATGTGGACGCATCCGAATTGAATAGGTCACGACGTTGGGCCAACCGCTCGAAGTGGTCAAGACCCAAATGGCCTCGGCGCGAACCGACACCATGGGCCAGGCCCTCAGGAAGGTGTGGGGCCGAGGTGGTGTATTGGGCTGTAAGTGCCACGTACAGTACCCATGCTTTTTGCAACGCTCTTCCACTCACATCCTCCGGTCCGTCCGTCGCAGTCTACCAAGGTCTGATCCCCTGGGCATGGATTGAAGCCTCGACCAAAGGCGCCGTCTTGCTCTTCACCGCGGCCGAGATCGAAGGCTTTGCCGTCAACTCGGGCATCTCCCCCGGTGCGGCCGGACTGCTCGGTGGTATGGGGGGTGGTGTTGCCCAAGCTTATGCGACCATGGGTTGAGTCCTGCTTGCACTCTCGCTCTCGTGCCTCTCGCGCGTTCTCAAGCTTCAGAGAAAGCAGCAAGCAGGTACTTCCCCGCACAGAATGCTGACCTAGCCAACTGCTCATAGGTTTCTGCACATGCATGAAGACGGCCGAGATCACGAGGAGCAAGCTCGCCGCCGGTGGTGTCAAACCCCCTTCGACGTACGTCCTCTCAACCCCTCTTCTCCCTCAATGTAAAGCTGACGTTCCGTCCTTGGATTACCGCGTTGTACAGCTTCAAGCTCTTTGGTGACATGTGGCGTGAGGGTGGTATCCGCGGTATCAACAAGGGTGTCAACGCTGTCGCGCTTCGTCAGATGACCAACTGGGGATCTCGGTCAGTTCACCTGATTGGGGACGACTGCATCTCATTTCTGTCACGTCACGACGCAACTGACACTCTGAGCCCTTCCCTCGCCGTATTCACCAATCAGCATGGGATTCGCTCGTCTCGCCGAGCAATCGATCCGCAAGGCGCGTGGTGTGCCCGAGAGCGAACGATTGGGAGCGATGGACCGTATCGCCGCGTCGACCATTGGTGGTGCTTTGGGGTGCTGGAACCAACCGATCGAAGTCGTTCGAGTCGAGGTGAGTCCACCCGCATTCAGGGCCACCCCACCACAGGAGGGCTAACTAATCCAATTTTCCTACCCCCACCTCAGATGCAATCTATGGCCAAGGGCAAGAGCGTCGACCGACCTGGCAAGGCAACCGTGCTTAACACCTTATCGTACATCTACAAGGAGAACGGTCTCAAGGGTCTCTACCGCGGTGTGACGCCCCGTATCGGCTTGGGCATCTGGCAGACGGTGTGCATGGTCTCGTTCGCCGACGTCGTCAAGGAATGGATTGCGGGTCGTAAATGAGCGGACGTGGGGTCGTGTGCGAAGGCGAGTAGATGATGAAATTCTCGCCTTAGTTTTTGAAAATGCACTTTGCGGGGAAGAAATGTAATGGGTTTGTGTTGAGCTTTATAGATATTTCTTCCCCTGGATAGGCTCGTGTCCTTTTTTCATTTCTTTGTTTTGGGTTCCGATTACATCTCTTCTTTTTCTTGGTTGGACTTGTCTCTTGTTACGTGCTGGTTTTTGGATGAAGAGATATAGATCTCCTTGCATAGAACGAGTGGTTGCGATTTGAGAGTCGCTTGACCTGCTCTCTCTCTCTCTCTCGCCCGCGCAAGCAAGCTACTTACTCATCCTTCATTCGGGGTGCGATGCAAGCCCGTTCGCTCGCATCATGCGATACGGTCTATTCAGCCGATGCGATTGAATTCCATCCCGATCCAGAAAATGACCTCTTCGTCTGCGGGACGTATCAGATCCAACAAGAGACGATGGGAGAGGCGCCGAGGAAGAGGGACGGATCCGCAGAGGACGATGAGGACGACGATGAACAGGAGGACGAGGGTTCCTCGCCTCCTATCACGCGCTATGGAAGGTGTCTGTTGTATCATTTTGATCGGAAGAGTTCTAAATTGTCAGTTCGAGCTGCGTTGTGGGACGGTGCGAGTGTATCTACGCTGACCTCTACTCCTTTCGCGTCGGTCGTAGGACCGAACTTCAGCGATTTGATGGTCCGGCGATCTTGGATATGAAGTGGTCAGTACCGTCAGTCCGATACTGTACTGTCACCCTTTTGCTGATGTTTTGGAGAATGACGCGTATAGGTCGCCCATGCCTTATCGAGGCCGAACGACGTTGGCCATCGCCGACGCCAAAGGTCACGTGCAACTTCATAGCTTTGAGGAAGGCTCGGTAAATTTCCTCGGGGAGGCGCCAGTCCGGAAATGATTCTTCTCTGCGTGTTTCTTTACAAATCTAAGCGGGTCCTGACGACAATCACTCTGTATTGTGGTGTTTGCTGCAGAACCGATTCTCACATTTGGAAACATTAGCATGTACTTCGGAATCGACGCTGTGCCTCTCTCTCGATTGGTCGACCCGAAACGCTCGGAAAGGGTTAGTCCGATCTACAGCTGTCCGCTCCCTGATCAATGCTGACCTATCATCCCCTCTCTCCTCTACCATTTTTACGTCACCCTCCTCCACCCTGCCCCTCTCAGACCAGCCGATCTCGTGGTCTCCCTCTCATCCGGAGAAATTTGCACATTAGCCGCAACCTCGGACTCAGCCGCTTCGCCTGATGGTATAGGGGGTCTGCAAGTGCTCGATACTTGGCAAGCGCATGATTATGAAGCCTGGATCGCGGCATTTGATGGCCGGGAACCGAATACGGTGTGGACGGGTACGTCGCTCTCGGGCAACAACTTTTGTGGGGTCGGTCTTGTGGCCGCCGGGGTCATTGACGGTTTGAGAGTTTACGATCAACTCATCAGGGGGTGACGACCTGAAGCTCAAAGGATGGGATCTGAGACAAGGGTGTGTCTCACCTACTTTTGTCAACAAGCGGTACGTCACCACTCCTCAGAGGGCTAGAGCGAGAAACCACTCCACGCTCTGCCCCCTATGATATCCCAGCTCACCCGCCGAAACACCCTGTTTCCCTCCCACCACCCACAGCTTCGAGGGCGGCGTCACCTCGATCCAATCGCACCCGACCCTCGACCACCTCTTCGTCGTCGGATCCTACGACGCCCATATCCGACTGTTTGACAAACGGAAACCCCTCGTCCCTTTGACTACTTACGATGCGGGGGGTGGGATCTGGCGATTGAAGTGGCATCGCGAGCAAGTTGATCGTCTGCTCGTCGCGTGCATGCACGATGGGTTCAAAGTCGTTGAATTTGGAGAGGGGATGGGTGAAGGGAAGGGGGAGTGTGTTTTAAAGACTAGGTTCGATGGGCATGAGAGTTTGGCTTACGGTGTTGATTGGGGAAGATCTTTCAAGAGGAAAGGGGAGGAAGAGGGGGCAGGGGATGTGGTCGCGAGTTGCTCATTTTATGATCACATGTTGCATGTTTGGGAAGCGAAATAAGTGGGATTTGTAGTCACAAGACAACACGCGGCGCGAACCTGCACCATTTCGAGCATGAGACTCGGAGCGCCCCTCTACCGGTTCTAGGTCAGGAGCGAGAACAGATCCATGCAAACGTAACATGCCCTCCCAGCCCTTGCCTCTCATCCAGCTTCGGACCCTGCTCGAATCTACAGCCGGAAAGGCAGTGTCGCGTACAATCGTACTCTGGCCCCCTCCATTCAGAGGCACCCCCTCCTTTCGTCCCTCTAGAACCGCTTGTGGCTCTTGGTCTTTTTCCAATTCTTGTACCCGATCCAAGCCGCGGCGATCATCGCCAAAAAGACGAACCACTTGAGCAAGCGCCCAATGAAGCTAAAGAAGGCTTTGCCCGGGATTCCTCGCGAGCCTGGAGGTCGGTTGTTGTTTTCGACCGAAGGCGGGTGGTACGCGATGTTGGAGGTCGTGATGGAGATGATGTCGTGCGCGTCTGTTTCGAGAGGATATTGTGATAGACCATCAGACATGAGGTTAGGAATTGCGTTCGAACCAGGAAGTGAGATTACTGACCGGATACGTCTCCCGTCAAGGCGCTGAAGCCGAGGAAAGGGTTTGCGGGCAGCTCGAACCCGTCGAGCACAAAACACGTTGTCCATTGGTCCCACTTGTCATGCTGGATCGCGAGCTGGAGAGACGGGGTGGGAACGAGGCACGTTGCACGTTTCAATCATCGGTTTTATTGACTGAATTCATTCCAGAGTCGTTCAGAGAACTGACCTCTGTAAATTTGCCGCGGAAGTAGGTGAAGCGAGCTTTGGCGGTCACGTCTGTTCTTCGGAAGTCGAGCTGATGTTCGGAGTCGCCAATGTTCGGTGTCGTCATCAGCCACCACGTACTGCAGCCACCTGGGCATCACACCTTGACGTTTCCCACTCACCGAGCACCCTCCAATCTCTTGGCTCTGCCCATCCTTGCCGACCTCATAGGCCTTTGTGCCGTCGTTCTTGATGGCGTAGATTCGAGGGAACGAGTAAGAGTGCCTCGAGTTGGCGCTGCGCAGGTCATGCAGAGGAAAGGGTCAGTTCGCCGTGGTATCGCACCGAAATGGGGGGCAACACTGACTAGGTATCGAAAAAGATGCCGAGGCCGTCCCAATAATCGGCACTGCCAAACGCAGGCCCGGTCCCGGCACGGGCCTTGGTGAACCACATGGCGAGCCCATCACCGTACAGCGTCGAGCTCTTGCCGTCGACCCTGAACTCGAACTCGACCTCGAACGAGTTGGGCGCGAGCGCGAGACGCGACCATAGCCATCCGGCCTGGGATGCACGGTCCTGCGTGAGCCGTACGTGCTTGTTCGTGTTGATGATGGTCGAGCCGCCAAAGTCGAACCAGCGGTTCTGCAGGTCCGAGTCGACATAGGCTGGGTCATGGAACGTACAAAGCACAATGTCAGAGTGTGTGATATGGAACGCACTGCGTCGCATGGTCCACAGCAGCTCGTGATCACGGCAGCCGAGGTTGCGGTTGCGCTGACCATCACGGCCACGTCAGATGGGGACAGGCTCGGCGCACGTACGCGCATAGAGAGAATGGGTCCTCAACGGCACTGTTTTTTCCGTGTTGCCTCGCTTGGACTTTGGCGGTCCACTCTTGGCGGTGTTGGCTACGATGGTGCCTCCTGCTGCTGCAGCTGCTGCCTTGGCCTTGGCGGCGGCCTTCTTGCCGGTTTTGCCCTTGCCCTTGCCCTCGACCGCGACGAACACGAACGCGCTCAGCACCACCGCGGCGAGCAGCAGCCGGAGCAGCCCTGTCCGAGCGCGGGGCAGCCGTACTCGACATGGTGTCCTGCCCGTATTCCGTGATGTGCTCGACGACACCATCCTGGCGGTGGGCGGTGGGCGGTGGGCGGTGGGCGGTGGGCGGTGGGTGGTAGGGCGCAGAGGGAGATCCGGCGCGTTGTCCGTTCGCAAAGTGGGGAGAGTTGAGAAAGTTGAGATTGGTGCTTTCACTTTCATACTGCTTCCATTCTTTCATTTCCGATGCCGGCACCGCGCTCGCGTGCCTCCGCGTGCTCAAACCTGCTCAAACCGCCTTTCAAAACTGCCTCAAATCAGTCCGAGCGCGGCTCCACCTCGCCACCTCCACCTCCTCACCTGACCTGCACCGTCCCCGTCCTCGTCTCTCCCCCGCGTCTCGTCGAGCCTCCCTTTCTCTGCCATTATGAGTATGTTTGGAGCGGTGAAGCCACCCGACCAACCGGATGCGGTCGTGCAAAACACCCAGACCGATGGCATCTCGGCGCTGGCGTGGTCACCCGCCGCGGACCTGCTCGCCGTCGGGTCCTGGTCGAACCAAGTGCGCATCTTCGAGGTCGGACCCAACGGGCAGAACCAAGGGAGGTCCCAGTACACCCACGAAGGGCCCGTGCTCGACGTCGCGTGGAGTAAGGACGGCACCAAGATCGTCTCCGGGGGAGCCGACAGCGCGGGTCGGGTCTATGACTTGGCCACCGGTCAGACCACCCAGTTCGCGGCCCACGACGCCCCAATACGATGCGTCAAGTGGCTCGACATACCCGGCTCACCGATGGTCGTCACCGGGTCCTGGGACAAGGTTCGTTGGCTCTCCACTGCAGCCGCACCCCCGCGTTGGCTCTCGACGGGATCAGCTAACTCACCTCCCATCTTGTGCGACGCCGCGCGCAGACATTGCGGTATTGGGATATGCGACAACCCACGCCAGCGGCGCAGGTGCAACTACCAGAGCGATGTTACAGTCAGTCGAGCACTCGGTGATTGGTGCGCGAGCACACTCGAGCTGATTCATCCTCGGACCCCTGTCTTTGTGCTACCTGACCGACGCTTCTTCACCTAGCCCTGGACGTGACATATCCGCTCATGGTCGTCGGAACGGCTGAACGACACTGCCTCATCTTCAACCTCAGTGCGTTCCCGGTCTCTAGGCTTTTTGTTTTCAAAGGCTCCCCTGAGCGTGGAAACCCCGACTCTCTCCCTTCGACCTACCAGACCAACCCACAACACCCTTCAAAACAATGACCTCGCCGTTGAAGATGCAGACGAGATCCTTGGCGACTTTCCCCGACGGTGACGGGTACGCGATCACGAGTGTCGAGGGCCGTGTCGCGATTCAGTACGTCGACGACGCCAAGAGCTCCAACAACTTTTCCTTCAAATGCCACCGAGCCGATATTTCGGTACGTCGCCAAATACGGTATGGAGGGGAAACCCGGGATAGGATGGTGTATACTGAAATGATCGCCGTCAAATCTTCGTTCGACGCAGAAAACGCCCGGGTTCAAAACGGGCAGTCAGTCGGTCTACGCGATAAACGAAATCTCGTTCCATCCCCTCGGAACATTCTCCACAGCAGGTTCTGACGGGGTGATCAAGTGCGTCCTATGATGACGTCATCATGTGCAGTCTTTTGTCCTGGGTGCTGAGCGTGCTCCTTTGTTCACAGCATGTGGGATCATACCTCGAGGACGCGCCTAAAGACGTGGACCTTGAACGAGGGCTCGGTCACAGCGACCGACTTTAGTCGGACGGGGCAGTACTTGGCTTGTACGTGCATGCTACACTACTTACCAGCCTTCCGATCATGCTCGCTGAACGGGATGCTTTCAATACTTGGCAGATGCAATTTCTTACGACTGGTTCGTCACGACTTGCGCTTCGCAGCTCTTGCTGCCGGCCGGAGACCCCGGAGACCGTATGCTCTACCGACATCTGACGGACTCTTCTTCATCCCATTGCTCTGCAGGTCGAAAGGTCACAACGGAAACGGTGAGTTGTCCTAATCCGGAATCTCGATTTCACGAGACTTTAGTCTCGGTCTCGGAAGGAAAATCTGTTGTGCTGACCCCCCCCCCGAGCTATTCCTTCGTCCAGTGCCGAACCATCCCAACAAAGTCTGCATCCACACCTGCACCGAGGAGGAGGTCAAGAAGCGTCCTAAAAAGTAGTAATAAGAGTACCAGTCCCGCGTGAATGAGGTAAAAGAGCCCAGAGCGACGCCGATGGCTCTACATGCTAGCTTTGAATTGGACCCTTCCTCGGCGAATCCTCTTTGGCCGACTCGGAGGCCGTCCGCCGATTGCGCACACCCCATTGTAACATCTTCGCATCTTCTGCAGTAACGAGTTTTGCTTTCATAACAGTTCTAGCAGGCACGAGAGATAAGAGAGCATTGCACCTCAATTTGTTCGAGTGCACGCGGGGGCAGCCAAGATCCCCGAATCTATAAGAGTCGCAATAAGCATAGGCGAGATCCCTCCCTCTAGGGTCGATTGTACCATTTCGTAGGGGCACGCGCACGTTACCTACCTGGGTTTTTTAATTTTTAAATTTGATAGACTTCATTAAGAGCATAATTATATTATCTAGGGCTCGGGGGGCGCTCCGCGCCCCCTGCGTAAATGAAGGTCGTTGCGAGCTCCGCCCGCACCTCCCGGACCGTGGGGGGGGGGGGGGAAAGATCGGCGCGCGCGGCTGAGAACCTTATTTTAAGTCGTGCATTATTTTATGTAGATGTAGATACCTAGAAATCTTCGGAAAAGTCGGTAGGTAGACACCGAGAGCCTAGTAGATACAGGTGATATAATTAGTTTCAGAGCCAATGGTCTTGGTTTCATTAATGGTGTGTAAGGGTGCTACGGCGTCGAAGGGGAGTCTCGACCACTCCAGTCTGGGCCGACCACGTTGTGCCCAATGCCCCATCCGATCTTGGAAATCACGCGGAGGAGCTTCGTGGGTTAGGTACGTTGGGCAGAAAACCTCCAGACACTGCAACAGAACGTCTTCTTTACAGGAAGATATGCTTTTCGCATCGGCCCCCTGTGTCTAATTCTTTGCTTCTTGGCGCCGACGGATTACATCGGAATTTTAAGCTCATGTCGTGTGCCTATTTTTGGCTTTGTGCATTCCGCATGCAAAAATCCCAAAATCCGCGCCCGCCGCGAGTGCCGAGTGGTTACGGCGGCTCGGCGAGGTGCGGCTCGGGCGTGGCGGCTTGGGCGAAGCGGGATGCTCGCTTCAGCTCGCGTTCGAGACCCGTCCAGTGGTTCTCGTCGTCGTCGAGCTCTGAGTTTCTTTCGTTCCGACGCAAGCGTGTTCGCAGAGGAGTACAGTATCACCGCGGAGCTGGCTCGAGCAGCCACTGGCGTCAACACGAACGTGACCATGTCCGGTGGAGGTGGTGACGACGGTGGCACTGGCTTACAGAGGTCGACCGCCGACACCGACTCACCGCGACAACGCCAAGCTCCGGACGTGGCGGTGGCGGCACCGGGCGCCTCGTCGTCGTCGTCATCGTCGTCGTTCACAACCTCGTCTTCCACGCCGTCCGGGGCTTCCATCTCGGAAGGAGACTCGACTTCGACCAGTGCCACCTCGAACCCACGGCATTCGTATTCGGGCAGCTGCGACACGTTCGATCCTCGCTGCAGCCCGTCTCTGGCGTACGGGCAACAAGAGCACCCGCCGTTCGGCGGCGTGCAGCAGCCACAGCAGCTCCACCTTGAGGCGCCGGCTAAACACCTTCGGCCTCCGCTGCCGGCCCTCTCGACCACGACGACGTTGCAAGGCCGATTCGACCCACCTTACAAGTCCTTTGTTCAGTTGCACCAACCGCAACTCACCGCGCACCACGCCCAGCTGTACCATGCCGTCGAATCGAGTCGGTATAATTGGGATCCCCTCACGGGCGAGCCACGCTCCGTACCGCAAGATTTGACGTACCCGGGCTTGAGCGTCGGCGAGACCAGTCCGCGCCCACATACATCAAGTGCTGGCCCATCGGATCGTAGGGTCTCGTTCCAGCTACAACAAACTCCGCAAGGTCGAAACTCTGCAATGTTGAGTTCGGCCGTCGTGACCGCGCTACGTTCCGGGAACGAGATGACCATTGGCGATTTGCTCGAGATGAGCATGTCCAACACGGCGTCCTCGTTAGCTTCTCCTCCTGGTTCCCTGGTGGAGTCTTCTTTGTCCTGCGGTGGACCCCAATCGCCATCCGAAAAATCCGACTTTGTCTCGCCGAATCAGCTCGAAACCGCAGAGGTGAATTGCTTGAACGACTTGGCGGGGCATGCTCGAGCGGCGGACCACTCCCGCGAGGCTGGACACGCAACATCACGAACAACACGGGGTGGCTCGACGCCATGTTTTAATGTGACATCGTGCCCTCCTCGACCTGTGTTGGACGCGACGCGCGAACACCCGTGCTCGAGCGTGGTGGTGATGTCAGCCACTCGAGGGCATATCGCTGACCTTTTGCTCGACTCGTGTTTCTCCGCATCGTTTTGCATCTTGCAGGCCACGAACGACCCTACTGCATCTGTCCCACGCGTCAAACCTTTCATCGCAAAGCTCGAATATCTGCTGTCCCATCCCGAATAGTGAGCCGTCTTCACTCGAGCGCTGACATTGGAGGCCCGTACGGAGTTCCGCAGCACACTCGCTGACGTCGAAGCCCGTGTACCCCCATATCGTATCGCCGCCCATCCGTGCAGCTTCAAAGATTGTATGGTCTGGGAGTGAGTTTTCCGTTTTCAATCTTACCTTCGCTTCTCTGGACCCCGTGTTCTGCTCGCCCCTCCGCCTCCGTTGGCCCCGGCCGTCGGCTCCGACCTAGGCGTGATCGTCTGGCATCGTGGCGCTGGCCTCGGGATCCGGAACTCCTAATCGACAGGTTGCCGCCTTGCCCGGGAGCTTTCGTGCAGACCATTGGCGATAGAAGTTTTCGGGAATGCCGTTTGACAAGTACTGACACCGCATTCTTTTTTCTCGAATTTTTATCTTGTGTAGTGATTCGGGCACCTCGTTCATCGTCTGCCACGCCCAACCCAGGCTGCTCTCCGAGGTCTTGCCCAGCTTCTACCAGCATTCGAGTCTGCACGCGTTTACTCGGCAACTCAACGTGAGTGGAATTGTTACGTGGTCGGAAGACCGTCCACAATACGCGGAGGTGTCGGTCCCAGGACGCTTGGCGTGCTTTCTCCGCAGCTCGGCTCGCTCCGGGTATTGCCGCGCTTACTCCGGCGTTTACCGCTTGCTGCGTCTTTGTGTTGACGGTCTACGTCTACTATGCTTTGAAAAACATTGTCCGTATCATCGTGACCGTGACTGACGTTGCATTCGGTTCATTGTGCGATTTCCGGCCGTACAGGTCTACGGCTTCGCTCGCCTGTCGCCGTCGGAGCTCATCTCGAAACTTGACATCACCTCGACGCACGAATATTCCGGGTGGCGGCATTCTTCTTTTACCCGTGACGACCATAGGAAGATGCACACGCTCACGCCGAAACCCTCGCGGGCACGAGCTCAGAAGAAAGTGGAGAAGCAAGAGGCGCAGGCTGTGGCCCGGCACGAAGCGGAAACCCACCGGCAAACGGTGGCCAAACAGAAGCAACAGGTTCAGCAGCAGCAACAACAGGAGCAACAACTTCAGCAGCAGTACCAGCAACAGTACCAATCGTCGATATATGAGCATCCCCAACCGGCACAGACTTTTCAAAGATATGCCGGCTCCGCGCATCAGCAGCAACAGCAGCAGCAGCAGGACTACGTGCGGGGCCCGGCTCAATTAGACCAGATGGATGATCAAGTGGGCTCGGGCCCTTCGCCTTTCCTGGCGTACTCGGCGTACACGTTCGACGCTGTCAGCTCCGCCTCGGCCTTGCAGGAGCGATAGCCTTGCTGCCTCTCTCGAATTGTCGTGACTCGTCATTCGCCCCCTCGATTTTCAGAAATACACGCGATCGGGGATCGGATCATACGGGCCGAATTCAGTCGACGAGGGGCCGCCGGACACGATGCTTTGCACGGGAACAGAACGTTGGGTGGGTGCAGGTGCAGTTTCCTTTCGTTATTAGGCGATTCCCCGGGGGTGGGGGTCAAGACGAAGAGCCGATTGTGTTGGCGGCGGTCCGACATTGTGGGGTTTGATCAGTACCAAAAAAGAATACGCTGCTTTCATCTACGCGTATGGCATGGCTTGGCTCGGGGTAAGTATTTTGTACCGACGTAGCGCAAGAAACGGTCTCAGTATTATACTTTTGTGGTGTTCCGCGAAACTATCCTCTCATACACGGAGGCGCAATGATCCAATTAATCACAATCAGACAAGTAAACATACGAGGTTCGTAGGCGAGATCGCAAACGAGAGAATATCAAGGTCACAGATGGATGCGGATGCAGGCTTGCGAGATGATAAGTATATTGCTTGTGGACGGGTGGCTTTCGACTTGACACGTTTCAGTACAGAACCGCGCATCGGACCTCGATGGATTGCCGGTACGAGTCATTGCGTCGCTCTTCATCCCAGACTCCGGTGTGAGGTGTGATGCCTCCCTTGTCCGGATCTGTGGGGGCGGTCTCATTTCTCAGATGTTCAGCTCGACCGTGTGGCTCAAACGGGGCCGCACGGGCACTCACGCATCGTGCTGTCTTGGCAACGGAACAGCAGTGCCTCGTCGGGCATCATGTCGCGGAGGTAATACCACTGCTGCCGATCTGTTCGGCGCGGCCGAGCGCGGGATGATCGTGGCGAGCTAAAGTGTCAGCGATCAGATGGAGGGACCCATCAAATACGTGCAGGCTAGTGGGAACACTAACCAGAGTATTTGATGTAGCTTCCTGGTCCATAAAAGTCTAGGGTCGGGATAATGTCTGCGGACCCCGTCGTGCGAGTGTCACAGAGCGCGAGAGGGGCGTCTACCAAAGGTCCTCGGAGCGGTCTCCACAAGTTGATCACGGCGTATCGTTCCGTATCGGCCTCTTCATCGCTCAGTTCCAACACCTTGGTGCACACCTCGCGGCCGGTCTGGGTGTTGCCGTCGACGTGGGCCCCAGCGGAGGGCTGCAGGTTCTCCGTATCGATAGGAGCGTCATCGAGCTCGGGGTTGCGACGACGGACGGCGACCCCGGCAAAGGAAACCACCCTGCGAGCCTTGAGGTGCTGGCATAAAAGCTGCATGTTCGAGGTCGGACCGCATGATCAGTTGGGAACTTGCGAAACTTGGGGAACTTTGCGGAACTTGCGGAGCTTGCGGACGATCATCGCTGCTGCGTTGATGAGCTCAAGTTCTACGTGATGACCTCACTCACGCGCTCCATCTGTCGTTCGTACTCGGCCATCCAAACGTCATCGATATCCTCTTGCAACCCGGGGTACACGTGATCAATGACTTCAAATCCTTGTACATCCAACGTAGGCCTCTGTCCCGCTTGCAAGGACGGTCGAATGTCTTTGAGCGTCACGTGCACGGGTCGAACGTGCAGCTCAGCCGAGTTGTCCGCGAGCTGACAGAAGGGAAAGGGCACAGCACCGTCTTCGTCGGCCGTGCAGGCGAACTGAATGACCGTTGACATATCGGTCGAAGAATGGCTCGACATTGGGTTTGTGGCGCTTGCCTGAGGGTGAACGTAGCTATCGAAGGCGAGTCGGAGGGACGGAGGCGAGCTGCGAGATGGGGTGGAGGAAGGCGCACGTGCCGGGTGGGGCCAGTCTGTGCAGGTCTGTGCAGGTCTGTGCCAGTGCAGTGGGTGCTCAGCGAGGTTTGAATTGGCAAAATTGCGATCGAAAACACGGGGATGAATGAGAAATCATATCGTTTACACCACTGCGGATTTGGAGACCAAATTCTTGAGTGTAAGTCGGTGTTCAGACGAGTGGACCTTGGATGATTCAGCTGCCACAGCCCGGCGGTGTCGCCGATGCCCCGCCGATGGTTTCGGGGCCGTCCTAATGGCACTGGCGGCCTGTGGGTGCCGTGTTCTGGGTCTTCATCGACAATTTCATTTCAAGGTCAAGGAAAATCTTATACTTTTATTGAGACCCAATCTTGCCACGGCAAAGAACAGTAGCCCGGCATAAATTGTGCCTCCGAGTCTGCGAGAGTGGCTCTGAGTCCTCTGAGTGGCTCGGTGATTCGGTCAGCAACCCAATGTCCTTCTTCGAGCTTGTCGCCTCTGCTTTCGCTCCGACGCTCTGCATCGCACTCGATACGCTTCACTCGCCATGGTTCTCGATGCCGCACGAGCGACTGCTCTAGGATGGGGTGAGCAACTCTTCGTTCAGGAGCTCCCGCAGAGGACGCTCGGTCTGACCTTGGCGCTTGGGGACATCGTCCACTCTTCAGCCAACGAGTGCACCTTGACGACCTTCTTCTTTGCGCTCGTCGGAGCTGCGTGGCTAGGAAGCTATGCCCTCAGCTTTGTGCGCATGATCGTCGATCTTTCCCGTCCTGGTCTTCCCGTACGTTCACGTGTACCTCGCATGCACCACAGCAGAGCTCCACCCTGAAGCGTCACGCGTCACTCGTCACCCCACACTCGATCCAGCTCACGCGTTTCGGAGCCAAGAAAGGGGCGTGGGCAGGTAAGAGATGCAGACATGCCCTCATATTCTGACTGGCTTATCCGCACTGACGTCTCTCACCTATGTACAGTTGTTACCGGTGCGACCGCCGGGATCGGACGCGACTTTGCGCTCCAACTGGCCGCTGCTGGCTTCAACGTCTTCCTCGCTTCGAGGACGGCTTCCAAGCTCGAAGAGATCAGCCAAGAGATCAGTGAGTAGTGTCGACACCCCATCATCATACATGGGGAGCCGGCTCATATGTCTTAATTGATTGCCTGTAGCCTCCAAGTTCCCCTCGATCAAGACCCAGGTTCATGCAATCGACTTTGCTTCGGCTTCGTCCGAGGACTACAAGGCTTTCGGCAAGGCTCTCGAATCACTTGAAGTCGGTGTCTTGAGTGCGTAAAGCCGGCGGAAAGTACACAGCTTTGGACCGAGGCTGATTTGTGTGTGTCCCTGCAGTTAACAACGTGGGCAAGAGCTACGACGAACCCATGTTCTTCCAAGATCTGCCCGATCAAGATTCGGCCGACATCATCGAGATCAACATGTGCGTACTTCGCTCACTTAGATCGTTCAATCATGAACCTCCACGAAAACTGAGTGCTTGGGTCGATCTGTCATCCCCAGCAATGCGACCCTCAAGACGACCAAGCTGGTGCTGCCCGGCATGATCTCCCGCAGGCGCGGACTGATCTTGACCGTAGGCTCGTTCGCCGGTCTCGTGCCTTCTCCCTTGTTAGCCGTCTACTCGGCAAGCAAGGCTTTCGTTTCGACCTGGTCGCAAGCTCTCGGAAGCGAGTTGAAGGGAACGGGTGTCGAGGTCGAGCTTCTCAACGCCTACTTCATCGTGAGTGCAGGGTCAAGCGGCCGAATCGAATCAAAGAGACCTGGAGTTGACAGTGAAGCCTTCTTCTTTGCACAGACGTCTAAGTTGAGCAAGATTCGTAAGAGCTCTTGGATGGTCCCCACTCCCAAAACCTATGTTCGTAAGTCGTCAGCATTCCTGCGCTGCCGTCGACGGTGGAAAAATATCTGGATCTAAGAGTTCTTCGTCTTTACTCTCCACTCTTTACAGGATCGGCCTTATCGCATATCGGTGTCAATGGTGGGGCTGTTGGGCAGCCTCACATCTCGACGCCTTACCACGGTCATGCCCCCGTCCAAGTAGGTGGTTCTCTGGGCCGAGCACTTTCGACCCCCGACGCTGACGACCTCGGCTGCATCTTGTTTCTCACTTTCGAAGTGGGTCGTCGATAACCTCATGTCGCATTCATTCTGGCTCGGATACAACCGCCGATTGCATATCGACATCCGCAAACGGGTGCTGCGCAAGAGGGAGCGAGAGGCGGCCAAGGCGAACAAGAAGGAGTGATCGGAGGAGTCGCAAAAAGAGCTCCCTTGCGCTCTAATGGCCCGTATTATCAGAGCAGGCGTCGGTGTAGCTGCACCATGCAACGCCGACCGTTTGGAACGCATTCTCATTGAGATGTGGGGCATATACATAGACAGGAGACGGGCATGAAATGTCCAGAACGCGCCGAAGTAATTTCCGATGACTGCAGCCTCGAGCTGTCGACGCCCGTCGGGCTGACGCACTTGACGCGAATTTGAAATTGCGCCGAGGGCGGCGAATTAGGAACGCGCTGATTGGTCACGACGGACGCTGCCTGAATTTCGCTTGCGACGCCTCGCTGTACCACGAGTGCGATTTTCACCCCAGGGAGAGGCTCCTGAGCGAGGTAATGTATCAACACAGAGGTAGGAGATGCACATGAACTGTATTGTAGCTCTTGCACCAACTCCGAGCGTCCGGGTTGGCGGTCGATTGAATGATCGGCGACTCGGCGTGCCTACCGGAGAACACGGCGCAACTGATCGCCTCCTGCATCAGTCGCGGGGGCAAGAAGCCCTCAGCTCACTCTTGTCTCGCACCACGCACATCCCCTCTCCACACTTGTGGACAGCCCAGCGTACCAGACGTCGTCATGACGTCGCTGCAGAACCTGTTGGGTCCTGCATCCAGCCACGGCGACTCACGCCCCTGCTCGAGCGACGACGGTGCGATTTCATCGGGCATCACCTCGAGCGCGGACGCGGCCGGTCTCACGGGCAGGAGCAGTAGTACTGCAAGATCGACCCGGGCAACGCCTTCGTCTGAGCCAAGACACGATCGAGTCCCCTTGACCGTACGCTCCAAGTCACCCTTTGCGCTACCTTCGCTCAGCTCGTGGACGAACGGCGCAAGGGGTGCTGCTCGCGATGCGATGACCCATCATCATCAAGCGCGGGCAAAAGGGGCTTCGCCTTCACAATCGTCCACTTCGACGACGGGGGTTTCGCCACGCTGGAGTCCGGAATCTTCAAGGACCTCAACCGGTGTCAATTCGACAAACACACCACATCAGCACGCGCCGACGCAAGCCTCGCCCAGGTCGTCGATCGAACATTCGGCGATTCGCCCACCACCGTCGACCGAGGCCATTCTGACCCAACCGACGACTACAGCGCCTCATCCGCTTCATCGACAACCCTCGTCGAGGGCTTCCAACATCTCAAGCGCCTCGGCTACTTCGGCATCGCCCAGCACAAAGGCGGGAAATGATTGCTTCATTTGCGGAACGACCCAGACCCCTCTCTGGAGACGAGACCAGGATGGCAACCCAATCTGTAACGCCTGCGGTATGTTCTCATTTCTTCCTCTGGTTCGTGAAGTCCAATATCGCACACCCTGACGTATTTCCGCGTTGCACACGCCAGGACTCTACCTCAAATCCCGAGCCGGACCTCGACCCTCCGGCGCAGGATCTGCAGAATTTCACGCGGGTGATTCTTCGAGGCCGACCCTAGCAAGCGCTACATCCAACGCATCTATATCAGCAGTCGGATCACCCTCCACCCAGGCCTCGGTGCTACGAACTCCTCCCACTCCAGGGGCGGCAACGGGATCGCTGCCCACTGACGACTCGGGGATAGGCTCCCCTTTAATTCCCCACTCCCCTCACTCGGCACCGGGCAAGTCGTCTCGATCTTCCACTGCTACGACACCCTCGTCGTCCGCTCGAGCGCTCGGGGGTTCCACGTCAGCGACGGCTGCGCACGATCCTCCGTCGGGTTCCTGCCCGGGAGGGGGAGTCTGCAACGGCTCGGGTGGGCAGTCGTGCTGCCAAGGATGCCCCGCGTTCAACAATCGTGTGATGCATTCGAGCAAGTCTGCGACGTCCTCAACTTTAGCGCACGACCACACCACCGCACCGGCGAACCCAGGCGAAGAGAGCTCAATGAACGGGGTCGAATCAAGTGGGGAAGTCACCGCGATGGAGTGTTTCAACTGTCAAACTCGTGAGTGGCGATGCATGTGATATGCCTACACGATCGAACTGTGGAGTTGACCGTCCACCTTGTCTTGGTTCTACTGGTCCTCCAGGAACGACGCCACTTTGGAGACGCGACGGGGAAGGCCGAGTGGCTTGCAACGCATGTGGTGAGTATATCGTTCCCTGGCCACATTCAGCGGCGTGTCTACCATGGGTGGTGTTGCACCGGCGGGAGTGGTGGGAGGAAAGGAGGCAGCGGGCCCCGAGCGACGAGATCGCAAGTGGTGCGCCAGCTGCGCGAATGCGCTCGTTTCGCGGCGAGCCGTCGCGACGAGCCGCAATCAGTCCCCGAACTTTCCTCTCGCTCTCGCCTTGCTCCGCACCGCCGATGCATTCGCCTTCGTCGTTCCTTCAACTTTGGCGTTGCAAGGCCATGTGGACCAAATGAAGCTGACCTCTTCGTCTCGTTCCTCACAATCCGGCCGCCTTCATCTAACTCGTGTGCGCTATCCGCTCTCGATCGCCGAACCTCGACATCGGCTCACCTCCGATCAGGCCTCTACTACAAGCTACACGGGACACAAAGACCAGTCTTGCTGAAGAAAATGACCATCAAACGCAGGCGCCGCGTACCCATCGTAAGTGTTCATCTTCCTCCCACATTGGCTCTGTCAGGCTTGAATGGGATCGCATTGCTGAGATTGCAGCTCGGTTATGTGATCTCGCAGCCAAATCGAGTGGCAAATATGGCGGTCAATGTCAATGTGGATGGAGACAAACCCCAAGTCGAAGAGAAATCGACCCCTCCGGCCCCGAAACGTCGCAAGACGACGAAGCAAAAGCCGCGGCTTTCCTCCCCGAACACGGTGAACGGAGAAACCTCGTTCGGCAGCGGCGTGAGCGAAGATGGATCGGAGGATACCGCGATGTCAGTGGCGATGACGGCCAACAGTCCACTGGGGCACAGTCTTCCCGATCTTGTGGCTGCCGTTTCTTTCTTGGCTCCGCCGGCGGATCGAGCCGAAACGGCTACGCCGTCCCCTTCGACGTCGACCATTCCTCTCGCCGCCCATCCGGCTGCTCCGTTGGCCTCCCATCTCCATGCACATGCCCACCACGCCCACAAGCATAGCCACGCCCATGCGCATTCACACACGATCGCGCACCCTCACCACCATCACCTCGCTCCCGCTCGGCCACACACGCACACCCGTTCGCACGCCTCGGCGCTCGACACCCCTGTGCACGCCTTGTCTCTGAGGGATCTGACGACGTTCCGAGATTCACTGGAAGCCGATTTGCTGGCATCGAGGGAACAAGTGACCCGCTTGGAGATGTACGTTGCAAGAGGGGAGCAGTTGCTCGAAGCGGTCCGATCGAGTGTCAAGGACAGGGAGAGGGCGGTGGGAAGGGAGGGACCTACTGGGGCGGAGGAATCGAGTCAAAGACAAGGGAGGAGTACCGACAAGAGGGAGAGCACTAATCGTGTATCATCATCAACCTCACGAACGGCAGAACAGGATCTCGAGGACTTGTTTGGCGATCTGCCCAATATGGAAGCCGTGCCTCTGCCGCCGCGGAACAAGAAGGGGACAACGACGACTACTACTCCGCTACAGGGTTACGGAAGCGGCCAAGGCGCAACTGGAGATGCGGTATCTGCGGCTCCTTAGCCCTTTGACCCACAATGTTACGGCGATGACCATCGCCGTGTCAGCGCCTCCTTTTGAAATGACTTTCACGGTCTAACGTGAAGAAACGTGACGACATGTTGTGAAGTGTAACAAAATATTCACGATCATGGCGTATCTCATTGACCTTCTTCCATGTTGGGAAGATAAGCGCACTCTCTTTCTGTGCGGATAATCGATGAAAACGATACGATATAGTTACAGCAAGCTCGTACAGTGAGGCGGCGTCGGAGAGGACTTCGGAAACACAATTCACGCTTTTTGCGAATGCCACTTCTACCAAGTACCATCAACTGTGACGTCAAGGTCAAAAGAGGATCAGCTGCTGCTGCTCCAAATCCATAAAAGAGGTACTCACAGCGATCAAGCACGGAAACGTTTTCCGCCACATCCTTTTGTGCCTTTTTGCGCATGTAAAAGATGGGGCAATCCTTACTTGTGCAGAGCACATCCTGCACCAGAGACCCTTGACAACGTTGGCATTGCGTCCACAAGCGTGCATAGGCGGTCTCGTGCGCGGTGGTGATGTTCAACTGTTTGGCGTACAGCTCGGCCGTGCGAGGCGCGCAGTTTTCGCAGACGGCTTTGTCTGAAGGAGAGCGTTCGGGAGCAAGGATCAGGGGGGCACGTCGAGGTAACGACACTTTGGATCCTAACTCACTCGGTCGATTCGGTTTGAGCGGCGTCTTGCACCCCAGACACGTCATCGTGCGTACAGCAAACTTCATTAACCCACCCGACGTCGGTGCCACGATCGACACAATGCGAGTATGATCACCGGTTAACAACGAGCTCGCTTTCTCCCCCAGAATCGGCTCAAAAATACGCATTAACGGCTTGGACAGTTGGTTGTCGAGGTAGTACTTGGTGTCGATCGGGATATTGTTCTCGAGCACATACAGCGGGTCCTCGGATTTCTCGTACGCGCGAGCGTCCTTGGTCCCCTTGATGATCACGTACGCGACTCGATCTCCTAACGCCGGGGCCGATCCGGCATCACGCTTCTTCATGCGTTCCGCGAGCTCGACGTGGGCCTGTTTGTTGGCGTAATCGGCCTTGGCGAGTGCTTTGGTGATGACGAGTTGCGAAAGATCGACTCTGTTCTGCAGCAGGTCCGAGATCGTCTGCTTTGTGTACTCCTCCGCTCCCTTGACGTCTCGATCGATGAGCATCTTCTTGAGACATGTTTCGATGACGGTCACGACGAGACGACAATTGTCACGACGAACGGTCTCAATACCTTTCGTATCCATCTTGTCGTACTTTTCCGGCTTGGTCCAGTACAGGCCGGCGTAGCGCTTTTTGCTGATGAGGAGGTATGGGAAGTAGACCTTTTCGAACTCGAGCTTGATCGGCTTGACGAACTTTTGTGTAACGAAATCGGCGGCCTCTGCGCCTAGAGTCATCAGGGTTTAACAATCACTTCAGAAGGTGTTCTGCATAGCTTCGGAAGCTCGTTCAAACACAAACTCACCTAGTTTCATTGCTGTCTCCAAGTCCGGGCACCCGAAACGAACCATGACCGAATCGGTATCACCATAGATGACGGTCGCATCGTACTCGTACCCATTCGCGGTGTTGTACCGATCCTGCACCTCCTGCTTGGTCCTTTCAATCATCTGTCGCCCGTACGCGGTGACGCTCATCGAGATCTGCAAGCAGGGCAATTTGCCGACCGTCGCTCCCGTGAAGCCGTACACCGAGTTGGCACTGACTTTCAACGCCAACTGACGACCGTCCAACACAGCACGTTTGAACGGGTCTGTTTCGTTCTTCAACTCGGCTCGGGCGCGCTTACGCGCCGACAGCAGGTCCTCGAGAATGATGGGGAGCAGGCCACGACGCTTCTCGGACTTGACGAAGAGATCTAGCAGAAGGCGTTGAGATCGTCAGTATCTGGCGAGAGAAATCGGGTAGATTAGGGAGGACCGACCGTTGTTGGGGGTCCTGACGTAGTCGACGCCCTCCTTGAGGTTAAGCGCCTCGGCGATTTTGGCATCCAGCAAGGTGGTGTAGCACAGGTTGTGCGCTTGCATGATCGAAGGGTACAGCGAAGCGAAATCGAGGGTCGCGATTGGCACATCGTAATAGCCCTTTTCGGGTTCAATGACGGTCGCACCTTCGTACTGCTCGTCCGAGCCTTCGGACCGGAACGCCGGGACGAGGTAGTTCGTGTCCTGGGCCTTGCGGAAGAGTTGCGAAATGACCTTGATCTGTTGACCGCGCGACAAGAGGTAGTTGAAAGGAATTCCCGTCACACGAGCCATCTCGATGTAATTGATGAAGCACATTAGCTTGTCCATGATTCGTTGCGGCAGATACGCATCCTGGTGCGAGAGGGCGTCAGTTCCGATGGCCAGCTTCTCGTTTCCGGTGGAATACATGCGCACCTTGAGACAATACACGGCCAAACGACGTCGAGACTCGGCGTTACCGTTCTGCAAGTCCGTGATGATCGAATGGTGCACGTCCTCCTTTTGCTCGCCTGGGACACGAAGGAAATTCGTTCAGGATCCTCCAAGCTCATCCAAAGACATCTGCACCCGCAGACAACAACTGACCGAGGAAATGAGCGCACACCGAGTTGAGCGTATAACTTCGCAATTTGTAGTCACGCTGCATGACCTGCAGGATATCGAGCTGCAGTCGACCATCGATCGTTGTCTCCTTGTTGTCTCGGTTGCCGTACGCCTTTGACGAAAAGTGGGTGTCCTTGACATCACTCTTGACGTTCTTGAGTCGTCCGAGGTAAGGGAACTTGGTCGCTTTCAACGCCTTGGCTCGATCCATGAGGTAAGGCAGATCGAATTGCGAGATGTTGTACCCGATGATAAGGTCGGGATCAACCTCTTCGACAAACTCGCGCCACCTCGTCAGTAGATCGGCCTCCTTCTCGAATTCGATCACGTCCGTGCCGACGATGTGCGAACACGTGTTGAGTGTGAAGACGTTGCGGATGAAGGGTTTGGTCTCGCCTTGGCGAGTGACCATGTTGGCGATCTGAATGACGGGATCGATTTCGGCCTCGGGGAAGATACCCTTGCGACCAGCGCACTCGATATCGAAGGATAGGACGCGCAGAGGAGCAATGTGAGACCATTCACCTTCCGGTGCGTGCGAGATCAGATCGTTGTGCCTGCCAAAGAGGGGATCCGCTGTGAGTATGAGATCCCAGTTTTGCAAAGTTGATCGGCAGGCTAACTTTGTCTCGAGTTCGAGCTGGCAGTTTGATACCTTTTCGCTCGGTCGCTTCATTTGATATGTCCCCGGCGGCAGCTCGAGCCAGTTCATCCCGACAATCTGTGGTTGCATACGAACATTGTCAGCTCGCATTAACGAGACAACAAGCCTCGCAACAGGTGAAGTACCCCATGATCAATCATGAACCGCAGCGTGTAAGCAATGTTGCTCTCGTAGGTCATCACCGCTTCACCCGTGAACAGTTCCCGAAAGTTGACCTCGCCACGCTCGAACGCGCCTCGGACTTTGGGGTACGCTCGCAGGTCGCTGATGGTGATCTTGATGAAGGGTACGGTGCCATCACCCTTGTATCCCCATAAAGAGCGCTTGTGTGCGACTTTGATCGAGTGAACGGGGTTCGCGTCACCCGGGATCATGGCCTATTGAATTTTGTTCGAGTTGAGCGTCCGAAAACAGATGCACGGTCGGACAAAGAACTTACATTGAGGTGACCCATCAACGGGACACAGTGGTCATTCACAAACCCCTTTGGCGCAGCAATCCAAAAGTAAGGCATGAAACCCGTGATATGCAGCAACACGGAATGCCCAGCCTGCTCGTGGTCATCTCGTATTGATGAGCTCTAGCGGATACGATTTTGCTAGGAGAGTGCGACGACGTACCTGCGTTACACCAAATGCACGAATCTGCGGGATCGTCCCGGGCACCACGTGTTCTTCGAGCTCGATCTGCTGGAAAACTGTGATCCGATTCGAGGTCAATGAGTCAGCTTGGGTGGGCGGATTGGACACAATTTGCAGAGCTTAAAGGACGAACTCAGAGCATCGGTGTCTGGGTCGATCGAAGGCAGTGCCGGTCGATTCCATTTCTGATCACTCGAGTCCGTTGCCACTACGGAAAGATAGAATCGAGGTTGCGTGAGAGGACGCAGCAGTCAGTTAGGGGGCTCGATCGGACACCGAAGATTTAACGGTTTTCAGCCGTGCGGGCTTGCTGCATCTCGAATTCGCCCAATTGAGATAAGAGCGTCGGTAAAATGAACAGGAAACAGTTTCTGGTGTAGAGGCCTCGGAGTCTGCGGCACTCGCTTGCTGGCTCGTGTCGCCGTGTACCACCAAGCAGGCGGGGGCATCCCAATCGTCCGATGCAAAGTCTTGCGGAATAGTGCCCCTCAAAAATACCACGCTCATCAACTGACCTTCCTCATTCAGTTCCTTGAGGATACTCTCAAAGTTCTCCTTGTCATCGTCGTCGTTGTTCCTCGCCTTGCCCTTGACGCCATTCTGAACAGCCGACTTGAGCTGCGACAACCCTCTCGCCGGATGCGCGCCCGCGAACAAGGCCGACAAAGGCTTGGCATGGGCTCCAGCTTGGGTCGAAGGTGGGGCAGCGATGTCTTCGTCGGGGATGAAACCGTCGGCTGGATTGGCTACGAGGGGAAGAGCGCCGTTCGAGGTTGAGGTCACGGGCGGCGCGTCGAGGCGGGGCTTCTTGGACGACGAAGGTGAGGTGCTCATCGCGTCTCACGAGTCGCACAAGCGAGGGTGAAAGGCAGGTGGGGCGACTACTCGAGTCAGTTTGGGCGTGCGTGTCGTATGTGCACATACGATGTGGTCCGACAGAGGAAGAGAGCTCGCAGGACTGGCCGCGCTTCGCTGAGACACTTGGACGCTGACCAGCTGACCGGCCCCGACCGCCCTCGCCCGCCCGTGGTTGGTGCGACACGCGCGACGCGCCTCGACGCGTGCAGGTGCCAAATTGCCCCGCACGGTGATATTACTACCTCTATATATATTGACGCGCCGCGGGGCGGCGACGAGTCCCTGAACCTCTCAAGCGCGGCGCGGTCGAGTTTAACATCGAAAGGGCATTCATCTCAATTCTATACCAGTTGGTAAAAATGAGCTATGTATTAGAAAGCGAGTAGATTGGTCAGGCGCCCAAGTGTCCGAAGCCCGCGAGGCCGATTTCGTCTTCGTCCGAGTCGGCGCTGCTATTGTCGCTGTCCGACTTGATCTTTTTGGCTGCAAAAGGGGGAGGCGCCGCCGGGGGTGAAGAAAGGTCATGTCAGGTTGACTTATGACCTAGTGTTAGGCGCATCGGTGTCTCCACTTACCCTTATTAGTTAGGTCAGCAAAGTCCAATTCGAACTCGGCCTCGTACGCAGACCTCTTCACAGGCGAATGAATGGCCGATGAATTTTGAGGCGTGCCCTGGTATCGTGGTGCCGAGGAGGTCTCAGTTTGTTTGTTTTTTAAAATAAATAAAAAACATGGTTCAAGAGTACAGTCAGACCTGAGAAAATTTATATTTTCGGTGGACGGATTTTCCCATAGTTTAAGACAGGTATAAGCTTGGAGAGTGCGGCTTCAGATCACTACATTATGACCTGAAACTCCGTTTTTGAGCTTCCTACATCAAATCAAGAATTTTCAAGCATCGTTTGAGTCGATACATTGACTTTTGAGGGGGAGGAAATTCAGAAGGCCCGAATTACTGAATTGCAGCCAATGTACGGCCTCTACTAAGGCATGATGACATCTAACAAGTTTTGAAAGCTCCAAGAAAAAATATCTTGACCTACTGACGCTGGAAATACGAAGTCATTGTCGTCTGAATCCTCGCGGCATCCTGCTCGGCAACAAGAGTCCTGCGAATCCTCCTAGCCTCGTCCTCAAAAGAAATCAAATCCGTTGGACCTGAGTTTCCATTCATAGCAAACCTAAGGAAAACATCAAGCGCTGAGATTGCCTCCTGCAGCGTCGTTCGCTCCGCCGGTCGGAGCTCTATCTCCCCTTTCTCCTCTCCTCCTTCTCCCTCGCAATGCTCCTTCAACTCTTCGGCAATGACCAGGTCCACAATCTCCTGATCGGTCATTTCAGCCCCACCAGCAAGGTTCTCCTCCTCCACATCGACGAGAAAGTGGATACTCATCTTCTCGTTGCTCGTAACTATGCCCTTTTCGACCAGCTCATCGTTCGTTGATGATGCCGCGATCGCCATTGAGAGGCCCGCGACCGTTGGGAAGAGGTGTATGGTCGGTCGATCCTTTGTTCTTGCGATCAGACAAGATTTGAGCGTGGCGCCAGCAGTTGGCAATCGTCTCGGGGCGGATGTCGTTCCACGTCTCATGTCTCGCAATGATGCGAGTCTTATTCATCTTGACACCATTTCGACCGTTCCGAGCAAGGCCCGTAGACGGACGCATAGCGTAGAAGAGACCGGTTTCGTCCATGTTGAAGATATCACTTGGGTCGTACTTGTTCGTAAGATTGTCAACCGCCGCCTTTGCTCTCCTGTGCTCGCTTCTCGGCTGTTTCGGGGCATTTCGGACTCTTCCAGCAGGCGGCTCGTCAACAAGAACGCCGAAGGAGAGGCCAATGATCAATCGCTCATTTCCGCCTCTCTCTTATCTTATAATTTGACCTGTAAACCCATAAATTATAAGGTATAAGATTGGACAGGTTCTGTCAGCCAAAAAAGTCGGGAAATTGAAAAGTCCATAAATTTTGACAGGTATAAGTTTGGGCGATATAAATTTTCTCAGGTCTGACTGTAACTAGTTCTCTGGAACTCAATGGAGCCAGCTGAGTGGCAGTGAGTGCCCAGCCCTGAGCTTCGAACGCTTTCAACAGCCACACCGCCAACCCAATACACTGTCACTATTTGCAAGTACATCAAGACTCAGCAATCGGAGCAAACGCCCTCCTGCCATGAAAATGAGATCGATACCGCGGAGTAAAAAGGCAATCCTCCTCGGTGTCGGTTGTCGCGCAGGGAAAAAGCTGCGAGCGAATCAGAGCGCCGCGAGCGTGTGAGAGCGTTTCCGGTCGCGCGCATCTGCGATTCTGCACCTCGGGCAGACATAAAAAGTACGCCTCAACAAGCGCGCGCGCAGCGCCCTCCCACGCGCCTTCCAAGTCACAATCTCGGCGGGTTGCAACCTTGCTACCCCAGGTAGCAGATTAGGCCCAGGTCAGGTATGCCCTCCTCGATGTCGAGTTGCCGAGACGTTCACTCCCACTACGACTCCATCGAAGACCTGGGAACAAAGGCGCAGTCAGCGAACAATAGTGTATTCGGATTTTTGGAGATTTTTGGAGAGTTACTGTTGTCCTCTGCAAGCTGAACAGGCGCTCTACCTCGAACACGTGATTCGGCACGGGTCGCGCGGAACAATTGGGGCCGGGACTGGCCGGGACGTCGACGCGTCACGACTCTGGAGACGCTGGAGATGGCGGCGACGCGTCGCGCTCGCGCATACCGCCCATTCTTCTGCTTTGTCCAATCGCCCCTACTACGTATACGAAGCAACGAACTATACAATGAGCATCCGTCACCTTGCGGCAGTCTGAACCGAACGCCCACTTCGAGACACCGGATTAGTCATACTTCTGCTGCTCCTATCATGATGAGTCAATCCAATCAACTTTGAACCACCTCCCGAATCGCAGCCAACGTTTGGCGCTCCGGCGATGAACAGCAGTATGTTTGCCGCCGATCGACACAGGTGCTCTGACTGGACTACCGGCTCACGATCACATCTGACACATAGGTTCATATGCTGCCTCTGGGTACGAGTCATGCACCTCGCCTTGGACTCCCTACCAGTCCGCATATAACGACTATTCGGGTCCGTGGGTGGCCGTCGCGTCGATCGCGTACAGCATCGGTCTGTTCTGACGTTACACCGTCGTGCACCCGATCCAGCGTCCACCTCCGCTGGCGTAACGGCCATCTCGAATCCTGCGTCGTACAACTATCAATCTTCTCCGGGATCTGCTTCGTCCAACCAACCAGTTTACCGTCCCACGTTCCCATCCTGGACGCATCGATGGCCCGTATCTAGCTCCGCCAGCAAGCAACAATCTCACAAGCATGGTCGAACAAGGAGGGAACAATCCTGACGGCACGGGTATTGTCTTTGACGCGGCAGGTTTGCCAAATACTGCACCTTCCGCTCGCGATTGCCAGAAGTCGCGGGCCGCACAAGTTTCCCAAGACGAGGAGGGAGGCCGCGCATCAGGAGGGAGGGGTGTATCAGCGAATACCTGCGCACAGCTTGGAACGCACCCGTGGCCGACAAGAACATTGAGACCAAATTCCAATAGTACAGCATCATCCTCAAAGAACTGTTCCGTGAGTACAAGAAGTGCAGCCTGCCTACTCTTCCATACACGGTGCCTAATTTTGACCCGGCTCGCTGTCTTCAGAGTCTGCGCTGCGCCGACGCTCCGTGCTGGACGACGAGAAGATCCAATCGCCCAAGTTCGTCTATGACGTAAAGGCCCTCAGGGACAACGCCAGAATCATTGTTCAGCGCGGCGCGCTCCTTCGCAAAGCGGATTTCCGAAGCCCGAGTGGCAAGCTTAAGTTGTTGGGACCAGACCTGGATCGGATCATCCCATTGCAGCGTGCAGGCGAGCTGAGCTTCAGGCTGGAGGAAGAGGTAATCGGGTCAAGTGCAGAACAGAAAATGGCCGACGGCGATGAAGGCGGCGACAGCGATGCTGACCGGCGGACTCGGAACACGAGCTCCGCCGAGGACAGCGAGTGAGGAGACGATGGCCGAGCTCTCAGCGCCAGCCAGACTCGTCGACGCGCATGCGGTGCGGAGATCTTGGCTGTTGAAGGGCCAGACAACACAGGCCACCACAATAGTTATTTCAAAGTTTTGCTTCATATGCATCCGGCTCTTGGTGACTAAAGGCGGAGAGGGTGATTGTTCGTTGCCCTTTGTGCCTAATCTTCCCCTGGGCCGCTCGAGATCGACCTCTCCTTGTTGACGTGGGATGTGCCAGTGACGTAATCCTGCCCACAAACATTATTCCACTTGTTTCGAGTTGTTTTCGAAGTATTATGTATAGTTGAATTGCCTAGTGAGAATGGAGTGCTCCCTGATCCGTGGTCCAGACGGAGCGTCTGCTTTCCGCGCAACGCGCTTCCACTAATTGCAGTGTATGTTAGCATCTTTTTATGATCTATTAGCACTAAAGTGAACGGGCAAGGGTTGCATCTGGCCGGGCTCGGTCTTCGCCAAAGTGCCAATCAGAGCTGCTGGGCCACGGTGACGACCCCCGGCCGGCTGACTTCAAGCGGCGCGCGCTCCCAGAAGAATGCGAACTGATCTGAGCCCCTGAATGCGCAAGCGGAGCGGAACACGTAGGTAATCAGTCGTAAGTAGCGAAGTAGCGACAAAGTACGTGCTTGATGAGAGGTGGGTCGAACTCGATCATAGGTTTGGTCAAAACATGGAAGGCTTAGGCTTGTAACAGGCTCTTGGAGCGAAAACCTCACTTGACTCCGAGACATGATCGATGGCCGCTCATACCTACCTTTTACTTGATAAACATTCCCTCTCAGCAATGAGGTAAGCCGCCAATCCTCAGGCCACAAGGTGAGTGCTCAAAGCAGAGATAAATCTTGCATTCGCCGCACTGAAATGAATTGTCAGCACTTCTGCCCCCGTCAAGCATAGACTAGACTTGATCTTGAGATCTTGGCACCAAGCTCTTCTTAAAACAGGCGCAAGGCTCAGTAGCAGGGATCGGGATCGGTCCAAAGGGTCTTTGGCCGCGCCATGACAGGAAGTCGAATCCTTCGAGCGGGAATCCTCAGAGAGAGAGAGCCGCCGAGCCATCTTGTTCGGAAGAAGGGCTTGCACGCACATGCCAACTTTGCTATTCAACCCTGTCCGCGGGTAGGAGATACATTGTCTATATTGACCAAACCCACTCACCCATTTTCACGTGGTAGAAATTCTAGGTACTCGAGCATTTATGCGCTTTAACTGAAACGTCACCCGGCAAGTCACCCGGCAGGAGTAAGGCAGGCGCAGCCCAGAGATTAGGTCTGACAATATTTCTCTCTGAGACGGTGATATTACTCTCACCCACCGCAATTGAGACGACTTTAGTTTGCAAAGACCATGTCCATTGTTTCAACATTAACTTGCTCCACCAATTCAATCTAAATCAGAAGCTGGTCTAAACGCCCGAGAAGTATTCGTCTTCCTGACCAGCAAAGTCATCGCCGTAGCTTTCATCCGAAGAGCTGCCCATCTCACCGTCCTGCTCGAGGAGTTATGCGGAGAAAGGCCCCACCTCCTTTGCGAGTTGAGCCTCGTCGCTCATATCCATCTGCGCCTGAATGACCCGCACTTGCTGAACGTCACGGCCAGCGATGGAGGCCGCGCCGAGTCGTCGAGCCAGATGTCTCCGTAGGACCGCGTGTTCCCGATCCATTATGTGCAAGTAGCTGGTGATGTTTCGCCTTCTTGACACTTCTTCCCGTCGCGTTCAATCGTTGATGTAAACCACGAAATTCTGACAGTGCAGGAGGCATGGGCTCGGACTGGCCCTCTGACTGCCCGCGAGTGTCGAGCCAAACATCGAAGAAATGGTCGTTCTGGGACCAAGAACATTCGCGCAGCTGAAGAAGCTCCATCCGGCGATTCAGTAAAATGAGCGCGCGGTCTCGGATCTCTTCAACATCTTCAGTGCCGAATATGGACTTGGTATCAGCTGGGTCGATCGATTCAGAAAGGGTATCTGTTGGGATGGTTTGAAAGATGTCAGGGCGACATAAGAGGTGATATGGAGCACGCTGTATCGAAAACTTACCCGACACTTTAGTCCAAAGTGTTTGGCAACTAGTGATACGAGTCTTTTCATCTTCGATCCAAGCCAAAGCTTGCCGCACCTCGGCGCCGATCCGCGCTTCCTCCTCACCGACTCGAGCCTTGGCGCGCACAGCTGCTACTCCTCGGAATGAGCGACCGTAGCCCGCTCCACAATCGCTCACAGCCCTCTCCATCGGTCAACCCGAAGTTCGGAATGAGGCGGGGGTTGAACTCGACTTGGCAGGACCAGATATGGGCGTATGCATGGAAGACGCTCGTGGCGAACTCCAGTCGCTTGAAAAGCTTTGGCAGGAGCTGCCTCGGGTGACAAATGATAGGAAAGTAGGCGCATTTGGTCTGTGCCAACGAGACTGAGGAGGAAGGGACGCGTCGTGATCGAAGCATACCTTTTCAATGTGGTGCTTGAAGTTACAAGCAATCTCGTATAAGACTCCAATCTTGGCGTTTTCAGGAAGGCGCTCTGAGATGCACTTGAGGATGGCAAGCGCATAGTATAATCTGAGCGGTCGGAGGGGAATATGCGCATTAGTACTGGGAGAGGAAAGCGGAAGCGACTACGTCCCAACCAGACAGCTCTGCGCTCACTTTTCACCAGACCTCTCAAGATTGACCATTTTCAGGTTTACATCATGACGGCATACGCAGGCAACGAGTTCGGTGTCGACTACTCGTGACGAGGTTGAGGCAGCTCCGTGGTCGGCAGCCTTCCACGACTCTGTGCACGCCTACGAGGGTTGGGTGGGTGTAGAGGTAAGCGATCCCATTAAGGCAAATGCAAAGAGCGGCATTACTCACCTTTTTGGTCGGCCGCACCGAAGCTTCAACCTCGGCCTTCATCGCCTGAACCTCTTCCTCACCCAAGAAAATGTCCGAAACGATCTGGTCGTGCTTCGAAGTTTTGTCACGCGTTTGCCGAAAGTTGCCGTCGTATGCAAGCACGCAATCCAATGGGACGTCGTGACAAGGTTGATTAAGTCACGTTGGCCCGAAGCACGCGGGACCCTTGTTGGAACGAATCGACGGTGCCTACGAAAAGGTCCCCGCTGTCCTGCTCGCATGTTTCGAGAGCGCGGTACTCGTCGATCGCGTTGCTTCCGAAGGTCTTTGTCCTGCATGCGCGGAAGGCAGGCTTTAAGCATCTGCCCCTGAAACGATGGCGGCGTCCAAACTGACCCAAGGATGTCCTGTATAGTGACCCCGAACCCACCCACAACGGGAGTAATACTCTTTGAGGCCGTCCGCATAGCCGGTGAGAGCGCGGGGGGTGACCCTCCAGCTCGCGTGGGTCTGCTCGACCAGTCGAAATGAGAAGGCGGTCATCGGCATTGAAGCGGTCGAAGAGATGAACCCTAGTTGGGCCAAGCGTTCGACGTCCTTAGCACACCGCGACTCGGAGGCACAGAGGGTGACCTGCAGTTTGTAGACCAACGGTTTGGACTTGTATCTTCTCTTCGGCGGCATGGCGACGCCAACTCAAGTGCATGAGCAAGAGGACGAACGCGAGCCATGGGGCCTGTACGGTCAATGGCGACGCTACAATGAGCTGTAGCGGAAGCAACGAGGTAAGGCGGCAAGTCAAGTGGAAGGTCCCTCGCGCGTGGCCAGCTGCAGCCAACGCGTGTGCTCGGACCCTTCGATCTCGGGACCGAAATCCCGGCGCGCGACCGCTTCGGACACGTGACATTGACGACATCCGAAAGATGCGAGAAAAAGATGAAGGAAGGAATGCATCTACTACGCACTTTCTTTATCAATCTAGCAGCTGTGAGAGTGTTGTGTGTACACAGAATCGACTCGAAGCAGGGAGTTGGGCGCAACCTGGGCCTAATCTGCTACCTGGGGTAGCAAGGTTGCAACCCGCCGGGATTGTGGCTTGGAAGGCGCGTGGGAGGGCGCTGCGCGCGCGCCTGTTGAGGCGTACTTTTTATGTCTGCCCGAGGTGCGATTCTGCGAGCGTGAGCACTGTTTGAGCACTGTTGGCGAGCGCGCGTAAGCAGCTTCCGAGGCGCGCAAATCGTAAAGAGCGGGGAGTGCGGGGTTCGGAATTTAGCTATGAAAATTGAAAAAATCAAAATTATTTTTCCGATTTTATTTTTATTTTTGGAAAAATGCCAAAAAGCGCGCAGATTGAATAGATTGCGTGCGCATGAGTGCGCTGGAGCGCGTGTAATACCCCCTCCGTGCGCGGATACGGTGGGGCGAGCGAGTCTAACAGCGAGCGAAACGCGCGCATCAGCAACTTTGCCACTTTGCTAAACGCCACTAAATAAATCTCGAGCCGCTAAACCGCTAAAGTGCACAAAATGGCACAAAATGGCGCTAAAAATGGCGCTGTTTGATGAACTTAGCAAAGTTTGATGAAGTTGACACTTAAAATTTGGAGGAGTGCTGTGGTGAGGTGTAACAATGTCAGGACCTTGGTTGCTATTCTTCCTATTACAAACTCTAGGTATCAGTATACCAAGTACTCGACCTGCAATAGATACATAAAGACATGATTTGCTCTCAACACCTGTTTGCAGTATTATAATCTACTCTCGAAGGACTGAAGCTATGCTGTTGATTCAATTGACCAAAATCATGACAGGGGCTATTCTGATAGATCCATTCGCGCCGCCCTCCCTTTCCCCTTCCCGCGACTCTGAGGCGTTCTCTGATCACGTAGAATTTTGATGCTAAATAATCTCGCATAGCGATAACATACATGCTCACAAGTTCACAGATTCACAGTCAACTGGTCTTTCCAGATGTCCACAACATTCTGGATATTCCATGCCGGCGTGATCTCCATTTGTCAAAGTAGCACCTGCCTAAGATCCGATCGTAAAACAAAACATCCTCAACCGAGTGTCGTAGATTGAAGTCGCTGTGCGGCGACGGAAGAAGGAAATGCGCCTCCTGCGCCTACGAACGGAGTGGGACTTGGACAAATTTTGGGAGTAAGGCGCGAGTCGCCGCGCGCGGCGCGCCAACTGGCGTGAACCGGGCCTTCGCCAATCAGTGCAAGTGCCGTCGCGGCCAAATGACTCGCATTAGGCCACGGCAGGCCACGGCCGCGTTGTTTACCAAGTCCACGCGCCGTCGCGAACCTCCTTTTCCTTCCTCCCACTCACTGACACCGCTCGCGATGCCCACCCCTTCTTCCCTCTTGCCTCCACCATCATCTTTCAACCTGCCCCCGGCCATTTCCGAGTGAGTCGACCGTATGGCACAGCCATTGAAAGGTATGGCTGAAGCGTTACAAGCCGCCGGCAAAGACAGCGCCAGCGTCCGGCGGGACCAATGCGCGGTCAAAACAAACACGAAGCAGAGGCGCTTGGCAACGCTAACCATCTTCGGAGGGGTTCTTGGAACTTCGCTGTGGCCCCACTGTTAAGGTGAGCTTGAGGAAGTTATACTGTTGTCCAGAGCAGGAATTCGCTGGTAAGTATTTGCATTACTGCAGAGAGATTTCCAGTTCGGCCGGAAGCCAAACGACCTGTCAAACTCACTGTTGAACGATCTCGCCGCCGTGTTCGCAGCTGGCGCCAAGAGCCAAAAGCTGGCCTCCCTCAATGCGGCGCAGCCGGACCACCAAGCCCTGGCTTTTGGTCTAGTATCTTACGCTCTTACGCTTAAGCTGCGGTGAGTCGAGAGATCATCCGCGGATATCGGTTTTATTCCTCTGACATTCGACCTAGCGTTCGTCTACCGGTCTCATCAATAGGCGCGCGTGTCTCTCGAAAAGGTGATGCCCCCGATTGCGGGGTTCTCCGGTGAGTCTCAATCATCAGATGTTGCGACATACACGGGTTGTTTCCGCAGCGGGCAAAGGGGGGGCGGGTATGCTTCCGTTTTCAGGCGGCGAAACAGTGGCCAAAGACTCGCTCGAGGCAAGCCCGGGGGCCTGGCACTTTATAGGAACACTAGGCGCCGAATGATACGTAAGAAGAGGACTCAGAATAGATTGTTTGGCTGGCAGTAGCCTAGTACTTAGCACTGCGTAATATGAGTGGAATGCAAGCATATACCAGTACTACCAGGCATTGATCGCTCAAGCGCGGTTATACACATAAAAGCATTGAAATCAGGTTGCTGTTGCAAAAGCACTATAAGTGCACTAAATGGCACGGAAGCCACTAAATGGCACAAAGTGCACTTAAGTTAACTGCCTTTTAAGTGCCATTTAGCGACCCACCGGAAATTATAGAAAACGAGCTAAATTGCACTAAAAGTGCGCTTTTGGCACTAAAGTGCGCTAAATGGCACTAAATTGCACTAAAGCGCGAGTGGCAAAGTTGCTGATGCGTGGACCGCCAATAGGGGCCAGAAACAGATGTTTTTCCTGAAAAGCGCGCAACTCCAACGAATGAAGAGCGCGTTAGAGACCAAAAGTGCGTCCAAGGGATGCAAAGCTGTGAATGACGCGCGTATGAAGGCCCAATGGCGCGCAATTGCACGATTTTCGGCGCGCGTACAAACGAGTCGTAACGCGCAAATGGCCCCGGGCGCGCAGATCCATTTGTTGCCCAAACGGCGGCCATACACATCATCAAGCAGCCGCGCGCGTGTCATGATGCATGATCGATGATCAGCGAATCTCGCGCGCATCCACGCGCGAGTGGAAAAGACCTAAGATCTTGGCCCACGATCATGTCCATTCACGCAAGGTGCACTTGTGTAGTAGATCATTCCAGCGTATCGAACACAACGGGAGATCATGGCATGATCTCAATCACTACGAGATATCATCTGACCAGACCAACTCGGGAATTTTGAGGCGTGCCCTGGCAGCCAACAAGATCAAGTCAGACAGCGACAATAGCAGCGCCGACGAACAAGAAATCGGCCTCGCGGGCTTCGAACAGTTGGGCGCCTGACCAATCTACTCGCTTTCTAGTACATAGCTCATTTTTACCAACTGGTATAGAATTGGATGAATGCCCTTTCGATGTTAAACTCGACCGCGCCGCGCTTGAGAGGTTCAGGGACTCGTCGCCGCCCCGCGGCGCGTCAATACAGCAAACCACCCTTTTTTGGCCCAGAGAATTCGGTGGGCAACTGGGCCAGACGCGCCGCTAATGTGTAAGCCCCTCCCCGAGGGAGGGGGTTTGATGAGCTGAGAGTCAAGCCGATCAAACTCGTGAAGGACGAAACCCCCGGAACCGCCGGCCGAAACGGGTCCGTTTCAGGCTTGGCGCGGCATCCCGGGGACGGGCTGCCAGGCGGCTCAGCCTGCCAGGAGTGCCAATCTCGTAAAAACCTATCTCTGAGTGTAGTTTGCCCACCGTACGTCCTGTATTCATGGAGTTTATTCATGTGAAGCTAACAACTTCTACGATTCTGATCCGGAATGATACCTGGGAAACATCATGAGGCTACCTTAAAGTGCGAGTGGCGACTCCTACCTACGAAAGAAGGCGCTCGACTCCGAGTCGACTATGCAACAAAACCCCGAGAGCTGCGACGACGCATCGACCTTCTTTGTCTTTATACAGCTTTACCTATCAATCTCCATTGCTGCAATGCTGTAGCTGCGCGAATCGGATTCGTCGACAACCAAAGCCGCATCATCCGAGTCCACGTCCATCAGCTCGAGCGAGCTTGCTCGGTTCCGAGTTGCCGCCGGTGGTGCGCTTGCCTCAGCCTAGTAGAAGTTAATGTGGCCGCGCACCAGTCCGCCCGCCGCGGCTCCCAATGGGATTTTTTTTTTTTTTTTGTAGAAAACGTTCATCATATTGCCCCCAATTCCTGTTCCCCCTGTTTCGGCCTACGGAAAAACTAGATGGAAGACTACGATGATAACACAAACCGCCCGCAAAAGTGCGAGAAACGAGCCAAGTCCACCAATCCGAGATTCGGATTCAAATGCCCTAGCCAAGCGGTTGCTCCCCCCCAGGAGACGAATGAGAGAGAGAAAGAGAGATGAAGAGAAAGAGAAAGAGAAAGAGAAAGAAAAGAAATGTACTAACGACAGAAGGCCCACCCCACAGCCACTTCCCACTCGGTCGAGACGAAGACAAGAGCACGACTGCGCAACCACCACGACCCTCGACGCTCCAAGTCTCTGCTCAGTCACAACAAGACGCGGTGAAGGTCCCTCAAAACCTCCCCCTCGGCAGTCCCTGGCCCCTCAAAGCCGACTTTCTGCCTGTGTCCGCTGATCCCTCCCTTGACTCAGAACCCCGAAGCCGAAGAGCGCGAGCCACACCGAGTCGACGCCAAATCGCGAGATGGTCCATGATCCGCAACGGTGAACCTGTAACAAAAGAAAGAGGAAAGCGAGCTATTTAGTGTACAGTAGGAGAAAATGATGTCACGAGAATTTGGTGTGTGTGTGGTGGTGGGGGGAAAGTCGAACCCAGCCTCTACTGCCTTCTCCTCCCCCAAGCTCCTCCCGCCCTCAGCTTCAACCTCTCCTCCAAGATTATCCTCCTCCTCCCAACACCCTCCATCCTCGTCCCCCACTTCTGCATCCCCCACCTCCCGCTGCTGATCATCTCCAAGACCAGCCCGGTGAATATTTCGATCGTCCTCCCCGCTCCTTCTTGATCGCGCAGACTGGCCTTGAGCTTCGGAAGTCCGAACATGCGTTGAACGGCCGTGTAATGCGTGTTGTCGATCGTGTCGAGCCCCAGTGCGTCGCAGAGCACGCCCCTTGCCGCGATCCAAACGTTCCTAGAGTCAACGCAGTCGAAGAAGTAGTGCTCCCGATCGTCCTTGGGCGCTCCACAGACGAGGCACGCGGGCGAGTCGTCGTGCTTTTGATGAAACTGCAGACTCCGAGTCGGGGTGAAGTTCCTGACGAGCTTGAACCACACCTCGCGTTCCCTCGCCGTCAATGCCTTCGAGTTGACCCCCTTCCAGAATCCCTTGAGATCGTCGGGCTGCAGCGAGTCCCTGAAACCGATCGTGTCGGTGAAGGCCTTTGCATTCAAGACTCGGCGGACGCGACGGATGGTGTATGGCCGATCCATGCTGAGCAAGTTGTATTGTGTTGATTGGTCTGGGAGAGCCGGTCTCGGAAGGCGCTGCGGCGGGTCGATCGGATGGGGCAGGATCGACTCGAGCGGCGTGGTGGGGCGGACTCGGGGAGGCCCGTTGATTCGTACTGCCGCCACCGGTTGAGCTATTGGTGTGAACCTCAATCGATTGATCGCATGTCGGTACCATGCCACGATGTGCTCTCGTTGTGGGCGGCCCCGTTGATCGTATTCGCTGTTGCTGACGACCACATCCGTCGGCGGCGTCCAGAGATGAAAGCCCCCGCCCGGGTACAGCTCGCGTCGAAACAGGTCCGCTACCTTGGCGTAAATGGCAAACGCAGCATAGTCGGCGTCGTAGGGTGGTCGCGACACAGCTGGTGCTCCCGGTAGGTAGTGAAGGGTGTGCAACTTGATCGGAAGAGCGAGACGGTTCGCGAGCGTCAACGTCCTCGGCTTGACTTGCGCATTGTGCGTCGATGGTACCTTCAGCACGGCCTGCCATCTTGGGTGTAGATCGGTTCGGATCGGAGTGTAGTCGCAAGGCCACGCATCGGTTGCCAAGTCAAAGTCGGGGGCGGGATGGGCTCGTACAATCGCCGCGCGCGCAAGTCCCTGCCAGATCGCATCCGAACCGCCAAGAAGCACGTCCCAGACGCGTGCCGCAACCGAGTCGACGACGTCCTGCATCCGCATGACCCCAAGACCCCCCTTGAACCTCGGTGTGAAGACGACGTCCTTGCCATAGCACGACCTCCTCTTGCCGCCGCGGACAAAGTCGGCGAGAATGCGATCAAGCTCCTTGACGACCTCGAGCGGTGGGATGTCGGCGGAGAGGATGTGCAGAATCTTGGGAATGGCGTATCGGTTGACGTAGAACGCTCGGGTGTGGTGTGTGAGCCCTCGGTCCCGTGCCGAATCGAGCACCGCTTCGAGCCGTGCGACGAGATTCACGTTGGCGAGTTCGGTGTTGCCGGTGGGGTCGAAAGATAGGCCGATCCACTCGAGCGACTCGCCCTCGGCCTTGACGACGAGCGGACGATCGCCAGCCTCCCAGCGATACCCGATGGGTAGTACGACGGTCTTGTCGGTGTTGAGCCGGCCATTGGTTGCGAGCCTCCAGTCGAGCGCCAGGTCGTCGAGCAAGTTGAGTGACTCCGAGCCCGCGACGGCGACGACGACGTCATCGGCAAACGCAAGGGATGTAATGGCGCGGCTCTGTGGGTAGGGGTGAATGGTAGGAAGCGAGAGGTTCAGCGCGATGCCTCGACGGTGCAGAGCATCCAGGAACGGCTGGAACACGACATCCCAGACCGACGACGACGCCGGGTCCCCTTGGCCGAGCCCACACGTCAGCCGCACCGGCGGAGTCAAGAAGCCGTTGATGATATATCGCGCCGTGGTTGAGTCACCCGAGTAGAGCATCCTCAGAACGCGTTGGAAGGCGGCAGGAGCGCCGAGAGCGTCGAAGATGGCGAAGATCCATTCGTGCTCGACGAGGTCGTAAGCCGACGATTGGTCAAGAGACAAGAGCGCCGCGTCAGGGAACTCGGTGCCGCGCGCGCCCAGCTCCTCGATCAAGAGTCGCAGGTGGAATGACGCGTCCGCCGATCGGCGGCCCTTGACGAAGCCGTGCTGTTGCGGTGGGAGCAGGTCCGGCAGCACGTGGTTGAGTCGCGCAACGTAGACCTTGGTGAAGAGCTTGTAGTCGCACTCGCGCAAGGTGATGGGCCGGTACGACGAGAGCTCGGCGCGATCGGCCCCGATCTTGTGGTGCTTGAAGAGCAGGCGAGCGAGTCCTTGCCCCTGCTTCGGTGAAAGCGAGCCGCGCTCGGTCATCGCGTTGAAGGCCCTGCTCAGCGCCTTGGCCCACGCCCGCGGCGCTGTGTGATAGAGCTCGTAGGGCACGCCAGATGGACCCGGCGATCGACCGGGGTGTGTTGTTGCGATTGCGGCTACGACCTCGTCCTCGGTGATGGGTTGCTGCAGCAGCTCGATGTGCGCTTCCGAGAGTCGTCGCAGAAAGAGCGGGTCCGAGCTCGGGTCATCGCAAGTGCGCGCCGACCTGATCGGCGCCAAGAAATCGTCCCTAAGTCGCTCGACGTGGTCCCGATCGCGCGGCTCGAGATCGTAGAGGCGCTGAAAGTGCGCCTGTGTGTGGTCAAGCGCGACGTCAATGTCATGTGTCAGCTCTCCGTTGGGCAATCGCAGTGCTGTGATCTTGGAATCCGAACTCCGTGCCGCGAGCTTGGCGTGGACCGGCCGCGACAGTCGTTCCTCGGTAGCGATTTCGGGTACGTGGGCTCGGATCCGAAGTTGGCGCGCGCGCTCGTTGACCGCTCGCCTAAGTTCCTCCGTCGTCCGCGTCCATTCGGCCGTCTCCTCGTCCCCCATCACCGGCAACGCCTCCAGATCCTGCACCCTTCCCACCAAGACCGCCATCCGCTCCACCCGCTCCCGATGCTCCCTCCTCGCCAGCTCCCGACCCTCCTTCGCGCAGTTCCCCAGCACCACCTCAAGCTCCCCCACCGGTTCCTCCCCACTCGCTCCTTCCAACCATCCTTCCAACATCCCCTGGAACTCCGCCGTCTTGAAGGTCGCCGCGTTGATACGATGTAATTGGTTTGATGTCGTTGGTAAACTGTTGTTGGGTTGAGCCGCGTCTCCTCGCTCATCCGAGAGAACTAGGACGATCGAGATCGGTCGGTGATCCGAAAGGTCCTTGGGGTGGTCGTAGATCGTCGAGGCTTGGACGAGTCGCTTTTGGTGGGTGCGCTGCAGAAGGAAGTAGTCAAGTCGTGAAAAGGACTTTGGTCGCTTGCGGACGATGTTGGGTCGAGTGAAAGATGGTGTGAGCGGGTGTTTGAATCGTATGCAGTCGGTGTAGGGCGAGTCGAGCTTGCCGATCAGGATCGGCCAGTGATGGCCGTGCCGACCTTGGTTCCGCCGATCGATCGCCGGCAGCGGGCAGTCGTTGAGATCGCCGCCGAGGAGTCGAAGGTGGGTGCTCTGCGTCCTGTGGAAATGTAGTTTGTCAAAGAATGTGAGTCGTTGTTTTGTATCGACTGGTGCGTAAATGTTGTTGATCTCGAGTATCCGGATGTCGCCTCGAAGTCGAAAGGAGGTGACCAGGATTCGTCCGTCGAGTGCCGAGTGGGTGCGCAAAATCTCGGCGTCGATCAGGGGCGAGTCGGCGGGGATCAGAGTCAGACAGTGTTTGCTGATGAAGACCTTGCCCTCGTACTCGTCCTTGATACATTGCCAGAGTTCCGGTTTGATGAAGTGTTCTTGTAGTAGAATGGCGGATGCTTTGAATGTTGATAAATAGGTGTAAATGTTGCGTCGCTTTTCCGGGATCCCCATGCACCTCCTCACGTTCCAGCTGGTGATGGTGTGCTTGATCATTATTGGGTAGACGATGTAGACGTGCTCTTGGCGGTAGTGTCGTCCTCAAAGAGTGGGAATTCGGGGAGAATGTCATCCTCGGGCTCGTGGTCGGACCAGCGCTTCTCCTCCTCCACCCCTTTACCCTTCTCCGCTTTCGCCTTGGCCCCCTCGACCTGCATCGCCGCCGCCGCCGACATCGACCTCGTCACCCTCTTCCCCTGACCCGCTACCTCCTTTCCTGCTCGACCTTTGACCCTGTTCAGAACGCGCTTGATATCGACCGGGTCGTCGCTCGGATCGCTGAGATCGGCCACCGTTTGCGACCTCTTCATCTTCTTGTTCGACCCGGAGCCGGTGCCACGAATGTTGATGAATCGCAGTTGTCCATCTTCCTGACCCCACTCTGCAAATTGGTGGCGAACGAGCGGTTCCTCCGCGTCGAGTTGGGCGTTGATGATCGCCTCCTTTTCTGCTTGGACACGTGCAGCAGCTTCGGCGTTAGCTCGGTCCCACTCCGCACCCTCGCGCAGCGACTTTGCCAACGTCTCAGGAGATAGTGGAGGCCACGAGGGACTCCGAGGAGTCGACTCGCGGGAAACCGTGGTGATCGTCGTTTGGTCGTCGTCGATGATCATGATGCTGTCGTCCTGTACCCCCTGTTCCTGCTCGACCTCTTCTTCCACCTCCGTCTCCGTCCCTTCGTCCTCCTCCTCTGCTCCATCTTTCATCACGTCATCCCCATCGTTTCCTTCGTCCTCCCTTTGTTCGCTTCCCTCCGAGCTGTCGTCCTGTTCGTCCTTGTCGTCGTCCTCGTCGTCGTCCTTGTCGTCGTCCTTGTCGTCGCCTCCCGCCTTGTCGATGCCCGCTCCGGCGTTCCCATCCGAGTCCGAATCCTCGTCGTCCGCCTTGGCGCCCGTATCCTCGTCTCCTTCTTCGACCTGCTCCTTTTCCTCGCCCTCCTTTCCTGCATCCTCCTCCTCGACGTCATCCTCCTGTCCTCCTTCGACCTCGAGCCCCGCAAATCGGTTCCGCGATTCGAGTTGGTCGGTTCCGAGGGCGCGGCTAGGGGCCACAACCTCGGAAGCGTCGTTGTCGGTGTTGTTGGTGTTGGTGGTGTCGTTGTTGTTGTTGGTGGTGTTGGTTGGGTTGTTGTGGTGCTTGTTGTGCCTTCCGGTGTTGTTGTTCGCTTCCTTCTGCCTCCTCTCCTGTTCCAGCGCGCAGGTCTCCACATGCCCCACAAAGTGGCACCGAGCACAGGCCGCTTCTCGTTCGTAGTCGTGACGAACCGCCGTATGCATGTTGCCTCTAGTGGCTAGAGAGACCTTCGACGGTAGGAGCTCCTTCAGCGTGTTGTTAGGGGCTTTGAAAAGGGCGTCGTCGTCGAAGCGGATAAAGGCCGAAAACTCGCCGGCCAAGTGCGCATATGCCGAGTCGTTATCGACGTGGATCACGCGCAAGACTTGTACCAGCTCGCAACGGTGTCCCTTGGCTGTGATTTTGGTGACAATTGATTTAAAAGAGTCAACAATGGCATCCCTGGATGGGACCGCTGCGACACCGACGTTGATACGCAGCTCGACCATGTTGTGGTAGAAGTGGTGGGCCTTTGCGAAGTGAGCCTTTGCAGAGTGCCAAGTAAGCGCCAGTGGGGCCGTAAGCGCCGAGTCACGTGCCTTCGCCGAAACGAATCCCACGGAGATACGGTGGTTGACCACACCGGCCCTGACGAAAGACGAGCGTTGGATACCCCTAATCTGGGGCGCAAACGCCGCAAGGTGCTCGGGAAGGGTGACCTCGGCGTCGAAGCACAGGGGCGATTGCGGGGAGAGCAGTCTCGTGACGCAACCGAGCAGATCGGCCTTGTCCGCGGGAGAGGCCTTCGAGGCGCCTTGGACGGTCAAAGTGACGTCGAGAGCAAAGTCGAAGATGTTTCGAATGGATCGATTGGCGTTGAGAGCCGAATACTTGAGCGATGTAGCGGTAGCGACAGGATACTCGTCGGTGGCGAAGATGGCTTGCAACCACCGGTCGGTGCGATTGCCCGGTACAGCACCCATGACTTCGAACATTTGGGTCAAAGCCTTGGCACGGTGTTGTTGTTGGGTCTGCTGCTCGGGAGTCTGCTTGGTCTTTTGAATCGCGGCGGTGGCGTAGGTCGCGGCGGCGATAGGGACTTGCGTCTCCTTTGTCCCAATCGGGACGCTCGTCGCCGCGGACGCCGATGGTGGGGGTGGGCCGGTGTCGCCGGTCTCCATGCTAATGTAGGCTGATGTATCACTTGTAGCTTCGAAGGTGGTGGGTGGCGCGATTTCGAAAGTGAAAGTGAAAGTGAAAGTGAAAGTGAAAGTGAAAGTGAAAGTGAAAGTAAAAGTGAAAGTAAATGGGAGGGAGAACCGCCGCCGGCTTGACCCGGGTGCGCCGCTGCTTTGATCTATTCCCGCTGGTTGAGTAGCTCAGAGGTCAGAGCAACTCTAATTAATGGAGTGGACCTGAGTTCGACTCTCAGTTCAGCCAAATCTTCTTTTGTTCTTCGTAACACTCAGTTCCGGGAATTCCCATTTCCCAACTGCGTGAAGCCGGCCCCGCAACTCAGCTCCGCGGCGGACTCGGAGTTCGGGGTCGTCCCAACTCGGACCAAGCTGCTGGAGCGACAACCGCTGTATCGATCGCGGCGATTTCAATTCTGGGGTGATCCCTGGAGCTCAACCTACTTGCTGAGACTTGACCGAGCTTGATCGACAAGGTATTCGGTCTTTCCGAGGGGTGGATCGTGGGCCTCGATGTGGGGTGCACGGTCCCCTGTCCGTTCAGATCTTCGGCGCTCTCGGCCGCCGCGCTCGGCAGAGGTGGAGAAGATCGAAAGCTTGAAGTCACAGCGTGGCGTCATATCGATGAGATGACTCATTCTGCCAAGCGCACACCCCGCACCCAAGTCGGCGACCACCTCGAGCTCGTCACCTCTCTCTCTTTCTCCTTCCTTCTCCTCGTCGACGCGCTCTGCACTTCTCGCACCACTTAATCTTGCCGACATCGCCCCCCTTTTCAGGAGGATACGAAACGGTGGCCTTTGTGGTGTGGTAGAGTCTGTCGTTCGATCCCTCCCATCGTCGAAAGTGTGAGTAACCACCTAGCTGTGATCGTGTTCGTGGGGCGTAGGGTCGGACTGACTCGTCTCGTGTTCACCCGTCTCGCCTCCATCTTTCACCACACCACCTCCATTTCTGTTGCTTTCGAATTGGTTTCACCTCGGAACTCTTACGCTGGCGGTGCTAAGTGGCAGGCGACTTGTCCTTGTTTAGCCTAGCCAGATCCAACTCCTACATTGAGCCTCCCTCGTGAACCCTTTTCGTGTATTGTAGTTTTTGAGTGCACGTATCGAGATGCGCATGCACCACGGATTTGAGTTTGGGGAAAGCGCGCAGTTCGGATCGGTCAATTAGGCGACAAATCACCGATTTACGGAGAGGATAGGCGACGCTTGAACAAATCGAGTCAAGAGGGGAAGAGAGAGATGCAGAGAATTGGTCGACATCAAATCTGCACAGTCCCATCACTACACTATCGAGAAGCTGAGCTTATCTGAGGTGATGTAACGAATTGAGACGGTGGTGCCTCGGGCCACCGCAAGAAGTTTGCGACGGAAATCCTAGAGAAGCTTCCGGCTCGGATGCCGCCTTCTGATACGGGCCGGAGGCGACATCGGGATTGGGACGGAAGTTGATCAGCTGGCGATCAGCCCAATTGGAGGCAGGCGCGAAGCCGTGTGTTGAACTGTGTTCACGATTGAGCGTACTAAGTCCCGGGTCCCGACCTGCCACAGGACGCCTAGATGGCAAGGTTAATCCCGCTGGTTTGCGCAGGTGAAACCACTGCCGGCACAAACGGCATGAGGCGCGCGCCGCGCCTTTACCTCAATCTGATGTAGTTTTGAGTGGGCGCGGGGCGAGTTCGTCTGCCGGATCACGTGACTATGGCCGTGCATGAGCCTGACGCAACCCTCAGCGAACAGTGCAACACTCAGTGCAGTGGTTGGCTAACAGCTGGGCGTTGTACGGAGAGGCGTGGATCTACTAGAAAAGTATACAGTACCCATGACCATCGGTAATCTGGATGCAGTGAGAGCGTGTAAGCAGGACCGCATCGGATGTGACATCGCTTGAGGACACCGCACCGACAAAGGGGACTATTTGACCGAACAAATGAGTCCCTGTGAAACACTGATGGGCGATCGACGTAACCTCAGACGTGGCTACATCGTAAGTGCCTGCTTATCTACATACTGACAATTTTAAGAGGCTTATGGGAGCTGGTCCACTGGATTGGTCCGAGCTCGCTACCGTGACACGAAAGCTTATCATATTGGACGGATCGCGAGGCCAACTCCAAAACCACCGACCCGCGAGCGTCGCGCGTGGAGCGCCGCAAGCTTGGAGATGAACTGGCGATTGGCGCGATCGCCGGGCGAAGCGAAGAAAAGGGGGTGCGCATCTCCAACCGATCTCGCGGCAAAGTCCGCGCGAGCGTGAGCGGGCCTCCGCAGCCGGTCTGCACGATTTGTCAAGGTACGACCAGGTATTTTCTCAACCGATCTCTTCTTCTCACGATCCTGAAGTTGACACCACAACTGAACCACGAGCGCTCGAGGTCAACTACGTCTAGTCGGGACAGACTTCAACCAACTTCAAGCTGGTAGGAACCGAGGGCGGTAAGCGTCGGCGACGCCCCTTGAGGTGCATGACGCGTTTCGCGGGCCACGAGCTCGAGCTCCGCGGATCATCCACAAACTGACCCACTGTCTCACACCTCGTACCTCTTGTGTTTCTATCCCCTCCTTCTTGTGTCATCCCTCATGTTCGAGTAGCCAACTGCGTCTACTCAATAACATCCTAGTTCGACCATGTATGGCTTGACCCCGCCGGCTTCTGCGGCCGGAGCGTGGGCCCCCTCAGCGACCGAAACATGGGACACGACCCGCAATGACCAGCATCACGAGCCAGCCCACTACGTGCCTCACCTCGACAGCACCATGTATCAATCCGGATGGGAGCAGCACCATGGGCACTATGACACCTATTCGGCACCCCAACATCCTCACCATCACCATCAGCATCACCTTTCCGCCGGCCCCTTCGCCGAAGCTCCGGCCGGACCCCCTGTGACGGCACCAATAGCTCGAGCGTCATCGACTGGCGTCGATCACCACCGTTCGACCTCTTCGCCGTCGCACTTTTACGATCGCCATGACGTTAGTCGCGTGTCTTCTACCTCGGTGATATCTCACCATTCCGATCCCCCTTGGTCGGACCCTTCGCCATTGCAAGATCCTCATCTGGCCGCCGCTCGTCATTCTTCCCCCGTTTCAGCCCACCCTTTGGGCGCGCCGTACGCCACTTCGAGCTCGGCGAGCTACCGCACCGCGGCCATGTCGCACCCGCCTCCGCGTCCCACTGCCTCCGCTCTGGCATCAAACCCTCCCCATCACGTGCGCGTCGGTAGCAACTCATCCACGAGTGCGGTGTCCTATGACAGTGACCGCCTTTCATCGATCAGCCCTCCTGTCAGAGGTAGCGACGGCACCCTGAGCCCGCCAACGACGGTCCGATCTGATTCGAGCTCTGACGAAGCCCACGAACAAGAGAAGGCTCCGGCTTCGTCTTTGTTCGACTCAAGTCCGTCGGGTTTGTCAGCGATGGCCAAGAATCCCACGGTGAACGCTACTGCGCCGGGAAGTTCGACCCTCGTCGCTGCGGAATCCCCTAAGCGCTCTTACCCGGGCGCCAAACGAGGTCGCAAGCCCAAACCCCCGCCTTCGCCCGAGGAAGCCAAACGAAACCGCGAGATCTGCCTCGAAAAGAATCGCATCGCTGCTCTGCAGTCGCGACGACGGAAGAAGATTAAAAACGGACAACTCGAAAACCGTACGTTGCTAGGCCAACGATTCTGCTCGCCCGAGACGTGCATGCTGATCGGTTGACCTGTCCTAATATCAACCCATGTAGAAGCAAACGAGCTCATGTTGCGCAACAAGTCTCTGCAAATCTTTGCGCGGGATCTTCACGTCGAATTGATGCAATTGCGCGCGCTCCTGGCTCGACTGCCCGGCGGCTTTCCCGACGTCAACGCCTATCTCGACCGCGAGGCTCAGGGCGGCGGTATCCCCACCATCATGAGGATTGCGGGACCCACGCTGGAGCGTGACTATACACCACCATCAGATATTTGATCGAGTCGGCTTCCTCCTCGTTCAACTGCCGTGTGCCCCAGCGCCTGAGGGTCCATAATCGACCCTACCCAAATCCCTCTCGAAACGCCAACCATACTGTAGCATTTAGTCGTATTATCGACTGCATAATTCGCATTGTACTCACTGTTGCCCTCTCCATTGTCGGAGACTTTTCTCGCATCTTCAGACTCCATTATACATAGCTGCTCCTTTCCCAATACCTCGTCTACATACATTGTTGTGTTTCCAAGTCGCCCATTACTGTCAACGCTTTGGGCTGTTGTAAATCTAATCACATAGCAACATTTCAATGGTGTGTTGTTGCGGCCCCCCGCAGCAGTCGCTTAAGCCCGTCAGAGGTTGAGCATGATAGCATGATGCCATGACTGGGCGGGCCGTGTAACCCACAGGCGCCGCGACGGCCTCGATTCTGGTGCCGTCAGGCCGGAACCAAGCTTCACCTCGTCACTCCGCCTTGATTTTCTTCCCTCTCCCCTTCCCTCCTGTTCTCCCCCCCCCACCCCCCACCCCCCCCTTTTTTTTCCTCAGCTATCCACCAACGACTAGCTTAAACTTTCCAACATGCAATCCTCCATTCTCAGAACCCGTCTCACAGCTGCTCAGGTCAGTGCACACCTCGACCATCCGCGTGTCGTTTCAGAGCTCGGCTGACGTTGCCCGATTTCGACCCCCACCTGGGCTCATTATCATCACTCAAAAACAGAACGTCTCGCGTCGTACCCTCTCTACCCAGAGGGCGACACAAGTCCCTCCTGTGGCCGGCCAACCGCCCATCATCGTCAACACCGGCCGCCCTGTTGTCGGTGCTCCGCAACCCCATCCCGTGCCCAACCCTCCGAGGGCGGCGCCCGGTGGAAGCGGACCTAACATCCCGTGAGCCAACTTGTCGTCGGCGCAAGCCCTCGTTCAGATCCTGCCATTTAGCATTCTGAATCCCGCCTCTGTCCTCCATAGCGTGATCATCGGCATCGTTGCGGTCGGCGGCGGCCTATTTTGGTATCTCAACAAACCCACTGAGGCGAAGCGCGAGATCCGCCAGCTGGAGAACAAGGCCGAATCCGCTTTCGACGCTGCGAAGGACAAGACCGAAGATGCTTTGGAGAAGACGAAGTACAAGGTCGAGTCCGTTGTCGACTCGGCAAAGGACAAGCTCTCGGCCGATCGCTCGACCCAGGTCCAAGCCAAGGCCGATGAGGTCAAGAGCAAGGCTTCGGGTTGGTTCAGCAGCGCCGAGTCGGACGCCGAGAAGGCAAAGCGAGAAGCGACGGCGGCCTACCAGGACACCAAGAGCACCGTCGGGAAGAAAGTTGAGGAGGTCAAGCAAGAGGGACAATCGTGGCTCTCGTGGGGAGGTGACAAGGCTGCCGAAGCCAAGTCCACAGCCAAAGAACAAGTGAGTCGCTGGCATCGATGTCCAGCCGTTCGTCACTTTTCGGCGACTGAGCCCTGTTGGTTTGGCTTCGTTGTAGGTCGCCGACGCCAAGTACTCTGCGAAGCAAACGGGCGAAGAGATCAAAGCTGAGGTGAGTATCTCGCAACTCAGCTTTCGAAGCCGAACTTTGTTGCAGTATTCTGATCCATTCTCTTCGCTTTTTTCTGTACAACAGAGCAAGTCGTGGTTCAGCTGGGGATCCGCCAAGGCCGATGATGCCGAGAAAGCGAGCAAGTCGGCCGCTCGCGATGCCGAGTACAAGATCCAGTCCGCCGCCGATTCCGCGAACCGAACGGCACAGGAAGCGGCCGATGCCACCAAACGCGACTACTACGAAGCCAAGGACTTGGCCCAGCGTGAGCTCGATGCGACGCGCAGGTCCGCTCGCGATGTTGCGCAGTATGCCGAGGATGGCGCGAGGGACACGGCGAACGCCGTCAAGCGAGGTGCCGAGGATGCGGGCCGTGTCGCGCAGGAGAAGGCCGAGGAGGCCAAGCAAGCAGCTTCGTCGTGGTTCTCGTGGGGGTCAAAGAAAGCCGACGACGCCGCTGATGTCGCTGCCACCAAGGCCAGCGAGACTAAGAACGCCGCCGTCGGTGCCGTGCAGGCCGTCAAGGACAATGTCAAGGACAATGTCAAGGATGGACTCCTGTGGGCCGAAAACAAGGTCGAGTCCGGAGCCCAACGGGCACAGCACGAGACGAAGAAGCTTTAAAAGCACAAATTGTAATTCAATATACTCGACGAGTCTGTGCAATGTAAAATAAGATGTCATATTATTGTTCCGAGTCCGGTTACGCAGCTCGCGGGCACGGAAGTGAAACGCCGTTACAACTACCACGCAGAAAAGCGGAGAATTGGTAGAGCCCATTTCTCCATGCATGGCAAGTACATTGCGATACTTGCAGACTCGTTGTGCTCCCTAGGCATGAAAAGAGAGCTCGGACCACTCAAACCTTGCGATGACCCGACCGGGAGACCCTTCTCCCTCTTCTCGTTTGGGGCTTCTACGCACCAGCACTACGGCCACTGGGACAACACAGCATGGCCGACTTTGAGGTTGCTCTCGAGGAGCTGATTGAGTCCAAACTGTCAAAGTTACACCTGGATCAAGATCATGAAGAGTTGTCGTCGTTCGTGATCGGGATTGTCAAGGAGGATTCCTTTGAGCGTGAGGTGGGTCGATCGGACGTGTGGTGGAAGTAGGACGGGACTGATTCGGTTAATATGATGTAGGACAAGAAGAGTGCTATCCTCGGGTACCTGGAGAAAGAGGAAGACGGCAAGGCGGATCCAGTTCGCAGCTTCGCACATCGACTGTCTAGCAGCTAACTCGAAGTTTATGGGGTGCTACAGATGCGATGGGCGCCTCGATAGACGACCTTCTGGATGAAACAGGCGAGCTCCAGGATCAAGAACGAGCTCGAGAAGCCGAGGAAGCACAACGGATCGCGGAGGAGAAGAGTGAGTCCCCAGCTCGATACCGGCGTTTAGCTTGCTGGCTGCCACATGCTTGACCTGACCACCCCTTGTATTGCTCTCTATTTGGGATAGAAGAACAAAGTACGGGGAAGAAGAAGCTCACCCCCGAACAAGAGGCGGCGAAGCAGCAAGAACTCGTGCAGGTCAGTCAGTCAGGACCATTCCGGCGCCAGCCGATCAGGGGTCCCACTCGCAATCAGATCTTGGGCTCACGATGCTACCTTCTTGCTCGCAGGCATATGGTTACGTGGAGGAAGAAGACGATGCATCCGCCGATGAAGTCGACCAAGCCTCCGATGCGGTTTTCATCGACCCGCGAGCGCTCAGCAAGAAGGCAAGGAAGAAGGCCGAGCAAAAGCAACTCGCGGCCGGTGTCGGTGAGTTGCCACCCCGTATTGTTATGTTGTGAAATGAAACAACCGCCTGATGACCTGTCTCTGTGGCTAGATCTACTCATGCTTCCCAACATGAACGCGGCGATTGTCAAAGGTGCCGAGCTTCAGAGGCGGAAGGAAGATTCTGCCAAAGCGTCGGCCAAGCGGGAAAAGGACAAGGCCGATCTGAAGAAACAAAAGTGAGCAGCATAGCTCGGGAGCTTGTGAGGACTGCGTACTGACCCCTTCTACCGCCATTCGCTGCCTTGGAAAATTTTCAGGGATGACGCCGCCAAGAAGCTCCTGGACAAGCAGAAGAAGGCACAGAAAGGGGAACGCAAGGCCTGATGACACACCCTTAATTTCGTGCATGTTGTATTTTTCCATATTCATCACAGCTATTGATACCCGTCCATCTATCCATCCATCTATGCTGCGAAATTCACTTGCTGTGCCGATCAGTGCCGAGCTTGGCGATCATATAGCCGATCATTCACCGGCCTCCCCCAGCTCCACGGACTCGGGCCGTTGAAGGTCTCCTTTGGGCGCGGCGTGTCACCTTCGCTCTCTCGCCTCGACCCACCTTCAAGCACCTTGTTCGGCGCGCAGACCCTCGTAAAGAGCGACCTCGTCACTGCCGTCATGGAGCCAACCCTCGATGAACCCACCGCCTCGGCTGCGATCGCCCACCTCACACCGTCCAACGAGGCCAGCAACGGCAACACGACGGAGCTGGCGCGTGAAACCCGGCCTGACGGCGGGCAGCAAGACGAGGCGGCTGCACCGACCGAGGAGGAGAATGGCGAAAGGAAGCTTCGAGGTTAGTGAGCAAGTGCTGTGGAATTCCTTGATCTGCATGAACTCGAAGCATGGACGACCTGTCGCTGCGGATCAGGTGCCCCCGATCGATCCACCGTCGCGGCTCAGCTTCAAAGGTGGGGTGGGGCGGGTTGGGTGAAGCGGCACGTGTCCACTTGGGCGGTTCGCAGCCTCCGATAAGCACCCACTCATCTCGTGGACGGGTTGATTGGACGAATGACACATATTGGTCGTTCATCTACGAACAAGGCAGAGCACTGACGGCGTTGGAACTCGCTCGACTCGACGGCGCTCGGGCCCCACGGTCTCGTCATACGTTCGCGCCGGCGTTGATGCGGTGCACATTCCTGGAGTGCATTTTCGCCCCGGAAATACTCCAATATACTGACGACCCTGCCTGTTTCTCTCTGTAGATATCGAAGACGAAAATCAATCCTCTGCCCTCGCTTCGGAAGAGCCCATCGGGGCGGGCACCGAGTCCGACAAGACTACATCTGCCGCCGCACCGGTACCGACAGAAGAGGGAAACACCGCTGCGGCCAAAACAGCAGCGGCGGAGAAACCTTCGGTTGGTCAGATGAAGACAACCGTGCGCAAAATCGGCACGACCGTGTCGACCTCGACCACCAAAGTACCCGCCGCTGGCAAACCCGTCACGCGCGCCCCACTGCGAGCATCGATCTCTTCTGCCGCCGGAGCCAAACCGACCGCATCACTTTCGACCTCGACCCGAGTCTCAACAGCTCCCCGAGCATCTCTCTCCGGTGGGCTGCCCCCCAGACTTCCAGCCGCGGGCGCATCGTCGACGGCCACTCGAGCAAAGTCGTCGGCTCCGCCCCTATCGTCCAGCTCGACCGCGGGTACTGTAGGTCTCACCGCGCGAGAGCGCAGCAGACTCAACGCCTCAACTGCGGCGAACAAGTCAACTGTGCCCTCTCGACCCGGATCAGCCGCCAGCGCGGCGGGCAGCACCCTCCGTTCGTCGGTGGCCGAGCCCGTCCGCACCACCACCGCGCCAACGGCGACTCGACCAACTCCAACGACCTCGTCGACACGCACGGTCACGGCAGGTGCGAGCACAGCGGGGGTCAGAAGGCCAGCAACATCTTCGACGGCCGCATCGTCGACTGGAGCCGCACACCGTGCACGTGCGAGTGTCGCTTCTGCAGGAGGATTGAACGGATCGACGTTGAAACCTACGTCTGCCGGTCCTCTGGCTGCCGCAGCCAAGAAGGCCGCCGACGAAGAACACACCAAGCAGGTCAGTGACCCCCTCCATGTGTTTGGTCGTGTCTGAATCCCCGATTAAGGATTTTTTTCCTCAGGTTGCGGACCTTACCTCACAGCTAGAAAAACTCAAAGTCGAAGTCGCCGAGAAGCAGCAAGCGGTGGAGTCGGCATCTTCTTCGACGGCATCGCTTGAAGCAGCACTGGCCGCGGCCGAAGCAAAGTGCGCGACCCTGCAAGCTTCGTTGGACGAGCTGGAAAAGACACAAGCTGCCCACACCGAGGAGTCGGACAAGCTGTCTGAGGAGACCGCCGTGCGCCAGAAACTCGAGGCCAAGATCGAGGAGAGCCAACAGGCGGTGGAGCAAGCTCGATCAGACGAGGCGGCGTCGAAGAAAGAGTTGGAGCAGGCGCTTGCTTCTGTTGCAGCACTCACGAAGGAGAAGGAAGAGCTCTCGGCTCAACTTCAGTCGAAGCAAGACGATCTCGTGGCCAAGCGCAAGTCCGTCGAGGAGAAGCACTCTGCGCTACAAGTCGAGCATGTATCTACGCTGGAGCAGCTCGGGATCAAGCACCAAGAAGAGACGAAGGCGATCCAAGAAGCACTGGCGAAGGAGCACGAGGCGGCGATGGCCAAGCTCAAGACCGAACATACCCACGCCCTCGACGCGATGTCAGGCGAACACACCAAGGAGATTGCTGGCATCCGGAATCAACTCGATGCGACGCAAAACGACCAAGACAAGCAGTTTGATTCGCTCCAGAAGGACCATGCCGCAATCCAAGAGGCTCACGACGCGATCAAAGCGCAACTCACCGTCACTAAGGATGAGCATGCGGCTCAGATCAAGGCGATGGAGGACGAACACAAGACGACGCTTGATGCAGAACTGGAAAAACTGCGAAAACTGCACGAGACCGAGCTTGCCGACGCCAAGACACCTGACGACACCCAAACCAACATTAACGAGATCCTATCACAAGCTGCCGCCGAGGTCGGAAAAGCCAAGGCCGCTGCAGAAGCGGAGGTCCAAGGCGCGAGAGAGCAGATCGAGAAACTCAGGGCTGAACTTGAAGTGAGTTGCGGTGTTGCTGATGATCAGTGATTGGAAACAACAAGCTCATCCTTACTCCGTTGAGTAGAACATTAAGTCAGCTCATGCCGAAGCGCTTGCCGAGGTGGAGTCTTCACAGGGGACGGAACTCAAGGCCGCTTACGAGACGGCTCGATCGGCTGCGGCCGAGGCTCATCAGGAGGAACTTAAGGCTCTGCGCGTCGAAACTGAAAAGACGTTCACGCAATTACGTGAGGCCCATGCGAAGGAGATCGAGGCCTTGGAGCAAGCGAGGGCGAGCGACGTCACGTCCGCCAAGCAAGAGCTCGAGGGAGAGATCCGGGCGCTCAAAGTCGACCTTGAGGCCAGTATCAGTGTGAGTATTCTTCCTCTTCTGCGGAGCACTGCATGTGCGGCCGGCTGAACGATACTCTCTTTGCAGGACCTCGCGAAGCGAGATGGTACCGTCAGAACCCTCGAGTCGCAGGTGGCATCGCTGGAGGCCGAATTGGCAAAGGCAAAAGAAGCTGCTGGATCTGCAGAGACCATTGCTTCAGACGAGGACATTGGGCTCAGGGCTTCAGACGAGGACACTGAGCTCAGGTCAGAGCTGGAGCAGGCCAAGGCCGATCTCGTGGCCGCTCGATCTGATCTCGCCGACGTCAAGCTCGCGCTCGGCCGCACGCAAGAGGATGCCTTGGCACAGATTAATGCTATGACCAAGATCCACGACAAGGTCCTCGAATCCAAGGAAGAGGATCATGTCAATGCCCTTCAGGGGCTGAAGCAACAGCTCTCGATTTTGAAGGAACAGGGTGCGAAGCAGCAACAACCACCGCCGTCGCCGAGCAAGGGCGGGGATGTCAATTCGTTGCATTTGGCGCATTCGGCCAAGGTTGAGGAATTGCAAGCCCAGTGGAGAGGTGAACAGGAAGAATTGCAAGCGGTGAGTGGTCCTTCCGCTTCGAGGACCTGTGCGTCTAGCTCAACGAGTACTGATACCTTTCTTTCGTCGCTTCTGTGGATCAGATTGTCGCGAGACTGCAGCACGAGGTGGATCTCTATCGCAACGCCGAGTGAGCGTGGGGCCGTCGTGCCTTCAGTATATAGTAACCATTCTTTTTTTCTTATACGTCTTTTTAACCACAACACTTTGGGGCATCGACGAAGATTGCCCTCCCTTCTCGCATAGTTAGTTCGCATCATATACTTTTCGTTAGTTCGCTATGACCGTATCGAGATCGTTGCAATACTTTCCTTCTCCAAGACACGCCACTCTAGCATTGAAAATGAGTTCTAGCTGTATAGCCCTTCGAATTCCGCACGATTGCAGTCGTTTCAACAAACGAGCTTTTCGTCTCCTTTGTTCTGCACCACCCGTTCGCCCAGATCCCTCCCGATCGTTCGCCCGAACGTCTCGAGCAACAATTCGAAGCAAACTTTGGAAATCGCCGCATCGAACCGGCCCTGTGAGTTCAAACGTGAGGACCCACTGGTACATCAGTATCGTCCGCCTTGATTGAGCTTCTCGTCGCCGATCTGCTTACTTTCGAAAGCTCGTCCCGGATAAAGGCGTGGTTCGCTTGCAGCTCGAGGAACGTCATCTTCAACCCGGCGGAATTGAGCTGTTCGCGGATTAGGTTACGTCCCGCAAGCGGCTGTAGAATGACAATCAAGGGATGGTTATGCATGGCTCGTTCGCTAGAGGCGCAAGGCGCTGACTGACGACATGGCCATCTTGAGTTCCGAAAATGAGGACGACCTCGCCTTTGAGATCACCCTTCGATGCTCGGACGAGAGAGTCGTCGCCTGTCGAGGATAATGCGCCATTGTGTATATCTGATTCAAAGTAGAAAGCACATCTTGGTCAGCATATGCGCCTCTGGTTCAAATAGAGACCGATCTCACTTGCCCGTAGGGAAGTAGCAGACCGAGGCCAAGACTCGAGGATCGAGTGCGGTCTGTGCGAGGGGAGGCGAGCGGTACGTCAGAACAGACATCTACAGACGAGGTCTGAGTGACCGTGGTAGCCATCACCTACCCTGAAAGCCAAGTGGCCACCCAAGCACATTCCTGTCGTTCCGATCCGACCGTTGCAGTTCTGTCCATGCAGATCCGAGAGAGATTTGGATCAGCGATGAGCGAAAGCCGTTACTATCGTGTAGGCCTCACTTTGTGTTCCATCAAGAGGTCGACCGCCTACAGAGGATTTGTTGTCAGTTTATGTGCGCATGGTAGAGAGCTCTCCGAAGGTACCTTCTTGGCATCCTCGTCATAGGCACTCAGGACCTTCTTGACCTTGTAGGCGTTTCCAGCATCCGTACCCGGCACATCGTAGGCGAGCGCGGCAGGACCTGTGAATTCGTGGAAGACAACTGGGCATGCGACGATGTATCCCTGCGAAGCGATCGAGTTGGCGAAGCGAAGGACAGGACCGGTCACCTGCGGGATGAGTGATAGGGAGTTGGAGGTAAGTGGATGAGAGGTGGGGGTTGTCCCGCCCCACGATGAGGGAGCGGTCACCCAGATGATAGTGCTTGGGAATGCTCACATTGTAAATCTCGGACCATACTACTACTCCTGGGAACTTGGCGTTGGGATATTCTGGCATTCTGTAGTGGGTGCAAAGAGGAGTCAGCCTAGCGTGATCAGGGGCGGTTCCTAGGGGGACATTGCGGTGAGGGTGCTGATGCTGGTGTACTGAAGCAAGTGGCAGTGGCAGGGAGACTGAACCGGATAAACCCACTTTGGCTTGACGACAAATATGGTCATGGGCCCCTGCGAGTGCCAGACGTGGCGTGAGAAACATCGGTCGACAAATTCGGCAAGTGGGGGAGAGGGACCCCCTCGCAGCGACCAAGGCCGAGTGGCCACTCACAGTTGCGGTCGAGACCTCGTGTTCACTTTGTTCGATCAACATGATCGGCTCTCGTCACGAGCTCTGCGTTGAATGGATTCGGGGGTTGAGGTGCGCACGGAACCGAGGCAAGGCGAGCCAGTGCAGCGGGCAGGCGCCAGGCGACCCCTCTCCGAGCCTCGCCCGCCGAGTTTACCCAACTTCCAACATGTTTACAGACACACCGAGCTCGCCCCAAGTCATTTCAAATAGACATTGGGGAAAGAAACAAGTGGTCGCAGCCACCAAAGACGATCAGCGCTCCTCTGCAGAACACTAACACTACACGTCTTGTGAATATTCGCCCTCGATGCGGACCGATGGCCGACTCGGACTCGGGCTGCTCACGTGCAGCGCAGTCCACTCGGCCAGTATTCAGCCGGGAAGCCCGGAGTGCAATGGCCGAAGCCGAAGCGCGAGGTTCATCTCTTCTCGGCGCATTTTTGTACCCTTGACCCGAAGCCATTCTCGTCGGACTCAGAGCCAAGTCCCACTCCTCGTGCTGATGAGGCGACATCGAATCACAAGCAACAACGCAACAATGGATACGACGGCCTCAACCTCATCGGGACCGGCGATCTCCCAAGCGGGCGAAGCGACCCCACTCGTCGCTAAGAACTCCAGGCTACTGTCCTATGAGGAGCTCGAGGACTGGCGCAAAGACAATCATTGCATCCATACAGGCTACAGACAAACGCTCAAGTCGTACTATGCTTGCTTCGCCTCCATATTTGGGGTTCACAACGAGACGACCAACATTGCAAGTGAGGGCCGCTCGGCGACGTCATACCCGAGTCGTGCACGGGTTTCATTCCATCTGAACTCGAATCTTACTTCATCGAAACAGTGGACACATCTGATTGGTGCGATCGTCGCAATAGGCTCCTTGCTGTACCTCGTCATGGCTATCACTCCCCACGAGCGAACTCGACACCGCCAAGGTTGGCTCGCACCGCTCGCCGGAACCCCCTATCCGTTCCCGTCGGCTGCTCAGCCGAGCGTGACTTGGATCGATAGCTTCGGTAAGTCCGATCTCGACGAGCAGTTCAATCCTCGAGAGGATGGAGGCACGCGCTAATCTTCTCCACGGACTTCGTAATGGCAGGCTTTGGAGTGTTTTTCGTCAGTGCAGCGACATGCTTGGGTAAGAAGGCCCTCTTCCTGGTTGTATGAGAGCTTCGGTAATAAGAAACTCATTCGTTCCGCAGGCTTCTCCGCGTCATTTCACGCCCTATGCTGTCATTCAAAAGAGGTCGGTCCGACGTGACGCCCGAACGGAGTACTTCTAGCAGATTTGACATCCCGACTTTGTTTTCTTGAACAGGTCGCACATCGATGGAACAACTTTGACTACGTCGGGATCGTTGTTCTGATCTCAGGAACGTTTGTGCCTGCCGTCCGATACGGTTTCTTCTGTGCGTACTTTTCTTGATGCTACGCAACTTGCTTTGTCCGACTGACGGCACGGTCATATTCCTTTTTGAAGGTGATCCCCACCTTAGGAATCTCTACATAACCCTCATCTACTCCGCGGCATTATGTGAGCGACTTCAAAGAGTGAAGCGCTTTACTTCTCGCACCTTCTGACCTGGAGTGCACCCACTCCCCCTACAGTCACCGCTTACACCGTGCTCGCGCCCCACGCCAAGACCCCTGAGTTCCGTCGTTTCCGAGCTTGGGTCTTTATCGCTCTTGGGACAAGTGCGGTGTTCCCCGTCGGACATGCCGTACTTCGCTATGGGGTAGGTCATGGAATCGCGTTGCCCTGGCTCGCTCTTGGAGGTGCACTGTGAGTATCCCTCGATTCGATCTGCGATTTTCACCGTCTGGGCAAGGAACACTGACTCGATCATTTACCGTCGAAGTTACATTGTCGGCGCAGTATTGTACGTCTGACCTCCGCACCGAAGCCCGTCTAATTTTCCCCTTCACTGAACCCCCTCCCACCCTTCTCCACCCTGTTCTAGATACGCCGAGCGCTGTCCCGAACGATTCCTCCCCGGTCGATTCGACCTCTTTGGATCCTCGCACCAGATCTTCCACGTCTTGATCCTCTTGGCCGCCTTATCGCATTGGGCGGCGATTTCGGAAGGATTCAGGTATTGGCATGGCGAGAGGGGTGGGGTTTGTCCAGTGAGGTGATGGGGAGAGTGAGAAGGGGAGAGGAATCGTAGACCTCGAGTTTTGAGGAGCTTCTCGGGCTTAGATGTAGAGTTGTGCAAGGAACCACTGCAATCAATGCTCATTAAAGAGGTAAAGAGGTTCCTCTACGAAGTATCAAGGGACCCGGCGGGCGCGCTAGGGAATAAGAATCCAAGAAGGTGCGAGAAAGGAGCGGGGATGGGTAATAGACAGAACAATCAACACACAAAACAAGAAACAGTAGGGAGAACATATGCAATCCGTCTCTCGTTGGCTCCGCTCATTCGACGCCCATCTTGACCAATCGACTCTGCGCGATGTCCCACATGGCCTTAAGCCCGCGGCGTAGTTCGTCCCTCCATGCTTTGGACCCAACGACGTGGGTCTTGATCTTTTCTTGTAGGGAGAAGAGACGAGGTTCGGGGGTCGAAGGGGAAGGTTCGGGGAGGACGAGGTCGAGTTTTTCCTGTGGAGTGGGATTACGTAAGACGGGTGAATAAGATCGTCTTGGGATGGGTACAAGTGGGATTTTTTGGGGAGCGACTGACCTCGATTTCGGGCACGATCGCGGCTCGTGGTCGGCCGTTGACGAAGGTGACGAAGCGAAGACCGGGAAAGGCCTCTTCGTAGAGCGAGTTGAGCATCTGTGTGGAGCAAGGCGGAAAAATAGTGGGTATCGGTCAGGCTCGATTCAGCTTCGGAAATGTGGGGGGATGGTCCGAAGGCCGTGGTCGAGCTTTGTTCTTCAAGAGCAGATTTTGCCTGGGTGCACAGGTCATGCGTGTTCGGTGCACTAAAGCATATCTCTGATTGGCTCGGCATCACGACTCGGTGCTGCTGCAACGGCTCGTCTGGCGGCTTCGAGTTCCTCTTGGGCGAGATGGCCGTCTCGGTCTTTGAGGGATTGCCGAGCCCCTAAAAGTCGGTCCCCAATCCGAGGTGCTTGCATTCGGACGAGACTCGATCGAAGGAAACGGAAAGCGTATACTTACACTGAGCCTCTTGAGTACTTCGCCCGGTGTTGCGCCCTGAGCGGGAGCCTGTTCCTTGCCGCTGAACGAACTCAACCCGATTGTCTCTCCAATCCTCGGATGACTGGCCAAGAACTCGGCCTGGTCCTGCACGTCCCACGACTCGACGATCGAGGCCGCTCGTTCCAAGAGTTCACGGTAGGTTGAAGGTGGGGAAGGATGGGAGAAGGAGGCGTGTAGTTGCGGAACGAGGAGTTGGGTCAGAGGAGGCGAGGGCTCGAGGAGGTCCGTTAGGACGGGCACGAGGGATGAGGCCGGGGCGTGAACGAGCAATGAGATCCGGGGAGGGGGTAAAGCTTCCGTCATTGCGGTGTGGATTGAAGCTTGACAAGAGGAGGAGAGCGGAAGAGACAAGGCGGGGAGAACAAAGGCGAGAGAGTGACTGGGGGGACCGCAAGAGCAGGCAAGAGCAGGCAAGAGCAGGCAAGAGCCAAGACGAGTGACGCCGAGCGGGTTAGGGCGGGTTGAACGTGGAGCGATCTCCGATAGCGCCGCTGGGAGCGGCGGCTGGGTCTATGATAAGCCGCGGAGACCAAGGGTGGTCCAGGGACGATGCAGTGCGATGAACCAAGAAGAGATCAATCCAATCAAAGTAGCTCGGATTCGATTCGTACCAAGTAGCAAGGTCAGAGCACACGTGAACAGGATTGAATCCGCTCGAGTCGACCAGGAACGTGACCCCCAACCTTCGCCAGGCTCCAGCGGCTCTCAGTAGCTCTCGGTCAACCTCAGTCTGCTCCGCACAGCTCGCGGCGGGGTGGGCGGCTTCGGGCCGCGAACGCCGCTTCGGACTTGCGAGCGTTTGCGCCGTAGGTCAGCGCCGGTCAGCAGCTGTCAGGACTCAGTACTCAGCAGTGACAGAGCTGGGTTCGGCGCCGCGGCTTTTGGGGACCGGCACCACTCCTTCCCGCAACAACATGGCCCCGACACCAGCTTTGATCGTCTGCATGGGCACAAGTGGATGCGGGTGAGTGTATCAGTTTTGACTCCCGACATATCCCTTCCTAGTTTGCCACGTCCTAACTGACACGTTGATCCGCCTCCGTTTGCTCCGTCCGACCCACTCTCGGTCACACGCCACGGACTTGCAGCAAATCGAGCATAGGTCTCGCCGTCGCGCGGGCACTCGGACTGGCTTTTGTAGATGGAGATGATCTGCACCCGGCTTCCAACGTCGTCAAGATGTCTGAAGGCCACCCGCTCACCGACGAGGTCCGTTCTCTCGCCCCCCCCCGTCTTGCCATTCGCAACCCACCCGCCGCCTTCATTCCCAAGATCCGACCAGGAGCTGACATGCTGTGATTGAGGATACAGGACCGGATACCTTGGCTGCTACGAATCCGGGCGACAGTATCCCACCTCACATCAGAAGAAGGCGTACAAGCCCTCGCCCACCCCGTCCCAGCCGAAGCGGACCACATCCACCCTTCGGACGAGCTCACCTCGGCCCTTGCGCACGTGCACCCGCAGACAATACATCTTGGCGAGGAGATGATCAAGCGAGAACGCAAGGCCGTCGTGGTCGGATGCTCGGCGCTCAAGAGAGGGTATAGGGAGTTGTTGAGTGGGAGGAAGGTCCAGCTCGGTGAAGACTCGATCATCGAACCCGAGATCGAGGCGGACAAGCTCGAGACCTACTTTATCTACCGTGAGTGGATTCACACAAGGCTTATGAGTATATCTCACTGACGTTGACTCGACGAACAGTTCACGGTACTCGACCCTTGCTGCTGCACCGCTTGACGTCGCGACCGGGCCATTTTTTCAAAGCGCCGATGCTGGACTCGCAACTCGCGACGCTCGAGATCCCGACCGAAGATGAAATCAATGTCAAGAGGATCAACCTTGGGCAGGGGCCGGAGCAAGCCGAGGAGGTGGGGATAGAAGGCATCTCGCAGGCGGCGATCGAGGTCGCTACTGAGTGGGTGGGGCCGAGGGCGCAGTGAAGAGATCTGTGCACTTTGGAGGCCCCGTTTTGTGTTGGCCGAATATCTTGGAACCGAAGACCTGACCTAATCAAATCGACGAGTTCTGACTCGCGGTGCGACGCAGCTTGCCAGATTTGCCCCACCTGGGGTGCTCTTGCGCTCGGACCTCTTCTCCGCCTTTTGTCGTTTTATTCGATTTGAACACACGCGATTGTCGTCTCGCATGGTTGTGCGTCATTTGCCCGAAATCAATTTCGGACAGGAGACGGTGCGCCGGCGCTGGGGCGGGGTGGGCACACGGATCCAATCGCCCACCCATCTCTCGGTTTCTGACCATCAACATTCGCCCACGAGTGCTCTCCACACAAAAAAAGTCAGACACTATGCCTCCTCACCCTTCTGACACCCCCGATCGCCCCAGGCGTGCCCTACAGGCTCTGGAACCATTCCTACGCCTCCTGGCGATCTCCCACCGTGAGATCGAGAGCGTCGTCGCCGATGCGCTCGGTCGATGCCTCGGATTCTTGACGCGCGCGCAGTGGAAGGAGCTTGGCTTGAACCAAAACCGCTGGCGCGCGTTGTTCATGTCCATACTCTACCTGCTGCGCGAGGACGGAGGCCGGAACGGGCGGGAACGGTCGCACCCGGCTGGACGACCCTCTCACGCTCCCCGATGAAGCGTCTGTCGGGTCGGACGCATACGAAGAAGAGCGAGCCCTCTTTCGTCGCGTCTCGGGTGGTAAGGACGTCATTTGCTTTTCGTATGTGAGTATGCGTGACGTGGTCTCGTTGCCGTTGAACGTGGACGTGTGGACCTGACGCGTGCCCTGCACTGCGCACGCCTCCCCCTGTCTCACTTCGCAGGCCTGGACAAGCGTCATACGAGCTACAAACGAGACCAAGATACACAGGGTCTTCGTGCCGAAGCTCGTTTACTCGGCGGACTGGTGGGAGGACCGTGTGATTATGATGATCGTCGGGCTCTTTGGGTGGAAGGATCGGGTACCTGCGGTCCTTCGCGTGTTCGCCTCGGCCGGCTTTGTGACCCCACCGCCGGGGGTCGCCACCAAGTCTACGAGCTCAAGGTGGCCGAAGTGAGCTTTCGGAACCAGAGCCTCAAGCGCATTGTCGAGGCGATGCTCTTGGTTCCCCTGCTACGCGACAGGGCGACCCACCCGGCCACTGCAGACCCCAAGCTCGAGGCCGCTCTCCGTGCCTTGTACAAGAAAGCCCACAAGATCATCCCCGATGCCGCGACGTTCGACTCGATCTACGCATCCGCCCGCCAAGTGATCTTCGACGCAATCCAAGTCGTCGAAGAACACCTCGACAAGATGATGGGTCCAACTGAGCGCGATCAACTCCGCCGCCAGCACACGCTCGGCGACCTGGTGAAGGGGAAGTTCAAGTTCTTGCCGACCCAGGTCCTGCTTCCGGCACTTCACGCGCTCAAGATCAAAAGTGGTCGTAGCCAAGGCATCGGACCGGTGAGCACCCCTTGACACATTCGGGTGGAATTGCCACTGCATTGGTATAGCCAAGTGAGCGCTTCGTACTAACCGAAGCTCGACCCGCCCCCCGATACTTCACAGGACTTTGCGCCGGAAATTGTAACGATGCCCTTGCGCCGTACCGCGATCATCCTCTGGAAGGGACCGGAGGTTGCCCGAGTGCTTGTCAAATGGCTCGATGGGGTCTGGATCCCGTGGGCTGCGCAGCGTGCTGATGCGCAGACGACGAACGAGGAAATCGCCGGCGCCGGTCAAAGGGTTCGCGAGATGTTGAGGCGACAAGTCGACGCGAAGGGTGTGCTGCTGAGAGGAGGAGGCGGAGGCGAGGAATGGGTAATTAGCCCTGAATGGGAGGCCCAGTGGGTTGCGTTTTGCGAAGCGACGATCCATGGCATCTTTTCCGTCGCAACCCCACCCCGGTCAGATGCTCCTGGCAGCGACTCCGACAGTGACGACGCCGACGCCGACCCACCCACCAAGGTGCGCAAGGTGACCGCCGCCCAGTCCGACCGAAGCCTCTTCAAGCCCAACTCGGATGGGGTTCCGCGTTACCTGACCGGCAAGGGACCGCTCGTCGTCTTGCAGCTCTTCAACGTCGAGCTCTTTGGTCCCCACCGAGTTCCACATGGTCAGTGGCAAACCAACGGCCATTCGGTCCAGATCCTCACGCTCGATGTCGCAGAGGCCGTTCTCGAAGCTCGCTCGTCGCCTGATTCTGAAGCTGCGATTGTTCCTCGCCAAACGGTATACGAAACGTTCGACCTCGTCACCGAGCACTACCCGACGTGGCATTCGTCCAAGAACGCGGGTCCCATCTTCCGCAAGCTGATTCAGAGTCTTCGAAAGATCCCCTCCGTCCCAAAGACCGCCACAAACCCAAAGGGAGTGGGACACGAGGAGCAGTCGGTGCGCTGGGTCCCCAAACGTGCGGTCAAGAAACTTCCCACCCTCCCCGGGGGCATGCCAATGATCCAGAGGGTTGAGAACGGGAGGGAAGAGGCGCTGCAGGCCATCTTTCAAAAGGCGACTGGGGAGGTACGTTCCAATCCTACGCGAGCTGAGCGGGGGGCATCGATCCTTTGTAAACCCAAGTTTGCTAACCTCGTGTGGTGCCTTTCCTCCTTGCACCTCATATCGACCGGGTAGTCGTGGGGCGATTACGAGCTCCCACCAATTTCCACCTGCATTCCGGGCTGCGACGAGTTGGCGAGTGAGCTCGAAGCCGGGTTAACCGCGATGTAGTCACTGTCGGCATCGACCCGGGTACCATGTGCCCCATGGCCATCTCCTCCAGATTGTACGATCGGAACGGATGCCCAATGGAAGACGAGCTGGTGTTATACGCGTCCTCCGTCGACCACGCCCTTCATTCGACGCAAGAGCGCACGCGCTTAATCGACGCCGAGCTCGGCGCCGAACTTAGGTTCGGCCTGCAGATCTCGTCGGAGCCGAACACCGCCGGTATGCCTCGTGTCGTGCCCGCTACCGCCACTCCTGGCCCCGCTCCTCGCGCCCCTGCCCCAATCGCGCCTACCGACGCGCTCGCAGTAGCTGCCACCGACGCCCATCCGTCGCATGCTGGCCCATCGGACGACGCACCTTCGACCGAGTGGCTGCAGTCCGAGCCAGAACGCCAGACAACAGTGCACAATTCCCGGGTCCACGCGAAAGCGACCGTTCAGCGCCTCGTCGACCAAGTGATGAGCGCGACGGGTGTCCGCGTCGTCGGTGAGTGCACTAAGTTGACAGGGGCCCTCCCGGCGCCGATCGAGCTTCTGGTGGCATGCCTAACCCCCCCCCCCCCCCCCCGGTGACTGACCACTGCGTAAATCTGGCCCGGACCGCGGGGTTTTCTCTCTTTTATTTTGGTCTTTCCCTTCCTCACTCAGAACGAGCCTTGAATGGAACTCGCCAGCAGCAAGCCCTCGACAGCCTGCGCTCGCCCGAGTTGGCGCTTCGAGACGACATCCTGTCGTCGGAGCCACGCCTCTTCATTTTCTTCATCGGCGTGGGTGACTCGAGCCGTGGCACGGTTTACGCGACCTACCGCACCAACGTCTTCCTGCGGGCGCTCGTTGCAGAGATCGAGCGTCTGAAGCGCGTCGGCTTGGATATTCTGGTTTATTACGTCGATGAAGATTTGACGTCGTCGCTATGCAGTAACCAAGACTGTCGGAACGAACACGGCCACCGGTCGAGGTCAGTCTCCGAGATCGAACAGGGCCGAGTCGAGGTCATGTTTGCTGGTCTGATCACCAACGTTGTTCTCCTTCGTCCCTACCTACCCTCTCCAGGCTCAACGACGAGAGAACCGTCGAGGGCAGCGCGAAGCCGCTGTTCCGCGTTTATCAGTGCGAACGCGGATGTCAACCCCCTGTCCATCGTGATTTGGTCGCAGGCAAGAATATCAAGTTCGCGGGCCTCCATTACCTCTTCTCCGACCACCACCCCTTCAAGCAGTACCATTAATGAGACCTGCTCCTGTAATAATACGTTAGCAATCATTCGCAAATCGACTCACGCCTCGCTGTCGGCAAGGAGGGACGAGCGATCGACAAAGGCTCGTCGTGTGCCTGAAGGCCTGAGCGGCGAGCGAAGCGGTTCCTGCACGTTCTTTCAGGGCGGTCTCCGGGTTGCAAACTTGCACCTCGATTGTCTCTTGTCGGATCACCCCCGGATAAGAATAGTTCGTCTGGTCTTGCGTACAGTGGATTCGCGGCGCGAGTTGTGGGCCTCTCGTCTTTGAGATGGGTGATAGGTTTTCGCTTCACGGATCGGGCTACGACTGCATGAAGACTCGGGGGTCGATCCCCTCGGATCCGTCAGGCTTTCACAGTGCAGTTCAGTTCCTGATTTTGCAGAGCCAAACGTGATGAAAACATCGAATTAAATTAACGCACCGCGCGGCGGCGACCAGTCCCTGAACCTCCAGTGCACTCTATAACGTCACACTCACACAACCATGGCCCGAGGATAGGCAGTACCTCCTACCCGCAAGCGAATAACCACCGCAAGACGAGGCTAGAAAGTCTAACGGCAAATCCACGTTTCATTCAAGAGCCAGCCGCGCGTCCCGAAGACACTTCACGATGATCCATGATGTCGGCGGCCTCTGCTCCAAAGTCATTGATGCCGTCGCCTGCGCGTGAGGCGGACTTCTTCGGCTGACGAGCCCCGCCGCATGTTCGAAGTCGAACCTCTACAGGAGTACGAGCTAGTATCTCAACTGCGTGTTCCTGGCTGGGAGCAGAATCCAGCTTTATGGCCTGCTCCCATCCCTGAGGCGGGTCGGCCGAGCCTGGTGTGGCTTTACCGCCAGCGCTGCCTCCACTTCCTCGTCTTCAACGTGCGGACGATGGCGAGGTTTCCTTTACCAGCTGTCGGCCCGTTGGCCGAAGGGGTTAAAGACGAAGAGCAGCCTATCGATCATCGACGCGAGGAGGCTGTTGAGGCTATTGACAGTTACGAAGATGACGACCCTGCGGAGCGTGCTCCACCTCTACCTCCTGACGATGGTCACGAGTACCGGCATTATCGTGTCGGTCGCAATCCCGGTCTGCTCGAGAACATTGACGAGGGCAACATTCTACCGGTTCGCACGCGTGCTCACTGGCGTCGCGTCGCCGCCCTCAGTATTGTGTCCACGCGCAAGATCGTTCGTCGCGAACCAGAGCTCATCGCGTCGTTTTCCACTCGTCACCCACCGCTTCCCAAGACCTCAAGGATACGATGGCTTCGCCCGAGGCCGAGTCGTGGTACGCTGCGTCCGTCAAGGAACCCAACTCCATGGGCTTGCACAAGGTTTTCAAGCTTTCGAGGCTACCCACTGGGGCTCGTGCACTGGGCTATCGTTGGGTGTTACTTGGTAGGAAGACGTCGAAGGCGACATCATCAGCTACAAGGCTCGTCTAGTCGTCCAAAGCTTTGCTCCACGACTGGGGATCGACTACCACAAGACGTTTGCTCCTGTCTCGTCGATCACGACGATCTTGTTCGTCGTCGGCCTCTCTGCCGCTCGCGGACTGATTCTCGAACAGTGGTCCTGACTTCTCGGCATCTGTGAAGTACTGATTCCATTCGGCACGGATCTCAACTTGGAGCCGGGCGGACGCAGGAGTATAGGGCGAGGACCGCTCAGCCTGCCAAGCGGGCGTGGTTCGGCGAAGCCGTGTGTCGCCGTCAGGGCGGCTGTCATTGTTGGTCGCCGCTCGTCGTCTGTTCTGAGTCGCATTCTCTGTCAATGACCTTTCCTCTCGTTCAGAAATCCTCTTGCTCAGTTCTGCTTGACACGACTCCAATGCTTTGTGCCGGTAGACCGTGCGGCGGGCTACCGTCTGGGGACCAGAGTGTCATTGGCTGTGCTTCGGTTGAAGATGTAGCCACTCTCACATGCTGGACAACTCTCAGTGCATAAAGACAATAAAGACAATCGAATACGCAAAAACAGTTCTCTAGCCCTTGATCGCCGACGAGAGTAGCCTTGCAAGTTGTGAGTCTGACAGAGGATCTGCAGTTGCTCCAAACGAAGTTTGACGTTGGTCAAGACGAGCTATCGCAATGAGCACCTGATCACTAGATCGTCGTCAAGCGAATGTGAGGCACCAAATCTGTTCGGTCCATAATAAGCGCACTGTACTCGTTCGCCATGTTGGCAAGAGCGAATCCCTTTTTTTCAAGCCCAGCTCTCGAGATGCTGTCCAATGACTCGGCGTCGGGAGGCACGACTAAAACACGTGAACTGGGAGAGATCGACATCGACACAAATGCCACTTGATAACACTGACTGGTGTGTCGGACTGACTGAGCACCGTTCGTGACTGATGAACTACTCCACGGTGCTCCGAGGAGGGCTGTACCATGAGCTACTGAGATGTTGATGTTCGCACACAGCTAACAGTCGGGGGACGAAGCGCACGCCTACAGGACTTTGCACTCCATGCCGTTCGCCGCCGTTCCGCGCCACTTCCGCGCCGGTCTCTGCAGGTCTTCGACTCCATCGTAAGAGCGCAATGCGAACCGAAATAGCTGGGATGGAGTCGGATTTGCAGCATAAGAACCAGGCATCCCGTAAAAAACGGGATGGGTTGAAAATCTACCCACGAGAGACCATAGATAAGAAAGTAAAGGAAAGAACACAAGGCTGTTTTTGTATTTATTTATTTTGTAGGGTGGGTGGGAGGAGACGAAGATAGAACGACTATGCTTGTAAAGCGCGATTCTATTAGTACTCGGAATACTGCAAAGACTCTGAGGACTATGGCATACCTATGCTTGTAAAGCGTGTCGCTTGGAGACAAGAAGACAGCAAAGGAAACAGACCTCAGACGCTGGCACGTCGAGGGTGGGTCTGTGTAGCAAGGTAGCCAAGTCAGTCAACGTGTCCAACAAGGACAGTCGAAAGCAGGAGTACCCTAAGGTAGAGCCTGAAGGGGGGTGATGTACCTCGGCTCTTTGAGCGAGACGCAGGCGAACGGGAGAGAGGCGCAGCACTGGCAGGTGCAGGCGGACGGCTGCATACAAAGTATGGAGCGTCAGTCAACCATCCAACAAGGAGTGTTGAAAAAAAAAAAAAGAGAGGCGTACACAGTGGCAGCTGTTCGTCGTCAACTGGTAAGGCAGAAGACTGGAAGGCGGAAGCTGTACGGTATCGCTGGGGGGGTCCTGTGAGAAGCTCTGAACCTGTCAGCCAAATGGCGGCAGGAAGAGTTCAAGGAAGGCCACTGACCTTGGCAGGAGGTGGCAGAGGTACACAGCGATACTGGTACGGCAACGGCAAGCAGTGGGAACTGAAAGGTGCGGCAGGAGCGGGCTTGGTAAACTCTTGCGCAAGTGCGGCTTACAGACCAAGGCTCGAGGCAGGCGTGCGGGGCGCGGCTTATTGCAAGAGGGGCAGGCGTGCGGGCACGGCTTACTGCAAGGAGGGTAGAGGTCGCGCGCGCTTGAGTCCTCGGCGTCAAACTCTTGCAGCAAAAGCAGAAAAGACCAGTGCCGGCTTGTGCCGGCTGGCTGCGGGCTGCTGGCCTAGCGTGCGGGCCTGTGCCGGAGCCGCCCCCCGCCAACGAGAATTAGTAATGTTGAGAATCTCGTAAATTTCCCCAGCTCGCGCCCCCCAATTTTCCTTGAACAAACCTTCAGCTCTAGAGAGCTTCAGGGATAGCGCGCACATGATCACAACAACAACAACAAACAAAGGCAGCACTGATCCACACCGATACGAACCCTCTCGAGCATCTAAGACCACGCACCACCGCCGGGTCTGCGAGCCAAGCCTTCGGTGCCAAAGGCTCACCCGTCGTCATCAACTAGTTGGAAAAGGCATCGCCGTCGACATGATAGTCCTCCTCATTGCTTCCTCTAGTAGCAGATCGGGCCGGTCTTGTGTCGCCCTTGACGGTGCGCTATCCCGTCTCGGCGGTCTCCGCATCGACTGCATTTCGACCAGCCGCCGCTCCGCGACGGGGTGGTAGTAAGCCGCGACGCGCAACCCCTTTTCGATCCAGTCTAGCTCGGTCTCCGTCAGCTCGTCGTCCGGTGTGATCGGACCGCCTTCCTCGGCATAGCGTTGCACGGCGATCGACGTCCATCGTGGCATCAACTCAAGCTGCCAGCACAGGTACCACGTTTGGTTCGGGCTGACCGAGATCGAATAGAGCTCAAAGTAGAACGCAGCGAGCTTGAGGCCTCTCCGCACGCGGCGCTCGCTCTCGAGAAGCCACTCGACGGAGAGGTCGTCGTGTGATCCATGGTGGCCTTGCATTCGCTCCGAAATGAGCGAGTGGATGAGCCACGTCAGGTCGTCGACTTCGCGGTCGAGTCGAGTCACGTAGCGTAGGTGCATCGAAGAGCACCCATCGGCCTCGCAGCCGGGAGGCAGGCCGCGGAGACCCATTAATAAACTCTGGAAATTCTGGATGGCCGAGTGGATTTGATCCAATGCCGTCCAGAGCATCATGATCTCGGAAGTGATCATCGAGTAGTGAACGGTACGCACTGATGACGATAATGAAGGGTTCGTACGTCAGTGTGAACCCTCGGCGCAACGGGATGGGCCGCTCATGCTTGACTTACGAGAAGCAATCCGATTGAACTCGCGTTGACACGCAATTAGCCATCTCCAGATGATCATGCTGGCGCTCGAAAGCTGTGTATGATTGGGCTCTTCTCCAGGACGCAGGTGGACGGCGATCATCGACTGCAGCTGGTCGTATTTGAGATCGGGGAGGACCAAGCCCGAAAAGTACTCGCTGAGGTCCGCCTCGGTCACAAGACATGCGCGTCGACCGTAAGCCGAAGTAATCGCATCCCCAGCGAGCAGAGGTAAACCTATGCTCTTGACCAGCGCGGCCCGTTGCTCTCCGAGATCCTTGAACATGCCGAGCGCGCTGCGCACCATGCTCCTCGATCGCCGCGGAATCAGTTCTTGCCACATCAGCGCCTGCATCTGCACCATCAACGCCTCGAGGGCTGGCTGGCTCGGATCGTGTGCGATCTCGAGTCGATCCGAAAGGTCCATCGCTTCAGCATGCAGCGCCTTGTACGTCTGCTCGCGTCGCACTCCAGAAACGATCATGGCGCGAGAGTCGGAGGGATCCACCTCAGGAATACCGAGCAGACCTGAATGCGGTGTTGCTCTGACCCCAAGGGCACAGAACGTAGCCACCGCCACTCGCGAAGGGGGGTCGAGGTCGTCAATCTGGCGGTACAGATGCGATTTTCGAATCAAAAATGGTCGAAAAATGGGCAGATTCGAACAACAAGAGTCGAAAAAGGCGTCGAGGAGATGCAGTGCGAAAGATCGCTGCAGAGCTGGCTTCGCTAGCCGCACTTCGAGGCTGAGCGAGCCCGGAGTAGGGCCGTTGTCCAGGTCCGAGTGATCGTCGAATGCGGTACCGCTCCTCCGCTTGAGCTTGGCGAGTCGCTCCTCGTCCTCTTCTCTTTGCGAGAGAAAGCGCAATGCAACCTCAGGGGACGCGGCACCGGCAGCGAATGTTGTGGAAATGTTGGAACACAGATCGGCTGCCGCAGTCAGAAAGAAACTCTGCGCCACCAACTCGGACTCGAGCGATTCTGCACGGTGTTAGGTAGAGTCAGGGATTGATCGGTGGTGTACGAGAACGCCGGCGGGCCTTCTGTGGCTCACGAATCCGCTTTTCGAGTTGGGTCACCAGAGCATCATGGTCGATCGTTCGTGCGAAGTTCGCTGTATCAAACAAATGAAACCGGAGAACTGTGGCATGAGTTGACCTTCCGCCTCGTCCACTGTCCGTGCCTGGCCTGCTCCTCACCTGGAACGAGGTTGCTGAATTGACAATCGAGGGCTCGCTCTGTGCGGTAAATTTGTGCCCCGTGAGCTGTCAGCCGCGCACGGGCATCTTACAGCAAGCGCGAACAGCAGCTATCAATTACCTGAACATCTCCCGCATTTGGGCCACTGTCGGTCACACTGTCGTTCGCGTGCAATGGCGGGTTTAGTAATTTTGCAACCGGGCCAGCGCAGACATCGGAGTTTCGCCGGTGCAAGACGGACACTCGGACGGCGTTGTCTGAATCCGTAGGAACAAACGCTACGATCCCGCCGTCCCGAGGTTCCGTTCCATAGTGCAAAGAAGTAAGGAAAAGGCAGGTGTTCTGGCAATACACTCACCTTGACTTTGCGTTGGCTTTGCGAAAGTCGGGATTAATGCCGATCAGCGATAGCTCGCAGCCGTGCGCGTGCGCTTAAATTGATTGAGAGGGAATCACTCACCGACAGCCGCGACAGCTCTACAGCACCGGGAGAAGCAGCAGAGTGGGGTCAGTGTCGTGTACAGGAGCCTGTATTCCCATGTCCACGGCTTGAGGGACTAGGGCGCCGGCGCACCTTCTCAGCCTTCGGGGTTTTCTGGGCGGCGTCCGCGCCGGGATTTGAGCTGGGCCGGGGCGCCGTATGCACCGCTGCTGGATGGGCGGTCGAGCTCGTCGAGGGCAATGGACGAAAAGGTGGAGGAATGTGGCTGTGACCCTTGATAGGTGGGATGTCCAAGACCAGAATCCAGGGCGCTGACGTTGCGGTGCTACTTGATGCGGTCATTGCGGCCTCCGGACGAGTTTTACCCGGATTCGGTAACGATTCGGCTGGCTTCGGCTGGTTGGCCCAGCGCGCACCCGTCTCTACCCGTCTCGTTTGACACTCGTTAGTCTCGTTTCACCCACACTCCCCTACACACCCAAACAAGAAGCCAGCCAGCCGAAAAGTATGCCACAGTCGATGGAGATTCTCCAAGCAAAACAAGCGAACTGACCGACCCTGCCACCCGTCGCCCACAGTGTCTGTGACCGTGCAACCCAAGGCGATGCACCCGCTGCTCGCTTGCAAGTTCAAATCCCCCATGATGCGGCTCGGCGTCCTTCAGTGAGGCTGACGCCCTGACGGTGCCTTGGCAATTGTTCATCCAACAGCGTACCTGCAATCGCTGGCGACACGTCCCGTGTTGACCAAGTCGTCCACCTCGGCCGTGCTCTCGTCAGTCTCCCTTCTCCAGTGCCTGCCCCACCCCACTCTGTCGATGCCGAGCCGCGTACCCCGCACGAGACGACGCGACGGGCGCACGCACGGTCCCAGGCATCCGGCAGGCAAACGATCCACCCATCTACCCATCTACCGATCTGACCCCATGATTCTGTTTTCCTATCACCAGCTTCGTTTCCGAGATCATCGCCGGTCATGCGTCCGGTGCCTTGCCCGCTCCTCTCGCCAAGCACGAGCGCACCGGTGTCTTGCCGATTGACCTGCTCAAGCAGAACAAGAAGGCGCTCAAGCTCGCTGCATATGGTATGATCAGCGAGACTTTTGACTGCTCACTACATCCCCGTCTTTCCGAGCTTCTCAAACTGACGATCACCCGCCCCCCTCGTGCAGGCTTCTTCATCTCGGCCCCGCTCGGCCACACCTTGATGAACATCTTGCAAAATGCGTTCGCGGGCAAGACCTCGGGTCGAGCCAAGTTGGGCATGATCCTTTGCTCCAACCTCTTTATCTCGCCGATCCAGCAATCCGTCTACGTGCGTTTTCCTCCTCGCTCGGCGTTTTGAACAAGTTGAGGATCTTCAGGAAAGCTTATCTGACATTCGTCCTTGTGCGCTGCTAGATCGCCGCGATGGCCTACATCAACGGCGTCGAGTCGATCGAAGGTATCATCAAGGCATGGAAGATGAGCATCATGCCGATCCTTCGGCTCACTTGGGTCATCTCCACCCTATCGTAAGCCACAACAGCCTCGGAAGGTTCAAACCCAGCTCTAAACTCGCTTCCCCTCCCCTCCCTCTGTCTCTTTTTCCATAGGTTGATGATCGCGCAACGCTTTTTGGACCCTTCGACCTGGGTCCCCTTCTTCACTTTGGTCGGCGCCACCGCCGGCACCTTCATCAACACGCAGCAGAAGAAAAAGGCTTTGGCCGCGAGGGCCAAAGCCGCGACCAAGCGTGATGCCGAGAAGAAGGACTAGGGAGGGGAACCTGCTACTTCTGGATTGGGGTCTTGTTGACGGGAAGGGCGCAGTGGGTGGTTTGTTTTGTGTGTATCACAGATTCCCGATAATGAATTTTATGAGGGGACGATCCTTTAAAATGCGTTTCTACGAGGTTTCACCTCCACCGCACCACACCGACTTGTGCGTGTGAGCGTTCGTCTTACGAAGCTTTCGATAATAAAATTCCAACACTGTGTTGATATGCTTTTGCGAGAGAGAGAGAGAGAGAGAGAGAGAGAGAGAGAGATTGGGAGTGGTGGGTGGTCAATCTCGGGGAGGAGGGGAGGAGGGGAAAAAAACGCACTATCTCCGTTCCAAGACCGACGTTGCCGCATTCCGATTCCGACTACTGCCTACGAACGACGCCGAAGCCGTTGAAGGATGACCCCTCTGTCGTATTCCGTCCGTATTGAACGAGCCGAAATACCCCGGAAGGGATTCAGTCGGACTTGGACTAGGTAATGCTGATCCAGATCCAGATGCTGCACCTCGACTGGAAGCCCCCAAAGGTAGGCCAGCAGAAGGATGGAGGTTGTTCCGCTTGGTCGGGGAAGTCGTGTCGCCTAGTGTGGTAGCATTCGTCGTCGCTTTCTTCTTCGTAGGCGAGTTGTTCGCCGTCGATAATCTGGACGTCTTTCGATCTAGACGTGGGTGGAGGAGTACCGAAGGGCCTTTCGGGTTCTCCAGATCGACGACTGGGGCCCCGGGGAAAGAAGGGCGTTTGGATGGGGATTGGTCGGATTTGATTAAGGGCGCATCGTCGTCTTGTTCGTCTAGGGATAGGTCCTCTTGGTCCGAGAGAAAAGGATTCAACGTGGAAATGTTCGAAGGGAAATCGTCGAATCCATTCTCGAGGTCATTCTCCCCCAAGGCGGAGGAAGAAGACGATGTCGATGCGTTGGCCACGTCGTCCGCTAAAGGTGGTGCGATGGGAGCGGGTAAAGCGATCGAGACCCTTCCTGGCCAAACGACCTTTTCGACGATGGAGGATCGCAGTCGTTCCCGGATCAATTGCTCGATCTTGGGCACATCGTGTAGTTTGGCTCGCGCACCTAGTAATGAGGTCGTGGAGAGGTGGAGTTCAAAGTCGGGGTGGAGGGAGAGGTGGAGACTGGGATTGGGGTGGTTCGAGGTAGGGGAGGGGACTTCGATGGATAAAGTGCCCGAGAAGCGCTCGAGGGTCAGGCCGAGCGAGACCGGGAGCACGGCGAAACTGGGGCGCGGGAAGTTGAAGAGGACCGAAGTCGAGATGGATAAGGAGACTTGGTCGACGTAATCGATGTCAAACTCGACACGCTGGAGACGAGAGAGTAAGGGGACGTTCCCTATGTCAGTCAAGGCACAGAGATCACAGAGCGCTTTGCGAACCACACTCACCACGGCTCCTCCTTCGGCCCCAGATGGCCTGACTCTCGCATCGCCAAGCAAGGGGTAAGCCTGGCCGACGTGCACGTCATCGACGCTGATGTAATCGACCGAAACGAGGCCTTTCTCAGCCGGGTTGGCCGAGCTGCGATTAAGGATGCTCTCAAAGAGCCCCTTGGGGCCTTGAGGCGAGGAGAAGATGAGGCCTCGGTAGGCGGAGAGAGTCTGGCCGAGGAGCACGTTGAGCCAGTCGAGGGTTTCGGGTGCGTGGGAGGAGAGGTCGTAGGCCAAGGAGGAGAGGATCTGGGACGTCGAGGCCGAGGCCAAGGCGGATGAGGACGGGGTCGATGACGTCGCCGAGGTCGCTGTCCGCCGCTTTGGGGGGAGGGTGTCGCGTAAGAGAGGTGGATTGGGTCAGCGTGTGGACACGAAGAACGAGGCAGTGCTGTTGTAACCTACTTTGGATCTAGTCGTGGTGGAGCGTGGAGCGGTTGAGGGTGGTCGGTGCTCAAACACGACGTATTTGAGAAAGAGTGCGACGAGGAGCAGACTGTGGAGAGAAGCCCGGGTGTGAGCGATGCTGCTCCCGGCCTCGGAGTGGGACGCTGCTTACATGGAGAATTGGCCGAGGAGGAAGCCTTGGGTGAAGGACCATCGGGGTCTTGGCGCGCAGTTGCAGTCGATGGCGCGCCAGGCCGCTGAGGGGGCGGAGGGGGCGGAGGGGGCTGCGACGGCGCTTGCGGAGAGTGGGGCCGGATCGCCGCGGATGGAGCCACTTGCACTGCCACTTGGCATCGAAAACGCAGCAGAAGAGATTGTATCTGCCATGGTGTGGTGGGCCAGGACGGACTCTCTAGCGAGTCATGGCGCGGATCGCACTCGGGAGATGAGGTGGAGCTTCGCAGAGGGAAGGTGCGAGTTGCGATCGGTTACTCTCGGCTGGAAGGAGGAGGATGGCGATTCTGCTGGCGTACTGCGGCGCTGTTGCGAGTGAACGCAGCAAATTCAGTTCGCTCCGTTGCTGTGCCGAGCACTGCGCGCCGTGCACTGACGACTGAACGTACTGAACGACGACTGAACGACGACTGAACGCGACTGAACGCCTCAAAGCCAAGCGGCACCTTGCGCCGTGCTGCCGCGTGCTGCGCCGGGAGCCGTGCGCCAGCCTCTGCCAGCCTGCGCCAGCCTAGCCCCAGCTTGGGCCAGCTGTAAGTGCCAGCTGTAAGTGCCAGCTTGCAGCCAAAGCGCAGCCAGCTGACATTCGAGTCGGGCGGCTGGTCCTTACGTCGCTTCGTTCGTTTCCCTTTCCTTCCCACATCCCACCCCACCCCACGCCACCCCACCCCACCCGCAGCGCAACATGGAGGTCGATCAAGTCATCGGTGGTGCCGCCGCGCCCAATCTCGATGAATCGCTCTACTCTCGCCAGCTGTGAGTGGTGCAACTGCTCGACCGCCCTGGCGCTGACCTCATCAACCGCCGCGGCCACCGAGCGACGTCGACACCACGAGGAGACAGTCCGTTGCGCATCGTGCCGAGCATCAATCAGCTTGCACCAGGCTCGGCCACACGTGGCGACTCTGCCAAGGCTTTGGCCAGGGCTCGGGCTCGGGCCCCGTCGCGTCACCCACCACCTTCACCACCTTCACCACCTTCACCACCTTCACCACCTTCACCACCGCCACCACCGGCTGCCCACACCCCATCTGCGCTGAATGCATCAAACTGACCATGCTCCCTCCTTGCCCTTCACAGCTACGTTCTGGGACATGAAGGTAAGCGGTGTCACTTGGTCGACATCACGCGGTTGCGCATTAGATTAGCTCCACGCTGACCTCATCCCCCACACCGCGACCGCGACCGTTGCCCTGCTCCCCCTCTCGCCACAGCCATGAAACGCATGGCCGCATCCGACGTGCTCATCATCGGACTTGACGGACTCGGTGTCGAAATCGCCAAGAACGTATGCCTAGCCGGGGTCAAGTCCGTCACCCTCTCGGATCCGACCCCGGCCTCGGTGCCCGATCTAGGCACCCAGTTCTTCCTCCGACACCAAGACGTCGGCAAACGTCGCGACGAGGCCACACGACCCCGCCTCGCCGAACTCAACGCCTACACCCCCGTATCCGTGCTCGAGCAGCTCGACGAGGAACAGCTCAAGCGCTTCACCGTCATCGTGCTCGTCAACGCCCCCACCAACGAGCAGCTCAAGCTCGACGACTTTGCCCACGCCAACGGCATAAAGTTCATCGCCGCCGAGTCGTATGGTCTCTTTGCCTCGGCTTTCTGCGACTTGGGCAAGCAGTTCCCCGTCGTTGACCAGACCGGCGAGACACCGCTGTCCGGCATGGTCGTCGAGATCGAGGAGGCCGAGGACGCGCTCGTCACTTGCCTCGACGAGACACGGCACGGCCTCGAGGATGGCGACTATGTGCGCTTCTTCGAGGTCGAGGGTCTCGACATCAACTCGGAAGGCGTCGAGGGCGCGCGCAAGGTGGCCGTCAAGGGCCCCTACACCTTCACGATCGGCGACACCCGAGGCCTGGGCCAATACAAGAAGGGCGGTTGGTTCCACCAGGTGAAAATGCCCAAGCTGCTCGATTTCAAGCCCCTGCGCGAGTCCATCGCCGCGCCCGAATACCTCATCTCGGACTTTGCCAAGTGGGACCGACCCGCAACGCTCCACATCGGCTTCCAGGCGCTCTCGGCCTTCAAAGCCGCTCACGGTCGTTTACCCGCACCCCGCGACGACTCGGACGCCCAAATCTTCCTCCAATTGTCCAAGGACGTCGCGAGCAAGGCCGGGTTCACCGATGATGTCGACGACAAAGTCCTTACCGAGCTCTCGTACCAGGCCACAGGTAGCTTGGCCCCGATCAACGCCGTGATGGGTGGGTTCGTCGCTCAAGAAGTCTTGAAGGCTTGCTCGGGCAAATTCGGACCCTTGTTCCAACATCTCTACTTTGACGCACTCGAGGCCTTACCCGACACGAAGCCGACGAAGGAGGACTGTGCGCCTTCGAACCCGCCTTCGAGGTACGATGGACAGATCGCCGTTTTTGGCCGAGCGTTCCAGGCCAAGATCGAGAACCAGCGCCAATTCCTCGTCGGTGCGGGTGCGATTGGATGCGAGATGCTCAAAAACTGGGCCATGATGGGTCTCGCTACGGGTGAAAAGGGCAGGATCTACGTCACCGACTTGGACACGATCGAGAAGAGCAACTTGAACCGACAATTCTTGTTCCGACCGCGCGACGTCGGCTCGTTCAAATCCGAGGCCGGCCGACGGGCCGTGACCGAGATGAACCCGAGCCTCAACGACAAGATCGAGGTGTTCAAGCTCGCCGTCGGTGGAGAGACCGAAGGAACGTTCGGCGACGATTTCTTCGATGGCATCGACGTGGTGACGAACGCGCTCGACAACGTGGCTGCTCGTCAGTACATGGATCAGCGCTGCGTCTTTTACGAGAAGCCTCTACTCGAATCGGGCACGCTCGGCACCAAGGCGAACGTGCAGGTCGTCTTACCGCATGTGACCGAGTCGTACTCGTCGTCGCAGGACCCGCCCGAAAAGAGTCACCCGAGTTGCACGATCAAGAACTTCCCCAACCAGATCGAGCACACGATCGCATGGGCCAAGGAACGCTTCGAGGGCCTGTTCGAGAAGCCGGCCGAGGTCGTCAACTCGTACCTCAGCCAAGCCAACTTCGTCGAGGCGGCCAAGGCCTCGGGCGAGACGGGTCAACTGCTCAAGATCCGAAGCTACCTCGTCGACAACAGGCCGCTTGGGTTCGCAGAGTGCATCGTGTGGGCGAGGCAGCAGTTCGAGACCGAGTACAACAACGAGATTCGACAGCTTCTGCACTCGCTGCCAAAAGACTTGGTTTGTCCTCTTCTTGTGGCCCGCTGTCGGTCTCGCTCTCAGCTGATGATCATGATTGCCACCACGCTCCCCAGTTGACGCAGGAAGGCGCACCCTTCTGGTCCGGACCGAAACGAGCCCCGGAGCCTTTGACCTTTGACCCGCGTGATCCGGTCCATATGGACTTTATCGTTTCTGCGGCGAATCTGCACGCCTTCAACTATGGCCTCAAGGGAGAAATCGACCGCGAGATGTTCATGCGCACGCTCGATGAGGTCGTCCTGCCCGAGTTCGTCCCCAAGTCGGGCGTCCAGGTCCAGATCAAAGACGACGAGCCCGTCAACAATGCCGCTGGTGCCCCTTCGTCGGACGACGATGACCTCGCTACGATCGTTGATGCGTTGCCGAAGCCCGCCACCCTCGCCGGATACCGCATGCGACCCGCCGAATTCGAGAAGGACGACGACACAAACTTCCACATGGACTTCATCACGAGCGCGAGCAACTTGCGCGCGATGAACTACGGCATCCAAACCGCCGACCGTCACCACACGAAGCAAATCGCCGGCAAGATCATCCCTGCGATCGCGACGACGACGTGCCTTGCGACCGGGTTGGTCTGCCTCGAGTTGTACAAGATCATCGACGGCAAGAAGGATATTGAGCAGTACAAGAACGGGTTCGTCAACCTCGCATTGCCCTTCTTTGGCTTCTCGGAACCGATTGCAATGGCCAAGAACAAGGTGAGTCGCGTTCCTGAGTCCTCTGGCATGATCAGCGACTGATGGTGTCTTCAATATGCAGTACTACGATGTCGAATGGACGATCTGGGATCGATTTTTCCTCGAAGGCGACGTCACCTTGAAGGATTTGATCGAGCACATGAAGTCGAAACATCGCCTCGAGATTACCATGCTGTCGAGTGGTGTGTCGATGCTCTACAGTGGGTTCATGCCCAAGAAGAAGCTGGAGGAGAGGTTACCGATGAGGTGAGCTCGCTCAAGAGCATGCTGGGGGCAAAGCGATGAGCCAGAACTGATTTATGAGGTGTTGACGCAGGATGAGTCAATTGGTCGAGAGCGTGTCCAAGAAGCCTTTGCCGCCGGGCAATTCGCTCACGTTCGAGATGATGTGCGACGACGACACAGGGGAGGATGTCGAGGTGAGTCTCTAATTCGCGAGCTAAGCCCTCTGTTTCCCGTGACTGACAGCTCCCCTCTGGACCGCTTGCTTGAAAAGGTCCCATACCTCTTGATTCGTTACAAATAGATGCAGCAATTCATTTTCCCCTTACCTGTTCCTTCGTCGTGTTTTTTTGCGATTCTGAGTTTTGCTCGTTGCAATCGTATCATCGGAATCCATTCTTTACAATTGAGGACTGCGCGCGCCTCTGCACATATGGCGCCCAACTTCCTGCGCTCCGCAGCGCTTAGAGCCTCTCCGCACCTCCCATTCGCCCAGCCCTTTAGCTTCATGTTTCGTCCCAGCATGCCACCTCGGATACGTAAGGTGCTCTTTGATGCGGTCGGCACCCTTTTCTTCCCTCGTACACACGAACGTCGCTTGCTCGTCCGGTCTGAATGAGGTCTTACGCGGAGGAAGTCCAGCAAGGGTTCAAGATAGGTACGCAGCTTTATTCGTACAGGTGGTCCGTACCCTATCCTTAAATCTCTTTTTCCGATCCATCGCAAATATAATAGATATAGCATCGCGCCGCAATTAGACTATCCTGTCCTTTTCTGCGGAAAAGGAGAAGATGCGAAAACCCCACTTGTATTTAGAAGATCCGAACCGATGTTTGCAAGTTACGAGGAGCCAGGAAAGAAGACAAGTGCAAAGAGACATACAACACATACTGGAGTAGAGAACGGAGAAAGAACGTGCTGGTGTTCAGATGTCAAGAACGAGGTCTTCAACCTTCGTAAGGGCTTTCTTAGCAACCCATTTGACGGTTTGATACGTGTGAGCGACTGCTTTGACTGCGCCGACGAGAACGAACTGCGTGAAACGAGGCACAATGGAAATATAATTGTCAGTCATATACGTAGTGCGCACCCCTTTGGACAGTACTGATGATGTGGGAGTAAACTTACGATGACGACGACAACTTGAGACAGGTTACCGTTACCGTCCCTTTGCCCGGGTCGATTGCGAGCATTGTTGTGCCTTACCGCGGGACGGAAGAAACGAAACAAGCCGCGCCCCACGGGTGAGATGAATGAGGTAGCTGCGAGGGAGCAGGATGTGACAGTCGGGTCAGGCAGGGCAAGACGAGACAAAGACAGGGGCTCAAGGCTTTGGCGAGGACTGACCGATAAAGGTGTGAAACGAGCTTAAGAGGCCGACGAGGGACAGTCCCTTGAAGAAGTGGAGAATGGCGTGGACAAACCATACCCTGTATGCCTCCTTGCCGACAGCTCCCGACAGGATACCTATCTCCCTCAATGGCGGCGCCTGGCCGTCATGATCCAAGGGCTTGCGCAGGACCTCTTTGGCCCATTTGGTCGTCTCAATCTTGTTGCCGAAAAAATCGATGGCTTCCTTGACACCTTCACCGAGGATGACATGGTCCGAAATCCAAAGGTCTTCGAACAAAGAACCCGAGAGCTGGGAACGATGATTCTCTGCGGAGCGGATGATGAAGTTGGCGCCATAGCCGGCGATCCAGACGAGGAGGATAAAGATGACAATGGTGAGGGACATCAAGGTCGCGCGATGAGAGATGACACTGGCCATGGCGGTGCGGCGAAACTTGTACTGGTACTGGCATTGTTCGCACGAGGTGCGGGCCGATCGAGCGCGCCAGGTTGAGAGACACGAGACGTGTACGTGTTTCGATGTGCCGCGACACTTGCAGGGGCTGAAGAGACGACCCAGATCCGGATCTTCGCCGTCAAAACAGATGCGGCAGATTTTTTCCTCCTCGGCGACCGGACTCGTGGGTCGAGACGGACGACCTGCGGGGGCCTCGGCGGTTGGCTTCGATTCGTCCGAGGTCGATGTCTCGGTCGGTGTCGGCGTTGAAGTGGTGGGGTCGACGGCGGTGCTGTCGAGGTTGGTATCGGAGTTTGTAGTCGGTGATCGTCGACCGGTCAAGTACTCGTGCACAAAGTTGTTGTCCTCGTCGCCCTGATCGGGGTCATGGTCGTTGTCCGCCTCGTTCGGCGTTCGGTGTTCCCCACCGAGCAGAGCGGTATCAGCCGGACCGGGTGCGACGGGCGTGAGGGGCACGGCCGGGATGTGCTGCAACATGTCCCACTGCGTCGCGTTGTGAGTCTCCGTCTCGGCCACTTCGGTGGTTGGTCTTCCCTCTACCATGAATGCTTTCGATCGATCGAACAGAGCGTGCTGCTGCTGAACCGCGGGCAGCTCCACGCCGGAGTTGTCGACGTGTCCGATCCCAGAACCCTCATCGAGTGCGGTACTGCGCGTTGTTCGTTGCCTGAGTGTCAAACGACTCGTCTCGGATGGGTCCAGCGATGACATGCTGTGAACGCACTCGCGTGGTCGATGGCGGTGACTCGAGAATTCGAGAGCGAGCTGGGCTTGGCAGTTGGAACTAGTTGGAATCTGGTCGCGCGTGGGTGGGGAGAGATGCACAGGCCGCCCCGCGCTTCACGTCATCGCGCTCGCTCTATAAAGCTCAATTCGAGTTCTGTATCAGCGATCACTAGCTATCACTGTCGTGTCGTCATCTCCCACACGAGCTTCGCACCACACACAAGCGCCGGGGAGCTCCTGAACTCTTTGGTCTCCGCTTCGTCGACCACGAGGACCACATCCCTGGTCTAGGGTGTAATGTCTCAACAACGGCCCAACAATGCTCAGGCAGGTCCCAGTCGACCGCTGATCCAACGACCTCGCCAGGCCAACACGAACGCGGGTTCCAACGCTGCTCGACCCGGATTCGCCGTCTCGCCGTTGAGCCATGCGATACACGGCGCATTGGGTGGCATGGGATATCGGTCAACCCCACTTGAACCTGCTTCGCAACCTTCGATACCCATCCCAATGCCGATGGCCGTGCCAGTACCTATGCCAATGGGCATGATGGGGATGTCTTATCCCGCAGGCTTGCCTATGGCCCCTCATTACCCACCTCATCCTCAAGCTCCGTACGGATATGCTCCACAGGCCCACTACGGATCTTTGCCTGCACCTCCAATACATCCGAATCATCATCCTCTACCCATGAACCCGCAATGGTACCGCCAACAGCCCCCACCGCCTTCAAACCAGGCCGCGAAATATTCGGGGCCATCTGCTCAAGGCCCTCGGCCGAGGACAACGAATGACGGTTACACTATTTCGTCGACGTATCAAGCACCTACTCCTCTTTCTTCGGCGTCAAAACCCATTCCTCAACGACCTCCGACATCGAGTCATTTCATCCCGCACTCCAACCCAAGACCATCAGCAAATTCTTCATCCCGAGCATCAAACGGAGCGGGACCACCACCACCTCGACCAGCCCCAACTCGCCCACTCGCCGCGTCCCATCCTTCAGCTCAATCCTCCTACCCGTGTGGACTGGAAGGCTGTTCCTTCAAATCCAACACCCGTAAAGTCACGCGCGAGCACGAAGAAGATCGCCATCTCATGTTTGAAAAGGGGAGGGAACCCGAGCCCTGGAAAGGGACATATCAATCTGGGTTAGTCCATAGAGCGGGGGTGAAAGTGAGCATCTGACCTCAAGCTAATGTGGTTGCAATTTTTGCCCACCACAGGGCCAGGATCGAAGGAACGTCCCTCTCGCTCGACTCACCGGAAGCCGTCGCGGCGTGGATCGAACAGCGCAAGCAACGTTGGCCATCGAGCAAAGTCGTTGAGGAAAAGGAAAAGCAACGCGACGAACGCATCAAGGCTGGGTTGGAGCGACCTCGGAACGAATATGGTGCGGGGGCCAGAGGGGGGAGAGGGAGAGGGAGAGGAGCTGAACGAGGGAGGGGGAGGGGCGGTCCGACTGGGATGGGGCGAGGTGGGGTCAGGGGAGCGCAGGATCGGAATGACGCCAAGAGGGTCAAGAGGGAGGGATCTGAGGGATCATCGTCGAGTGATAGTGACAGTGATTCGTCGGGCTCGACGAGCAACTCGGACGAAGAAACGAGCGATGACGAGGACGATGATGGACCTCCAGAGGAGATGTCGACGACGGGGCCCAAGAAGGGTAAGGATGGAGAGGAGGAAGCGGCACGGAGAGAATTCGTGCCTCGGATCCCGTGTCGGCATTTCTTGAAGGGGAGGTGCGCAGCAGGTGATGCCTGCACTTTCTTGCATGCCGTAAGCTCATCCTTGGTCGATATTCTTGAGCCTTGAATACTGCTCATCTTATCTCCACCGTGACGTCTCAGACCCCACCCGAAGGCACCGCCCCGCCACCCCGTCCTAGAAACACCCGCAAACGACCCCACCCCGCCTCTTCCACACCCTACAACCCCTTTGCTCGCTCGGACCCATTCGCCCAACTCGCCGAAAGGGATTGGAAGCACCTCGTCTCGGACGTATTGCAGGTCCTGCAGTTTTTGGCTGAGAATGAATGGTTGAAGGGGGTGGAGATGAGGAGGGGAGAGATTGAAGAACAGGGTGGGATCGAGGAGGTGCAGATGGGCGTCGTGGAAGATGGGGTTGGCGAGCAGATGGTCGGAGAGGACACTGAGTTCCCTCTGGAGGGGCAGCTCGATGAACGGGGGCGTAAAGAGGATGAACAAACTTCTCCTGAGAAGGCAGCGGGTGAGGAGGTGTCGAAAGCAAGGGATGCCATCGAAGTTGAGATCAGCGAACATTGAGTTGCAACTTCGATCATGCCTCTCGGCCTTCTTCGCGACTGTTATCGATGTTTCTGCGCTTTGATAGATGACTGAATTATACAAAGCAGCAATGATATGGGTGGGGATGCGAACGGGAAAAATAAAAGAGGCCAAAGCAATGGAAGATATAGGTGGTGGGTGGAAGGAGATGGAACGGGAAGACGTCTAGAATGTCTCCTCTTCATCGCCTTCGACTCCTTCGACCAACTCTTCTCCTTCTTCCTCCGGCACCTCAAAACCCTCCTGTAGGTTATACAAAAACGTAATACAAATCAATCAATTCTCCCTCGATTCGTATGGTTCCCAGGTCGGTGCAACGTACCTCTGTCGAATACAAGATGGTCTCGATCGCCTTCAAGGTCTCCATCTCGCTTTCAGTGATGGTCTCGTCGTCCGACTCCAGACGCGCCCCGATGAGGATCTCTATCGACCTCAACTTTTCGTAGTAAAACGATCGCTCCTTCTCCATCGAGTCGACGGTGATTTTCATGTCCTCCATCTGTGCGTTCAACGCCGCGATCTCGGTCGCGCTGGGGCCGGACCGAGCCGAGGATGTTGTCGATGCTGGCCGCCCTGTGTGGAGTCGTTGCAAAGACGAATCATTCGTCAGACACGCAGAGAGGGGAAGTGCCGACCCGGTCGTGCGACTCACCTGCGGATGCTACTCCGACGGGTCGTCTCGCCGCGCCTGTAGGGCCCGACGACGTCCCTGCCCTCCTCACAGGTGCCGGAGCAGGCGCATTCACGGGCGTTCTCCCACGGGCTGTACATGAAAGTTCCCACATTGAGAAATTCACACCTTTCCCTTCGTTTCTTCTTACCGGAGCTCAGCTTTCACGAACCTGCTGAAGTGGACCCACCTCCAAGCATGGGCGGCTCGATGCCCAAACCTTGTCGCCTCCCGATCGGATCGTATTCGCCGCCGGGGAAGCTTTGGTCCCAGAACTTTTTGAGCCATTGCAAGAACTCGAGGTTGTCTTGCATCTTGCATTTGATCAAGCGGTCGACGGGGATAGGCTAGATTTTGGGGTTATAGGTCCGCGTCGGAGACAGGGGGTTGAGCGAAAATAAAGGACGAGCCGGAAGAGCGCGGATGATGCGCAGGACGGTGAAGTAAGACGCACCTTGTCGATGTTGTGGGATTTGAATGAGTTTTGTAGGACCTTGTAGTTGAGAACATGTTCGTGTTCACCTCTGCGAAAAGGCCCGGAACGTAGTCTCAGTCGCGGCTCTACGCGCCGTCCACGGCGTGCTGTGGGTGGAAGCGAGACTGACCTCGAGCTCATCTTGACCTTCTTCATGGGCACATCGCCAAAAATACTGTCGATGACCTGGCAATACGCCGCTCCGGTGCCTGTGAAGATCGAGCGAGTCGAGCGAGGGCGAAATGACGCGCGAGACGGGGAGGAGTGAAGAACGAACACATCATCGTCAGCATTCAGCTGGCTGTACCAGGGCGTCGTACTCGCAGGCACAAAGCACGGAGGGAAGACTGTCTCTTCGATTGAAGCTTGATCTGCTTAAAAGACGTACCGCATTGTTCGACTTTGGTGTATTGGATTTGCAGCAGGTCGTTGAGCCAGGCGATCAGTTCCGTACGCGACTCTCCCTGTCGGCGAGTCGGGCATGGCGTCGGGTCAGTGACATGGGTTCACTTTAAGAGGATCGAGAATCGACTGTGTGCGCTCACCATATGTGTCGCGAATTCTAGTAAGGCGAGTGTCTGGTGAAACGAGTGTAGACGGTGAGATGACGACGGCTTAAAAGGCGCCTCTCGCGCGCCGGCGCTGAAGCGCTGAAGCTTGCATTACTAATGGGCCTTGTGCCGGCAAGGATTTGTTATGAGCGCTTTGAGAATGCGCGAGGCCCGGGCGAGCAGGGTGGCGGTGGCCCAGCTGCTCTTGATACTCTGCCTCCCTCCACAAACGGCCCCTGGTGACCCTTCCCGATCGACCGCCTTCCTGTCGCCCACGATGTTGCCCCGAGCCGCACGAAGAGCTACTAGCTCGAGCACATCCTCTCTGGTGGCTGCTTCGACCCACCCCACCCTCCCCGTGTCCTCGTTTGCAGCGTCGAGCCCGTCGGGTTTGCGGTCATCGGCCTGCCCGTATAGGCGCACATTACGCGCTGCACCATCGCGGCCTGCCTTCGCTCCAGCATCGGCCCGATCCTTCTCCGGCCTCAGCTCGAGACAGAGCTCCACACTGTCCCCATCGGTACTCTCTGCCTCGCCGACTGGTAGCTCATCGACACGACCTGCCACCACGGGTTCGTCGGCTGCGAACTCGTCATCGTCGTCGTCGTCGTCGTCGTCCCCTTCGGTTTCGGCGTCGTCATCCTCCCCCTCCTCACCCGATCGCCAGTCCTCCGCGCCTCAGAGTCAGCACCAGCACGACAATGCCTCGCCCTCTAATCCGCCACCACCGAAGCCTCCTCAGGATGCCCCTGTCGGACTCGAGGATTTTTTCGGTGGTATGCTCGGTAAGCGGACCAAGGATGCTGCCGCGGGCGGCACCGCGATCCCGGCCGCACCCAAGGACCCGCTCAAGGACTTTCTCAGCAAGGTCACACCCAAGACCGGTGGGCCAGGCGGTAACGGCAATAACAACAACAAGAACAACGGCGACCCCACACCCCCGGGCAATCCGTCCTCGACCGGCATCCTCGCCACCACCTTGGCTTTTTACCTCATCTACCGCCTCACCTCGTCCTACGACCCGGCCAGCCGCGAGATCACCTGGCAAGAGTTCAACTCGGCCTTCCTCTCTAAGGGACTTGTTGAAAAACTCACCGTCATCAACCGAGCCAAGGTGCGCGTCAACCTGCACTCGAACGCGACCGGCACCATGCTGCCCTCCAGCGGCTCTGGCGCCGGCGGCATCGCAGGCTCAGGCGCACCGGCATCCTCGGCAGGCAGCTACTACTTTTCGATCGGTAGTGTCGAGGCATTTGAACGCAAGCTCGACGAGGCGCAGAACGAACTCGGCATCCCCTTGAGCGAGCGCGTCCCCGTCGCCTACCACGAGGAGACACCGCTCGGCCAGACCTTGCTGCACTTTGCGCCAACGCTTATCCTCGCCGGTCTGCTCTTTTGGATCTCGAAGCGAGCTGCGGGAGGCATGTCCGCAATGGGAGGTGGCGGAGGTGGTGGACCGGGTGGCATCTTTGGCGTCGGCAAGAGCAAGGCCAAGATGTTCAACCCCGAGACCGACCTCAAGGTCAAGTTCAACGACGTTGCCGGCATGGACGAGGCCAAGGAAGAGATTATGGAGTTTGTCAAGTTCCTCAAGGAGCCGGCAAAGTACGAACGGCTTGGTGCCAAGATCCCTCGCGGTGCGATGCTTTCTGGTCCTCCGGGAACGGGTAAGACCTTGCTCGCCAAGGCGACCGCCGGTGAGGCCGGCGTGCCCTTTTTGTCTGTCTCGGGATCCGAGTTTGTCGAGATGTTCGTCGGTGTCGGTCCCTCTCGAGTGCGCGACTTGTTCGCGACCGCCAAGAAGAACGCGCCGTGCATCATCTTCATCGACGAAATTGACGCCATCGGCAAGAGTCGTGGCAAGGGCGGACAATTTGGTGGCAACGACGAGCGCGAGTCGACATTGAACCAGCTGCTCGTCGAGATGGATGGTTTCGGCACCAAGGACCACATCGTCATGCTTGCCGGTACCAATCGATCGGATGTGCTCGACCCCGCTTTGATGCGTCCCGGTCGCTTCGATCGACACATCGCCGTCTCGAACCCCGACGTTTCGGGTCGACGACAGATTTTCAAGGTCCACCTCAAGAATCTCGTGCTCGAGACGCCTGCAGAGGGCAAGGAGGCGCAGGACACTTCGCCACTCGAGGAGGGTCACGTTGAGCACTCGTCGGGCAACTCCCCCAGCCCGATCTTGACCGCTTTGGGCTCCAACATCCAGTGGTCGCACTCGACCTCGATCGACCTCGCTTCAGCCGCCCCGACGCTTTCTGGTACACCGTCTCGATCGCCCAAAAAATCTTCCACCTCGGCGACCAAGAAGGCCTCCCCCGCTAGCAGCGCGGCCTCGAACCCGAACGCGAAGCCGACGAAGGAGGGCTCTAACTTCCAGTCGATGTACACCTTCAAGGACGACGCCGATGACAACACGGCCCAATCACGACTCGCTCGCAAGCTCGCCGCTCTCACCCCTGGCTTCTCGGGTGCCGACATCGCCAATGTGTGCAACGAAGCCGCGCTCGTCGCGGCCCGACTCGGCGCCGACTTTGTGACCGAGCAGCACTTTGAGATGGCGATCGAGCGAGTCATTGCCGGCATGGAACGCAAGTCGAGGGTGCTCAGTCCGGAGGAGAAGGAGACGGTCGCTTACCACGAGGCTGGTCACGCCGTTTGCGGATGGTTTTTGGAGTACGCCGATCCGTTGCTTAAGGTCAGTTCAAACACCGAGCGAGGTCATTGAAAGTATCTCGATTTCAGTGGCTGACCTCCCGCCCTTCTCCTTGGCAGGTCTCCATCGTTCCCCGAGGTGTTGGCGCTCTTGGTTACGCCCAGTACTTGCCCAAGGAGCGATACCTCTACACGACAGAGCAATTGATGGACCGCATGTGTATGACTTTGGGAGGTCGGGTGTCCGAGGAGATCTTCTTTGGTCGCATCACCACGGGCGCGCAAGACGATCTGCAAAAGATCACGCGCATGGCCTTCGAGGTGTGCGCCAACTACGGCATGAACTCGGCTGTCGGCCCCTTGTCGTACCGCCAGGACAACGACTCGTTCCAGAAGCCCTTCTCGGAAAAGACGGCGCAGCTGCTCGATGACGAGGTGCGCAAGATGGTCAACGACGCGCACAAGCGCACAACGGACCTCTTGACGGAGAAGAGGGAGCAGGTCGAGCAGGTTGCTCAGCTGTTGTTGCGAAAGGAGGTGCTGTCGAGGTGAGTCATTTGTCGATTAGTCTCGTTTGAACGTATTTTTTTGCTGACCAAAGCCTCTGCGAATGAACAACGTGCAGGGATGACATGATCAATCTGCTCGGCAGGCGGCCGTTCGAGAAGGCCGATCCTTACGACGAGGCCATGGGCGGTGTACCACCATCAGGTGGAGCTCTCGCCGACAAGCCATCCGGTGACGGGCCATTGGGAGGCGGTATCGAAGGCGGGCACGGTGTTCCCGTTCCTGAACCCAAGGGTATCGAGGCTGGGTCCGAGAAGCTGCTCTGAGCCGGTTTTGTTTTGGCGCGCCAGGATCATCTATCTGTAGCAGTATCGGTCTTCCTCTTCCCAATCTCGACATGCTAAGTCTTTCGTTCGTTCTCGGGATATACTGGCTCTTTTCTTCTGTAACTAGACCTCGATTCGCAATGCAGATCACGTCGCAAATGGATGCATATGGTCTTGAAAGCGAACGATCGAGGAGGAGAGGTCCGAGCACGCGCCCGAGAGCTTTCAAGTGACTCCTGTTCACCCCACGACTGATCTGAACCCCCGGATAAGGAACATCGCGACTCCTTTGTAGATCGTGATGCTCAGTCGCTTCTCACTGCGCAGCAGCGAAGTAAGACCACTGGTGATGCGCTGAAACTAAAAATAAATTGCATCGCAGGATCGGCATGAAGGAAATCCTTGGCGGTTGGCACCGCCCGCCGTTGCGGCGGCCGACGCGCCAACCTCGAAAGCTGCCAGGTTGATCGAACCCCCAGGCCTGTCGAGTCTCGTTGAACAGAAATTACACAGCACCCCAAGAAATGTGCTGAGGTTGGGGCAAAAACTGAACCCGTCTATTTTTGGGACTCTAGTGAGGTAGTGCAGTGATCGAAGAAAGAGGTCAAGGCGTGAGAGGCAGATCGCCCAAGTTTCAAGTTCCAAGGAGCGGTCGCCAACTCGCCGAACCTCCCCAGTCCCGAGGATCAACAGGAACATCACCCCTCCTATACGGTACCTATCACGATCAATTTTTTTAGGTCCGACCCCGGGCCACTACTCTCACGGGTGGGAGCGACATCGGTGACCATGTTCACTGCAGAGGAAAATGCGATCGACATTCCAGTACGGTTAATCCTCGGACTCTGTTCTACCCAAACAATGAGAAAACAAAGAAGAGGACAATCGTCGGAGTCGCTGTGCAGCGCGGCCTGATACGTGCACGTGAGAAAAAAACTAATGAAAAGAGCAAACACAGCGAACCCCCACACATCCCCACTTCCTCTCCATCATCCCCATCCTCGAGTTTGACCTGTCCCGCCGCATTGCCAGTTGAAGCAGCTGTTGGCAGCGGGTGACCATGCATGTTAGCAGCAGCTCGCAACTTGACGTTCGAGCAGACGGAACTACTAGTAGGCAGTGATACCTGGTGTGCATAAAACTCACTTTTTGTGGACAAAGTTGTTGATTCATCATTGATACCGGTCATGACGTCTTGCACTGCCGATTGGCGGACAAGGAAACCCCCTGTAACGCCAAATCCCGAGGTGGAGGCAAAGGTGGAGGTGGAGGTGGATGACGTAAGCAAGAGGTTGACGGTGCGGTGAAGGCGAGGTTGACGATCAAGATCAAGGTCAAAAACGAGCAGCATGAAATGCGGTTAAGTCAAAGGTGGAGGTACAATGGGGAGAAACAGACGTAGAGGTGAAGGCAAAGGATGAAGGTGGAGGTGATTCGAGGTGGAAGCGAATGTGATGGTGATGGGGAAGGGTGAAGGGTGAAGGTGAAGACGAGAATCGATGTAGAGGTGAAGATGGTGTGATGTGAAGGTAGATGAAGATGAACGGGCATGCAAAGGTGAAGGTCAGAGCAAGGTCAGCCCAAGTCTGTCGTACGAGGTCGTGTCCGGCCGATGATGGCAGCGGCGGTGGCGGTGGGGGTGCATGCTCGGAGGCGGCCACAAGCGGGACTGACCCGATACAATGATAATCAACAACTTCTCCCAAACTTTTTACCTCGCAAGACGACCAGGACTGCCGTGGGCCCCTCTTCGATCAAGAGCGAGATCGGAGGCTGATGACGATCCGAGTCAAGATGAGGAGGGCAGTGCCCAAGTCAGCGACGGTGGTACATACTTGCAACGAGTGGGGGGGGGAGGGAACTCACGGTGGCTGATGGTACACTACTGCCGACTTCCACCACCTACCGCCTCGGTGCTGCGTCGATGCGCTAGTCGGTTTCGGCCCAGTGGTGGAGGAGCCATGTGAGAGGTACTCATCAACGAAGAAGAAGGAAGGAGAGAGAGAGAGGTGAGAGGGGGGTGGCGCTTTTATACTCGCCCTGAGGCCAGGCTTGGCGCTTATCAAGCGACTCGAGGTCAAGTTCTTGCTTCATCCGTGCCAATGACGCTAGCCCGCGCCGCCGCCCCTCGGCATCGCAGCTCCCTCGGCGCTGCGGTCTTCCGAAAAAGGAGAGCCCTCAGTCACCCGAGGTCACCAAGTCGACCTGATTTGTAGCAGCAACAATAAGCAAAGCAGTGTTCTTGATGGTTGCAAAATGACACTCGTATTTTAACGCATCTGCTCGTACTACTCTGAGTCCGAACGACCCATTACTCGTGTTGCCCTTCCATGGTTCGGAGTCATTTTGAGGGGTCAGAAGATCGAGCTGATGAGCCAGGGGCGCGCTCACGCGCAACCTGTTCACGTCTGACGCCTCGGGTACTACCCTCGCACTCCCTCATCTTGCGATCTCTCACCGACTAAAAGGAGACCCCTCGGTCACCCGAGGTCACCAAGTCGACCTGATTTGTAGCAGCAACAATGAGCAAAGCAGTGTTCTTGATGGTTGCAAAATGACACTCGTATTTTAACGCATCTGCTCGTACTACTCTGAGTCCGAACGACCCATTACTTGTGTTGTGTGCTCGACGCAGCTCGGCGCTACTTCAAGTTGGGCGCTTGCGGGTTTTTGCGGGGGCCTCTCAGGGCCTCTCATACCGACCGGCCTGCGACTTTGACGGTGATATCTCTCTAGCTTCTCCCATCATACCCCTACACGCAGCTATTCGAATCTCGTTGATCGAACGACCGCTTGTTCTTTGCTTCTCTGGTCCCGTTGCGCGCGCCCTCTGATCAATCGACCCGTCGACTCGAGTCCCAACTCTGCGGAGCCGAGCCGACTTTGCACTTTGAACGCGATCTACACTCTCAGTCTCCCGACCGTCGTCCCGTGCTCTTCACGCGCGCGCGCGTCGTCGCTCTCCCCAAAACAAAGCCCTAGCCCTCGTCGCCCCTTATACGCGTCCAAGCCGTCTCCTCGGAGGCCTGCCCCCGATCGAATCCGGAAAAGGGACCCCACCCATGGCGTTCTCCTCGGGATCGTCATCCAGTCTCCCCTCGTCGATGGCGTCGATGCACACTTCATCCTCCCGACCATCGGTCCCCTTTGCGTCGTACGGGATCCGCAACATCGGCATGGTCCTGTTACGCGAGCCGTTCGAGGTCCCGCACGCGCGCCGCATCCACGCCAAGCTCGTCGACGAACAGACAGGACGAGCGATCTATTTCACCCAGCACCGTACAACCGTTTACGAGGCCGCCTTGTTCATGGGTCGAGAAAAGGTGAGCTCTGATTCCGGTGTCCGCGGCGATCGTTTTGGGTCATTTGCGTTACACCGAGCACTGCATACGAGGGCTTCATCGGCGCTGCGAGAAATGCGCGTGCCCTCTCCTAAGCTCGAATCGCCGAGCATCGACAGATCAACACCGACGCCGTGCACGGACCGGGTTTCTTTCATTGTGTAAGCTGACTCTCCGAACACACGTCGTATCATTGCTTTGATGCCAGATCGGACAATGTTCGGAAGAGGATCTCGAGTTCAGGGACATCACCGTGTCGTCGCAGAAGTTGTACAAGTCGGGTTTCTTCTCCAACAAGTGAGCACGTGCATCTGATCTCGTGATTCGTCACCAAATTATTTACTGGTCTAGGGTCTCTTATTGACTGTTTATTCTCCGGCTGATGCAGAACAAGATCATGGAAAGCGCCGGATGGCCTCAAGTACTCTTGGTTGACGGGCGAGGATGGCAGTCTGAGAGTTAGTCTGATCGACGCCGATGGGATCGAGGAATCGAACGTTGAAACTGACACGTCCTGTTCTCCGCTTCTTTGATCGTTTATAGCTCACGCAAAACAAGACACATTCTGCGGTCGTCAGTGCAACCGATGTTGGGAACGGGTAAGTCCAGCTCGGCTGTGTAATCAACCCAGTAGAACTCCAGAGCTCCGGACACTGACCTTGACATCCACGACGTTATTCGGCAACCCAGGTGCACACGGATAGTCATCTCAACCCAGGTCATTGGATTCGTCGAACTCGTACTACTCACGTGAGTAGATCGAACAAAGGATTTGACGGTGAAGACTGACCTCGGTTCACCGTTCTCCTCCTTCAGAATGCTTCAACAAGAGTTCGAGTTATCGAAAACGCACAAGAAGATGCTCAAGGAAGCCGAGGACCAGGATGGCGATCTGAGCGTATGGTGATGGCGAAGGCTGCCCTCTCCTTTCTTCGGCGCATTCAACCTCGCCGCAACGATTCAAGCAGCGCCCTTTGCTGCGACTCGTCGCATCATCGTCGTTGTTCTTTCTCGCATTCCGGACACCTCTCGCCTCCCTTTCGCATATTTCTTTTTTCATCCCCTAGATCCGCGCTTCAAAATGTTCAGATACAACCCTTGGTCTCCCAACGGCCACTTGTAGTTAATTTGCCCTCCTCTCGTCCTTAACGACGGACATCCCACTTGGTTCTTGCATTTCTTGCTCAGTTTCCGGGGGTAGTGTGTGTTCTCGTGTGTCTGTTTTTCGGTTATAGAGTCGCCCCCGTTCTCTTTTCTTTCGGTTAAGAATCTAGCCTTTAGCCTTCTTCGACGTCCCTCTCTACGAACATCGTTAATTTTCTTCTGCGGTTCTTGCCTGGCAGGTTTCTTTCACTTGTGCAGTAGAGTTTCGTATTGCAACTACGTCGAAAGGGTTCTCTTACATTGCGAAACACACTGATCATAGAGAGTGACATGGCGAGATGGGCAGAATGCGCAAGATCAAACACGAGAGTTTGACCGATCTGGAGAACTTGGTTGATGCGGCAGAGAGGAACATGAACCTTGGAGAACCGAAGGGTGAGTTGTGTACACCTTCGAATATGGCGTTCAATCATGACTTGTTGAGCCTGTTTGCCATCTCTTGGACGCGTCTCATCTCCTCCTCGCTGGGCGGTTCGTTGTTCACCTAAGTTGGGCGTGGGCGAAGAGCAGATACTCTTAGTCAGGACTTTCCTTCGGCGGGTGCACGATAGCGCATTTGACCCTCGAGACCCACAGGTTCGGTGTTGCGAGCCCCGATGAGATCCGATGCTCGATCTTGTTCCCTTGGATCGGCGAGGTTGAGGTTGTTGGGGGGATCTGCTCGGATGACCGATCGGATCTTATCGTCGCGATGAGCTCGGATGACCACCGCTTCGAGGCACACTCGTCCACAGGGACCGGCGGGCAGTACTGACGTTTCATAAATTCGTCGGCCATATTACTGTGGATTCGAATTAACCAATGAGGTCAGTTGAATAAAGCTGGGGTCGCGTTGTGGCTTCTACAGCGACCAGGCTAGGCTATCCCGAGTCAGCCGAACATCGACAGAGCCAAGCCCAAGTGGGACCCCACTTGGAACCATCGTCATCAGCCCGCGCCATCCCTTTTCCCCCCGCCCCCCACGTCGTCCGCCTCAGAAACCCCTGAAGCCACCACGTGCCCCAAAATACAAGCGATCTTAACCGACCCACGAAAGGACTCACACGACGACCCTCGAAGGCGTACCAGCGCGTCTTGAAGGTGTGCCGGGCCTCGAATTGGGCTTGGAGCTCGGTCGGGCCAAGTGCGCGCCGGTGGGAGTGGCGGGACGGAGCGCTTGGGGTTGGTGCACTTGGTGTGAGGACATGGTAGGCAAAAAGAGGGTAGGGGTTGTTTGTGATGAAGGGAGAGTGTTTGAAGGCGGTAGACGCGGAGTTTTCTAGGGGAAGAGGATTGTAGGTTCAATGAGAATGGTGAGGGAAGGAGCAAGAAAGGAACACGTTCGGTCGTGGGGTGTCACGCGACCCGGCGGTCCGAAATCCGTTCCGGCGAAAGAACGGGTTGGAGCAACATCTCGCTGCCGCTGCCGATCTCTCGAGGACCCACGCACTGCGAATTTCATCGTTCATAGTTCTCTTTGAATCTAAGTTCGTATTGAGACAGGTCGGGGACGATCATGCACCCCTCAGACCCTGACAGCTTCAGCAGTGGCTCGAAAGTTGGAGTTGCCCCACACTCGCACCCACCCCCACCTGCCGCATTGCACACGATCCCTCAGGGCCTACTACAAGAAGTGCCGACACGTCCAGCAAGGTTGATGTGCGTATTGCTTCCCAGTCCCAGCTGTGTTGTTTGGTGGGCACAGTGATTGGTAACCAGCATTCAGACGGTCGGCGTGCGACGTACGACGTGGTGCGGCCGGGGTGGAGTGGGTGCGTACCGGCTCGAGTGGCTCGAGTAGCCAGACGATTGAGTCTCGCTCGCCCTGCTGTCCCATGCTTGAATCCCGGTGGGCGTCGACGTCGGCGAACGACGTGAACCGAGCTCGGCCCCGTGATATCGTCCCGACCATGTGTACTGGTACAGAAATATTTCTGTCTCCCAACTAAGAGATTGTCCCCTCCACCCCAACCCGGCTCCGCACTCAACCGACCATACTTCTCTTCCTCCCTCGCATCCTCACCTCGTCCAACCTCTTCTCGACCCTCGAACCCTCATCCTTCTTTCCATCCTGTTTCATTCTGGCCATGTAGGCTTGCAAGACGCGCGTAAAATGGGGTTCGCCTTCTTGGCCTGATTCGAGCAAGGGAACGGGGTGGGTCGAGGCGAAAGCTCGTTCGACGACGTAGAGGTCGACGGCTCGATCTTCGGGAAGGGGCGACACGGAGGAGAGGCCAAAGTCGATCAGGACCTGAAAGAGAGAGCCGACGTGTTTGATCAGAGCCGCGCTAACGATGTCTAAGCCGAGGACGCCCGCGGCGGCACTTACGACTTGGTAAGACGGATCGTTCTCGGCGAGGGGCTCGACTTGGCGCACCATCATGTTGGAGGTCGTAAGATCGCCGTGGATGATGTTGGCGAGATGCATTGCCGCGAGGCTCTCTCCGATCATGGTCAAGAGAAGGGCTGTGGTTGTAAGAGCGATAGAGATATTCGTCAGCGACTGGAAATGATCAGAATCTTCACCTGGCATCAACTTGCCTTGATCGAGACCTCTCTGCCTCCACAGCTCTTCGATCGAGTGGTGTTCTGCATCCTCGTCATCTTGCATAATCTCATCCTCCTCCTTTGATCCGCCCAACACCTCCCTGATGCTATTACCTTCGATCCATTCGAGGCCGAGCACGCCCTGGTTCGTATCGACCAACCTGAGCGCAGGCACGACGACGCCGGCCTTGAGACAGCGTACGAGCGACCTCGCTTCGGCGGTCAGACGTGTCCGCGTCAGCTGGAGATCGAGGGTCGGGTGACGGTACTGCTTGGGGAAGCGGTGCTTGAGGAGGACCGAGGTTGGTTCGAGGTGCGAGAGTTTTGGGTCGGTGATCGAGTCCGATGAGGAGGACAAGGGTTGGGTCACGGTTGGTGTGGGGAAGAGGATGGTCTTGTAGACTTTCTGTGGGTGTGGGTGTGATCGAGTTTGATCAGCGGTGGATGAAGGAAGCTTCACGGACTAGCGACCGTGACTGACCGCTTCGGCGCCTTGCTTGATGAGCCGACCGGCTTGGAGCAGGTGTTGGATCGGATGGGCTGCTCGAGGGGTGGCATTGATGATGGGATGCGCTTGCTTTGACGAGAGAGGGGCCATGCTACGGAGGTTGAGGGCGGGTGGTGAGGGCAGAGCGCGCTCGTGATGGCAAGGATGGCCCGAGAGAAAACTGTCGATCATCGTCGGATCGTCGGCACTTTGCTCGACTTTGCTGGCAGCCGAGGCAGCCCGAGGCAAGCCGAGGCAAGCGACGCGCGAAGGAACGAGCAGCAGAGTAGCAGAGTACACGGCCAGCCCTTTCGGATGGGGATTTCGCACGGATTCGCTCCTGGTTTCCGCAGGGTCTGACTCGCGCTAGCTTCGCGGCGCTGGATCATACGGATACCACGGTGGACACGAGAAGAAGTTGAAATTGTCATTTTCTGAGCGCATGAAACCTATTGCAGACGGTTAAACACCTGTTTGGGGATACTTAACATCTATTCCATTTATAGCAACCGCTAGTGAGCTGATGCTGTAATGTTTTTGCATTCCATATGGATTCCAGAGTACCAAAATCTAAGTTTTGCAGAAGGGTTTCATAAGGAACGCGTACTGGACACGGACTCATGTTATCCGTACGAGCGAGGGTCGCGCGTGTACTGTAGCAGCAGCGAGCCAGTACTAGCCAGTAGCGCCCTACGGGAAATCCGCGCAACCGCAGTTACACATGCGCGCGCGAAACTTATGGATTTGCTACGGGAGGACCCGCCGTATGTCTTCTCTACGGAGGTGTTGCAATTTCTGTAAGGCGGTTTTATAGAGCTCCCGTAAGGGCAACGCTACTTTATGGCTGCTTTAGGCGTTCGTCCTAGTATCCGTATGGACATTGGGTTATCAGATCCGTAGGGCGCCGCTTTGCGGTGACCCTACGCGTGCCGTACGGCTAGCGTAAAAACGGCCTTTGCGGCCGCAGTAAGGATTCAACCCTTACCGCATTCGTCAATGAGGGGTACGTGAGCACTAAAGTGCTCAAGAGACGGGATCAATAATGGTTCACGTGCACGGAACCTGTAGTTAGGCCGTATGGGCGTATTTCACCTGGCGTATGGTAGCATTAGTTTTCTCCCGATAGGGAATTCTTGCGTGCATGTCACTGCATCCAAAAGGTGGCACGTGAGCGGTTGCTGTTTCGAGCAATATCGATCATGCAGAGGGTGTATCCCACGGTCGCCGAAACATTTCAGGCGTCGCGCTTTATAGAGTCCGAACTCCATTTGTACCAGCTGAGGCAGCGAGTAATCAATAGTGAGTCAGTGCCATGAGTCGAGACTGCACCTTCGCGGCCAGCTGAAGTCTGCTGCAGGCTGGCGTGCGCCGGTGAGAGTCTCGGAGCTGCTCTGAGATCTGAGATCTGAGAGTCTGCTCTGGCAGGCTCTGGCGCTGAGCGCGCGAGGATCCGACTGAGAAGCATGGGGAACTCCACCCTCTCTCCCTCGCCACGCCCCAGAATAAGTGGGCAACCACTTTGCCCACAAACGGGACGGCCACGTCATGTCTCCTCGAACAGAGGCGTCCGAAGATGTTCTCGACCGTGGTGGGTATTGTTTGAGGCGCAGTTTCCAGTTCCGGCCAACAGTGGCCTGACAGCCGTCCCACACGTCCGGTTGTTAACACTACGAGGGCGTCATCATTCGCAGAGTTCGACCTTTGTCCGGCTCCTCAACGCTCGCGTATGGGTTATGTGTGTCCATATTGTGGCGGGGAACGTATGCCGAGGAGTCGTGCGGTTCGGCACGCCACCACCAAGAGGCATCGGCGGCGGGCCGTCATGAAGGCCAATCCAACCTTCGGATCCCGAGCCGACCGCTGGCGGCTATCTCGATCCCCACCACTCCCGCGCGACGACGACGAGATGGACTGGGCGGATATCGAAGAGCCCACATTCGGTACGGCAATGGTAGGTCGTTATCTGCAGCAGTGGACGGTCCAATTCCGAGTGCATGGTGATTGACCTTTGTCTCGAGCTAGTCTCAGGTCTCGCAGCCTGCCCCTGTTTCTGGTCCCTCCTCACCCGGCCACGACACGCAACATACTTTCCAACACAATGATTTCGATCTCGAGTTTGGTGGATCCCCTTCCCCCCTCGGAGATGTCCCCATGCTCGGCAACGACGCCGAGGTTGCTCCCCAACCTGTCCACGACGGCGCTGACAGCGACGACCAGCAGGTCGAGGCGGAAGGGTCGGCGGTGCAGGCGTCGGTTCCGACAGGTATGACAGGTATGACAGGTACGACACGCTAAACCATTCCCCGCATTCGAGTGTTCAGCTCAGTACTGACCCTGCCTGAGCTTGCTCGATTGTTACACCAGACAGACTCCCGGCCTGTGACCGCGAAGGAGTGCGCAATTACTCGGCTGTGCCCGCTCCCTCGCACCCCTGGTATCCTTTTCCAAGCGAAAAGGTGCGACGAATCGCCATGGTGCCCTTGCTTTACGCGCAGCAGTACGTTGACATCTTTTGACCGTAGATGATGACAATTGTCGCTTTCCTTCGATCGCCCAATCGCCGGATTCGCGTCAGAGAATTGGACGACGTGCTCGACTTCGCAACAGCGTTGGGGTTACGCAATCTACCAGCTGCGTCGACCGTCAAAAAATACTTGCATAACCTACAGAATGAGGTGCCCCTGTTTACCCCTAGTCGGCATACGGAAGAAAGGGGCCGGGTTGTTCATGTTCTGTCTCCTCAAAATTACGTGGCTGCGGTGCGTATCAGTTCGGTGCAGTCGCCGCTTGCTGTCTGCCCGGCGCTGATTATTTTCTCCCCGCCGACCACGATGACCGCGTGCAGCACTTTGCGAGCCCTGCCTTCGCCCCTCTTATGCATCACTACCCGGATCTCAAGCCGTCGAATGTGAACTCTGCCTACCACACCCGTCGCTGGCTGAGTGACCTCCCGGCCCGCTTCTCGGCCCCCATGGCACGCGTAGATAAAGTCGACTACTTCGTGGACGAGATCGTGGTCATCAAAGGTGTACCCGATAAGCATTGGTTTATAGCTCGCTCCGCATCCCTCCGCGACGAGGTCGTCGCTTTCGTGTGCCTGGCGACAGTGTCGACTCCTTCACGTATCAAAGTAAAACTTCCCGCTTTCGGGCGTCCTGCGAAGGATTGGCCGACACTCTGCGTCTCGAGCTGGTGTCTAGTTCCTGTCGAGCGGTTTGAAAGGCCCGTACTCGAGGTCGAACAAATGCATCTTTACGTCAAAATTGGTGGGTCCGCCTTCCATGTGCCGCGGCTCGTGGACCGCCGCTGTGTGCTCACAACCTCCAGCACCGAGCGCCAGACGTTTGCGATCCAGCCACAAACGAGATTCAACGCTCGCTACCCCTGCGGTCGGTGGATCGGGCTCTAGCGAACGGGAAGTTGCTACTCGTCACCCCTCTGCGCCTCTTCCTGGACGATATGGCGGCGACCGAGTCCAGCCGCTGGAACCCCATGTATACTGTGAGGCAAATCCACTGCGGCCGACGAGAAGGCGGCATCTGACGCACTACTTGTCGTGCTGTCTGCAGGCATCCGTCCAGAACTTAGCTCTTCCTGCTTCTGTCATCAAACGACGATTCATGCTGCACCATACCGGCGTGACTGGCACCGACATGGGTGCGCTTGATCTTGCAGAATTCGTGCTGGCTGCAATCTCGTGAGCCCCATGGTCGACGCCTGCCAACGACTGCCACCCCATGTCACTGACTGTACGGGACGAGATGTAGGGACACTCTTGGTGATCGACCCATGCAGTGTTACAGCGTCTCAGCAGGCGAAGAGGTTCTTGTGCGGACGCCCTTGCTGTGCTCGATTCACGACTCACCTATGGCAGCGGAGTGCGCAGCGCGGGCCCGCGGCTGGTATCCCTGCTTACACTGCCCGTGGGGGGGCCCGTTGAAGACGAGACTGACAGTGGATCAGATGATGACGTTTTTCGAGGTGCGTACTGTTGCCTGCTGCTCTTTCAGTGAAGTTCATTTGCCGCCGTTGCCGCATCGCAGTGCCCGGGTCTACTGGACGCCAAAACAACCCGTGACCAGGCCCTAAAACAGCTTGAAACCTACGCAAATGAACTGGTCATGGTGAATGTCTCTGAGCAGCAGACTTCAACCGGTACCCATGATGTATGGACAAAGCGTTGCCTCGCAGAACTCGCCGCTATTTTTCAAAAGGAGATGACGCACAGGACCTTCGGTGACAAGGGCGCAAACGCCGAAGTGCTCGCATTCCGCGCCATGAACACTTCTGGCAAGGATCGGGTCAGAACGGAGAACCGAGCGCGAGGAAACGAAGCAGTTGGGAAGGCGAAGGCCGAGATGGTGAAGCGGGGCGATTACGTCGGCCCGTTCTTCGATGTTCCATGTGAGTTTCCCCTCGGGCCTGTCTGGTTTATATCCGCACGGGTGGTGACAAGGAGGGTTGTGTTATTCACAGTGTTTGACCCGCACAAGCATATGCCGCCGGACATATTGCATGTCTTCTTTCTGGGCATAGTCAAATACGCTTGGAAGGCAACACTCGATGTGGACGAGTTGAAGAAAGGTCGTCGGGGCCATTCGTCACTGCGTGCGATCATGTCCTCGATGTCGTCGGTCGGTCTGCCGGGTGGAATTGCTACCGATCACCTCATTGACTATCAAGGATCGCTGGTGGGCTATGACTTTGTCACACTCGCACAAGTGATGCCCTTGGTGGCGCAGCTCCTGTTCGATTTAAAGTTGATGCCTTTGGCTTTGAACGAGTGCTGGGGGCAATCGGCAAGTTGGGGCATCATCTGCATACCTCGAACGTCGCGGACCTCGACACATACGCTGTGAGTTTCTTTTCTGTCTGCTCAACTTCAGTTGTGATTGGATGTTGAGCCAGCGCCCCCCGATCGCGCAGACGGAGTGCGAGCACCTTGTCAACAACCTGCTACAGGCGTCCATGCGACGCAACCTGTCCCACGTCCTCAACAAGTCCAAGTATCATGCTCTGGCCAGCCTTGTTCATGCTATTCGAATGTTCGGTCCCCCTCGCTTGTTCGATGCGTCTCTAGCTGAGTCGGCCAACAAAGTCATACGTCAGCATAGTATGCGGACAAACCATCTCGATGTTTCACAAGACATTGCTCGCAAGTTAGGCGATACCGAGCGTGTCGGCTTTATCGCTCGCGGTGGAACATGGAAGAAGGATGGAAACCGAGTAAGCATTGGCCCGGCGGCAAGACGCCTCCTCGAGGACAAGCCTGCTATGCGTGAGTGGCTGCTTCTGGAAAGCGACACGCCTCGTCAGGACCCTTCGGCGGGTGAGACCGTTTGCCGTGTGCTCGAGCCATTCAGAAGTTCGCTAGTTGGATGATGAACGTTGGCGATCGCAGTTCGATTTAAGTTCGCCGCGGGGAGTCCCTTTCTGTCGGATGCTACCCAACTCGCCAAAACTGTTTGCTTCTCCTTACCGGGGGGCGGCTCGCCGGGCATCCCGAGAGATGCTCGATGGCGAAAGGCCAAGCTGGCGATACTACCCAATGGCGACCCTGTACATCCGCAAGATTGGTGTTTGTTCAGATCTGATGGGCACAACACGGTGCGCCACTTCCATCTGCAATTGTGGTCGTGGTGGGGGGGGGGACGATACTAATCTACATCCGTCACCCCAATCGCTGCAGGTTCTGGTTGGACAAGTCATCGAATTACTAGCGCGAGAGTCCGCGACAGGACGAAGGCAGGGCTTGGTGGGCTTTCGCCTAGGAAGGATAGGGGAGGAGTTGGCGTCCACGGGGTTTCGCACACTGTCCCGAGGCCTCGACCGGATCGTTGTTTCTATCGAGGTGAGGATGTGCCGGGGTATTTTCGGTAAGTCTGCGTCAGTACCGATGGACTGAAGCGCACTCGGCCGTGTGAACTGCGCAGAACGTCGTTGCTCTCGCGGTCGTTCAACACAACTGCACCCACTCGGGATGCTGGAAGAACACTGTGGATCCGCTTCCCGTACGCACCACGCACAAGGACACCAACGAGTTTTTGCTCAGTACTATCACACATCGTTCTTTCGACGAGCTGGCCGCCTTCCGCCCCCCGATTAAGCAGCAGGTTCCAACTGAGGTTTTTGTTCGTGCACTTCTGGCGTCCCCGACGGCGCAGGCGCTCTTGGCTGCCGCCGAGTCGGTGGATGAGAACGGGGAGGAGGACAGGGGCAAAGGAAAGGGAAAGGGGAAGGTCATAGGCAAGGGAAAGGGAAAGGGAGACGCGAAGGCGAGGCTTATTTTTCTTCTTTTCGGTGCAGAGTCTGTCGACCACCTGGCTGACGTTGCCCATTCATCAGGAGCCCACTCCATTGGCCACCGTCGACGAACAAGAAGAATGAGCGAAGGGTTTTGAAGAAGGGGCGGATGTACGTAGGACTGCTGTGTCAATGTTTGCATACGCTGAACTTGTGGCTACACTCACAGACCGACAGCGACATGAGTGACGTGTGCAATTGCACGGGTGCTGCTGCACTAATTGAGAACGGTTGCGAGAACCAGTTGGTGAGTTGCACCTCTCGCACGGTCTCGCGCTCGTCTCGGCCCCGCCCAGGGTAAGACTGTCGACTGTCGAAGTCTCTTCCGCTGATGTTTGACAGTGTGCAGTCCACCAACGGCCAAACCTGAGACGTGGCACTCGACATCGGGAACGGCTCCGACGGCGATGCCAAGCCGACCCCCGGCGCATTGCATCATCTGCTCGAGGACGACCTGCGAGTATACGGTGCTCGTAGACTTGATGATACGGACACGCCTGCAATATATCACGCGTGTTTTAACGATGCCTCATGGAGTACTTCTGGTAAGATCGGGGCAAGCCCGTGTCGCTCGGACTAAAGATTACGGTACCCGAAATCTTGGTCAGGACCGCCAAGGCTGCAAGGCAGGAACTGCCCGGCGTGGCGGCCCCGAAAGTCTGGCAGCGAGGAGATTGCGGGGAGTTTGTGGGGGCGTGTGGGTGCGCTGATCGCATTCGCTCGACCAGTGCGTCGCAATTCATTCTCGTCCCATGCGCTGCCAGCTTCGTGCACGGTGAACATGACCCCGACCGAGCTTTTCCTATCCGACGATGACCATCCCACGCAGACAAAAGATGGCGACCTCGACTCCGAGAGCTGGTCGCCGATCGCGCACCTGACGAGTGCGAAGCTCCTCATGGACGCGCAGCTGCCCTCCAGCGATGACCACCTCGGGGTCAAGATGTCAATGGACATTCCACGACGACTCGGGAACGAATCGAGCTTTCCTTACCCGTCCAAGAAAGTCCGTGATGCGTTTTCTAGTGCTGCTCGATCCCAATCCTTCAAGGCCCGATCGCTTGCAGTCGGCGAGCATCGACTACCTCTCGGCACTACACAAATCTGGAACGACCTCGACAAGGCCAAGAAAGCTCAAGGTCTACTCCGAGCCGCCGTCGAATGGATAGCTGGATGTCATGCGCGTCGTACTAAGGACCGCGATCTGAAGAAGCAACTGGAGGTTGGGCTATTGAGCCTCCCATGGCGGGACTCGTTTTGGGGCTTTGACTGCAGCCTGATCACCTACGAGAGCCTTATCGGAATACTCAGTGAGTTCTCTTATGCTCGTGTAACTCGTGGACATGTCTTGCCCCATTGGCGATCTACCCATCTCTTCCCGACACCCTCTCATCACCTTCTCTCCACTTTACGTACTCTGGGCCCCCTTTCTTCATCAGGCAACAATTGGTTTGGCGAAAGTGTCGTTAATTTCCTCATCGCTTGCGTCATCGAAGCGTCGTCAAGACCAAGTCAACGAGACGGATCCCAGATTTACGGCCTCATCCCGTCGGACTGCCTTACGACTGCTCTCGCCGCCCCGATCATCAAGACGTCGCTAGAAGCTTATCAATTCGAATCCGCGCTTGTCAGAGATTTTCATCTGCCCTACACGGGTCTGTCAGATATGGCCGACTACATTGAGAATAATCCGGGGACGATCTGGTTCCTCCCGATCTGCCATCATAGTCACTGGTTCATGGTGCGAGTGGATGTTCAAGGAAGGTCCTGCACTCTTTACGATTCGCTTCGACATGGTACGGCTCCGCCGAAGGTAGACGCTCTCGTGCTCGAGGCACTGGAGGCACTGCTCGGCGTGCTACGAGTACGGATACCAGTAGACGAATTTACTCTGGCTTCGATGGCCCAGCAATCAGATTCCTTCTCCTGCGGCCCTGCGGTCGTCAACGTCGTCGAGTCCGAGGTGCTGGGCGAGGAAGAATTTGATCCAAAACGAGCAGCGGTCAGCCGCATGTGACAGTTCGCACGTATCATTGATCGTGCGAAAAACAAAACCGTACGAGTGAACCATAATACCAAAGTAAGTAAACATCTCGAACGCTTTGGGACCGCGCATACGGACGGTCGACTCTGGCCTGGGATGAGCTGGAAGTGGCACGGGGCAGTGTGGGGTCAATCGTCAATCGTCCAGCGTCCGGAGTGCGTCATTCTGCGTCATTTTGCGTCCCGCCCCCGGTCAGACCGCGCGAGCCGTGGCGCTGGCCTTGGCTTCCCGCCACCACCTGTCGCCAAGCAGGAGCAGCCCTGTGTTACCATCATCGCCGACATGGTACGCCCTGACCCGCTTCATGCGTCGACTCCATGGCCCGCCCACTCCACTGCTCCTTCAGGTTCGAGCTTGATGTGACGTGGCTGCACAGACCGAGGCTGACCACCACCTCCACCGCAGGGACCGCGTACTCGCCCCCCCGCGACCTTTACGACCACCGGAGATCCGCTCAAGGACTCCACGAACCTTGTACAAACCAAGGACAGGCGGCCCCGAGTCGTCGCCGCCGCACCGGTGAACAATTCCTCGGACGCGTCAAGCTCGGGCCTCAGCCCACACACCGCCAAACCCTTGACGACGTCCACGACTGCTGCGTCGAGGGTCGTCGTGTCGCCAGGCCCCGCCGACGACCATCATTCGGGACCCACCCACCTTGATTTGCCCGAGGCGCTTCACGAGTCACAGGTATGTGCTGCAACCCACCGCTGCCGACGCGACGTCGGCCCAGCCTCAGCTACTGACGGTCCCGAGATGCCGCATGGTGCAGTCATCGACTCAACCCATTATTGCTCTGCGGCGGAAGCTTCAAGACGCCACGGACGACGAAAATGACCACGACGGCCAAGACAAGCAGAGGACCAATGACGAACGATACAACCATCTGGCGTCGACTACAACGGCGCTTCCCACCTGGCATTCTCACATAAGGCTTGGGAGGAGAAGCAGATACTCATCTTTCGCCGGGTCCGAGCTGATGCATGGCACTCCCGCGTCTGTCCAATCCGCAGAGCTCGACGACGTCAGCTAAATTGCATCGATCTCCAACCACACCTCGTCGCTACGACACGCGACCAGCCCAAGTGAGTACCGACCCTGCTTGTCCGGCTTCCGCGTCACCCTAGCTTAAACCAACTCCAAAATTTTACCACACTGAAGTCCGAGTCAAAGCCCAAAGTCAAGGACGGTTTCATCGTTCGTGCCCGCGTCCCGTGTCCCCTGGTCGAGGAGTTATGGGTACTGATAGGGTATCGTTGCCAATCTGGACAGCTAACTGACAGCGAAGACGACGACGATGACGACGACGATGAGGTGGGCGACAAGCCGCGCAAGCGTCGGCCGGCCGAGGCCTCCTGGACTGTCTCGGACACCGAGGGAACAGAGGACAAAACCTTCCAAGTACGTTGCACCGACATTTACGTGACACGCTGACTAACGACCATAACCCAACCAGGTCATGCATTCTAGACCTCAGCACTCTACGCCGTATTTCGACCGCCCGAGCAATGTGAGCTGGTGCAGATGCGCTCAACCGACGTGCCCTACTCCGCTGACTGTACTCCAAACATCCACAGCCTCCGATCGCGCAAGGTAACCAAGATGGCCAATCTGGTCTTGCCGCAACGATCAGCGCTCGATTGGATCATTTGGAAGCCCAGCTTGCCCCACTGATTAACGTGCTCCCCCGACTGATCGACGTGCTCACCGCTCCCTCTCTGGACAACATCAGGGTTGGTGAATGTTCTTTCGGTCTCGCCCATATCTGCTGACCGAGCTGTGTTCATGACTGTGCCAGTCCGATGTGGGTTCAGCTGCCAAAATCTTCGTTTCCACGCCATTCCTCTGCAAGCACCACGGTTCTGCACCTATGTTCGCGGTAGGTGAACTATGTTCTCGGTTGTGCTGGGCTGTTCACTGACTCAGGCTGCACTAATTGTAGGCTGCACTACGCAAGGGCGGTTTGGTATCAGAAAGCGACGTCAAGCATCGAGCTTTCTACAAGGCTTTAATGCGCCACCTTCCGAGTGCGCTAATGCAAGGCCGCTCTGAACTCGAAGATCATGTAAGCGGCGTGGTGTCCACGTCAGGGCCTGCTCATTGACATCAGCCTTGCACGCCGCTGCGCCACACCTTTTGACCGTCGGCTCGCGCTCAGATTAAGCGCGCCCAGGGAGACTCTGCATTGTTGGGAACAACAATGAAGTCGTGGTATAAAAACCTCGATGTCACAATCACTGACGAGCATGTGTGCTGGTGGCGCGTATTGGTACGTGTTTGGGTGACACGCCCTCTCAACCCTAGATTTCAGCTTAACCCCCCATCTTTTGCTTCATATCTCAGTGGCAAGCCGTCAAGCAGCCCGACCGCAAAGCAATGCCCGAGACGGATCTTACAGAGACTGTATCTCACAAAACAGCCAACCTGCCCGGGTCCAGGTCGAACAGCTTTGCGGAAAAGGTGAATCGCGTTTCTTCTACCCTCGCGGAAATAGCGGTCGGCGCATGCCTTGAGGGCGAGTACAAGCACGGCCGTGAATTCGACCATCAACGGTGAGTCGTAGGTCAATCGGGGACATGCATTCGCAGTTCGAATGAACTGATGCTGAAAACTATCGCTCGTCGCGAGCGATAGTTTTCTGACGGATCAACTTGCCCCGGTCATGCCTTGTCATAGTGGGATTTTGACATCGCAACCCGGGCGTCGACAAAATCCAATGCAGATCTCCTGTTTGGAAGTTGTTGACAACCCCGATCACGAGATCAGCTTTGCCTCGTTGGTGGAGGTGAGTCGTCCTCGTTCGACGCACTATCCGATTCGACACTGATAAGACTTTGATTGCGGTTCGGCATAGAGTTGTCTTCAAGCCGAAAAAGAGGCCACCCAAAACCCAAAGTCTAAAAGGAAGAGGAAGAAGACTGGGGACTAGAGCCCGCAGCAGGTTGGTCGGGAATCGGTGGGTCGTCAACGATCTTGCACGCGGGCGGGGCCCGAGGACGTGAGGATCTGCGCTTGCTAGGTTGGGCATTTGCTCTGGGCTATATGTCAATGTTGCTTGTTACAGAGGTATCCAGTGTATATGAGAATCATGAACGAGGTCAACAAGCCTACAACGCCTTAAATAATCTTTATGGCTTGTTCATAGACCCAGTCCAGGTGTGCGATGGATGCCATAAGGTTTTTACATCGCTAGCGTATTTGAGACTTGCCGCTTTTGTAAGGTGACCATAAGGTGACCATACAGATTCTTTCAGGCCGGGATCTACAGATGCCGTAAGGCGCGTCACCTACGGATCCCGGAGGGTTACGGCCTGACGGTTTCCGTAGGTGACGCGCCTTACGGCATTGATAAATATACCTGCCACGTTTTTTACACCTGCCGTACAGGCGCTCGCCATACGGGGCTCGCACTAATTTCGTAGGACCGCCATAAGTTTCGCGCGCGCATGTGTAGACCACGGCCGACTTTGGCGCGACAATCGAGCCAAAGTCGGACCTGCGTGCCCGCGGTTGCTCAATCGTCCACGGTTAACTGCGGTTGCGCGGATTTCCCGTAGGGAGTAGCGAGCCGCGCCGTCTCGCGCCGTGACTAAAACTGACTGACTGACCGGTGCGCTCTTCCCGTTGCTCTTCCCTTGGCTCATCACCCCTACCCACTGCACCGCGCCGAACGCCTGCAAAGATGAGGTCAGTAGGCGGCACATTCGAGTACCAGAGCGTACTTGAGCTGACCAGGCCATGCCTATTCCACACGCCCCCGCGCTTTGGGTTCGATCGCTTCGTCGACCGCACACCATCACCCTCTGCAGTGAAAACCAACACACGGCCAAGTCGGAACTGGACGAGACGCAGATCAAGGCGCTCGAGGAACACGAGATCAGCCAGGGGTCAGTCACCCGTCGCACCCCGTCACGTCACGTCACCGCACCCTCCCGGTCAGCGGCTGACGCTCACCTGCTCTGCTCTTGTCCGATCCGACAGCCCCCTCTCTGTGCTGCAAACGTCCGTTCGATCGGGGACCCAGATTCTCGTCGCATTGCGCAACAACCGAAAGCTGTTGGGCAAGGTCAAGGCGTTCGACAGGCACGCCAACATGGTACGACCGGTCCCCTCCAGCGGCGTGACAGTTCCTGGCCCGATCTGACCACGGCTCTTGTCCTTACCAGGTGTTGGAGAATGTCAAGGAGATGTGGTGCGTGACGTTGCAGCGTCGGCGCCCCCAACTCTTACGCGAATGCTGACTCGCCTGGCTCCTGTGCGCTCGAACAGGACCGAGGCACCCAAGGGCAAGGGCAAGAAACCCATCAACAAGGACCGCTTCGTTTCCAAGATGTGTACGTAGCCGGCAAGCTGCTTTGGTTTCATGGGATCCGGATGGGTGGCTGATTTTACCTCGCCCCCGACACACCACAGTCCTTCGAGGGGATTCCGTCGTACTGGGTCAGTTCGGACATGTGGGGAAGACCGTCATTCGGCTCACTCTTGCTGACATCGTTCGATCATGGCAATCTACAGTGTTGAGGAATACGTAAAAAGCGCGTTCGACGTGCGCGCCGGTGCAGGCGAGCCTTTTGAAGCAAAACCAACCCCGAAGCCAGGATCGGCACGAGCGTCGTTCCTTGGCTCCAATCGTTCTTTCGAGATCGATCTTGTAATCGTTTGTGTGAATCTGAAAAACGCAATACCAGCTCTTCATTGTTATAAAAGCGTTCAGATGTCGTGGAACCCGGGCCAGGGTAAGGGACGGCGAGACACGTGCACTTATCCAGAGCAAATCAACCATCACAATTGCAGTACAAGGAAACTTCCATCTCTAGCTTCAAGCAGATCAGTTCCCATCATCATCCGAGTCACCCAACAAATGAGCATAGTCGTCGGCGGCCGCAAACATGGGCATGTTCTTGACCTTCTGTTTCTTGGCCTTGCGCTCATCCTTCTTCTGCTTCTTCGAAGGCGGTGGCAACAACTCGGGTGCGTCCTCGTCCGATCCGATGAGATCGTCTTCGTCCTCGGCCAGACCGAGATCGTCGTCGTCTTCGTCGGCGGAGAGGTCGTCAAAGGCAGACTTGAACGGAGCATCCTCCTCGACTTCTTCGTCGGCCGAAGCCGCTTCCTCGGCATCGTCGTCCTCCGAAGCGAACATCTTCTCATCCCCTTCTGCTTCGACCTCCTCCTCCTCGTCAGAATCCTCAGCTGCGGCAAAGACGGCACGCTGGCCCCGTTCGACCTCGTCCATGTCAAAGTCCTCGTCGACGCCCAACTCCGAGTCCGAATCGATATCGATCGCCGGAGCCTTACCCTCCTCGTCCGAATCGTCATACCTGTCCATATCAAATTCTTCATCATCATCCTCATCGACCCCATCAGAAGCCGCATCCTCCTCGTCCCGTCTCGGCAACGACGCCTTCATCGCCTTCCAAATCTCCTCCATCTCACTGTCCGCGTCGTCCAAATCGACCAACGCCTGATCCTCCTCGTCCATCGCGCGACCCAACGCCTCAACTTGGTCATCGTCGTCATCGTCGGCGATGTCGGAGAACCCGAGGTCGTTGATGGATTCGTTGTCCGAGTCGTTGGCTTCTTCCGAATCGGAACCGCGGCTCGGCTTGGACTTGCGTTTCGACGAGAGCGACGATTTGAGCGCGTCCAGAGAGGCTTTTTGGGTAAAGTAGGTGTGGAAAAAGAGCTGCATGGATCAAAAGAGAAGCCTGATATCAGCTAGCGGCCGGGAGACGGGTCCACGAAGAGTGGAAGGAGAAACCACCTACCTGATCGGCAGGGACGCTGTGCTTGTTGAGCCTCTTGAACTTGTCCGAATTGACCTCGGCAACTCCAGTACCCTTGCGCATGATGATCCTCCCACTCTTGTCCTGTCCGACCAAACCAGGCTGCATCATCGAAGCACCCTTGGTCGAAGCCGTCTTCTTCGCATCTCGGTAGACGAATCGATCGAGGAAGTGAGTCAAAGAGTACTGCTCCAGTTCGTCCGACGCAGAGAGAGGTTCTCCCGACAAGACCATTGATGCGTGCAAGGCGACGGTCGGGTGGAAGTGGTTCAACAAGGGCACGAGTTCCCACAGGCACGAATTTTCGGCGTGCGCGAACTGGGGTTCGCGCTTCTTGCCGTCGTAAGCGATCGATTCAAGAGTGAGTGCAGGAGCGGTCTCGGACTGAGGCGTCTTCTTGGCTTCTTCCAACTTGCTAGGGAGATCCTCGGGCTCGGTCAGCATCTTGCGTAGTCCGGGGGTGGTGGCCATCATTTCGCCGACGATGAACAACCCGCCCAGGATGAAGGTCACGTCCATCAAGAGCACGAGCTGTACGAGGCGTTTGATCACGGCCATGACGCGTTCGCGATTCGGGTCCTGCTTCAACGCCTTGAAGACGAGGTTGAGATACAACGCATGCTTGTTCGACCCGGCCAAGCGGTGGTCGTACAAGGATGCGTACAAGGCGCGGTAGAAGCGATCGCTGACGGCCTTCTTGGCCGCCGAGACGTGGTAGATCAACAAGAGCGCTTGGATCGACACGTTGAACGTGCCTGAGTGCGTGATGCGGAACAAGGTGTCGAGACGCTTCTTGAAGGCGTCGTCCTCGATCTTGGCGAAGGGGAATGCGCGATTGACCCCTGTCAGAACCGCGGCGATCAACTTGGAATCCGTCTCATCAACTTCGCCCTCGGCTTGGACTACTGCTGCCTCCGTCCCCTTGGCACCGCGTTTCCTCTTCTGCCCTTGAAGCGGCTTCGTCGTCTTGTCCACCTCAGCACCTTCCTCTTCGTCTTCCGTGACACGACCGAGCACGTCACCAAAGATGGCAAAGTAAACCTCGATCATCCTTCCCGCGACTTCGCTTTGGTCCTTCTTGAGCATGATCTGGTTGAGCGTGATGACACCGTAGTACCTCGCGTGGTCATGCCCATTGTCCTTGAACTTGGACTTGGTCGCAGGCGCCGCAGCAGTCTTGTCGCCCGAATCGAAACGAAGATGTTTCTTGCTCGAATCGGCCGCAGGTGGGGCAGCGGGGGTGTTGGGTCGGAGGATGAGACCCGACACTTCTCGGACCATGATGGGGGTCATGCCCGGGTGAACCTGCAAGATCTGCAACAGGTGGTGCGACGTCTTGGAAGCGATCCCGCGCTGCGAATCACCGAGCTTGTTGACGAGCAAACGCAACAGATTGCCTTCCTGTTCTGGCTTGTCGCGCAACAAGTTGGCGATATGAACGACGGCGAGCGAACGAGGATGCGGCAAGGGGTCCGTCGACATTTGTTCGAGCGCTTGCAGGATCGAGAAGAACCATTTCTTCAGCCAATCCTCGAAGGCGAAGAGGGCTAGAGTCCGTTCGAGATCTTGCTTCGTCACGCCTTGGGGAAGCGAGGCATTCCTTTTTCCCGATTCGGAGGCATCAAGGACTCGTGCTACGGCGTCGAGCAAAGGTTGGTCGGCGAACGTTCGCAGCTTGCGACTGGGACTCCCTCCACCATCGCCACCATCTCCTCGCCACCATTCTACGATGCCGCGCACCGCGCGACCACTTTCGTCACGACTCTTCTTCTTGCACAGAGTCGCGAGTTGTTCAAGGTACGACATAGTGTGCAGCGGCGACGATGAGACCAGCAGCAACAGCGCCGAGACCTTATCCGACGAGGTACCAGACGTCAAAATTTGCTGGATGAAGACCTGATCAGCTTTCGAGAGACCGTTCGGCGGGGGCGGTGCCGATCCTTTGCTGCTGGGTGACAGAGACGAAGAGTAGAGCTCGTTTTCGCGTGCGAGTAGGGCTTCACCACGAGAGGCCAAGGCGGTGATCGTCTCTCGCGAAGGTTTGGTCGTCGACGGTTGAATCGCGGCGAGCGGTACGGCGTACCATTGCGGTGTTGGATCGACGAGCTATAGAGAATGAGGGAGATCTGTTCAGTCTCACATTAAATGATAGATGAGAAGACGGTAATGGTCCTTACCCAGGGACTCTTGATCGTGGGCGTCAAGGCGGCGGTGTGCTTGGCTTCCCGCTCGATGAGCTTCTCTGCCTTCTCGCGTTCCTTCTCAGCCTCTCGTTCAATCTTCCTTCGTTCTTCCCGTTCGTACTTGGACTCCTTCTTCGTCGTCCCAGCGGCAGGCTCGGCAGCGACCTTGCTCTGTGCCGTGGTCGAAGATTTGGACTTGGCCTCTGGCTCGGGAGCGGCGGTTTCATCATCGTCGCTCTCCTCATCCGAGTCCGAGCTAGATTCCTCGTCATCGTCCTCGTCCTCGTCGCTTTCTTCATCTACCTCCTCTTCCTCTGCGACTTCTTCTGCCTCCTCGGCAGCGGCTGCCCCACCGACTGAAGCAAAGTCCAGAGTCTTGACGAGCGAGCGCAATTCTTTCGACAGTGCGGGCTGAAGGGGGCGTATAATCAAAGAACTCGCGGTCAGACATCGACTATCTATACTTACTTATCGTGCGAGATTAGATCACATGCACAACTCACGTCGACGACGTCTTTGCCCTTGCCTTTGCCCTTGCCGGCCTTCGCACCATTGACGGCGATATCCTCGCCCTCGACCTCACTCTCGCTGTCGACATCGAGGAGCATCTTCAACTCGTCCTCATCTCCACCCAGAGCCAACACTTCCTTGCGCAGGGCATCCCGTGCCGGGTCGTTCGTCATCTTGGAGGAGCCTACGGCAGGTCCGCTTTGGGCTGGTTTGGTCTGGGTCGATTTGGGCTTTTTCGCCTTCTTGGTCGTGCTCGTGCCGTTCGTGCCCGCGACGACTTTGATGTATGGATTTGGAGCCATCCCTGGATCGTCTTGGGTGGGCGATCGAGGGGAATATGGGGGAATGACGAGAGGCCGAGAGGCCGAATGAACGCGCTCGCAGCCGAGGCGCGAAATGTCCTCCGCTTCCTTGGGTTGCGAAGGCTCTCTCCGCCGGGTCCGTGCGCGCGCGCGACTCAAGACTCCAAATGACCTTGCGTCACGTGATTGATAGGCTTGTCATACTGAGACCCGATTGAGGTGTCGATCAGCTAGTGATACACAACCTGGGCAGTTTTTGATAACAACCTTTCATGCACTACTTTGCTTTGCCTTCGGGAACAGGCACGGGCAGCCTGGCGCTTCCGAAAAGGGGTGTCAAGGTCCGCCGGCTGCCAACGCTGATCCTTCATTCAGTATTACCGCGAGATTTGTTCCTGTGCCTCATAACAGCTCGGATAACGCTCAATTTCACGAAAAAAAGGGGCGGAAGCTAAGTTGGACTGAAGCAAAGCGTCCCAGGCCCGACTGTTCCGATACAAAATCGAGGAAGGAGGGAACAGGGAAGAATTTGCCACCTCATCACTGGCTCATCTACCTCTGGCTCCTATGTCTACTTTTCCGGGCGAGCCGAAGTATATGTACAACAACTTCCAATCTACCTGGAGCTTTCTCAGGTGCCTCCGGTATTCAATTGAAATGGGGTATCCCAGTGGCTACTCATTTCACGTTAAACCTGGCGAAGATCGAGACCACACGCATCGGCTCTACATGACCCACTATCGACCGAGTCGAACCATCGAAATCACGGACCCATAAGAAGATACTCACGTGCCTGTAGAGGTCACTACTAATAAGGTACCTGGTTGACACGTGGCACGTACCCCTGAATTGTGGCAAAGGGAATGCGAAGCACCGGGCGGTGGCCGGGGTTCTAGTCGCACGCATCGAGCCTTTTACGATGCTCCCGCCGATTCAATATCTCACTGCGCGAATACCTGCCTACCACTCGATAATTGGCTTATTCGGCATCGAGCACCTGGACTACGCTGATGTGCATTCTTACACCTTGAACGGCGCCTACCTACTGATGCGTTCACAGCAAAAACAAGGCCAAAATTCGCCTTGCCAAAGATTGAGTCAGGGATGTCCCAAATGTGGACTCGCGAAGTAAATATCCAGATATCGGCTTACTTATCTACATCTACATTAAAGAAGGTAGGTTGTGGTAGGAACTAGGTACTCAGGTTCCATGGCTCTGATGCCTAGAGTCGGGGGAACCTCATCGCATAATGAATTGCCCTGACTTCGGACCCACTCTTGCCACTCGCCGCGCCGAATCGACGCCGAGAGTGCCCTCGGTCCTTGCCTTACAGTCCCATGACTGCCTATTCAACTTGACGGGCGCAACTCGTGGTTCGAATGCACGTGACTGACAATACGCGGAATGATCTCGTGCGCAAGTCCAAACGAAACAGCGGGAATGGCGCAGATGTAAGGTTCGGCAGCCGCCCAGTAGGTCAAAGCTCAACTTACTGGGGCCGGCTTGCCTGACCTCCCTTTCATTTACTTGCCTTTGACTGACAACATTATGTATCCCTTTGCCACCTTCCCATCTGTTCTCTATCTGATCCTAATTTATCACGAAGAACCACGTTGTTTACATGTCTCCTTTCACTCTCTCCAGGTCTCCTGAGTAAATAGCGATCCGTAGCTCTCTTCTCTCTTTTCCTCTCTTCTCATCTTCCCTGGATCCTCACTCTGATAGTCGTTCTCGGAGTTGCTTATTCGTCGAAAGTCTTCGAGTGTACTACCGAGGAACCCGCCTTTACTTTCGCCTACCGCTGAGTACTAATCTGGGCTTCTTACACCAACGCGGGAAGTATTGTATCCGCAGTTCCGTCATTGGATGGATGACCTTGCCGAAGACGAAATTCTGGACTTTTTTTCGCATGACTGTCAGGCTGCCCCATGCCGCAGCTCCGATGGCGATAATTACAGGGGGGATCGAGCACAACTGCCGCCGGAACCCTTGTCGGGAACAGCGAGCGGTGTCTCGCCCATATTCGCGTGAGCGCGACGCGAATGCCAGGTGTGCATCCGGCGTGTGGGGCCCCGGATGCATTGTGCAGCCTTCATTGGTGGAGTGTATACCATTCCTGCCTCCCTAATGTCTCCATGAGTGGGATGTCAATGGTTGCTAGGGCCGGGTTCCCATGTAAGTCCGACGAGCATGTTTTGAACTTGGAAGAATGTTCGCGACGAAAAATCGGTGGGGCCAATACTTTGGTTTGCCCACTATATAACGGTACAGTACCAACCATCGTCGACCAAAGAGCACTCCTATCCAAGCTCTGCGCAACTCAAAAAAAATCATGGAGACGGCAGTGTTCCGGTTTCCGACTCTAGGCGATTCCACGAAGGGGGGTTTCTTGCTTAAAAGAGGCAGCGGAGCCAATGCGACCAGCGAATTCTCCGCTTACGTCAATAAGACTACTTACGTGTGACTTGTCGATCGAGCGTACCCAGCTGTGGATAGAGAACCACCTGACACGTTGTGCCGAGTCGTGTAGAGCGTACGGCGTCCGGTTGGCAATTATACCAACGTGAGCGCACGAATCTAACTGGGTCACTTCTCAAGTCTTTCCTGACCCATGTCAAAGTACAAGTCACCACCTTTTTAAAGACTTTTGTAGTGTTTGAAACCGTAAATACTACTACCGAGTAACGAGCAGCTGAGACAGGCTCGTAGCTCTTCGAGGAGCGACGGATCGGAGGAGCGAGCAGAATGCCAGCGGTGCTGCAGGCCGTTTGCGAGGCAACTGGTTCACAACCGGGCTTGAAGAGTGTCGTGTTCGAAGGAGAGAACGGACACCATGCAAGAGAAGAATATGCCCCCCACCCCTTTTTTACGTTCTTCAAGATAAAGACGCCTCGACCCAGAAAAGAGAAAGGTCTCCACCAGCCTAGGAGCTCAGCTACTGAGGCCCTCGGTTCCGCGACCGCACGCGGTCCGCTCGTGGCCTCATCGATGATACCTACCTTGTACTCCTGCTCCAGCCAGTGGACGAAGTCGGCGGCGCTCAGCATGGTCTAGGGCAAACGAACTTTGTAAGATCTATCGTAGCGATGGAAACGGTGCTACGTTTCGCGGAACACGCAAGTCAATCGTGTCGGTGCCGACGTCAACGTCGATGTCATCGTCTCGTTGTAGCGGAATCCCTGATCATGTTGGCCATAATCTCTCGATGAGGCTATGCCACCAGCTCTCAATCATGTAGCGCAGAGTAAGAAGAAGAGCCCCCAACTTCGATCTCCTCCTGTTTGCGATGTCCATATTTCAGGCTATGTGAATCGAGACAGGGGCCGGCGGCGCTCTGAGCTTTTCGGTGCCAAGCGGCTGGAAGTCTCTTCAAGTTTGCTCACGCAATTTGACACGCGAGATTCGCCGCAGAGATACGGTACTAGCTAGACACGTGTGAGAATGCCATAGTAATGCCACAACCATCGACCACTCAAGGATTATTGACGATCACGAGTCTCGATTCTCTCGGTTTTCCTGGAGGGAGGGTGATAACACGCAAGCCAAAATCGGCAGTGATAATCCACCAAAACCGACGGGAACCCAGTTTTGTCGTCGGATTCAAAGTCGACAGAGCGGCAATCTCTGCTCGGCAGAGTGCTTCAGCAATATCGCAGAAGGCCTACGCAGTGCAGCCTGGGCGATCGGATTCTCTTCCTGCCTGCCACTAGTTGGGAAATGGGAATTCCCGGAACTGAGTGTTACGGAGAACAAAAGAAGATTTGGCTGAACTGAGAGTCGAACTCCACTCAGGTCGAAGAAGGGCGGTCTGCGGCAGCGGACCGCAATGCCACCCCTACATGCAAAAGGGGATTTCGGTGAGATCCAAGCGAAACCTTATAGTGAAGCGGGACAGCCCTGGACTGCCAGGTACGCCCTACACTATCGAAGACCCTCGCAATGGCGAATGCAGAACACTGATTCACCGACGATAGAGTCCGAGTTCACAAGCGAGGCGCCGGGGCCTTCGCGGTGACGGGTGTGGGCAGCAGCCCACGTCGAATTCGCCACATTGAATTTGATGGCGAACTAGCGCGAAACCTTGCTTCAAGAACGCCCGCAGCGCCGATCCTGAGTCCTGTATTTCTTCGGCTTTCCCTGTCTTTTATCTTTTTCTGATCACGGGGCATCTTCAAGGGCACGACAAAAAATGCCAAGTATTGCCCCCCTGGTAATGCCCATGTTGTGAATGCCACCATTACTTGCTTGCGTGCCCTTGAAACAAATCTAGCAGCCGTCGGAGTTAGCAGGCTCTTGAGTCTCGCGTTAGGTGCAGCATCCATTCACGCGTAATGCGCGAGCAATCGTGCCGGACGGTGACTGTACGGCGAAGCCGAGCGCTGAGCATTGCGACTCGCGAGACTGATCGAGAAGTGAACGACGCTGGCAGTGGGTGTCACTGTCCACTGTCCACCAGGCGGTGGTACCGCGGGGCCGCGGGGCTCGCCAGGCACCACTCCCACCCACCCACTGCACACGGCGCTGAAGAAAAAGCTCGGCGGCGGCGGCGTGCGAGCGTTCTGGGAGCAGCGACCGACGATTCACGCCCGCCCGGCTCCGCGCCGGCACGCGCAGAGGCGAGCTAGAGCAGGCTAAAGCGCTAGGAACCATTGGCGCAGCCTGACTGTCGACTGACGGGGCCTCCCTCAACCTCCTTTCAACCGACGACGCCCCCCCTTCGGTGCATCTTAGCCACGCCCACTGCAACGGCTTGGCGTTGCTGATCGCTCACTCGAACGCGTATATCACTCCCCCCTCGACCTGTCGAACGTCGAGGACGCCAGCTGAGGTCCACGCCTCGTGCACACCTGCGAAGAGCGCTCACAAGGCCCCGGTCCGGCTGCTCTCCCAGTTCCAATCGGGCACGGGCATCCCGACGCGACTTGTACTGATCGGTGCGCCTTCCGACCCTTGGTGTGCGGCCCCGGCAATCCCCTTCACCTCTGAAGGAGTAAGCTCGCTAATTTGACCCCCCGGCTTGGACGTTCACAGCTCACGATCGCCGACCGCCCTCTTGCATCGACTGGCTTCATCAGTCGGCTTGGGCTTCCCTCGCTACGACCTAGTGCACTCCCATCGCCCCATCGTGTGGCGGCGCAGTCGACAGCCTTCTGCTTGAGCCGTTCTTCTCGACCCCGGCGTCTAGTTCGACGATTATCCGTCAGGTTGAATTGAGTCATTCATCATAGAACCCTCAACCCGGCTCGTGCTTCGACTCCGTCGGTCCGCACCGGCTAGGCACGACAGCTCCCGGTGAAGATCCCGTGCCCGCAGGGCGATTCGTTGTCGCGTCCTCGATCGTGGTCGTCCCGCATCGGACAAACTCCACCTCTACCCCGGGTAAGACACGCTCCGACGATGCGCGCGCTCACGGCCCCAAGTCACACCAGATTGCTGTACATCATTTGTTGACTCATGCTCGCCCGTCACAGATTCCTATCTACCTTTCAGGTCCACGTGCGGTGCCGCGGCGATTAGCAGACCGGGAAGCTAGTCCGAAATAGCTCGAAGCGGCGTCACCGAGTTCCTTGTGGGGCACCAACGCGGCGGCGGCGCTGAGAGATCGATTTCTGGCCAACGCGCCCCAAGTGGTGAGGCACAATTCAAAACATCGTCAAGACCGCGAACACATCTGTCGGGGTACGAGACCAAAGCTGACAGCTTGTTGCACGTGCTTGATGACAAACAATGTCCACTCCACAGTCTTTGGCCGTCGTAGTCGGCATATCCCCTCGGCGACTGACGCGTGCGTTCAGCTCGTGCTCCCAGGCTCCAAAAGAGGGTCCACGTCGGTCAAAGCTGACGTTCGCTCCTCCCCGCACTGGCTATGCATGTTTTCCGCAACCATGCTTACAGCTGTTCGGTCGCCTCGACGCCACTGAGTCCGAGGAGCACTAGCTTCGGCGCAGTCGCTACACCTCGCGTCACCGGCACGCCATGGAGCCAGCGTACCGGGGCTTCATCGAGACAACGCTGGATGCGCTCCTCATCTTCGAGGGGTGTCGTCGCCAGCAGCTGACTCAGATATCGCGACGCTTGTCGGAAAACGAAAAACGCGACCTTATCACTTCGGGCGCGATCTTCGTGTTCGACGAGAAGGACACGGGCATCAAACGGTGGACCGATGGTTTGACCTGGAGCCCATCGCGAACGCTAGGCAACTTCCTCATCTATCGCGAACTGGACAAGAAGGCAAACTCGGCCGCAGCCGCCGCTTCTGTTGATGGTGAAGGCGAGGAGGGATCCAGTGCTACACCTGTGTCCACGCGACCCGTTCTCATACCTCCGTCGGCGCGACGAAAGAGCGTCAGTGACGAAGCAAGCTCCGGGACACTCGACAAAGCCAGGGAGCGTGCTCTCGTTGGCAGTCTGACGGCAAGCTACAGTTTCAGGACCGATGGGCTGGTTAAGAAGACAATATCGCTCTCTGGTCTGCACATGATTGGGTACTATCGGATCGACGATGTGACCTCTGGCCGCCTGCGCACTCCATCATCGCACGCCGAGCTCGCCGCCTTGGAAATTCATCAAGATTTCCTGTCGGCATCCCACTTCCGAGCTCCGCCGTTGGTAGAAGTGGGAGCCGACGGGCGATTGCGGTACAAGGGCGAGGCGGCCGATGCGCCGCTATCTCCTGTGCCTCGCGCAAGCTCGTCCTTGCATGGCAGCAACATTCCTAACGTGAGTTTACGTCGAGGGGCACTTCCGAGCACAACAACGAAACTGTAACTGATTGCTGCCGGTATGCCATGCGCCTTTTCTTCAATGAATCGTAGGGCCTGTCGAGGGTGCCATCTTCCGACTCGATCGGCTCGCGCATTTCGCCGCGACTACCCACTCTTCAACTCAGCAACGCCGGTCCTTCGTCGCAGCGGGACGGGCCGCCAAACTCGCCGCAGCGTGGCAGTGTCTCGGCCTTACGTACTTCCAACCGCTTCGACCCTTACACTGTGCAGCGCCAATCGCCGACCCTAGCGCGGCCGTCCTCCGGCTCCGGTGCTTTCCCACTCCCGCTGCCCCTCCACGAGGGAGACAGCCACCGGCGTGCCTCAGCGGGGCATGTCGGCCTCTCGGGTCTTTCTGGCGTTGGGGAGTCGTTGAAGATGAACGAGGCGTCAACAGGATTATCTCCCGCCCTTGATTCGCTGAGTGCGTCTCCGGGCGATGACCACTCGTGGTCAACTCCTACTTCACACCTGCATGCGCACCACTCGCAACATCGGCCGCCATCGACTGCGCACCCATACCATATGTCCGCATCCACCAGCCAGCACACAGCATCTTCTCAGCAGCTCTCACAATACCAGCACCAAAGCCAGTTTTACCAGCCTCGTCATCCCACTCCCTACTCGCCTACCGAGCCCGTCTCGGCTTCTGGTGCCAGTTCGAGCGCGATTTTTCAGTACGATCCACCGCCTCCGCACTCCGGCACCGCATCGACCCAGCATCAGCAGATGCGTCGACCTGAACAAGGCAGCAGCCATCACCCCTCGACGGCACCGGGCTATCCCTCATATTCGGCACCGCTGACGGCCGCGAGTCTGGCGTCGTCGACTTATGCCGGAGGACCCTCTTCGACGCACCGGCCGCCTTTCGCATCGTCGCACCATCCTACATCGCAGCAGTACTACTCCTTTAGTGCACCCATTGCGTTCACTGGAGAGTATGATCGACCATCGAGTCGTAACAGCACGAGCGGCAGTGGGCCAACCTCGAACATGGCTGGTCCGAACGGGGCCCGCCCGCTCTGGTCGTACTCCTCCGACGTCCGCCCCTCGCTCGAGTACGCACCATCGGCTCTTGCATCACGATACCACTCCTACCAACCGCAACGCTCGCAGTATTCGAGCTTCGACAGCGCGAGCTCTGGTTCTCTGCACACGGCTCCTCCCGGATCGGCCGGAGGGCCCGGTCGCTCCGCACCAGCATTACCGCCACGGTCCACAGGAGGACCGAGCTCCTACGCGTTCACACACACCTCTATCGGTGAGAACGGTGGTGGATCGGCGGAGCGAAAGCCAAGTGGGATGGTCATGGGGCTCGCGTCTGGACTCGATGAGGACACGCGCGGCCGTCATGGGCTCGGATTGCATTCCGGTGCATCACCGGCTCCACCTCAAACCATCTACAGCAAGTCACCTGGGTCGCGCGACCAAGACATCGCGAAAGATGACCAAGCACCGCATGAATACGGGGACGCTCGACATGTTGACGACCGGCGTCTCGGCAAGCCGGGGTCCTCGGCTCCGGAGTCGTCTTCATGGGGCTGGTCGTCAAACTCGCATCCGCGATGATGGAACCTCGCTGTGGACTTCCATATCATACATTGTACACAGAGAACAGCGCTTGCCATGCTCAATGACCTCGACATGAACGGTCCTCGGTGCTCCAAGGGTTCGAGCAGAAGTCAGGCTCGATTTATTTTCTCTTTTCGTGTACCATCTCTCCTGCTGTAACGTCGAACGAAACATGTATTACCTAGCTCGATCGAGTGGGAGCCATCTCTCCTATCGGGCGTGCTAAGTAGGTATACTTTTTTGCTTCCATTACCATCTGCGTGCGCACTGGCTACGTCGAAACGACCTCGGGTCGTGCGAAGTGGTGCAGGTGGTAGATTGCTTCGATTATGCCAGCGGTACTGAAGCTGTTCCCACCACTCATCGTACTCATCGTACTCATCGGCAAGGTTGGGCAAATTGCTAAAACAGTCCACTTCTAGGCGAGTACCTATATGATGCTCGGGTCGGTGCCACTGTTACTCAGCGCACGTAGATATGTGTCAAGGCGGGACCTGCCCGACGACCATCGGAATTCGGATTCGTTAATGAAGAGGTGAGACCGCCTTCAGCATCTGCCCTCAAGCGGAGGGCAACGGTCCCGCTAAATGAAAACAATGAAAACGGACGCGGCCGCCCAGGCCTTGCTCGGGCTGAGCCCGCATTGATCTAGGCCCTCTTCCTCCCACCACGATTCGACGTGCACGACTTTGCAACATACTTCGTGCCAATCATGTCTACGAGCCCGCACCCAAGAAACAGTTGAAGGTGGCTTAGTAAGATGAGCCGTTTGAGCCGTTTAACTTCGCACAATACAATCTGCACCGTCTTCGCACAGGAATCTATCTACATCTACATAAAATAATGAGAAAAGGACAAAAATGCCCTCGAAAGATAGCGAAAGGACAAAAATGCCCTCGCTTCTTTTCATGAGGACAGAAATGCCCTCGGATTCTAGACTTCTGTAATACTCGATATATCAGCTCAGAACCAAGAGGGTAGCTTCTTGTAGTCTTTGTGACTAGGTGCGGCGGCGCGCTCCGCGCGCCACCTCACACCGTAACCGTTGACCCGCTGAAATGTGATGTACTTTGCTGCAACAGCTGCGGTACTGTTCAGTGACGGTCCAAGTCCGGAGAGGACCGCGAGACGACGATCAAATGTAAAGAGCCTTCATTTCAGGACGTTTCTGACACCGTCCACATAGTTGCTTGGCACAACGCGACATACAACTGGCCGTGAGAAAAGACGGGCGTCTCCAGACACACTCCTACCTGCGCAAGTGCCAACTGCTCTTGCAATTTGCTGAACGTCATAGCCATTGCCAGCCGAATTGGAAACTGCGTCCGATGCAGAGTGAACGGAAGCTCAGCTGATGGCCCTGTCTTCAGCGTGATCCGTGGCAACAAAACTGGCTGTCCAGCATGATCTCCTGTGAGAATGATGGCGTCGAGCACGCGGGTGTGTAACCGAGTTGACAACAGTCTTGTGCCGTTGCACAGCCCCGCGGCGGGGTCCAAGTTTCCACTTTGTATCTTGCAGCGTGCAACGGCATCCCGGCGATGTTGAGACTCTGAAGGTACTTGATCGAGAACAGTGATCCGTCTTCATTTTCGACCGAATCCGCGCTGTAGAACGCTTGAGCGTCACCCGGCAGCAGGTCGGGCACCATGTCGTTGATCTGTGCGAATTTTTGGGCGCCAGAATTGCTCGATCTCGGAAGTATTCGACTTTTTCGCCTATCGACGTATTGCCTTTGCCCGTTCCGTTCCGGTCATGCGGTCTGCAGCGGCCAGAAGACGCATGTTTGTCTGCGCTCGCACCGTGGGCTGTTGTGAGTATAGGGTCCAAAAGTCAGGCAAGGACTACTACTTACAGAGAGATCTCCCCAGAAGTCAGCAGTCATGATGCAAGTGTCGACGATTTGGGTTGGTGATGACTTGGGAATAACGGGAAGGCATTGCTTCGGATTTCCTGTGATGTTACAGTCCAACCGGTCAGTTAGTGCTGCTGCCCTGCGTTTTGCTTTTGAAAGATTGGCACACACCTGCCAACACGACGGTCACTCCACCGAACCGAGTCATGGAATAACGGGAAGGCATTGCTTCGGATCCCCTGTGCTGTTGCAGTCCAATCGATCAGTTAGTCATGCCGCCCTGCGCTTTGCTTTTGAAAGATTGGCACACACCTGCCAACACGACGGTCACTCCACCGAACCGAGCCGTTGAGGATCTGCCACGGGATGGTGAGCCGCAATCCACGGAACCAAAGCCTGTTTTTCTGTGTGATTCGTTTATTACAACTGTCAGTATTCTTGCTGTTGTCCATCTGTAGCAATGACAGTGAAGACTCACATTTAGTGTCCAATGGACCTGGATTCTCAACCGTACGAAGTCAATCCTTCCGCTGTATTTTCCCGTGGCCTGCTTCCTTCGCGAGCGTTGTTGTAGAATATGGGGTGTTTGTGGGCATCGATGTCGTTTTCCCAGACAGGCCACGGTGGGTGCCCCCGCTTTTCGGGGATAGGGTCACCTCCTGTCACTGACGATCCAATGTCTGTTGTTCGTATCAGTTTTTCCATCACACCTGCCTGCACAGCCAATGTCAAGTGATAACTCACGAATGCACTGTCACCAGTTGATGGTGGAGGAAAGCAACTCGAGGGTTGACATTCAACGAAGACGTGTTGAAGGGAAGTGCTGTTTGGTAAGGCTGGATGGATGGTTGGTTGACATCATGTCAAGGGGCTGCTCCCCTAGACGTTTTGCTGTTCGCGTTACTTACTACACGGAGGCATCCCTGTTGAGAGATCGATCAACCGATACTTCCCAAGCATTGTGACAACTACCTGAGCCGTGTCCTGGGCCAGGACCGTATTGCGGCAAGTCGATCGACGTCATCGACTGACAGAGCTGTTCGTTCGCCATCCGCGAGTGGTGTTAGGGCTTCTTTCATGATGGGCGATGGGATGAGTGGCGATGGGATGAGGCGCGATGGGTAAGGTGCGAAGAGCAGGAGGAGAAAGATGGAGAAGCCTGCGCCTCAGCTTAAACCGGGCTCATAGAATGTCGCGGAAGGCCGCGGAACGACGTGGAGTGAAGCCCAGTGTCGGCAAGCCGTGACACGCTGGCGGGGCCCCTAACGGCGGAATTGGCGCACTGGCCGACACTACCCGAGGTCTGGAACTGCTTCAAAGCGTAGACGAACGAATCTCAAGCCCGGAGATGAATTGTCGTACAGGAGACGGGACGTGAGAGTTTGCAGATGACATCTCGGCTCGGGCAGGAGCTGGATGATTGAAGGAACTACGCTACGATGTGGTAGACACGCAAAACAGGTCGTCGCAGTCTGCTTCAGGAAGCAGAGTCACGTGCTCTTCAATGGAACCTCGGCGAACGTAGACGAAACGCACTGTCGCTGGCCGACCCGTGCTGAAACAGCGCTAGCTAGCTGGGACGCGCTGGACCGAGAGCTGCCTATGACGTCACGCCAGATGGTTCCCTTTGACGTTCTTTGACGTTCTTTGACGTTCTTTGTCTCCCTGGTTTGTCTTTCGTTCTCTGACGTTCTTTGACGTTCTTTAGCCACACAGTTCTTTTTAGATAGTTTAAGGAGGATCAGCGCTGTATACTCAGAATCTCCAGAGGTGCCGTGAGAAGTCAGTTATCACGGTCGAAAAGTCAGGGGCCTCATCGATCGTCGACGCGTCGAGGCGCGCGAGTTCGCGCATCGACGTTGGTCTCCTTCCGCATCTCGCCCCCGGCCCGGACGCCGAAGTCACCACCTCCTTTCGACAATGGAACATTGTTTCAAGAAGGGGGAAAATCTCTACGAAAAGAAGGAGCTCACGGATGCAGGCTATCGATATGCGCTTGATGACCAGAACCAGCTCGACGTTCCGTAAGTCTGACACGCGTCGTTGGCACGTCGTGTGCAAGACATGAGGTCACGGATGATAAGGACGATAGTGACTCGGTGGCGACGAAGTCGGTGCCATTATCATTCCGCCACATTTTCCCAACGTACAGGACGTCCAATCAAGTGCAGGGTCCGGGCCCGACTCCAGGGTGCGGACGATAGGGCCAAGCGCGACACGATCTGTGGCCTCTGCAAAAGGCCCGGACACAACCGAGTTACATGCGATAGATAGATCGACCATTTGAAATCTGAGCATACGGCGTCAAAAGTGTCAATATTACTACAAGTTGAAGGCGTGCTGGTCTGTTTCATATTTACTGCGGTCCATACTCATCGCTCGCTTTCGACTGGGCCTCGTTTCAGTCGCGATAGGCCCCTGACTTTGCGACCGTGATAACTGACTTCTCACGGCACCTCTGGAGATTCTGAGTATACGGCGCTGATCACAATGACTACAAGAAGCTACCCTCTTGGTTCTGAGCTGATATATCGAGTATTACAGAAGTCTGGAATCTGAGGGCATTTTTGTCCTTTTGAGAAGGGCATTTCTGTCCTCATGAAAAGAAGCGAGGGCATTTTTGTCCTTTTCTCTAAAATAATGCATACTTACACTACATCGAGCGCTCGGTGGGGCAAGCCCCCCTCATCATAACTCGGAGAGGGACACGGCTCTCAGTCGCAAATCGAAGAGTTCCCCGTAAGCAGAGAGTAATATGAACCCCCGGGAGCCATATATGTATATCTTGACACCCACAAACATACTTCCATACTCTCCCTCGGCCGATACATGGCCCCATAACGCCCGCATCCGATCCCAAAATCCGGTTGGCACCTTGCGTTTCCTCAAGCTGCATGCGCACATGACCACTGCAGACAGGCTCACGAAGCAGCTTTTTCCGTCGGGGACAATTCCGCCAGTCGGACCCACGATGTTGACGAATCAAGTCTCGGTACCTATCGAGTTTCTGGTCTCCCCGTCCCCCATAGCTACAAGAACAGGACTTGACTCACCTCTCGTTCGACGCACTCTACCTTGTCGTAGGTAGGTAGGTAGTAGAACGCGCGCTGAGTGCCCGGCCGCCGATGACCCCGAGTCGGGTGCTTGCCGCGATCAGGGGGTCGGCTTCGTGCGGCGAGATGACGACGGTGCACTCCGAGGATATGTCGAGAACTTGTCCCGCTACGGTGAGCTGGCCATGACCGCCGAAGTCCGTCACCCATTCAGTCATGCGGTCGGTTTGCCCGTCGGAGCGTCTCTTTTGGAAAATGGTGGGACAGACTTGGGGCGAGCGCCGGACACCGTTCCCGTTGTCTCTGAAAGCGAGGATGCGGGCCTTCAGGGTGGGACGAGCCACGACATTATCGAAGAGGATCACGAGGTGGATGCGTCCGGCCTCGAGGATGGAGAAGAAGTGGGGATGTGTTGTTGATGTTCATGGTGTTTGCTTCCTTTTCCTTTTTCCTCACGTGCACGCATCAGGCCGCGTTGCACAGGGGCTTCGACTGGGGTTCCGTTCTTTGTTTTCTCATTATTTGGATAGACAGAGTCTGTCATTACCGTACTGGAATGCCGAGCGGACCATGTGGCGGCGCTAGTGTACATCGAGTTTCAGTGACCAGCAGTTTCAGAACGTACAGTGTCTGAGTAGATGGTTGCCCTACCCACGAGTCGCATCCTTGAACTCTGAACGGGCATACGTTACCTTCCCTGTCTTTGCGATTCGAGCCCAACTTGCCTCGAGATCTTCGGCTCTCACTTGAATTCCAAGTGATCGGTCACCGCACTAGGTGCAGGATCAGACATATGCTTAGCACTTATCATACCAATGTGTACCAATGCTGTCTGCACATTCAGCTACACCCCTGGCTATCGAGACATCTGGAGCTGTCCCCTGGTTCGTACTGAAGAGGACGTAAGCTGCGCCGAGACCATCGGTCCTCCGGTCGGCTCAAAAAGATGTACAGTGACTACTACCTCGGTGGTGTCGCATCTACAGAGGGTACATGTATAAAGCTCGACCGAGGATTGGTCGATCGTCTTGCCTCGATTTTCTGTTGAATGCGCAACGTCGCGTCAGAAACTTCTCAATTAAGGTTTTGCCCTCCCCTGGCCTGACTTACCCTACAACTCTCGCACCGTAGCTCTCCATTCGCGCCGATCCGACTTTCCGAGTCTACCGTACGACTGCACAATCCACACTTGAGACAACGTGGGTGATATCTCTTACCCAAAGGCCCCGACTTGGTCTCGCGCTCCGTCGCTCGAACACTGCAGCCCGCACACACGAGCAGTCCACCGAGGTTTTCGGGAGGCCGCTCGCGCGTCGCAAAGATGGATCTAGGTTTCTCTGCCGAATTGATGCTGGGTGGAGTGTGGAAGATCTTGGTTTGCGAAGGGGCCAGAGGTAACGAGGATGGAGCCCGTGATGTCGAGGCTCGAAGCGGGGTCGATGGGTTCTCCTCGGCCTTCTTGGGGGATGGAGGAGGCGCGCACTAGAAGGGGAGAGTAGTAGCAGATGTGAGCACACACAAGAGGAGAGAAGGATTATTCGACGCACTCTGGTATGGTACGGCAAGCCTGCCACCTCAATGAACGATCGATGACTGGGGATCCCTCCAAAGAGTTGCGAGCATGCTGCGCACTTGAAGCATTGAGCGCAGTAGTTCACGGTACCTCCCGACGTGCTGATGTTGTATCCAAGGCCAAGTACGAGCCGACAACTTCGGCAGCACGGGTCTTGTACGGGACTCGTGGGTACGTATGGCTTGCGCGGCTGGCCTAGCTGCGGTTCGGCGAGAGAGGTTTCGATGGTTCGAAACATCTTGGGAGGTGGAGCGCACTGTCGGGTTGCAGATAGGGTTCAGCACTTCAAGGCGAAGAACGCATGTCGGATCATCCCTGCGTTTCTTACGTCTTGATGCCAAATCTGACCCCCAGCCTCAATATGTCGTCCCTGTTCGAGAGGTTTGCGACACCCACCACAGAGGAAGCATGCTTTGTGCATGACACCAGCTTTTCCTTGAAGTTGTACAAACTCCCCATAGCCGAGTACAAGATTGCACACCGAACAATGTGTCGATTCTGTTGGCGAGGATCCCTCCTTCGGTTGGATAGATTTGTTGATGGGCGGCACCTGACTCCAAACAGGGGCGGTGCGCGACGTGGTGTTCCGAACCGCGGGGGTGCCAGTCACGTCGCGGCCGTACGTCGAAGAAGTCGGCGAAGACACTGGTGTCGACTGTGCAGCGATATCGGTCCGCTTCGACGACGCAAGGGGCGATTCGCTCCGCTCCAACCCCAGTCGCCGAAAAGTGTTGCCCATTTCGTCCAAAGACGCCGCGATCGGGCTCTTCTCCCTTTCATTCCGAAGTCGCCAACCCGGAACCGCTCGATCGTTTCCCGCCAACAGAGCACTGTTCCTATTCCCTGCGGGGGTGTTGCTGTGATCCTGACCATATCTCGTCTGAGTTGTCGGCTTCACTGCCGGAGAGAGGTTGAGTTTCGCTTTCGAGCCGCCCCATTTGCTCGGCGCAGGTCGCAAATTCGCCTTAACTGGACCCATCTCGAACCCCTTTTGGGCTAAATGGGGGGACGGTGGAACACCTTTCGTCTTGTACGCCTCGCTATCGAAGCAGGCCTCACAGCTTGGGTTTCCTGCGAAGTCGATGACTGGACCGGTTTGCGGATCCTGGAAGGACAATTCGGTGCAGCACCCCGTTGACTCAGTTTCGGTGCACGTACCGAATCCTTACGGCAGTTGAAAAGCTCACCGAGCAGTAGGAGCAGGTGTAACACGACTACGGGAAAGTGTACTCGTCAGCCTTGAGTAAGCAATTTTCCAAAGGGAAAACTCTGTTGCTCACTTCGTGCCATAGTCGGTCATCATGCCTGATGAACGGAGCATCTGACAGGACCGCACACTTGCACTTCTTGCTATGATACAGATAAAATAGTGACTTTGGGTCAGCAGGTGGAAAAAGAAGTCAACAGCGCATCCTTTGCGAAAATTGAAAACGAACCAAGTGCCTTTGCTGAATCTATCGGCGAAGCATTCGCGGCAAAAGTAGAGCTCGGAGAGCTGCGCGTCGACCTTGGCGTTGGGGTGGGGGTAGATGACCTCTTCCTGGACAACATCATACCCGGTACGGCGTTAGAGACGGCCCCTCATGAGTCCTGAGCTGACCCGAGGACCCCAAAACAGGAACACCCATGCAAGCACTAGTTGAGACGAACCTGGACGAAGCGATGCTGGCACGCAGCACACTCCCACTGATCCTTGGGGCTGAGCACACTCCCGAAAACACTCGACAACTCGTGATTCTCAAAAGTAGTAGGATTTATTTTGATCGGTGGTCGAACGGGTGTACCGGAGGTGGTCGATGCTGGGAGGTGAGCTCCGCCGCGAGGGGTGGCACTCGGAGAATTCGTCGAGGTGGGGCCCAGCTTTGAGGCTGACGAGGGTGTCGCCGCCGCCGACGAGATTGGCGCTGGCGCGAAGAGGGATGCCGCTGAGGGGCTGGTGGTCTTGGCGACATATCTAAAGCACAAGAAAGGCTTTGGATGAGCTATACGCCCAGGCTGAACATGCGCACGCTCGACTGCCTCCACCTCCGCTCGAGCCACCATGACGTCGCAATCAGGCCACATCAGGCCACAACAGGCGGTAGGTGCGAGCTCAGACTCCTAGCTTGAGTACACGATCAGTCGCTCACCTCTGGCTCCACTTATCCCCCGGCGATCCTCTGAAAAGGAGTTGCGTCGAAGTCTCTTTGATCGCAGACGACCCTTGTCAGCGATCAGTGACGTATTCAGCAGTCCGTCCGGCCGATGCTCGGCGATGTTGAGCGAGCGATCGACGTCGTCGCCGACTTCGTCGCGGTCGCATCAGTCCTGGGTTCGCTGATCTTACCTTTAGCAGTCCCACCGCATTTGCATCGAGGGGTGACCGTGATCTCGCCACATCGTTGACAGAAGCCCATTTTGGACAGCGTGCGGATGGGATTGTGCACCCCCTGCTGGAATAGTACCCGGCGGGCCGGCGAGATCGATGTTCGCGGAAGCAGAGGAGGGACGCGGTCCCGGCGCGCCGGTCTGGCAGGGTCTGGCGTCTGGCCCGCGCACTCTCTCGCACTCTCGCGCACCAGGCTTTCGTGTGATTTTCGGGGATGCCAACACTTTGTAAGTCAACACTTTGTAAGTTCGGCCCAATGCGGGAAGAATCACGAGTCTGAACTCGGTGCGATTCAAAATAAAATACTCTGTGATATCACATTAGATCTTCAACGTCTTGACCATCCTCAAATGCGGTGCCCCGTCCTGTGAACACGAGTCAAGAAGCACCAACGACGTCGACCGAGATAATAGATCCCCCCCCCATCAGCGTCCTCGACGGTAACTTCCACAATATGTTCCGAAGATCTCACCTCTTGGAATGGAACTCCTTCCGCCTCGTATCCGCACTGCACGTAGAATCATTCACACCTCAGCAAAGTGAGCCCACACCTGATTCTTCACAGATCAAGTTCTGCACCCCGGAACACGCTACATCAACAGTATGCTCGCCGGCTCTCTTGGCGAGTGTACGACTTACCTTGTTATAAAACTTCTCGGCATAGATCTGGGCATTCGTTACAATCAAGACCTCGTCTTTATCCTCGTTCGCGATCCCGCCTTTGCCCCTCCTCGATCGTAAATGATCTTCCAAGGCTTCGACGAGCCATTTACCTGCACATACAGGATCCTCTCAGTCGGTTACCCCACATCAAATCCATTCTCCCACGCCGAAAACTTTCAACTGACCAGCTCCAATCCCCCTATACTCCTTCCTCACCGCCAGCCGACCCAATTTCCCCATCGGGGGATACCAGCGAATCGTCCCGATGTCTTGCTCCGTCTCCGTATCGACCAAGATGAGGTGATCCGATCCGGGGTCTTTTGCGTCCAGTTCATCTTCCATTGAGAAGCCTTGTTCGTCGATGAAGACTTCTCTGCTCGGCGGGTCAGCGATCAGTTCGATCGCTTCCTGAGGGGACCGCGAGCTTTGGGCTGCAACTCCGTCTCGACGATCGTTTCAAGCAAGCGACGTACATCCTGATATCCAAGCATCGCTTCTCGTCCTCTGGCTTCTCGCACAGACAGATCTGAAAAGGTGCAGGTGGTGCCATGACGCTACTTTCTCCAGGCGAGTATACGGTCAACAGTAGAAAGAGTCGAGCTCCACGAGTTATCGCTTACCCTCGGCGCCGGGCCGAACATGTCGAATGAGAATGAGGATTAATTTCAACTGGTCTACACAAAAATAGACGATATTTTCAGGCGCTGGACCTCGAGTGGAGCTAACGAAGCTCACAAGTAACAAAATTGTTACTTCATATATAACGTTCCTACACGTCGAGAGGTCCTCCCAACGACCGAACAGGGCTTCAAGTATCAATGAAGGCAGAAAGATGTGGATATGCGACAAGGGTTGAAAGAAAACTTAATGGAACAAAGAACAGACATGAAGACGACATGACGGGACGCTACGAAATGATGGCATGCTAAGACTGATGGAAGAATCGGACCCCACTAAAAGCGAGAGAGCGCGGCCGCCCACCTCTACCTCTTGGAATTCCTACGACTCAGGCTACTTTGCCTTTCACGTTCGGGGCTTCGTCCGTTGTCGGCAACAGTAAAGAGGGAATGTAAGCCGTCGGCGTCGGTGTTGGCGAATCAAGTCCAGAGACGGGGTGCGCGCTCAGCGGTGTCGACACCGAATGGTTATTGCTTGGATTCGAACGAGGTCTCGTCCGCCCACTCCCACTACCGAGCACGAGCTCACGAGCTCCAATGGTGCGTGCTTCTTCGGCCGTCATCATCACTGGCGCGTACACGAGATACTTGGGCGTCTCTTCAATCGGAGCAAGAGTCGTGTGCCCCGTCGTAGGAGGGAAGCTTGTCGGAGGGAACGAGGTCGTATCCGGTGTACTGGAGGTGAACGACAGCAAGGGGACATCGACACCCAAGCCATCACGTTGTCGATCGATCGGTTGAGGTAGGAGAAAGATGCGTTGACGTTTGGACGACAAAGATCCTGCATATCCGCCTCCGGCCGAATCGGGTTCTCGATCGTAGTAGCGGTCGCCCGAGCTGGACGCCGTCGCACTTCGGACGTTGATCGAGAGGTGGGGTCGACGCTGCAGTCGTTTGGACAGGTTGGTGTAGTACCCGAGCACCTGGACCGAGCACCACGCTCGAAGCAACGAGACGGTCGCGGCGAAACCGAGGAAGGTGAGCAGCAACGAGCTGAAGCGCTCCTCGCATGTCTCTTGGGACCAGCCAAAGAGTTCGAGCGAGATGTCCGAGTTGGAGATGGACGCGCACACGGACGACGTGACCGAGCTCGACGAGGACGACGATGCGAGAAAGACGATGACCAGCAGCAGACCGAGTTCTCCACCGAGCGAGATGAACGAGTTGAGCGTAAAGAGGCGTAGGAAAGGGAGATGGTCCTTGACGACGCCGTAGAGCCCGAGCGCGGCGACGGCGCCGGAAGCGAGCGACACGGCTCTCCCGACCCCGATCACGGCCCGGATGCCTTCGAGCCTCCTCCAGTCTTCTTCCTCGCGGTCACTCGCCAGATGGGACGAGACCCAGCCGAGCTTGGACGACAGTACGAAATGGAACACGAGCGAACCGAGGGCGATCGCGCCGACGAGCGCTTTCCCCTTCGGCTTCATCAAGGACGAGGCCGAAGTGGAGCTCGGAGCCATCAGCGCAGGTCTTGGAGTGGTGGTGATGGTGGTGGCGCTGGTGATGGATGCGTATGTTGTGGGTGAGTGCCACGACCGATTGCCCGAGAGCGCGATGGTCCGGCAGCGGGTCGACACTTGGCAGCTTAGGTGGCCCCTGGGAGCCTGAGAGAAGGATGTGCAGAGGAAGCGATATGCACCGGGCCGGAGCGCAACTATGCGCGCTTGCGCACGGACACGCACGGACGCCGTGACCCGATCGAAGCGCCAGCGCGCCAGCGCGAAATAGCCGGCAAGTTTGTGCAGTATTCAATCATGTCGCGGTGAATCTTTTCTCATGTCTCCAGGCTGAGAAGAAGAAGATAAGCTACTTGTTGTTGTGAGTAGAGCAACAACACCCAAAAATCTTGACGGGCAGAGCTTAGTTATATCTCGCCCCCGGGGCAGCCCGGGGCCCTTTGGCTGAGGCGGCGTGGCGCACGAGCGACTTCGCGGCGCTGAGGAAATGGCCGGGGCCGCCAGCCAGCCAGCCCAAGCCAGCCAGCCCAAAGCGCCGGGCCTGGACTGGCAGGGACTGGCCTGGAGAGGGAGGATCAAAGGTGGCACACGAGCGTGGAGAAGGGAGGTTGCGTCCTGATCGTCGTCCCCGTTCAAAACGTACGTCGCTGCATACACTCGTTCGTGGCTACTTCCACACCCCATCACTGTACCACCTCCCCCAGCCTCGTCCCGTGCCCTGATCCGATCGGACCTACCGTGGCTCGTCGAGGCGTCGTGGCTTTTTTTCGCGCGATCGTCGCCGCTCGTGGTCATGGCCCGCTTGGGAGGCACAGCTGCTACAGCCAACAATGGACCGACCATCTTCAAATCGCAGGGACGGTTGGGCTGATCTTTTCTTTCTACGTGCACACAGCTATACTCAAAAATGGCTCCCACCGCTGCTGTCAGTCCTTTGGTGCAGCAGTACCACCTCGCCTACGCGCGTATGACAATGTTGACCCTCCTCTGACTTCCGAACCCCGCTTCGCTCTCCCCATTCGGTTTCTCATATGCACCAGAACAAGAAGGCCGCCGCCACCAGCTCGCACAAGTTCATCGTCGACTTCTCCGCCCCGGCCGACAACAAGATCGTCAGTTCTCGTCTCATCGGAACTCGGGGCGCTCCTCCATCCCTTTCCCTACCCTCTCCGTTTACTCACTCTTCCACCTTTTTCTCTCAGTTCGATGCCGAGGCGTACCAGCAATTCCTGATCAACTCGATCAAGCACGAGGGCAAGACCGGCCAACTCGGCGACGTCATCGCGGTCCAAAATGCCGGCGCGGGCAAGATCGCCATCACCAGCTCGGTCCCGATGAGCAAGAGGTACATCAGGTACTTGACCAAGAAGTTCCTCAAGAAGAACATGCGTACGTTGGACTTTCGGGGAATCTCTTTTCATTGAGGACCTCTCGTTGGAGAGGATTTCTGGGTCTGGGAGAGACCGCGGATCCTTTCTTCCCCTTGAGCAATCGTGTCTCTATAGAACTGACCACCCCTCTCTGCCATCGCTCCACCTTTCCACGTGCGCGCAGTCCGAGAATGGCTCCGCGTTGTCTCGACAAGCCCCGACACCTTCACCCTCAAATTCTTCGCTTCCGAGGCTTTGAACGACGAAGAGGAGGAGGCTTAAAACATCACATCAAAACTTCCCATAAAAGGGAAAAGCGAGAGGGAACGTGCTTCGTAGATGACGTAGATCGTTTCTCTTGTTTGCAATAGCTGGATCGAATATCCTAGATGCGTTCGGTGTGGTTAGGACGAGGCGTGAGGAGAGGATTGTCCTCCTTGCGGGATTCGAGCAGAGTTGCCGACTACGCTCTGAAAAGGAGGAGCTTTCCCGGAAGGACAAGATCAAAATGCAAAGATGTCACGTGGTGTGGAGAGCAAACGTGCATGTTCAGATTGCAAAGATGGAGCATTGAGCAGAGATGCTTCAGAGCAGTTCCATAATCTGCAACGAAGCAGAGCGATTTCCAAACACAGTCAGCACAAGTCCATCGTCATCAATGTAGTCCTCGAAAAGTGATGGAATTGGAAAAAGAGTCGTATGTGTATAGTTTGGATCAGAACAATTTGAACTCATCGAAGAAGGAGCTGCTCAAACCCGAGCCTCCTCGAGAACCCTTCCCTCTCCACAAAGCAGATCTTACGGGATGCTTTGAGAAGAAAAAGGGCCCACAAGAGGAAGCAAGGGCGAATCTGTCCGACCCCTAGAATAAGAGGTGCCAGTTATAAAATAGGAGTACCAAGCTCCGTATCATCATGTTTGGAAAAGAGGAAGGGGAAAGCTGAAGAGGAGCTAAATATCGAAACCGGCTCAGGCAGAGAGACCCGAGACCCGACGAGCAGGAGACAGAGGCTTGGAAAGAAAGGAAATGTATGGAAAGTTTGCTCACATTGTAACAGCAGAGACCGCAAGGCCCCTCTCCTTCCGGGTCGACTCTCACGATCTCGAGCCCCGTCGCGAGGAAAAGGGAGAGCCGTTTCCTCCCGTGCCCGAGTGGTCAGTCACGAAGAGGTGGTCAGATCCTGTGGTCGAATCGACGATACACCAGTTTTTGCTGAGGGTAGCAGGCAAATCGGCGAGGCCTGTGATCGAAACGGGGCTGACGTGAAGAAACTCGAAGGAAAAGCTTCGCAGCTGCATCGACGGATTCAAGAGAGGCTGTGGCACCTCGAGGCTCGAGGGCGGTGGTGCAGAGAAAGGGAACTCAGGATGGGTACTGAAATACGAGCATGGCAGGGGAGAGAAATTAAGGAGTTGGGGATTCCAGAGTGGAACAAGCGTGGAGCGTGGAGGTGGAGGGACGGGATGCAAACGGGAACGAACAAGGATCCAGCAGTTTTCCTCCCTGCGGCCGATTCGCTTTGCCTGCGTCTCCGCAATACAGGCGGAAAATTGTATGCTTTTTACGAGGCTTGTGAAGCAATTTTGAAATGCATTTTTGGACTCTTTAAAAGTCTTCCAGAACGATGTATAAAGTTTGCTGCAACGCTGCTTCTTGCGTTTTGAGCCGGGCGGCAAGAGCCGCGAGGGGGCGGCTAACAATTTTGCTTCTCGACGAGTTGGTGCTGGGTGCGTGGGCTGGGCTGGAGGGGGAACTGCGCCGGGGCAAAAGGCAAAGGGTCACGCCTGCGCCTCGCCTCGAGTTTTGCTCAGCTTCCTACCCATCGACAACATGTGAGTATAGCCTGCCCCTACCCTACCGTGCCGGGTGCCGTGGTGGAGACGACCCTCCGACGAGACCAGCGTACACCTCTCGACCCACGACGAGCGACCTCGACGATTCGCCCCGCTCGAGGCTGGGCCTTGCGACGGGCAGAATTTGGTCCACCCCGCTCGCGAGCTCGACGACGACGACGACCGCGGCGGCGAGGAACCCGACTGCGAACTGCGACGACGGCCACTCACACCTGGCGACGTTCGTGGAGGCCAGTGGGCATAAGGGGAAAATAGAAGGGGATGCAAAAGATGAGGGCGGGTTGGCTGGGGTCGGCGGTGTCGTCGCTCGGTGTGTTACGCACCCACGCGACCGCATGCCAGAATCTCAGCACCAACCAGGCAGCAGGACGCATCTCCCAGCCCGGCAGCATTACGCTGTTATGGCTGGCGAGATGTTACTTGTGGAGTACCGGGGTTGTCATTGATCCGTTGGCTCGACCACGGGCACCATTATAACTACGTATTCGACCTATCGCAGCCGCCGATCGCGCCGACCACGCTCCACGCTCGCTCGCAGCCCGCACACACCTACGGCCACGCCTGCGCTCACCTCTCTCGCTTTGGCTCTCGAGTCTGGCTCGCGCTCCGCAGGCCGCGTTCGCTGACCACTCCGCTGCCTCTCTCTCGCTTACCTCACATTACAGCATGGCCTCGACCAACATCTCCAAGCGAAGAAAGTTCGTGGCTGACGGTGTCTTCTAGTAAGCTCGATCGTCCATCGTCTCGAGAAACTACACCCCAGGACGCCGTGGCTGACCTGCGTCTTTGCTCGCGTTACTCCTCTCTCTTTCCATCCTGCAGCGCCGAGCTCTCCGAGTTCTTCACTCGATCGCTCTCGTCCGAGGGTTACTCGGGATGCGAGGTCCGTGTCACCCACGCCCGCACCGAGATCATCATCCGCGCGACCCACACCCAGGAGGTCCTCGGCGAGAAGGGACGTCGCATCCGCGAGCTCACCTCGCTCGTCCAGAAGCGATTCAAGTTCCCCGAAGGCGCCGTCGAGCTCTACGCCGAGAAGGTCCAGAACCGTGGTCTTGATGCTGTTGCCCAGTGCGAGTCGTTGAGGTACAAGCTCCTCGGTGGTCTTGCCGTCCGACGGTCAGTCGCGAGAGCGTGCTGTTATCCCTTGGCGAGCGGCGGCCGCTAATCAGCCAGTTCTGCCTGCCCACAGTGCTTGCTACGGTGTGCTCCGATTCATCATGGAGTCCGGTGCCAAGGGTTGCGAGGTCGTTGTCTCCGGCAAGCTGCGTGCCGCCCGTGCCAAGTCGATGAAATTCACCGACGGCTACATGATCCACTCCGGTCAAGTGAGTGCCAGCCCACCTACCTCCTGATCAGGTAGTGGGACACTGTACTGATTTGCACCCCTGATTTGCACCCCATCTTTCCTTCCCTTAGCCCGCTCGCGAGTTCGTTGACCATGCCGTCCGCCACGTCTTGCTCCGACAAGGTGTTCTCGGTATCAAGGTCAAGATCATGAAGGCATGGGACCCCCAAGGCATCACCGGCCCCGCCAAACCCTTGCCCGATGTCGTCACCATCGTCGAGCCCAAGGAGGAGTCGGCTTCGGCCACGCTTGGCCAACCCGTTTCCGAGGCCCGTGGTGGTGCCGCCGAGATCGTGGCCCCTGCCCAACAACAGGCCCCCGCCCCGGCCCAGGCCGCTCCCGCCCAGGCTGAGACTCCCGCCGCTGAGGCAGCCCCCGCCGCTTCCGGTGACTGGTAAACGTGTGCGAGGTTTCTTGTAGGGGATGTGTCGATGATATACTTTGTCAAAATGCATTGCATCGTCTATGCGCCACACCAGTTGTCTAGGGAGGGCCGAGAGGTTGCCGCCTTTGGCTGCCGCTTTGAAAGAAGAGAGCAGACTGAAAAGGTCGGTTGCAATTGCGAGTTTGCGGGGACGCTAAAATCACTTCACTTACAGGCACCATTGCATGGGTCTGTGCAAACCCGCCATACTGACGATCTCGACTACAACTTCGGTGTCCACCTCGAATTCGGCGGTGGTTGTTAACGTGTCTGTTCTTTCCCGAGTAACAGATGCACGATGGGGTATCGGGGTGTGGGTGAATTATGTTCGCATCACTCTGATTAAAGTATTACAACCGACCAAGATGCATTGTAAATGCGAACAGCCCCTCCCAATCAATCCTTGAACTTCCTATCCTCGACATCCTCATCCTCATCGTACTCGCCGACCCCAAAGACCTCGCTCGCGGACCTCCCTCTCCCCCCAATGAACTGCTCCTCATCATCCTCCGCATGACCACTCGCCCCTGGAACAACGAGGTTGTCCATCTCGTGCGTCCGTTCCGAGAGGCTTTGGCCCCTCCCAAGACTCTTTCTTCGACCTCCCAATCCGGGTGCAGCGCCATTCTTCCCTCCGATACCATGCAAGTGTCGACGCATCCTCCTTCGAACGAGCAGAAACACACCGAGGGACAAGGTCATGATGATGATGATGACCAAGGCGGAGCCGACGTTGACGAGACCTTCGACCGCGGCGGGACTCGTTCCACCTGCTCCTATCCCGAGACCCATACCAAGTCCCGATCCGGCAGACTTGTCCAAGTCGCTCGCGCCTACACCGACATTGGTCTTGTCCGATGCATCGGTCTTGGGACCCGTCCCTCCTTCTTCAAGTCGAACGCCATTAGATCCAGTAACCGCGGTTCCATCAATCTTGGTCTCCCCCACAACAGCCTCGACCTCATCTCCGACCTTGGAAGGGACTCGAGCGCTCGATCCCGCCGCACCGAGGAGGTTGACATCGAGGAAACGCAACAACATGTCGTGCGCGGCCAAGGGTTGGTCGTAAGGGACCATGTGGGACGCATCGGTGATCTTGACGTAGGTCAGACCGCGTGCGGTCGTCCATTGCCCCGCGGGTTTGCCGTTCACGGACCAATCTTTGGCTTTCTCGGTCTGCAGGAAGCATTCGGCAAGCGCTTGTTCAGTCAGGAAATCCACACGCAACTTGGTTGTGCGAGATGACCACTCACCCCGAATCCAGTCTCGCCCTTCCAAGTCAGCCCTTCGATCAATCGTTCGATACCAAGATGATTCTGTAGGCACACGTCACACACCATCAGAATAAGCTATCAGGTCTAGAGTCGATGAACCCACGCATCACTCACACATATCAGATCCTGATCACCAGCAAACAGCAACACGGGGATCTCGTCCAAGAGCTTGGGCAGCAACTGCACCGCCGGGACCGATTCCGAGGCCCAAAAGTTGGAACCGACGCCACCATTGCATTCCGTCCAGCCTCCGTCGTGACGCGACGCATGGAAAGCCTTTTTGACATCCTCTCGCTATTACACGTCACGTCAACGTAGAGAGTTAGAGCCAAGTTCCCGTCGGGGAAGAGGAAGGTTGGTGAGGGTCTTGCGACTCACCTGAAGATATGGCGTAATATCCGCGAGATCCGGGGGCCAGTTCATGCCGCATGCTGGGTAGGAGTCGGTCAATCGCACGTCATAATTGTTGACACATACGTCCAAGCCATTGACACTGAACCCGCAAGTTCGGCGTCAGTGAGGGCCGCTCTACGAGAGAGGAGGGTCGATACCAAAGGCTCGACTCACCTGGTCACCGTCGCATCCGTAATGCCCTGGAGAATAGCTTCACACAACCCGGTATGAACCTTGACCTTGAGTTTCCCCCCGCGGGACTCGAGCGCGTCCATGCACTCCTTGACGGCTTGGCGCACTTGGGTTTCGGCCGCCGACCCTTTCTTGATGACGCCCGATTGAAGTGCAAAGTCGAGGTAGGCCGGGTATTGCGAATACGGGTCGATCCAGCCGTTGCCAATGAGAACACCTTTGAGAGGGGTCTTGATCCGAGCCGAATCGAGGATCGCTCGTGCGATATAGGGGATGTATTGGCCCGCGAAAGATTCGCCGGCAAGGTAGGTCTGCGGATTTAGAGAGCACATGATCAGCATATCGCAGATGGAACGTCGGCCATTCAAGTCTAATCACATCGTGTCGTTGGAATTCGGGAAAGACGGTGTAGAATCGAGTCATGAATTCGACGACGTGATTCGCAGCCTGGACACGACACAAGGGTCAGCGAGGGTTGCTCTTTGCTCTACAAGGTCGGCGCGCGACAAGTCAAAGTTCATTTCTGACTGACCTCGTCCATCTCGTGTACGTATTTGTTGGTCGAGACGTATGAATAGCCTGTCCCAGCAGGTTGATCGACTGCGTGAACAACGAGAGTCAGTCTTCAGGTGCTCGAGGACTAAGATGTGGCCGGCAGTGGGAGAAAGGCGGTTTACCGAATACGACATTGGCATACTCGTTCCATGCCGAGTCGATCTCTTTGAGCGTGCCCTTGCTCCCCGGTTCGAGCCGTAAAGGTCCGACCTCCATCATGCTTCCATCGAACGAAGAGCACCCCGGTCCTCCGTTGAACCTGTCATCGGAATACAGAATGGACAAAGAGTGAGCGGAAGCACTGTGTAGGCCGCGTCGCTTGACTGACCAGAATATGGTGCGTTCCTTGTCGGCGATGTGGCGCGCCTTGAGCATGAAGAAGTAGAGGTGCGCATCCGACTCTGAACTGGTGGCCGAAGTCGCGCCGACCTGCGAGGTGGACGGCAACGAGGGGATGTGGCCGCCGTACATGGACAGGGTCGAGTCGGCGGGTAGACCAGGCAGGGTAGGGATGTAAAAGTTGGCGGCCGACATGGCTGAGGAAGTCCGGGCGATCGCGGATTGAGCGATGTTCCGGGATGGGGACGGGGACGGGGACGGGGACGGGGACGGGGACGGGGACGGGGACGGGGCGCACGGACACGTGAGAGGTTGGTCGGTGGGTGGGTGACGAGAGATGATCGACGGTATGAGAGCGCGCAACGGTCAATGCTGAGTTCGACGACACACAATAGACTAACAGGTGACTTACCTGTGTCGAGTTCTGTGATGGGTGCCCTCGGGAATACGCGTCGTTGCAGTCGACGTGGCGATCGGGCGGTCTTGTTCGTCGTCGCATCATCACCAGCAGCGCCATCGTGGGTCCGAGGCTCAACCTGGCGAGGTGAGACAGTTGGAGGCGACGACAACCGGTTGCGTACCGGACCAGCGACCATGCTTGCGTTTTTTGGGGGGGGGGGGGGGGAGGGGGAATCTGGCCGGAGAGGGGACTGCGAACAAAGCCGCGACGAGAAAGACGTCACGAGATGTGCACCTGTGCGCCGTACCAGTTTAAAGTCAGGAGACGAACCCACCCCGCCTCCTTTTAGCGCGCCGCGCCCGAGTCGCTTTTCAGGATTAGTAATAGTGACCACTTTGGGGAGAAGACCAGACCTTGTTACTCACTTGGGGGAGATCTCCCGGTCTCCCCACAGTCAAGGCTGGACATGGCGTGGTATTCGAGTCATCACCCCTAAGAACTATCGATCAAAAATCTCCTCTACTGCATCATCGATCCTCTGAACCCTATTGATGGGGTAAAGCCCACCCTCCCATTGCTTCAGCAACTCGAAGCGCGCCGACTCCTGACTTCCGCAGCCCCCACCCCCACTCGGTGCGACGCGGATCGAGTCGCCGTAGCAGGCAGCCGTTCGGCGCTGCATACGTCTTCATACATGTGGATACATATTGGTGTATAGCCATGCATACTCCTCTTTGGCTCGTTCCAACACCTCTGCACGATATTGCACAGCTATGCACGCTCGCGCCGCACGCTCGGATCGATAACGATCTCCCGCAAGCTGCTTCGTTGCGAAACCTGGTGCGCGTGTCCCCTTTTCTTTTTGTGCGTAGGTACCTTTCTGACTTGGAGTTTTTGACGGCCCACCCGGGGCACGGTTGGTACCCGAGCAGCCTCCCGCCGTACGAGAAATTTGAACGTTTTACCCCGAGCGTGCCACCCCGTGCGAGCGCGCCCAGCCCGTTGTCGTCGACATCGGCTCGAGCCGACCGCGCTCGCACACCCCACCTCCACCTCCTTCGCTCCCGACCACCTCGGAGCTTCGGTGTTGCGCCACATCGCCCACCTCGGACCAGCCGATACCCACCCACTCTCTCTACGACCATGCCTCCCAAGCCAAGCACTTCTCGCCTCGTGCCAAGTCTTCGCTTGTACGCAACCTCGTCCTTCGCGCCCGGTTCGCAAGGCGCCGGTTCGCCCGGCTCGCCCTTCGTCGTCTTTGATCGCCAACTCAAGCGACTGCAACGTAATCGCGCCGCTAGGGATCCCGAGAAGAGCAGATTGACCGATTACATCAAGGATGAGGTCGCGGCGAATATGGTTGATCGATTGCTGGTCAGTTCACGCGTTGCAAGTCTCGATCGATCCGGATTTCGTTCAGCTTCAGATTGATCGGCCAGTTCGAGGGAGTGGTGGTCAAGCATGGCCAGCTGGCTATACTAGACACTATCAAGACGCACCAACTCGGAATCATCCGGCTCTCGAGCCAAGATGAATGCCGCTTGGAGCTCTCGACCACTGATTCTGCTCCGAGGATGACGTGGATGCTCGCAGGACATCAAGCGTCGCTTCCCACTTGTGCTCGACATCGGCTCCGGGCCAGGCTACATCGCAAAGCATCTCGACCCAGAAATCACGCAAAAGGTCGTCATGACCGATTCATCGAGTCAGTCGACATCGCTGATTCAATTTGTTCCCCCTTCGCTTTCTGGCTCACGTCCTCCGCTCGGCGATCGGCGATTGTATGGGTGAACAGGGAACATGCTCTACAGGGACCAAGATCACGAATTCGATGGTCAGTGACGAACTGGAAAGTTACACAACTCTCCGCTGAGCATGACTGAAGCTACTGCTTATTCATCCCAGTGCCGATCGAGAGGATCGTATGCGACGAAGAAGCGCTGCCGTTCGAGGAGAACTCGCACGACGCCATCATGTCCTGTCTTGCGCTGCACTGGGTCAACGATCTCCCAGGTTGGTCGGAGATTTGCCCAGATACATTCGAACCCTTCTGAACTGATTCGCGGGGTCCTCATCGGCGTCGCAGGAACCCTGATTCAGATTCGGAGAGCGCTGAGGCCCGATGGAGTCTTCATCGGGAGTATGCTCGGTGGCGACACGCTGTTTGAACTCAGGTGCGCCACTTGACGCTCGTTTTGCTTTGCAAGTTAGAAGGCTAATACGAAGGTCTTTGCGCCAGAACTGCACTGCAATTGGCCGAGATTGAACGAGAAGGCGGCATCTCGCCCCGTATCTCTCCCATGACAAGTCAGTCCTCCTTTTGACCCACTTGAGGTGGACCACCTAACCCACCCTGTCATTCTTAGATTCACAATCCATCACCTCACTCCTGAACCGAGCCGGCTTCAATTTGGCCACTGTCGACGTCGACGAGATCGACATCAGCTATCCTAGCATGTTCGAGCTAGTCGAGGACCTCAAGTGGATGGGCGAATCGAATGCCGTCATCAACAGGTGCGTTCGGAGTGCAAGGTGATGCCAAGCCAGAGAGTTAACTCTTCAATGTTTTTCGTCCACAGACGGTCGAGGTTGAATCCAGACACCTTGCTGGCCGCTGCTTCGATTTACCGAGGTCAGTCGCCGTTCTTCCCTAAACTCTCTGGCGGCCGAAATCCAACGGGAAGTGTCCCCTTTCCATGACAGAATTGCACGGGCATGAGGACGGGACAATCCCGGCGACGTTCCAGATCATGCACATGGTGAGCAGTGATTTTGCAGCTCCTCTTCGATCGTGGCGTCGTTGACTGATGAGAACTCGACACACGTAGATCGGATGGAAACCGGACCCTTCGCAGCCTAAACCGGCGAAACGAGGCTCGGGACAAGTCTCTTTGGCCGATGCTCTCGGATCGGGTCCCAAGCTCACACCTCTAGACTAGCATTAGACCTTAGATGTGGCAATGCAAACTATGACATGTTGCTACTGATGGTTCTACGTCGTCGTTGCCTGCTTCTGATATGCCCGACATTCCCTCTTCTCCTTCATCACTCGGCACTGCGTCACTCGCGTCGTCGTCGTCATCTTCATCGTCCTGTGCACCGTCGACCCCATCATCCTCGTCCGCCATCTCATCCTTTGCGACGTAGACCCCCTCGGCTCTTGCCTCAGCCTCTTTAATCTTGACTTTCCGCTCGCCCGTCTTCTTATGCCCCGGCGTCCCATGCGTCATCTTTCTCAACGGCATCACATCCCTCAACGCCTTCTCCCAATCGCCGCACTCGACAAACTGGACCATGATATCGTACACCTGATTCACAGTCAGGACCTTCCTCGTCGGCATTTCGGCGAGGTATTCCCCGATGGGGAGTTGGGCATGGCCGATGCCGTGTTGGAGCGCTTTGTCGAGGCAGAGGGATTTGTAGCGGTTGCGATCGACGATGCCGCCGAGGATGTAGGTCTTGGTTGGGTCTATGGTGGTGAGGACGTTCGTTGAGTCGCCGGTGAGGTAGATGAAGGAGGACTTGTCGAGAGCAGGGAGTGGGTCTGCCTCGACGGGAGTGGGTCCAGCCTGGGCAGCTGCTTCGGACTCGGTGGGGGTAGCCGTCGTGGTCGCAGTGGGGCTCAAAGTCGAAGTCGAGGCTTCGGTTGAGGCCGTCGTCGAGCTCGTAGTGGACGGTGCGGTCGCAGTCGAAGGATCGTATAGTGCGGTATAGGAATCCGTCATCCACCTCACGCCCTTCCAATGCTCATGCGGTGTCCCCTTCGTCGAATCGAGGCGTTGCTTGAGTCGCCCACTGAGCGAGGTCATGATGAGGTCGAACGGTTTCAGAGCGTTGCGGTTCGCCGAGTAGCAGAACCCGAGTTGCGATGACATGGATTTGACCTCCTGCGAACGAGAATCGATGACTTGAACTCTCTGTCCCATTCGGTGCCACCCACTTTGCACGTGACTTACGTTTTCCGTCATGAGCTCATCGAAGCCCAAATCAATAATCACCTTGGCCCCATGCGGCACGACCCTCCCCCCCGCCTCCCTCAGCCTCCTCCTTTTGCGACTCGCCACGCTCTCCAATTCTTCCTTGTCCAAGACCCCCTCGGCGACGAGTTGTCGTTTGCGAGCTTGTTTGGCTTTACGCGAGGCTCGTTCTTGTTGGCGTCGGAACGCTTTCGTCGCTTCCCGCGCCGCGGCTTTCTTGAGCTTCTTCAACGCGTTCTTGGAGAGAGTTCGACCGTTTTCGTCTACTATGGGTACTGAAGAGGCTGATGTCGAGGGTTGAGGTGGGTGTGTTGGGTTGTGCTCGTTGCTAGGCACGGAGGGACCGGCGATAGCGACCTCCGACGGTGTCGGTTGCGAAGCCGAGTCGGGAGCAGCCGTCGTGGGAGCGAGGGGTGCAGAAAAGTCTTCGCTCGACATGTTGACGTCTTCGTCGCCTCTCCGAATGAGCTCTTGCGCCCGGTTCAAATTACTCAGAGGTCGTGCGAGACACGCGACGCTCCAAGTGTCGAGACGTGGTGAGAGCTTGGGGGAGAGCTCGCTCGCTCGCGACTTGGGGCTCAAGCTCAAACCGCTTCGCTCGACAGCGATCGATCGAGTCGGAATAACTGACTCGCAGACTCGGATTTGAGGTCACGTATCGTAGGCCACACTCCGGAGTAGAGGACACAACATAACCTAATCCTCAGAGTGCCTCCACGTTTTCGAAATATGCCCAAAATAGGAGGAGTCTCCTAACCCCTGTCTCAGCGCGCCGCAGCTGAAGCCACGATACCCCTGAGCCCGTTCTGACCCTACCCACCTCCCCTTCCCATCATCAATTCCTTCCTTCGGCCCTCCGACCAGCCACCAAACTCAAAAACGATGTTTCCACTCCCCCCACCGCGGAACGAGGTACTCCAAAGTGCTACGAACAACTTGATCGGTCTGGCGTTGACGACCCCTGACGCGCACCAGCGAGCTAGCGATCGAGACCTCGGTCGATCAACATCCACGTCCAAGGCGACGACGACAGACTCTCCTCTGCGGCAAGCTTCTACTTCCCCCTCAAGGCGGCAAAACGATTCGATCGAACACGAGTCAAGCCCGATGAAGCACACGGCGGTTGAGGACGAACCGTCATTGTCGTTCTTCTCCCACATGTGGAGAAGTCTTAGAGACGAGGCATCGGCGTTCATGAGCGCCGCTAGTGGCGCAAACACACCATCGAGAGTTCGCACAGACCTGGGAAGCGTGGAGTACGAGAATCGGGAAGAGGAGCTCTCTGAGGCGAGTCTACACTCGAAGCGACCAAGAATGAGCCCAACTTGGAGAGTGGAAGAGGAAGTCGCCGAGATCGAGGATCAGCTTCATCGACATCGGAATCGTCCACGACCACGGGGAGGTGTATTCACCAAAGATGACTCGAGGTCTCAACGAAGGACGGCCGGAAGTCAATGGGGTGTGCATGAGGGCCAAGCTGAAACCCCTTCCCGACGGACCACCGTCCGATTCGCGGCATTGCCTCCCAGCTCAACCAAACCCAGCCAAACAGGTCTCGATATTCGGCCATCACACTCACCATCTCCAAGAGTTTCAGATCCGACTGCAACATCCCCACGGAAAAATCGCCCCCATTCTCGAGTCGAAGCGATCCTCCTCGGCCCCATCGCTTCCGAACTGACTCGCAAAGGTCACGAAGCCAAGGTACACGAGCGTAGGATGACCGAACGCGAACGCATCAAGGTCCTCGAGGCGAGACTCAAAGCGTTAGAGAAGGAAAATGAGCAGCTGAGGAAGAGTAGGGAGTTGTCGAAATGTCTTGCGGATCAGGTCAGTGGGCGGAGGTCGAGTGCCGACTTTTCGATGAGACTACGAGCTGATGTATCGTAGTTGGCCATTCTACCTGCACAGGCGGTAGAAATGTGCAAAAGAGCACAGAGCAGTACTTCGAGAACACCGAAGAGATGCTGCATGGGCAGAGTGGCGGGGGGAATGCATCTATTTTCTGCCCGCTTGCCGCTCCCAGAGTCGACGGTCCAGGGGTGGCCACGGTGCCGAAATCGCCGGAAATCAGGTCGACGAGCTCGGCCGCGCTGACTACATTGCGACAGGCTCGAGCCTCACTGAGGGTACGTCAAAGGTGTATTGCCCAGTGTACTAGCGGGCACTACCTGACGCATCAAAGAGTTCACCTCCATCTAGTCGACACCGGGCAAAAGGAACCATCGAATCGTGACGCCATCAGCTCGCTCGACCCCCGAGCACAATCACCACATCCTCGCGGCGGTAGCCACTGAACTCGAGTCGTCTTTGCCTAGTCCAGGAAAACAACCCACAGTATCCTCGCCTTCAAAACTATCATTTCCCCAAGTCATCCGTGAGCTCGACCTGATAATCCTCTCGTGACCCCGCTTGACCGACTCTGATGCCCGGCGGCCGAGGCTCTGTAGGTAGCGCCGTAAAACGGAAGCTCATGCAAGCCAACGAGTCGCATCCGAATCCCCTGAAAAATCAAATCTGCCATCTCCGCTACAGAGTCCCGCCGCGGTCTCCGCCTCCTTCCCGGCCGGTGATCCGGCTACGTCCCACCTTCGATTCGAGTTTCAAAGTCCCGAGGCGACCCCCTCGACCAGCCGAAGGGGATCTCTTCAGCTTCGATTCGACGACCACGACCGTATTCGGTGATCAGTTCTTCGCATCTGGACCGTATAGTGGAGCCTCATCACTCCAGGCGTCATGTGACGGCTCAGTCGAAGATCGCGCAATCTGTGAACAAATGACTGCGCAGATCGAGTTCCCCGAGTTCACGCAATCCCTGCTTTCCGTACCCGAAGCGTCCGAAGGCTCTACCTCCTCCTCCGGATCGCAAGCCACGCTTTCAACAGGAACGACGAGCTGGGATCGGATCCCTAATGATCTCTCCAGCTTCACGTGCGATACGGCCCCGCTCGCGTCGAGGTTCAGTTTCTCCGACTCGTCCGACTTGTCGAGTGGGACGATCTCGCATGCTAAAGAATATCGATCGGCTTTGCTTTACCGTAAAGTTAAGGGACCTTCAAATGTCACCACCTCCTTTCAACAGACGCTAGGAACGCACCAGGTCAATTCGGTCGGCGATTCGCTCTCATCTACCTTCGAGTCTTCGGCCGCCGCGCTCATTCTCGAAGGCGCGAAGAACCCCTCACCCGATAGCGACCGAGTATTCAGACTGACTACACTCTTGACCGACGAGGACCTTTTCATGGAGCCCGCGAGACACACTGCGCCATGATTGCAATTCAGTCTGTTTTCCATTGACCTACCTCCCTCGTCATGTTCACGAGCTGCCTCGAGGCGCCCTGCGAAAGGTCCAGTAGGTTGGGAAAACAGTAGGTTGGGAAAAGAGAAAAGCTGCGTGTTGCGATTATAACGAATAAAAATGGGTTCCATATTTACAGGACGGTGTCACTGTTGCTGCGTGCAGCAACCACTAGAAATCGTAAAAAGAATATGAAACGAACAGACAAGATACAAGAAGAGTCCTCTCCGATCAGTTTAAGCGCGGGTGGTCGGCGCGCGTCGAAAAGTTGGCACTTCTAGACGTGGAACACATCTTCGTCTGCGCAGCAGACGGGATCAAAGTTCAGAACGGCCAAACGAGACGCACGCGGGCGCTTGACTTCCGAAGTCTTAATGTAGCGCGGTGCCGACTGAGGCGCGAGCCCCTTCATCGCCGCCGAATACTTGGACGACATGGGTGGTGGCGGAATGGGTATCTGGGCTCGAGAAGCCGACGACGAGGCTCGTCGTCGCGATGGAGGGGCGTCGATCTTGTCTTGTTCGCGAGGTGGTTGCGAAAAAGGCGCCTTGGGTTGCGAGCTCGGGAGGGTGGTCGCCGGGGCCGAGCTCGTCGGTGACCAACCACTAAGGGAACCGATGATCCCGAAACCGAAACGAGAAAGCCCTTGCTTCGAAGGGGCGTTCCCGTTGGGTTCGGAGCAGGTCGACGAGGTCGACGAGGTCGACGATGCAAGCTGAGCACGTATCAGCGCCGAGGGTGCGACAGGGGGTGTACCTCGGGTGTACTGGCCTGAGGACTGTCGCGTGTGGGGGTTCATGCGATTGAGTGGGCGGGGCGAAGATGGTCGACGACCATGCGCGGGTGCAGACTGCGAAAGCGACGGCGAGCCAGTGTCGTGCAGATCATCTTCTTCGACGGTGAGGTCTGCGGTGATGAAGGGCGGGAACTGTGCATCGAGCGGAAGGGGCGGCAAGGACGTGTGACGGTTGTAGTCGAAGAAGGAATGATCCTCTTCCATCGACATGCGCACCGAGCTGACACTGCCCTTGGGGAACTAGATAGAAGGCAAAGAAGCATCAGTATTTGCTCACACAGTCCGCGCATAATGAGTGAACAGCGCTCACGCTCCAGTGCCGAACAAACGAGTGCGATCGATGATGGTAGGTCGGCAAGTCCTCCTTGTTGGGCGTCAGGGGCATCGCGACGCTGCTGACCGAGCCTGTTGACCCGGTGTCGTGCTGCATGCGGTTCGCTTCAACAATGGCGGCGTCCTCTTCTTCCTCCTCCTCGGCGAGCGTTTGCAACTGGTTGAGCGCAGCCGCGCTGCCGAAATCGCTCTCTCGACCTTTGGAGCCGAAGTTGCTATGTGATGGAGGCGAGGAGGTCATCCTGATCGAGTACGAGTCGTCGACCGACGTGCCCTCGGTCGTCGTTCCCGAGTACGAGCGTCCGAACGACGAGCCAGAGAGGACGGACCCGTCGGAGGCGTTCTTGAAGCCATGTTGGGGGACGCGCGCGAACGCCTTGGCATCGGCTTCGCCAATCTCGAGTGTCACCGGGGTGGGCTCGATGATCATGTGCGCCGAGTGCGCAGGGGCGGGGGCTGGCTTGCGCTGCTGACCAAAGGATGACGGCTTTGCATTGCTCTGCGCCGTCGGAGCACGATTTGCAAGCGAACGCTCGAGTAGTTGGCGCGTCTCATCGTGCTGCTTGCGTTCGCGTTCGAGGGCACCGGCGAGATTGAGGATCTGATCACGCATTTCGCCAATCAGTTTGGCCTGCGCCTGGGCCAACGCTTCGTCCTCCCGATCTTTCCTCGGCGCCACTTCGAGCGAGGCACACCGTTTACGCCAACCATCGACGTCTTCGCGCAACTCGTCGCGCTCCTCAATCACATCGCGCAGAGCCTCGCGCGCTTGCTCGATCTCACGGGTCAGCCCCTCAAGTTCGAAGCGTCGCGCTGTCGTGCCGGCCTCGAGTGACTTTTCGAGCTCCTCGATCCGCGTCCGAAGCTCTCCGACCTCGCCAGCCGCGTTCTTCTCGAGGTCGGCTATCTCAAGTGCGTGTGTTGACGTGAGTTGCATTTGCGACGCCTTGAGATGCTCGACTTGCGATTGCAGCGATGCGACTTGTTGTCGCAGCCCCGACGAGTCGTCGCGGTCCCTTTCGAGGCTGTTCTTTTGGCTTGCTGCCGAGGCCGAAAAGGCGGAGCTGGAGATGGAGCTGGCGGTTGAGACATTGGGCAGTGCGCGAGGGGCGGCAATTGGTGAGATGGCCGAGACCGAGCCTAGCGGCGAAGCGACCGAGGGCGAATGGTTATCCTCATCGTCGGTGGTGTCAAGATGAAGATCTCCGAAGCCGCCATAGGCCGGGAAGGGGTAGCCGGCCAATGCCGCTCCTCCGCCCCCTCCGCCGGTGCTCACTTGCCACTGATGCCCGCGCGTACTCTGCGTTCGTGCATAAGAAGACGGAGCGTCCTGAGCTCCCAACGAGGACGAGAGTGAGGCCGTCTTGTACGTGATGGAGGAACGTCTCTGCGTGTTGTCGCCGCCAAAGCTGGGCGAGGCGCCCACCGGCGAGGGAGAGGCTTGATTCGGTCCCGAGACAACACGTCGCTGTCCGAAGGGGCTACGATTCGGCATACGGTCAAGCGGGGGCGACGTGTTCGACCCGATCGACAGCGAACGGAGGCCACCACCCGTGGTAGAACGCGGCATGCTGCTCGGCGAAGACGTCAACGGCGACGGAGTCATGTCGTGGCCATTCGCCGTCGCGACCGCTGCACTATGGAACATGCTCACTCTGCGCTCGAGAGTCGGCGACGTGCGAGCATCTTCGACGGGTGCCAACGGAGGCGACGCAACGGACGACAAAGGCGTCTGACGAGTGACGGGCGGGGAGGGGGCCGCAGACGAAGGAGTCCCACCGGGGCACCCTGACGAAATGATCGAGCCGGTCAGCGACAGCGTGCGCAAGGGACGGGGGGTGAATACCGAGGAAGCCGGGGGTGGCGGTGGCGGTGGAGGTGACCGACTGTCATCGATCTCGACAGTTTCCATCATCGGGATCACGACCGAGTCGATCGTGGACGTACGGGCCCGGGGCGTCGGGGAGATGGGGCCTCCGGGAGATGATTTCGTGCTCTTCGTGGAGGCAGTTCGCACCTTTCGGGGCGTGCGTCGCCGCGGAGAGATGAGCGGGTCGTTGTGTTCTTCCTCTTCCTCTTCTTCTACAAGCATGCCTAAATCCATTGCGCCTTTTGCGCCAGCTGCGGTAACCGGTCCTGGCGGGTTCCAGCTGTCGCGCCTCTTGCCTGAAACGCCTAGGCCGATGATTGGTGAGTGCGCAAAGGATGGAAGAGACGACGGAGAAGCGTTTGACGATGTACCCGCTCCAATCAAGGGCGCCCCGAGCAGTCCGGCAGGTGCCAGTGGCTTCCCAGTGTCCGTGAAACCGGGGCTTCTCGGTGCCCTCATCAGTTGGCCCTGCTCCTCATTGCCGAGATCGATCATCTCTGACGGCGCGGCCACTCGTCCTTCCAGAGCCTCCAGAGCGTTCCGTCGGTCTGTTTCTGGATCCAGACCAAAGTCAGATTCGCGACGTCCGCGTTCCTTCAAGGCCTCGAGGACCTTGGCCGGGTCGGCTTCCCAGGGCATCGAGGTGTTCGGGCGCGGCGATGTGCTGGATGGAGTGATGGGGATCATTGGGATCGCAACGCCCTGAAACGAGTTCGAAGGCGACAAAGACACGGACGACGGTGCTGCGGCGAATGACGACACCGCAGGGCTGTAGCCAAGAGGTCCCGTGGCTGAATACTGTCCCTGGCCCGAAACAATCTCGAGCGACTCGCGAAAGTTTGAGACGGAGCTCTGCCGTGCGTGTCTCGAAGCTCGTCGCTCGTGGTGAGCCATCCTGCCACTTATCGACGACGACGAAGAAGTTGTAGAATGCTGCGGGTGCGGCGGTTGCGATGGCTGCGAGGGTTGCGAGGGCGCGGACGTCGTGTAGGTGTCTCGCGTCGGAGACAAGGTCGGTGGTGGGAGCTTCGAGGTCGACGCTTCGGGAGCGGGGGTCACACCTACAAACGGATTCGTGATCCAGCCCACACTCGGATTCGCTGTCGTATTTGGAGTCTTGGCACCGGGAGGTAATGGCGATGTCGATCGCGGAAGCGCGGACGCAAAGGGGTCGAAAGGGTTGAGACTGCCACTAAAGCTGTCTTGGGGCGCGTGAATCCGGGGCGTGCTGTGGATCGAGATGGAGGCGCGAGACCGGGATCGCTGATGGCTGTGTCCCTTGATCTGGGTGATCTGTGCTGTCAGGGAAGGCCCTCTCGAGTGCCGGGATTTCGACGCTCGCCGGCCATGGCCCATCGCGCTCGGCAGCGTCGGCGACGGCGCAACGCGCTCGCCCAAGAGCGCCGACTTCGAGATGGATCGGCGGTGCTTGTGCGGTGTCCCCGGGCCTTCGAGAGATGCCGTCAACGACGCGACGGATTGCACGGATTCTCGCTTTGCGACAGTCGATCGTGATGCGAGCGAGTCGGACGAGGCGATCGAGCTCCCCTTCGCCTGTCGCGCGCGATAGCTCTTGAGCTGTGAGGAGCGCCGTCACAACGAGCCTGTCCGTCAGTAAGAGAACACACAGCATCCATCCCTCGCGTCATCCTCCCACAGTAGCTCCCACATCTCCAGCGTCGCGCACCCCATGCACTACGACACTTGCGGGGGTCTCGGCCGATTCCGTCACGATCGCGCCGGGCGTCAGTCGCCTTGCATTCCCAAGCGACAGCCGCGTGCGGCGGCAACGGGCATCTCCTTTCCTCGCGCAAGAGGAGACGCCACGGTCGTGCTGAGCACACAGAGAGAGATCAAGTACGCACCTTGCGCTTCGCAGCCAGCAGACGTTGTTCTCGTTCTTTGGCGGCGGCATCCTTGCCTGTCAGGTAGTACGAATCCGCCGAGGTCGGGTCGGGCATCGTCGCCGTCGTCCGTGCCGTCTGCGCGCGCACACGGGGAGGATGGCAGGAGAGTCGGTGAGACAATCGAGACAAGGGCCAGCCAGCGGCGTCAGCCAGGCACTCGACGACGTGACATGGTGGCCGTCGTAAGAGACAACCAGCCATTGGCACTCACATGATTGCACGAATGCTTCGCCACTCGGGTACAATGACAGAATGGACCAGCCGGGAGTCGCGTACCAGAGGTGAGAAACGGGGTATATCGACGATCGTGATAGAGGTGCTAGTTGTAGTCTAAGGACGGGCTTGGACGGGCCCACGTCGGGGACGCGCGGGCGGGCCGCTGTGAGGATTCTGTGAGGCTGGCCGTCGGCCGGTGCTGCCAGGTGAGGCCCCGCGCGTCGTCTCGTCAAGCTCAGCAGGCGTCGGAGGCGGGCGCTGGCGCTTGGGCTGCGTTCCACTTTGGAGCAACAACGTCAGCCCCAAGATCGGCTCGGAAAGAGTTGGCGCTCGGAGCTCGAGCCGGCTGTCGGCGACGTCGTCGACTCTCGGTCGTTTGCAATCTTCTTGGCGTGAATTGCACCTTTGAGCTAGCTTCGACACTACTACTCATGTGCGACTCACTGCGGTATCGGGTTGAACGTCTTTTCTAGGCAGTTGCAATAAACACTTCGCCTGGAAAGTACAGTCACACGACAAAACACCAAATGATTAGACGGTCTCGAAACACCGTAGTGAACCATGACTCTTTAATGCGATAACCCACGCATAACCTTACCTACACTTGAATCTCATGATTTAGTAAGACTTTTTTCGCATATATTGATATGTTGTTAAAAAGAAGATTATTTGTACAGCGTTTTAGTCCTTTTACCCGGTTTTGATTCCCGACAGGTTGCTTTTTTTAGCCCTTTTCCCTTATTAGGTCCTAGAAAGGAACCGACAGATTTTTGTGATGGTCGGCATGGTCGTGAGATTTGGGTGCCTCGGGACCAGAATCTACACCGCAGCACTGCATACCTCGGGCCGGGGTTGATGCATTTGATGAGCGCGGGAACGAGTTAAGTACTTTCCAACGCGGCCACTGGCCCCACTGCATCTCGTTCAAGATGCAACGAGTCGCGGCGGGTTACATAGGTAGGTATAGCAGCAATATCAATCCATCCGTGTCATGGGACGCTAAGCGCCAGCACAGCATCTGATTCCGGCATGAGGCTGTGCAGCTCGGGGCGACGTGCGCAACACCACTTCCCAGCGCTTGGACAACGTCCGTCCGTTGCCGGTATCGTCGTCTTGTGCCATGGGCTTCAAAGAAAACTTGGCAATTTCATCGGTCATGCAAAGGGTAAAGCCAGCGTAAGAATGTACGAAAAAAGAGGACAAGAGGAAAAAGAGGAAATAGGGCGAAGCAAAGAGGTGGTATGCAAAAATGACAAAACAAGGCTGGGGGTGCGATTGGCCCCCGCCGCAGTTATCGATCGCGAGGGGTGACAGAACGATGCGCGGAAGCGGGAACCAAAAGCCGAGAGGTACTGGGATGCGATCAAGACTGATTCGTGTTGGACAGAAGAGGGGATCAACGCGGAGAAGAGGCTTCAGAAGCTGGAGGGTTACGAAAACAACGAAACGGCGCGAACAGCAGGGGCGATGGCCACGAAACTTGACGATACCGGTCCAGCGAGCAGTACGCGGCGCATGAATGCAGTTGCTGAAAAACAAATACGGAGGCAGGTATTTGAATAAAACTATGCGCCCATGTTTGATCATGCTGGCGGCGCGGGTGGGCCCGCACCAAGAGCGGGACTGGCAGCGACGGGGGGGTTCGAGAGGTCTGGCGAGTTTGTGGTCGAGCTCGGTGCAGCGTTCTTAAGGGCTTCGGGTTCCATTAAAGCCAAAAACGGTTCCGTTCTATGTGCGAGACAGAATGTGGATAGGGCTTGCATCAGATGAGGGGAGCTGTAGTATCATGAATGGAGGCGGCGAAAATTTATGACTTACCTGACAAACCGAGGAACCTGATCCGTGGCCAGCAGTCGGAAGATGTGCTCCTGTATCCGCTCGTACTGCCGCAGCAACGTCTGGACCTGGGTGGCTCGCAGAGCGGGGATCATATCGGGATCATCTCCGCTGCTGCCGCTCGACGTCACCGGCCGGTTGGACGGAGGCGCAACTTCGGCCAAGGCCCGGTTCACGTAGTTGACGACGTCGGCGCGCAGATTGTGATCAATGTTGAGTTCACTCGGCGAAAGGGGAGCGAGGTACGTGTGATAGATGTGCAGCGCTGCGGCTACGAGGTTCTGCTGATGGGTCTCCATCGCGTTCGATGCCGCGCCTTGTTTCCGCTTGGCAGCTTGTTGCGCTGCTCCGCCGACGGCCGACGAGGTGGTCGAAAACCGTCGTCTAAAGTCAGTGACATCTATCCAAAAAGCCAGATTCTCGTCGCAATAGTTCGCGCGCAAAAAATCACGGAACAGGGCTCGCAAGGCCGGCTCGTCGAGAATCGCTCGCAACCGGGTTGTCGTCGAGTGTTGATCTTTTGACCAGCCGGCGACGGCCGCATCGGAGGTGTCGGACTTGAAGAGGTCGGCCAGCGCTTTCTTGCCCACAAATGCCGACTCCGAGACGTTGCTCAGACCGGTGCCACCAACGAACGTTGTGTCGACGACCCGGTCGAGATCGGTCTGTGAATCCACGTCGCTATCGCTTTTCCCCTCTGATAACACCTTGGGCTCCATCTTCGTGCTCGCAGCCTTCATCAAAGCGGGTTTGCTAAGCGGGGGAGCAGCTTCATTGAGCGGTATGAAGTGCGTCGAGGACGCCGCCGTCGGCTGTGACACTGGCCCCGGGGTAGCGGCGGTTCGGCGGCCGTCGTCGGTGATGCGGTACAAGATCTTGGCGCCCTGTCGGTATTCTGCCTCGCCCGAAGTGGTCCCTTTGGCTTCCGAAGCAGTTACTCGATCCCCTGTCTTGGAGCGGTCGAGATACAGGGTGATGAGGCCATAGCGCACAAAGTGGGCCATCAATTCGCCCGCCTCCTCTCGGCAGCAACATGTCGAATAGTCGACGAGCCAATCGATTCCATGCGTCGATAAGAAAACCTGCTTGACGACCACGGGCTGTCCGGCCTTGGACTTTTCTGTCACGTCCTGCAATTCGACCCCACCGGCACGATCGAACCCTGGCGGTGGTCTGGCATTGTCCACGAACGGTCTAGGCACGATCGACCCCACCACCGGCCTTGGGTCATGCGGCTCATTGATGTAATTTGGGTGTCGACCGCCGGCGAATCTCCTAAATACGACATCAATAACGGACCGAGAGATGTGGATCTCGTCATCGGAGGTGCGTCGTTCGAGGTGTAGAAGCTTCATGCAAATGGGTTGCGACGTGAAGACGGGCACAAGGTGGTCGGCTGAGATGCCGTTCTTTGTGATGAACCGCTCGAGAATGTGCAGCCCTTTGGGTGTGATTTGGTAGATGCCCCGGTCTTTGAAGTTGAGCGAGCTGGGGTCGGCCGCGTTCTCGATGAGGCGCGCGTCCATAAAGTGTTGGCAGATGCCCTTGGCGATGTCCCGCGACATGGAGAACGTCGTCGTCGTCGTTGTTGTCACGATGCGCTGCGGATCGACGGGATCGGATGTTCGATTTGACTGCGAGAATCGCAAGGAGGAGAGATTCGTTGCGGCGTCGTCGGTTGTGAACGCATTCGGGTATGTCCGGAAGAATCGCGTGCGGTCCGAAAGGTCGAGCGAAACCATGAGCGTCGCGAACAAATCGTGCGTGTCCTGTAGATCCACGACGCACAAGTGGGAGGGGACGCGGGGTCAGCACAAGACACACGGCATACAGCCATCTTCCGAACGTCAGTCGAGAAGGGTGTTCAGATAAAAGCGGGTAGCGGTGATCGAGCCTGCGCCGTCACCGCTTGCCAGTGCACGACCAAGCGCGGCCGGGTGCGAGTCCAGCGGTCACTGGGGCAGGTGGGCTTGCTTACCTTGCAGAATGGGTTACCTCTTCGTCCCGTCTTTAGCCTGTGAGTTGCCAAAACGGTGCCTTGTGTCAATACTCATGCTAATGACATTGCCCATGCTATACGAGGGCCAGCAACCCCGCAGAGGAAGCTCGGAGGGGGTGGAGGACCATCGCAGCGGGCACGATCCGCACAAGACAGGTGACACGGCGAGGCGCTGCCAACTCACATGTGACTCGATTGTTGCTGCCGCCCCGCAGTATGCTGACTACTGGAAGCAGTGGAGGCCATGTCGACAGCAAATCCGGGGGGATGAGAGAAGGACCGGTTGAATTGAACACTCGAGTGTGAGATCGCCGTCAGGAACGCGACAGGCTGCAGACGCGCTCGTCGATCGTCGTCTCGTAGTCGCTGACCTCTCGGGGCTGTCGATTACTCGATGCAGAGGCGGGCAGTAGGTATAGCGAGAGGACTGCCGGGGTGATGGCGAAGAGAAAATATTCGGTAGGGGGATATATAGACGCGATATCGTGTGGCAGAGCAAGTCGGGGTCGGGATCAATTCCGTGCGCGAGATGAGCGCCTCGGCCCCGGAGCACGCAGTGTGGGTTGACGGCGCCGGTGCTGGTACAGCGGATCGGGTGTTGAGAGACTCGGTTACTTGGTCAACTCGCCTGCGACGAGATAGAAAAGCCACGTTCGAGAGGGGCGCAGCCAACGTGAGAGGGGGGAGAGGTCAGGACTGAGAGCAACACAAGGCGGGCGAGCGAGCGGCGTTGGCTTGAATGGGTGCGATCAGGGAAGCGAGGCGCTACCGGGTCATGGCAGCGGCGGTAGCGTTCGGGAGCGGGAGGCGATACCACGGACACTAACCAGACGCGAGAGGTCAAAGGGCACACATGGCAAGGGAGAGGAGGCACGTTCGCCATGTGGCTGAACCGTCGTCTGAGACACGCCGGCACACGAACACCACGAACACCCGCCCGGCAGCACAGGCCCCCCTTATCTCCTTTCAACAAGCGCGGGAGCGCGCCCTCCCCCCGCCCCCCCCCCCTCCTCCAGCGCTAACGAGGGCTAACGAGGCGCGCCTGCCCCCAGGCCTTCCTCCAGGCGCCACGGCACTCTTCCCGTCGTCCTCAATGATCGACGGGCGAGCCCCCCTGCGCAGCCTCTGGCCTGCGACTTAAGAGATGAAGCACAACACGACGTACCTCACAAGACTGACCACGGCGCAAGCGGCGACGGCTCGACTCGACGACCACTCGAGCACTTGATGGAGCCGACGAAGGTTGGTTGGTGTGAGTGGGACCGATCAGGGAAGCTCCCTCCTTCCCCTTTGTTGCCGGCGATTCTCGAGGTGCGCTTCTCTAACGCCGCGCGACTCGCACGGGCCTTGCCGATCACTCTGATCACGTTGCGGGAGAGAAACAGGTCTAACCACTCCGGTGACACGGCAATTGAGCACGCGCAGAGGCTCGCAGAGGCAGAAATAACCTTGTGGACACCGTATGAGTACCGATCAGACCTTGCGTTGAATAACAATAGCCACCATTGCACCTGCTTTCTGAATTCTGGACTCTGGGCGATGTTGGCCCGGATGATCGAATGAGCCATCGATGCGCTCCCCTTGCTTCAGCAAGCACGCCGACAATTGACTCGTGCAGCCCCCGCCCCCACTCGGCGTGAAACCGGGCCAATTCGCGGATCGACTCGCCGTCGCTGGCAGCCATCCGGCCCCTATTTCGTATAAACGTGTGCATGCATGTACAAATTGGCGCATACCCGTACCTACTCAGTCTTATCTCCTTGAAACGTCTCTGTACGACGTTGCACGGCTATGCACTCTCGCGCACGCTCGGATCGAATCGACCTCCCGGCGCAGCCTGCTTCCTTCTTTCGCCCACCGCTGAGTGCACGTCGAACCTCGGATCTGGAGGAGGAACAGGACGAGAACCACGACCCAGCGTCAAGTACTGCATGAGGTGCGATTATTAGACCCGTAGGCGGTATTGGAAATCAGCGACAGACTGTGTGAGACTTAGCAGAGGAAGGGTGCAATGGGTGAATCAACCGAAGGGTACGTGAAGCTCAAGCTCCGGTCGACCAAACACCTTCGGAGCCGGCCGAGATGAAGTCAGATCCAGTCCCTACTCGTGTAGAATCGTTAACAATACTCGGATTATACGTGTGCGCACTGATGCACAGCCATGCACGCGTATGCACCCCCGTGCAGTCTCAGCGCCGTCGGCTGCACCCCCTGCGAACCGCGGGAGATTGAGCGCGGCATACTTGGGTTTCCAGCCCATGCACCAGCGTGCATTACGATGCATGAGGTTGTGCACCCGTGCTATTCGATGACATGGGCCATGCATCCGAGACTCACAGTCATGCATGCTGATACACAAGCATGAAGCACTCGAAGAGTCGAGTTACTATTTCAACAGCCGAGACCGATTTTCTCCGAAGCAACCGAATTACCTCTGAAACTGAAGTTGTCCACTCGATGTAGATCCCATTCAGTGGTGTACTCGGGATTCCATCTTGAATGTTCTCCCCACTGACTCGCCACGTCGGAGCTATCGAGTCACGGTGAGCCCCGCACCGCAACCCAGCTCCATGTCGGACCTCGCAGTAAATCGAGGTTGAGGCGAGGTCGCCCCGCCCGAATAAAGCTGCTGGAGCAACAACCACTGCATCGATCGCGGTGGTCTCAAGACTGGGGTAATTCTCAGTGCCCACACTATTTTTCAAGGCTTGACCGAGCTTGATCAACAAGATATTCGGTCTTTCCGAGGGTTGAGGGTTGGATCGTTAACCTCGACGTGGGGTGCACGGTCCCCTGTCCACGAGTTCGCTTCCGACCCTCGGCGTGCTCGGCCACGCTTAGCATTCGGCACTCGGCGCTCGGCTCGGCTCGGCTCGGTTCCGCATCGGGAGAGGTGGAGGACTGGAGGCTTGATCTTCCGGCGTGGCTTCATATGGATGAGACATATGTACTCCTCCTGCCAGGCGCGCGCCCCGCACCCCAAGTCAGCAACCATCTCAAGCTCATAGCCTCTCTCTCTCGCCTCCCTTCTTGTCAACGCACTCTACAATTCTCCGCAGCACTTCATCATGCTTAAATCGCCCCTCTTCTTGGTGTTATACGAGAGGGTGGCCTTTGTGGTGTCGTAGAGTTTGCCGGTGAATCCCTCCCGTCGTTTAAGGTGCGCGTTGCCACCCAGCGAGCGTGTTCGCAAACGGTCGTGCTGACTGATCAATCCCGTGCGCCTTTGACCCGTCTCGTCTCGTGTTCACTCGTCTCACCTTTCATCTCTCATCACCTCACCTCCATCACCTTGCCCCACCCCACCCCGCCCCAACTCTGACCTGTGACCTCTCACTGCGAGCTCTCGCTTCCCACCTAGCCACCCCCACCTACCGTCTGTTACTGAAGTTCATGGCCCACGCGTCGACGGGCGTTGCATGACGTCCACAGCATGTCGCTGAGACTGATCCTGGTCCATATGTCCGCTTGCAATGATCGTACCCCGTGAATTTTCGCTTCGACCCGAGATCGAATGATCGATCCTACTCGCCGGCCCTCGAGGACGGGCGAAGCAGTTCCACCAACAGATTGACGACGCGATCCTCGCTTTCCCTCTCTACACTCGCCTCTAGTATTGTTCCGTCACCCCGAGTGAGCGCTCAAGGTTGATGTTTCATTCAGCTTGAAGGAGGTACATGTCATCTTCATCATCACTGAGTCAGCACGTAGCCTAATCATGCAGTGTCGTATGAGGTAGCTTACTCCTAGTGTACGCATGAGCCTTCAGCTACACACGGTCTTCAAGCCATCTCTGATCTTGATCGACAAGGGCTTTTTTCTTTCTTTTCTGTTGCTTCAGATGGGTCCCACGAGCTCTGTAGCGGTGCTACGTCAGGCGACTCCTCATTCGTCCTGAATTAGCCCGGCTACTAGATTCGACTCCGACAGAAGATAAGTAAATATAAGCAACGTGTCGCGTTTCAAAAATAAAATAAAAAGAGCCTCCCTTGTGAACCCTTCTCTCGTTCCCTAGTGTTTCCCTTCGTGTTTTGTAGTTTCAAATGCACGCATCGAATGAGCTGGCCACAGTTAACGCTTTCCTGGTCGGTGACGGCGCAGCTTTAACCTGCTTGACTAATTACCTACCTACCTTCCCTCGGCGGAATTGCCGTACCTACCTACCGTCATTGCCCTCGGCGAATTAGCCGTACACTGCACTCTGTTGTGCTCACCGTCCGACCTAGCCTTCTAAAATCGCATCCTTTGTACGTAACTACAGATCCGCAGACGTCGTGAAACCGAGTAAGTGGTCTCGACTCTTTTCAGACGCCGTGGGGCGTCGCGGATCGCTCCCCGTGACCTGAGTGATTGTAGGCAAATGTGACCTAGCTTCCGAGACACAGGGCAGGTACTTCGCGTCCGACCGAGTCGATAATCGACTTTGTCGGGTACCCACTGCTAACCGGTCCCTCATTCTCGCGTCTGATCAGTCGATCCGACTAGTATCGCCAGGAGTCAGGCTAGTAGCCACAAACTATCGGTGGTTCCGGCCGATCACTCCACCGAATGGTTCGATGGATCTACCTATCCGCATGTAATTCTCCCGAGGTGCCTCTCTGGGTAGGCACGCGTGAATTAATATGTTACGTCTCGATCCTGGCCACGGTAGGTTTCTCCTATGTACCTATTACCAAGGTAGACCAAAAGTTGCATTGGTAGGTACGACTCGTGCAAATTGCTGAGGGCGTTCGCTTTAGAATTGGCGCCCCGCTGCAGATCAATTGTGGAATAGCCCGGGAGGTGGCAGGTGGCACTTGGGTCGAAGCGAGAATTGGCGCTCCGGCCGCCCCCCGGCTCCGAGGAGATTGGATACCTGAAGTAGCGAACTTCGAGCGACCGCAGGTGGGCAGCTAGGTGCGCAGGTAGGTAGATAACACAAGTAGAAACCAGCAGGTTCAACATCCGATTGAACAGCTCACTGAAAGTCTGAAACTGACAGTTGCAGAAGGGCCAATTCGTACCCGCGCCGAGATTTTTCGAGGAGTTCTGAGCGCGGCAGCCGACGGTCGCGATGTCCGACACGTTCGGAAGTCCAAATCGTTGTTGCACAGGAAGACTTGCACCGTTTCATGCGTATGCCGATCTCACACAAAATTCAGCTTCTTGATAATTTATAGTAGGACAGTCGAGATCACCTCAATGCGGTTCTGCTTGGCGCAAGACCGTCCGGCCTCCGCCAGCCGCCAACAATTCACCCCTTCTGGATAGGTAGATAGTCAGTGCTCAGGTAGTGACTACTCAACAGTTTGCAGTAAGTAATTAGATCAAAATTATTCGCAGCCGAGAACTTGATCTTGAAGCTCTGAGACTCTGAGCTTCCGATCAGCCTCTGACTCGATGTGCTGCTGACTTGGAAGACGAGCTGAGACTAGGAGACATGCGCACAAGCTCTGCTTGGTGAGCGAGATCTGTTGCTAATCTATGATTGCCCCAGGTTTGCCACTTTGGGGACTGATCAATTCAGGAGACTCCTTAGAGCGATAGCCTGTTGCAGCTTCGGGTCATGGGTGTCAAGCAAGTTGGCCGCAGGCTCGACATCTCAGCTGGCGGATCGAGCTCAAGTGTGGCGCAATCACGTGACCGAGACAGGTGGCGAAACGTTTTTACCGAGACCCCTTTCTCAGCTACAAGCAAGTCCCAACGAGATCAGATTTTCGAGCTCAGACCATGGTGTGGTATTTTGAGAGGATCTGTGCAGGCTGAAGATACCGATGCACAGACACTCATTGCAACGGATGACGGACGACGGACGGCCGACCGGGCGACTCGGTCGACTTCCCCGCTGTGGTGCCCCGCCGTTTCCGCATGGTGCTCTGACGGGTGCGAATTGGCCCGGGGCACCAGCGCCGCTGGCGCCTGCGGCTGAGCTCCGGCCGTAACCCGTGCTGCCGCACACTCGCTGCCCTGTTAGACATCTATTTCTCTTAGAAAAAGCGTGGTGGCTTGAGAGCATGCAACATGTGTAGTTACATCACCGCCTAACGAATGTATACCCGCCACCCAACCGGAACCGGCAGGTGCGACGGCCTATTACTAGTAGCACCGACTTGAAGTTGATTGTGTTCGAACTGGCCATTGAACGGCCTTGGCGACCGGGCGGCGACTTTATGGCGCTTAAGAGCGTCTGTCGCGGAGATTGGCGCCAAGACCCATGAAAGCCCGGCCTGAGGCGCGTAGGTAAAATCCCCCGATTTTGGACCTCTTTTGTCCACCATTTTTTGGATTGGATTTTTCGCCCCAAAAAGTCCCCAAAATGTCCAGTCCATCTACGCGCATCCAAAAATAGCTCTAGAATTGCTTCAAATGCTCCAAAACATCTTCAAAAATCGCGAAAACGCCGTCCGGACATCTTTCGCCCGGACCGAATCGGCGGAGCCCGCGCGCACGTCAGCCGTTTCGGTTCTGCTTCGCCGAGGGCTCCTCACCTGCACTTGCTGCCTGCCTTTTTGACTAGATTTGACGTGGCCTTGATATACATGTAACGTACTACGAGAGGTAAGATCGATTGCAGTCACTCTGGGAAGCAGTAAGCTAGCTACCGTGAGATCTACGAACCCCGAGGATCATTGAGGGGGTAATTGCTCCTCAACGAGCAGTGAAGGCATCACCTCCGGAGCTCTAACGATGAGACGTTGATCTTCGATGTCGCCACGCAGATAACTTCACCAACTCTTGGCTACTGATAACAACCGAACGCATGCGCTCGGCGTGATCTATATGCCGCCAGATTCGACATCGAAAGGCAGCCGATAGTGATAGATTGGTGGCCTTGCCTACGTGCCGCAATGATTGCTCCACGATCCTTCAACTTGTCCCTCCAAGCATCGAGCGGCCTAGCAAGAGTATCACTCGTCTGTCGACCATGAAAGCTGTATCCGGGTGTCTGGTTTGTCAAGCTGGAGGCGAGAGGCTCAAACACCCTCACGTCCATGAGGGGTGTCATTCGCTCAAGAATATCGTCAAGAAGATCGATATCCGGATCTCAAGATACGTTTCATCGAAGCAAGTCTTGCCGAGAATGTAGGATATTGGCGATGATGGCACAGACGACGTCGACGCGACGCGGCGGGGAAGGCAAGAGACGCGCGCACTCAAATGCTTCGTTCAACCAGCCAAGAGTTTATAAGTGCAAAAAATAATCAATTAGAGCCGTTGTCGTGAATTCGGTACAGCCGTTCGTGCGCGCTCCCGCACGTCCTTGAGGGTCGGCAAACTTTGGCCTTCCAAGCCGAATGTGGCCGAAATGCGTCCCGATTGGTCCACTGACACCTACGGGCCTGGCACCCCACCCACACCGGCGCAGCCTGATTTGTCCACCCCTGACTACGTGCCTTGGCGATTTTGGCCCATCTGAGGCCCAAAATTTGTCCAGTCGCCTCAGGCCGGGCTTTCGGGGGTCCTTTGGCGCCAATGTACGGTCGTCCGTGACCGTTCGTCCCGTCTCCCTCTCCCCGCCTGCCTTCTTTCCCTCTCTTTCCCTTCTTCATCCAGCAAGCCCACAAAATGCCATTGCTCAAACGCAACAAGAGTCGCAGTGTATCGTCGTCGTCTTCAGTCGGAGGTACGTCCGACGCCTCGTCGGCAACCTCGGCTTCTCTCCTCAGGTGAGCAGCAGGCTCCTTCTCCGTTTCCCCACCCGAGCTCGTGCGGCCGGTAGCTAAGTTTTGCGCTTGCCCCGTACCACGCTGTACGGTCCACGGCCCACAGTGCATCTTCAAGAGGAGGCAAGGTCAAGGCTTCGGACCTGACAGCTTCTTTCGCCGGTTCGGCCTCGCCCAACTCCCGCCTGTTGTCGCTCGAGAACGATCGAAGCGGGGGTGGGGCCTCCCTGTCGCGCTCCCTCTCGAATGAGTCCAACGGCGGTGCCGGTGCCGCCCGTTTGCCCAAACCCGCCGTGGCCTCTGAGTCCGAAGAAGAAGAGAGCGCATCCGAACACAACTCGGAGGAAAGCGAGGAGGATGCACCCAAGCGAGGCGCCGCTCTCCGGGGCAAGACCACCTTCGTCTCGGCCAAGTCCAACAATATCAAGCGTAGTACCAGCAAGGCTGGCAACGAGAATGAAGACGACTATGCAGAGGAGGTTTCGACCGATGACGAGTACGCTCACTCGGTCAAAGGCGCTCCCGTTGCCGCCGGGACCAACTCGTACGACTCTGACGATTCGGATGCCTCGCCAAAGCGAGCCGCTGAACCACAGAAGCGAGGCCCGAGTCAACGCAACAAGGTCAATCCCAGTGAGGCCAAGAAGCCGGCAAAACGACAGAACATGAGTCGTGCGGCCAAGCTGGCGACCGAAGCGATGGAGAAAGACGTCAAGTTGCGCCCCAAGCTCGGCAAACCGCTTTCCTCGTTGACTTCGGACGATGTTGCGCTCCAGGAGTCAGATATCAAGGAGGTTAGTCACCCCACATAATTGCGTGTAGCCTCGTATTATGTTCGAGGTACTGAACTTGATATGTTGGGCTTTCAGGATATCGCAACCGTCTGGAAAGCGATGCATCTGTTCATGTCCAGCCGCATGATCGAAGCAGAAGTGGGTCTGGGGGCTTCGCGCTGCTCGAGCCCGAGCTACTTAAGATTGCTTGCTGACCGTCTACACGAACACAGGACATTTGCTTGGCCGCATGCGACAACCGTTTGTACTACGCCGTCGGATATGCGCTCATTCAATCAATCAAGTCTCTCGCCACCTTTGAGCCTGAAGATCTTGAAGCTGCGATCTCTTGCTGCAAGGTACGTCCGGGGCTCTCGGTCCGAGTTGCCTTACATCCTGTACACCCTCTTTCGCACCCTGACCAGATATTTAACTGCTTCTCGGACTGCAGGATTCGATCCTTATTGCCCAACTGCTGCGCAAGAAGGACCACGGCCTGTTCGAGAATGTCGGCCGCCTCGCCAAGGGTTCGACCTCGGTCAGCTCCATCAAGGCCATGACGCCTGTACAGCGACACGCGGAGCTTGTCTTCAGTGAATGCACGTTGTTGAAGGCGAGTATCGTCAATTTGAACTCCCCATGTCGTTGGTATCGATCCTAATGATTGCGTGCCGCTTTACAACGACAGGCCGTCCTGGGTATCATCTACTCGGGCGACTTTGTCGCATGTAAGTTAGGCAGTCTTTGCGTCACTCGTTATGCTAGCTGTTGACACCACTCGAGCGTGATCGCAAAACCACAGTCCTCAAGGAAGCCCTGAATATGCGTAACGCCTATGCCATCTACCGAACCCTGGCGGCCTACGTGGAGGCGATGGACCAGTCCGCCGGCGGCCACGACGATTCCATCGACGAGGATTTCCGATCCGGCGTCTACCTCGGCAACGGTTTGATCTCGCTCATCCTCTCGCTCTTGCCGAGTGCCGTGCTCAAGATCATGACCGTGTTCGGCTTCACGGGTGACCGCGAGTATGCGCTCAAGACGCTCATGCTCGGTGGTCGATGGAAGCCTCGCACGGCCGAGCCGGGGATGCCGCCTGAGCAAGAAGGAATCCGTCGCCCCATTTGCGACATGGTCCTGCTGATGCACCACTTGGTCATTGCCAACTATCTTCCCGTGGGTGGCGTTGACGTCCCGACTGCAGCGCACATTCTCCACTACAACCTTGACCGGTACCCGAACGGCATCTTCTTCCTCTACTTTGCCGGTCGGCTTCATTCCACCGAGACGCAGCTCGAGTCGGCGGTCAAATCTTTTCACTTGGCCATCGCGGCGCAGCGAGAGTACATTCAACTGGGTCACATCTGCTACTGGGACCTTGGACTTGTCTCCCTCGCGAGTGGAGACTGGATCAAGGGTTACGAATGCTTCAACATCCTCGACAAGGAATCGAACTGGTCCAAGGCCATCTACGCCTATGCCAAGGTGAGCCTCCGTCTGATTGCCTCGTGGTAGTGCCGGCACTGACGCATCAGAATTCCCCTGTGTCGTAGGCGACGTCGATTTACGAAGAGGGGCAAGATATTGCCAAGGCGAGCAAGATCATGAAGGGCGTCCCTGACCTGATGCAACGCATCGCCGGCAAAAGTATCCCTCTCGAGGTCAGTCTAGCGGCGAGGATAACTATTTGCGTAGTTGCCCCTCACCTAGCGCGCTACCCAAACGATCCTCCAGAAATTCGTTGCTCGTCGTTCTCGCAAGTATGTCGCACAAGGTAATCGCCTTTGCTTGCCTGGTATTGAGCTGGCCTACGTCCTGAACTGCTTGGGTCTTTCGCCTCGGTGAGTGCCCGCTCGTGTCGAGGAGCAAAAGTGCGTCCGTCAACCCGAGACTGACCCTAGACGCGATATGATAGCTTCAACCTCTTCGAGGTCCACCTCGACCAGATTTCCACCGTGTTGTCCGACCTTCACCAAGTCAAGGACCCTAGTCGATACGGGAATGGTGACGAATTCTGGGATGGTCAGTCCACTTTTCCGTTCTGAGAGCTCGAACGGAAGGGATTGCTGATCCTCTTTCGTGGCGCTATAGACTACTGCCTTGCGCACCTGCTCCGCGGTATTGTCTTGCACTTCATCGCGCACCCTCAACCGCATGTCGATCCGCGACCTAGAAAGTCGCAGATCCCGGTCAAGGAGGCGGACGAGCAGGCGCTCATCTCGTTCAACAACGTCCTCAAGCACGGGCGCGATCTGCAACACGACCACCACCTCGTTTGGTTCACCCGTGAGTAGATGATCACGTGTCACGTAAAAGCTTGTAGTACTTTCAGGCGCTGACACTTCCTTTTGTCGACAGACTACGAGTTGGGTCGCCTGTACGACTCGATGGGGCAATTCTCCAAGGCGCGCGAGCACTTTGAGAAAGTCATGTCGGGCAAGAACCTCGAGTTGTCGCTCAAGAAGACCAAGGGCAAGGTGTCCCTCCAGGTGAGCTTCGACTCGTACTTTCAAGTTGAGTCACGAGCCGCACCGCTAACGCCCCCTTTCAACGTGCTTCTCCGAACAGAACATGGCCGTCTTGCGATCCAACTCGGCGCTGTCGTTGCTCAAAGAGAGGGGTCATTAAGCAATCGGCAGCCAATGAAACCTTCCACAACGCAGACTTTTTCGGATTTTTGTGTTAGGGTCTTCTCCTCATACTATCATATGTGTTGCTATTTCTTTACCTTATTGCCCTTATTTACTTCTCCTTGGTCCATCTCCATCTTGTTTGTCGCCCGTTCACGCTCCGCTCCACAGGTCCCTATAGCTAGTCCGTCTGAGTCTTCCGGCCCGCTCCTTGTACCAATCCCAACATCCTCAACATCTCCAGCCTGTCTCGAATTTGCCTTCAAATCTGTTGTGCATGGGTTGACAAAACTCTTAAGATGCCGTTTAAAAGATTGCCACCGGCGATTCTCCCAAGGTCCCGAGTGGCCCAGCTGGCAAGAGCCTACTGCCGTCGCTTCGCCTTGATGCGGCGATAACTCCCGAAAATCAGCCCGCCAGAGCCGGCCAGTAGCCCGCCCGCGCGCTGCGGATGCGCCCGTGCGCGCCAGCCGGCTCGCGTCTCCTTCCGCCAACCACCCACATCCGCCGAGAACCCAACTCCCAGTTGTGAGTTGTCACCTCCTCGGGACCACAGTTGACTGCCAACTGATACAACGCATTCCAAACCTTCATTTGCACACCTTGCTCATCATCCATTCAGCCCCAAGCCACCCGCTTAGTCTCGAATACGCCATGGTCGTCGCACGAGGAGCTTCGTCGTTCCGTAACACCGCCAAGATCTGGTATGAGCCCGCGGCCATCCCCATCTGTGCGTTTCTCAATCCCTCGTCGCTTCATGGCCGGGCAGTCACGTGGACCTGACCTAGGCGATTTGAGGCTGGCCGTGGTGGACGTCAGGAGATGCGCCTCCCACTTGGGGAAGGGGGACGGTCATTCCCGTAGTGGCGGAGCGGGATGACATGGCGTGAGGAGGCCGTATACTGACCACCTTGTGTTTCAAATCTTTATAGACGGCGTTGTTGCTGTGGCTTGCGCCGGTGCCGGATGGTGTGAGTGGACCCCTCTCACACAGCACAGGCCGAATGCCGCCTCGGACCAGATCGCTGATCTCACACCAACTACCCATCTTGCCCTCCCATCCAGACCTTACCCACTTGATGCGTCGTGAGTTCATCATGCTTCCTTTGGCGCTTGATCCAATGTCGACGATGCTCATGCGTTCCCGTGCTCTTCTCAAGACCCCGACGTGGTCTGGGACAAGCGAGGCAACCCCGAGCCCTGGAACTCGGTCAAGCCGGACCAGAACACCAAGCTGCACGCCGTCAACCAGAAGTGAGTACAAAGATTCCCAGTCTTTCTTTCGACAGTTCAATCGATCGCTTCGCACCCAGCCGACGAGCTGACTGTCCTTTCTCAACACGCAAACCTTGCTTCACTCCGAATCGGTCTCTTCCTACAGGTTCGAGGGTGGTTCGTGGAAGCGTGACCGAATCTAAAGCAAGAAACATCTTCTTTTTGTCTCTAGTTCTTCTTTTGATGGTCGTCGGTTGTTGCATCAGCGCTCTCGGGTGGTAGTTCTCAGGTTTCTCGTTGCCGAATCGATTGGACTTGGCTACTCCCTACCTATGGGCTATCGGTTCGAGTCGAGAGTTGAAGAGAGCGGGCAACGAGGGTACACCCAGAGCTTCGGATGATATGGGCCCCGATACACCGCAAGCAGTGCGACGAGATTGAGGCTCTGGGCAGCTTCGACGAGATGCGCCCGAGCGTTTTCGGGCCGAGCTCGCCGCTTGTTGCGCCCGACTGCGCGTTGCTCCCGCCGCGCCGCCACACACAATCGCCGGCCGCAGATTGACCGTCCTGAGCTGCGAAGCTTCGCGCGGTGCGTTCGTTCGCCGCTCTCCCTCTCATCACCCTACTACTCGACTCGCACCCCCGCGTTGGTCGTCTGGCCGCTCTCGAAGATTGGGCCACGGGCGAAGGTTTACTTCGAACCCCATCCCTACCTCCCTACAACGGGCCGACGATGCCCTCCCTCCCCCTCGAGGCGTCCGCGTACGCCGATTCGATCATCGCACTCGCCTCGGCGCTGACCGAACGAGCGCACCTCTTCGTCGATGGATCGGAGGATGTCGAATTGAGAGCCAAGTGCGAGGATGCGCTCAAGATGGGATTCGATCGAGGTGAGTGTGCGCGGGTCCACGGGTGTCGTCGGTTTGAGAGCGCAACAATAGAGGGGTCGGGGATGACTTCGCAGGCTGGTCCGAGTCCGAGTCGCTTTTCTGACCGGGAGTGGTTCGCAATGGTTGGGTGTGACATTGCGCATATGACGGATCACGATAGAGATGGCGATATTTTGACCCCCCATCAAAACGGCAAGGAAGGTTGTGAACTCACGCTCGAATTCACCCCCCTCATCTCCTCCATCCCCTAGCCCTCACGTCGGAAGCCTCTGCCTTCCCTCATCTCTCGACCCTCATCACCTCCCTCGCCCCATCCTCCGCACCTTCAACCCGATCCAGGTCTCGTTCATCAGGCGTCCAAGAACCCGAGCGCCTTGAGGCGGAAACGATCCTCCCTCCGACGCCGTTGTCGGAATTGACGACTCAGGGTATGGAACCGGAGATGATCTGGGAACAGCTCGAGATGCGTAATTCGGTCGTCGATGAGGTGCTGCAAGAGATGTTTGGTGGAGAAGGGAGGGAAGAAGAGGAAGGTGAGGAGGAGGACGAGGATTCGGACGAGGACGATTTGAACGGGGGGATCGAGGGAGAGGACGATTTCGACATGAGTGCTTTTGACAAGTACGATCGGGGGGAGGGGAGTGATGAAGAGGAAGGGGACGACGACGAGGAAGAAGAAGAAGATTCCGATGGTGAAGGATCCTACGAGGACGATGAGGAAGAAGAAGACGATGATGCTGAATCCCAAGACACCGAGGATGAACTCGCCGTCGAGCGTTTCGTCGAGATGGAACCTTTCGAAGCCGATATCGGCAAACCTACGCCGGGATGGCCCAATACCTACATCATTCGAGGAGGGGAGGAAAACGATGTCCCTGAACAGGCACAAGAGGAGGATGAGGACCCCGAAGCGGACGAGACAAAAGAGTTGTCGTTGGAGAACTTTGATAGACCGGGGAGGAAGAGCAAGGGCCCAAAAAGGTGGGTTGAAGTGACTATTTTGCTGGAGACGAATTCGTATCGACTAACGTGCCCATTCATTGAATAGAACCGGCCCCGCTTCGGCCGTCGACGACGCCTTTTTCTCGCTCCACGACTTCCATCAACAGGTCGACGAGGGCGAAGCCGAGATGGACCGCATGATCCGAGGCGAAGCCGACTCGGACGACGGGGACGATCAAATGGACGACTTTGACCTCTTTGCACCTGTCGACAGCGCAGATAAAGACGAGGACGATGAAGACGAGGATGAAGAGGAAGAGGATCTCGATGTTGCGGGGATCATGTATTCCGACTTTTTCGATCCGCCGTCGAGACCTCTGGGCGGTAAGAAGGACGGCAAGAAGGGAGGAGGGTCGGGGCCAGAAGATGACAAGCCCAAGGAGAAGGGGAAGCGGAAAGCGAACGAAGTCAAGACTTCTACCATTACCATCGTCACGAACCCCATACCGACGACGAACGGGGACGCCGCGGCTGGGAAGGGGAAGGACAAGGGCACTGACCGGGTCAAGTTTGCGGACAAGGTCAAGGTCAAGCTGATCCCGTCAAGAGGGGGACGGTTCGCCAAGTTGGTCGAGGCGTTAGGGTATGACAAGGCCGTAATCGCGTTCGAACAGCTGAAAGAAAGTGAGCGAGGGATGGGAATGGAAGAGAATGCGGAAGACGATAAGGATGAGGAGGGAAGTGGAGACGATGGAGAGATGGACGAGGATGAAGAAGGAGAGGAACGCGAAGAAGAGGAGGATGAGGAGGATGAGGAAGAGGAAGAGGAAGAGGAAGAGAGTCAGTTGGAGGAACAAGCGACGATGCAACGCGTCTCTTCCTCGCTCTTTGACGATGACGAGGATGACGAGGTCGAGGGCGAGTCCAAAGGTGGGTTATTCATGACTCAACTCCCGTCGTCCTGTGCTGGAGCTTAACCTCTTCGCTACCTGTAGGTGAGAAACTGTCACGACACGAGCGACGGTTGCTGCAACTCTCGTCTCAAATCGCCTCGCTCGAAGCTGAGAACGTTGGGCCGAAGAAATGGGCAACGCTCGGTGAAGCTCAAGCTCGCAATCGCCCGGCGAACAGTCTGCTCGAGGAGGATCTCGAATTTGAACGCATGGGCAAGGTCGTGCCCGTAATCACGGAAGAAACGACCAAGTCGATTGAAGATTTGATCAAGAAGCGTATACTCGATAATCAGTTCGACGATGTCGAACGACGGAGAGCGGTCGACCCTCACGCCTTCTTGCCCTCTCGTTTCATGGAATTGCAAGATACCAAGTCGAACAAGTCGCTTGCTGAGATTTACGAGGACGACTATCAATCGGCGAGGGCCAAGGAGACGGGGGAGAAGGTCGTGCACGAGATAGATGCCGCTCTCGAAGCCAAGCATCAAGATATTGAAGAGCTGTTCGATGACCTAGCGGCCAAACTCGACGCCCTGTCGAACGCGCGCTTCACCCCCAAACCCCCGAAATCGACCATCTCGACCATTACCAACGCGCCAAGTCTATCCCTCGAGTCAGCTCTACCCCCCACGCAAACAGCGACTTCCATGTTGGCGCCCGAAGAAGTGTTCGTACCCGATCCGACGAACGAGGACCGTAGCGACTTCACCCCGGCGCAGAAGAAGGCAGCGCGACAAAAGCGACGCAAGGCCCGGGCCGCGATGGCCGAGCAAGTCGAGAGGATCAAGGAGTCCAAGGGGGCCAAGGGGGCCAAGAAGGACAAGGAGATGGCGACACAGATGCTCGTCGGCCAAAAGGGCGTGACGGTATTGGGTAAAGGGGGGGAAAAGGTCGAGGCCGTCAACGGCAAGAAGAGGAAGCGGTCTGAAGGTGGTGACGACGACGCTGGAGGGCCGAGTGGAGTTAGGCTCAAGTTGTAGACGGCATCCTTTCTTCGAGGTTTCGTTGTCCAGTTATCTTGCAACGTAGTGCACACTAGGACCACGGAATTTGGTTCGCTGAGACTCGGCTGTGTCAGATGAGACAAATTTAAGGGTTGATGAGCGAAGTGCTTGACTCATAGTGACTACTAAAGGGAGCTTATGGGCACATGCAGTGTGATACTCTCCTCGGCCCTTCCCTCAAGACGGCGCGACGCCCGTCTCGCGCTCTCTCTCTCTCCCATCCACCACCACCCGCCCGGCTCTGCAACGATCCGACACGGTGTTGGACCTGAACACTGTAGAATCGAGCCCAAAGTCTATGATGACCGCCAACGAGGCAGCTCCTTCGACAGTGACACCCACATCATCCGGGTCTAAGCAGTTTTCGGTCCGACTCGCCCGAACTCCCGAGGAGTTGGCCAAGGCCACTGCGCTGCGGTACAATGTTTTCTGCGTGGAACAAGGCTACTCGTTACTGATCGAGAGGGATGGGTGAGTCTCCTGAAAGAGCCACGTGATTCCTGCAATGCACCCTGGATCGTTCCCGTCGGTGGAGCGAGCAGTGCTGACGCCTGTTCGGCCACTGGCCTTTGACCCATTCATCAGGAAGGACGATGTCTCGGATCAACTCTTGCTCATCGACAAGGAGACGGGAGAGGTTGCTGGTGTCGCCCGATGGATAGCGACGACGTGTAAATTGGGACGGGTCGCCGTGAGCAAGGCGTATCGCGGCACTGGAGGTGGTTAGTTCAGCCGGATCCGAGTGGAGTCTTGATCCCGAGCTTGTACAACAAGATTGATCGTCGAACTCAGAAAACATTCTTTCGCGTCGAATGGCCCTAACTTCCAGGACGAATCCTGGTGTTGGGATTGGAGGACCACCTCAAGAGCCGTGAAGGCCGAGCTGGAGTGGAAAATCGAGACAAGTCCGAATGCACGATCAACGTTTCGTCACAGTTGCCCGCCATATCATTCTACACTCGGCTCGGATACGAAATCGAAGGGGAGCCTTATGAGGAGGTGCGTCAACAGCTCAATCGCGATCTGCAGGGACTGGCGAATTGCATTGGACTAAATTTTTGTGTCTCTGCGCTCTGTCGCGAGTGATTGTACGACCTACAGGCTGGCACACCGCACGTGTATTGCAAAAAGGTGGTTCAGTTACCCATAATTTGAGGAATGGACACTGTCGTAGCACGTCACCCGCAATGGGGTCATCTCACAGGCCGGGGTTGATTCGTCAAGCCTCGGAGATAAGCGCACATCGCCGATCTCCGGTCGATCACTTGCACTCCTGAAGGGGTCCAGGGTGGTGGCTCGACAGGAGTGGCGTGGTAGGACTAGCGGATCTGAGCTAATGTTGCTTGACTGTTTGCCACGAAAAGAACCGAACAACGTCAAGAACAACTCTGCCATGGCGAATTCACATCCGATGAGAGCCCGAATAGGTCACGTGTCCATCGGCCTCTATGACCGCATCGTCTGCGAGTGATCGCAGCGCGATTATCAAGGCAGCCTGTGCTGTGCTGTGCGGTCACCGGTCATCGATCTCATCGCGCGCGCGTGCCCTGCGAATCGCGGGCTGTCGACCCCTCTCGACCCGACGGGGCAAGCGGTTACTGGTGTGCCTGCCCACTCGGCAGCACTCTTTCTCTTGGTCCACACCAAGCCAGAGGAACCAGCTTTTTCCGACCACCACCTAATCTCGAAATCGATCACCACGTAACACGACGTTCGCTCTCCGATCCGTCTTCGCAAGCGGTCGACCACTGGTCCGTTGCTTGCCTGCTTCACGAGGAGCTCGTCACTACACAACAACAGCTCCGACCCCGGCAGGACCGCACAAGATGGCGAGAAAAGTGATTGTCGCTTTGATGCGCAATGACTTGCGGTGAGTGCCGTTTGTCGTCCCCTATCAGCTCCTTATGGGAACGAGACGTCGCTTGCCTCGTCCGACACGGCGAGCTGCAGCTCATCGCGTCGACGCCCGAGCTTTCGGAGGTCGGCGCATCGCCACCTGCGCAAAACCTTTCTCTCGGAGCTGATACAGCTTTCACAACGAAATTACTCCGACAGGATCCACGACCAAGCACTGTTCCATGCCGCCCACTCGCAAAACAACACCGAGGTGACGCATTTGTTGCCGCTCTACGTCTTCGATGAGCGCCAGATCGAGCTTTCGGCGCTCCCTGACTATCAGCGACAGGGACCCGAGGCGCGCACCCGAATTTACAAGTTTTGGAGAACAGGCGTCTACAGAGCAAAGTCAGTGAGAATCAACTGCGTGATGTACGGAGTAGGAATCGGTGTTCACACCCGTGAGCATCATGCGCCACAGAGGACATCGAGTGCGAGCATATGCGAGCCATGTCCTTCTCGGCAATTGCGATCCGCAAACACTGCGCTCTCGATTCAGTCATCGGCGATGCCCAGCGATGCCGATGTCAAAAGTCTCAAATCGCCTCACGATCCATGGTGACCGAGCATCTGGACTGAGAATCTAATCTTATTTCTACCGCAGGTTCATCACCGAAGCCGTGTACGACCTCAAACAGTCGTTGCAGCAGCGCAACTCGGATTTGCTCGTGCGCTTTGGACAGACCGAACACGTCATCGCGCAGATCGTGCAGTCGCTGCAGGACGATGGCGCAGAAGTCAAGAAGGTGTTGATGCAGAAAGAGGTCAGTCTTAAATCATGATTGATGTGCCACCAAGCATAGTTCAGAGTAGATGCTCATCTTGCGATCACCCCCTCTTGTGCCCGTTAGTTTTGCACGGAAGAATTGGCAGTCGAGCGACGAACGGCCAAGCTCCTCGGCAAGAACAGCGTGCAGGTGCAGACCTTTGATACCTCCCCTCTTCTGGACGTCCGCGATCTTCCGTTCTCAATCCAGGAGTGCCCCGACGTCTTCACGCCCTTCCGCAAGCGTGTTGAGGGTCTTGGACAGCTCGGACGCGCACCGCTCGAGATGCCGAGCAAGTTCAAGCCGTTCCCGGCACTGGAAAAGAACTCGGCGCCGTTCCCCGGGTACGGCGACAAGTTCGACAAGAGCAACACCGTTGATGCGGTCCTGCCGCACTTGCTCAAGCCACTCGATAGCTCCTCGGCGACGGCGTACTCTGCACCGTCACACACACCCTCGGACAAGAGCGCGTTTCCCTTTGCAGGTGGTGAGACGTCGGCGCTGAAACGCATGGACTGGTACTTCCACCAAGGCAAGCCTCCCCCCGTTGCGCGCTACAAAGAGACCCGCAACGGCTTGTTGGGCCACGAGTACAGCACCAAGTTCTCGCCCTTCTTGTGCTTTGGCATGCTGTCCCCCCGTCTGGTGATGCAGTCGCTCGACGAACACGAGGCCAAGTTCGGTTCGTCGCAAAACACATACTGGGTCCGCTTCGAGATCCTGTGGCGCGACTACTTCATGTTCATCTCGCGCAAGTACGGCTCCAAGCTCTTCACGCTCGGTGGCTTCGAGTCCGTGACGGACCCCAAGCAAGCGCAGATCAAGACCAAGCCCGGATGGTGGAAAGGTCTTGACAGCGACAGTCCCCGTGATCAACCGGCGATTCGTTGGCTCGAAGGACGTACGGGCGTCCCTTTCATCGACGCCAACATGGCCGAACTCCGAGGCTCGGGCTTCATGTCGAACCGAGGTCGGCAAAACGTCGCTTCGTTCCTGACCAAGGACCTTCAAGTCGATTGGCGTCTCGGGGCCGAATTCTTCGAATCGCATCTGATCGACTACGAGCCGACGGCCAATTACGGTAATTGGCAGTACGTTGGTGGGGTCGGTAACGACCCTCGCGCGTCGAGGCAGTTCAACCCGATCAAGCAAGCGAATGATTACGACCCTTTGGGAAAGTACATCAAGACGTGGTTACCCGAGTTGGCGAACGTACCGAGTCATCGGATTCAGGCGCCTTGGATCCTGAGCGCCGACGAGAAGAAGCGCTTCGTCACCGGCGATTACCCCGAGAGTCCGGTCATTGAGCAAGGCAGTTGGAAGAAGCACTACTTCAAGAAGGTGAGCTCAGGTTTTTGTGTCTGAGTTTGTGATATGTCCTTACAGCGATATTGATGCGGGGTCTGGTATTCTTCACCCAAAGGGACCTGGCAAGACCCACGGAAACAAGAACGAAAGGATCAAGAACCCGGGTCCTGCCAAGAACCGACAGAACGCCAACAACAACGGCGGTGGCAAAGGCAGCGAACAAGGTGGTCATGGGGAAGGTGAGGGCGGTCATCAGCAACACCAACAACAGTAACAACAAGCAAAGTCGAACAACAACAACACCCGGGCGGGGGAGACGATGGGGACGTGCAGGATCACAAATCAGGGACCGTCGGACCTTGTGGGGGTAATCTGAACGACTTGTACCGTAGCAATTTTCTGGGGGCTACTAAGGGGAGACCAAACCTAATTTTCATATGACTGGGATTCTCTTGACCGTGTTGAGCCATTACATCAGCGACACACCTGTCCACACGAACCAACTGAACAGGAACATGGTTTTGAGAGCACTGCGGCCCGCAGCATGGGGGTTGATGACGACAATGTTGGAATTGCGATTGGGGATGCGGGTTGCTATAGCGACAAGAAGACAAAGGTAACACTATAACACAACGGGGTAAATGTCATGGTTGGACATGACTTGAGGAAAACGGACCGGAGCGAAAGGGAAACAAGAAAAAACAAGAAGGTGGAAGAAGGAAAGCGGGTGCTCTACCACCTCGTGATATCACCGGCCTCAGCCTCGCCAAACAAAGATGTATGTTGCACCTGGAACCCGTTTGATCCATTTGCGCCCTCGGTTTCATCGACAGGTGCAATAGGTTCACGCTCGTAAATCTCCGGCAAACGCAACTTGAGGAACCTCGAAATGTGGCTATTGATCTGTTCAAACTCGAGCAAGAACCCATCATGCCCATCGGGGGAATCGACGACGATGAGATCGGCTTCGGGGAGTGCTGAGGCGAGCTCTTGTTGTTCGGAAAGGGTGAAGAGCCCATCGGTCGAGATGGCGATCACGAGAGCTCCTGGTGGAGCGAGCGACAAGGGTGGTGGGTTGGAGGGTCGACCTCGGCCTACGTCATGGGCGTCCATTTTGCGCGTGAGGTGGATGTAGCAGTTGGCGTCGAACCGACGCACGAACTTGTCGCCTTGGTAACGGAGGTAGGATTGGGCGCTGAAGATCGGAGGTGGCGAAGGAGGAGGCAAAGGCTCGCCCGATTCAGTCAAGGGCAAGTCTCCGCCTTTCGTCCGAGGTCCCATCGTCGAAGGTGATCTCGAAGTAGGTGACGCCGGCCTGGTCGCAACCGTCGGACGATGCCCATCGTTATGCGCCGCTTCAGCTCTTTCAGCCTGCGTTCTCGGCGTCCCCCAAGCATCCGTGATTTTGCCCCTTCCCAAACCGCTCGCCCCATCGATCTTGGGTGAGCCCTCCCTAGGCGTGGAGGGGTTCTCCTTCCTCCCGAAGCGAGACTCGAATGAATCGCGCGATCGATAGGTCAACAACGCGGCCATCCTCGCTGCTGCTAAACCCCTCTCAGGACCTTCCCCATCCTCGGCGTACCAGCCCGCTTGGTAATCGGGGTCCGAGTAGATGCTTTGCCGTTGCGCCTCACCCCAGGAGATGCCCCAAGCGGAATGACGAGCGCTCGTCGCGACGGGACAAATATTGGAGACGTAACCCGGTGGGGTACACAACGGCCATTCGAGGCACTGCATACCCCCCATCGAACCGCCAATGACGACCGAAACACGAGCGACACCCAAATGGTCCAAAAGCAATTTTTGCAGGCGCACGTCGTCGCGTACCACGGTTGCGGGGAATTCGGGGCCCCATCTCCCTCCGTCGTCGCGGTGGGGGTTCTTGGTCGTAGGGGAGGCCGTGCCGTAAGGAGATCCGAGGACGTTGGCGCAAAAGATGAAGTAGCGTGTGGGGTCGAAGGCGAGATTCGGACCGAGCAGAGGTCCCCACCTGTAAAGAGAGTCCTCGTGGCACGTTAGTGCTGGGCTTGAGGGGTTTCCACCGGTCGAGAGGAGAGCGTCGAGGAAACATGTTGCAGCGGATACCATACCAGTCTTCGACATCACTGCTGCCGGTCAGAGCATGGCAGAGGATCATGACATTGTCCTTCCTGCAAGATACGAATCGTTCAGAGTCAGGATACCGCGGGGACACTGCAGCTCAGCGAGCCTAGCTCCTCGTTGACTCGACAATGCTCGCCGGTCGAGGCAATCACAGCCCCACAGAGCCAGAGAGAACGACCCACTCGGCATTCAGTTTTCCCCATGTCCTGAAACCAACAGGGACCTGTTCCAGAGTAACGCCAGACTCGAGAGTAAAGGACGACACGACCGCGATCGACTGCGAAGGAATCAACGCCGCGAACCGGTTCGACGCCGCGGCGGGAGGAGCTCCAGGGGGGAAGATTCGGACTGCGGGAGGTGGGGTAGGTGGGTCAGTATCGCTGGAGAGCATCGGCGCGGTCGGCTCAGCGACGCACTCGTCGGATCGGACATGGTGAGCCGCGATACGTGGATGGCCGGAGCAAGACGAGCGCGCGAGAGCGAAGTGCGCGGTAACCGACTCGACTCGGCCCGAGCCGCGAGGAGCCGGACATCAAAGCGACGGCGAAGGCTGATCGAGTCAACTGGCGAATTGCAAAGGATTGGCATCGCAAAAGGACGCCCTTGAAGCGACCTCCAGTTTTGTACAAAAGTACTGCTCCCTATCATGTCAACCTTTCTCGCGTGTACAGTTGTTGTGTATATTACATCGCGGACCGGGACACTTGCTCGGCAATCCAACGACCTCTGTGAATCTGGCCAAGGATCCCATTCCTCCTGCACTGTGGTGGATCCACACTTCCCAGAGAGAACAACAAAGCTCCGAGATCAAATCCTTTTAACCGACATGACGCTTCATGAAGCGGCGATGATAGTTCTGTGAGATTGGGAGCGCTCCCCAGCCAGGAGAAAGAATCAGCCACGGCACGTTCGCGAACACGCCCATCGCGATAGTGCACGCCAAACTGACCGTGCGAAGCAGGTCATTGACAAATTCTGCTTTGGGCGTCTCGTTCGTGTCCCGTGCTTGGTTCTTGAAGATGAGGTCGTCGTCCCAGCGCCGCTTGACGCCGAACGTCGAGGCGCTCGTCGAGGTCGACATGGCCGAAGGTGTCGGTGAGGCACCGAGTGCAGCTTGCAGGTTCAACAAGGGGCTGCGGGAGAACGCGGAGACAAGGGTCAGGGTCTGGGTTCTGGACCCAGCACTCGGTCCGATGTGGTCGCGGCCAACCTACTTTCCGACGGCGATTTCTTCCTCGCGGGTCGTTGACTCGTTCGCTGCTCGTTCACGCTCCTATGCAAGGTACGAGAAGGGCGACTCAGTACACAACGGGTAATGAAGTGGCAGAGAGGAGTGAGGGCTGTTGCGCCGCGAGTGATGGGAACTGACCAGTCGCTCCTTCTCCTCGGCCCTTTCCCGTTTGATCTTTTCGAGTTCCCTCAGCAACTCGGCCGTCTCGTCCTCGTCGTCATCATCGCTATCACTCTCCTCATCGTCGTCGTCGTCATCGCGCTCGTCGTCATCCTCGACGGCCTTGCCCTTGCCCTTATCCTTGGGTCGCTCCTCGTCATCATCGTCGTCGTCGTCGTCGTCATCATCATCATCCCGATCCAGCTTGGCCAGATCAGCCAAGACCCTACGCCGCTTGTTCGCCTCGTCCGTTTCGTTTCGTTGCTGCGCCTGGTCCTCGAGCAACAAGAGTGGTCGGTCGGCTACGTAGCCGGCGTGGCCTTTGGCTTTGCGGTCCGAGGATTCGCGTTCGGCCGCGAGCAGTTCGAGCTTGAGGTCTCGACGGGCGACGTCGGTCTGGTTGCCTTGGCCGGGCTGTGGGGGTGGGATCGGATGGGTGAGTTGTGTTGCTTGGAGAGGTTACCGGGCGTACGCGCACGAGATCGAGATCGAGATGGAAAACGGGAAGAGGAGGGTAGTGCGGAGCCGGAGCCAGCCACGTTCAAAGCCCGGCTCCTCAAGCGCTTGCCGTCTCCTCGCTCCTCGAAGGACGTTGACAAAGGCTATGATTCGGAAAGATGCCCCCCCCCCGCGTGTGTCGTCCCAGGGTGCGGTGATGGACTGACCTGACGGAACTTGAGCCGAGTATGGGCCGCGAGATCACGACTCGAGTAGACGCGCGAGTTGAGTCGACTGTCCTTGCCCTGCGCCGGATCCCATGTTGGTCGATGAGCTGTCGACATGATTCACACTGGGTGAATCGGTGTCAAGGGTGGAGGACGTGAGATGAGGTGGTGGTGGGGGGGGGGAGTGGGGCAGGGAGAGAGACCGTTCCGAGCCTGGGCGTCGAGCCGGTGAGTTGAGCGATTACAAAAGATTACAAACGGGCTAGACTCGGGCTAGCTAATACTTTGGGGCAGGTAATCAGAATTGGGTTTTCCCCCGCGTGTCCTCCCGTGTCGCGCGCCCGAGCTCGCCCGCGCAGTCAGCGCGCAGTCAGCGCGCGTTCTTGCCTATTCTTGCCGATTCCGCACGGCCGACGGGCTCTGACGGGCTACGGGCTGCTACGGGCCAGTTCTGGCAGGTTCTGGCTAGTCACTAGTCACTCGCGCCCGCCTCTCGCCCCTTTCGCGTTGTGCCTACAGTGTCCTATCCCACACCAGCTCACACCAGCTCACACCAGCTCACACCAGCTCACACCAGCTCACACCAGCTCAATCACCAGTATGTCCACTCTCGAGCTACGCTACCGTCTTTGACTCGAGCTGATCAAGGGTCCTCCCTCCTTACCCGCTTCTCGCCCCTCCGTCCTCCACCTGCGACTTGTCCCGCTTCCCGCCGGCTGCATCCACGGTACAATCGACGACGCCCACCCTTCCCTCACCAACCATGACCCACCATCACTCGTACGCGATCCGATCGATGCAACATTCTCGTATCATTTGTTGCGTCGCCTCTTGCCCCGCGCAGTGGACTCGCTCGTGAACCGCCCCAACACGATCCACGCCCGTCAAGCCGCTCTGCAGGTACGCCGAGATCCTCCCCGCTTGTCCATCTCCGCTCTCTCCGACGAATCCGTGTACTGATCGTTCGACTCTTCGCTAACGATCACTCAGGCCGACCCGCGACCGGTGTACCAAAAAATGCCCCGCGCTCGTCTCTACCTGGGTGCGTGCCCAGACCGAACCCAGCACAGGCCTGCTACTCTCACATCAACTCCACCGCTGATCAAAACATGCACTCTCATCTTGCTCGCGTCTGGTGCAGGTGCGTTCCTCACCTTGTTCACCATCGGCACCGTCGGCATCGCCAGGGGGACCTTCAACATGATGAGGGTGCGTTTTGACTCGTAACGGGCATCGTCGTATCAGCGACTGACCCGTACCTGTTATCTCTGCGCCGTTCAATCTGGAACCTTTATAGGGCAAGAAGGATTGAATGTCGATCGATCCGTACCGGAACGGAGGGAGGAGAAGGCTGCGCTTGCTCCAGAGGAGAGGAGAGAAGGTTCGAGTAGTTCAGTGTGCGACAGCCGAGGGATCGTCAACGGGGGGGTGGAACGAGATTGTGAATCCTGCAAGACCCTGGAAGGGTGCTATTTGTCTGCACGAATTTGGCCCGAGAGAGAAAGATTCGTCGAATGGTGCTTGGCGCCATGTTGCGCCGGGACTGCTTTCGGGACGAAGGTCGGGAAAATCCCACTAGAAGTGGCCGAGATACGGATGAGTGCGCCTTGCAAGCCCAGACCGCAACATCTTTGATTTTGCGGTGACTCGAATGAAAAGCATGCTAATCGATTGCAAAAGAGAAAAGAGAGGACACGGTAGAGAACTCCGACTGCGCACCCAGAATCCGAGGAAAGTTCGCTGCCCAGAGCGCCCGAACGAGCTGATCACAGGAAGAACTTGCGACGGCTGACTTGCATTTTGGCCTGAGAAAGACGAGTGAGGTATCAGCAAGCGGGAACATAAAACACCAACAGATAAAGAAAGGCCCCAGGCCACTCACCTCCCATCCCCATTCCTGCCGCTTCTTGGCCTCCCTCACACCTCCCTCGCCTCGCCCAGCATGCCACGTCTTGCCGACCGAACTCAACACGCTCGCATTATTCGCGTCCTTCTTCTTCCCATTCTTGGGCGGAAGAGGGATTGGCCCCGGTTCGGCTAGTTCCCCCGGTGGTGGTGAGGCCGAGTTGGCGCGAGGTCGCAAGAGGGGGTGGAAAGGTTTCGAGCGCTTGCGAGGGGTCGTGCGAGGTCGTTTCTTCTTCCGAGGGGCTTCGGTCGGCGCGCTTTCCCCGTCGGCCATGTCGATGTCTTTGGCTTGGGACCTTGCTGCACCCGTTTCAGGATCGATGGACAGTGTTCCCGCATCCTCACCTTCCCCTAAACCGATCGCTCGAGCTGCCTCGGCTTCTTGCTCCTCCTCGTCCTCCTCATCCTCCTCGTTATCATCCCCAGCCCTTCCCTTGCCCTTATTCCTCCTGCTGCCCGACCCCCCAACCTCTCCCAATTCCGGATCCTCACCCTGCGCAACTTCCCCGAACGTGCCTTCCCCTTCGCCCACCCCAGCAGCTTTCTCATTCCTCTCCCTCTCACTCCTCTCATCCCCCGTCTCCCCCAAAGCCCCCCTCCTAATCCACCTCATCTTGACCGTCATCCTCGGCCCAATCTCCTGGAACCTCGTCTTGATCGTATCGTCCTCCTCCTGATCCTCAGGTTGTTGCCTCTCCAACCCGACTTTCTTCTTACTGCCCAACCGTTCCCCCTTGAGTGCGAACATGTAGCGATACCTTCGGATGAAGACGAAGTCGCGCGAGTTTTGCGCGAGCACGACTTGACGACCTTGGTAACCTTGTCGAGCTAGCAGGTCGGCGGCGGAAGGAGGCAGGAAGAGGTGGGAGAGTAAGGAAGCGAGGGAAAGACCCAAGGGGGTGGAGAAGTGGTTGAGGACCAATTCGGGTGGGTGGGACGTCGATTTCGCGTGGCCCGGAATGTCCTTGCCCAAGGTGATTCCCGTGAGACGGAAATGTGCCGTCGGACCATGGGGTAACAACGACAGTGTCAAGGTCGTCGGTTTGGCATGATCTTCACCTACGACGGCGATGGCCCCGTACCCACGTTTACGAGCCCATCGAGCGACTCGACCGAGTTCGAACTTTGGACTCTTGCGAGGCACGATATCGGCCCTACTCTTGCCCCCCATCAAAGCCTGCAAATCGGCCAAGAAATCCCTCGTAAACGGTGCCGGGGGTTTTCCCGGACTGGTCGTAATCAACATCTTGGGTTCCCTAGGAACGGGTTGCCCTTCGACGTGAGGAGCGGCCGTCGAGGCCGGGAAGAGGGTTGCTAGTGTGCCGAGGTCGACGGTGACGTCTCCTGTTGCGTCGTCGACTTTGACGGGCGCGGGACGTGTGCGTGCGTCGGCGAATTCTTCCGAGTCTCCGAGCCATTCACGAGTGTTTTCAATCGTACGGGTCCATCCTGTGGACGAGGGAAGAGCGATCGGAACAAGACGAGGGACCGAAACCCGATGCAGGACGGAAGTCCAAGGAGATGCACGGCGCACGGCGAATGCAGAGGAGTTCATATAGTGTAAGCTTTCTGCAATCTCTCCAAGCTAAGCAACAGATAAACATTTCATACCTTTCTCCACCTCCTCCCCTCGATTCTCGGCCTCCTTCCTCGCGATACGACGCTTCAGCTTGGCCTGCGCCTTGTCGCGCTTCTGCTTGGCGAGCAGTTGACCACGCACGACCTTGTTGCGGATGCCCGAGAGGTCCAACTTGGGCACGGTCGACATCGTTGACGGAGAACGGTGTGTGGGTGCGCTCGCGTGGTGCGGCGGTGGTGGAGAGTGCGAAGGGTGGAACGAACGGGTTCGCCGATCGCGCCGACGGTGACGGCTGCGAAGTCTCTGGAGCTCTGGCTGTCTGTGGCTGTCTGTGGTGCTTCGGCGGCCTGCGATGTCGGCGCTGAGGCGCTGAGGCTGGACTCGATCACCGAAAGCAGCGGAGGATTTTCAGTGCACAAGCTGCGCAGATGGCCGCACTTTCTAGTCTGATTCAGGTTGTGTACATTGAGCCCAAAATACGTACCAGCGGAGGATCAGGTTGAATACCGCTTGATCGCTTGCAACGAAATTATGTATGTCGGAATCGTCGATTGATTATAATTAGCCCGTTCGTGACCCGAGCACCCGAGCGCAGGGACCGCGTGCGGTATCGTCTCGCCTCCCTTCGCTCGCTCCCCACCTCGCCCCGACTCGCACCCATCGAATCGGTTCCCCGAGCATACACCATGCCTACAAGTCACCTGGCTAGAAGGGCGCTCCAACGGGGTCTCTTGCATGCTCGATCGGCCTCGACGGCCTCGACCGGTGCCCCTGCTCGACGCCCGTACGTCCGAGCATCGGCCAAGACAGCCGCCGCCACTACCCCTGCTCCGGCTGCTGCTCCAAATGCGACTGCCGCTTCGAGTGCTGTCCCTACACCCGTCGCAGCCGACTCGTCTTCGAGCCCTGATGCGTTCTTTGATTCGCACATTGATATCGGGGAAATGATGCTCGATGGACCTGCCGTCCCTTCTGCCGAACGCGTCGCGTCGCCCTCAAGCTCCACCTCGTCAGCTGGATTTTCCTCTTCCTCCTCCTTCGGATCCTCGACCCTCCCTTCCAACAATGCCATCCCCTCAAGCACCAGTATTCCCATCTCGACCTCGGCGCTCGACTCGATGATCCCTTCCGCCCCTGCTGCTTCTTCCTTCGGCGCCATCGGCGATCAAGCGAGGGACATCGATTGGACGACCTCGTTCCACGGGATGTCGGCGCAACCTTTTTCGGAGAAGGCCGCCAAGGTGTTGATGAGGCCGCTCGAGGTTCATGAGGTCGAGATCAAGCCTGGTCAGTTTCGACTCTCGTCGTGCTGAGACAGTAATGAAGGATGTCTCATTCACCTGCCCCGGAGATGAACTTGGGCATCTCACTCGGATCCGAGCTGATTATCAAGTCCCTCACTACAGACGGTCTTTTGTACCTCCCCGAGATTCTCTACCGTCGATTCCTCAACCAAGCCCTCGGACCCGGTGGATGGGGTATGGTACCCCGCGGCGAATTGACCGTCATGAACAGGATGGTCTCGCGCGAATGGGGCCTCGTCGCCGGTGGACGGTCAGTCTTGAGATGCTCCGAACACTTAACATAACGTGATTTAGGCGAACACAATGACTGATGCGTGGAAGCCGGAAACTCTTCTCCAGCCTCGTCTCGGTCGCTCGTGGAGAACAAGCCTATTTCGACCCGTCGGGTTTGGCGACCGCGACCGAGGGGTGTAAATCTAACGCCCTCATGCGTTGTTGCAAGGACCTCGGCATTGCTAGCGAGCTATGGTAAGCCGCGCATCTCACTGGGCTATATCGAGTTCTGGTTGCTCGGGGACCTGCGGAGAAACCTGACACTTCCGAGGGCGCGCTTGCTCGTCTCTCTTCCAACCTTTCCTCCAGGGATCCTTCGTTCATTCGCAAATACAAATCCGAGCATTGCGTCGAGGTGTGGACCGAGCACGTGACGACCAAGAAGAAGTGAGTTGGGCTCACGAACAAAACTGTCGTTCATCCCTGGCGAACAGCGGTCGAAATCGTCGCGCACCCTTCACATCGCGTCTCGACTCGAATGGCTGACATCCTTGGCTCTTGCTTGCTTGCGATCAGGCAAAAGCGTTGGCGCAAGAAGGGTACGTGATGTCTTATTCTTCATAAAGGGAGGATAAGGGAGCATTGGGGGAGCATTTCCCACTTTGCTTCCGATCTTCGCCGCTCTCGTTTTGGGGAGAAACGCTGACTTCTCTCTCGATCGGCTTTGTCGTTGCTCAGGAAACAAGTTCGAATACCCGCTCACGGAAGCTAGGGCCTAAAGCGCGAATTTATGAACTCGCAGAATTTCTGAGGTGCATGTGTTTAGAGCAAAGATATGTCGTGAAATCATTATCTTCCCGATCAAGCGTTGTCATGAACCATGTCGCATCATATCACACTGCTCGTTTCTTGCTGAGTTGCCAAAGCTGGCGCGGCGCCTCGGAGCTCGGAGCTCGGTAGCGGTCGATGTGAGCTGATGCGATCGTCAAGGACGATGCCGCGTCGATGCGTGTCGGGGTCTTGTTTCATTTCCCAACTCTGGAAAACAGAGCTAGCTATTGAGAAAAGAAAAAAAGACGAAAGAACAGGCAGGTAGTCCTCCATTTGCAAGAGTGCTATGCACTAGGGGTGGGTAGTACACTGGGTACCGCTCAGATCTGCTGACGTCGTGCTGCAAGGCTGATACGATCATGCCGAGCCCCCCCCTCACTGCTCAGGCAGGCAGCCCCCGCCGTCCGGCAGGGACGCGCGAGCTGATGCTCACTTGGCTACGTAATCGACACCGAGCTTTGCTTTCCAAGCCTCGATGACCAGAAAGGCTTGTACAGGGTTCGGTCGTGTGACGCACTTGTTCAGTCCTTGATTTTTTCTTCTTCCTCTTCAACCTCAGCCATCCCTTCTTCGAAGCGACAGCTTTTAGGTGCTGGTGAGTGCATTAGACCGCCGATGTCAACTTGCCTCTCGAGCGATTCAGAGGGCCTAGATTGCTGATCGGGGAGAACGGAAAATGAACTCGTGACTCAAGACAGTTACTAATCTACGGGAGGCGCTTTGTTCCCGGCGCGCGACTCGAGCTCGGGGGTCGAACGACAGACACTACGCAGAAAGCCCGAGCCTCTTGTCCTATCCACCGCGACCTCATCAGCCGGGCGAAATCGACCTCTTCCCCTCAAACCAACGCTCTGATTCGACTCGTATACGAACTGGGACGGTCTGGGTTGGTGCAGGACGACCATGGCTTGCATCGCCGAACCACGTTCCAGAGCCTCGCCTCCGGCATTGACAACTAGCTCGAGCTCGACGTCAACCAGGCCGAGCCCGGCGGCAGCAGCAGTAAGCGGCAGCGCCAGCAACTCGTCGAGTCATGCCAGCAGCAGTAGCACCTATCGTCGCACAAGCAGCACATCCCAACGAGCCTCCACTCTGCTCATCTCGGGGTCATCGCTCCTCCTGTCGAGTGGTTTGGCGATCGGCGCTTACTGTGCGCTTGCGATGATGGATCGCCATTCGATCAACTACTCCCAGACGGGCACGATCCGGTACACGCTCGCGCACCTCGCGTGGCGCTGGACGACCATCTCGGCCATGACTTCGGCCGTTGGCGTAGCGGGGATTCTGACGGTGAGTCAACGTCATCACGGTTGCTCCATTTTTTTCCGTAGAGAAATGTCTGTGCTGACGAAACACCCCCTCGTGCGTTCGGTCTTGCACAGAGACGAGCCCCTTTAGTCAGAGTCTTTGCCGTCGGAACCTCGTTCGACCTCGTGTGCACGATCGTGCTTCTGCTCGTATTCCTCCTCGTCACCTTCTCCCCGACCTTGTCCGAACCTTTTTCGTCGTTCCTCTGCAGCGCCCTGACCTCGGGCGAGTTCGCCTCCGTCTCGACGCTCAAGTTGTGGGAATCCGAATCCCGAGTCGGCCCCGAAGGGCTCGGCATCGAGCTCCTCAACTTTGGCATCGAGGCGTGCGAGGAACACTGGCGAGGAGGGATGGTGGCACTCATTCTCGGATCCATTATTGCCGTGGCTTTGAGGACGTTTGGGACAATCGTGACGTGGGACTACCATTCGACGCTCGTCAAGCAGAAGCTTTGGCTCCAGGAGATCGAGAATGGGGAACCCCTCGGCATCCGAAAGGAGCAAGGCCGGTACGATGCGGAATCCATCACATCGTCATCTGCCTTCAAGGGCTTGCGAGGAGGTCAATCTGACGAGGAGAGTGGACGAAGAAAGAGGTCCCACACGACAGAAGGCCGATACGTCGCATACCGTGAACGACGCCGGTCCTCCTTCCCGTCGCCGTCAACGAGGCCGACCCGCGCCAACACGCTTCCGGTAATGTTCGCTCAACAAGGCTCAGGAATCGCAAATTCGTCGTCGCCATCGTCGCGACCTCGACTCGTATTTGTTCCCGTCTACCTCGATCGAAACTCTACCGCGGTGGCCGAGCCGCTTCCGAGGTATTCCTCGTCTTTGCAGCTGCAACACATCACCTCGGTCTCGGCAATCTCGGACTCTGCCCACTCAACTGCTTCGGCGCATCGCACACCAGAGTCGTCGCCTCCTAGCTCGCGGACCTCGTCGAGGAATCGAACGTCCCCGACCCGAGCGCACAGAGCAAGCCGCAGTTCGAAGCCCGTCGTCCCTTCGCTCGCATCGCACATCGCCTCGGCCGCTTCGATTCCCTTCGCCATCGACACGGCCCTGGCCCCTGAACGTTCGCCCGAAGCCCTCTCTTCCGCTTCGTCGTCTTCTATGACGGCATTCGATTAGTCCGTCGAAGGGGCGAATGGGAATCAGTTCCGCGCGAGGCTCCTTTCCGACTCTCACAACCCTTCACCATTGCCCCGGACGAGTGAACGAATGGGCGACAGAGCATCCTTTTAGTCTTTCTACCTCTTCCCTCACCCCGATCTACCGCCTTGCGTCTTTGTTTTTTCACCTGTTGTATTCCTCCTTTTCCCATCCATCCATCCATCAGTCCACCTTTGTTTACTCTCCTACCCCATAAGCTACGACCACCTATCCTTTTGCTCGCATCCGCAATTTCTTTACGCGTCTTTTTGAAAGACACTTTTCCTGTATCTTCTTTCGTTTCTTCCTTTCGCTCGCATAGTACATAGCATGACCACCCCTCACTCCACCCTCGTTCATGTCCCTTACTGTATGACAATTCCATCTCGTCCATTTTCGTACAACCTCCCAAGAAGGTATCTCTTGATCCGTGAGCGCGTGAGCTTTGCATCGATCAGATATCAGAGCTTGCCTGCTCCAGCGTTCCCTGCCTGTTCGGTCCCTTGGACTTGGGGCTGCGCATCGGACCAGGTGTTGGTCGCCCAAGCGGTGATGAGCGTGTTCGCGATCGCGGTACTGCAGAAGATGAATACCCGCTTCTATCAGCTCGGAAAGAAACGCCGCACTTGCCAACTCCGCCGCTCGACGTTTCCCTACACTCACCTAGGCGGCATCCTAAAAGCCGGTCTTCCCCCTCTTCCAGGACTCAGACTCCTCGACCTCGGCGCGCGTTGCTGGACCTGTTGATCGATCTGTTTGATTTCCTCCTTGGTGAAATGTGAAGGTCCACTCGCTTCGATGACGTGCAGGACTTGGGCGCGAGTGAAGAACCTCGCGTCTAAAGGTGAATAAGTGAAGTGAGTAAGATTTTTTTTCCCGCACGGCGCTTCCTTGACACCCATCACCCTTCCCAAAGCGTACCTTCCAACTCGTTATCCAAATCCAATCTAATCTCATACCCCTTCTTGGCCTTGGCGATCCCACCCATCATCAAGCTCGAAGGGAACGGCCACACCTGGTTCGCGACGAACTTGACGTGCTCGACTTCGATCCCGGCTTCTTCGTAAACTTCGCGCGCGACGGCTTCTTCGAACGTTTCCCCCGATTCAACTGTGCGTGTTTTTTTAAAAAAAAATTAAAAAAAAGGTTGAAGCGAAGAGTTCAGGAGATTTGGGATTGGTTTTCTCCAAGGAGGAAGAAGGGAAGAAGGTGACGTACTGAAGCCTGCCAAAGCCGAATAAAACCCTCTCGGCCAACTCTTTTGTCGGCCCAAAAGGATGCTCTCCCCATCGGGACTGACCACACCCATGATGACAACGGGGTCCGTGCGGGGGTAGCAATAGTTGTGAACGCCCTTTTTGGATGCGCAGGTCGAGGGTGAGGAGGGGGAGGGGATGCACGTTCGTTTCCAGCCGGCCCAGACGCTCTTGACCGGTCGGGAGCATGAGGGGCCTATAAGGCGATGGGCATTCGAATGGGGAAGCTGGGTCAGTCCGGTTCAACGGAGCCGGTAAACTGTTGGTCACCAACTGACAGTATACGTTCCGAGTATTCCAATCCGTCATGGCCCTCCCCTGCGCCGCAATCGAAGCCTCCGGAGCCGGGATCGACGCCATCCCCGACCTCAAGTCGCCAAACTCGAGCCCTTTGGCTTGAGCCAGAGCGGATTCTCTCAACTCGGCGTTGTTGGATACGTCGAGACTCCAGTAAGGAATTCCGTGGGGGCTGTGGGATTCGAGGGTCGATTCTTCGGTGGGTTTGGAGAGGGGGAGGGATTTGGCGGAGGCCGGGGCGTCGCGTTCGTCGACTCCTAAAAAGACGAGGGCGGGCTGGAAGGAAGAGAACGGTCGTGTAGAGAAGGTCAGCTTACGCAGAGATGACTTTCCGGAAAACGAAAAGTACCCGAGAGATGTAGTACGGAACATCACCCTGATCGGCAGCCTCGACCTTGCCGTCTTGTCGTACGATACGCCTCAACGCCTCCTGGTCCTTGCCATCGACACCTTTGAAGATGTGTTGAGGTTCACCTATATGGGCCTTGACGTCGTCCCATGAGAGAAGGTGGAGGTGACGTTCGGTCTGTTGGATGGAGGTGAGGAGGGGCGATAGTTGGTCGTAGAGGAGGAATCGGGCTTTGGGGGAGGAGAGCGCGGAGGCGAGGAACGCCGGTGAGGACCGCAGGTACGATAAGCGGTTCAAAGGGTTGCCTGAACTGGAGGACGAGGACGAGGAGTAGGGATAGGTCAGTGCTACGGAGGAAAGGAGATGATGGCCTGCGCTGCTCGTCTCTTGAGACAGCGGGATGGGTGTGGGCCATCGTCGCGGCGGTGGGATGACGTCGGGAACTCGGTCCGGACGAGTACCCGAGGTGGGGGAGGGAAGTGGGCAACTGACAAGTAGGTGTTGAAGGCGGCCATCTTGGATCCGAGCGAGGTCGACGAGAAGGACCGTCGCAAGGAGGAGTGAATGGTGGGTAGGCGTGGGGAGGAGAAGTAGGAGTTTGGCCAGAACAGAGCAGAGAAGAGATCGAGCGGCGCCTCTCTAGAATCTTTAATAGCCGATCCAGGCCTTACGCGCCCTTATGCGCCAGCCTGCGCCAAGCCTGCGCCAGCCTGCGCCCACAATGCCGAATGCCCCACACAGAGACACACAGCTACACACAGCGCGTCGGTGAGTCGTGCCTCGCGTTGGTCTCGGCACGTTGAACGTCTCCCGGATCGAACTCGCTCTCATCATCCGTGTGTCTCCCCGCGTCCTCCTCCCAGAGCATCGAGCATCGAGCATCCGAGTTGGCCCTTCCCACCACTCCGGCCACGGTCCTCGAGACACAGCGCTCGCCTTACGGACGTGACTTTGCAGGCGCGCTCTCGACCGCGTGCGCTGCTGAGCGCTGAGCGCGGAGGGCTGAGCTGAGCGCTGAGCTGAGCGCTGAACATCGCCCACCTCATAGTCACCTCGCCGTGAACGTTTCCCACCCTCGACGGCTGCATCTCCTCCGAGGTTCACTCACCCCTCGGCCATGGACGGTGCATCGCTCGTTCAGACGCCGGACGGCACGCGCGACAAGTACATTGGCCTCGCGCTGGCCATCTCGAGTTCGATCGCCATTGGCACATCATTGTCAGTACATACAGCGCAGCGCAGTGCCCACTGTCATCCATCAACACACCCTCGACTCACACCATTGGTTGCCCCCAATGTCTCCACCAGCATCATCACCAAAAAGGTACACGACCCACACTCCGATCGCCGCTCGACTTCGGACTGCGCAGCTCGGCGACCACCCTCACTGACGCGTCGCTTCTCGGACATTGATCTGCCTCACCCCAACCCACAGGGTCTCATCAGCGCCGCAGATCGACACGATGGTCTGTCGAGCTCGGCGACCTACTCGTATCTCAAAAATGGCCTCTGGTGGGCCGGTATGATCACCAGTCAGTTTCAGTCCACTGTCCGAGTTTTCTTCGTCCTCCACCAGGGCCACGAGCTGCCTGACGTTGTACTAGACGACAGTATTCACACCTCCTCGACTTGTCCCTCCACAGTGGTCGCAGGAGAAGTAGCCAACTTTGCGGCGTACTGCTTTGCGCCTCCCATCTTGGTCACGCCTCTCGGAGCCGGCTCCGTTCTCGTTGGGTAGGCCGGCCGCGCTCACTTTGCGGTCTGAACGCTCCGAGTACTGAACTGACGCGCTCAATACTCCTCCCACAGTGCCGTCCTTGCATCCTTCTTCCTCGGCGAACAACTCGGTCGGATAGGCATTTCGGGCTGCTCGCTCTGTCTCGTCGGCAGTCTCATCATCGTGCTCCATGCGCCCGAGGACAAGGCGATCGAGACCGTTGACGAGGTGCTTGCTTATGCACTTCAACCAGGTCAGTTGCTCAACATGTCAGACAGACACCCAGTCGAGTCACTGACGTTCTGTCGCGAGGAGGACCACAGGCTTCCTCTTTTACTGCTTCTTCGTCATCGTCTTCTCCGTCTACATGATCTACCGCGTCGCGCCCGTGTCCGGGTCCAGCAACCCGCTCGTGTACATCTCCATCTGCTCGCTCGTCGGATCCGTCAGCGTCATGGCCGTCAAGGGTTTCGGCGTTGCGCTCAAGTTGACCATCGCGGGCAACAACCAATTGTGGCGACCGGGGACATGGGTCTTTGCTATCACCGTCGTCGGCTGCATCGCCGTTCAGATGAACTACTTCAATAAGGTGGGGGTCGACTGATTTGTAGAAGAGTGGCAAGGTGCTCTCCGCTAACTTTCTTAAGCGCTCGACTCTGCATCCAGGCGTTGGATCTCTTCCCAACGACGGTCGTGAACCCGAGTTACTTTGTTGGTTTCTCGACCTCGACCTTGATCGCTTCCATCATCCTCTTTCATGGCCTTAACACCTCGGGAGGAAAGGACACACTCTCCCTTCTCTGTGGTCTCTACGTCATTTCCCTGGGCGTCTATCTCCTCGTGAGTTTCCGGATCGCTTCACCTGCCCAACACAAACTTTCGACGGCTAATCCCTTGGGACTGGCCACTCGCAGAACCTTTCGCGATCCGAGAATGAAAACTCGTCGGGAGGCTTGACGCGCTTGAATCGCTACTCGCACTCGATGCTCGACAACGGCATCCTCGGCCGCACCTCGCTTGCTTCGAACCGTTACTCGATGAACAGTGAGGTCGACGGTAACCCCGACGCAAGGAAGAGCACGAACTTCTTCCGTGGTGGCGGAGCCGTCGTCGGTGGGGTCGAGCCGATGAACCATGCGAATGATCTACATTTGCCTATGGAGGAGTTCGAGGAGGACTTTGAAGAGGATGATGGGGATGATGGGCAGGGGACGACGTATCCGCACAAGGGGAAGGCTTTGAATGGGACTCGGTGAGGATGAGGGCCGGACGATGGCTCGATGTATGCACAATGACCGGGATGATGATGATGATGTACGCCCAGTGGAATGCGTTATGGAAACAGAGCAAAAGTAGAATAGATTCTCGCCTCTTCTTCTTTTTTGGGCATGTAGCTTCACTTGTTTTTGAACCTGTGTGTGCTCACTATTATCTATTTTTTGTGTGGTTTCCGATATGCATGCGCAGTCCGTTTGTCGGGGACGACGGCATCTTTGCGTCTTCTCTTTACTGCTCTGTGTTCCCCGTTTAGTGTGTACATTTACATTGACTTTTCTGTCTTCTTCTTTTCTGTAACGAATACTCGGGGCATTCGCCTGTTTGCCGAACCCTGTGAAGAAGACTGGCTCAGCAGCGCCTCGCATCGCCGAAAAACCCCAACCATGTCGTCTTGACTTTCGGGACGGCGACGGCCTTCTCTTGGCGCACGTTTTGCCAAATTGGCGCAGATTGGCGCGCGCCTGTGAGCTTCTCTCGACCGACCGACCGACCTTTCTCAAGTTCACTCCTCCACTTTCAACGGAAACCCATCACCGACATCCCTCAACTTCCCACCTTCAACACTCGCATATCATCATGTCCCTCCAAACTCCCCTTACCGACCTTTTCAAGATCAAGTGAGTTGTTGTTCTTTCTACGAGTGCAGACGCTTTGCTGCACGCCGTCGCCGGGGAAGCCGTGGACACCGCGATCGTTCTTCCCGCCGGGCCGTACAAATGCCGGTGGGGGCGTCTCCCCCGCGTCTCAAAGGAGGTCGAAGAGGCCAACGCTCGGCCTTCAAGATCGAAGCCGTGTGGTCTTGAATTGGTCAACCGTACTAACTATGGCTGTCTTCGTGTTCATAGGCACCCCATCATGCTTGCTGGAATGTGAGTAACATCAAAACGAACTTGTGAACCTCAGGGATCTTGATCGCGGTCACGCTCGGCCCCCGGAACTGAGCTGCTTTCACCACCAAGAACGGCCACACTGATGAGGCGCATGCGCTCGCTTTGATGATGATGAACACAGGAACGTCGCTGCCGGTCCTGAACTCGCTGCTGCAGTGACCAACGCCGGTGGAATCGGGTAAGTAGTCCTCACACCCGACGTCCCTCCGACGACCATCCCTAACCCCTGGAACCTCTTCCTCCCCACCCCACTCCACCCAATCCCGCTCGCTTTCGAACGTCCAGTGTCATCGGTGGTGTCGGTTACACGCCCAAGTTCTTGCGTGATCAGATCCACGAGTTGAAGGAGTACCTCAACGACAAGAACGCGCCGTTCGGTATCGATCTCTTGTTGCCTCAAGTAAGTTCAACCGAAGCCGAAGTCGCGCTCAGGAGCTGCGTAAAGTCTCACTGCTGACTTTTTGAAACTCGCTCTTTTGTGTCTCAGGTCGGTGGTAGTGCCCGCAAGACCAACAAGGATTACACCGGTGGCAAGTTGCACGAGTTGGTCGACATCATCATCGAGGAGAAGGCCGCCCTCTTCGTCTGCGCCGTCGGTGTACCTCCCAAGGACGTCGTCGACAAGTTGCACAAGGCTGGTATCGTGTGCGCCAACATGGTAAGCTTATTATTCATAGGGTGTAGGGAGGTTGTGACGCGCGCTGATTTTGGAGAGTTTTTATCGCGGAACTCAGGTCGGAGCCCCTAAGCATTGCCTCAAGGCGCTCGAGACCGGCGCCGACGTCATCATCGCCCAGGGTGGTGAGGGTGGTGGACACACCGGCGATGTCCCGACCTCGATCCTCATCGCAAGTCCAGAAAGAAGCTCTGCCTAACTCGGCTCGAGAACGGTCAATAAATCTAACCCCTCCCTTGCTCCAGCCCGCCTGCGTCGACATCGTCAAGGGGCGCAAGTCACCTCTGACGGGCAAGCAAGTGCCCGTCGTCGCCGCCGGTGGTATCTACAACGGTCGCTCGCTCGCCGCCGCGCTTTCCTTCGGCGCTGTCGGTGTTTGGGTTGGGACTCGCTTCGTTTGCGCTGAGGAGGTACGCGTTCCGGGAGCTTCGACTCCGTCCTTCGGGCGTTGTGAACCGCGATCCTGACCAACGTCCGTTGTTTCTCTCCCCCCCCCACCCTTCCCTTGGTACAGGCCGGTGCCTCGAAAGCCCACCAAGAAGCGGTCCTCACCGCCGACCACAACGACACGATCCGTTCGCTGATCTACACCGGTCGCCCCTTGCGCATTCGTAAGACCCCGTTCGTCATGAAATGGGAAACGGAGAAGGCCGAAGAGCAAAAGAAACTTCTCGCCGCGGGCAAGATCCCCGTCGGAATGGAGGACGTCGAGAACAGGCCTCATTTGATGGGTGCTGTCGCCGCCGTGATCAAGGACGTTAGACCGGCGAAGAGTATTATGGAGGAGATGATCAAGGAGGCCGTTGAGACGATTCAGAAGAACCAGGGTTACTTGATCAAGTCCAAGCTTTGAGGAACGACAAGGGGCTTTTTGCATGTTGTTTAGGATGTAAGGAAGATGGGAGGATGCGATGACTTGTTTTCTATAGTGTTGCAATTCCTCAAGAAACTCATCTTTGAATAATTTGAATAGTTTTGTTTGGTCGAGGTAGATTACATCGCACACACCAGTGCGGGTGGCATTCAAGAAGCTTCCCCGGGCTGCACATACCGTGCGCCGTCGGATGTTGCAATCTATGGTGTTCACATGACAATCGAAGGCGCGACAATGTTGGCCCTAATGCAATCAGAAGCATCTCATCAGCAAAAGCAAAGGACGACAATGTACCGCCAGGCCCACAGAAGGGTGCGACTTACTTGATGCTCTTGTGAGGCAAGACGCTCGCGCCATTGATATAAACCTCCTCACCGACTTGGACATCGTCACCCAAAACGGTCGTGTTCTCAAGACGCGCCCATCGTCCGATCGTGGAGTTCCACCCAACGATACTGGATTGGATCCAAGCATGGTCCTTGACCCTATCCCGGCCAAACGCCGACAATACGAAAGAGAGTCAGTTCTCCATTCTCCGCTTTGCGCACTCGTGCAATGGACGGACCTTGTGTTTTCCATGATGACGCAGCGTTGAAGACGAACACCTTTGCCGACGACGACACCGGGACCGATGACGACGTTGGGGCCGATCGAAGCGGTCGGGTCGATCCTGGCTGATGGGTCGATGAGGACGTTACCGGACACGATGTAGGGTTGTTGCGACGGGTAGGTCAATTGCGGCGAGTTTGTTCGGCTCAGGTGCGTCAGGTAGAGACATGTGCCCGAGAGGAAGTCTGCGATGGTCAGGTCAAAAAGAGAGCCGATCAGGACCAGCGGACGAGGAAATAAGACTGTCCCGATGGGATCGTACCTTTGGGCTGTCCAATATCCATCCAGAACCCCTCGAGGTCCATGCAATGCAGCTCACGATCGGCGGCCATGGCGGGGAAGATTTCACTCTCGATCGAAGTCGGCTTGACCTCGATCCTCTCGAGGATGGCGGGGTTGAAGATGTAGATACCGGCGTTGATACGGTTCCCGACGAACTCCTTGGGCTTCTCGACGAAGCGCTCGATCGTCGATTCTCCAGGGTGGGTCAATACGACACCGTACTTGGACGGTTCCTCGACCTTTGTGACGAGGATCGTGCCTTCGCCGCCGTGGTTGAGGTGGAAGTCGAGCAGGCTCTGGAACGCAAACTGGCACGTCACGTCACTGTTGAGCACAAAGAAGGGTGCGTCGTCCTTGGCGAGCACGTCTCGGGCCAAAGCAAGCGGTCCCCCTGTGTTTGAGAAGATGGAGGCAAGGGGTTCGTCAGGACCGAGGTCTTCACCAAGTGAGAGCACAGGTGATGTTACCTGTTCCGAGAGGCTCGTTCTCAATCGAGAAGGTGATCTGTTGCAGCGGCACGCGACTTTGTGGTTAGCTCTCCTTCCTCGGCGAAAGCGGCGCACTTCAGAGTTGAAATTCTCGATTACGCACCTTAACGTCAAAGTCCTTTTCGACCTTGGCCAAGAAAGCCGACATGACTTCGGGTCGGCTGCGCACAAAGACAAACAATTCTCAGAATGAGTTAACTTTCTTCGTCCCTTTGACGAATGCCAAATGGTGAAACGCGAGTATGATGTGTGGCGCGACTCGAGGGGTTCGAACGTGCGCTTGTCCCGTCGCGTCGCGTGCCAGGGCGGCGCCGAAACGTACTAGTTGACGGCCAGAACGATGTGCTTGACGCCAGCCGCTGCGAGTGCCGAGATGTGGTGGATGCTGGTTGGACGAGAAGAGGTGTCATCAGCCAAAGTGAAGGGACATGACAGGGTAAAGAATCAAGGCGGTAGCTCACATCATGGCTTGGTTGGCGAAAGGCACGAGCGGCTTGGGCAAGGTGAGCGTCAGGGGACGCAGTCGTGTGCCGAAGCCACTGTGGACCGGAAAGGTAGAGGGTTGTAGAGGTCAGTCTGGGTCTGCGAAGGAGCAGAGTTCACCGAGACGGGACAGCGGGGCGCCTCGGATGGTCGATGCGAGACCAGATGGGAGCCTGGGAGCCGATCCATCGGAATCGAAGAGACGAGAGCGACGCGAAGAGCACTTTGAAAGCAGCTGTATGTCCCGACGAATGGTGTAGTGATTACGGTCGAGCTAGAGCCTTCGCCCAGCAACGAATCAAGCCAGCGAGAGCTTGGGTCGTACGGTTCGAACGCGACCACGACTACGCCGGATGACGGCGAGCGACGTGGGATCCCACAGAAGGAGGAGGCAGCTGCACTTACCCGACCAGAATGAGCGCTTTGAGTTCTCCTTTGAAAGATGCCATGGCGGATGAAATGGAGCTTTTGAGGCGGAGAGTAGAGAACCAGGACGGAGCTTCGACTCGACGCGGACTGACGCGGAGCGCGCTCTGAGGCAAGACTGAGCAGCACTGAGCGCGCAAACACGCGCCAGCCCGCGCCTCGGCTAGTCTAGGCCAGTCTTAGGCCTCGCGTTGGCTAAGCGTCGGCAACAGCTGCGCTTCGACGGCGAGCGACAGTCGCACCTTCGCTCAAAAGTCTCAAGCCAAGCCCGCCGAGATACGTCGGGTAGAAGGGCGAGTTCCAGGTCTTGCTCGGAGGTGATTTCGTCCAATACGATCGCTATGAAGGCCCAAACTCCGGTAAACTTCAAAGGTTTTTGCCACCCCGAGTCCTTGCGGGCGCCTTGTGCCAGTCTGCCAGACGTCGAACGGTCGAGGAGGACAACTTGCAGTGGCCCCGGGCCATCTGTTGCCAGTGAGTGACCTTTGTATCGAAGAACCAGGCGTGCAAGGTGGCACGAGGCTTGTTGAGATAACAACCAACATCTTCCTCGACAGCCAAATGGGCTTCAAAATGATTTACCTTACGAGAAGACGCGGCTCGTGTGTAGGGCTGCGGCTGAGGACGTTTTAGTTCTCAATCTCGTCGGCCCATCTCCCATGCCTTCCCATGAGCCTGTGTCGTCCGTGTGATTGTCAAAGTGTTGTTCCTCCACCTTGCATTACCCCCGCATCTGACGATTGCGTAGAAATAGATTTATATAACAATATCTGCTGGCCAGAATATCCACTGTACAACACGAAACAGACATGCGCAGTGTGGCCACACCCCATCTCCTGTCGTAGGACTGACCTAGCTGATGTTGGGACCCCTTCCTCCGGCCGTTGGCAAAGATGGAAAGGCTTGACGCCTTCGGTTTTGAAGAGGTGCGTTGGGAGGTCTTGGTCGGGAAGGCGATTTGAGAATGGGTAGGGCTGTTGCGATTGAGTTGAGCAACTGTGTCAATTTTGCGGGAAAGAGTATCGCACTCCAGTCGCTCATCATCAAACTCATCTGCGCGATGGGCTGGCTGCACTTTCCCGGAAGTGTTCGTAGAGAAAGTGTTCGTAGAGAAGATCCCGGTTCTGTCATACAACCAGCGAAACGCTCATCATCAGCATCCTTCCGATCCAACCAAAAGTTCCCCTAACCCGCACGAACGCTCTTTATCAGCTTGCTCAACCCTGAAGATATCTCCCCCGCCTCGCCACCAATACCACACCATCCTTCCTAGCCTCAGCTCAGAGCATGACATCAAAAGCACCGTCAACTTTCATATGCAATTTGCTCGAACCTTGTCCACCGGGTCGATCATCGTATTCCTCGGAGAAGTGGCCTTCGGGATCTAGACGGGGAGGGAGTGGGAGTCAGTGGAAGGTGCGTGCGCGGCGAGGTTGAGAATGCTGTCGCGGCGAGTCATGGAGCCCACGGGAAGGAGGGACAAGTTGTTTCAAAGTGGGTGAGATGAGGTAGCTCAGTGTCTGCGAATGAAGGGGTGGGAAACGTAGCGATGCGATGCGACCCACGTCAGAGTATCTCACGGGGAACGCCGACTTGAAGTCCGTCGTGGGTGGACAAGCCTAGATGCAGCCAATACACGAAGGGTGAGTTCCTAGGCGACAGACAACCAAAACGTTGCCACAACAGACAACCAAGACGTTCCCAAGTGCCTCACCTCCGACTAACGCCCAACGGTTTCCGCCGTCCGAAACTTGGGGCTCGATCACCATTCGTAACCTGTCGCCTTTTTCATCAAATGATTTGGGTGTCGAGAGTCAATTCCAATCGGCGGGTCCCTCGGCGGGTCATGCAAATCCCCGGCGCGATTGAAAGCGACTTTTGCCGAACAAGCGCGAAGTTTCACCCCACAACAAAGCCTAGTAGAGAGACGTTCCAGCTCCTCCGTGATGAAGTCAAATCAGTGACGACGAGGACGAGCCTGAGCCGAAGAATTCCCCACCCCTACAAGGTCACCTTAGTCGAGCCGGTTAAGCCGTGTGAGACGGAGCCGCGCTCGTTGTATAGCTGCTGCAGCAGCAGGCTGAGCTGGAGGCTCAGACAAACCCATACCCACCTACTACGCGGCAGTGGGGGCCCAGGACCAGCAGCACCAACCAACAGTACTCGAGGACGTCACTGCATTCCTTCGCCTGCTAGCGCTCCTCGTCGGCACTCTGCTCCGCATCACCGATCCAAAGACTGTGCAGCACTCGTGACAAAGGGCTGGTCCTGCATTGGCGACCATCGGTTTCAGCGTATCTCACTCGGACGTGTTTGCGTTCATCGCAATTGTGATACTTTCGTACGCAACCTTCCCACGACGTGACAACTGTAACACGGCGCGAACACGCGGCCTGCCTGTAAGTACAGAAGTAGAGGATACTACGCAGTACGAGTTGATTACTTAAACCCTGAGAACGCGCGGTCACACAAGATGCTGGCCGCCCCAGAACTTTGCAGGGCCCAAGCGATACCATCATGACCATCTTATGGCCACGTCCCGTCTCCCCGCCGGCGTCAATGCGGCATCTGGTGACTCCGACTCCGTTAGTCATCAACGATTTGTTTAAGTTTAAGTTTCCCATCCAGACCTACGAGCTGCGGAGCCAGGGCTTTTTCCCGTGGTTTCCGAGGAATGGTGACCCGTCTCAGTCCCGATGGCACCCCGGCTTCGCTCCCCCAATTCCTCGCAACGTTCGAGTGGCCCCTTCGCATCTTCTGTACCCTAGACTGAGGCGCTTCCCTGGCGAAGTCCTCCCCCTGTTTCCCCTGATGTCGGCTGTGCTCGATCCGTCACTGCTCGATCGGGTGGGCTGCAGTTTCAGGGATGGCTTGATGCGATCGGGTCGACACGTCAACGAGGATCTACCCCCCTCTGCCTCCCAGTTTCTGAGTCGTTTCCGCCAAGACAAGATCCGAGTGGGGATTGAAGGTTATTACGAAAGCTCGCAACACCTCGACGATTTGCTGGACAAGGCTGTCAGGCCTACGGTCTCGGCTCTGATCGGGAGCAACACGGTCATCAAAGCGCACTTCGCTCAAGGCTAATACAAACTAGGCCAACCGGGCGACCATCAATTCGCGTTGTGGCGTGTCGACGGGGAGGAGTGCATCATCAACGTAAAACCGGTCGAGACCAACGCGATCGCTGCCAGCCGTATGGTACACGATAAGCTTGTGCTGCCCAAGTATTGGCTCGACTTTGCAAGCCGCGAGCCCATCGACATCCGTATCCTTGAGCCAGACGGACGACTGAAGGAAAGACTCGAAGGTGATGCATATATGATGGTGAAGGCAAATCGCGCTATTCGCAGTCTTCCCTGGGTTCTGATTTTCAATTGCATTTCGCCTTCAAGTGCATGGGCTGACCAGTTGACGCTCGCTTCGATCTCAGCTTGCTCTTCAAATGCTTTTCACCGGTAGCCGATTCGGCCTTTTCTACTGCGCGCCCGACTTCGTACTCGCCGAGCTTGGTGAGTTGCCAAAAGCTTGATATCGCTCCCACCAGTGTATCTTCCCTTCGCACTGCGCCTAAAGGCTGCACGCTGATGCCCTGCTCGTTGCATTGTTCAACACGACACCAGCGGTCGACGACGATGGACGAACGCACATGCTGTTCAGTCCGCTGTATTCCTCGGCCTGGGTTGCCACCGACGACGTCGGTCCTGTTGCTGCCGAAACCGGAAACTTTCTGGCTACCCTGGTCTCACTCTTCATGAGTCATCACCCGAATTATTCGATCAAAGGCCCGTCGGACGAGACGAGGGCTGCCTTGCGCGCCATCACGGACAAGCTCGAGCAAAACGATGGGAAGAGCACTCCCCCAAAGCCACGGTCGAGTGATCTCGACAACACTGTGTCAACCCTCTTTGTTAGAACGGATGAGACAGTTGTGTCGGTGCGGCACCATTTCGATCGAAAGGTTAGCCCACTCCCTCCAAGAGGCTGTCACGCCACTTCCTCCGCACATCGCTCATCACTTCTCTGCACATGATCCTCTAAGATCATTACTGGTGTCGCGAGTAAGCCACGTTCCGACCTGGTTGCGATCGGCGTCGATCTCGACTGTACTACCCAGTCAAGTTGATATGACGGGATCTTTGGCGTCTCGCTGTCCCAACGGGTTCGATGCAGCTATGTTGACCAGGAGCCCGCTCTTACTCCCTACAGTTCTTTCCCCACGACCTTGGACAGAGATTATCCCCAGAACCTGCACTATTGATCGACTTTCACACCGACCATTGTGGCCTCGATCGGCTCGACCTCGTTACCAAGGTGGGGAATGGTTGCACTGCTATGGCTTGGACTGCGCGCTGGAACCGAGCCGGAGCCGAGGCGGCTTCTGATCGCTTCACCTGTTCTCCCCTGCTTACTGGAGAGAGAGAGGTCCCCCTCGTTGCCAAGGTGGTCTCTGCACGGTACGCGGCGTCGATCGCTCGCGAGTACTTTGTGCACAAGCGGATTATTCCCTTGCTGTCGCCTGCTGCGCGCGCCTTTATTCCCCAGTTCCACGGCTTCTACCGCACTGGATCGCCGGACGGGTACGCTTACGTGTTCTTCTTCGAGAACGCGGGAGCAGCCATTAGGGAAGAGGAGTGGGACGCTAATGAAGAGCTCCGAGACCAGGCCAAGTGCGTCCACTCTCGGAAAGGTCTCTCGGTGTCGGGTTGCGGGAGCCGACTCGTTTCCTAATTCCTCTCTGTCTGCTAGGGCCGCCTTTCGACTGATTGGGGGAGAAGGCCTTGTGCATGGTGACCCACGGTCACCCAACGTCGTCCGAAGTGCAGATGGTCAAATCTTTCTGATTGACTGGGGAGAGGCCCATGTCACGCACAAGTTGGTGCGCCTCCGAGCAGATTTCCCGGACATCTCTGGAGTCATTGCCAGTGATCGCTTCACGTAGCGGGGCCGATCTTGTCGCTGTATAGATTTGTGTGTGTGTTACATTCTGCGTACGCCCAGCAAGGTAGTAAAGTAGCTGTCGATCTTGAATTCGGAAAAACCAAAAACGTTGAGCCTAGGCATGAGTTCACCTCGTACCTGTGATCGCATCACCAGCGCGCCCAGTACCGCGCCAGAGCACTGCCAGAGCCTGCCAGAGCGCGCCAGAGCGCGCCAGAACCGTGAGCGCGTGCCGCCCAGGCGAGTTGCCCCTCTCCTCGCTTGCCTCTGTACCTCCCATTCCCTCCAGAGGTCGCCGCAACGGCAACTCGAATCCCGAGATTACTTTTGCGACTGTGGTCCTGTGTGGGATCACACCTCGACCCACCAACGACGCCCCTGCCCTCACGCGAGTGGCCCACGCTGACGCCAGCTCCTGCCGCCGACTCGACGGGGCCAAACCCACTACATAGGAGAGGCCCCTTCTTTCAGTCGCACAACATCCAACGACGACAGAGTAGCCAACCAACTACCACCCTCTCCCCGTCGATCGCATGGCGCACCTTAAGCCCTTTTCGCCCGAGTCGCACGTGACCTCGAGCTTGAGCCCGCTCGTAGCTGCCACAGCCCGTGCGCTCATGGGCATAGGCGCAGGCGCACGACATCCGGGCACAGCCTCACCTTTCATCAACTCGCATCAAACTGATCCATCGAGGCATCTCTCTGCGAAGTTCTGCTCCCTCGTCGATTACAGCAGCAGCAGTGATGACGCCGAGGGCGAGATCGACTACGAGATGGACCCCACTTCCATATCCGCCACGCCCGAACGGGAGACCGTGCACGATAGCCAAACGGACCAGCCACAATTCACACAAGACGTGGTACCACAAGCAAGCGCCGAGTCGAGCAAACGGCCCAGTACGATGGCAACTCGACTCGTGAGCCTCAAACGACCGCGCACCAACGCCAAATGTGACGAGAAAGCCTGGTCACCCCGGTCTCGTCAAAGTCGATCCGACTCAGGATCCGACTCAGGATCCGATACCGCATCGGACAGGGATTCCGACACCAGCTCCGTCATCGTCGAGTCTTGCACCGAATCGCCTCCTACGAACGAGTCGACTGGGTCCAAGGACGTATCGAACGCTTCGGTCCCTGGGTCGCCCGAGTATCTGCCCACCGAAGCTGTCGTCGGTTCTGCTTCGATCGCTTCGCCGCAACAGCCCAGAGCGAAGAGGGGGCTACCCAGGTGCAGGTGGGTAGATGAAAGTAAGTCGGGATGGACCTCTCATTTGCCTGTCAGAGCTACGACCGTCGCTGACTTCCAGAGCCTCATCTCCCAACTGCGCAGGCGATCGCTCGGACGATTGGGTCTTGCAGGCAGGCAGTTGCATCACGATCCGCCGTCAAGAGGCGCAGCAGTGCCACGACTGCATCACTCGCTACTCTAGGTGCTCCTTTGCAGGCATCCGCTCCTTCCCTCGCATCGAGGCCGGATCCGATCAGCTCGACTTTGACCGCGGAACCTTGCGCCCCTCTCGACTCGACGACGAGGTGCCCCACTTCCCAACCGAATTTGATCGGTCTTTCGTCGGCGAGGACGCGATCCGGATCAAGACCGTTGCGTCTCATCATCTGCTCCCGACGCTGAAAGAAGAGCTCGAACACGCACAAAAGTCGGACTGCGTGCGGATCCGCCACGAACTGTTCGCGCGCCAGACGTGCGACACGTGCCTGCACGTCATTTTTTGCGGCGCGTACAAGTGCATGTGCTGCGGCAGGGATCTGTGCATGTCGTGCTATGACCAACTTCTCAAGCTGAAGGACCAGCCCATCAAACGGTTAAGTAATGCCGATCTCCGACACTCGCGGTATCTGCTTTCGGTCGTGGAAGGGGACAAGGACGGAACGGGCCATGCGAGCGCCTTCTCCGAGCCTCATCCGATGCAGCAAGATCGACTTCATCGATGCGCTCCGCGCACCAAGTCGCATTCGAGCAAAGACTTTACCCCGTATACACGCAGGGATGCGCAGGAGCTCGAGCACCTCGTGATCGCCATGCAGGAATGGAAGGAGTCGAACCCGCTCGAGGTTCACCGGCCTCCCGCCAAGGACATCCTCGACGCGTTGCGTCGCTCGAGTGGGGACCAAAAGCTGACCAATAGCTGGCCTCATATGTATCTGAGGAGCGAGGAGCTCGTCGACCCCTTCGTCCCGCACCAAGCCGCTGCAGTCAATGAGAAGAGCAGCGACCCGCCTCCTCCCACGCCATCGTGGTTCTCCGCCGCTCCGATCCCAGTCAAGACCGAGGACCCGAAACGCTTTTCCTTCGCCGATCTCTGGGTCTTGCGCGAACCCATCGTCGTCGACATCGGTAAAGATACCTTCCACCTCGACTGGTCGCCCCAGCATTTCATCGATACCTACGGCGAAGCATCGTGCAATGTCGAGGGGGATGCAACGACTTCGACGACCACGGTCGCCAAGTTCTTCGAAAAGTTTGGACAGCGGAACCCGTTGGGCGTTAGTCGGAAGATCAAGGTGAGACACTTGGGATGGCTTTGGTTGTCTGTCGCCTAGAAACTCACCCTTTGTGTATTGGCTGCATCTAGGATTGGCCACCGACAACGGATTTCAAGTCGGCGTTCCCCAGGGAATATGCGGATGTGGGTGCCCTCTCTGAACTTACACTTAGCATCCCCTAACTGACTGGTCCGTCTCAACCCCCTTCAACAGTTCATGTCCCTCCTCCCCATGGGGTCCATGACCCGCCGTGACGGGGTCCTCAACCTCGCCGCACACGCACCCTCAAACTCCAACCCTCCCGACCTAGGTCCCAAAGGCTACTTCTCCGAAGAATCGGACGATCGACCCGGTGGCCAAGGCTCGACCAAGTTGCATATGGACGTTGCGGATGCCGTCAACGTCATGCTTTGGGCTGGACCTTGGAAGGATGGTGCGGTGGGTGCGGCGGCGTGGGATATGTTTAGGGTCGAGGATGCTGATAAGGTGCGTTCGTTGCGAGTCCGGGAAAGTTTTGGTTGGGTCGGGTGGGTGCTGATGATGACAGCTTCGCTGGTTTTGTGACAGATCCGCGATTTCCTCTACGAACACTTTGCGGAAAAGTACGGCCGGCCAGTCGCTCAAATGAGGTTGATGATGAACGAGTTGAGTTTTCCTTTCCTTTCACCTTCTCAGTCCCTAAAAACCGACGTAATTTTTCAACTCTATCGCAACAGCCCTATCCACTCCCAACTCGTCTTCCTTGACCAAGACCTCCGAACGCAACTGTTCAAATCCAAAGGCGTCAAACCTTTTCGTATTTGGCAACGACCGGGCGAAGCGGTATTCATACCCGCTGGGTCAGTTGAATACAAAAAGGTTCGCATACATGTCTTGATTCGAGTTGGCTGATGATTGCGTTTTGGGTCGTGATGATACTTGTAGATGCGCGCACCAGGTGTGCAATTACGCGGATTGTATCAAGGTCGCGTCCGACTTTGTCTCACTCGAGAATGTTGCGTCGTGTTGGCATGGCAAGTCAAGTTCCTCACATTTGAACAGGTGGAAATTGATGGCGCTGAATCGCTTCATCTCACTCATTCCTTAAAAGTGACGGACGAGTTCCGCGAACTCACCAAAGAATGCCAACTATGGAGAAGCGACGTCTTACAACTCAAAACGCAATTATTATGGGCCTGGGTAAGACGCAGGACTGGTATGATCGTCCCGCTGCGTTTTTTGGAGCGTAGCATTGATCTTCACAGCGATTGCCTTGTCTTACAGAAATCGAGTGAAAGGATCTTGCCTTCCTCTGGTGGAAGTGGAGGTGAACGGGGGAGCGACTGATTTGGCTTGGGTGTGATTGGTTTGACTTGGACAGAGGAGACCTTCAGTATTCAGATTGGAAGTATATATGATTCGCTTCATTACGAGCTCGGCGTCGCTACCACCTCAACTCAGCATGATTGAAAAACGGATCACGCTGTCGAAACCCCTCAATACCACTAGTGAGATCCCCCTTCACCAACCCCAAGTCCCCGGCCCACCCTTCATCTTGCCCTGAATCCAACTCGTCTTCCACCCACCATAAAAATCTCCCTCCTGGGGAACAACCTCCTCCTCCCCTACGAAACACTTCCATTGTCCTTTCCCTCCTTCGGAACGCGAGTTGGAGGAAGAAGAAGTGGCGTAGAAACTGAGGTAGTCTTTGATGATCACAAAGCGGGGAGTAGGGTTGGAGTAGGTCCAGATGCGGTCTTTGACGAGGGGTCGGGAAGAGGTGGTGGGCTGGAGGTTGTAGTAGGTCGCTTGGCCTTTCCACTTTCGGTCGGGAGGGAGGAGACGGAAGTGTAGCTCAGCGTGGTGATTGTAAAAGACGAGGCCCTCCGCCCAAGAAGGTGGATACAAGCTTACTTCGCAGAATGAGGATCGCGGAGATTTGGTGAGCCATTCGGTGTTAACATCCTTGGGAGGGATGTAGTAGGTCGGGGGGTGACTATTTACACCATTCGCACCACGATCAAATGTCAGCTCCTTTCGCCGTCTCGGGCACTAGTAACTCGGATTCGGCACTGACCTCGTTTCCAAGACCCTATACCCCGACATCGTATCTGCCAGTACAGACTCTTGGCCCTCCTCATCGGTCCAAACGATCCGAAGCCGGAGAGGCGTCTTTTCCAACGCTGGCGGTCTGCTCGATCGTCAGAGGCTCGATGTCAGGTCAGTAACGAGACCAGAGACCAGGTGTGGAGAATTCAGGTGTGCGCCGCCTTCCGAGGAGGAGATAGTTCAAGTCGAGAAGGCATGTACTGACCGAGGATAATCCCAGACGTTCTCCGGGGTTTGTGCGGCCATCGTAGAAGACGCACGAAGTGCTAAGTACCCGGGTGACGCGGCCGGTCGGCTGAGCGTGCCCGGGTATTTGAGGAGCTTCAAGCCAACCACTGACGATCGACTGCTTTGAGGAATGAAGGTGAGGAGGTACGAGAGGGACGCCACGATGCACGCGGTTAGTACGAAGCGGAGTGAGGGAGGCGTGGTGGGAAGGGCTGGGGTAGGGAGTTGAGAGGATGGGGGGGAAAAGGGGAAGAGGGAGGAGTCGTGACGATTGCGCCTGGCCGAGGGTTTGCGGGGCACCACATGCCCTCACGCGCCGATCGAGCGCCGAGGCGCGACCTCTGAGTTGTGAGATCAGTCGGAGAAAAAAACCAGCTTTATCTCACTGAGGATATGATTTAGGTGCATCATGATCGATGGAACAACCCTGACGGTATGTGGGGCCTGCTTACTGCTCGGATGGCCACCGTTTGAAGAACGATTGCTGGCTGGAAAAGCCTTGCCGCCGAGAGTCCACCTTCGCCACTTGGACCTTCGCTACTTGGACCTTCGCGGCGTGGCCGCACTGAGCCGCCCGTGGCCAAGAAAACAATCCAGTTTGTTCATCTTTCTTCGACTAGAGGCAAAAGACCTCCAAGATGGAGTCAACGTCTCTGTGGGAAGCATCCGTAAAAGGGTAGCCCATGCGAAAGAAGGCTGCGATCGGGAGACTCCTACTCTTGGCACACGACCTGTAAAAAAAAGTCGCCGCCCATGCGTAGGCTACGTAAACGGTCAAACTGAAAGGGGCATTCATCTTCAATTCCAAGCGACATGGACATGTAGGTGTCTGCTCCGTTCTCGGAGTCCGTCTGGACCATGGACCGAAAGTTCTGCACGTGCCACACGTCGCAGACATGAGCTACTTGGTCCCTGTCGAGCAATCTCGGTGTCTTTGTTCGAGCTTTGTACCCATCTAGCCGCCCTGTGTGTTTCTGCGCGCTAGTAATCGACTGATTTTGACTGCCGAGAGCCGACTATCGACCGTCCGAGAGCGCGGGTCCGTGCATGCGGCTCTCCTCCCCGGCCGTAATGGATCAGCGTCGGTTTGGAAGTCGCTTTCATTGGTCCAGTCCGCATCGCCCACGTCTCTCCCTCGGACTCTTTTTCGCTTCGGCCGGATCGACTGGACCTTGTGTGACCAGGATAATGAGCCGACCTTCCAAGCCGACTGCGCCTGCGTCCGCCGCTGCTCACTCGACGACGACCGCTTCGCACCACCACCAGCGCCCCGACCCGTCACGCGCCTCGGCCACGGTGGCGCCCAGTACGAGTTCGTCGTCCGCGTTGGACCGATCGCATTCGCCGGACAGGATGTTGAATCGACCTGCGACGAGGGGAGGCAAGCATATCGAGGACGAGGTCGAGTTGCTCGAACGTGGTGATCAGTTGAGGTTGCAGATCGACGAGCAGGCGTGGACGAGGAAGCACGACGACGACGACGACGACGACGACGACGACGACGACGCCGCCGCGGCGTACGCGCGGGGCGACGACCGCGAGCACAAGCCCGAAGGGACACTCAGCATGAGGGACAGGAAGGCCCTGACCTTGTTGATTGCGTTGTGTGAGTTTGGGGCCCGTCTCTTCGTGTCGCGGCGACAGCTCGTGTGTCACCTTTGCCCCCTCGCGGAGAACGCGAACGCGTCGCAACGTGTCTCGGCCCGTCACGAGCTCGCAGACCGGCTGACGTGGTCGAATCCGGATACCCCCCACCGTGTGGTGTACGGCTCACAGATCTACTGCAAGGCATCCCCGTCGGCCTAGCATTCGGTTCGATCCCCTTCTTGCTCCGCGCCAAACTGTCGTACTCGCAGATCGGTCTCTTCACGCTGTGCACGTACCCGTACTCGCTCAAATTGCTGTGGTCCCCGATCGTCGACTCGTTCTTCTCCCCCAAGCTCGGTCGTCGCAAGTCGTGGATCGTCCCCATTCAGCTCGTCGTCGGATGCATGCTCTTTTGGATGGGTGGGAACGTGCAACAGCTCATGGAGGTGGTGAGTGGGCCACGTCACTGTGCAGTCCGTGCTTTAACGCGTTGCTGAGCTGACCGTGAAATGTTCGTCTCCCGTTCTGTTCGTTCGATGCTATAGGACGAGCCGAACGTGCAGACTTTAACCGTTCTCTTCTTTACCTTGGTGTTCTTTGCCGCTACTCAAGGTCAGTAGCCTGCGGTTCGAAAGCTCGCTTCATCTCGCCAGATTCGCTGATTTCGCTCGCACATTCGCAGATATTGCTGTCGATGGTGAGGAAAGAGCTGTATGCGGAGAACGACATGACCATTCATGTGAACTGATGTGATATTATGTGTACAGGCTGGGCGCTTACCCTGCTCTCCAAGGACAACCTCTCGTACGCCTCGACGGCGCAGACGATCGGGCTCAACACGGGCTATTTCTTGTCCTTTACCGTCTTCCTCGCATTCAACTCGCTCGAATTCAGGTGAATCCAGTAGTACTGAAGAAGCGCGTGTTTTCATGTGCTTGGTTCTCACTGGAACTCCCGTATTGCTCTGCTTCCACAGCAACAAGTACTTCCGATCGCAACCGCTCGATTATCCGCTCGTTACGCTCAGCGGGTACCTTAAGTTTTGGGGATTGGCCTTCATCATCGTCACACTCTACTTGGCCTTCTTCCAGTCCGAGGTTCGTTCTCCTCGTCCAGTCTGTGAACCAGTCCCGTCGGCCCCAACTAACCGGACCCTTTTGTCGTGAGCAGGACCCGGTGTCGCAAGATGATCCCGATATGGACGTCAAAAAGGTCTACTCCATCATGTATGAAATCTGCAAGCTCAAGCGTGAGTCCAAAATGGGATTAAAGTGGGTGTCCGAGAAACCTGATCGCTCACTCGGTTGCTTTTTTGCAGATGTTCAAACGTTCGTCATTGTGCACCTCGTCACCAAGCTCGGCACCGCGACCAACGACGCCGCGACCTCGCTCAAGCTTTTGGAAAAGGGTTTGAAGAAGGAGGATCTCGCGCTCGCCGTCTTGATCGACTTTCCCTTCCAAATCCTGTTTGGTTACCTCGCTGCAAAGTGGTCCAAGGGGGATAAGCCGCTCAAACCGGTAAGAGCGAGCTGTTTGCACTCGACGGGGTTAGAGCTTAGCGCTGATCCGATCATATTGGGTGTCCTTTGTGTCTCGTAGTGGTTGATAGCGATGTGGACACGTCTTGGATGGGCGATCTTGTCGATGCTGTTGATCAAGTTCTTCCCGCAAGGCACCATCTCGACCAGCTACTTTTGGCTCGTCGTCTTTTGCACTGTTGGCTCGGGCTTTTCGAGGTGGGTTCGCGGGCCTGCTGCGTCGGATCGTATGCGGCCGTGGCTGATCACGCACGCTGTCCCAATTTTTACAGTACCGTCCAATTCGTGGGCATCTCGTCGTTCCATACGCAGATCGCCGATCCTCTCATCGGCGGCACCTATATGACCGTGAGTAGTGTAGGCCGTCGAAGCTCCCTCACTATGTAAAGTATTGAAGAAGTTGCACCATCCTCAGCTGCTCAACACGGTCAGCAACCTGGGCGGAACGTGGCCTCGATACTTTGTGCTCAAGGGTGAGTGAGACGGACGGGGTTGGGGAAGGTCTGATGATGCTAATCGAGAGAGTGGGTGTTCTCTCCCAGGAGTCGATGCGTTCTCCACGGCGGTCTGTGAGATCAAGGACACTTCGCTCGATGTCGTCCTAGCTAGTGAGTCTTTGAACTTTGGACGTAGACATCTACAGTGATTGACCCCAATCCCATGGCAGGCCAAGAATGCGTCTCGGACCATGGCAAAGCGGCGTGTGCTGACCTCGGTGGGATCTGCCACACCACGCGCGACGGTTATTACTGGGTCTCGTCGGTGTGCATCATCGTCGGGGCCTTTGTCTTGATCAGCTTCATTCAACCCGCGTCGAGGAGATTACAAGGTGAGTTTTAAAGACTCACTTCCTGTCGGCAAGTCACCTTGTTCGCTGATGCCGTTCACGCTCGCTTTGACAGGTCTGCCGGCTTCGGCATGGAGGGTCAAGAAGCCGGAAAAGGCTTGAGATTGGACTGTGAAATGTGTGTGTTTTAAAAATCATTGATATACTTTATGGGGGATCGTGTAGAGAAGAAGATCAAAAGACCACGATCATAGGATGAAACTCTCGATGGATCGGGTTGTTCATCCCGATTTGAGGGAATCGTGCGTCGCGTACGACTCGGAGCTTGTGCGACGTTGGGAAGGGCCATGATAGCCCTGAGTGAACCCAAATTATTCGATTCGGATCATTGTGTCGAAGTCACGACTGCAGTTGCAATGGGCACGACGAACGCGACCGGTCGCGCCGGATTTTCCGTAGGGGTCATAGCGCGAGCAGGAAAGCGGAGGAAAGCGAAGGAAAGCGGCGCGTCGCGTTGGAGCCCGTGGCCGCGCGCATCGCTCAGCGCTCAGCCTCAAACCCCCTTCCCATCTCTGCTCCAACGAAATCATGGCGTCCTCTAAAGCAGTGATCTTGATCGGTGGTCCTTCCAAAGGTATGTTTCTCAGTCCAGGCCATCCCCGTATGGAATGCGTACGACGTTTCACACCGCCCGAGGACCCGCTTCGTAGTCACGTCGTCGTCGACACGTTCGACGGGACGGACTGACGGGCTGACTGACTACTGACCGATCGACTGACCACCACGTCGCACCTCCGCACACAGGTACCCGCTTTCGTCCCCTGTCGCTCGATATCCCCAAGGTGTGTACGACCACTTGTCTCTTCGTGCACATCTCGTGTGCTAACCTGTGGACCGCATCCGATCGACCAGCCGTTGTTCCCGATCGCGGGTCGCGCGTTGCTGTGGCATTCGATCCAAGCCGCGTCCAAAGTCGACGGCCTGCACGAGGTCATCCTCATTGGCTTCTGTACGTCCTACGATACAGTACTTTGCGATAGTCGGCGAGCAATCCTTCACAAACTGATTGCTCGTGGACGCTCTCCCGTTCCCGCAATCACGTTTGGACGCGTAGACGACGATGCGATCATCGCTCCTTTCGTCAAGGCCGCCTCAATCGACTTCCCCAACCTCTCGATCCGGTGAGCCCCTACAATACGTTTGGCATGTACCAGGCACTGACTTGTTCTTCCTACGCAGTTACATGCGAGAATATCAGAGTCTAGGCACAGCAGGGTAAGCTCCAGTTCACTCCCCTTGCGAGAGAGAGAGAGGCGATCCCCCCCATCTCTAGCACTAATTACCATCCCCCCCCCCCCCATTTCTGTTGTGCAGCGGTCTCTACCACTTCCGAGACTCGATCTTGCGCAACAACCCGGACCAGATCTTTGTGCTCCACGCCGACATTGCTTGCAACTTCGTGCGTCCCGTTCGACAATAGATTCCCTCGCAGAAACAACCAACCCCCTTTCCTGACCCCCACCGAATGGATGCACCGTCCACAGCCCCTGGCGCAACTCAAGGACTTCCATGATCGTCACCGTGGAGTTGGAACAGTCATGGGTGTCAAGGTCAGTCTAACGAAAACTTTGTACCGAGCATCGACGCGCTCGAGGCTGATGCAGTCGACTTCCCGCTTCGCCAGGTCCCCCGTGAGACGGCCACCAAGTTCGGTTGCATCGTCATCGACCCGGAGACTCAGCAGGCTCGCCACTACGTCGAGAAGCCCGAGTCGTTCATTTCGGATACCATCAACGGAGGTTCGTCCATGCTCTCTGCAGCTGCTCACAATGGCCGTAGGAAACTGACCCGTCGAGCCCCTGATCCGATCAACCGCTAGGTATCTACCTCTTCGACAAGACCATTTTCGACGAGATCCGCGTCGCGATGGAGACAAAGCTGCGACGCAACGCCGACGACCCGACCTTGGCCCAGGATGACCAGTTGCGCCTCGAACAGGACGTCATCGCGCCTTTGGCTGCGAGCAAGAAGCTCTATGTCTACCAGGCCCTCGGCGCATGGACACAGATCAAGTCGGCTGCGTGAGTGTTCTTGAACACACATGTAGATGAATAGACTATCCGCGCTGACACATTTGAGGCGTCTGTCTTCCCAGCTCCGCAATTCCCGCCAACACACTCATCCTCGCGTCGTACAAGACGACGAACCCTTTGTTGCTCCGACGCCGTTCCCCGACGATCACGGCCGAGAACCGCGCCCACGCCTCGGCGATGGCGCGTGCGTCCAAGTCGATCAAGGCCGAGATTATTGAACCTTGCTTCATCGACGAGACGGCCGAGGTCGACCCGACCGCCAAGGTTGGACCCAATGTCAGCATTGGTGCCGGCGTCAAGATCGGGTACGGGTGCCGCGTCAAGGAGTCGATCATCCTCGACAACACAACACTCGATGTATGTCCACCTCTTATTCTCCACAGCTCAGGAAGGTCCGACCCAGCTGAGACATGTTTGTATCCTGTGACTGTGGACTTGATGTGGGACTTGCAGAAAAATGCGTACGTGATTAACTCGATCATCTCGGAGGACTGCAAGCTCGGCCCCTGGTCGCGCGTCGAAGGTTCTTCCTTTGGCGACGAGAAGCAATCGATCGCGATCCTGGCCAAGAACGTCTCGGTGCTCAGGGAGGTCCATGTGCGCTCGTGCATCGTCCTCCCTTCCAAGGTCTTGTCCAAGAATTCCAAGAACGAGGTATTGCTCTAATCAGATAATCAAACCCCCTCTCTTGGCCCCAGCGCCAGGACTATTCTTTTTCTCTCTCTTTTTAGGGCTTAACCTCTTGGCCGCACCTTCACCTTTTTTTTTTTTTTTTTTTTGAGAAAAGGACAAAAATGCCCTCGCTTCTTTTCATGAGGACAGAAATGCCCTTCTCAAAAGGACAAAATGCCCTCGGATTCCAGACTACTGTAATACTCGATATATCAGCTCACAACCAAGAGGGTAGCTTCTTGTAGTCTTTGTGATCAGCGCCGTATACTCAGAATATCCAGAGGTGCCGTGAGAAGTCAGTTATCACGGTCGAAAAGTCAAGGGCCTCATCGATCGTCGAGGCGCGCGAGTTCGCGAATCGACGTTGGTCTCCTTCCGCATTCTCGCCCCCGGCCCGGACGCCGAAGTCACCACCGACTTTCGACAATGGAACATTGTTTAAAGAAGGGGGAAAATCTCTACGAAAAGAAGGAGCTCACGGATGCAGGCTATCGATATGCGCTTGATGACCAGAACCAGCTCGACGTTCCGTAAGTCTGACACGCGTCGTTGGCACGTCGTGTGCAAGACATGAGGTCACGGATGATGAGGACGATAGTGATTCGACTGGCGAAGAAGAAGGTGCCATTATCATTCCGCCACAATTCCCCAGACGTACAGGACGTCCAATCAAGCGCAGGGTCCGGGGTGCGGATGAGAGGGCCAAGCGTGATACGATCTGTGGCCTCTGCAAAAGGCCCGGACACAACCGAGTTACATGCGATAGATAGATCGAACATTTGAATCTGAGTATAAGGTGTCAAAAGTGTCAATACTACTACACGTTGAAGGCGTGCTGGTCTGTTTCATATGGTAGGTAATTCACTGCGGTCTATACTCATCGCTTTCAACGGGGCCTCGCTTCAGTCGCAATAGGCCCCTGCCTTTGCGACCGTGATAACTGACTTCTCACGGCACCTCTGGAGATTCTGAGTATACGGCGCTGATCACAAAGACCACAAGAAGCTACCCTCTTGGTTCTGAGCTGATATATCGAGTATTACAGAAGTCTGGAATCCGAGGGCATTTTTGTCCTTTTGAGAAGGGCATTTTTGTCCTTTTGAGAAGGGCATTTTTGTCCTTTTGAGAAGGGCATTTTTGTCCTTTTCTCTTTTTTCTTTTTTTTTTTGTTTGGCGTGAGACAGTAGCTTCGACTTTGAGTACATACTTTCTCCACTCTCCCTTCCTTTGTGCTTGTGCATGAGCGTGTGCGAATACTAGAAGACGCTGGGTTTTCCGCATATACTCTGCTTTCGACCGAGAGGGACGAATTGAGGCCGGTGGATCGAATTAGAAACGGAATATCGGGCTGCATGTGCTCACCTAGCAGTTGTATGCTCGGACTCTCAGAGGCGCCGGTCGTACGAAATAGAAGACCAGAGGAGGAGTTTGTGCGGTGTTGCCGTAACAGCTAGAGACGTCGATCCGGATACCGCCGCTCAAGCCAAGCATCGAGTTCGACCTGGGCGATCGCCCATGCTCAGGCGGCTGCGAGCGCCATCATATACGCCTCGTCACAGCAACCAAGGGTCCCAAAAATACTCTGACTTGAGGCCATACCTATATACTCGTCGGCTTAAGAGTGCTTTGTCCTGCCACTTTCTTCCTCAACCCGTACTGATCCAAATCGGGTGATTTCGACCAGAAGCGCTGAGTCTGCTGCGGTCCCACCGTTGGCGAGCGCCCGTTGTGAACTTGTGAAGCGCAGCAGCACGGGCACTCGCCCGGCCCCCGTCCCCCTCCACCCCGACACGAACTTGTTTATGGAGTCGAAATCAATTTGCCGAGTTGTTTGAGAACCAACATGAGCCCTTTCGCATCCTTTGTCCTCAAACATGCCTGCACAGCATTCTTAGGGGCCGCCCAGAGTTAAGTTGGCGGCGGATGCTTGGAAAATACGGGGTCCCGTGTCTTGGCTGAGACGGCGGCGCAGCCTCGGGGGCTCCCTGATCCAGAGAATTGACCGAACGACCAACGGATTCACATACCCAACTTCATTGTTAGAGGGAGAACGGGCTTACGGACTGCTCACTGCAAACCTTCGTCTATTTCTAGAGTTGTGCTGACTTTTATAGAAAACAGGCATCGTGCGTTTGAGATTGATTCCGATTCGATTCGCCTCGTCTCGGCTAGCTGGCTGACGCTGGCGCAGCTGCGCGAACTGCGCAGCGCGGGAGCGCTCAAAAGAGCCGGGCGGCGGCTGAGTGGTCCCGCCCGCCTCGATTATCCCGGCGGCGCCCCGAGTTCTTGGAGTTGTCCTTAGAACAAGCTTTTAGTTTCGCCCAGCATCGCTTCGAGTGGTCATCCGGTCATCCTGGTTCCTTGGCTATAAGCTCCGCTCCACTCTTGTTTTGTTTCCCTCTGGTCGCACCTTCAGCAACAGCTGCGACTTGCGGCAAGCAGCCTCGGTCTTCGTCGTCGATTCACCAAGCGCGTTACAGTTGCCGAGGAGTTTCAATCGCCAAACTTCGCAGTCGATTTCCCCACCCCCGCCGGGGACGATCGTCGCGCCGTCGTCCGTTACCGAACCCGACGGTTCATCCGCTACGTGTACGGGAAGACAGTACCCCTAAAAATGGTGCATTACACCTTTGTCAAACGACGATTCCTGCAATACACCTCGGCGCTCCTCTGCGTGTGGCTCCTTCTCTCGTACCTCGAGCGTCGTCGAGCGACGTCATCGTCCTCGTCCGTTCATCCCATCTCGCTCCTCCTCCGAAGTGGGGAAGCGATTCATCGAGCGCGCCAACTGGAGCAACCCAAGACGTTGGAGGAAGCGGTGAACAAGTACATGGCTCGACATAAGCGATCACCACCGAAGGGGTATGAGCAATGGTTCCGTACGGCGCGCAGACTCAAGGCTTGTCGCATCGATGGGTTCGAGGACCTTTATCAGTCGCTTACGGTGTATTGGGCACTGAGTGGCGAAGAAATTAGGTGGGTGAAAGCATCATGTTCTGAACTCGGAATGAGAGCTGATCGAACCCAAAATTGCGACACAGGCAGAGGCAAGAGCAGCTCGGTACCTTCGGAGGGATGGGGCGGGTCCGAGTCAGGGGTGGTCAGGTCGTCAGCATCAACGAGCTGGAGCGAGAGGGTAGTCTCGGATTCGAGAGTGACGCACGAAAAGCGTTCCATGAGATGCTAGAAGCCACAACTGAACAGTTCAATGTTGCCTTGCCCGATCGTGAGTTACTTCTTCATCATCCGGAATTCTACCAGCCCACACCTGGTCCGCGTTTCAGTTTTTATGGCCTGATCACTGGATAGCTCGAATATTCCCACTGATTGCTCCAACTTTTACCAACTAAAAGTGGACATGTTCATCAACGCCTACGACGAACCACGGATGTCACTGCCCTTCGAGCTCCGGGATGGATTAGAGAAGATGGCGGCGACGAGGAAGGTCCGCGCCCCTATCAACGAGTCGCTCACCGTCTACAGCTTCGGTGCCAAACCCTACACGCTCTCCAAGTTCGACCATACGTGTATGAGAGGGGACTGTCCGACGTCGATTGAGGCACTGCGTGCGGCTTGCCCACCCGACTCGCCTTTTCGCCACGCCGAGCTTCCCGAAGCCCCTGGCAAGGACCCGGTGATCACGCAAAAGTATACCAAGCCCTTTACGACCGCGCGCGGCAATTTCCTCGTCTCACCTCGAATGGAACAAGACACCTGGTGCGACCAACCCGATCTCGCATCGTTGCATTCGGCCTACATCCACCCTCTCTCGTTCACGTACTGGAACCAACTCTTCCCCGTTTTCAGCAACTCGCGCATCGGCGGTTACCACGACATCATTATCCCTTCGTGGTGGTACTGGTTCAACGAAAGTCCGCACCTCGCACACGAGGACCCAAAGTGGGAGAAAAAGAAGCCGAACTTGTTTTGGCGAGGCAGCAACACGGGCGGGTATTCGCTCGATTTGAACTGGCGAGGATGGTTGAGGTCGCGCGTCGTTTCCAAGACGAACCGACCGAGCGAATGGCCTCACATCGAGGACGTGCTCCTCGCCGATGCGGATGACCGTATCATTCATGCCAAACTCCCCGCCGCGGCACTCAACAGTGCGCTCACGGATATCGCATTTGCCTCCCCTGATCAAGGTCACCCCAACTCGCTCTACTACCAAAAGACTGAGCCCAGCTTCCGCTACACGGGCCGCGTACCTTTTTCGGAGAACTACAAGAGCAAAATGATGCTCGATCTCGACGGCACTGCTTACTCGGGTCGTTTTCGCACCTTCATGAAGAGCCGAGGCGCGGTCGTCAAGGCTCATCTATTTCGAGAAGGTATCGAGGATTCGCTCATCCCTTGGTACCACTACATCCCCGTCGGCGTAAGGCTGACCGAGCTTTACTCGGTCCTCGGCTACTTCTTCGGTGGTGCCCCCGCAGTGGAGCATGCGCACAAGTTGGGTTTGATGCGTCTGGTCGGTTGGCGCAAGACCAAAGAGGCTGAACGTGGCTTCTCGAGGGACGACGAGCTGCGGCAGATCGCGCAGAGGGGTACCACCTGGGCGTCGCAGTGCGCGCGGAGGGAGGACCTGATGCTGCATGCGTGGCTGATTGCTTTGGAGTGGGGACGCCTGACGAGCGACGACCGCGGCCGCCAGAGCCTCGTTTTGTAGTGCCATGAGACTTCGTGGCGTATTGTTGTAGCCTCGCCACATTCATAATGTCCGTGTTGTAAGTTCCAGTAGACGATCAGTCGCTTTTTGCCCTGTGGAGAGCGTGGAAAGAGAGGGTGGCCCCTCTCCGGGTCGTGACGGGAATCGACCAGCACATGGGAAAGAGTCTAGGTTAGGCATAGGTTTACTTCTGTTGTTTATATTTCCATTCCTTGCCCGTAAGGCAAGGCGTCGGTCGGGCTTCTTCTTCTACTGCTAACGGTGTGCGGCGAGTCCTTTTACTTCTCCTCCTCCTCCCCTTCCTCCTTCTCCTTTGTGAAGCTCTGCTGCGCCGTCTTGGCCGCCTCATGCACGTCCTTGGGTCCTGAAGACTTGTGCGTTTTCATCTCGTGGGCCGAACTGTGGCCCTTTTCGGCGGCGTTGGCGGTCGCGGCTTCGGCGGTGGTCTTGACGTCTCGCTCGGCATCGCTCGAAGGCTTGTCCGCGTCGCTGGTCGAGCTCTTGGACTCGGGCTCGGGCTCGGCCTCGGACTCGGATGCGGGTTCAGGCTCGGGGTTCTCTTCCTCCTTCTCGGGTTCGGATGCTTTGGGCGCAGGAGACGAGCCGAATTCCTTGCGAGACGGCGAGACGTGATCATCCTTGTCGGTGTGGGCGTGGTGAGCCGCTACGGCAGGGGGGCGGGTGAGGTAGCTGCGATAGAGGGTGGGAGCGTGAACTCTGTCAGTGATCGGTTCAATGTGTTTACAAGTCTATATACGTCACTTCATTGACCTACAAGATGGTGGGGACAAAGACGGCAGCCGATCCGATCTAACTCGCAGGAGGGGGTGGTGCGGAGTCAGCACACTAGAGCTTCTGACACGTCGTATCGAGCTCCTCTGTACGGTGATGCATCATCCGGCATTGGTAAAGCTTTGAAGAACAGGGTGAGGCGGGTCCCGATTGGGGTCGAGGCTCGAAGCGAAGAAGCCGATTCCGCGCGCGATGCGACGTGAAGCCGAATCGTTTGTTCGAGAGCAGGAGCTCTTGTTGCTACGCTGGGATGCTCCGAGTCGAGCACCGCGATACCTCCACATCATCGGACAAGCCTTGTAATTGAAGCGATTGGGCCATGGATCGAGCTAAGCGGCGGTTGATGGAAGCTGCGAGGGGCTGATCCGGCTCTGGGCGAGGGCGAAATCGAGGAATGACGCCAGAGGCGAAGGCCAGCCAGCTCGAGCCAGCTGCCGCGGCGGGGCGGGCATTCACGACGATGAAGTTGACCTGCAGCTGGCGGAGCAACTCACCATCCAGATCGCATCCGATGATTGGGGAGTAGGCGAAGCATGGCTCGAGGCGGTCGAGTAGGTTCGACGGGCAAAGGCCTGACGACTGGCTCGGACGGCGGCGCGGGAGAACATACTGATCGAGACGGAGAGCTTATAGCGGAGTGGGATGCGGGAGGACGGAGGAAGCACGAGGAAGGAGGAAGGGTGAGAGCGCCCGACCCGACGGCGAGGCCTGGCGAGGACGGGTGGGCCGCCCCCCTGGGGTGGAGCGCATGCGCTTAGAGTGGAGTAGGCGAGAGAATTGCCTGTTCGCTTCTGCACCTTATTCGTTTCGCTCGAACGGCAGTGCTCATTGCCTCTACACTCGCGAAACTTTTTGAGACAGGTTCTGAGCCAGTTGCCCCAGCGTCGCGCGCGAGCGGCGATTCGATCGAGGTGATATCGTCTTTAAACCCCCTATTTCATCATCGCGCCCACTGCTGAATGCGGAAGGGCCGGGAACGATACTCATTTCCCGCAGAACTAAGCCGTTGGTAAACCTTTATGTCTCCAGTGGCAAAAGGCTACGCCGGAAAGTGATGTAGCGGAGAGCAATTGCAACGATAATCACAAAGGGCGAGCGAGCAGTTCCTTAGATTCCATATACAGCCGCTTCGCAGAGCTCACTAAACACAGCATCAGTCCAAATCCACCCTGGATCCTCAACCCTCCTTGACGACCTCGATAATGGCCTCGCGCACAATATCGCAACCCTTCTTCATCTCTTCTTGGGTAATGTTCAACGGCGGGATGAATCTAGTGGAAGAGGCCAATATCGTTCAGTCCGGCTGCATTTCGAACCTCCTCAACAACACTTTATGCATGAACTCACCGAATCGTCTCGTACACACTCGTCGTGAGCGTCATCATGTCCTTCTCCAAGCACTTGGCCTGCACCCTCGACGACATCTTGGCCGGGATCTTTTGCCCAATCTTCGACGGCGTATACGGGTCCGTGGGCGACTTGAATTCGATACCAATCATGAGACCCAAACCGCGCACTTCGGCGATCGTATCACCGATCTTGTCATCACGCTTGAGCTCGTTCAACATCGCGAACATCTCGGACCCTCGCGCTTCGACGTTGGCGAGGATCTTTTCCTCTTGCATCACCTCGGCGCACGCGATACCGGCCGCGCACGCAACGGCGTTACCACCGTAGGTACCACCCATCGATCCAGCCGGTTGAAGGTCCATCAACTCCTTGCGCGAGACGATCCCACTGAGCGGGAAACCGTTCGCGATCCCCTTGGCCATGACGAGGATGTCGGGGCGTACGGTCGGGTAGTGCTCGATCGCAAAGTACTTGCCCGTTCGACCGAAACCGGACTGCACCTCGTCGATGATGAGGAGGATGTCGTTGGCGTCGCAGATCTTGCGCAGGCCTTCGAGGAAGCCGGGAGGAGAGGGGAGGTAGCCACCTTCGCCGAGCACGGGCTCGAGGATCAGGGCGGCTGTGTCGCGAGGGGCGCTTTGCTGCTTCAACAGGAGTTCCAACTGGTACAACGCCGACTTGACGAGCTCCTCGTGGGGAGTCGACTCGGGAAGACCCATTTGGTGCCAGTACGGGAACGGGGTCGCGAATACGCCGGGCATCAAGGGGCCAAAGCCCTCCGAGTAGATCGTCTTGCTGCGCGTGAGCGCCATCGTGCCATACGTGCCTGCGAACGAGATGAATTCAGCCGCGCCGCGCCGCACCGACCCTCCTTCAAGAGACACAACTTACGACCGTGGTAGGAACCTTGGACGACGATAATGTTCTGCTTGCGCGTCGCGTGACGGGCCAACTTGATCGAAGCCTCGACGGCTTCGGCACCCGAGTTCCAGAAGAAGAAGGTGTCGAGCGAGGGGTGGGGCATGACGGGTTGCAGCTTTTCGATCAACTTGAGGTAACTGTGAGAAAGGTACAAATCGCCCAGGGTTGAGTTTCAGGTAGTTTTACGTTCGAGTAAGATGATTCTTCAGGTCACGTCCCGGAAGTGACGTACGGCTTGTTAAAGGCGATGTTGACCTGGGCGTGGACGAGGGTCGCGCACTGGTCCTGCGCTGCCTTGGTCACGTGAGGGTGGCAGTGACCGAGGTTGGTGACTCCGATACCTGCGGTGAAGTCGAGCAAGGTTCGGCCGCATTCGGTCTTGACGTAGGCGCCTGATTGGATGGTGGAAGGGCAAGGCAGCCGAGATCAATAGATCAGTGAATCGTTGCGACAGCAATCGAACCGAGGCGATATCGGACACCCGCCGTCCGCCGAGCCGTTGAACGAAGGTGACGGGGACGGCAGCTGTAGTACGACTTACCTTGACCCGAAGCCATGACGAGGTCCGTGAATCGACCAACACTGTATTGCGGTAGGAGATACGGAGCATGTAGAGTCGAATTAGCTTTTCTGTCCTAATCTGTCGGGTGGACGCGGTTGAAGCCTCGCTTCGCAGCTCCCGCATCCCGAACCGCCGAGCTCCGACGACCCAATCGCAACGAGCCGTATGGGTATTACTGACCCTTTGGCCATCTTGGTCTTGCCGTACTGCGCGAGGGTGGATGCCATGGTGGGTAGACTAGGGATTGGTGATCGGGTTGGGGTCGGGCAAAGTCTCGTTACCCAGAGAAAGGAATGGGGCGGAGAGCAAAGAGGGACAGACCAGTCAACCGTCACCGACGCTGCGCGGCCGCGCTTGCCCTGCAGTAATAGTGGCGCCCGCCCGGCGCCCACCGATGTCGATTTCCCAGAATACATAGTCGGAAGACCCAATCAGATCGAAGCTCAAGGGGAAACCTCCTTGGCGTCGCTTCACGCGCAAAAAATCGTGCCGCATGAAGCTTTTTTCTTCTGTGCGTGTAGAGTAAGGCTTGCTTCATGTTAATTCGAGTTCTTGTAACGGTGGCACCGTCGCCTCAAATGGGGCTCTCCGATAATAGGCTCATCGGCAAACTCGACCGCTCACCGAACTTATCGCGCTCGTCATGAGTGCCGGATGTTTATCAGGCCGCTGTATCCGCATGAAAACCAAAGGTCACCGGCGCGAGAGTATTGACGGTCGATGTTTCAAATAGCGCTGCCTGGTAAACTTGTAGCGGAAATGCCGATGTTGAAGCCGTCAGTCGATCGAAGGCACCTCCCTCAGAAGAATGCGAACTCCCGATCGGACACTGCCACGAAAGGCCGGGGATGAAAATGACTCGCGTCACTACTACTGAATGAGATCACACGTGCACAAATGTTATGTTTTCCCAATTATCCTGAATTATCCTGCAACCTGCAATCGCCGATACGTGAGCGAAGCAACTTGGCATTGAGATGATATGGCGTGCAGTGAGGGCGCATCGCTCTCAGGAAAATGAGCCGAACGTCGATTGCCGCCGCCGCCAAGCTCCATCGCAGCCGGGCTCTGTCTCCACCCCGCACCCCCTCCCTCCACCCGAACATCGTCGCCATGACGTCTCGAGCACTTTTACGACCTGTGCTCAACAGCTTCGCGACGACGAGCACCCGCTCGACCGCTGCAACCTGGTCCTCCTACACCCACGCCAGCACCTCAGCTCCTTCGAGCTTCGCCTCCTGCTCCCGACCATCCCCACGCTTCGCATCCTCCACAGCCGGTCGTCCCAAACGAGACGAAACGACGTACGGTATCCCACCCGATTCGTCCAAGCCCGGTCAGGGTGTTCGACCGATCCGGTCCGAGACGGACACGTCGGCGCATCCGCTTTGGCACTTCTTCCATGACAAGCAGTCGCTCATCGCGCCGGACAAGCGCAAGGACAATACAAGTCAGTTCAACACCATCACTGCTACAACGGAGTAGGGCTGTTTCATGCGCACGGCCTGAGTCTTCTGTTTCCTCCCGCGGCGCGGCGCCAGGTCGCTCATGGACGTCGTTCGAGCTGCGACGAAAGTCGTTCACGGACCTGCACCAACTGTGGTACATCGCACTGCGGGAGAGGAACACGTTGTTGACCCAACGCGAGGAAGCGACTAGGTTGCGGATCGACTTGAGCAGCTTCACGATGCACAGCCAAAAGCTACGCATGGTACGTCGTCGCAGCATTCTTCCCATGGCCGTCTCCTCGGCGCACTCCGTGGCTGACGCTCGGGTACGTCTTCGACGTCGCGCACTCTTCGGATCTCCAGGTGCAAAAGACGATGGCGAGGATCAAGCAGGTCTTGGCCGAACGACGTCGGGCAGCTCTACAAGCCGCGGAGATTCTTCGCAGTCGCGGCGAGCTCGAACGCGCCGCGGTGCTCGACCGAGAGTCGCAACAGCTGGAAGAAGCCATCCAGGAGTGAAGAACAGAAGAACAGGGGTTGGTCCCGTTTTGTTTGTAGCATTAGAAGAAACGATGCCTGCAAGGTATGCTGTGCGAAACACTCGGCTCAGAGGATCCGGTGGAAGGAGGGGGTCATAGCGGCCGTGCGTGGGCTCCGCTTTATTGAGCATCATGTGAGATATGTCCGGTCTCCTTCCGGTCTCCTGTGCTCTACTCCAAGAAAATCGTCGATAGCACTAGAGTGGCACGTAAAAGAATATTCAGGCGTTCGTTTGCAAGGATCGTTCGTGATCCACAATCGGCTGCTCAATTGCAGTGGCGATGGCGCTAATGCACGCACGTGAGACACTTGGCGTGAGATCGGATCGGGGCTGAAATGCACTTGCCCGCCGGTCAAAAGGGTCGCTCAACTGTGTCCTTCCCCCGCTGCCGTCGCTCACGAGTCACAATTGATTGGCACCTACACCCCCGTGTCCCCTCTCGAGCTCGATCCCATCGCCCCATCGCCGGTCGATAGACGTATCGTGCACTCTCGCCCTCTTCTTGTCACCCCCACTCCAAGAGGTAGACATGGCCGACGCCAAGACCGTTCCGTCGAGCGGTGCAGCAGCTGGCCCCTCTCTGAATGACGAGCCTCGTCCCAGTCAGCCCGCGAACGCCGCCGCCCACTCCCGACCAGCACCCGCAATCCCCGTCAGGACATCATCGAGGTCGATATCGAGCACGGGTACGAGTGCGATTCCTTCTGCGCCCCGCCCTCGACTAGTGATCTCGTCCTCGTGCTCGGCGCCCTCGTCATCGACCTCGACCTCGACCTCGACCTCGACCTCGACCTCGACCTCGACCTCGACCTCGACCTCGACCTCGACCTCGACCTCGACCTCGGCAACAGCCGAAGCGGACGCGGCCGCCACGCCAACTGCGACCACACCCACTCCACTCTCGGCCCGCAAGAACCGCAACAAGAAAGGTTTGGCCCTTACAGCCGAAGCGGCCAAACCGGGCACGCTCTCCAACACCTCGGCCGCGGAACTGCTCAGTGCCGGCGGCAACGATTCGTCCTCGACGCACGGCGCGACCTGTGCAGGTGGGGGCGACTCCGTCGGCGCGAGAGCTCCTCGAAGTTCAAAGACTTCGGCCCCGATCCAAGTCTCGGGCTCGTCCCGTACGACCTCGCGTCGATCGGTCGCATCGTCGTCGACCTCGGCTTCGTCCTCGGCTTCCTCGCCGTTGTTGCCCATCACGCCCGGGGGTTTGTCGGTTTCGTCGCTGTCGTCTAACGCATCCGGCGTCAGCATGTCCCAGGATCGTGCGAGGTATCAGAACCGGTTGAGCGAACAATTGGCAACGCTCGAACTTGGCGTCGAATTCAAGCTTGACTTGCGGACCGAGGACTTGGAGGTCTTGGAGGAACTTGGGAGCGGCAACGGCGGAACCGTCACGCGCTGTCGGCATATCCCGACTCAGGCTATTATGGCCAAAAAGGTTCGTTCTCGGGACGCATATCCCACTGAGGCCTTCACGCTCACAAGCCCAGAACTGATTCCTTTCATGCGCGTCCCCTCCTTCAGGTCGTACACATCGCGACATCGGCGACGACACGCAAGCAGATTCTTCGCGAGTTACAAATTATGCACGATTGCTCGTCCCCTTTCATCGTTTCGTTCTACGGCGCGTACCTTCAAGACCCGTATATTTGCATGTGCATGGAGTATATGGACAAGGGGTGAGTAAGCGGTGTGTGGGCTCTGATGACGAAGAGTCGGAGGCTGACGCGCGGTGATCCCACCTCCCAGCTCTTTGGACCAGATATACAAACGCGTCGGCCCCATACCCGAACCGATATTGGGCAAGATTGCGCTCGCCGTCGTCTCGGGTCTGACATACCTCTACGACGTCCACAAAATCATGCATCGAGGTCAGTCCCTCGCGCTTGTTGAACGACCTTCGTGCCCGAGTCGTGGCACTCACCCTCCCACCCCTCCCCACTTCTCGCAGACGTCAAGCCCTCGAACGTATTGCTGAACTCGGCAGGCCAGATCAAGATTTGCGATTTTGGCGTCTCGGGCGAACTCATCAACTCAATTGCCGACACCTTCGTCGGGACCAGCACTTACATGAGCGTGAGTGTGCTCGTGCGAGTCGTGGCCCGCGCATTCTCTCAGGAGCTCATCAGCTTTCCCCCACCCGCACGCTCCGCAGCCCGAACGCATCTCCGGTGATCCGTATACGGTCAAATCCGACGTTTGGTCACTCGGTATCACCCTCGTCGAACTCGCGATTGGGCGCTTCCCCTTTTCGTCCGACGACGGTCATAGCGACGACGAAAGCGACGACGAAGAAGTCGTTGTGCTCGACAAACGGTCGGCGAGGTTGGCGCGTATTGCGGATGAAGATTACCCCGGTGATGAGACGCTGTCCCCTGTGCGACCTGAGGAACGGGCGGGGACGTTGGAAGCGGCTGAACAGAAACGGCTGGCACGGCGTAAAGCCGGTGGTGGTAGTATTGACGCTGCTGTCGACGCCGATACCGATGCCGCGCGGAATGACGGTCGCAAACGTCGGAGCGTCGCTGGTGTCTCTCTCGCCGGATCAGGCCATCAAATGTCCATTCTCGAACTATTGCAGTACATCGTCAACGAACCAGCTCCATCTCTCCCCGCGAATCGTTTCAGTTCCGAGGCGCAAGAGTTCGTCAATGCGATGCTGAGGAAGGAACCGATCGGGTGGAACGTCAAGAAGAAGGGGCCGTTGCCGAAGGATCTCGCAAGGCCGACGCCGAAGGAGCTATTGGTACGTGTTGCTTGACACGGTCAGCAGTTCGTGGGCTGACTCGTTGGCGAATTGTTGTTCGTGTACAGGAATACAAGTGGCTCGTCGACGCGATGGCCTCCGATACGGACGTCGAAGCGTTCGCCCGGACAATCCCTTGATCTCGCACCCGAAACAACCCCAAAAAGCCTCACGGACGAGTCCCGCACGGAAAGCAATCGATCTCTCTCAACCAACCACAGCAACATCATCACTTCTCCATTTCGTTTTCGGACCCTCTTATCTCATTTGTAACTTGCAAGCTCTCGATCGGGACGAATTCTTTCTTCCTTCTGGCTCCCTCCCCCACCACTTTTCTCATTGTACAGCCTTTGCAATGATGCACCGCAGCAAATCCCCACTGGAGGGTTTTTAACGGTTGTAGTTCCATCTCCTGTATCAAATCAAACCAACCGCCGTGTCGTCGCCCCAGCATTACTTGGATCTACGTCCGTCGCCGTCGCCGCCGTCGTCCTCGTCGCCGCCCTCCGTTGTTGTTCCAAAACGATTTCCCTCCCGCGTTCGCCGACCAAAAAGCCTCCGATCCTCGGCTGGGCATCGACCGCCGCGCCTTCCGGTGGATCGAAGGAGGATTTAGGTCCGGTGCGGGACGATCTTCGGGCTTTGGCTTCGGCGACGAGGGCCGCCATTCGCGCCGCTTCGGACGATTGGCGCGCTCGACATGTTTCCCTAGGGTTTTTATTTTGTATTCGAAGGGGGTGGTGGGTTGGGTTGGGTTGTATGGGTTGAGGTGAAGAGTTGAATTGGCAAAGGGGACGGGTGAGAGTTGAAGAGTTCGGCAGAAGAGTTTGGCAAAAAAAAATCAGCCAAGCTCCTCTCTCCTCTCTCGTCCGGTCCACACTTTTGTCACAACTTCCCGGTTGAGATGGGAATTTACCATGCGCCCAAACTACCGACACCCCAAGCCCCGACGGCCCAATTCGCGGCCACGCCAACTTGACTCCATCTCGGCGCCTGCGTCGCCCAACCACCCCTTCGAGTACCGAACAGGAACCTCAATGCGCCGACCGAAACACCGGCTACGATCCCGAACAGGAGCGAGTATCTGGCACATGGGATGGAGGGCAGTTTCTTGATGTCGTCCAAGGGGGAGATCGTATGGAGGGCGTCGAGGATACCGGGTTTGGACGGGGTAGAGGGCGGTGCCATAGCTGAGTGGTCGGGTGGGGTCGAGGTCGAGGTGGACGGTTGCGCTGGTGTTGTGGAGGTCGACATCGTGAATGGTCGGTAGGGTTGATGCTATTGCGCTGCAAGGTGCAGTCGAGCCCGAGTGGTGTGGTCGGAGAGGGAGAGAGTGAGTGATTTCGACTCTGGCGATCGGCCACTTCCGCACAGCACAGCTCGCTTTCGCCGGCTTGACAAATTCGAGAGATGCTTGCAGCTTCCCCCCACATTTGACACGAGAGCAGGCCTGCCTCGTTGGGCTCTTTTTTCCCCTTCCCCACCTCCTCGCGCTCGGTATACTCCATACAGCTCCCCCTTCACTAACCATGTTCGCTCTTGGAAGAATCGCCAGCGTCGCAGCTACGTCCTCGACCCGTCGTGCGCCGGCCGCTATCCGCTCCCTGTCGACGTTGCATCCGACGCTCTACACTTCCACCACGACTTCGACCGGATCCCGCGCCCAGGGGAACGTCTCTACCCCGGAGAAGAACCTCGATCTGACGATGGGTATGCCCAAGGAGATGGGGGGTAGTAAAGGTGCGCTTTGGTGTCTTGGCTCGCAAGCCTCGCGAGACCTTGTGAAAAGATCCTGATGACCTCAGCCGCTCGACGACGCGGGCAGGACCGGCGGGGGGCGAATCGAACCCCGAGCAATTGTTCGGTGCTGCGTAAGTCATCATCTGACCCTCCCCTGGGTGATCAGATTACCCCCAACACTGACCGCCCCTACCTCGGAACAGCTACTCGACCTGCTTCCTCTCGGCCCTCGGCGCGACCCATGGCTCCTTGTTCCCCAAGCACAAACCTTTGCCCAAATCGACCACCGTGCGAGCCCTCGTATCGATCGGCAAGAACAAGACCGAGAAAGTACCCGTACGTATCACACCTCGCACATTTCCCCCCCGCTCCATCCCGCAACAAAAAGGACCTCGTAGCTCACCCACCCCTAAACGCATGACGTCACCCACCCACACGTCCACTAATCACGCAGGGTTTTCTCCTCGCGGTCGAACTCGAAGTGCTCAAGAAACCTTTGCAACAAGTCGGTCTCGAGGATGCCGAGATTCACAAGCTCGTACAGCAGGCGCATCAATTGTGCCCTTATTCGAGGGCCGTGCAGGGCAATATCGTACGTATCTTGAGCAAGGGCCGAGGTTTCAGCCTTGGGGGGGGGGGGGGGGGGGGGGGCGCTTTCAATACTGATCCTGAGCACTCGGTTTTTTTGGGTGGTCGCAGGAGGTCGTCGTTCGAGTTGTTGATGCTTGATTAGCGTACACGGCCTTTTCAAAGTGATTCATTTATTTCGTACAATCCGAAGCAGTCTTTACGCCCATATTTGCTTCGCCCCGAGCGGAAGATTTTCAACCCGCGCCACCGCACAAACTTCCTTTCACTGAAACGTGGTGCGAATTCTCACTTCGAACCTCTCACATAGATGTACAACAAAGTATTTTAAAAAAACATACCCCAATCAATCCCTCACTTTCACCCCACTCACGGCCGCACTCGACCCCAACTGCGTCGCCGGATCGACCTCCTCCTTCACGACGAGTTGATCCAAGATCGCGTCGACGAACTGGTTTCCACCTAAGCGTTGCACCTCCTCCCTCGCTTGCGTCATCAGGCTCGAGAGTACTTGTCGAGTATACGCGAATGACTTTGTTCGGTCCGTCATATAGTGAACCGCATAGGCTTTAGGTGAAGGGGAGGAAGGGCGTTCGCGGAGGATGTCTGGGAAAATCAAAGGGGGAGGGGGAGAGGGGGGGGGGGGGGGGGAGGATGTTCAGATCGGAGTTGCGTGATAGGTGAAATGAGGCTTGGAGCTGGACTTACTGAGGAGTTGTCGATTCGATGTATCGGATCGGATGGCGTGCACGATCGGGAAGGAGAATTTACCTTCCGATAGGTCTTCGCAATACCCTTTGTTGTGGGCATACTGAAGAAGTAAAATTTCGGAAAGGTCAGCTCAGGGTCTTTTTCGCGCAAGATTTGGACCCGAGTTGAAAAAAACGTTACTTGAGCTGATTGGAGATTCACGTAATCGTCTCGGATTTGAAAGATGATGCCGATCAAGTTGGCGAGGGGAACATAGTCACTTTGCGCGGCAAGTTGTGTCAACTGGATGGTCTTCCAAGGGACATTTTGGGTACTCTCGAAAGTTCAAGCGGGACCCACCGAGGCCGATCCTCTGTCGAAGCAGCCATCATCAATTTGATTGCTATCCGAAACAAGCCACCAGTTTCTGTCGCACTCATCACATAGTCAGTAAACTCGCAGGATGAGGACGCGAGCATGCATATGCACATGGACCCACTGTTGTTGACCATGTCGATATATTCGGGCTCGGTCGGGCAGATCAGATTTTCTCGCCAAAAGAGATCCATCCCTTGTCCTCGATGCAGATTCAGTAACTCCTCTGTTCCAAACAAACTTATCGAATCAATCTCTCGCTCGATCCTAGCGTATCAAGCACTTCTTCCCCAGGCTGACCCGTAACCATCTCTTCGACCTTTGAGACGCCCGGTCTCGGCTTGATCCTCTGCAGCTCTTGGTACGCGAGAAAGTAGACATAGTTGGCCGAATTGATCGTTTGGGGAATTCCGTAGATCTTGTGAGCGACTAGGAGCACAAAAATGATGGGAGGTATGATTAAGCTGATGACATCACGTGCTCTCGGTGCACGAGCACGAACCTGGCATTCCTCTCCGCAGATGAGAATCATCCTCGACGTCGTCCATCCTGTTTCGTAAAAACATGCACCGTGAGCACTTCCCTGACTCCACAACAGTGCAAGCTACTTACAACAGACTGGCGGTATGCAACATCCCGACGAGCTTCTTGACGACCGCGAGATCCTCCGCCGGCACTTGGATCCAAGCATTGAACGCATCCATCAAGGCCGATCGAACTTCTTTCCCTGGTACGGAAGCGAGATAGGTATAGGGCTCCACGAGGATCTGTTCGGGTGTAGTCCTGCCTCAGCTCGAGCTAAGCTTGGCCTCGTGTCGTCGTTGAACTGCCAACCTCGCTTCGTTCGTTCGGCCCACTCACCCTTTCAGAGTCGTCGGACCAAGTTGGAGCACTCTGGACTTTGGATATAAAATTCTCATAGAACTCCATCACTGCCCAACTTTGGTTCTTGAACCCGACCTGGCAGCTTCGGGTGCTTTAGCTCTGTCGAGCTTGTAGCGGGAAGAGACGAACGGAGGCGGGGGCGACGAGTTCGCGGCAGGACGACGACCGTGTGGCATCCAGTCACCGAGGCCGAACCTAGGTCGTGGCAAACGCATTATGCTATTTTATTTCGTGTGAGCGAGCAGGCGAAACAATCGGTTCCTTTAACACTAGATCACTCCCGAGCCTTTTAAAAACTGCTTCTTAGCTTTTGATCACTTGGAATAGATGCATTCGCGCGGCGGACCTGGAAACTGCGGCGATCAATATAGCAAGGTTGACCTCCGCCGTTCTCACCTCGGGCAGACATAAAAAGTACGCCTCAACAGGCGCGCGCGCAGCGCCCTCCCACGCGCCTTCCAAGCCACAATCCCGGCGGGTTGCAACCTTGCTACCCCAGGTAGCAGATTAGGCCCAGGTTGCGCCCAACTCCCTGCTTCGAGTCGATTCTGTGTACACACAACACTCTCACAGCTGCTAGATTGATAAAGAAAGTGCGTAGTAGATGCATTCCTTCCTTCATCTTTTTCTCGCATCTTTCGGATGTCGTCAATGTCACGTGTCCGAAGCGGTCGCGCGCCGGGATTTCGGTCCCGAGATCGAAGGGTCCGAGCACACGCGTTGGCTGCAGCTGGCCACGCGCGAGGGACCTTCCACTTGACTTGCCGCCTCACCTCGTTGCTTCCGCTACAGCTCATTGTAGCGTCGCCATTGACCGTACAGGCCCCATGGCTCGCGTTCGTCCTCTTGCTCATGCACTTGAGTTGGCGTCGCCATGCCGCCGAAGAGAAGATACAAGTCCAAACCGTTGGTCTACAAACTGCAGGTCACCCTCTGTGCCTCCGAGTCGCGGTGTGCTAAGGACGTCGAACGCTTGGCCCAACTAGGGTTCATCTCTTCGACCGCTTCAATGCCGATGACCGCCTTCTCATTTCGACTGGTCGAGCAGACCCACGCGAGCTGGAGGGTCACCCCCCGCGCTCTCACCGGCTATGCGGACGGCCTCAAAGAGTATTACTCCCGTTGTGGGTGGGTTCGGGGTCACTATACAGGACATCCTTGGGTCAGTTTGGACGCCGCCATCGTTTCAGGGGCAGATGCTTAAAGCCTGCCTTCCGCGCATGCAGGACAAAGACCTTCGGAAGCAACGCGATCGACGAGTACCGCGCTCTCGAAACATGCGAGCAGGACAGCGGGGACCTTTTCGTAGGCACCGTCGATTCGTTCCAACAAGGGTCCCGCGTGCTTCGGGCCAACGTGACTTAATCAACCTTGTCACGACGTCCCATTGGATTGCGTGCTTGCATACGACGGCAACTTTCGGCAAACGCGTGTCAAAACTTCGAAGCACGACCAGATCGTTCCGGACATTTTCTTGGGTGAGGAAGAGGTTCAGGCGATGAAGGCCGAGGTTGAAGCTTCGGTGCGGCCGACCAAAAAGGTGAGTAATGCCGCTCTTTGCATTTGCCTTAATGGGATCGCTTACCTCTACACCCACCCAACCCTCGTAGGCGTGCACAGAGTCGTGGAAGGCTGCCGACGACGGAGCTGGCTCAACCTCGTCACGAGTAGTCGACACTGGACTCGTTGCCTGCGTATGCCGTCATGATGTAAACCTGAAAATGGTCAATCTTGAGAGGTCTGGTGAAAAGTGAGCGCAGAGCTGTCTGGTTGGGACGTAGTCGCTTCCGCTTTCCTCTCCCAGTACTAATGCGCATATTCCCCTCCGACCGCTCAGATTATACTATGCGCTTGCCATCCTCAAGTGCATCTCAGAGCGCCTTCCTGAAAACGCCAAGATTGGAGTCTTATACGAGATTGCTTGTAACTTCAAGCACCACATTGAAAAGGTATGCTTCGATCACGACGCGTCCCTTCCTCCTCAGTCTCGTTGGCACAGACCAAATGCGCCTACTTTCCTATCATTTGTCACCCGAGGCAGCTCCTGCCAAAGCTTTTCAAGCGACTGGAGTTCGCCACGAGCGTCTTCCATGCATACGCCCATATCTGGTCCTGCCAAGTCGAGTTCAACCCCCGCCTCATTCCGAACTTCGGGTTGACCGATGGAGAGGGCTGTGAGCGATTGTGGAGCGGGCTACGGTCGCTCATTCCGAGGAGTAGCAGCTGTGCGCGCCAAGGCTCGAGTCGGTGAGGAGGAAGCGCGGATCGGCGCCGAGGTGCGGCAAGCTTTGGCTTGGATCGAAGATGAAAAGACTCGTATCACTAGTTGCCAAACACTTTGGACTAAAGTTTCGGGTAAGTTTTCGATACAGCGTGCTCCATATCACCTCTTATGTCGCCCTGACATCTTTCAAACCATCCCAACAGATACCCTTTCTGAATCGATCGACCCAGCTGATGCCAAGTCCATATTCGACACTGAAGATGTTGAAGAGATCCGAGACCGCGCGCTCATTTTACTGGATCGCCGGATGGAGCTTCTTCAGTTGCGCGAATGTTCTTGGTCCCAGAACGACCATTTCTTCGATGTTTGGCTCGACACTCGCGGGCAGTCAGAGGGCGATTCCGAGCCCATGCCTCCTGCACTGTCAGAATTTCGTGGTTTACATCAACGATTGAACGCGACGGGAAGAAGTGTCAAGAAGGCGAAACATCACCAGCTACCTGCACATAATCGATCGGGAACACGCGGTCCTATGGAGACATCTGGCTCGACGACTCGGCGCGGCCTCCATCGCTGGCCCGTGACGTTCAGCAAGTGCGGGGCATTCAGGCGCAGATGGATATGAGCGACGAGGCTCAACTCGCAAAGGAGGTGGGGCCTTTCTCCGCATAACTCCTCGAGCAGGACGGTGAGATGGGCAGCTCTTCGGATGAAAGGTACGGCGATGACTTTGCTGGTCAGGAAGACGAATACTTCTCGGGCGTTTAGACCAGCTTCTGATTTAGATTGAATTGGTGGAGCAAGTTAATGTTGGAACAATGGACATGGTCTTTGAAAACTAAAGTCGTCTCAATTGCGGTGGGTGAGAGTAATATCACCGTCTCAGAGACGTCTCAGAGAGAAATATTGTCAGACCTAATCTCTGGGCTGCGCCTGCCTTACTCCTGCCGGGTGACTTGCCGGGTGACGTTTCAGTTAAAGCGCATGCAAATGCTCGAGTACCTAGAATGTCTACCACATGAAAATGGGTGAGTGGGTTTGGTCAACATAGAGAATGTATCTCCTACCCTCGGACAGGGTTAAATAGCAAAGTTGGCATGTGCGTGTAAGCCCTTCTTCCGAACAAGATGGCTCGGCGGTTTCCCTTACCAGTGCCGGGTGACTTTTCAATCAAAGCGCATGCACCTGCTCGAGTACCTAGAATGTCTGCCACGTGAAAATGGGTGAGTGGGTTTGGGCAGTATAGAGAATGTATCTCCCACCCTCGGACAGGGTTGAATAGCAAAGTTGGCATGTGCGTGCTGCAAGCCCTTCTTCCGAACAAGATGGCTCGGCGGCTCTCTCTCTCTCTGAGGATTCCCGCTCGAAGGATTCGACTTCCTGCCATGGCACGGCCAAAGACCCTTTGGACCGATCCCGATCCCTGCTACTGAGCCTTGCGCCTGTTATAAGAAAAGCTTGGTGTCAAGATCTCAAGATCAAGTCTAGTCTATGCTTGACGGGGGCAGAAGTGCTGACAATTCATTTTAGTGCGGCGAATGCAAGAATTCTCTCTGCTTTGAGCACTCACCATGTGGCCTGAGGATTGGCGGCTTACCTCATTGATGAGAGGGAATGTTTATCAAGTAAAAGGTAGGTATGAGCGGCCATCGATCATGTCTCGGAGTCAAGTGAGGGTTTCGCTCCAAGAGCCTGTTACAAGCCTAAGCCTTCCATGTTTTCACCGAACCTATGATCGAGTTCGACCCACCTCTCATCAAGCACGTACTTTGTCGCTACTTCGCTACTTACGACTGATTACCTACGTGTTCCGCTCCGCTTGCGCGTTCAGGGGCTCAGATCAGTTCGCATTCTTCTGGGAGCGCGTGCCGCTTGAAGTCAGCCGGCCGGGGGTCGTCACCGTGGCCCAGCAGCTCTGATTGGCACTTTGGCGAAGACCGAGCCCGGCCAGATGCAACCCTTGCCCGTTCACTTTAGTGCTAATAGATCATAAAAAGATGCTAACATACACTGCAATTAGTGGAAGCGCGTTGCGAATTCTGTTCATTCATTCTTTGCTCAAAGAGTCACTTCCGGAAAGCAGACGCTCCGTCTGGACCACGGATCAGGGAGCACTCCATTCTCACTAGGCAATTCAACTATACATAATACTTCGAAAACAACTCGAAACAAGTGGAATAATGTTTGTGGGCAGGATTACGTCACTGGCACATCCCACGTCAACAAGGAGAGGTCGATCTCGAGCGGCCCAGGGGAAGATTAGGCACGAAGGGCAACGAACAATCACCCTCTCCGCCTTTAGTCACCAAGAGCCGGATGCATATGAAGCAAAACTTTGAAATAACTATTGTGGTGGCCTGTGTTGTCTGGCCCTTCAACAGCCAAGATCTCCGCACCGCATGCGCGTCGACGAGTCTGGCTGGCGCTGAGAGCTCGGCCATCGTCACCTCACTCGCTGTCCTCGTCGGAGCTCGTGTTCCGAGTCCGCCGGTCAGCATCGCTGTCGCCGCCTTCATCGCCGTCGGCCATTTTCTGTTCTGCACTTGACCCGTTACCTCTTCCTCCAGCCTGAAGCTCAGCTCGCCTGCACGCAGCAATGGGATGATCCGATCCAGGTCTGGTCCCAACAACTTAAGCTTGCCACTCGGGCTTCGGAAATCCGCTTTGCGAAGGAGCGCGCCGCGCTGAACAATGATTCTGGCGTTGTCCCTGAGGGCTTTTACGTCATAGACGAACTTGGGCGATTGGGTCTTCTCGCCGTCCAGCACGGAGCGTCGGCGCAGCGCGGACTCTGAAGACAGCGAGCCGGGTCAAAATTAGTCACCGTGTATGGAAGAGTAGGCAGGCTGCACATCTTGTACTCACGGAACAGTTCTTTGAGGATGATGCTGTACCATTGGAATTTGGTCTCAACGTTCTTGTCAGCCACGGGTGCGTTCCAAGCTGTGCGCAGGTATTCGCTGATACACCGCTCCCTCCTGATGCGCGGCCTCCCTCCTCGTCTTGGGAAACTTGTGCGGCCCGCGACTTTTGGCGATCGCGAGCGGAAGGTGCAGTATTTGGCAAACCTGCCGCGTCAAAGACAATACCCGTGCCGTCAGGATTGTTCCCTCCTTGTTCGACCATGTTTGCGAGATTGTTGCTTGCTGGCGGAGCTAGATACGGGCCATCGATGCGTCCAGGATGGGAACGTGGGACGGTAAACTGGTTGGTTGGACGAAGCAGATCCCGGAGAAGATTGATAGTTGTACGACGCAGGATTCGAGATGGCCGTTACGCCAGCGGAAGTGGACGCTGGATCGGGTGCACGACGGTGTAACGTCAGAACAGACCGATACTGTACGCGATCGACGCGACGGCCACCCACGGACCCGAATAGTCGTTATATGCGGACTGGTAGGGAGTCCAAGGCGAGGTGCATGACTCGTACCCAGAGGCAGCATATGAACCTATGTGTCAGATGTGATCGTGAGCCGGTAGTCCAGTCAGAGCACCCGTGTCGATCGGCGGCAAACATACTGCTGTTCGTCGCCGGAGCGCCTGCGATTCGGGAGGTGGTTAAGTTGATTGGATTGACTCGTCATGATAGGAGCAGCAGAAGTATGACTAATCCGGTGTTTCGAAGTGGGCGTTCGTTTCAGACTGTCGCAAGACGGATGCTCATTGTATATTTCGTTACTTCGTATACGTAGTAGGGGGCGATTGGGCAAAGCAGAAGAATGGGCGGTATGCGCGAGCGCGACGCGTCGCCGCCATCTCCAGCGTCTCCGGAGTCGTGACGCGTCGACGTCCCGGCCATCCCGGCCCCAATTGTTCCGCGCGACCCGTGCCGAATCACGTGTTCGAGGTAGAGCGCCTGTTCAGCTTGCAGAGGACAACAGTAACTCTCCAAAAATCTCCAAAAATCCGAATACACTATTGTTCGCTGACTGCGCCTTTGTTCCCAGGTCTTCGATGGAGTTGTAGTGGAAGTGAACGTCTCGGCAACTCGACATCGAGGAGGGCATACCTGACCTGGGCCTAATCTGCTACCTGGGGTAGCAAGGTTGCAACCCGCCGGGATTGTGGCTTGGAAGGCGCGTGGGAGGGCGCTGCGCGCGCGCCTGTTGAGGCGTACTTTTTATGTCTGCCCGAGGTGATCCGTTATAACGGATAGAGAAAAGGACAAAAATGCCCTCGCTTCTTTTCATGAGGACAGAAATGCCCTCGGATTCTAGACTTCTGTAATACTCGATATATCAGCTCACAACCAAGAGGGTAGCTTCTTGTAGTCTTTGTGATCAGCGCCGTATACTCAGAATATCCAGAGGTGCCGTGAGAAGTCAGTTATCACGGTCGAAAAGTCAAGGGCCTCATCGATCGTCGAGGCGCGCGAGTTCGCGAATCGACGTTGGTCTCCTTCCGCATTCTCGCCCCCGGCCCGGACGCCGAAGTCACCACCGACTTTCGACAATGGAACATTGTTTAAAGAAGGGGGAAAATCTCTACGAAAAGAAGGAGCTCACGGATGCAGGCTATCGATATGCGCTTGATGACCAGAACCAGCTCGACGTTCCGTAAGTCTGACACGCGTCGTTGGCACGTCGTGTGCAAGACATGAGGTCACGGATGATGAGGACGATAGTGATTCGACTGGCGAAGAAGAAGGTGCCATTATCATTCCGCCACAATTCCCCAGACGTACAGGACGTCCAATCAAGCGCAGGGTCCGGGGTGCGGATGAGAGGGCCAAGCGTGATACGATCTGTGGCCTCTGCAAAAGGCCCGGACACAACCGAGTTACATGCGATAGATAGATCGAACATTTGAATCTGAGTATAAGGTGTCAAAAGTGTCAATACTACTACACGTTGAAGGCGTGCTGGTCTGTTTCATATGGTAGGTAATTCACTGCGGTCTATACTCATCGCTTTCAACGGGGCCTCGCTTCAGTCGCAATAGGCCCCTGCCTTTGCGACCGTGATAACTGACTTCTCACGGCACCTCTGGAGATTCTGAGTATACGGCGCTGATCACAAAGACTGCAAGAAGCTACCCTCTTGGTTCTGAGCTGATATATCGAGTATTACAGAAGTCTGGAATCCGAGGGCATTTTTGTCCTTTTCTCTAACGGATAAACCCTCTCAGGCCGGACCTTGGGCAACGGGTAGTGGATTTCAGTTTTTACGCTACGTTTCAACAACAACGTGGACGTTGCGACAAATGACGAGACTGGACTTCTTGCGCGCAATCCATAGCGATCTCGCTCGCAATTGGAGGTACACGAGGGGCGGTCCCGTACCCAAGACGAGCGCCACGATGGACCACGGGAAACTGAGATAGAGGAAACTGCTTCATCAGTTGGGGGACCCAGGGTTGAATATGTAGCCAACGCCACGCAAGCTATCGTTCGCGCACCTAAGAGTGGTAAACTCAAACCTGGTGTGCGGACATATGTTAAAAGGTCAGTCATCCGTGCTCGTTCGTGGTTTAGGAGCTGGTCAAGCGGAGTGGCGACTTACTGGGTCCAGTTCGTGAAGAACGGCCCGGAAAACGCGATCGCAGCAGCGAGGGCTATGGCTATAGAAAAGAACGCGCACACCGCAATCGCACCTCCGACCAAAGCGAGGAAAGCTCTCGTCGCATCGAGTTCGAGCATCTGGATCGCCTTGAGGCGCCTCGCCTCTTTCGGCGTCGAGCTCGGAGAGTCGGAATCAAGTTGTCTGCTGCCCGCGAGTGCACGCACATGCTCTAACCTCACACCTGGCTCTGCGAATTGATTGCGCCATGTAGATGCCTTCGGCTTCCGCGGTAAGCCATTGTCGAGCGTGAGATAACTCGATGCCCCGGGCGAGTTCTTTCGGTCAGTGCCTCTTTCCAAATGAAACGAAGGGGACACGGTCACCGCGTTGTCGCGCAGAACTGATGACGTGCGCGAACCGTCGACGCGATACGTTTGTTGGGTCGCACATCGATCAAGGGGGGACAGGACAATATCTTGGCTCTCCCATGTCGGACGGGTGGAGACCTTCGTGAAGTGTTCGAGTTGATGCCCTAGTCGTTCATTGATCATCTGTGTGAGCAAGAAAGTGGATGTGTTGATGACGACCACAACCGCAACGAAGAGCGGAAGGGAGCCAAAGAGGATTTGGGAGGAGCTATGAATTTCAGGAGACATTGGGGATGAGCACAAGGGTTCGGCCCGGGGCGCCAGAAAAATCACTTGCGGCCACTCACAGAGCATATGCGTTCCGCTTGCGGATGTACTTGGCAAACCCATCATTCAGCGCAAGCCATTCTTCTCCGGTGAGAGAGCCAGTGTAGTTGGCTTGAAGCTGTCGAAGGTCGGCCGAAAAGTCGAGCCAAACGTGCCACCACCCACAGCCAGCAAAGGTAGCGGTGATACCGCCGGCCTGGACGACCACGCCCCAATCGTCAGTTCCGAGTCCAGCGCATGGTCAGACGAGCAGAGTTTGCGACGAACCAAGTAGGCGATGAGCCAAACGAGGCCGCCGTAGACGAAGAGGTGGTTGATACGAGGACCCCAGATCTTTTGACCACGTTGATTGGCGTGTACGAGCGTATAAGCTTGCAGAACCCCGCACGAAACGCCCCACGCGACGAAGCAAATCGGAAATGGCAAAAACGCTCGGAGCGCGTAGATGTGGCTTTGATCACCGTGGTAGGCATACACGGTCTTGACTTGGAGGAGATAAGCGATGCAATACAGCTCTTGAACAATCATACCGAGTGAAATAGCGAGCTTGGTGTTGATGACGATGATACGACTAGCCTCGGCGCTGCCGCTAGCGTCGGCGGTCACCAGCCCGTTTGGCTCGTTTGCGGCGCTCCTACCAATCGCCACTCGTTTGCAGAGCCAAACTCCCGGGCCGCCGTTTCGCTGCAGGGCTTGCTCGCACACAAAGAACATGTATACAGTCGTAATGAGCGCGCATCTGCAGATTCATTAGATTAGAGATATATCCATAAAGTTTAGTGAAACGGCATGGGGCGGGTGTGATAGGGCGTAGAGGCAAGGCTACTGGCTCACGCCACTCGGTCAGTCGCGCCCCAGCTCGAGCACCCGTGTCACACGCACAAAGTCATACATCCCACGAGTACGAAGAGCCGAGTCTCGAATGCTGGCGTGGGTGGATTATAGAGCTGTTCGGTGACCGCTTGTAGGTAGACGACATAAGGAGAGATTCCTTCCGGGACAGTGGGCGGTAAACTCCAAACGGCCATGTGATCGCACCCAGTTCGGCGTCACCGATCCGGCCCTCGCGCGAGCGTTGGGCTGTATCGGCAAGAATGTCGCACTGGGAACAGACCAGGCTGGAAGCCTCGATGTTGTCGGAAGCGACAGTAAGTGCAATCGAAAGCCTGGTTGAGGTGATCCGGCTCCCCGTGAGGCGGCACGGGGAGAACAGTGGCGAGCGAGACATCGGTGAAAGTCGTCGTGAATAGTTCGGTGACTACGACGCTCTCAAAGCGACGTCAGTTTAAAGTATGATTCGGACTTCTTTTGCCCCTTTTTGACAGCGCTCGGAGTCTGCGACCGGCAGACTTCGCCGAGAATATAGTAACGCGAGGGCTCTGGGGCGATGACCGCCCTAGGAAAAGGACCCTCTCGAAACGCGTGGCATAGCGAGACATCTTCTCGGCCGAAACCGACACTGGTATTTGCCCCTAGCTCGTACATAGTTCGAAGTCGATTCTTCTTTCGTCAAAACAAGTATCAAGCATCTGATCGACATCCACGATGATGGCAGGGTAAATCTGTAGCAATTGGTGGCCTTTCAAGCAGACATGACGAAGACGCTAAATGGCGAACGGTAGAAGATACCGTGACCCGGGCGGGCGGTGAATTTCATCCGTCGGCTGGGGAAGAGTCGCTAAGCGCCGTAAGTTAGGAGTAATCAGGTTAAGCGCCAACTCCATGAGGAAGAAGCAGCGCCGTAAGTTAGGAGTAATCAGATTAAGCGCCAGCTCCATGTGGAAGAAGCGACTCTCTAACATTCAGCTTGCAGGTATGGTAGCATTCATTGGACGAAACCGCCGAAATACCCCGAAGGCGCGTAAAATAGATAGGAGAGCCCAGGTTAGATTGTCGGCCGAACTGGACGTCGGGCACTCGGCAGGGCAGTATCCCAAACATATCTCTGTGCCGTGTGGACGTATGCCGTCCAGACACATCTCCAGCTGCGGGCACGTCCTACCTACTGCTTTCCAATGCTCGGAAAGACTGGGGAGGTCCGCCGAGTGTGTGATATGTGGTGTCGATGACGGAACGAGGTGTCTGAGTGCGGGTCAGGAGAAGAAACTAGCGAGAAATTTGGCCAGGACCTGTATCGGACTATCCGAAGCGTACTCGGGGTACGGCAACAAGAGTGGACTGACCTACAGACTCATGAGCCATGCATCTTCCACGTCAGATTGTTGAGGGCACATTTGTGTGGTATGCGATGCCGATGATACCAAAACCGGCTGTCTACTGCAGTGGGCTCTCGGCGAGCAATCCCGAACACGGCTGGACCCGGCCTGGCATCACGAGCTCATCGAGAGGGCTGGGATAATATGGGGCGTACGAATGCCAAAGTAGTGGACATTCCAAAGGAGCATGGATTAGCATACCTCGCTGATGGAGACGATGATGGCAATTGTGCCCCATCTACCCTCACGAGCTGAGCCGGGCGCTGAGTTGGAGGAGGGAAAGACAGATGCTATGTACGATAAATGGTATATGATATATGACAGGGTCGTCCAGCGCATCTACCGCTTGTTGGTTTCTGTCTTTGAAGAAGAGTAGCTGGGATTTATGACTCTTTATCCATAGCCTTACCTCAAACTGAGCGATAAACAGCCAAAGTTCGGTGGACCAAGTTTCCGATGGCAAGAGAGCAACGCGGTCGGCCATGCGCAGGGCTCTGTTCGACGCTGCCCTTTTCTCCCCCACAGTGTCTTCAAGTCCTCGAGTGCTTCCACTTCGACGTCCGGCTCGACTTGGACATCTGGCTGGATTTTGCGTACAGCCCCTAGGCTGGCTTCCAGGCTTGCCATCATTCGGGAACTGTTCGCGGTCTATTCAGAATCCCAGAACAACTTCAAAATAAATTGAATTTATCCCAATGTAGGTCATCTGGAAGAACGGGATACTGACATGCAGCTCTGCACAGAGTAAGTGCGATGCTGAAGTTTTCTCGTTTCGGACGATCCCGTTCCTAACCTAGGGGTGAAAGTTTTGATCGTGCTCGAGCGAGATGTGGCGTCGTCTTCTGGGGCTCTCCGACTTTGAAGAAATGAAGACGGGAATACAGGCCAAAATTCTCGCAGCCGCCGTTGTTTGCAACAATTGACTCATTCGCTCGCAACCCCGGTGACTGCAATGCAGTCAAGTTGCGGTGCTCAAGCGGGTTTATAGGCTCAAAATTCGGGACTGCCGAATGAAATGTACAGGTGTACAGCCGGTTCCTGTTTCGGATGTCGCAATGTTTGGTTCCGCTGAGTAGATAAATCCAGGATGACTGGAGCCTGTGGTTTGCTACCCAATGCGGCGGGGGGGGGGGGGGGGGGGAGTGCGCCCGCCGGATGATGCCGATCGAGGAGGCGCGACATGGCGCGACGGTGAAGCTGTGAAGTCGGACGTGGCGCCCCGTGCTTTCGCAAGCATCTCTTGGGCTTTCTCACCCCCAGCCCTGAATGCGTGGGGGTTTCCCACACGCCTCACACGCCATTATGCTCACCCTGCGTCAACTGTTGACCCCCTCTCGACTACTGGTGACCTTCCTCGCCTGCTCATTGCTCCTGCTCGTACCGACGTACCTCTCCGTCGCGCAAAGCCCCTTGGAACGCTCGGGCTCCAACTCGGTCTGGGCCCAACAAGGCGTACAAAAAGGTGGAGCAGTCGGTGTCAGGGATGCATTGGCAAGAGCGGCGATCAAGGATCCGTTGGCGCAAGAGGCGTTGGAGAAGTTGCCGAATTATTGGAAGGGACCGATCATCATGCCCAAGCTTGAGAACGCGACCGTAAAGTCAGTCCAGCATCCCACTCTCTGTGAACCCACTCGACGTACTAATCACTTTGGATCAACTTGTGCAGGGCCGAACTAGGCCGAGCGTCGTGGAAGCTACTACATACGATGGCCGCTCGTTTTCCTGTCGAGCCGACCGAGGACGAAAAGGAGACGTTCAAGAGTTTTCTCTACCTCTTCTCCCGATTGTACCCATGTGGTAAGTGGAGCGAGGCATGGATGAATTGGGTCAATGAACGAGTGCTTACCCCGCATCTTTGCCACCTTCCATCCTTCAGGCGAATGTGCAGCCGAGGTCAGTCGAGAGAGCCAAAGAAGTTCCTAATGTCCTGACGCTGATCTCCCCTACCCCTCCCCTCCCGTCCCGATTTCAACAGTTCCAAGCCTTGCTTCTTAAACACCCGCCTCAAACCTCCTCCCGTTCAGCCGCCTCGATTCATCTCTGTCACTTGCACAACCTCGTCAATGCCCGATTGGGCAAGGACGAATTCGACTGTGGGAAAGGGTTGGAGATCATCTACGATTGTGGGTGTGCGGACGATGAACCGTCCAAGACGAGTACATCAGACGACGATCAAGATCCCACTCTTCTGGAGAGAAACAAAGCATCGGACAGTACGGTCGACAAAGATGGCAAGCGCAAGGATGCCATCACGGGTAAAGACTTGGTCGGAGGGTGAACGCTCCTTTCCATCTTGACCACTGTGTAAACTACACCTGTTGGCATTTGTGCAGCACATGTTGTAATCTAATTTTCACCCGTCGTCATTCGACTTCCTCCGATGCATATTGAACTACGTTGCGAATTGAATTTCAGGAATTGGGGACTATTCAGAAAGGGCGAGTAACGACAAGGGGAGTTTGAGATCTTTTATGTAAAGCAATCTCGGACAAGCTCGAGGGAGGGCATTATTGCTTTGAAGACGTGTTGCAAATTGAAAGTGGAAGAAGTTGAAAGGGGAAGAAGGTGGAGGCGGTCGTAAGAAGGAGGAGTTACAATCGACCACCGATGAAATGACTCCACGGCTTGACCTCGTTCGGCACGCGACCTTCGACGTAGCCTTCCAATTCGCCCTTCCTCAACTTCTTGCCATAAGCCTCGACAAAGAGTTGCGCCAACAAAGGGTTGTTCAAGCAGGGAATACCGAAATCGACGGCGTTGCGACGAGCGACGTAGTCCTCGTCGACGGTGTTCTTGCCCCTCGACGAGGCCAAGTTGACGACGCACTGGATGTCGTACTTCTCAAAGACGAGTTGCAAGCGACGCTTGTCCTTCAATGGGATCGCGATGCGCTCGACCTTGCCGAGATAAGGCAGCGAGTTAAGGTATTCCTCGACGACGGGCGACGAGCAGTAGAGCTTGAAGCCGAGGTCGATCAGGCCCTTGGCGACGGTCGCCATCTGGGGCTTGGAGATGTCACCACCGATCAAGACACCGGATTCGGGAGGGGGGACGCGGAAAGCGTTTGTCGAAGTCAACGAGGCCCAGTACGCTTCGTGAACGTCGACACCGAACGCGGCGACTTCACCCGTCGAAGCCATCTCGACTCCGAGGTAAGGATCGGCACCGGCAAGACGAGTCCAGGAGAATTGAGGGACCTTGATCGCGACGTAATCACGCTTCTGCTGCATCAAGTCGACGGGGGCGGGGACGTTCTCACCGACGATGGCGGCGGTGGCGATATCGATAAAGTTGACACCGAGGACCTTGGACACGAAGGGGAACGAACGCGAGGCGCGCAAGTTGCACTCAATGACCTTGAGTACCGTCGAGTGGTCGTCAGAGGCCTTGCGGATGATTTGCATGTTGAAGGGACCCGAGATCTCGAACGCCTTGGCGACCTTCTGTGCGATCTCCTTCAGGCGGGCAAAGTCATCTTCGACGAGCGAGAACGGAGGCAGGACGAGCGTGGCATCACCAGAGTGGACACCAGCGTTCTCGACATGTTCCGAGACAGCATGGACGAGCAATTCGCCCTTGTAGGCAACGGCGTCGATGTCGATCTCCTGGGCGGAGTCGATGAACTTGGTGATGACGGTCGGGTATTCGGACGATACTTCAGCGGCAGCTGTGAGCGAATGCTCGAGCGTCGATTCGTTCCATACGACATTCATGGCGGCACCGGACAGGACGTAAGAGGGACGGATCAAGACGGGGTAGCCGACCTTGTTGGCAAACTCCTTGGCGGCCTCGACGGAGCTGGCTTCGGTCCAGTCGGGCTGATCGATCCCGTTGGCATCGAGAATGGCCGAAAACTTGTGTCGGTCCTCAGCGTTGTCGATCATCTCCGGGTCGGTACCGAGGACCTGCACGCCCGTCTCCTTGAGTCGGAGCGCGATGTTCTGCGGCAGCTGTCCACCGACGGAGACGATTACACCCTCGGAGCCTTCGAGTTCGTAAATGTCCATCACGCGCTCCCAGCCCAACTCTTCAAAGTAAAGGCGGTCGGCTTCGTCAAAGTCGGTAGAGACCGTCTCAGGGTTGTAGTTGATCATGACCGTCTTCTTGCCCATCTCGCGAACCTTGCGCGCGCAACTAACGGCGCACCAATCGAATTCGACGGACGAGCCGATGCGGTACACACCCGAACCGAGTACCATCGTGCCGTTGTCGCCAAAAGTGATGTCGTGCTCGGAAGCGTTGTAGGTCGTGTAGAGGTAGTTGGTGTGGGCGGGGTATTCGGCGGCAAGGGTGTCGATACGCTTGACGAAGGGCGTGATGCCGAGCGACTTGCGGTGCGCGCGGACTTGGTCCTCGGTGACGTTTTCGGGCAAAAGCTGCGAGATGTGGCGGTCCGAGAAACCCATGCGCTTGGCCTCCTTCATCAGGTCGTGCGAAAGCTCCGAGAGCGTCGACGTGCCCTGGAGCTGACGGTAGGTCTGGACGATGTTGTCGAGTTTGTAGAGGAACCAGTTGTCGATCTTGGTGAGTTCGTGGATCTTCTCGACCGTGTAGTTGAGGTTGAGCATCGCGTGGGCGATGGCGAACAGGCGTTGGTCGGTCGGGACCGACAAGGCGTGGTCAATGTCCTCGGGTTGGAAGTAGGCCTCGAAACCGGCGTAGCGGGGGTCGACCTGACGGATGGCCTTTTGCAGAGACTCTTCGAACGTTCGACCGATGGCCATGACTTCACCAACGGACTTCATCGACGAGCCGACCTCGCGGTTGACGTACTGGAACTTGGCCAAGTCCCACTTGGGGATCTTGGTGACGATGTAGTCGAGCGACGGTTCGAAGCAAGCCGTCGTCGTCTTGGTGACGGCGTTCGGCAGCTCGGGCAAGGTGTGGCCGAGCGCGATCTTGGCAGCGGTGTAGGCGAGCGGGTACCCGGTTGCCTTGGAGGCAAGGGCCGATGAACGAGAGAGACGAGCGTTCATCTCGATGACCATGTATTCGCGCTTGTTGGGGTTGAGCGCGTACTGAACGTTGCACTCGCCGACAACTCCTACGTGGCGGACGATCTTGATCGCCGCCGAGCGGAGCATATGGTATTCGTCCTGCAAAGATATCGACGAGATCAGTAAACGCGATCGAGCCGCATCAGACCAATCGTGGGGGTCAAACTCACATCAGAAAGAGTTTGAGAGGGAGCAATGACGATCGAGTCACCGGTGTGTGTGCCGAGAGGATCAAAGTTCTGTATAATACCACCCCTGGTCAGCGACAGCTGATGGCTTGAACGCCACTTGTCTTCCCAATTCACCTCCATGTTGCAGCAAATGATGACGTTGTCGGCAGCATCACGCACGACCTCGTACTCAAGTTCCTTCCAGCCCTTGAGGGACTTCTCAATCAAGACCTGCGGCGAGAGCGACAGGGACTTGGCGGACAAGTCGCGCAACTCATCCTCGTTCTCGGCAAAGCCCGATCCCAGACCACCGAGTGAGAAGGCCGAACGCAAGATGACAGGGTAGCCGATGTCCTCGGCGGCGGCGAGGGCATCCTTGACGGTCGAGACGGCCGTCGAGTGAGCGGCGGGAATGCCGATTTCTGTTGAATATCAACTCGCGAGAGCATGAGCGACCTATCCAGGAAAATGTGCTGGAAAGATGAACAACAGACCCTCGAGAGCCTTGCAGAACAAGTCACGATCCTCCGAAACTTCCAGGGTCCTGATCTGCGTGCCAAGGACCTTGACGCCGAGTCGATCAAAGATACCCATCTTGTCAAGCTGGATACCGACGTTGAGCGCGGTCTGACCACCGAAGGTCAGGAGGATACCGTCGGGGCGCTCTCGTTCGAGGATGTACGAGACGTATTCGGCGGTGATGGGAAGGAAGTAGACCTCGGAGGCCATTTGATGCGAGGTCTGGATTGTGGCGATGTTGGGGTTGATGAGAATCGTCTCGACGTTGGACTCCTTCATCGCCTTGATCGCTTGTGCACCTGTGAGGCATGGAAAGCCAGATAGATGAGCTCACCGTCCCATCTTCTCCGCGTGACGATCAAGGAGGACGACGGACCGGAGTAATCGAATTCACCGGCCTGTCCGATCGACAGTCCACCTGACCCGACGATGAGCACCTTTTTGACATCGGGCCGTTCCAACTTGGGCAGGACGGCCTGAGACAAGCGCCTGGCGAGGTCGGAAGCGGCGGAGGTGCCGTCCTTGGTCTGGATGTGCTTGAACTGAGACGAGATGTCGACCTGGTCCGCAGGCGCGATGATGGGGTTCTTGCTCAGGTCCTCTTGGCGACGATTCGAGGTCGTGAAGGAGCGAACAGGAGCCGCGACGGGGTTAACGGCGAGGGGTCGACCGAGCAACGACGCTCGCACGCCGGAGCGAGATAAGGTCGTGCGCAACATCGCGAAGATGGGCTAAGTGGTTGAGAGAGATGGAGTCGTAGATGTAAGAGTCGATGGGCAACGGGGTCGTATTTAATGACCGAGGGTCTTGTAAACGACAGAGTCAAGGCTGCGCGGCGGAGAGCGGAAGAGGTCATCGAGCAGGTCAGCGACTCCGCGCCCACAGGTGATAAGAATATGCTGCCATCGCGAGCAGGCAGCCTCGAGGATCAGGATTGGCACTCACTAGTCGTGGCGGGTTTCCGATCCGGGGTACCACACTAGCCTGCAAGAGATCAAAGGAGGTAGGCGACCCAATACCCAACCCCGACACACCCCGAAACAAGGGGTACAGAGAGAGAACAGACGACGCAGAGGGTCAGCAAGTGGACCGCGGTCGGAGCCGGGAAAGCGCGCGCAACAGCCCAGCCTGCCGGCCTGCCAGCAGCCAGCGAAAGAAAACGCTCCGCCCGTTGACTCGGGAGGGCACGTCACGTCGACGTCGCAACGGCGCAACTCGACCACGAAGAAGCGAACACTTACATGCAGAACGTGCGATGCGATCAGAGGGAAAAGAGATGGGGGTTGATCAAGCCAAGTCACAAGCGCGTAGTCCGAGGTGCAGCACAGTCCAGTCAGGCGGTTTCGTTGAGGTGCTTCAAGCGGGAGCAAGAGCAGCAAACCGTTTGCGAAACCGGGGCGGCCGACCACTCTCCTCGGCCTCCTTCTGCCTCCTTCAGCCTCCTTCGGCCTTTGGCGGCCTTATCGGCCGGGCCAGCCCAATATAAGCCATGCCAGGTCGATCGATCGGTCGGGGTGGGTGACGATCGCCACATCATGGCAGTCAAGACAACACTCAATCTCTTCTGTAGCTCTTCTGTGGCCTCAAAACGTTGAAAGGATTTTCAGCTGCAATTTCTGATTTCCTGGTCCGAGGTTCACAGTTCCGCGTCAAGCTAGGTGCTCAACCTGGTGCGTAAAAGGATGAAAGGGGACTTATTACAACAACATGCAAACGTCGGGAGTAGCGCACAAATATCCTCACATGGGCGGAGGACCACCAACAGAGGGAGGTAGTGGAGGGGGTATGATCCCACCCGATCCACCTCCGATGCCCGGATCGGACCCACCCTCCTTCTTCTTCCTCCTCCTCTCCTCCAGCTCACCCAAGACCCTAATCGTCGACTCGTACATCCTCCCCACAAGGTTGAACGCACTCCCATCACTCAACGTCTCCTTACACCTCTCCAACATCTTGCTCGCCGTCCCATCTGTCCACACCTCCGGCACCCTCGCCAGATTCCTCCACCCAGGCGAATAGATGCGATGCACATGGAGGTGTAACCTCTGCAAAGAATGTGACCACACCTCACTCAACGAGATGAGCTTCTCGTACTCGTCAAATTCGATGGGGTCCACCATCCCCAATGCGCGTTGGACGGCCCTTTGCTTGCGCTCGGCCGCTCGCGCCATTTGCCCCTGTTCGCAACGCTCGGCCAGATCCTCGATCGAGATGCGTGACTCGGCGGGTCCACCAGACTCTTGGAGGTGGCGATTAACATAGGTACGACCACGAGCGATGTAGATATAGCGATCTTCCAGCCTTGGCCAATGGTAAAAGGGGACCGTAGGTGGAGGGGCCAAGGTCGTCGGTGGACCGGTCGGGACGTAGTGAGTGGGGCCCGAGTTTTTGCTCACGGGCGCGTCCTTGGCCATGTATGCCCCTGCGTATGTTGAAATCGTTTGATGAGGTGTAGATGCACATATACCAGGGAAGAGTGACCCAGTCAGTTCTGATAGAACTCGATGACGAAGGGAAAAAGCATTGCTTACCGCGTTGACCTGGCACGGGTATGAGACCGACAATTTGCTTCTTGAAATTGAGGTAGCAATACATGGTCACTCTGGGTTCTCTCCCCAGTGCTCTGCCGAATAGTACAACTTTTTGTGTCAACTCAGCTCAGCTCTCTCGTTGTCGTCGGGGAGGACAGCGACGAGAAACCCACCTCCTGGCATTGGTCTGCTTGGTCCTTATCCAACATCGTTCATCTACGGACTCCCTCGTCGTTTCTACACGTGGTACGAGTGCGTCAGACTCTGGGTTGAGGGGTGGAGCTGCGCCGATGGGGAAGAGGCCTCGTTCGGCCCACGTCATGGGATCGTTGGGATCGCGCGCTGGGATCGGCGGTGAGGCATTTGCGGACTGAGTTGTGGCGGGTGTAGCCTCGCTACTGTCCTTGCTGAGCTTGTTGGGAGGGCCCATCGTTTCAAAGAGGGCGACGCCAGAGGACGAGTGGGGTTGGGGATGAGGGCAAAGAAGCCATCCGCGCGCAAGTCGAGTCCGTCGCTTTCCCTCCTCAACTTTCCTCGCCGTTCACGACCACGTCATTCGGATTCGTCCCTACCAGGTGAGTCTCTCCCCCATCCCTCTCCCCCGGAGATGATCTATTGCAAAAGTAAAAGGGTCCCACAACTCGTCATACCCACGAGTCCTTCGTTCCACGCGCTCCTTTGTCTCGTGGCGTTCCCGTCTCTCTGTTTCATCTCGTCTCTGGTGTCCGTTCTCTCTCGCGGTTCGATCGCGTCCAACTCGGTCGTGATGGCGCCCTATTCGACCTTCAATCTGCTCGATACGTTGGGACCCCGTTCTACCCGGATGTGTCCCCCACCTTGTCCTCTTGCACATGCTTGGACTTGCCTCAGGGCGCCACGAGGGTGGTAGAGAAACGGTCCCCGTCGTCGTCACCGTTTGTGCCCTCGGGTGCAGGCCCGACACTTTCACTACGGGTGACCTTTTCTCCGCTTCAAAACACTCGGCACACCCATCTTCCTTTCCTCCCACTTCTTCTCGGCACCGGTGCCGCGTCGTCACGTGGGAAAGAGTATGGAAACGTGAACCGTCGACTTTGCGCGACCGCGTTCCGTTCCTCGCTCTCTCACGTGACCTTGATCATCAACGCCGTGTGCCAAGGAAGTCAGGGGGGACGACTGGACGACGATCTTCTATAACCAGAAGGGCTTGGGTTTTCTTCGGGGACCGTGTCCAGTACACGACCCTGATCTCCAAAGATTCCGAGTCAAAGGCGGAGATCGACATCCCCCACATCCCTCGGTCATTACCCAAACTTTCTCGGCTTTTCACAAAAAGAAGACTCGACCGTAGAAGGTGGAAGACAACCAGAAAGGAAAGCGGAGCATCGGGATTCGAGGTTCTTGCTTTGGATCTTGGTGCTCTCTTCTCGAGGGGACATTATCTACTTTGGCGCGGACCTAATAACAGGCGGGGCGACTTGGGAGGCCAAAGTCGGTTTCTGTTTAGGGGGTCCTGGCGTACATTTGGGCCTTGAGCGAGTCCAAGGCAGTGCGATTAGGAGGACATGGTACTTTCATGTTCGGGAATGGGGTGAAGACGTGTTGAGTGGGTCTTATACTTGCTGCGTGGCAGCCGAGGTTGATGCGGGGACGTCATTACAATCGAGCGCGATTGGGTTGGGATCGAGGCGGCGGCGGCGGCGGGACGAAGGGGAAGCGGTCGGTCGGCTCGAGACTTGGGGCGTGTGACCGAAGGGCTCTTTTGACTTGGAGGGGATGAAGCGCGTGTTTGATCGCTTGAGACACATATGATCCGAATACCATAAACTTTCACGCCGTTCGAATGATTGATTTTGCGATGCTGACCCACCCCCACTTCTTTTCGCCTTGACTGCACCCCCACGGACAGACATTCGCGCAAGGAGCCGAGACGGAACGATGGCGATCGGCGGCATTTCGCACCACTTGAGCTCGATTGTCCTCTGGGCGGTCTTGCCCCAAATCTTGACTTCATTCGTCCTCAAAAGCTTCTACACCCTCTTGCCCCAAATTCAACCGCGACTTCCACCCAACGCGTCCGCCGATCAAATCGCGCATGAAAACTCACGCGCCCAACGCCACCATCGCTTTGCTCGCATCGGGCTCATTCTGGCCTATCTGGGCTACACTCTTTCTTCGGTCTACATCGAACAAGGCACCCTCTTCTCCCAGAATTTCTACACCCTCCTCGGTTTAACAAGGGAACAAGTCGAAGTCGGCGGCTCATCGTTCGTCAAATCACATTTCCGCAGACTCGCTCGATCATTACACCCCGACAAAGTAGGCAAACAAGGCGAACCCCTCTTCATCGCGATCAAGCAAGCCGCTTTAGTATTGGAGAATGAAGGGAGTTTGAAGTGGGCCTATGAGAGATTCGGTATGGACGCTTTGGCTTGGCAACCCAAACCTGCGACGCAGAGGGAGGCCGTTTTTCGTGGAGCGCAATCCACGGTTGGGTTCTATGTCGTTGCGCTCGTGTCTATCTACATGATCTCTTGGTTCAGGAGGAGTGAACGGGTCAACAACTACGTGCGTGAATCTCACGATTCATGCCTGCACCAACTAACTTAAGCCTTTGTCATTCTCTCAGTGGCGCTACCTCTTCCTCCTCACTACCGCGGCTCTCGAATTCCACATCATACTCCGCACCTCCCTCGGACTATCCTTCACCCACCCCTTCCTCTCTCTCCTCCTCCCCAACCGACTCCCCTACGAACAAATCCAATTCCTTCGCCAACTCTTCATCTCCGGATCCATGGCCCTCTCCCACCTCACACCCTTGATCTCCACCGCCTCCATGCTCGAAGCCTCTCTTGAAGGCTCCTCAATCGAAGAGCGTCTCACCGCGCAAGCCTATAAAGATACCGAGGCTATACGCCCTTTGATCCAAGATCTGACGATGGTCTTGAAAGGCTTGGAACAGGAATCGAGAATGTTGAGGTGGGGCGAGTTGAGGCCTTTATTAGGGGAGGGGATGGGGGATGAACGATTTGAGGGGGTTTTGGAGGATGTGAGAGAGAAGACGGAGGATTTAATCAAGTGCTTGAAGGTGAAGGTTGGAGAGGGAACCAAGGAGGCTTGGAAGGATGCGGTGCAGAGAGGGGCGGAGAAGCATATGGTTGAGGAGGAGGTGAGAAGGAAGCGCGACGTGAAAGTCAAGGAGAAGGAGAAGGAAGTACCGGTCAAGCAAGAGCAGGAGAAGCCGATCAAGGTGGAGGTAACAAGTGTGGCGATGCCATCGTCGTCGAATGGCAAGATGGAACTTACGACCACCGGTGCGGCCACTTCATTGAAAAAGCCCGCACTTCACCCCGATGTCTTCGGCTCAAAGCCCCTCTCGCCCGACGACGAAGCAGCTATCATCGCTCGAGCTCGCTTGTTATCACCACCACCCGAAGCTTGACCTTGCCCTCTATTCGTTATGACTGATACCCGTTGCAAATTCTGCCCCAAAGTGAACATCGTAATGAACCGTGCAAATATTGAAACTAATATGCATATATACCTGCACACGAGTGCAGACAATTATATTGATACCAAGTGTGTGAGAGAGAGATAAGCTGGTCTGTTCAAGACGGAATATCAACGTGCGTTCATGAGGCAGCAAGGAGATGAAGGCAGATTGGACGCCCGAGTCCTGATCCAATCAAGATTTAGGGCTAGAACTGACGCCAGGTGAGTTGCCACGGGAGGAAGCGGGCATCCCTTCAGGCCAGAACAGGACCGAGGGCACGATTTCTCGAGGATCGGGTCGGGCCGCGAATTGCACCCCTGGTTCGCCGAGAGGAGAAGGTGCACCATTCGCCAAAGGAAGATGATCTGTCGTCGAAGTGAAGCGCGAGACGAGCACTGGTCGCACTTGACGTAAAGCCTGGGCTTGCCGCGGGGTGCCAATGGCCGACTCGGTAGCATACGTGTCCGTTGATGACCCAACCTCTCGGATCTGGCGGTTCGTGCCAAAGATCGGCGTCTCGCTGCCCGAACCATCAAGTGTCGCGTCATCTCCTCGTTGATCCAAAGGGTATCGACGACCGGAAGCGAACCCTTGCGCGCTTGCGATTTCGAAGGCATATTTCTCATGAGCTGCGCTGCTATCACCGCCGTTTTCAATCGGCTGGGAATTGTTGCCCTTTGATATGTTCGACGCAGCACTCTCGAGGAGCTGTGGATCAACGAGAGGTGGGACGGGCTTGCGGTACGACGTACGCTTGGTGAGGTTGCTACGTACAGGGGTTGGGTTGCCAGGTGCGCTCCCGACGCCATCGACCGATGGTGTTTGTCTTCCTGGGACCCCGACGGGCTCGACCGGGATCATGGTCGTGTGAGTCGGCGTCTCCTCGTAACAGGGGTTCGGGCCGGGGTTTGGCTCGGCATAGCGAGGGATTGGTCGAAGAAGCACAACGGAATCGTGTTGGTCAATACGCCGACTGTGATCGTATTCGGTGGGAGGGCGAGAATGGAGACCGCGCGCAAATTCGGTCGATACGATCGACGAGGGTGGGCTCGGGGGCTCATTGTGGTGGACGACCGCTGGCGGTGTAGAAATGGGTCGACCTTCGAAGGTCGACGTGTAACTCATGTGAATCGGACCCGGACTTGCGAGGTGATCCATTTTAGTCTCACTCTGATTTTGCGGCTCCCAGGACGTGTGTTTACCGGCGCAAGTGATCATCGAGAACGTATGGGCACGCGACTCGCGCAGCTGTTCTTCGCTCCTGACCGAACGGGTGTTTAGCGAACCTGCGGCTTCCTCCGTGTGCTCTCCCTGAAGATTTGTGAACGCGTCGTGGGTCCTCTCGAACGGATGTTGGCGCCATCTCCAAGTCTGGAAGACGGTTGCGATGATTCTATCGGGGAAATTGGGCGAAGTCAGCTGTGGCCTACTTTCCTCAGCTGCAGCGTACTTACGTCAGACCCCACATCACGCCCAGAAATACTCGAGTTACCTCGCTGGGTTGATACATCAAACCGGGGGGGAGGTGGCGCTGGTCGAAGATGTACCTCTACAAGACTCATTTCCAAAGAACATGCCATCAGTGTTTCGACAATCGATGCCAATCAGCTGTGGCGCTCACCAATCCCAAGCTGAAGCCCGAAGCTTGCTCGACGAATAAGTCGATACCAAGGCCCAAGATGAACGAGCCCGTCAATGAGCATGCTATCTCCTGTCAGGGGGACGTAACAAGATTTCCAAGAACATTGTACGTCAGCCCGATTGAATTTGGCAGAGGCCTGGAATTGGACTTGCCATGCCATACGTTTGCGAGAGAAGCGGACAGAAAATCGCAAAGACTGCCGAGAGCACCCCGATGGAGATCCAGCTACGTTCGGAAACAAGAAATTGGCCCATTGATGAAACTGAAACTATCAGTATCATTCCGTCTAATAATATTTAGAGATGCGATGCTACTGACGTGGGGGAATTGCTCTGGTGCGGCACCATAAGATTGAGGCCAAGAGCGAGCGCAAGGCCCCCATCGGCACCAGCGACGACGATGCCGAATCGCCACAAGAGTGCACCAACCGCGAATCCAACGACAAAGCCGATCATGGAGAAGCCCCAGATGGCGATCCCGTTGAGATCGATGGCAGCGACATTGGTGACGATGATCCAGGTCAAGAGCTGGCCCATCAAAGCGGTGCAGAGGCCGGTCGTAAAACGCCAGCCCCGCTTGCCGAGTAAGCAAAAGTACACACCCGCGAGAAGGGCGGCGACGGCAGTCAAGACGACTGCAGGGCTCTTCCGATAGTTCGTATAGTACGCTTCACCACCGTACGGTATCTGATTAGATGAAGTAAAGCCATCCGGGTCTCTCCGCAGGAGTCTGCCCGATGCGGGTGCGTGGCCGACCGTAGCCGCTGCTACGGAGAGAGTAGCCCAAGCGAGCGCGGATAACGCGGAGAGGGTCGGGGACGGCAACACCAGGCCACTTCGTCCCATCGGATGTGGCAAACGTCCGGTGGGCACGGTTCCTTGTTCTTGTGGCCACTCTTCGATGACTGGATACGAAAGGCTCGAATGAAGGAGGGGGAGAGAGGAGAGATAGTCCAGCGCCGCCTTCGGGTAGGGCGATGCGGTTCAGCTTTCGACAAATGAGACAGGAGAGGGGCAACCGTGAATCGAGGCCCCGAGTGTATCCGCCAAGGGGCCCACGCGGGTGGCCGCGCATAGCTCAGGCCATTGATGCAAGATTCTCTCAAAGTCCTAAAACAATTGCTTTGTGAGAGATAATCGATCTCGCTGATTGGCTCAGCCCTCGCCGAGGTTTCTAGACCGCTTTGATCATGAAGCTCCAAGCGGTTGCGATGCAAGAGGAAGGCTGGAATGCAAGGGCTTCAATACAACCATGTACTACTAGATCAACTCCAAAATTCGTGAAATTGTAAACACATAAAATAATCCTGGCCCGAGGGCTCGGGGAAGCTTGCGCAATCCAGTTGGTCATGTGGCTCGATTGGAACCGAGGTCAAAGTATGCCCGTGGACGTCATCTCCGACCTAATCAATACTGTGAAGCAGGGTCGAAGTGTTCAGTAAACTAAAAGAACAGCATGTTTGAATGATGGGGAGGCGCTCACTGTCGTTGACGGCAGCAGTGACAGCCACAATTGAGCGAGCGTCGTTGGCTTGGGTCGCGAAGATGTAAAAGGGGCGCCGGCGCACACGGTGACATTCTTCAAAGAGTGTTTGGAAGAATGACAGAATATGCGAGGTGCGATCGGATCCAAGGTAGCGAGGGAAGTAGCGCTGAATAGGGTACTGCCCCGACTTGACTTTGCGTCTCAGCACATCAACTTTATTCATGAATGTGATCTATAGGCGGAGCGGGGTCGCAAAGCTAGGTCAGGCGCACGACCTACCATGGAGCTCGGCTTCGACGGACGCTCACAATGTCGGCAGATCGTAGCAGTCTGTTCTCGCAGATGTCCTTGAAGAGCAATAGGGCATCACGTAATCGGTTGCGCGTCGGATCTGTGGGGTCGCAGACGTTGTATTCGGACACGGCGCAGATGAAGATGATGGCTGAGGCGTCTTGGAAGAAGGGGGCCCAAGCGAACTTGGACCCTCGTGCACCGGCGACGTCGCAGATACGGTATACCCTCTTGGAAGATAACTGCAGGTCATGTGCTTCGATACCCCTGAAGAATGCGACATCATCATAGAGATCAGTGAATGCACAGCAATGTTCCGCAGCGCGCCCAAAGTTCAATCGAGCTCACCTAGTTCTAATGCGAACATTGAGCAGGTCCTGATCTCCGGGGAGCCACTCCGGGGTAGCGATGCGATCAATCTCGTTTAAGAAGAACACCGACGATTCGTTCAACTCGATTGCCCCATCGACGACCGGTTGAGGCGCCGCGCTGGGGTCTCCGGGCGTGGTGACCCCGACGACGAGACCTCTTGCCTGAGCCTCTTTCCAGAGTTTCACGATCGAGTTCTTAAGAGCGGCGACAAGGTGTATCGGATCATCCTTGTTTGCAAAGAACTTGCCGTCGGATGTCCAGTTGGGACTCTGAGTAGCCGACTGCGCCTTGGCGCGACGCGAATCCTTGCTTGTGCCGAAGCCCACGGTCGAAACGAGCTGCGCGAGTCGACCAGGCGGGACGATGGGGTCAGAAGGGGGCGGCGAGTTTTGGGCTCCGCGGTGCTCAATATTCAGCGTCAACGCGACCTCGTCGACGAGTGACTTGTCCTGGTAATCGTTGTGGAGCTGGGCGGAAAGAGGGGCAGCCGCGTGCGCAGCAATCGACTCTGCTCCTGTCCCGGTGTTAGCCAGGTCGAGCGCTTCTCGAAGCTGGTGTTCGAGCGCCAGAAAGGGTGCTAATCGAAGACGGCGACGAGCTGCGAGCTCGCGGGGTGTCTTTGGCTCGCGTAACGGCGGTTGTGTCGTACGAGCGTCGAACAAGGGGGTGTCATCATTGGCATCCTGACGGTCGAGAACGTCGAGCAGTGTCTTGACGGATGTGACGAGTGACAAGAGGATCACGAGGCGTAGGCACTCTCGCTCTGCGTCTAGACCTATGGTTTGAAGTGGAAGGGGATGTGATCATGACCACGACAGGATAAGTGTATGCTCTCTCCCGCCAAGAGACGGCATGGTTCAAGCTCACCTTTGACGTCGTACTGTAGGCGGAGCCTGCGCAGTGCGCACGGACGCGCCAGATCCGAAGTGTCAGGTTTCGTAGCGAACATTCGGCGTTGTCCGTTGGCGATGATGATGCACGTGCCTCGAACTCACTGTCGGAGGAATGTACTCTTGCCACTAGAGGGGATGGGAAAAAGTGGACAGGCCGGAGAACAGCGGAAACAAGCTGATTAAAGTGTGAGTTCAGCCGATCTTCCAGGCCATGGGAAGTTTCACATCAGAACGGAGGTATGGACGGGCCGGAGATTGGCGTGGAATGCACCGCGTTGATGACAGCGATGCGACGGCTACCTCCTCTCCTCCGTACCCAAATCGCAACGGACGAGGCCCTCGCGCATCGAAATTCCCGCGTCGGAGCGCATCGCAGGATAGCGCCGACTGCTTGACCGTCGTGGGAAAGCCATCCAGCTGGAAGATGGACTCACGCTTCGGTTGGCCCAAGAAGTAGTACGTCGAGTCGCTTGACGTTGCCCGCCACCCTCCGTCGCTCCTTCGCTTCGGCTTCGAGTGCGCGGTCAATCTTCCGAGTGCTCGGCGTGGTTGAAGCCGAGCCGTCGAAAAAGGAGGAAGGGTGAGCCGCGGAAGAGTGTTATTGAAGGCGACGCGGAAGAGGTGATGAGGACCCCAAGTGGGTCGTAGACGAAGAGTGATGCATGAACAGTCGGCATCAGTTTGCCCATGCTTGCATTGCGATCCGAAAGAACAACATTGGAAGTCGGCGAAGGGCCTAGAGTTGTCACGGCGCTTAGCCCGCGCTAAGGTCGCCGGGCTGCCACGTCCAGCGAAGCGTCGCATCGGCTTGACACTCCAATGCCCGGGCGGCTTGTCACGCCTACCCCGGACAACGACCCGGGGGGACGAGAGACCATAGAGGGATTCAAACTGACCTGCTGAGAGATGTGCTTCGCCTCCATTTCTTGGGACACTCGTTCCGCTTTTTGCACCGCCGTCTCGCCAGGTGGGGGCAGGTGAAAGATTGCGAGCGGATCGCTCTGGGAGTCTTCGAGACGCGAGTTGATTGTGGCCATCGTTGGGTAGTGCGTGACACAAGGACGACAGGACGGACGAACAAGAGAAGAAAGAAGGGAAAAGAGGGAGCATGTTAAAGGGCCAGTCTGACGCGACGGGTGTCCCTTCAGCCCAGATCGACAACCGTGAGCTATCGCCGGAGAGGAGACACGTGTCGTATTCCCGACCCGGCACCGAGCTGGTCAGGGGCTAGTCGCAGCATGATTCGCGGTCGTGCGGCACCGTTTGAAATCGTAATGCACACTGTGTATGTGCAGGTCATCGGAAATGTGCCTGCACTGCATTGATCTCGGGTCTCACTCTAGAGATGCAGGCATCGACCTCGACTAAACCCATCAAGCGGTCGAAGCCACTGGTTCTTACGAGTATGTGATCATGCACGCGTGACTTGACACCCACCGGCATTTGACGACAACCGAACCGGAGCGCATGCAGGCGGGTCCAAGCTTCTGGTCGAACGCTTGCTCCGCTGGACATCGTGAAAGCGCTTGGGCGCTTCAGCTCCCCTGTGTCCGGCCCAACTCCGAGGCCGAACAGCCATGTCGCTAGCGCTGAATTTACGCGAATACACAGAGAGTCACTGCAAGAGGAGTACTCGATTCAGACAGCTACACCGAATCTTCTACACTGGTTCACCCCTTCGTTCCGCGCGGACCCTAGCTCCATTTTCTCGCTTGCCAGCCTTCCTATGCGAGCTTCAGCATCCGAGTGGTGGCCGCCAACGATCGCGTTGTTAACCGCGGCGTCCAAGGCCCAATCCATCCGATCACGGAGGTAGAGCGCGACATAAGACAGGCATAACAAGACAGGTACCTCTATCAGCGGCCCGAGCGTCGCCGCCAACGTCTCTGGTACTTCCCCTCCGAAGGATGCGACTGCGATTGCAATTGCGATTTCGAAGTTGTTGGACCCAGCAGTGAAAGCCTGTGTGACGGCTTTCTCGTATCCACCAGCAATGGCACCGTACTTCGAGCGAGAGAACTTGTAGAAGGAATAGAACGTGACGGTCCAAACGATGGTGAAGTACATGATCAACCTGGGCCACGGAAGAAGTCGGGGTGCCGTGTCAGTTGACGTCCACTTAAGTCTCTTGTTTGGCAACGCAAAAGAGCGAGACCCGGACCCACGAGACTGAGATAGGGGATAGGGAGTGAGACACGCCAAGATCGGGTGGGAACGAGGCACTTACGGAACGCAGATGCGAACAACGGTGCCGATATTGTGAATGATGGCTCGGCCTTGGTTCGTGAACAAGACAATGATGACGTAGAGCAGTCCGATCTCGCCGAGGGGACCGAAGTAGTTGAAGAAGCGGGCTCGGGCTTTCGGTCTCAGTGTGAGGAGCACGAGCGCACGCGTTACCGCACCCGCTGCGAGGGGGATGCCGAGATAGATTCCAACACTTTTGGCGACCTGACTGTAGGCGAGCTTGAGGGGGCCAAGATCACTTCCAGCTCGCACACCGAGGTAGTTGCAGAAGAGCACGGCGTAAGGGCTGAAGAGGACGATCTGCAGCAGCGAGTTTGCGACGACCAAGATGGCGCAGTAGTCAGTATCGCCTTGCGCGATACCGGTCCAAATGATGACCATGGCGATGCAGCGAGCGACCCCGACGAGCAGAACCCCTCTTCGTTCCCGATCCAAGCTCGCCTCTGGCAGCGCGATCCACGCGCACGCGGCCATGACGAAGGGCGCCACGATCCAGTTGAGAACGAGCGAGATGCCGAGGTGGATGTAGATCGACCGGGAACGAAACAGATCCGGAATTGCTTCCCACTGCACTTTGCTCATCGCCGGCCAAATCATGACCAAGAGACCGATCATGAGGGCTGTTTCGACCGGAAATGTGGCCGAGACCAATCGGTAATTACTCTTCAAATGTCGAAATGCCAATCGAGGGGACTCACGGATGGAAACGCCTTGCCAAGATGCGGTCGAACCAGGACTGCCAGCATCGAACACCCGCGAAAGCTTTGCTTCGGGAATGGCGTTGCCCAACCCAACTCCAAGAATCATCGCCCCGAGGACCGCGGGCGCGAGTAATCGGTCCCCCCAACTCAGTGATCGAAACAAATCTGTTAGATATTATGCGATAAGTTTGTCAGTTCAATCCCATTCTAACGACGAGAGCCAGACGATAAGTGCCTTTATTTGCTCTGTCGCTGTCGCGACTAGTCGCACGAAGGGATCGCCGCCAGCTGCAGCGGACGGAGACAGCCTGAGCCCGGAGAGGAGCCTAAGCCGAGTGTGCTCACCTTTAGCACTGACGTGCTGGGTTTTCCGAACAGTCGTGTGGGCGTCATTATAAACAGTTGAGGTCGCCGATCCCACATCGTATGCTGCGCTATGATCAGCCATCGTCTACTGAATGATGCTCGCGCTAAGTTGGGTCCTGAACGTTCCTGAACGTTCAGGAAACCGCAAGTCGAGTTTAAAAATCCCGACTCCCAGCCGACTCGCGCCCGACTGGCACGGCTCGTGAGCTGAACTAAGGACGAGTGGCCGAAGTTGCAAAGATCGATGAGGATGTAGGAGACCTAGAAAGGGTCGTGGCGTGGAAGCAGAGACAGAGAGAGCAGACACCGCCGGCTGAGCGGTATTGCGAGATGCGACGAAAGCGGGCGAGATCAATTCAAATCCGGTTCAATTTGAAATTCGGAAGCGGGACCCGGCGCTTCCGCAGCTCTCTTTTTTGACAACTTATTATGGAGAACACGTGCAGGACGATCACTGACAAGGCCTGCGCTTCGTCAAGCGCACCCCCCAGAACTATATCGATTAGATGAAGCAGCACCAGTTTGCTGTCAAGAGCTTTATGGTTGATTTTGGATCGCGCTGAGTCGACTCGAGTCGGAAACGATCGACGCTGAGACTGACGATGGCGAGGACCGAGTCGACGTTGACGTCGCGAACTTGCAAATTTCCAGCGAAATTTCGCAGGACTCGTCACGTTGTCCCATCTGGCGAAGACCAGTCGAGATTAGACAATTCCTCATCTCATGAAGCAGATGGAGACGTGTGACGCAAGCGATGAAATCAACTGGTCGATAATGCCCGCGATTTATGGACGGAGTGGAGCTGTGCCTCGGGCGAGGAATTGCCTATTAGCTGCGGTTCAAATTGGCTCAAATGTGAGTCAACTTCGCGAGTCCTTTTGCCCGACCGCGACGAAGACCTAACTCTTGAGCAGCCCTCACGACCGTCTATCTTGCCAGCGATGTCTGCGTCAACAACAGAAGGAACATCAACCCCCACGGGGTCGCTGTAAGCACCTTTCAGTGCATCTACCACCCATCCTCGCCGACCCAGTCGCAACGTCAGGGCTTCGCTGACAGGCGAATCCTCGCGGTGCTGACTACCGGCCCATCACCACGTCTTTCCATTTTGCAGTTCGGCCAGCCAGAAGTATGAGATCATCACACAGAACCTTGCTGAGGTCTTGGGCGGTGACGCGATGAAGGCCACGCTCGAGGAGCGCGATCTCGTCGCTTACTGGGGTACAGCACCCACCGGAAGGCGTGAGTTGGCATACAGCCCCTTGCCAATGACTTGTCTTTCAGGGATGCCGGCACACCTTTACGTTAGAGGACCTGGCCCCGGGATGACTTCCTTCGCACGATTAGCTTCGAACTCGGCGGGGGCATGGGTCCACAGAGCGCTGCGAGGATCGCCGGCAGAACTCACGACTAATCGGTTCTTGCTCCATCGATCACAGCGCACTTGGGATACTTTGTTCCGTTAGCCAAGCTCGCGGACTTCATCACCGCAGGCGTCGAAGTCAAGATCTTGCTGGCTGGTCAGTTTCGGCTCAAGTTGCTCTGCTATGCTCCGATCACCCCCAGCTGACAATGACCGTTCCCTCATGCTGATCCAACCAGACGTCCACGCATTCCTCGACAACCTCAAAGCTCCGCTCGAGCTCGTCCAAGCCCGCGCCGAGTACTACCGCTTGCTCATCAGCTCCGTTTTCCGCTCGCTGCACCTCTCGCTCGACCAGGTCAAGTTCGTCGTCGGGTCGTCGTACCAGTACTCGGCCGAGTACAACCTCGACAAGTACAAGCTCACCTCCATCACCTCCGAGCACGATGCGCGCAAGGCCGGGGCTGAGGTCGTCAAGCAGGTTTCCAGCCCGCTGCTCAGTGGTCTTTTGTACCCTCTTTTGCAAGCCCTCGACGAGGAGTATTTGGGTGTCGATTTCCAGTTCGGTGGTGTCGATCAGGTAAGCAACGCGGGACGATTCCTCTCGAGATCAGCCTTTTGGAACCTGACGACTTCTACGGACCCCCTCTTTTGTCCCCGAGCAGCGCAAGATCTTCACCTACGCCGAGCTCTACCTCCCCAAGCTCGGCTACAAGAAGCGCTCGCACTTGATGAACTCGATGGTTCCCGGTCTCTCCGGAGGTAAGATGTCGTCCTCGGACCCGAACTCCAAGATCGATTTCCTCGACACCCCGGCTCAAGTCAAGACCAAGATCCAGAAAGCCCATTGCGCACCTGGCGAAGTCGAAGGTAACGGCGTACTTGCTTTCATTAGGAACGTCGTCATCCCGATCGGGAAATTGATGAGTGGGCAAGGTCGAGCTTCGGAACGAGCCTGGGCCGATTCGGACGACGTCGTTTTCACCATCAAGGGGGACCCCAAACACGGTGGTCAGGCGCGCAGTTTCGCTTCCGCCGACGACCTCGAAAAGGCCTACGCCGCGAACGAGATTCACCCTGGTGACCTCAAAATCGCCGTCGTGCAAGCGATCAACGCTTTGCTCAAACCGATTCAGGACGACTTCAACGGTTCGGAGGCGTTCAAGACCGCCGAGGCCAAGGCGTACCCGCCCGAAGTCAAGGCAACAAAACCCAAGAAGGAGAAAAAGTTCACACCCAAGCCTGAGCACTTGAAGACACCAGAGGAGAAGGCGAGGGATGCTGCTGCTGCTGCTGCCGCCGCAGGTGGGGCGGAAGCTGAGACAGGGAAGGCGAGTGGTGTCGAGTCGACCGGGGATCTGAAGAAGGCTTTGGATGCAGTAGCGAACTGAGTAGACCGAGCTCATCTTACAATTCCATACTTGCATTGAACTCCCGTTTTTTTCTTCTGCGAGAGAATCTGCTCCCGAGAGAGAGAGAGAGAGAGACATCACAACTTCACAAAGCACAGAAAGTTCTATTCCATTGTGGGAAAGCCCCTGAATTACGTGAATTGATGCAAAAAAATGAATCTCATTCAATCAAGAAGAGCTAAAAGAAAGCAAAACGAAGAAAGGCAAAACGAAAACGTCCAAAAGACAAGACAAAGCAAGAAAGAAGCAAGATCGATGTGACCTGGACACCGATCGAAACGAAGAGCAGAAAGTACGTAAAGCAAGGACTACAGTAGAGTACGAGGTAATCATCATTGTGCCTTCTTGGCCGCCTGACGCTTGGCCAAGAGCGCCCATTGCGGAACCGGCTCATTCCCTGTAACGGAGATGGCTTGGGAGATCTCCTTCATCCACCTCTTCTTGGACTCGGTCGTATCGGCATAGAAATCGATCGAAGTTTCATCCTTGAAGACGAGGCGGAACGAGTTGTCCATCGTCGAGACGACATCGTCGGCGTCGAAATTGGCCCCCGACTTGCCTCCCGAGGCAACGGTGGCGTTGAGGTCCTCGATGCTGGCAACGAGGGAGAGGTCGATCTCGACATGGGACATCTTGGTCACTTCAGAGTAAGGGACAAGTCGGTTCGTTCGCAGCTTCATGTTCCTTCGGCGCCAGACGGAGCAGTCTCCGCCCATCTGAGTCAAGACGCCTTCGTGGGTGACGCCGATGCTGGTCTCGGCCAAGCGCATACCTTCGATCGATTCGTCCATCGACTTGGGCAGCGCGGCTTTGTCGATACCCGAGATGGAAGGGAGGTAGAAGAGATCGATCGTGACCGAGCCCGAAACGCGGCGGTTCGAGGGAAGAGCCGGGTTCTTGCTGAAGGGGATCGTGATGCGAGCTCGCTGGTGTCGACACCGCAGTGCCTCGTCGACGAAGCGCACGGTCGCGCTTGCGAGCTTGCCATCGGGAGCGACGAACGAGTAAAACGGATCGGGGGCGACGGCAACGGGTAGCGGAAGAGCAGAAGTCGCTGCAGCTGCTTTGGCATTCGAAGCGGCCTTCTTCTTCGGGGATGACAGCAATGCGCGCAGTCGGCTGCCGGGTGTCTTGGTCGGAGACGCAGGTGGTGGCGGCGTCCTTCGGACTTGGGGTACGGGCACTGGGGCCGGTGGAGGAGGTCCCACGGAAAGATCGATAGAAAAGACAAGGTCAGGGGAGCAGACACTGGGAGGGAAGGAAATTCTTAGAGGGTCAGCAGCGGTCTTCCCTCGAAAGCAAGGTCCACTTCGGCTCACAGCTCGAACTCTTTGCGAACCGCAATGCGAGGCTCGAGCACCCGACGCCCAGCCTCAACGCGTTGCTTGCCATTGTCGAGCGAGAAGATGACGTTCGTACGCTCGCGAGGCATGGGGACACCATCGATCTGGACTTCTCGAATGTGCACAAAGAGTTGCCCTCGGAACGCTTTGCTGCGTCGACTCGCGGTCGAGGTGACGCTGACGGTGCTGAGGGAGCGGTTGATCTCGTGCTGGAAACAAGTGGATCAAGTCAGCTTCTTCCTCGAAGTCCCTGACCACTGCCGAAAGTATCGCTCACCATGTTGGAAGGACGTTTCCTCCTGACCGCCGGACTAGCCGCCAGATCACCCGCCTTGTTGACCGCCGTCAATCGGTTCGAGTCTGTAGCATTAATAACGACCTTGTGTTCGCGCACGCGATAACTATGGTGGCGCGAGTTGAAGATATCATCGAGAGAGGACTGCGTACTCATTCCAAACGCTTCGAGTTCGGGAACGCCCGCCAAACGCCTTTCGAAGCGCAGTTCGAGCTTTTTGGGCGTGTCATCGGTGCTCTGTAAATCGTGATCAAGCCAAAGTCTCAGCAAATAGTCACTGTCCACGGGGAACGATCAAAAACCTACCGAAGTCGTCTCCGACACTTTGGCATCCCCCGTTGACAAACTCCTCCTTCTCGTCGGTCGACCATCAGGATTTTTCAAGCTTGCCTTCAACTCCTCCTCGTCCTCACTCTCCTCCACCTCCTTAGGAACCTCCGCCACGCCCAACAACAACGAATCGCCCGTCTTCCACTCGGAACCTCCCTCAGCCCTCTCAACGTCCTTTTGTAATCGATCCAAAGGACTCGACATGGCGTGAGCAAGTTGAGGCGTCAACAAGGACCCGACACCGATATTGAGGCCTTGAACCACGGACGAGCCATGAATGGTGGGCATCATTCCCGTCGACAGCGTAGCGGACGAAGGTTTGCTCGCGGCTTTGGCATGGATCTCCCTCGTCTGATTTCGATCGTCGTCCAAAGCAAAATCGCGAGCTTTAATGGAAGGGACGGAGTTGTTGGTGTCGGGGAATCGACCCGTCGAAGTCGAAGGTGGGGATAAAGCCTCTAGCATCGCTTGATGGGCCGAGAGTTTCTCATCGAGTCGTCCACGTCCCATGAAGATGGGACCGTTCGAGCCGCTGCTGATCGAACCGTAGTAACTTAGACTCGAAGCAGCGTCGCTATGGACCGAACCTTTGCGTGACAGCTGTGGTGAAGCTTGCAGGGGTTGGACTGGCGCGGATGTGCGGTTGAAGGCCGAGAGGATGGGCGAGTCACCGATCGATTCTTGTCGAATCGGCTGGGCGGGGGACAGTTGGGCAGGCGCGGATTGAGCAATACTTCGAACAGCGTAGGCCGAAGAACTGAAAGGGTGAGAAGCCTGAGGAAGCGCCGACGTCGAAGCTCTCGTCATCATCGTCGTCACCGCTGGATCCATGTCGAGCGTCACGACCGACCCAGCCGAACCGTCGTCGCCAAAGTCCATCAAGGGGGAAATTCCCGGAATGTCAGGCAATTCGAACGTCGAGATGCTGGCTTTGGATTGTTTCGGCGAGTCCATCATCAACACCGAGTCGAGGAAGTCCCTGTCTGAGGAAGGGAAATTAGGCAAAGGTCGTTCGAGTGACCAAGGCGAGGATGACGATGAAGCGTTGGCGGAGGCATCTGGGGCTGAGTCCCCGTGAGCAGCGATCGTCTCCTGCGTGGCGTCCCCTTCAGCATCATCCGAGTAGTTCGACGCGTCTTCGCCCTCTTCCTCTCCCGTCGAGGTGCCACTCGAAGTCGTCGTCGTAGTCGAAGAGCTGAACGTCGACGAAGGAGCTGCGACCTGAAGCGCCTCTGCCATCGGCCTCGCATCAAAATCAGACGTGATCTGGGACGGCGAATAGAATTCGTTGTATCCTCGTTCCTCGACCATAAATTGATCGATATTATCGATCAAATCATCGACAGTCGACACGGCCGATTCGCCATCATCGTCCTCGTCTTCGGACGAACTGTAATCATGCATCTCGACGGAGCCTCCTTCCTCGAAGCCCATACTCGAATTCCCTTCCTCGACCTCAGTCGAATCGTCCTGCTCCCGACCATAATAACCCGCATCATCGCTAGTGGAGGAGGCGTAACTGACACCTGAAGCACGTCGATCGTCAACTTCGAATTCGAGCACTTCCTCCGTCGCGGCCCAGGTGACGGTTTTGGCGCTAGGTTGACGACGAATCACGCGACTCGCCGTCGATTCCGTCTCGCTCTCGGTTGAGGAATGCGCACCTCTTCGATGAGGGCTCATTGCTGATGCAGGAGCAGGAGAACCATTGCTTCCCAAAGTAGCCGAACGAGCACGAGGAGGCGTGTTGGGAGGTGGGTCCGCTGCACCGCCAAAGCGCCTCTCCCCACCATTGAGAGAAACTTGTCCCGGTCGATGACCCAGCGAGAAGGGCGAGATGGGCGTGCCCGTTGAGCTCGTCGGACGAGGAACGGTCGGCGCCGCACGAGGTTGACTGAAATTCGAACTCGCGGTGTGGAAGGAGAACGGGGCGGACTCGTGACTGAGAGGGGCGATCTCGTACGGAGCTTGTTGGAGCGGGGGGCTGACCTCGTTGTCCTTGGCTCGGTTGAGGAAGAGTGAATTCGAAACAGGCCCACTACCGACCGAGGCCGATTTGGCGTGATGGCTGCCATTCGTCGACGTGAACGCGGGTCGAGAAGGTTTGAATGCCGCATTGCTCGATCCCGTCGTCGTTGATCCAGCGAGCGCAGTCGAATGACTCGGGTTGACCGAACGAATCGGCCGGAACGGCACCGTGGGCGATGCCGATCGACTCCGAGGCAGGCCCTCCCCCGTCCCATCAAAGATGACCTTGCCCTCGTGCTCGTCCACGTTCGCATATTCCGCCGAGACGTTGCGGTTCTCCTCATTCTCGCCACTGACTTTTCGCCTCGAACCATTGAGCGCACCGAGGCCGACGGAGAGACCACCGTACTTGGTCGCGGTCGTGGTCGGGATACGAGAGCCCAAGGTCGAGGTAGGGGACATGGTCGGGGAGATGGTACCATTCAACTTGGGGCTCGAAGTGACTTGACCGAGTCGTTTCGCGAAAGGCGAGTTGGAGACGAGACTACCGGTCGACATGGTCTTGAACGAGTTGGAACCCCTTCGTCTGACCGCGATCGCTTCGGCGCCGCCCTCGGCCCCAGCGACGACCGAGACGGGCTGGCGTCGATCAGGGGAGGACCACGACGCTGAGTTGGCGTTGGCCGAAGAGGATGTCCCTAGTGGGAGAGCGGTGGAGCTTGAGGCTGGTCGGAGTGCCTGCGGTGAACGAAGCGTCGGGGGCGACGCGGGGGACGAGTACAGGCCCGGCGTGCGCATCGGGGATGAGGAAGAGGTCATCATCGTCGTCGCCGCCATCGTTCGGTGACCGTAGTCCGTTCGACCGTCCAGAGAGAGAGCGCTGATTTCCAGCTGGGTAGTATATGCGCTGCTGGGGTGCGGAATGCGTGCCAGCGAGAGCGCGGCGAGTTTAAGTTGATTGACTCGGCGCTGGGTGGGTGGAGCTGCTGCGATGAGAGAGAGCGAACACAACCCCGCCCCGCGTGACCATCAGCATTCGCATCCCTAGTCGTATCCACTCCATCAATGCTGAACTTACCCTACCGTCAATCGGAAGCTGAGAGCTCGGTGTAGCCTGTAAGCTAAATAAATCTCGGGTATTGTTGTGCAAATGCAAGTGGCGAGCGCGAGGCCAAAGGAGGCGCCTCACGCCAACGTCCACCGGTTTCTTGCTCGGCGCGCAGACCGAGACAAATGTTGAATGACGCCTACGGTGACGCGGTGACGCGGTGACGCCTGGTGACGCTCACACACGCGCGCACCCATCTCCGCAGAGCCGCTCGCGCTCAGGCCTACTCTCCGATCTGAACAGTGAACATGCAGGTCAGGCTTGGGAGAGGCTACGACACCAGAAACCCCTATTGCGTTGTTACCTGCGTTGTTTCCGTTACCTCTGCCCTTGAAGGATGGGCTCTCTCCGGACTTTGTCATCTGACTTTCAGCTGACTCGGAGGCTCGGAGTCGGTTCGCAGCCTCGCACCGCGAGAGGCGACCGCCAATGGTCACGTGCCCTCCGGCAGTTTCGCCAGCCCCATGACCGGATGGGCGTTGGCGAAGCGAACCTCGAGGCTCGAAGCTCGAAGCGACGTACGAAAAGAAAGAAGCAATTACAGGGAACGACGAAAAAGTCAACCGACAACCTCAAACACAAGATAACGCTTGATGACATGCACTTCTTCAATACCCATCCCATCCCCCTCTTTGCCACTGATCAAGCCTCAGCCCCAACTTCCTGACTTGACGAATCTGGGGGCCCGGTGTCGTCCGACCGATGTTCACCCCATACTCGTTGAGTGAAAGTAGTTCGAGCGGAAGACTTTTCCTCGATGTGGCCGTTGAGTATGAGTGTTGAAGCGGTTGATTGGGTACTTGTCGACGTTGCGGGTGCATCCGGTGCGACGTCGACGTGGACGTAGCCTTCCCACCCTCTAGACGCCCACAGGGCTCGTCTTTGCTCCATCCTGCGGGGGCAAAAAGGATTCAGGTCAGCAGATGATTCGAATGGCTGTGTAAAATGAATATTCACAATTCCTTGACCCATTGCTTGACGGTCGGGTGAAGAATCCTGGGTACGGTCGAATCGAAAAAAGCCTGAATGGACTGAATTCCTTGAGCTGTGATTTTCGACACCAAGTGAAGGACGATCATCATTCAGTCCTCCTCCCAATTCCAATTTATACACAAATGTTTCTTACCCTTCTCGTATTCGACCCCCTGAACGGCCAATTCGAACTGGTCCAAATCCTTGACGAACTTGGCCTCGGGCGTTTGGCGATCCTCGTACTCTCGCCACAGCGACTCGACCCTCAACGAAGCGATCGAAGGGTGGCCCAACAGACCTTTGATCCGTTCCATAGCGGCCTTTGGAAGATAAAGGTCTGGTTGAGTCAAATTTGGTCGAGGGTAACGTGGGTTCAGACTTTGAGCCGAGCACTGACCTGCTCCATGAGATGCTTCTGCTCCCTCGAAATACCACTCGCATGTTCGGGTGTGATGTCACCGACATCGGCTTCGGCCAAATCGTGGATCAAAGACATCATCACGCATCTGATTAAGAGAAGAGAACGAGCACAGGCTCGGGATCAGTGATCGGTCGAGGGGAAGATCGGATAGCTTCCGAACGAGGGTCCGAGTTGAGTGAAGCGGTGAAGCGCCTCGTTCTAATCGCCGAAGGGGATCGGCAAAGCGGCGACGGAGAGCTCTTGAGTTGAAGATGCATGTCTTCGTACCTCGCGATATCCAAAGGAGGTTCACCATTCGTCGGAGGGGGCAGGACCAAAGCCATCATGGACATCCTGTGCCATTGCGACCGGGAAAAGACAAGTCAGCTGTGATCCGAAGGTGTGTTGCGAAAGGAGTCAAATCGCAAGACGACTCGGCGGACGTACCTGTACATGTGATCGGCGATCGACTCGGGTAGTTGTACGTTGTTGTTGACCCATCCTGTCCTCTTGTTGGTCTGTTGTCCGTCCAGGCAGGGGTGACGTGGATGATCAGCTCCCCGGATGTCGGTCTGTTCGACTCGGTTCGGCGAGTGGCTCCCCTGGACGTACCTTCAACCGTTCCAGAGTGTGGAAGAAGCCCAACATGCCTTGCTCATCATCCTGGGCCATCGATACGGGCAGTGACATCCGTGTGCCGTTCAATGCGGGTGACATGGCTGTGATTGGAAGTGGTCGTCGATAGGGGCGAAGCCGAGAGAGAGAGAGAGAGAAGAGGCGTGGCGAGGGGGTCCGGAGGAGCGCCGCGGCGGCAATTGTTCATTAGCGATCGCGTAACTTTCGCGTAGACGCCTACTAGCAAAGCGACGCCTCGCGAGCTGCCGCGGGCAGAACTTTACCGTCCCCGCTCGTCTCTGAATATCTCAATCCCCGCACCACACCAGTACCGCACCTACCGAAAACGACTCTTTCGCTCCCCCATCTCCCCCCTCACCAAACTGTTTTCTTCCAAGCTGCTCCGTGCCGCCATGTCCGCCTCCCCGTCGACGCTCAAGCTCTCGTCGCCATTCGATGCGCATGTCCATCTTCGACAAGGCGCGTTGATGAAGCTCGTTGCTCCCCATGTCGAGAGGGGTGGGGTCAAGTCGTGTTTCGTCATGGTCAGTTCATCTCCTTAGCTCTTGTTCAGGTTCGTGGGCTCAATCGTCCCTCTTTTCCCTCTCCTGCAGCCCAACCTGATCCCCCCCTTGACCGAACCTTCCCAAACGATGGACTACCTAACCCAACTCCAAGCTCAAGCCCCCCGAACCCACTTCCTCATGTCCCTCTACCTGACCCGTTCCCTAACCCCCTCCTTGATCCGTGAAGCGCATTCCAAAGGCATCGTGGGTGTGAAATCCTATCCTCGTGGAGTGACCACCAATTCCGAAGGTGGGGTCGGGATGGAAGGGTATTCGGTCTTTGATGAGGTCTTTGCCGAGATGGAGAGGTGTGACATGGTGTTGAACTTGCATGGCGAGGTGCCGAGTGATGTGGATGGTGATGTGAGTATTGGCTCGACTTCGGGTTCGTGGGCGTTGCGAAAATTTCGGCGTCCGGATCGACGCTGGGGAGCGGCACTAAGGATTCAGCAGGGATAGCCGGGCTGATGGCATCGTTCACAATGTTCTTACAGGGAACTTGCGTCCTCAATGCCGAGGAACGCTTCCTGCCCCACTTGCGCGAGATCCACACCAAGTTCCCCAAGTTGCGCATCGTGCTCGAACATTGCACGACCGCCGCCGCTGTTGAATGTGTGAGTATCCTCATAGCCCCTTGACATATGGGAGGGCGTACTGATAGACTGTCGTCAAGGGTTGCTAATTAACATCTCTCCCCCACAGGTCAAGACGCTTCCCTCGAACGTCTGCGCGACGATCACACCGCACCACCTCGCCCTCACCATCGACCAAGCCGTAAGCTCCTCGCTGCACTTCTGCAAACCGCTCGCCAAATACCCTTCCGATCGATCCGCGCTCCGATCGGTCATCGCTTCGGGCCATCCTCAATTCTTCCTCGGCAGTGATTCGGCACCCCACCCATCCGGCGCCAAATTGCCAACGTTGAAATACACCCGTACGAACCTGAACGGTGTCGAAGGCGAAGAGATCGTGTTACCCAGTCCATGCGCAGCCGGGATTTACACACAAGCCGATCTTATCCCACTCATCGCTACGATCTTTGAAAGATCTGAAATCCCTTTGGACAAGTTGGAAGGCTACGTCTCGGAATTCGGGAGGAGGTTTTACAAGATCCCTGCTCGGAAGGGGGAGGAGGTCGAATTGAGGAGGGTTCAAGAAGGGGGTGGGAAGGTCGAGAAGGCTTTTGGGTTCGAGGGGGAAAAGGGGAGGGAATTCGTGGTGCCTTTTATGGCTGGGGAAGAGTTGGGGTGGGAGCTGATTGTTTGAACGGTGATGGCCGAGCAGGCAGGAAGAAATTCGTTGCAATGGTTCGGCTGTTGGGCTTGGTCTGCCCAAAAAAGTGGAATTGACGTAACGTGATGGCTCGGATGCAGTGAGTGACCTTGGGCTCTTGATCGTGCATCCGACCGAAATCGTTCTGCCCGAGCAGGATCACACATCCTGTCTCCTGCCAAACTCTTGGCTTTCCTTCTCTCAACCTCTCGTAATGAGGACTTGCTTTATCGACAACGTGTATTATTACATTCCCCCAATCCATTCCTCTGTGACGTCCTCCCCCAAGAACACTAGGCGCGATGGGGGGCCAAGCGGAGGAACGCGACCCGAGAGTTGGGTGGTGGTGTTGTTACAATGAAAGAGGACGCTGTAGCTGGTCCTGGTGGGTGACTTTTGGTGTGTACGCTCGACGTTCGTTCGTTCGGTGCGGGTCCAAGGTACGGCTCATCGACTTGCGGTGAGTTCCATACTCGTTACCGAGTTCCCTCGAATGACCTGATTACCAAAGCCAAACTCGGGCAGATCAGCAACAGAACTACCACTAACCTCAGGTTGTGCTCACGTACGACAGTTCCACAGGGTGTCTTGTCCACTTGGTTCTCCTCCCTCGCGTCGTCGAGGACCAAGTTGAGGAAGATGTCGTAACCCCTCAGGTAGCCGCTGACTTTCCGACCGCCCTGAACGTTCACGACTAGGAGCTTGTCCATGTACTGTGGTCAGTTCGAGTGGGGCGAATTGGGGCGTTCGGGGTGAGGTGAGGTGAGGTGGGAGAGGGTCAGTTTCAGGATCCGATTCCTCGAGGAGTGGAAGGAGGTAGGCCATGGTGACGAGCCTCCAGCGCCCATAAAGAGAGTCTATGCCTTCTTTCCTGTGTATTGTACGGCATGCGTGAGGGAGACTAACCTTTTTGAGTTCGGGGGCAGAGACCTTGGACTGCGAGCGGGAACAGAGCGGACGAGAGCGGAATACAGGGCGAGGTCAGCTACGTTGGGATATCCGGCCATGGTGCGCGTACACGTGCGACTGACCATTCTGATGGGATCAGAGGGGGGTTAGGCGAGGTGCGGAGGAGGCGAGGGACTGAGCAAGAACGAGGCGACCAGTCTGGCTTTGGGCGTGACTGATCGTGGGCGCGGGAGGGCGACTGAGGGCGAGTGGAGGGCGCGGGCTGGCGCGGCACGGCTCACCGACTCACCCGCTCGGACCACTGGCAGCTCTCTAATCCCCTCTAATCAGCTCTAATCGACAGCCTCGCGCTGCCTCGCCAGCTTCAGCAAGCACCACCTCGTCCCCTCTCCTTCCCCACACCGTCACCCACACCGCACAACAATCTCGGTTTACCCGTGCACAACCAGCCCCAACTCTACTCCCGACAATCATGCAGCACTAATCAAATCGGACACCGCGCCAACTGTACCGGCGGCGAACTGCGCTAGCTAGTTCAGAAGCCCGTCCACGGTCCCACCCTCCCTGTATCCCCATCGATTATCTTGTTTTTTTATATTCGGAATTTATTCGAGCTTGGAATTCTCTGGTGTTGTGAGTCTGCTCACTAGTCTAGCTTCACCGCTGCGACCCAGCCTCGGCTGCACCTTCCGACTCGAGTGGGGGCGCAGCGGCTTTGACCTCGGACACATGCTCCTTCGTCTCAACGGCGGATCACAGCATGACATCCAGGTCATGCGATATCCGGGGGTGTGCATAACCACTACGTTCGTCCCGGACCCTTGGCTGACCTTGTACTATGCGGACGCCTGGTCCTTGCCTGCTCAGTTACTCAATCCCCCAACCCACGCTCTCGTACACCCTGACCCGATCACTCATCCTGGCCCATCAGTCTCCTCCTCGTCTTATTGATTTGTAGGTCCCTATTTCTACTGAATCATCTCCTGCTTAGGGGATGTACTGATTCCCTTTGCGCTCGATTCGATCTCCTCTCGGTTTCCCACATTTCCGCCGGCGCACTGGAGCAGAAGGAACACACCTCAGATCCTTTCGTGTTATCACTCCGGCCCACCACTACATCATATCAGCACCCATTTATCCCTTCTCCCCCACGGAGAAGATATCCCCAGGACGACATGACAGCCGCCCCCTCCCTCCTCTCACGTTTGGCTCCTCCACCTCGGGCCGGCGCCGCTAACTCTTCAACAGGGGCCCCTTCGGAACCTGCCGGGTCAGGCGCGCCTTCGCCAATCGTACAGCGAACAAGGACGAGAGGTGCGAGAAATCGCAATCAAAACCAACCGCAATCTCAGTCGCAGTCTCAGCTTTCATCTTCACCTCCAACAGCGACCCAACACGATTCGCCGGCACCCCGAGTTAAAGCCCCACCCAAAGCCCCGGGTACAGCACCGCGCCCCATACCCGCGGCGACAACGAAGGCTACGACCGATCTCGCGACTTCGAGATGGGCTATTACTCCACCCCCGAGTCCACCTTTGTCCAAATCACCCCAGGCAAAGTTCAAACCCAACCCAGACGCCGTGGCGAAATCGTGTTTCTCCTCCCCTCCTTCGACTTCACACGATGCGAAGACGAATGAAGGCGCTTCTTCGGAAGCGATCAATGCGATCGATGGAATGCTGGCCAAGTTGAGAGGTTTGGATGTCTCACCTCCCTCGACCCAACCGGTGACGGCCCTTCCACGAAAGACTTCGACGGCGCCCCCTTCGTCTGTACCGCCAAAGACGACCAACACCGCACCGACGAGACAACCTGCTTTGGGCGGTCGATCGATGTGGGCCGTTGATTCGGACGATGATGAACATGCTCAGATCCCCGAGACGTACAAAGCTGTGGTCTTCGAGACGAACAAGTCGACGCAGCTTGAACCCGCTGTGAAGATTTCGACGACGCCGAAACCCACACCAATTCTCCCGACGCCGGTGGTTTCGATCCCTTCTTCCACACCTTCGACACCGACGGCTAAGAGTTCACTGCCGATCGTGAAACTTCCCTCCAGTCCGCCCGTCCAAGTCCAAAAACCTCCTTCAAGGTCTAGTACACCACCACCACCAGCTTCGAACCCGTCTACTTCTCCACCCGCTACTCCATCTTCGCATATCAATTGGGCAGACGACGATGATCAGGATGGGGATTTACCCGAGTTGGAAGATGATTGGTTGGTTTCGGCGACCACAACCACGAACACGACGACGTTGACCTCGAACGTGGAAATTGACGATTTGCAGACACGTGCTTCGGGGCTGTCGATTTCACCTACCAGTGCGGGAAGTGCGAGTTCCCCACCATCGTTGGAAAGTCGATTTGTGAGGAGAGGGGCCGGAGGGGCGCCGAATATCGGTGGAAGTGCGACGGGAAGAGGTGGTGCTGGATCGAGAAGTGGTGCTGCACCAGCACGAAGGACCAGAGGTATCGATCCGACTCTTCTCAAAGCCGGTTCGACGTCGCCTCAACCTGCTTCAGGCCGGACAGGAAAAGGACCACCAACCCCACTCCTACCACCATCCTCTAAATCTTCCGATCATCCAGGTTCAAGGCAGGCTATTCCACCCAGTCCGAGGAAACTTCGGTCCGATCGAGATCCACCTCCTCATGCAAAACCGACTCGAGGGGCACCACCACCATCTTCAATAGAACCTCCAAGACCCCTCCCTAGAACTCGAGTGGCTATGAACCCCTCGGCGAATCTATTTGGGAGGTTGACGGGGATCAAGAAAGAGGGGGCTGCTTCTGGGACGGTGGCTGGGGGAACGGGTGGGGCAGGGGTTCGGTAGGTCTTGAAAGGTTTAATTGGGATATTTTTGTAGGATCTCTTGTTTGGAGGGAACATGTTCACTATGTTTCTCTACGTACAATGTTGGATCGAGACGCTTGTACTGCCTCTGAAATACCGAGCAGGGACCCCCTGTGTGAAGATCGAAACGGCTTGCTGAACAAGGAAGAATGAGGGACTACATTACAGCTAGACTTCGAAAAAGATGCATTGCTTATTCTGCTGGACTGCAATAAATGTGGTACGCACATATGCCACTGACCTGACCACCTCCTTCGGGGAAGAGGACGAGAACTTTCCGCGCCGGTGGCGCACGTTCTCATTCTCATTCTTGAACAGCTCCTCTCAGCTCGACAAGAGACTTTGATCAAGGCTCCAGTAACGACGGGGAAGTCGGTTTCCGACGTCCAATAGAGACGCGTAGTTAAAGCAAACTAATAATAAAAGCGCTTGCCGAGGAGGAGAACCGAAGCCTTGGAGCTTGGAGGCTGGGAGCTCTTCCCGCGAGCGGAGCTGGGAGTTTGGAACGTGGACCCTCGATCACTTTGTGAGGTCGTCGGGGTTGCGTCTAGATGGAATATCTCATGCCAAATGAAAATCTCCTCGTTGTGAGCTTCAGATTTCCAGGTTGTTAGATGTTGAGACTCTTACTCGTGAAACGTAAGAAACGCGGCTTTTGAGATAGATTGTGAGGAAGAACCCTTGGGCACCGCCCAAGGAGGCAAGTGCTCGGGGTGAAAGGGTGGGCCTGAGCGGGGCGCCGGGTTCGCGATCACGTGAGTGCACGAGGGGGACCCGTGCTTCCACGGGGCAGAGCAGCCCCTTTCTATAGGCGCTTCTTCGACCTCGGAAAGGTCCGGGTGTGAGTAGGCAAAAACACCGAGGGGCTTGTGTCATGTGACGCTTGCTCGGTTCACTTGGCCCGCTTATCGAACCCTCGCATCAAGCTTTTAGGCTCGTCTGTAAGCGGTGTACGACCCGAAGCCGAATATAGCTGGTCTAGCCGCGTCGAAAATCAAAATCCCGCGCCGCCCCAGCTATACGCGTCTGGCGGTTCCGTACAACGACGACGACGACTCGAACCTAACTTTCGTGTCCAAATCCAACGACGTCCGAGGACGTGACTACCTTTCCTCGAGTCGACACCAGCATGGCTAAGGTGCCAGAGGACGACTCGTCTCGTACTCCTGGCACAGGGAGCAACAGCACCAGCACCATGCAGTCGGATCTCGGCATTGGGACAGCAGCAGCAGCAGCAGCAGCAGCAGCAGCAGCAGCAGCAGCGTCCACCGTTAGCGCCTCCGGCAGCACGAGCGGCAGCGGCAGATCGAGCTCAGCGACTAGCGCGATTCATCCTCGGCTAGTGACCCCGGCACCGTCATCTTCGACCGGATCAGCTGCTTTCTCTTCTTTGAGCTCGACTTCTTCTGTTTCTGGATCCCCTCCACCGGCTTCACCTCCCTTGGTGCGAGCCCAATCGTTGCGGTCGGCTACGTCAAGCAGCTCCGCCGGCGCTCCCAGCAGCAGCAGTCCCAGCGGCTCCGACAACCGTCCCCGCCTGGCCTCAAGAGCCTCATCGTCAGGAACGGTCTCACGCCTATCGCCCTTGTCGACCGTAGCCGCCTCGTCGTCGTCCTCGTCGTCGTCGTCGTCGTCGTCTTCGAGTCCATTGTACCACGCCTGGTCGACCCCCACCTCCTCCAGATCGTCATCACCACCGCCTTCGTCGTCGTCGTCGTCTCCGCCGTCGATCACCTCGCGTCGATTGTCAGTCGCGACGTACGCCGGCTCGTCGGTCGGTTCGACGCGGCGCAGTCGACGAGGCACCGTGTCGTCGATCGTCTCGTCCTCGACCAGCCTCACCTACCACACCACCAGCCTCGAGAGCGGGGCTGAATCAGAATCGAGCCATCACATAGGCCCCCACGTCACCGGCATGGTCTCGCCGTCCCACGACAAGGCTCCTACATCTTCGTCCAACCTTGCCCCACCTTCGTCGGTGTCGAGCAGCGTCGGCGGCAATGGCGGCAGCGGCTTCTCCTCGAGCTTGTTGTCGACGACGGCTACGACCAAAAGATCCCCTTTGGCTACATCTACCGTGGTGACGACGACCCCGTTGACGTCTTCCCCACTCGGATCGAGCGAGTCGTCGCACCCCTCTTCCCCATCTCACGCCATCGCGATCCCCTCGGCGACTCAATCCGTCCCCGCCGTCATCGCCCCTTCGCCCACCACCACACCCTCCAGCGTTCGACTGAGCACTACTCCCCTATTCCCATCTCCGTTAGCACAAGCCTCGGGTCCTGAAGAGGATGGCGAGCCTTCGAAAGGCGACGAAGACGAGGATGAGGAAGCCATCGACGATGAAGAAGAGGAGATTGGTCATCGAGGAGGCCGAGGGGCCCTCGGCGGAGGAAGGGCAGGAAGTCCTCTCGTACGCGAGAATCTGGCACCTTTTGGAGGTGAGTCAGCACTCTGTTCCCGTCTCTCTTTCGCGGACCCGACCGGACGTACGAAACTGACCCGCTTGGCATCTTGCAGATATCGATATCTCACCGACACTGTCCATCGTCGGCTTGCCGGATATCAATGCTCCGGGCTCACAGGGCAATTCGTCTTCTACGCTGTCGACACCCCGAGTCAGATCTACGACGGCACCGAATGCGACGACGCACCACAAACGCTCGCCCAGCCTCGTCGATAGCAGTCCCGAGCATGACCTCGCTCGCAACAACTGGGCACCACGCGTGCGGTCGATAGGACGAGCGAGCGGTCTCCCCGTCAGCTCGGCCATCTCGAGTCCAAACCAGAGTCCAACGACACCTACGGATGACCTCGGACCACGGCGGAGGTCGCGATTGTTCGACGTCACAAGTTCGCCTACCGGCGGCAACGCGAGCTCGTCCAACTCGACGCCCAGAGCGAGCACTTCGGCAGCCGCCGCCACGGCTTTCGCGGCGACTTCGAGCCCTCCGTCGCCGTCGATGTCGTCAGTGCCTGCCAACTCCATCTCGAGACGAGCCTCGATCAATTTGGTTTCTGCTCCGCGGCCCTTTGCTCCTGGTTCACCGACGAGCTCGCGCGCACCGAACCGGTCCCAGCTCTCGGCTCAGCTCTCGAGCCCGTATCCGGCCGCTCCACCGCCCGCCGAGTCGATCAAGTTGACCAAGGTCCCCGAGTCCGTTCGGAGTGCGATTGACTTTCGACCGAATCTGTCGGGCAGTGCATCCGACGGGGTTGCGTTCCCGACGCTCGAGAACGCTTTGCCTCGAACACCATCTGCGACGCGCGCGCACTCGCCGGCTTCAGCATCGGGATCCGCTTCACCGGCGCACTCTGAAAACCGCTCGCGGCCATCGTCAAATCCTTCGTCACGACCGGGATCACGACCCACATCCCGTAGGACCAGTCTTGATCGAGGACACCATTCAAGCCCTTCACCCGCGACTCCGTCGACGGCTTCGTCGGCATTTGCCCCTCTCTTTCCATTCCCGTCCCTCGCCCCTTCTGCCTCGACCTCGTCCGCGGGCCGAAGTCGGACAAAAAGCGTGGCGCAACCTTTCAGCCATGCGTCGTCCTCGTCGCCTTTCGATATGACTGGCTCTTCCTCGCTCGACGAGGCTCAGCACGACCTGGGCGTTTCCCCTCTCTCGGCGGGTTTGTCCCCTTTCGCCGCCAGCGCCGCCCGCGATGCCCTCCTCTCCCCCGAGCTGTTAACTTCAATCTCGCAGCGCCAAATCGACAACGACTGGGCCGCGCCGAGCTCATCTTTGCGAGTGACGAACCACCGCATGTCGATCGTCCCCACCAACATTGGCTCCGGGAGCGGCCTCTTCGCCCCCGAGAGTAGCACCGACGAGTACGCGCAAATCATCGTCGCCAGTCGAGCGGCCAAGATGCGCAAGTGGAAATCGTCCAGTGGGTCGCACCCCGGCTTGGCGAGGGGTTCGTCGTGGCTCAGTGATTTATCGCTACAGCCGAGGTCGCAGGCGACCGACGAAGCGGGGTTGACTTCGGATGCGGAGATTGTCGAGAGGGACATCACCCGCTTCGAAGGCGAGAGTGAAGGTGGCGCGCAGGTCGAGTGGGTCGATTGGCTCGACGAATACGAACGTATGAAGGCGGCCAAAATGCGAGCTGAGCAACAGAACACTGCGCTGGGGGCCGCTAGCGAGGCCGAGACAGTCGGTGAGTTGGTTGATGACAAGGGCAAGGGCAAAGCACATGGTAAGTGATACGTTGAACTTGCAAAATTAAAGCGACCACCTGAGCTTGCCTTCTAATGTGGAGCTGCTGAATCGCTTGCAGAGCAATACTACCCTTTCGAAGCCACGACGGCCGCCATGACACCTTCGTCTCCGGCTCGCAGCCTCGGTCCTCCGATGACGCCCGGACTGAAGCTACAATCCATGCCAAGCGAGCTTTCGTCTTCGTCGATACCCCTGAAGCCGACTGCATCGCCTCTGCCGGAGCCAATCGCGCCGCTCGTACGGACGACTTCGACGCTGAGCAATGTCGGCGCTTCGCCCGGAGGCAAACGTCGTCGTAGCAAGCTTGGGTTCAAAATTGATACTTGGTGGAGCGCCGTGCGCTCGAGCTTCTCCCCTCTTTCGCCTACGGATCAACGTGCACCTCGCACCCCGAGTGACCAAGCGACGTCGCCGCATACCCTCGAACCCGTGGCCTCCCGCACGTCGTCGCAGTTTACGCGCCCTCAAACCCCGAAGCCAACGCTGCGTACGGCGAGTTCGGCGCAGGATTTGAGTGCGCGTGCTCAAGCGGCCTCGAACATGTACCAGAGCCGCTTCGGTGCTACCGTTCCCGCCGGAGCGCTCGCACCTGGCGTTCGTTTCGTCGCAAACAATCGCTTGCAACCACCGAAGCCGGCACAACGCGATTCATCGGGATCCGATCCAAGCAGCGAGGGCGGCGACCCCGGAAGCGAGACGAAGCGCAAGAACCCACGCCTCTCGCTCAATCTGGGACCGGCATTCAGCACGCTCAACCGAGACGTGCGGACGGGGACCCATGGTCAAGGTACGAAACTCAAGTCAGCGTCGACCGACTCGAGCAACTCGGCCTCGGCGGGCACGTCGCATCGATTCTTTTCTCCTATCGTTCCGAACGGCCCTCCGTCTGCGGAATCTCCAAAGAGTGGCAACTACTCTTCGACGGTCAACACTCAATCCGGGGGCGTGTCGTTCTCACCCATGTACTGGGACCAGACCCCAGCGCTGGTCCCGACATCGACGCACTTCCCTATCCGGGGTCTCCTTGCTCCAACGGATCCTCTCCCCACCCCTGTCGAGGAGAAGCGACCCAAGCCACCTGCTGCGACGACGCAAACGCCCAACTTTTCGATGCACAGTGTGCGCCATACGATCCGCTCGCGCCTCTCGGCTGCCAAGGAAAACTGCGACAAGGAGCTCCGTCGCATCATCCAGGGCATCACGGCACACGTCGAGACCGAGTTACATAAGAGCGACGAGGCGCCCTCGACCGCGATGATCGGTGGGACAGCTTACGAGGACGGCCGCTTCGGCGATCTCATCGTCAACGAAGACGCCATGTTCGCCGGCGGACTACCCTACGACGTTGATTCGGAGAACGAGACGGCGATTGATCTCGATGATGGCGACGATATAGCCAACACCGACTCGGACGGAGCGACGAGTCGTCCGTCCTCCCGTACGTCGCGGATGCGCACGCCAATGCTCTCGACCGGCGCTTCGCAACCTCGAGGATCCTCAACAACGCAGGCTGCAAAGTCACCTCGCCGTGCTTCGCTTGCCCCTCGCAAGAGGTACCTGACGGCTGCACCTCGCTCGGCGGACCTTTCGGCCGTTTCGCTCTCGCTTGCCGAGGGGGCTACCAAGTCGGGTTCAGGCTCAGCCCATAGTTCACGATCGAACTCGCGCTCGCGCTCGCCGCTGCCTCCGCAGCTGCGCAACGTCTCGAATGGATCGCGCTCACCGGCAACCTCGACGACGCCGAACGCGGCACACTCCCGCGTGGCTCAACCGGCGTTCATTGTCCTGCTACAAGAGATCATCACCGTCGCCACCGAGATTCTGGATACACCCGTCTCGAAGCTGACATCGAACCCGCACTCGTGCTCCGACTTCATCTCTCGCGTGCAACAGATCGGCAAGGCGTGGGATGATAACCCAGAACTTGCATGTCGCGGATGGTACGTCCAGTTGCTGCTCGCCGTCGCTGGTCTCAGTCGAGTCATCGAGTGGTGGGACGCAGAGCGTGGCTTCTGGTCGTTCAGCGAGGGCGACGACGCCGATGCCGAGCCTATCCTTTTCGTCACGAAACCGACGGCTGAGGAGTCACCCGAGGTTCGCGCACGGGGCGACAGCTGCTCGTCCTCTGCCGGCGCCATCCTCGCTGCCGCCAATACCATGCCAGAAGGGATCGTCGGGTCCGCTCCGAGGTGGTCGCCTCTCGGTATCGATCTCGGTGAACAGTCCGCGAATCCGGACGACTCTGAGCCAACGCAGCAGCAGTTCGACGACATCGACGCTGATGCCGCGAGCGAGGATGCCGCCGAGGCACACCACGAAGATCTTCGTCAGACGGTGGAGCAGATCCGAAGCTCGACGCTGTTGATGGAGTTGACGCTCGATGACCAGCTGTTCCAATATCTTTCGTCTGCTTGGCAAGAACTTGTCGGGTCAGTAAGGAGCTGAACCCAGGGTTTTGTCGACGTTCTACTGCTGATCTCACTCTTTGAATAATCTTCTCCATACAGTCTCGAACCCGCCGAATGCCTCAATTTCGGCATCGCCGACTTTGTGTTCCCCGAGGATGCCGCCGTCTTCGCCGAAGCAACTCGACAGCTCGAAGCTGACGACTCGCACACCGTCGAGGTCAACTTTCGACTACGAGTGGGCTCGTCGTCACAATCCTCGAACGATGAAGAGTCACCGGAAGATTTGTACGAAGCCATGGAGGGCAAAGGCATGCTCATGCTCGACGGTATGACGGGCTCGCCTTCGCACACCATGTGGGTCGTTCGTCCCGCTCCCTTGGCCGACCAGACCGACGATCCCGTCGGAGACACGCTTGCTCGATTCGGTCTTGATATGAAGCATCGTCGCAGCGCGAGCGACCCCGTCGCGTACCAGGTGCCACACCCGCGCTTGGCGATCGAGACGGTGCTTTGCCGCATTTGCGAGCGAGCGACGCCGATTTGGTTCTTTGAGAAGCACAACGAGACGTGTAACGAGACCCATCGACTCGAAGGTGACATAACGGACTGCAACGATCGACTCAAGGAACTCGCACGCACGATCGACGACGTTGCCGCTGCAATCGACGAAGCTAGTCTTGAGAACGTCGCCGAGTATCGCGGAATTCCACTGCTTCAGTCCTCGGCGACTGATACTCCCCCCAGCTATCTCGAAGGCCTCAAGTCCCCGCTCGGTGCAGCTGCGAGTGCTCGTCCTGGTCCGTTCCAAGTCAGGAAGGCGCAGCACAAGACCTTGGACCAGATTCATGACATTGTACAGACCGCACTCTCGATCTCGACCCCGTCCGTGCTGGACGAGACGGGGGATATTCCAATCCAAGATCAACGGCTTCTTAGTCCGAATGTAAGTGAACCTGGGACGCTTCTCGGAGAAGCTTGGTTGCGTGTTCATTGAACTTTTTTTCCTCCGTCCTTACCTTCATAGTCCGAGAGCAATCTGGCAGCGGTTATGCGATGGCAACGACCGGTCGCCGATGAAGCCGCGCTGGTTCGACTCGTTCAAGACGCCGAAGAGCAGATCCGCTTCAAGCTCAATACGGTCAATCGTCTCCGCAACACGATCTTGTATGCGGAGAAGGTACGACAGGAGTGGGAAGCGCGAGCCCATGAAGCGCTCGCCGCTGCCAAGGAGGAGGCTCGTGCTTCTCCCTTTGGCTCGCCGGCACTGCAACCTTTCCCCTCCAACGACGCCGTCGAGGCGCTCGATATCCCCGAGAAGGATAGGGTCCGTCGTCACAGTTCGCTCTATGGCTTGACATCTCCCCTGCTGTCGCCGCAAGACTCGCTCGGCGGAATAGGCTCGCCACTTGGATCATCGGTCTTGTCACCTCGCATCCCGTCGGGTGTCCCTTCGTCGCGAACCAAGGCGTCTTCGATCAAGGATTTCAAGATCCTCAAGCCGATCTCCAAGGGTGCCTGTGAGTATGCTATGGTCTCCGGCCATCGTGATCTGTATGACCGTCTTCTAATTCATTCTTTCATCCAGTCGGATCGGTTTACCTCGCGCAGAAGATCACGACGGGCGACTACTACGCCATCAAAACGCTCAAGAAGTCCGACATGGTTGCCAAGAATCAAGTTACCAACGTCAAGGCTGAACGCATGATCCTGATGACGCAGACCGAGTCCGATTTCGTCGTCAAGCTCTACTACACGTTCCAAAGCAAGGACTACTTGTACCTCGTGATGGAGTACCTGAACGGCGGCGACTGTGGCGCGCTGGTCAAGAATCTGGGCGAGCTGCCCGAAGACTGGGCCAAGCGCTACATTGCCGAGGTCATCGTCGGCCTTGAGTACCTGCACGCCTCCGGGATCGTTCACCGTGATCTCAAGCCAGACAACCTGCTGATCGACTCCAAGGGCCATCTCAAGCTTACCGACTTTGGCCTGAGCCGAATCGGTCTGCTCGGTCGTCAGACGCAAATGCCGACCGCTCGAGGACGAGGTTTTGGACCCGGGCGTGACTCGTTGCGTTCGCTATCGCGCGATCCTGCGCTTTCACAGTCGTCGTCGCCGTCTTCGACTCCGGCAAATGCGCTCGGACAGTCGCCGGCCTCGTACTTTGGAAGCGTGGCCATCACGGACTCGTTCTCGCTCGACACGCCGGCAAGTGAACGCTCGTCGGGCAGTGGCGATCAGGCGTCCAACAAAGCTCCCGCGCAGACAGCCGCCAACCCGTCCGTCGATCCCCTCACTACCTCTAGACAGGAAGCTCCTGTCGAACGGCCGCAAAAGTTCGTGGGTACGCCAGATTATTTGGCCCCGGAGAGTATTCTGGGTGTCGGTACCGATGCATGTGTCGATTGGTGGGCACTTGGTGTCATCTGCTACGAGTGAGTGTCTTCTTTTCTACATTGGCAAGATGTTCTTTCCTGACCCCTGCGTCTGTTCGCGTACAATGCACAGATTCCTTTACGGTGTACCTCCGTTTCACGACGAGACGCCGGAGAAGGTCTTCGAAAACATTCTCTCGCACCGGATCGAATGGCACGAGGACCTCGTCGAGTACTCCCCCGAAGCCCGGGACTTTATGGAGCGTCTGCTAAGTACGGACCCGAGCCGCCGCCTCGGAAGGGGTGGTGCTGCAGAAGTCAAGGCGCACCCGTGGCTCGAGGGTGTTGACTGGGCCAACCTACTCCAAGGGGAAGTTAAGTTCGTGCCCAATGTGACCGACCCGGAGAATACGGACTATTTCGATCCTCGAGGTGCGACCGAGCAAGCTTTTGCCGACGAAGACACTCAACCCGACGAAGTCAAGACGGTCGCAGCCACGAGTTCGACGAGCATATTCAAGGATCCCATGCTCCCTGGTGCGCAGCCGACCGTTGCTACGAACCTCTCCGACATCAAGAACTCAGTCTCTTCCTCTGGCGCAAGGTCAATCGGCTCCAACTCCACCTCGACCTCGAGACGCCTCGCGCGGGAACGTTCCGAGACCGAGCCTTCGCCGCACGACGACTTTGGCACGTTCAATTTCCGCAACTTGACCGTGCTCAAGCAAGCGAATGACGACGTGATCAAGAAGATGCGCGACGAACAGCTCCTCCCGCCCGCGCTCTCACCGCTCGAATCGCCGATCATGCACAACCGCCCGCTCGCTTTGGCAGGAAGCAAGACGAGCCGAAGCCGTACGACGAGCGTCGACTTCCGGGGTCCCTCATCCCCGTCGTCTCCCTCGGCATCGTCGAGTAGCTCTGTACCCTCGCGCCAGACCGCACCCTCGTCACCTTACAGTCTCCAGTCCTCGCACTCGCGCCGAGCGTCGGAGATCCCTCCCACCGGTGCACCTCCTACAGCGATCGACCGGCTCAAGACTCGTCAAACGAGCATCCCAACTGTTGGACCTGGTGGTACTTCAGGTCATTCGAGACGGAACTCGTTGCCGTCACGCTTGCGTCGCACATCGATCAGCGATTCAGGTCGATCTTTGCCCTCGGAGCATTCGCTGCCCCATGAACGTCGTCGCACTTCGGCCCAGACAGCGAGTTCGAGCAAATCGTTGCTCGAGGACACGCAAGAGAGCGCGTCGCCTCCATCGCTGGAGGAAGAGGTGCCGGACACGAGCGCTAATAACATTACGAACGCCAACGCGTATTCGATGCTCTCGCCGCCCGCTCCTTCTACCCGCGCTGTTCAGGAGTCGACCTCGGCGCCGGTCCCCATTGCTCCGATCGCTGCTGCGCCGATCGCCGCCACGTCCGTACTCTCGAGCAGTTCTCGTGCCAACACGATCGATTGCCTCGTCGCTGGTCGCAACCCCATCGTCACCAAGGTGCTCGAGACGATGCTCATCCGCCTCGGCTGTCGCTGTGTCGTTGTCTACAACGGCGGCGACGCCATCCTAGCCGCACAAGGCGTCAAGTTCGACCTCATTTTCCTCGACATCCAAATGCCCGTCGTTGACGGCGAGACGGCGGCTCGAATGATCAAGTCGACCAATAACCCGTCGCAGAACACGCCCACGATCGCGGTATGCTCGCATGCTGGCGCCGTCGACAACCAAGCTGGGACCTTGTTCAGCGGTGTTTTGCCTAAGCCAATTGTAAGTCGCAGATCACTGGGGTAATTAACTCCAAGCTTATATCTAACGATTCGCTCGCGCTTCTCTCTGCTACAGTTGAAGGCCGACTTGCTGCGCATCTTCTCTCGACTCGGCTTTAGGCTTGAGGAGAAGCCGACCCGACGAGGGTTGGGCAACTCGGTATTAGGCAACGAATATCGCCGCGGCTCGGTCGACGACCCACCGTCGTCTCGTCGCGAATCGGTCACGGCCGGCTCGGTTGCGGGCATGAGCGATCGCCGTCGCTCGAGTGGCGACTTGCTCAATCTACCCTCGGACGAACGAAGGGGCAGTGGTTGAGTGTGCCCCTTCTACGAGAATGACCCACCCATATTCATATCGACTCCCGCATGCATCAGTATGCGTCGACCTTACATTCACCACCCGTCACACACTACATCGATGCCTCTTTTGTTTCTCTCTTCGTGCGGTTCTTCACTAAGGGTATTCGGGTGCTCGTTCTTTAATCGCCTCGCCTGTTTTTCTTCTTGTGTCGTCTTCCCTTCTTCAGCATTGCAGTGTTTTGTCTCTGTTCTTCTTCTTCCTCTTCGCATTTCTGTATAATTGTGCCCCACTGTTACAAGTATGCAATCGAAGTTCCTTCACATTGTGCCTTCACTCTGTTTCGGGTCCCAAGCAAGTTTGTTTGATGTGTATACGGATTGAAAATGTTGCGAAAGGCTAGACTCCTACAGCTTGCAACCAGGTCACGAAAAGTTATTAAGCCAGTACAGCATCGATCACCCGGGCCAGGGGGTTACGGAATTAAGCGATGGGCTTGTCATCATGACCGCCGATCGTGACCTTTTGTCCTGGCTCGAAAGCGGGCATGCCTGTGAGAATGCGGCGGAAAGACAATCAGCAACGTCATCCGGTACGTGGAATCAATTACCCCGCGCACAGCCACTCACCCAAATAGGGACAGCTGGCGCATCGGAACGCATCCCCGAGGTAACAACTACCACACGAGCTCGTCACATTCACGCCCATAGTTCCGACCCCCGGATCAGCCCCATTCACCCCCGTCGTCCCTTCCGCGAAGCCAGCCGCACCCAAATCGTCCTTCTCCTGCAACAACAGTTCCCTCAGCCCGCACGAACAGTTCTTACATGCCTTGCGCGTCTTCTTGACGTTGCAATCCTCGCGCTCGACCAAAGAAGGGCGTTCGAGGTCCTCGGGGGTCAAAAGGGTCGATTCGTCGATGGTCGGTGTCGCGGCTCCGTTGGAGGATGTGAAGGCCCAGAGGGAAGCTTTGGCGGCTTTGGCGGCCCGAAAAGATCGGAGGGGGAGAGCAACGGAAGAAGGTGCCGAGGTGGAGGAGGGGGCATCGGAGGAACTAGCCGCGGGTGCGGATGTCGAGGAGGGGTCCGACAAGGGGGCTATCGGCTTGGAGCACAACAACACGGTCGGATCCTTCTGATCGGTCGCGATGTTACCAGCGAAAGCGGGCACCGCCTTGAGATCGTTGGCGACCGATTCGGACGAGGCGGCTTCCTGACCATGGACTTGGAGTACTCCGCCCGGTGCGAGCGAAGGTTCGATCAAGCCTAGTAGGGACGGGGTGATGAGCGTCGAAGGGAGGAGGATCGAAATGTGGTGGTATTGCGCTGGTGTGAGAGTTGTGGCTATAGGAGAGATATCAAGGAGCACTTGTCAGCACTATATCGCTTTGGGAGGATGCTGCGATGAAGGCGCGCCCGGGACGAGCCAATCGTGCGCAATCTGATTTGATCTGTTTCTGTTTCTGTTTCCGTTCCGTTACGACCGCACCGACCGGCTGGCCCGCGCGCGCCAACCGGCCAGCAGCCGGCAGCAGCGAAGTCACGAGCGGACGAGCCGCCGCGACGACGACGACGACGACGGAGCACCCCAGATTCCAGATTGACCAGTCATCCGTTCACACCAAGATCAAAGCGCTCCCAGACCAGTGCAATCCAGATGACAGATGACTCGCCTCCTTCGACAACACGGTCAAACATGTGCATCTCGACCTGGCCCTTGCCGAGTCGGATCAGCGACTGCACCAGTGATTGGTAAGACCCGTCGCCGGCGGCCTGTTGGCACGAAAGCACCAGGATCGACGCTGGCGAGGCAGCAGCGCCACCGTTGCTGGTGCTGGCGTTGGATCCGGTCAAATCGTCGAGATCATCCGACATGTCGAATCCGATCGGTGCCATGGCTGGGTGTGGTGGGGCGTGGAGGTGTGAGTTGGGCAGTCGAGTCGAGTCAAAATGTCGGTGGCGAGAACGGAGGTCAGGGGTAAGGTCCCAAGCTGTGGTCAGGTGTGGTGTCGAGTATCTCTCAGCTACGGATATGATCAGCCGATCCGAGTTGTAGTTCGAAGGTCAGCGAGTGGTTCCGGGCACAGAAGGGACAAGGTAGGGAGGGATAAAGCGAGCCAGAGCCCTCAGAAGTCGGCGGTCGCACCACCGAGACCGAATCCGAATCCGCGATTGGGTAACTCCCGGCATAATATGGCCAATCTAGTAATCCCTAATCTGAGAATTGCCGACCCTGGCCGTCCTCGCTCTTAACGGACGCACCGACCGAAAGGGTTGATGTACTAGGGTCGGCACCTTTTTTAACTTGGGTGAGGTCACTGATAAGCGCTGACTCCACCAGCGACGTTGGTCACGTAGGTATCAGCCAGTCGGAGATCGGACTGAATTAGGAGTCACATTTCGAGCAGCGCACGGAAACTTCAAATTCCAGGTCCACCAAGCGCATACTTTAGCTTCACGCTCTGGTACTGCTGGACATTTTCCCTCCTTATAAGGTGAATGCTCCCTCTCGTGCAGCACAGTTTGAGCTCGGACCTGTTAAGACGCCTCGATCGCCGGCGGGGTCGACGTCAGCCGACGTCGGAGGGTAAAGGCTAGAGCTGCAGTGATCGCCACGCGGTGTGACAAGGTGTTGCAAAGCACGTGATAGAGCTTTGGAAGAGAGTATGCAAGTTGGTATGCGATCCTAGGTGATGGATGTGACGCATTAATAAGTGGGCGCCACATAACCTAAAGCCTAAAAGGTCCCCCAAACTTCGGGGATGCCCCGCCCGCCAAATTGAGGCCTCCACTTATACAGCCTCTTCCCCCCGCCTCCACTGGCCTCCACTCTCCTCCACTAGCCTCCACGAGTCCTCCACGTGTGACGGCGAACCCCACCCGCGCGCGCTTTCCCTTCACTCTCTCTCTTTTACTTTCACCAAAACCACATTCAGAAGCAACCTCACGAACCTTCCACCTCCTAGAATGCCTAACGATACTTTCACCATTGATGGCCAGACCTGGCCTCGTCCCGGCTTTGGAGCTATGGGTTAGTCGGGTTTCTAAAGTGGGGACAGCAACCATGAAATTATGACGTTGAGCCACGCTCACATGCCCGCAAACACCACTTGTTCTCTTTCCTTCAACACCAGGTCTCTCTGCTTTCTACGGCAAGACCAACTTTAAGGAGGCTCAGCACACCCTCCGTGCCGCCATCGAGTCGGTAAGGTCCCCACGCCGTCGACCTTGACCCAACATGTCCGACTGCCCCTCACTCTCGAGATCGGGCTCCGGGCTCGAGGGTGGCCGGAATGCACAGCGCTGATCCCTGGCCATCTCTCACAGGGCTGCACGGTGTGGAACACCGCCGATGTGTAAGCGTTCACGCATCATATTTGTCATCGTCACCTTCTCGAAGCTGGCATTGACCTTTGGTCGATCCCCCACTCCAGCTACGGCTTCGGCAAGAATGAAGAATTGATCTCGTCCATCCTTGCTTCGGACCCCGAGTTGCGCAAAAAGGTTTTTCTCGTCAGCAAGTGGGGTTTGAGGTGGGGGAGCAACATCCCGGGTGGATTCAAGGTCGATGGTAGCCCAGAGTACTTGGAACAAGCGATCGAAGCGAGCATCAAAAGGCTCGGCTTCACCCCCGATGCGTACCTTCTGCACCGAGTGGATCCCCAGACGTGAGTGCAACCCTGTTCTCCCCTATCAAGATTGCTTTCTCCAAGATGTACTCATTTCCCCCTCATACACACTGAAACGGAATAGCAATATTGAAGAGTCGATCCGAGCGATGGACAAGGCCCGCAAAGCCGGCAAATTCAAGTACCTCGGCGTATCCGAATGCTCGGCGGCCACGCTCCGCAAGATCAGCAAGATCACCAAGATCGACTTCATCGAGGTCGAATGTTGGTTTGGCAGGACAAGCGCAGATGACCGGCCTATTCTCGCGAGTGGAGCTGATTAGATTCTTCATTTGGTCGACCATCCTGCAGACTCGCTCTGGACGCTCGACATGGAGCGCAACGGCGTGCTGGAGGCTTGCAAAGAGCTTGGTGTTCTTGTCAACGCCTACTCGCCCCTCGGGCGAGGTAAGCAGTGGAATCTGAAAGCCCCTCGACCGGCGAGGTCCTAACGGTGCACGACCCCTTGCCTCCAGGCTTCTTGACCGGTCGTTACAAGACCGCCGCAGACTTCAAGAACGACGAGGACTGGCGTGCTAGTTTGCCCCGCCTGCAAGAGGAGGTCTTTGAGCAGAACTACAAAATCGTCGAGGAAATTGAAAAGATCGCTCAGCGTAAGGGCTGCACCAAGGGTCAGCTCGCGCTCGCATGGTTGCTCGCTCAAGGGGACAACATCATCCCTATTCCCGGAGTGAGTCTTGTGGAACCAGTATTCCTCGAATTCTACGCTTTTCGACTGACTGAGCAAATGATGATTCGTCCCATCCACAGACCAAGAGCGAGAAGTACTTACTCGAAAACTTTGCCTCGCGCAAGATCGAGCTCACGGATGAAGAGGTCAAGGAATTGAGGACGATTGCGGAGAAGCATGAGCCGGTTGGTACGAGGTACCAGGAATCTGGTATGGGTATTTTGGAGGGCTGATTGGGGTATGAAGAGCTGGAGAAAGTTGAGTTAAGAGAACGTCGGGAGCGGTTCGCGCTTTCGTGTCGGGTTCTGTGACTGAAAGTGAGAAAAGGAGATGTTGCAACGTGCTTGAAAATCAAAGATAAGAGTCATGTTCTCCGAACGTATTTGGTATCGTGTCGGCTGAGGAAACTTTCTTGTCCAGCTCGGTGGTGCTCAGTCAGGTGATCGCAGTACTAGCCCCGAGCTCAAAGCTCCGATTCGAGGGAAGGCCTCGGTGGAATCATGAACGCTTATCGAGGTCGACTGGACCATTTAAGAGCCCCCAATGAAGGTACAAAGCGGGTCTCACTCGACTGTGAAGTCTATATCGCGCTACAGAGCGAGTTACACCCACCGATCCGAGTCCCGACTGTCGGTGCAGCGTGGTGGGTGGCCGAGGGCTCGAGCCAGCTCGTGCCTCCGAGAGGTTATCGTGGCTTGATCGCCGGACGCTGGCTTCTCTACCTTTCCCCTCCCTCTCACACTCAACTCAACCCCGATTCGGGGTCAGTTTCAAGTCTACCACTTCAATCTTGATCCACTTCTTCCACGTGCCTCGTCAAAAGTAGTCGAACGCGGTTGCTATTCCTCGAGTCTCGAGTCGGTCGACCGGTCGGCGCCGTTCGTTGTGGAACCTTGCGCCCCAGTCGTCGTCGCAAGCGATTGGACTCGGGGAGTCTCTGCCACGCTACGACCACTACAGCCTCGATCCACTCTCAAGTCACGCTTAGGTCGGTAAGTTCAATGTGAAACTATATGCTCAGGGTCCTTCGTCCTTCTCTTCCGAGTCATGGCATGTGTGTGTGCTGCCCGTGCGTCGACTCAGTCGTTCCGAGCCGCCGCGTCTCACCGGTCTCACCCCCACATTTCGATAGGCGCTTCGAGCGCGCCACCAAAAGCCTGGCCGAATCCGTGTCCAGCCTCGGGAACTTCTTCCGAGGGCGGGCCTTGCTTCCACCGTACCACTGCTGTGGTGATCCTCCAGTGGCACGTCTCAAGACACTGACTGCATTCACCTACCTCTTCTTTCAACAGTCAGCATGCAGAACGCACCCCAGCGCTTCATGATCACGGTCGAGCTGAGGGACGCCGAATCGGACCAGCTGATCAAGCGCTTCTCGGGCGTGCGGGGCTGGCGCGACCTCGGTCGAGGAGGTCATCGCGCCGACGCCAGCGAGCTCGGCCTCTCCACGGGCTTGTTCCGCCGCGAAGGCACGCAGGTCATGAGTGCGAAACATGCCAGGATCAAATGGGATACGGTGCGAAGGGTCAGAGATGGGAATCCTGGAGATGAGCTCTACAGTCCTGTGGTCGAGATCATGGACCTCGGATCTACGAATGGCACGGATCTTCGAAGACGCGGACAGTCGGCGATCACCAAGCTCCTGCCTCAGAGTCTCTACAGAGTGAGCAGCAGCCGATCCTGAGGGATCTTGGGGGCGATGATTACTCATATCAATTCCGCATGATCTACAACGCCAGATCCAAGATGGTGACATGTTGACGTTTGGCAAGCACCTCGTCGGCGATCGTGACAAGAGTGAGCTCTGACCGCTGTCTTTCCAAGTACCCATCCCTTGTTAGCCTAAAGCTACGAACCTGACTCTGATATTCTTCTCAACTCAAACCCTCGTCTTTGTGTAGAGGCTCACCGTCCCCTCACCCTCAGAGTCAAGATCACCGAGTCGGAGATCGGTGCAGACGACTGTGCAGCAGCCTCGGTTCCCGATGGACGCAGCACCACCGCTCACTCCCCGTCACCCACTCAAGCCAAACTCGACCCTAGTCAGAAGCAGTGCTCTGTTCAGGAAGACAGCGACACTGAGTCCGATCGACATGGCTCCGAGGTCGGAGAAGATGTTAACACCATGATGATTCCCCCGAAGACCCCGAACGAGCCGAGTCGACAGCCGCCCAGTAAGGGCTATGGCCTCACGGAGGAACAACTCGTTTTGCACGATGAGGAGAACGCCACTGTAGACGACAAGGCATCTTTTTCCGACCCTGCGGCCGACTCCAAGCTCGGAGTGTCCTCCGACGCGATCGACCTTACCGAGGAAAAAAGTGTATCCGATCGAGAGTCTGCGACGTCGGATGTTCCGCGATCGGACATCGCCGACAGGGGCTCTCAGACGTCTGGCCTGCAGCAAAGCAATGAATCTGATCGCGCCGAGGCGGCCAAGCAAGAGCTTGACATAGTCATGTCCTCCGATCAAGCCACGAACGAGCGAGTGGACGATCGCCCCAAGCACAGTCTTGTCTACGTCATCGAGCAATGTGATTCGTTCAACGAGGAGAGCGATGATAACAATCTCTCGCACCTTTATGACTCCAATGAGCACGCCAGTATGTGTGAGAGCCATAGCGACGAAGAAGAATCGGATGAGGATGCTTCGAACTCGGGATCCGATGGGTACTCTTCAAACGACGATTCACACGTTCCATGGGCGTCCGATCACTCGAGCGTGTACGACTCGGATTGCGAAGAGATTACGAGTCATCAGGTTCCCAGGCCCATTCAGAGGAGCAAGTCTGCCTCAGACCGTACCCATGAACGCCGACGTGTTATTTTCAGTAGCGACGAAGAAGGGGACGAAGAAGGCAGAGACGGAGACGAAGAGGTCAAAGGTCCCCCGTTCTCATACTCAAGTCGCGGCGCTACTACGCCACCGTCCTCGTCGGTACGCAAGCCCTCGAGCCTGCCCAAGATCCACACCCAGCTCGGCTCAAGTGCTGCGGACGACGCTAAGAAGGAAGAATCGGTTGATCAAGCAGACCGACAATCTTCCATCTCATCATTCGCTTCTCTCTCCTCTTCCGATCACGAGAGTGATCTCGCAAGCCAACATGAAGAGGAGGACGAAGACGGCTACGCGCTGTCCTCCGGCATTCCCCACACCAAGGCTCTCAGGGCCTCTCTGAGAGCCCTTGACTGTCTTTTGGAGGCCAGGACGCAGGTAAAGTTCACTCAATCCAGGATCAAAGAGCTCTTTGACCCGAGCACGAGTAGCGCCAGCATCGGCGGTTTAGAGCACGTCACCCCCTCCCTCGAGCCCACGACTGCGGAGGGCAACACCAAGTTTGCGATGGATGAGTCCGCGGAATTGAGTCCGATGCGCACGCACACGGCGACCGTCATCGCTCCTTCCGCTCAGGTCGTTGCACCCTACAAGGCACCTCGTATTGTGCGTGTTGCGTCGACGGATGTGCAAGGAACGGAGCGTGCGAGAAGCGAGAGTCTGGGTCTCCCTGCCCCGCTGCCAGCCCTCTCTCCCAAATCCAAGTCCCACGTTGATTTCGACCCGGATTTGGACGAGATCGACCTTTTTGTTGAGGGTGAGAACGAGTCAGACTTGGATTCAGACCCGGTCGAAGAGGACACGGACCCGTCTTCCGACGTTGATGGGCAATACTGCGGCATGGGAAGACAGAAGTCGTCCGAGACTCCTGCAAGGCCCATCAAAGGCATCGTAACGATCGAAAGGGCCGCTGCTCCCGAGCCTTTCAAAGTCCACGAACATGAGGCTCAGGAGCTTGAAGGCGAGTTCTTTGCCGTTCGTCTTTTTGCAGACCTATGACTCCAATCGCTGACGTGTATTACTCTCAGGGACCTCAGGATTCTCGGCAGGTCTCAAGCCCACGCAGAAGTGCAGTGCGGACATAGAAGCCATTCAGCAAACTCCGAGCAAGAAACGAATCTTCTCTGACATGGAGGCTTCCGACGAGGTGGCCCTACGCGATGAAGAAGGACAAGACCTTCCACCTTCGACCTTGTCCGACGACAACAAATCCGACACCATCATCGATGTGCAGCAAACTCCTCCACAGCCTTCCGAGGGCACCTCAAACGATTCCACACCGCCCTCGAAACGACGTCGTGTCAGCTTTCGCGATGTCTCCTTGGGCTTTGGCGTTGGCGTCGTCGCCACACTTTGGGGTCTCACCACCATGAGCGAAAGCTTTATGCAGTCAATTATCGAGTGATCGAGTCTAACACATCATCGTGCCTTCATCTTTGATTATGTCGCCACCTGTATTTGTCCTGTACCTCATCTGTTCGCACGCCGCATCCACCGATCGCCATCATAGCAAGCGCACCAAAGGTCGCCAAGATTCTCACACCGTTTCGCCGTTCCAGTCGTCCCCTGCTTGTTCTCCATCTTGTACACTAGCCCCCTTGCCCCACATCATCTGTCGATCGTATCAATTTGCTCTCTAGCACGCGCTTTGGTTTTCAGCTTTGCCATTCATTCACGTGTTCTCGCTCCTCCACATGCTGAAAAGTTGAGAGGGTAGCAAAAGCGACCACGGTTACACCTTCCAACCTATCCAAACCACAAACTCGTTGCCTCCCAGACCGGGCCCTTTCGAATTCTGATCAAAAACCAACCTCCTGACCTCAAAGTTCAGTTCTATCCATTCGGCCAGAAAGATCTCGAGCGCATCTTGGTCCCTCAGTTCGCTCGCGACCAGTACGACAGTCTTGCCCTTGATCGCCCGTTTCGCGATCGTCCTCGCCAATGGTTTTGCCAACGATGGGTTGTATATACAATCGCTTGCAATGATGAGATGCGGTTCTAGATCCTCTCGATTTTTTTGCGATTCGTTCGGATAATTTGTCGAGTTCGAGTTCGAAGACGAATCTTTCGCTTCTTCCACCCAATCCAATTCCTGCACCTCAACCCTCCTCGGATCCATCAATGCCAGATCATTCGCCTGATTCTTGTTCAAAGTCCGTTGGATTAACGCCAGGCTTTCAAATTGGTCCGTAAAGGTCCAATGTCCGAAGAAAGGGGCCAAAGCACAACCGAGGAAGCCTGTTCCTGAGCCGAGCTCGAGAACTCGGAGGTGGGAGAGGCTGGGGAATAGAGGTGGATGGAGGGGGGAGGGGAAGTAGTGGTCTTTAAGGAAGTGGTGGGCTAAGTGGATACTGTTTGGAGGGTAGGTAGGCGGATGAGTGGGATTTTCCAGCATCGAGCGAGTCTGAGTGGATTGGGGACTGACGAGATGCGCCAAAGGACCGATCCTACGCAGAGATGGATAGAAGTGATGGTGAGTGACGCAATCGTCTTCGTTATGGCCCGTAAAACGCCACGTCCTTGACTCACCTGTATCCCCTTTCCGATGTCTCAACGCTTGCAAATCCTGGCAAACCATGACCTCCAACTCCTTCGGCAGCAGCGGGCCACCACCCCGCCCAGTTTTCTTCTTTGAGATCTTCCCGTTCTTCGACTTGGTTGGTGATGAAGTGTTCTCCGATGGCTCAATGAGCAGCGGTACAACAATGACTTCCTTGGTCGTGTCCAAGAATCCCAGCCCGGGGGGCAAGGTTTTCGCAGCTCCTTCGGAGCTCGACGTTCTTGAGTTGGTTTCGACGAGGCCCAGTTTTCGGGTGTATAACAAGAAAATCTGGGGAAGTAGCCAAGCTCAGTAAGTTTGAGGAGTCGTGGTAGACGCAGTAAAGGAATGCCGCACTCACTTCTTCGTCGACGTCATCAACTGGGATGGCCAACGTCGGGACGTTGAGGATGGAGGGCGGAAGGGACGACGACGACATTCTGCTAGGACAGGGGAGCCTTGATGCCGTTTCTAGGATGGATTTAATGACTCAACATGTGGCGATCGCTGGTGTCGGTCCCAGAACGTATGTACGCGACCGCGCTGAGCCTGCGAGCCGAGACAGGGTGTCCGGGCCCTTACTATGTCGAATGCTGTGCCGGAAGGAATGCAAGCGATAGCCTACCCGTATGTCTTCTGGTGGGGTGACCATATGCTGGCGGCAGAGAGCGTGCCTCGGAGGGGGACAGAGCAACGGGAGGAGATAGCCTGATAGGGGTGAAGGAAAGGAGTCGTGCCCGTATTCGCTTCGATCGGTTCGCGGCTCCTTCTGGCTCCTTTCGCGATTGGGCAGGCTTGGGCAGGATTGGGCTCCACCCACCTTCCTCTTCCTCGCTCCCCGACCCTGTCTGCCTCGGCATCGTCTGCCCGCAACATCGCACAGCATGGTCAAAGCCAAGGTCGCTTCCACCACTACCACGCCCACCACAGCCAGGGACGACAGGACCTCCACCAAGCGGCTAGTCTGGCCAGCGTTCATCCCGCCGGATCTCCCACTCGAACTGACCGCCGTACTCCCCTCGATCCTCATCATCGATTCCTTCCTCGACCCCGCCTCGATCAAGCGATGGCACGCATTCCTCCCTTCTCTCCCACTCGCACCTTCACCACCTCAGAAACGCGGGGAAGCCTATCGCACGAACGATCGCTTCTCCAAAGACGACCCAGACTTTGCGCACAACCTATGGACGAGGACGGGGCTCAAAGAGATTTGTCAGAAGGAGATTGCTTCGAGTAGACCTGCCCACATTCCTATGGGACTGAGTTCCAATATTCGCGTCTACAAGTACGGCCCCGATGCCGAGTTTGGTCGTCAGTTCCGTCTGCACTTCCGAGTTCTCGAACAGTGCACATCGATAGCTGACTGGGCTACTCGCTCTTGCAGCTCACTACGATGATGACTCGATAGATTCCCGGACAGGATGGAGGAGCGAATGGACGCTATTGATCTACCTCTCCGGTCGGGAGGATGGCGTCGTTGGTACGTTCTTTGTTGGTTTGTTGGGGGCAAAATCAAATTCCTCGGACGAGAAAGACTTCTCTAATGTCATCCTTGATCATCGGCTTCCAGGAGGAGAAACAAGCTTTTACCCCAATCCATCACGCAAAGGCAATGGTCAGGAACTCAAAGTCGATTTGAAGCGCGGGAGAGCGTTGCTGCACAAGCATGGAAGAGACTGCATGCTTCACTCAGGGGTCAGTTGGCCGTGCGCATGTCGACCATTTTGAGATGTCACAGAATGGGTCACTGACTGGTCCTGTTCCTCGATGTTTAGCTCAAAGTACAGCAAGGGGTCAAGTGGGTCTTGAGAAGCGATGTGCTCTTCGGCGCAACCTCAGCGGCGGCATAAATGATGAGACCATGCAAATGCCAGTCGTGCAAATCCACTCCAGTAACGCTACAACCCGACCAAAGTACACCGCGATGGATAAGCCTTCTAATCTAAGCGATCCCAAAGCACCAAAAATATATATTATATTCTTGCCTCCTCCTCCAACGCCCGAATCTTCATCTCCGACCTTTCCCCCGTAGACCCCGTGACCTCGTCGAAATGATTGCGGTGCTCGTCGTCGTCATCGTCCAGCCCGAGCGTCGGATCAGGTTGCCGAGGACTCCTCCGATCGCTGACCTGACTGATCGTCATCCGATCAATCATCAAAAGATTAACCTCGTGCCCCAACTGCTTGACCGCTTTCCGAGGCGCCGCACTTCGGCGCAATGAAACGGCCAGACCTTCCCCTCGCGCGAGCTCGGCGAGCCTCCTCTCCCTCGAGATTTGGTTCTCGTCGTCCTCGGCGAGGTTCCATACGAGCTGTACCATTGCGGAAGGGTCGATATCTTGCATCTCTTGTCGCAGACGATGTGTAGCATTGACGGCCCAGAGGAGCGACAGTGTGTAAAGACCGGGCAACGCGTTGGTGACTGATGTTTCAACGATCAACAAGATGTTATAATTAGCCTCATCCGCCCGTCGTAAACACTTGGGCAATCGTGTAGATGCTCGACTCACAAGCATAGGAGAGATTAGTGGTTTCAGTCGTTGAGACGAATAGGATGGCACCGACCGTGGCAAAGAGCATGGTCAAAACGGCACATTCGAAAGCGAGCCGCATAAAGTCGAGCAGTAACAAGGACGTTCCCGTCGCTTGATCCGTTTTGCTGCTCCTCCGCCCAATTTCTTTGCGATTGGCCGCGAGTCGAATGATGAGCATGGTCGAGAGTAGGCCGTCGACGGCGACGCTCGCCCACAACCACACCTCGGCCAGGGTGAAGAGGAGTCCGTACGTCCCCGGTCGGGCACCACGCGTCTCATCGGTGGAACCGTGGTTGATGAATTCGACGGTCGTGATCCCGATTGCGCCTCCGAAAGAAGCGGAGATCAGGCCCCCGGCGAGAAAGGCAAACGGATATCGATATCAGCGACTCGGGAGCAGGCGATAAACTCGCACGGAGAAGAAAGTCTGCGCCGCGACGGCACATAAACCCCCACTTAGGAGGGCCAACGCATCGGGGGCTTCGAGAAGGGAGATGGCGTAGTTGGTTCGATCTTGGTTCTTGCCATGTCGTACTATCGAAGCCGCGTTGAAGAGGGCGGTGACGATATCCCCGAAGATTGCGATCCCGACCAAGGTGCGTACCCATGTCCGATCTTTGGTTTGCCGAGTGAAGTAGGTCACGCCCCAAGAGACGACGATACCCATCAGAAAGATGCTGGTGATCCAGCCCGCGAACAGTGGACCTGTGCGAAGGAGAATTCCGAATAGGCCGACATATTCGAGTTCGCCAAGGGAAGGAAACATGAGCACTCCGGCCCGGAAGACGAGTCGTCGGCGAATCATCGACCGCCGGTCGTGCACAAGGTGTAGAAGAAACACTCACCCAGCGTGTAACCAGCATTGAGTTGGGTCGCCGATGGTCCTTGGGGATAGTCCGCTTGATCGATGGTCGAGAGATTGACGCCCATGATGTCGCTGCGTCACGACGGACTGCGGAGATGTAGCCGAGGCGGGCTCTGCCACTCAAGGCTTCGGTTCAATTTGTTCAGCGTGACGCTGCGGCCGGGGACCGTCTTGATGTGCGATATCTACGACCGGCGCTGCAGCAGATATGCGTGAGTTTGATGCGCAGGATGTAGATGGTGCAAGATAAGCAAGGGAATGAGCGGTGACGGTGGGAAGGCTGGTCGGATCGCTTCGAATGTCTCAGCTCGACCTCAGCGCGCCAGAGCGCGCCAAGTCCAGCCAATTCGAGCTACGCGGGAGCAATATTTCACAGTTCCTGGCCGGCCAGAATTAGGTATGGACCACGCGTTATCTGTTCTTGTCATTAGCTCAGAAAGGGTACCCACCCACCGTAGGTGTGACCAGGAATCAGGATTACTCAGCGGCCCGAACTGTCATGGAGAACTCGGATCCCCTAACCAGATCGATACCTAGCTACAGCAGCTACTTATTTGATGGGGTGGAAGGGTATGAAGCTGTAAATAGCTCTTAAAATGGTTAGGAATAGGTGCCAGCTGGCAGCGGGCGTGGCATCGCCGGCGTCAGAATAAACACCAGGCCCAGCTGGTGATGTCCGGCGACTGCCGACTCACACTGTACTATTTCTACGCGCGCACAGTACCACTTCTACGCAACTCTACATATTAAGTGCACGAGACAGTCGTGACGTGTTCACTTCGAGCTGATGGCGCTTCATACGGTCCGGACAGTATCACGTTATGCGGGCCTCGGAGCGTACCGTGGACTGATTAATGATCGCCGTCATTACGTGCTTGAATATTCATTCCACTTAACTCCATGAACGTCCCGATCGGGGTCTTTCGACCGCCTCGCTGGTTGCCGGCGAGGGTATCGGCGACCAGCTATTGAGATGCGAGAGCATGGCCTAGCATGCGGACAATATCGGCCACTTTGACGACGATAGGAGTGGCGGGAAAGTCGCGGGCTCGCTTGCCCATGCAGGGCGGGCATATGCCCCTGAGTGACGATCAGGCTTCACCAGTGCCCGCGCAGGATGAGGAGAACTTTGGACTAATTGACTACTAAATGGCATCACGGATAAGATAAAGAGCTGGCGTGAACTATGCATCTGAATATTAGGGATTCCATAATCACCTCTGCACTGCCTCGGTTACTGGCTAGGGGCCTCCTGAAGGGCGCGCGTTGATCACGAAAGGCGAGGCCTCGACACTGCCGAGCAGAATCGCCAAATCGGACTCGCACGCTTCGAGACGGTACGAGACCGTGCTCATGCTCGCGAGATAGAACCAATACCTGCGGAATCACGCATTCAGCTCAGCCACTATTTGCGTCTCGGCCGATGTGCAGTCGAGAAAGAGCTTACCGGTTAAACTCGTGCGAATAAACAATCTCCCTCCCATTTTCGCTGACCGAAAGGCGGTGCGAAAGTACCAGCGCATCGTGTTGAAGGTCCCTAACGGCCGTCAGCATCGTCGGAAAATCATGAGGGAGCGGTCTCTTGGTGGCCAAACTTGTTCCGACGAGGTAGAAGAGGGCGCGCATGAAGCGCTTGTTCTGGTGGCGGAACGGCGCCAAAGGGGTCGTGAAGTTGTCCTTGATCGACTTGGGAAACCCTTCGGTACCAATCGCGGTACGTGCTTCCCTGAGTCGATCCAAGATGACCTGGTGACTACGGATGATGCGCGAAAAGGTCGCACCGTCGAACTTGTGACCAAAGGCAGGCTCGAGCGCTGAAAATCGGAGCAAAGGCATCAGAGCCAGGAGTTCCGCCTGAATCTGGCCCTCGCGACGAATCAACTCGTGCTGCACAGATTCGACGGCTTCGCGAGGGGGCGCGACGTATCCCTCAGTCTCGTGGATGGGGGCCAAAGATTCCGCCATCATTTGGAACAGGGTTGCGTAGGTCCCGAGCGCAAACGTGATGCCGGCGAGCTTGGTGCGTAGGGTCTGGCGAGCCGGGGTACGAAGAACGTAGATTTGCCAGAACCATGCGATGCCGAGTGCCAGCGCCAGTGCCGCAAGTGACTTGCCGCTACGGTAGGCTGGACTGTCGAACCCGGGCCGGCGGTCTTCTGGAATATCGCGGTAGACGTACTGCGTGATGACAGCATTACCGGCGGCGTTCATCGCCAAAAGACTTCCCGCAAAGAACATGGGCTTGGTGTAGATGATGAAGCACATGGGCACGGCGAACACAGCGAGGAGAGACGTGAGACCGTACGGGTTAAAGTAGTGCGGGCCGACGTGCAAAAAAATTCGAAGAATGAGTAGGCCATATAATGTTCCGAGACCGGTGCCGAGGATCTGGATAACCCAGGTGAAGATGCCTTGGCCCAAAACAGGGGCCATGGCGACAACGATGGTGATGAGACCACCGTTCAAACCGTAGTTGATAAAGAACGTCTGCGCAGAGGGGACCCCGGCAATCAGAAATGTTCACTGAACCAATCAAACTACTAAAAGCATTTTGGCGTCACTCACTTTGAGGGAAGGGGCCAGAATGAACACCGCAAAGATTGTCACCGCGCAAGTGGTCTTGAATGCATAAAGACTGGTAGGACTTCGAATGAGTTTCTCGAATTGTCCGAAACGCTGCCACAGCGTGACCTTCTCGTCCGCGTAGGAGACTCCAGTGAGCTTCGACAGCGCTTCACGGAAAGGCATGCCCTTCCACACTGGCGGCGACAAGCGGGCCCGCTCCAGCAGATGCAAGTGAATCTTCTTGCGCGGTCGTGAGGCATCGTCCTTGGGTACGACCGCTTCGTGAAGAGCTGTGAGTTCGTCTAGAACTTGTCCCATGCCGAAGATGAAAGACAAAACCCGCAACACCGTGGTTCCGGCGATCTGTTCCGGCGACCCAGTCGGGCCTACTCCAGCTGCACCCATCTCGTCCGCCGATGTGGTGGACGTCGCGCCTTCTTCCATCTGCTCGGCCTTTTCTTCCGAGTCCGTCGCTTTGACTTTGCCGTCTTTTCGTTGGCTTGCATCCGTAATGTTTGCGCGGACCGCCGTCGATGTCATCAGCCCCTTGGCTGCAATATTATTGGCCTGTCTGGCAAAGAATCTGCGGAAGGCGCTGGATGGATCAGCTCCTGACGTTGATCATCGGCTCACACACGGCCCAGGTTACTCACGCATCTCGAAGTGAGGGGCCGGGTTGCTCGACGCGTAAAATGCCGTCGGTGAGGGTCCCGGAAGCAAGTAAGTCCGCCACGTGCTGATTTTGATGATTTTTGAATGCCGCCCAAGCTTGCCGGATCGAAGCGGCTCGGTCGAGCGGCTTGATATCGATAATTGTGGCGGCTTTCGGAGTCGAAGCCGCTGTCGTACCATCGAAGTTCAGATTCGGGTGTTCAGGGCTAATCTTGCCGGTGTGCTCCTCGTTGAAGCTCGGTCGTCTCGATGCGACGGGGGTTGAGGAATAGACGTCAACTTCATCCTTGAGCCGCATCGAGATCTTTCGGAAGCCGGCGTCGAGAGCAGGGGACTGGACAGAGGTCGTCCGCTCCGATAAATTGGGTCCACGCTCTCCCGACTCGAGGTTGTTGTCAGCCGACGGCTCCGTGTATTCGAGGAAGTCCTCCCACGAGTACTCTCCTGGTGCGACAGGACGATGGGTGCGACCTCCGACGCCGAGTTCCTGAACGATGTCCGCGATGGCAAGATCGATGCCCTTCCTCAGCTTCAAAAACGTTTTACCCGTCGCACGCTCCGTGAGTCCCTCTTTGATGATCTGAAGCGATTGCGGCTCGTACTGCTCCATCACCATCAGGTTCGAGTACGACGTAATCAGGCCTTGTTGCATCTGATGGATGCGGGCCAGCATACCGCTATAATCGGCCATGCTCCATCGGGTCCAGTTGACCTCGAGCGCAACCTGGGCCGTCTTTTGCCGTAGGAAACCGTAATCGGCGCGGATCGACGCGTTGAGGGCATCGCGCACGGCGCGCTCGTCCTGGGTGATCTCGACGGTGTACGTCTTGGCTAGGAGATGGGTGAAGGTCGACATGTGCTCCAGGGCGTCGACCATGAGCTCGCGCAGCTCACGCTCGGCCGAGGTGGGGAAAACCAGCAGATTGACCGCGAAAACTGTACGTTCAAAATGGGATGATGGGTGAGAGTCCGGTCACAGCAGCCGAAATGAAGATGCTCTAGCTCACCAATAGCAAACCCCCAGGCGTACGATTCGAGGTAGGCCTTGAGATATGTGGACGAAAACTTGCCGCCGAGCAGCGTCGAGGTGTAGATTCCTGGGCGCGGAGAGAAGATAAACTGAGTGTGCAAAGCCCAAGCATCATTAGAATGAAGCCTACCATTGAAGCCCATCAGAATGGCCAGCAGCGAAAGACCAAAGAAACGCATCGACTGCGCCTTGATGATGGCCAGAAAGTAGACGTAAATCGCAAAGATGACTGTGGCAGACGCGCGCGAAGCCCATGAGCCCGAGGGGTGGTTGGAGGAGCTGTTCGCGTTAGTGTTGCATTCTCGCGTGCCGAACGGAGTTTTGGCAAAGCCAGCGACAGGCGAACACGAAGAAGGGACGTACAGCCCTGTGCAACGACCGCATGGCCCAGGTGTCCCAGGATGACGAACATGACCGCGCCAATGCCCACACCGACCGAGGCCAACGCCACCGCGTCCAAACACGCGCCCGACGACGCTCCCGGCTGTCCCGCGATGCTGACAATGACCATCGAACTGAGCGTGATCGGGTACGCGTTGAGCCTATAGAACGCTCGAGTGAAGACGAGTGCGAACACGAGCGTATATGCGAGGCATCCTGCGTGTACCCAAATTGAGATGCATCAGTCCGCGAACTCGGGCTCGGGCTCTCGGGCTCTCGGGCTCTCGGGCTCTGGCTCTGGCTCGGGCTCGGTCGTGTGCCACGTTGTCCCATTGGACATGCGAGGGACCGCATCTCGCATTGGTCTGGCTGGTATATCGAGCAGGCTCCAATGCCAACAGCCACTCACCTTTGAAGGTCGACATGGCCTGCCCTCGCGAGACTTGGGGCAACCATCCGGGCGCCATGACTGCCCGATGACCGCGGTAGAGGTCTGTTTGTTGTTCGGGCGATCGAGGTCCAGATTCCGCCACACTGCCGGACAGCGTCAAGGATATTGAAGATATACGAGTCGACGAAGTGATACGCGACACGCGAGGAGCGGAGCTGATCTGATCGAAGCAGGCGTAATGCAGAGAGGAAGAAGAGCGAAAGTGGGCCGAGTGCGCGTTGCTCGCTCACGTTATTGTCGCCTATTGTTGCCCTCCGCAGCCCTCCGCCTTTGGCCGTTATTGGCTGATGCATTGAATTCCCCCGGAGCTCCGCGGAGCCGTTTACGTAATGAAAACATTTCCTGGCGTCGGAGGGGCCTACCGCACTGACTCTTACCTCTCGCATGTTTACTGTCTTACTCTATCTTCTTCTTCTTCTTGTTTTTTTCTGATTGACCAATGGGACGGATCTCAACATACGGGCTTGCGTCAGCTGAGGCCGGCGGGGTAAGGTCACGTGCCCACGTGGGAAAGCGCATGCGAAATATGCCAGATAGAAAAATGCGAGATAGGATTGACGTGTACACCAAGAAAGGTACGAAATGAGAGTGGGGCGAAAGAGAAAGATCCCTCCAAGTGACAATGCGCTACTTCCACAGACCCGTCCCCCGCGCCGCGTCGTCCGAAATCGGGAACCAATCCAAGCCCCCTCTCACTCCACCGCATCCACCACTTCACGCCCATCACTCCCAGACTCCACCCTCTCCCCTCCCTGATCTTCCATCGTCGTCGTCGTTGTTGTCGTCGTCGCCGCCGCCACCTTTCCATTCGCCGCCTTTCTCGCCCTCTCCTTGGCCTTCTTCCTAACCTTCAAAACCTTCTTCCTCCTCCTGACCGACCTCTCCAAATTCCCCTCCCCACCGAACCAAAGCTCATAATCGCAAAAAGCACAAACGTCCTCCTCTGGTCCAGCGAAGAACCTCAATGCGTCACCTGCGCTTCGATTGCGGATGGTGAGCAAGGCCTGGGAGATGACTTGGTCCGAGGCGGGCCAGGAGGATAAAGGTTGAACCTCGTCGTCTAGGATGGACAAAAGGGATGGAGGGGCGTCGGTATGAGGCGATGAAGAACCTGCGGCACCGGATGAAGATCGATTGGGCATACGCGAAGGGGTATAGTTGTTGAGGTGGTGAGGGTTCAGCGCGTTGGCGTGCGCAGAACGCTTCTTTTTGCCCTTCTTACGAGGCTTGCGTGTCGAAGGTGGGATTGCGGAAGGGGGCTCGGTCGTATAAGTCGTTGGGCTCGTGATGGGGAGATTCGTGCGATCTGCACTGAGAGGCATGACCGTGGTCGCAGTCGAGGGTTTACCAGCAGCAGGCGCCGCAGAGGGAGGCGGGGGTTGTGCCGACCAGGAGCGAGTGGCCGATGGTGACGATGGGCGAGTCTTCGTCGATCGAGTGGCCTTGGGAGAAGGAGGTGCCGTCGGAACAGATGCCGATGGGGGTGCAGAAGGTGTAGTGGGAAGCGGGTCGACCACAGCATCAGCCCCGGCTGCGGCTGCAGCCTCGCTCCCCTCAACCTCGCGAACCAACTCCTCCTTCTCCTTTTGCAACCTCCTCAGATTCTCCTCCTCCCTCGCCTTCGCAGCATTCAACTCAGCGACCCGAAGTCGATCCTTGGCCGCATTAAGCACCCGATACCTCTTGACAATCGAAGGCGGAGTCTTTCCATCCACATCGAACGCTTCCAAAGTCGGTACCTCGGCCCTCTTCTCCCCAGACTCCTGAAGCGCGTTCGCCAACGCCTTCCGTCGAGCCCTCTCGATCGCCGCTGCGGATTCTTCCAATCCCAATGGATCCCAAAGATTGATCAACCGGAACTTGGACCCTCCTAAAAGCGCATTGATTCGCTGCTGTTCCTTGAGACGTTCCTTTTCGGCTTTGGCAGCGGCTTTGATCGCTTTCGACCCTTTGAGCCCGCTACCTGGTTTAAGAGGTGGAGGTGCGCTTCGACGAGGGACAACAGGAGGCGTGAAGATGGGGACGGGTGGTAGTTCGAGAGGTGGGTGGTGGTTCTGGTCGCCCATAATTTCGCGTCGTCGGCGACCTAGAGTCCAAAAGTCACGCGAGAGGCGAGGTGGCAGGTGGCGCAGTTTGGCCAGCGCCGCTTTCGCCGTGGTCGGTGGATTCGCTGGGACTAGCGTGCGATCAAAGAGAGCAGGAAGTAAGTCAGGACCAATGATGTTATTAAAATCGTTTTCCTTCATGCTGACCTTACCTAATCTAGACTTCCCTCTCGTCCCCCCAGCGGATTCATACCTCGTCAACCCCTCCGCACCCATCACTTCCCTCGTCGACCCATCCTCGCGTTCCCTCTCCTCATCCTCCTCCTCCTCCCCAATCGAGATCGACCCCAAAGGATTCTTTCTCTTCTTAGTCATCCTCCCATCCCCATTCGAGCTCTCGTACTGACTCTCGATTGGGCTCGGGGAATCGTACCTGGCCAGAGTGGGCGCGTCGTCACTCGTCGGCATCGTTGTTGATAACCCCTGTCGAGTCGATGGCTGCAAATGCAGATACGACTCATCCTCGTCCGCCTCGGGGACCCTTTCCTCACTTGATTGTCGATTCGGTCGCAAACACGAACCCTCATCTGTCGAAGGATCGACTCGCCGACCAATATCGGTATCATCGAGGACGAGTTCAGCGTTGTGAGGGATCGATAAAACAAGACTCTGCATCGACGTCCTCAAGAGGCGCAAGACGTCCCTCCCGACTTGGCCAAACAGACTCTCTGCTGAAAAATCGACGTCTTCTTCATCGGCCTCGAGTTCTGGAGAGAAGGCTTTGGCGTAGCGCGGGTCGTGGGAAAACTCGTTTGACACCCCCGCAGACTTGTCCCCAGCTCCATGACGACGAGCTTGGCTTGATGCGGTCGATACAGGGGATGTTACGACTGTTGAGGGGGAATTCGAAGAAGAAGATACGACCCTACGGTCGTCCAGATCCGCTGCTTCGTCATACCCCTCCGCCGACCCCAACCTAGGCGACGACGACGTGTTCCCTCGAAATGTCTGTCCCGAAGACGTGCTCTCCCCCAATCGATACCCATCTGATGACGAAGACGACGATGTGACTGAGAATTTAGACAAAGATGAGACCAACGGTGGCTTCCTACTTGATGTAGGGTGATTACTTGTCCTCCCCTGATCGTCCTCGCCATGCTCGTGGTCGTTCGAGCGATATTCGAGTAGAGCTTGGTGCGCTTCTTGGTTCCTCGTGGTCAGACTGGATTGTTCCATCATGCGATTCGTCTCGACGTGTTCGTCCCATTGCTCGTCCTCGACTTCGAGATCTTGAGGTTTGATCAGCGTACTGGCCGATTTCGACGAAGGGACGGAAGCAGCCCGAGTTTTGCCCGTCGTGGTCATCGTCATCGTTCGCGGAGGAGCCGATCTCGCCGTGCTCGTCGATAACGTATGATCACCGTCCTCGTCCCTACTGGACTGTACCCGTTGTAGTCTCTGCCGTTTAGGTAAAGGTGCGAACCGTCTAGGTTCCTCCCTCGTAATTGTATTTGACACGCCCATAGTATCCGATCGCCTCGCTTCGTCATCCTGATCGAGCGCTCGAGCCGTGGGCGTCGTCGAGGCCGAAAGCGAAGCTGTAGCACCATGGACCGGAATCGGTCCATCCATATTGCCAGCTCCCAGACCACGCTAAGCTCTCGGTCTATCTTTGGGGCTCAATCTTGACCTGAAATCCGTCGTGGGGTTCGGCGTGAACGTGTGAGAAGGCCCGTGTTCGTTCGCAAGAAGCGGATCGGGCGCGTTACGGCGGTTTCGATCGTTGGAACTGGCGCGATCGAGAGTAAACGCCGAAGAGGGAGCGGGCTGTACCAGATACGAGACCGCGGAAGATCAGATCATGGAATCGGATCAGATCGGATCAAAGCCCTTGCAGTACTGACTGTGTACGTATGGATGGGATCACGTGGTCGCAAAAGAGAGAGGAGAGCTTGGGGCTCACGATCCGGGAGAGCTGACTGTGAGACACTGCCGACCAACCGCCGACCAGGTCAGCTGAGCAGCGTCGTCGCGCTCGGGCTTTTCTCTCGAATGTCTTCCATTCGTCAACACAAGTCTAGACTCATTATCTATGATGAACGACCCGTCTAGGTGGTTTGTAACTTTTCCCGAGCCTTGCCTCCTCGCGCATATCGTGTGGATATGAACAAACGCGACAGTGAGCTCGGTCTTTTTCGTCGGCGTCGATGTCGAGGTCTTGGCACTCCTGGCTTTAGGTCGATCGCCGGCAAAGCTCCACCATCGCCCCACACTTCCACCTCACATCCCACTACACTACTTCCAAAATCACATCAAGTCGTGCCTAAATTACAACACTCGCCGAATTACCAAAAAACCAAATGCACCTTCCTAATCCTCCCTCCTCTTCTTTCCCTTCTGCTTCTCCTCCCTTTTCTTGAACAATGCATGCCGGGTCGACGACTTGGCCAATTTCTTGTTCTCACTTCGGTTCGTTTCCGTATAGGCCATACTCTGACCACTGTAACGCACGAAAAGGGCGGTCACCGCAAGTCAGCTCATGCACCACTCGAAAACTTGCATTCCGAACGTACCCAGCCAAGGCCTGCAAGCTCCCCGCGACCCTCGTCGCTTTCGCCACTCCATCACTCCTCTTCCCTCCCATCCCCAATCCCTTACCCCTCCCTCCTCCCGAATGAGGCAAGTCCCCCGGCAGGTCCCTCAAATCCGTTCCTAGATCCGCATCAGATTCGTTGGCGAGTAGTACGGATTGTAAAAGTTCGATCTGTTCGTTCTTGGTAGGGTAGACGAGGTCGGGTAGAGCTTCGATCCCTTCGAGGGAGGTGATGACTTTGAAGGCGTAGCCTTGGCTGTGCGCGCAAAGAAACACCGCGGTCAGGCGTGATTCGAATATGAGCGTTGACCAGACCCTCCTTCAGGCTTACTCTACCAGGAAACCTTGCCGCTTGGACGAGTAATAGATCTCTTGCGTACTAAGGACATGAACACATCCCGCCAACTCGTCAGCGACTCGCTCCACCCTTACAACCCGATAGAGCCTCAAACTCACTCCTTGGAAACCAACGAATAAAAGAACGCATTGAACCCTTCATCGTTCCTCCTTTTGGCCCTCAAGATCCTGCCCAACCTCTGCGCCTCCTGTCGACGACTCCCGAAATGACTACTGATCTGGATCAAGCACGTTGCTTCGGGGAGATCGATCGAGGTGTCGCCAACTTTGGAGAGGAAGATGGTGTTGACGATCGGGTTGTGTTGAAAGTTTTGGAGGATGCGCATGCGCTCGACTTGGGCCGTACCGCCGTGAATGTAGAGCTTGCCGAGCTTCTTGGCATAGGCCTGGACGACAGAACAAGGTCATCAGCAACTGCATTTTCAACCCCACAAGCTTTGGTCACCACTCACCTCCAACGCATAAACATTGTCCGAAAAGACAATAATCTTATCCCCCCTCGCCTCGTGGTACTGGATCAAAAACTGACACGCCTGGAACTTGTTCGGGTTCATCGAATACAGCAGCATCCTCTTCCTCGACTTTTCGCGCAAGTACTCGCGGTAAAACTCGGGCGTCATGTCGCACCACACTTCGGCGCATTGCACTCGAGCGATGTGTCCGTTGTTGGCGAGGTCCATCCAGTTCGCTTCGTACAACTTGGGCCCGATCAAGAAGTTGAGATCGTCGATCTTGTCGTCTTCTCGCACCAACGTCGCCGTCAAGCCAAGTTTGGCATGGGCCTTGATCGTCGAAACGACACGTCGGAACATCGCCGCGGGCACGACGTGCACTTCGTCCAACAGGACGAACCCCCATTCGCGACCGGTCAAAAAGTCCATCATCTTCTGCGACTCGTGCGATCGCTTCTGTCGGTTCGCCACCATCGAATACGTCGACACGACGATGCCTGCGTCACCCAAGAATTTTTCCTTCTGATCGGCGGTAAAGACGGCGATCGCCGAGTCCTTGATCGTACACCACTGCAGGAACTGCTGCTTCCACTGCATCACGCTGACGCTGGAAGTGCACAGCACGATGCACGACTTGCGGATCGTCGTTGCGGCCGTGATCCCCACCAGCGTCTTTCCCGCACCACACGGCAAGACGATGATCCCCGATCGAGCCCGCCCGTTACCAAACATCTTGCCCAGCGACTTTTCCTGATAAGATCGGATCGTAGTCGTGGGTTTGAGGTCGATCTCGAGCGTCGGGTTGATCTCGTCGTGGCGGAAATCGTACTCCTCCATCATGGGGAACTCGATCGCCAGGCACCGCCGCTTGACGGTCTCGATCTCGCTCTCCTTGATTTGGAACGAGTGCACCTCTTCGTCGTCAAGATCGTCCTCTGCGAGAGCGCGAATCTTCCGACAGGTCAGTGCTGCACATCGGCCTGAGGGAGAATGGGCTCGCTTACCTTTAGCGAGTCCAATCACAGAAGTGAACAAGTCATCGTCGGCAGCGGCGGCAGCGGCGGCCGCAGCAGCTGCACTCCCACCCGCGTTGTCCTTGTCCGCCTCAGCTCCTGCTCTCGCCGCGTCGGCTGACCCCTCGGTACCCGTTGCTCCAGCCTGCCTCGTTCCAGGGATGACCAAGCCTGCCTTGGTCGGCGCCTTGTCGGTCCTCAACCCACCCTCGGCAGCGACCTGCTCCTCGAACGGGACCCTAGCCGGCCCAATGACCTTGTCGCGGAGCAGCTCCCTCAAGACCTGCGGATGCGACGATTCGACAAAGTGCTTGTTGTGCTTGAGCACAAGTTTGACCTTGCCGTAGGACCTGGTACAGTCCCTGATGAAGCGACCGATCGATTCGGGGACGGGAACCTTGGACATGCGGTTGAGGACTTCGATGATGTTCTCCGTTTGGAGGCCGACCGAGACGGCGGCGTAGAGCGAATGAGGGGTGAGCTTGTACTCGTGGAGAAACTTGGGGCGGGATATCGGTTCGGCGATGGCGATGAGAAAGTCGGTGGCTTGGGGTGCGAGGACGTGGAAGGCCTCGAGGATGATGCTGAAGGTGTCGGGGTTGATGAAGAAGGGGCGAGTGGCGTGGTCCGGTTTGAGCGGGAGGTTGGTGAAGTCGCGCGACTCGCGAAAGATGGACGACACGAGGTCGCCTTTGCGTAGTGGGTCAATCGGAGCTGCATCGCTGTCATTGCCATCGTCCTGGGGAGCTGCTGCGTGGGATAGCTTGAGTTTGATCGTGGTCGGAGCTCCGGAGCTGGGTCCTTTGGCTTTGCCCTTGTTGGCCTTCTTTGCGTTGGCGCGGTTGTACGGGTCGTCGTCCGAGGTGTAGTTGTCGTCGTCGTCGTCGTCCTGCTGCTGCTGAAGAGCGAGATCGGCTTCGTCTGAATAAGGCTCTCCGTTGTCGGATCCCTCATCGCGATACAACCGGGCTCTGCCATGGTCGATGCTGTCCTGGGACGAGACGGACGAGGCGCGATCGCCACGACGAGTCGGCGCGATCGCGATCGTGAAGCGAGGTCGTTTCGGGGCCGGCTGGGCGGGCGAGTTGACCTTGCTCGTGGGAGCAGACGAGGAGGCCTCGTCCTCACCTGTGAGTCGAACACATGGAGGGTCAGTACAAGCTGTGCAGGGCGTGGTGCGACCGGCGCGAGTGCGGTCGAGTGCGGTCGAGTGCGGTCGAGTGCGGGCGGCGGTGGGGTAGGGATGACCGAATCTCTCTCCCCCACTCGCGTCAACGAACGACGGCGGCGAACTCACTCGACGAGGCGCGAGCACGACGACCACGTGTACGGCTGCTGATCCGAATCGACATCGTGCACCGGATCCGAAGCCGAAGCCGACGTCGAGCAAGTCGGTGGGGTGAGGAACGGAAGCGAGCAGGAGCAGGAGCAGGCTAAGGAGAATTTGAATTCCAGCTATTAGTCTACGAACAGTTTCGAACTGGCCTCGATCGACGTCGCGCACTCGCTTCCGTCGCGCACGGACCCTCCCCTCTCGAACGTGCGGCTGCCTTTCGCCTCATCTCCTCAGCTCAGCTTCACGTCTCACCGATCTCACCTCTCAAGATCTCAACGCGCAGTTGCTCCGACTCGGCTCCTTGGGCCACTTGTAACGCGGGCTCAGTCAGCGGCTCCCCACGCCCGTCTCCCTCGCTCTCCCTCCACCTCAGCGCGCTGGACCTCACCTCGGCCCGACCATGGCAACGCTCTCGGAGTTGATTGGCTTCTCCCCTTCCCAAGGGGGAACATTCGCTTCGACCTCCAAACTGGCCGGCGTAAGTTCGCCCCGTGCGAACTCCACGTCCCTCCCGACCGTGGCTCTGACCCGTCACCGCTACCTCGCTAACGACTCACAGACCAGCTTGGCCACCGATCCCAACCTCAATCCAGACCGCAAGTTCTATCTTATATCTTTGAACAAATTCCCATACTGACCCAACCCCCACAGTCTACCCGAACTGGGCCGGCGCAGCCAAAGAGCTCGGCACCGACGTGCGCGCCGCCTACGTCGAGGCATTGCAGGATCAACAGGCACGCGAACGACAGCAGGATAGAGATTGTGTGTCTTTTTTGAAAGAGATTGGAGCCATGTGGAACGATCAGGAGCTGAACGCTTGTTTGAACCCCCTCAGACCTCGATCGAGCGCATGAATTTGTCGAATTGAACGAACAGGTCGACGTCAGTTGTAGGCGGTCTGGTCATCACCTGCAACGACTCCGCGTATTGATTGCCCGCGTCACATCACAGACAAGTACGAGTCTCTTGAAAGATTTGTCCGCGTTCCTCTCGACGTTTCAGCAGGACCTCTCGGCCGTCTCGGGCCACGTCGCTGACCTTCAGGGGCGCAGCAAAACGATCGAAGGGCGACTGCAGGCCAGAAAGGTAGGAGACCCCATTCGCCTCAGGCGGATGATCCGAATCTGGTACTGACGGGATACTACTCTCCTCCGCCCCACCATGTCCTCCACAGGCCGTTGAACGTTCGCTCCACCCCTATCTCGAATCCATCACCCTCTCCCCACCTCTCATCCACACCATCATCGAAACACCCGTAGGCGACCACTGGATCGATGCCATTCCCGAGCTGGACCAAAAGCTAGGCGCCATCAAGAGTGGTCCCAGGATCCAGGGTCGCAAAGCATTGGATGAGATTGCTGAGGCTCTTCGTGTGGCTGTGAGTTCGGTGCAGCCTGACCCATTGGGATCGCAGCAGTTGACGCGACGTACTCGACGCAGGCCGCGCAAAAGATCTTGACGCACTTGGTCTCGCTCATCAAGCCCTTCACCACTTCGATCAACTCGCCCCTCTCCTCGCTGCAAACGTTCGTGCTCCTTCCCCTCAAACCTCTCTTTGATTTCTTGCGTCGTCACGCCGCTCGTCAAGCGCACGAGTTTCAGAAAGCCTACACGAACACGATGAGATGGTACTACGAGACCGGCTTCCGACGCTACGTCCGAACCTTGGAAAAAGTCAGGGTCAAGGGCGTTCAAGTCCCCGAGCCGATCGGTGTCGTCGGAGCAGGAGCCGATGGAGGCTTGTCCTTACTGGCCAAGAGACCGGCGAATCAACATCCCTCGGCGACTCCCACTTCCGCGACGGGAGGCTTGAACTCTGCGATCGCCAACTCGAGGGTCGAAGGTGGTCCACCGATCATGACCGTCGCTTCGACGACCGACAAGACTTCAACGCCGACCAAACCTTCGCCCGAATACCTATTCCGCTCCGCTTCGTTGGTCATGTCCGACAACGCCGAAACGGAGTATGCGTTCCTATCGACATTTTTCGGGACGCATTCGTCATTGAACGTCAACGAGCCTAGAACGCCTTCCTTGTTCGCTGCCGAGGGTGCGAATGGAGCCAAGGTGCCTCGCGCGGGGGATACTTCGACGGCGAGTTGGATCTCCGTCTCCGGACCTGGACAAGCGGGGACGAGGACACCTTTGGACGAGGATGAATCAGGTAGTCAGTTCGAGTTGGAGCTCAAGTCGAATTCGGGTTTGTCGATGTCGACTTCGAATTGGATGACGACGACGACGAGGGAGGAGAAGAGCGGGAGGTTGAATAGGACCGTGGTGGAGGGGTTGTGGAAGTTGGTCATGGAACCCGCGCAGGAATACATGAGGGTGAGTGTTTAAACTCGCTGTCTGTGAAGGAGGAAACAGCGACTGACCTGCGTGAGGACGATCTTGTTAGAACTTTACGGCCGCCTTGCTCGACCCTGCCTCCCCACCTTCACCCATCGCCCTGCTCTCCATGATACGTCTCAACGAAGCGCTCCTAAACCGACTCGTTTCCGCACCACCCGTCCAAGTGATCAATTCGACCGCCATGCTCCAACAAATGCAAGACGAAGCCGAACAACCACTCCAACTCATCGTTCCCTCCATCCCAACCTGTCCAGCGATGGAAGCGCATCTCATCTCCATCCGCATGCAGCTCTGGCCTCTCTTCGTCAGCTCGATGAAGAACGAGCTTGATTCGATCAAAGCTATCAATGGGTCGGGTTCGGGAACGACTTCTTCGATGGCGAGTATGTTTGGGTCCATGACGGGTGCGAAAACGGGTACGGGTGGGGCGGTCAAGGATTCGGTGGTGAGGATCATCATCAGAAGGTATGCGGATATGTTCAACACCGTTCTTGAACTCGCGGTGGGAACTTCCAATACCTCCAAAGCGACGACTTTGATGGAAGGTGATGATCATCCGACTCGAGTCCAAAGTAGTGGACCGATCGGAGAGGATCACCTTCCTGTGGTGTTTGATCATCTGATCAAACTGAGGAACGAAGTCGACAAGTTGTTGGTCCATCAAGCGGACAAGATCCAGGATCCGGACAAGAGGGGTTTGTTCCTGAAAGCGCACTACCAAGAGATTGGAGCGATCTTGTCGGTGAGTTTTTTTTTGGCGCGCTGGCCCGGGGTTCTCGTTCCTTATGAAGTACTAGGCTGATACAGCTGCTTTCCGTGCGAACGCCAGGGGGGAAGCAACACGAGTCATTCCAAGAGTCAATCCGAGGTGGCTCATTATCGGGAACTGGCCAGGAAGTTGATGTAGAAAGCGCAGAAAAGGGCACGATGGGGGCTCTCGGCAAAACCGTGGGCGCCCTGCTCCTTTGACGTGTCTGATGCTGTGGTAGATACGCGTTTCGGATGCAGTGATGCGCGACGATGTTGTTCTTTTAAGTAAAACGAATAAAGCATCTTTCAGAGAGCTTCTGTCAACAATAGAGGTCTCCGAGAAGTTGGGGAATGGGTCAAAGCGACCGGTGCCGAGTTGGCTCTCTCTCTCTCTCTCTCTCTTTCTCTCCCTCCCGTCCACTTCGGTCTCGCCGCACCTTTTCTTTTGATCCCGTCACTGTCGAACGTGCGATCGACTTTTATCACCCAACTTCGGTGGTGCTCTAACTATGGCGATCGGATCTGGGGCTGAAGAGGAGTCGTCGTCGCGCTCGTTGGCTTCGTCGTCGCGCTCCGCGTTGGTGCAACACATCCTCCCCGCGTTGGCCTCGGCACTCTCCCCCGACCCGACCGCACGAACGAATGCTTCGGACCAACTGCAATCCCTCACGACCCATCCGGGCTACTACGATGCGCTGGTGACCATCTTCTCGTGTCGCGAGCCGGTGACGGATGCGAGTGCGAGTGCGAGCGCGAGCGCCGGCACGAGTGCGCACCTGGATCGACAGATCAAGTTGCAGGCCGGGGTGCAGTTCAAGAACGGTGTCGATCGACAGTGGAGGAAGACAGCGATCAAGTGAGCTCGCAGTTGGCGGTCAGGATCGCACGCAGGTCGACTCGTAGAACTGATCGCTCCTCGGTTGTTTCGCAGCCCTTTGAGTGACGAGGAAAAGGCAGCGATAAGATCAAAGCTGCTGGCCATGGTCGATGTGCCTGATCGAGTGGTGCGTTGATGATCCAGCGCTTTCGTCCCCTTGCGTGCTTCCGTTGACGCGCTCGTTCGTTTTTCCCTTCTCCTGCCGAAAAGCTCGCCAAAACGGTGGCGCTTTCGATCGGCAAGATCGCAAGACTCGACTATGGCACGGACTGGTACGCATCCACGAGAACCACAAAACGAGCAAAGATATTGACCTGTGTCTCTTGGATGATGATCATGCGTCTACAGGGAACAGTTGCCGCTGTCCTTGCTCCAGTCACTCCAAGTCGGACTCACTAGCCAAGACGCTCGATATGCTCGTTTGGTCGTCCATCGAACGCTGCTCTACATCCACCAGACCGTCAAATCCCTCTCGTCGAACCGCACTCTGCGTGGGCGAACCATAATGGGTCTCTTTACCGATATCTTATTTTCCACCGTTCGCCAAACGCACGTCGCAACCCTGGGAATGGCCCGAGCAAGATTGGCCGAATATGGGTGGTGCAAAGGCACCCCCTTCACGGCCGCGGACCTTGGCTACAGAGGGGACGACATCGAAGAAGCCGAGTTGACCCTGCTGGCGTTCAAAATACTGTCCAAAATGACCGTCTACGGCTTCAAGGACCCCTCGCAGGACGAAAGAGCAAAAGTCAGTGACGAGCCGTCTAACGAACCCCTTGTCTCTCTTGGGAGCTGATCCAATCAGACTCCTCCCTTCCGTTCAGTCGTTCTTTGTCTCGACTCTCGAATCTTTTGGGTCCCGATTCAACGAGCGCTTTTCAATCCTCTCCGCCTTCCATGTCAAGGTCCCGACTTGCCCCCGTCTCGGCTACCTCACCAAGCTCGTCATCTCCTACTGCAAACTCTACCGCAACCTGCTGACCCAAGCGCCGGATTCGCTCGACAAGATGGGTATGAGCGAGCAAATTGTGCTCCACTTCTCTTCGATCGTTCAACAGGCTAGTATCGACACGAGTCGCATCTCAGGTGAGTGGGTACAAAAACCCTTGTTCTGGAGGGGTTCCTTCGAGACTGATGGTGGGTGTCGTGCCTGCATCAGATGAGGTGACCTCGCTCTACCCCGAACGACTCGTCGTACACATTCTCCTCTTCCTCCGATCCACCCTAGGCGATTGGGCCTCGACGTCGCCCTTGGCGAGCCTACCGCTCAATTTTGCTCCCGAGTTCGCAGAGATCCTCGTCACGCGGTTGATGCCCTTGCGCCAGAGCGATCTCGAAAAATGGCGAGACGACCCCGAGGAATGGATGAACGAAGAGGCCGCCAACCGGGAAGAGTTTGAACTCCGTCCTTGCGCGGAATACGTTTTCCGTTCTTTGCTCTCGCACTACAAGGACGAGTTGGCGCCTATGATGAAGGCATGGTTGAGGAGGTCCATCTCCGTCGATGGACAGAACAACGAATGGGAAGCTTTGCTGTTCAAGGAAGGCGTGTACTGCGCTTTGGGGCACTGTCCGGCCGACCTCAAAGAATCGATTGACTTTGAGAATTGGTTAACGACGACGTTGATCCCCGAGGCGCATGGGACGTCACCGAACGAGCGCATCATTCGACGAAGGATAGCTTGGCTCGTCGGCAATTGGGTCGGCGAGGACCTCAACCCTGCGACGCGAAGTCAGATCTATGGAGTCCTCGTTCACCTGTTGGGACGCAACGCCTCGACGGACCAAGCCATTCGACTGACCGCCACGACGAGTTTATCCAAATGCGATACCTGGGACTTTGATCAACAGAGCTTCTTGCCATTTTTACCGAGTGCGATCGAGGAAGTCGTGCAGCTGTTGGGTGAAGTGACCTCGAGTGATACGCAAATGAGGGTGAATCAGGCTCTGGGGATCGTAATCGATCGAGTCGGCGTTTATGTGAGTGACCGTGCTACGAGATCAGGATGAAATTACGACCGAATTTCGGCTGACACGTGTCTGACCATACCAGATCGCCCCCTATGCACCACAACTCGCCGGGATCCTTGCTTCGCTTTGGTCGGGAACGGCAGAGAACCATTTCCAAGTGTCAGTGATCGTGACTTTGACCAAGCTCGTCGAGGTGAGCACGGAAGACTGTGTTACGGTAAATTTTGGTGGAGCTGGCACTGATCATGATTAAAAGTGCAGGCACTTGGTGATAAAGCACAGGCGTTGCACGCTCAGGTTTGTCCGATCGTGCAGCACAGCGCGGACCCGTCATCGGTGAGTTTAGGATGCGATGTGTCGAGTAGCCACATGGTGCGGATCACTGACATCGACGAACTCGAAAATGACAGCCTTCGCACGTCTACCTTCAAGAAGACAGTCTTGAGCTCTGGCAGGCCCTACTCAAGCGCTCTTCGGCACTGTCACCGGAACTAGTCGCGCTCATTCCATTACTCATCACCCTCCTCGCGGCCGGAACCGATATGCTCCCGCGATGTCTCGCGATCCTCGAATCCTACCTCCTTCTTGACGGGCCTCAGATCCTTCGGCTTTGCTCAAGCGATTTGTTCCGAGCCTTCTCGACCGTTTTGGGTGACGATTCAGCGGACCTCAGATTCGAACCGACCAAAGTCATTCTCCATGGACTCACGACCATCTTCCAAACGTGTCCCATCCAACTGTGGGCAGCGCAGCTAGAAGACTCGATCGTATTCGTCAAACTATGGACGGCGATGAGGCCCCAACCTGAGGATCGAAGGGAGGCGAGGACGGTGACGAGGTACTTGTTGGCACTTGCGAGGATCGTCTTGGCGGGACCCGAGACCTTCTTCCAATTGATCGAGGCAAGTGCTGCCAGGACGGGATTGGGTCAAGCTGCTATCTTGGAGACCGTCGTCGTTGCTTGTAATGAGAAGGTGAGCTGAGGTTTCGGAACTCGTCTTCCTCATTTCACGCTTGCTGACGCTGGGATTCGCACAGCTCGACTTCATCTCCTCCGAGGGTCATCGCAAACTGATCGCACTCGCGCTTGCGTCCCTCACCTCTTCCTGTCCACCCGCGCTCGCTCCAACATTACACCACCACTTCATCCCGATCGTCTCGACGTGGTGTTCGGTCCTCGCCCAAACAGAGGAAGACGACCTCGGCGCCGCCGAGGTGTACGAAGTCGAATCCGACGCCCAAGTCGATTACGTCGATACGTTGGAAACCACCCGACGAGGGGCGTTGGCGAGGATCGATCCCGTGCGAAGCGTCAAAGTTGCGACGTTCATTTCGCAACAGTTGGGCATGGTCGTTCAACGTTGTGGTGGTTTGGAAGGGTTCAGGATGACGTGGTTGTCCGCGGTCGCGGATGGGGAGATCCTGTCCGAACTGGAGAAGAGGTTGAATGGCACGCTCGCGGGCTAATGATGGGGTAGGTAGGTCTCACGTTTTATCATGTGCAGCTGTGGTTTTTCTCGTTTTGTCCCCTTTTCGTTGTTTTGCATTTGAGCAGAAGTTCGTAAAATCATTGCAAAGCATATTTCCTCGTAAACAGTCCAGTCAATCATCAGGCCACGTCTTCCCTCTGCGCAGTCCATCTCCATCCTAAGTCCTCAACGTCGTCGCCGTCAATATCTCCGCGACTTCGCGTTCGTACTCCTTCGTCGCAACCATCTCGGCTCGAGCATGTTGTCTCCCTCCACTCTGGCGCCAAAACAGCACTTTGCCCCAAGGAACAGGGTAAAACACCAACCCATAAGCGATGATGACGTTCGTGATCGTGTATGCGAACAAGACGCCGAGCGAACGCCATCGGTCCTGGTAGGCGATGTTGAGCGTCGCCAAATAATCATCCCCGTTCGAGAACTTGCAGAATGAGCACGTCGTCGTCGAGGCTGGGTTGGTGAGGTAACCGGCGTTCTCGCGGAGGTAGGTGCGCATGTAATCGACGCATGAAACTGAGTAGGGCGATTCGAAGGTGACGAGTTCGGATGGCAGGCACGAGATGGGCTGTCCGTGAAGGAGATTGCCGAGCATCGATCGTACGTAGTGCTGGAAGGGTGAGACGTAATAGAGCCATCGCCAATACCATGGCATCTGAGAGTATGGCCTGTGGGACGCAAAGGGGGGACGCAAAGGGGGGATGAACGAAGGCTTCGTCAGTGACACAGTTCCGACGGCTGGGTGTAGGAAGCTTTGCTCACATCAGAGCGCCATTAAAGGCTTCCATGCTGACGAGGAAGAAAGGAAGCAAGTTCGCAATCGTTCCGATGTCGGGCGAGAGTGAAACGATCCACAACGCCCATGTCGACTACGGGAGGTATTGTAAAAACCTCATCAACAATGAAATGTAGAAATTGTGAGATGAGTGAAATGAGAAAACTCACCTGGAACAGATAGAATAGCTGGATCATGAGGAAGGCTGTAGGAGTGGAAGAGCAAGTCAGTGGACGCTCCCCGCCAATCATCATCTCGAAGTTAGGACATACCAAACCCGAGTGTTTCCGACTTGAGTGGGAACCCAACGAGGAAGTACCAAATGACAAAATAGAGCGTTGCGCATGCCAGCGAGTAGGGGAGCTCGGAGACGAGAAGACTGGTGATGAACGCCGTGCGACCGTAGATTTTCGACGGGCGTTCGCGAGCCTCCCACAGGCCTCGGAGCTTGAAGATTTTGAAGATGATAACGTTCTGGAAACGAAAGAGAAGGTGCCTAGTTCAATACGGGAAAGCAGAGCGTGCATTCTAAGTCGCACTCACCAACCAGACAACCGGCACAAACAAGAGCAAAAAGACTGAGAACAGTCGATTCTGGAACGAGACGATCGAGTACTCCTGTGCGACCCGGAAGAAGGACAGACCAATCACGAACGGGACAATGGTTGAAGTGAAGAGCTTCGTGTACGAGAACGATGGGTCTCGCCAGTAGTGCCTAGTCACTCGTTTCGTCAACTCGACGCATTCGAACCACGTCCCTGGTACGGCGACCTTGCGTCGAAGCCTCTTGGGTGCCGCGCAGAGAGTGTCCAGTTCTTCGGCGAGTTGATCGCATTCCCTCGAGTCCTTCCACTTTTGGGCAACGTCCTGGTCGGGAGGGGGATCCTCGACGAAGGGTTCATTGTTGGGGTCTTCTCCATCCGTCGATGCCAGACCGGCTCCAGCGACGTCGAGTAGAAAGTCGGCAGGGTTCTGGTGCGTATTCTCCTTCCCGAGACTAGCGAAAAAGGCGATCGACTCGTCCCTCGGACCAAAGTAGACCTGTCTTCCACCGCGCTGAAGGAGTAGTACGTCATCAAAGACGTTGAACGTCTCGGCCGAAGGTTGATGGATCGTGCAGATGATCGCCAAGCCCGTCCTTGCAAGTCGACGAAGCAACTTGACGACCTTGAGAGCCGATTTAGAATCGAGGCCGGTCGTCGGTTCGTCAGCGTAGAGGATGCGAGGTCGACTGACAACTTCGACGGCGATGGTCGTGCGCTTGCGCTGCTCGGCATTCAAGCCTTCCGAAGGTGTGCCGATTATCGCATCCTGAATTGAGGTCAGGTCGAGAAGCCTGAGCACGTGGTCAACGTAAGCTAGCTTTTCAGCTCGTGGGATGCTGGCGTCTTGACGCAAGAGTGCCGAGAATTCAAGTGCTTCACGAATGGTAGATCGCTCATCTGCACGAGAAGAAGGCATCTTTAGCGCTCGATGCGATCATACCAGTCAAAAGTGAGGATAAGAGCCTGACCATGCAAGTCAAATTGCTCGCAAAAACCGGTGGTCCTATAGAACTGCTCGTCGGGCGGAATACCATCCACCAAGATGGTTCCCCGGACGACTCCCACCGTCCTTCCTGCAAGCACATTCAACAGCGTCGACTTGCCCGCTCCACTGGCGCCCATCAGTGCGCAGACCCGACCAGGCTTGATGTAACCACCGACATGATCCAACAACCTTCTTGTGTCCGACTCGGTATCGACCCACAGACACACGTTCTTCCACATCAGTGTGCTCCCATCTTGCACCCCTTGACTTTGACGAATCAACTCCTCCTCGTCATCGTGCATATCTTCCTCAAACATCGGCACTAAGTCGACCCCATAGTCGTCCTCATCGCTTTTACGTTGCTTGTACCACCGATTGGCTCGTTCCAACCTCTTCATCACGCGCTTCGTGCGAGCCCACACGCGCTTCGTGCCTCCAGAAGCAAAGTGCAAGAACTCGGTCGCGACAACACCGATGACGAGGAAGACAAAAGCTTGAGCGGCCATGATGCCGAGGTTGCGCCAGATATGGGAGTAGTGGAAATCGTACGAGATGGCCAGATAGGCGTCGCCTGATACCGTGAGCGAGCCGGGGGTCGACCCCGCTAGCAAGCAAGTTTGGTACTCTGGGCGGGTGTAGGTTGGTCCGAAGGGTACGATATCGTCCGGAGAGCAACTAAGGTTGAGATTGTGGAACTCGTTGGCGAGCACGGCCTAGACGTGTCCATTGAGCCTGGTCAGGTCATGTCAGACGGCACGAGGTACACGCGCGCGAATAGCTCACCTCGTATGAATAAGAGATGGGATCAACGACGTAATGAATCCACTTGAGACCCTTCCGCATCGATGGTGTCGGGATAAAGTAACCCGCAAAAATGACGAGGATGTTGAGGCAAATGCCGCAGAAGCGGATGGCTTCCTCAAAGCCAGGGGAAAAGGCGGCGAACATGCGGAACATCGACGAAAGATTGAGTGCTGTCGCATTCACGAAGATAATGTAGATGAAAAAATGGGACCATGTTGACTGTGCAGGTTGAAGAGAGGTACGCGTCAGTCACGAGGGAGCTTTGATTCAGCAACTGAGTCATTTGCGCGGCACTACTGCGCATTATAAGGCGAGCACGGCCACTCACCTGCAAACCCGCCATGAGGTAGGTAACGGTACCGAAGAGCAGACATTGTGCAAAAATGAGCGGGATATCACCGGCCACTCGAGCCAGTGCCAATGCACTGCTTCCAAAGAAGCCCCAATCTCCTTGCCGCCTAACGATGTCTCGGCCTTCGATCGCCTTTCCGAGTTCGGCCAGTGAGAGATATGCATTGAACATGATCGAGAGAAGCAACAAACTTCCACGAGTGAAAGCGGCAGACGAGGTTGGTGGTAGTCGGAAGAAGAGTGTGCCCACAGTGATGGACAGCAGGATGTTGACAACTGTCTTGGTGACGTAGCCGGGCAGCTCGGAGTAGACGAGAGCATACTGTCGTCGGGTGAGGAGGAGGACCTTTCGAAAAGTAAAGTCCAAGCGTTAGCCTCGTCTTCCGATCTGCCACCCGTGGCGCTCGGCTTACCTGATACAGGAACGAAACGGTATAGTGGGCCTGGGTCGTTCGGCTCTTTTCCAGATCCAGGGCTTTGAGCAAAGGTTGAGCACATTCTTCGAGGGGGTATCTCTTGTCGTAGTCTGCAATCTCATTCGCGACCTGCTGTCGGGCCTCGCTCTTAATCCATGCCTTCTCGAGCGCTAGATCGTTACCACGACCCTCGTTGCATGCCACGAGAAACTCGGCCACTCCTTCGCCGAGTTCGGTGCGTCGATGAAAACCAAGTCCGAGTGTTTCGTAGTATGCCTGCGCATCACTCGTCTTGCCGAAGTAGATCTGACGACCGGCGGAGTTGAGAACGAGCACCTTGTCGAACTGAAAATAGAGCGGATCTGCAATGTGGGGGGCCGTCGCGACGATCGACCGCTTGCCCCGCTTGGCCCAATGTCGGAGGTACGTCAAAACGCTCAGAGCCGTGGACGAATCGAGACCGGATGTCGGAGCTTCCAAAAGCAGGACCGAAGCCCTTGTCAAGAGGGCTTCGACGAGGGATGCTCGCTTCCTTTCGCCACCCGAAAGCCCTCGGACGACGGGAGAGCCAACCTTGGTGCCCATCGCGTGAGAGAGGCCCATGGCATCGACATGTCGATTCAGTTGCGAGTCGGCCCACTGTCTCCTCGTCGATCCATCGAGTCGTGCCCGTGTCCCTGGGGTTTTGGCGAGCGAGCCAGGCAGCATCGAGTTGCGAAGCGAGAGAGTGGCAAAGTGGACGTCGTTGTCGTTCATATAGACGACCTGGGATCGGAGCTTGCCCGCGTTGGCGGGATAGGGCGGGATAATGGACGGTCTGTTAACGGTCGAAGGTGGTAATTGGCCATAGTCGAGATGGGACGAGGCCGAGATGGGCAGATCGGACGGTGATGAGAGCGCTCGAAGCAAAGTCGAGACGTTCGCCGGTGGGGGCCCCACAATCAGTAGCATCTCGCCCTGTAAAGCGCGAGTATCCGAAGTCAGCGGACCGTGTTTCCACTGTGGCCACTCTAGACGTTCTCTCGACTTACCTGGTGCACGACGCCCTCTACGCCGGCGACGATCGATCTCGTCCGATCTCTTCGCTCTCGCTCGCTCAAGGTCGTCCCCGGATCCTCTTGTGCCCGATGTCGCTGGTTGATCGTCGACCTCACAACCCTCCGTACCGGACCGAGGCTGATCAAGTCGATCATCGCGCTTCCCAAGGTCGCGACGAGCGCCTCCGAGGTTCCCCCACCGGCGGGCGTCCCGAGCAGCGGCGATGACGACGATGGGACCGACAGGCGAGAGAAGCGGATCGGGAGGCCATGGGGGAGTGGATCGACGACCGGTGCCCGTTGATTGGAGCCAGAGGTGGATGGTTCATTCCGGTCTGGTGGGGAAGACGGATGGACCACTGTGGGGGGAGCCATCCTGGTGGTAGCCCCAAGTGAGCACTGCGCGTGGTAAGAGCGAGAGAGCGACAGAGTCCCGAGGAGCGGCGATCGGCTGTCGGCGCGGCAGGGCTGGCAGGGCGCGGCTGGCGCCAGCAAAATGGTCTCACAACCGCCAATGTCGCGTGTATTAGGCTCAGCATCGTGACTAATTATCGGGGCATCGATTACAAAGATATGCCCACATCCAGATGGATTGCACAAAGGACTGATCGAATTTGATCGTGTTGCAAGGAACATCGGCGGGCGACTGTGACCGGATACGGATCGACGATCAAGATGATGACGAAGTTTCAAGACCGAGAATTGGAGCCGCCGAGCGTGATTGTTGTGGGGCGCGACTTGTGCGAGGCATTAGGGGTGTCCTCTCCATCTTGCTTTCCCTAGGCTCCTCTCGAATGACCCGTTCTGACGATTTGCCGTTCCGTGAGCTCCCTTGCTCTTGTGACGGCGGTGGATCGGTTTGCACGGATTGGTCGCTCCATCGTGCCGCCGCCGCCGGAGAATGACTCGATCGCTCACCACGCGCCGTTCGCGAATCTCGACTGGCTTGCCATTCCTCGTCATCCTCTAGTGCGTCGTAGTGGAGGGAATCGTCCGAGTCACAGGGTAGTTGATACGTCGGGCAGCATGCTCGGCATAAGCTGGTTGAAGCTGTTGCAACGCGAAGACTGAGTCAGTCCCCGATCTCAAGCAAGCTGGCTCCAACGAAGAGGAGCTGAAGCAACGCGTGAGGTCATGGGCTCACTTTGTATACAGTTGAGTAGCACTCCCTGAAACAAGACAGCGAAGCATTCCGCAAAGAGCGGGCCCAAAACCATTTTTATTTTTATTTGATGGTCTCGCAGCAAAGCGTATGCCCAGAAATCAAAAGGACCCGGCGCGCCAACTTGAATCCCGGTTCCAGCGATCAAGTGGGTCCCAGATCACGTGACTGAGCTCCGGTCGTGCACGTACCTCAAGCTCGAACTTTGTCTTGGTGAGTCAGCGTTCTCCGAACCACGAACCACGCACGGACAAGCTCACTCTCTTGACCTTGCCCCATTTGATCCATGCTAAACCTCACATGGAGCTGCTTCACATCCTCCTCCCTGGCAAACCCATCTCAACCTCTCACTCGTTGATCACCTTCATCTCCCCGTCGTGTTCGCTCGGTGATTTGGTGCGACAGGTGCTCAACGAGCCGGAGGCAGGCACCGTGCGTCGCTCGATTGTCGATGACGATGACGATGCGACGGAGGAGAGTTCAGATGACTCCCTATGGGGGTTGCAGCGTGTGGATCTGCAGCACTCAACAGCCGACAGTCACCTTCCGGTACTCGACGAACATGGTGGGTCCTTTTGTGCAGCTCCTCGGGGTTCGAGCTTCACGAGGTCGTCAACTGCCACACGGCAGCGAAGCGCTCCACTATGACCTCAATATTCTGTCCCACACGTTAACTGATATCTCTCAACCTCACCAGGCCTGTTGCTCTCGACGATGCTTCTCCAAGACCTCTTCCCTAACCTCGGTGTCGAAATTTCCTCGAGCTCCTCGCCGCCAATTGCCCCGTCGACACGCGCACAAGAGCCACGTCTTCGACTCGTCCATCGCTTGCATTTTGTCGACGTCGAAACACATCTTTCTAAGAGACGTATCTTCATAAACAAGCATACAACCATGAGAGACACTTTCGACATGCTTCTGGAAGGTGATTCCTCTCTGGTCGGCGCAGATCTGCTGGAGAGGGCCTCGGACGGAACTCTGTCGCGCTCAAGTCTAGCCTCGGATGTGCCCGTCCAATCCTGGCAAATGGCCTACCCCGCATCACGACTAGTAATGCCTCCCCAAGCCTCAAAAGAGGGCCAGTACAAGCGACCTGACTCCCTCTGGAGGCCTGCGTCCATCTTTGGCGAGCTCTGGGCCTCCGCGACAGCGACGAACAATCATGCCGATCCAGGCGGTTCCGTTCAGTCGCAAGTTGGGGAGGCCGAAGAGCCGGAGCCGAGAGAAGGTGGATCCACGATCAAACGCGAATCCAAACCTACCTCCTCCCCTACTCCAGGTGAATCCTCATCTCAATTGGAGTCATCCTCACAGCCCCTTCCGGCCCGAGCTCGGCTGTCGACGATGTTCGCAGATTGGATATCTCCTACCGAAGTGATTGCGATCCCCAAGCCTGAACGACCCAAGACGATCGTTTCAGGACCTATCCCCGCCACGCACTTCATGAGCTTGCGTGGTGTACCTCGGCAGAGTTTTTCCGACGACGATCATGAGCTACCTGTAGCGGATGAAGACGTCGACCGTGAGATTGAGAAGCTTATGGTACGAACGCAGCCGGAAAGCTAAAGACTTAATTACTTTTGAAAGCTGACATAAGAGTCTCACCCAATTTACACAGGGCGATCTGGGTATCAAAGAACCTCAGCGCGCGACAATGCGAGCGCTCCCAATCGACCAAAAGTGCTACCTCATCTCTCAACACCGCTCAACGTCCACCCCGCTACGGCCATCCAAGACAGGCCCCGATCAAGCTGCCCCAAGCCAAGCAGGAGCTTTTGAAAGCTTCAAGCGCTTATCCCTAGCAAGCATCGTGGCGTGGTCTGAGACTCCTGCGACCCCTGTCGAGGTACACTGGCAGCCGGTCGGCCGATCGCTATTCGATGCGTCAGGCGTTGCTGCGCCGACGGGTGGTACGAGTTGGACAAGCTGGTGGACCGTCGCTTCGGACCCTACCGGGGTGTCAAACGCGTCGATTTCGGGGATGAAAGATACGCCTGCGTTCTATGTCGATCAACTCAAGTCTTCGTTAGTCTATCCCTCTCCAAGGTGTTTGTTTCCTGGCTGATCACTTGGGATTTGCCGCAACAGTAAGGTTTCCGAAAGATCGCTGGTCAAGCACCTCATCGCCCTTCGAGTTCGACTGTCCACTGCCAAGGTTTCCTGGGCAGAGGAGTTTCTACAGGAATGTCGAGGCCTCGAAGCACTGCAAGGACTTCTGGAGAAAATCGTCAAGAAGAGAAAAACTCGGTCAGCACAGTTCCACAATCGTCGCCACGCGCGGTGTACTGACAAGGAGCTCTGAATGGCCTCGCAGCAGCGAAGCCGCAACCGACGAAGAAGAAACAGTCCAGACCGAATGCATGAAATGTCTACGGGTGCTCATGAATACGGATGTGAGTCCGCCCTCCACTGGGTCGTCACAAATATGCCGTTGAACGAAGCTGAGATCATATATGTTGACTCACCTGTCAGATCGGTTTCTCGAACGTGTTTGCTTCACCTGACTTGATCAAGCTACTCGTCTGCTCACTGCACATCTCACCTTCCTCCTACAAGCTCCGGTCTCATATCGTCGACATCCTAGCAGCACTGTGTGTTCTATCGCGCGAAAACGGTCATACCATTGTACTCGAAGCTTTTGACCACGCGGTTGCCGACGTCGCACATCGGTTCGAATGTCTCGTCGAAGGAGTCAAGTTGACGGGTGAGGAGGAGACGGGCGGAGATGGACCCGTTGGAATTTGGGAATGGAGAACGTCGGCGATGAGGTGAGCGATCGCCTGTCTGGTGTGTAGAAACAACACCGGGGGGGTAGGCGCTAATTGGCAGAGTGATGATACCTCTCTTAGCTTGGTCAACGCACTCGTCAACTCACCCGATCTTCTAGAAGTGCGAACTAAGCTCCGAGCAGAGTTTGCTCTATTGGGGCTGAATGAGATCCTCGTGGTAAGTCCAACCGACGAAGACATTCCTGAGCTGCCGCTGACTGAAACTGGTCTTTGTCACAGGCTCTTCGGTACATGGGACCTCCCGACCATCTTCTGACCCAACTCAACGTCTGGGCTGAGGCAAGGGACGAGGATACCGAACACGGACAAACGCTTAGGCGACAGGATGGGCTCAGGTTGTGAGTGCTCCCCAAGGTAGGCGCTCCGGACAAAGTACTGATCATGCGTGCTTCATAGATCGGCGAGCACCGAAGGTGCACTCTCTGTTGAACTACTACAACTCATGCAAGGCCGAGATGACCTGTGGCCCCAAGTCGTGGAAGCTACGCGACGACTCGTCTACGAAGCTGGCGCTAGCATTCAACAACCTCAAGAAGACCTTGAAGCTCTACAGGATCAAATCACGACTCTGTTGCGTCAGGGTGAAAATCGGGAGGCGGAGGTGAGCCGCTTTCAAAAGACAACCCTGACAACTATAAATCTTGATGTATTTTACATTTCTTAACAAGGTCAAAAAACTTCGAGACGCCCTCGCCGAGAAGGAAGAAGAAATCGCCGCACGGAGCTATGTTCGGCCTGTGCCCTCGACGGACGCGAGCGTTCAGACTTCGATCGACGAATCACTCTCGGTTCCGTCTTCGACGGACGTGACACTCGAACTGAGCCGAAAAATTGAGCAAATTGCGCGACTCCGAATGGAGCTTGACGAGGCAAAGAGACGGCTCAAACTTCTCACCGCTTTCGGCAGGAGAGCTCCCGCCCCACCTCCTCCAACTGATCCGGCCACACACCCTGTCACTCCGGACGCACATCTCCTCGAGCCTTCAACCCAGACATTATTCGATGTTCTGACTTCCACTCCAGTCGAAATCATCCCTCCGCCTCCGCCCCCCCCGCCCGCTCCCCCAGCGCCTCCCGTTCAAAGCGTCCGGACTTGCGCAGCCACGACCCCGCTCATTGCTCGCCTTCAAGCCGCTCGGGGAGCTGAGGCCTTGCTCGGGTTCCCTATGCCCGCAGTTCAGATCTCGGACAACCCCAAAGAAGTATCCCAGGATACGACTCGCCCGAACTGTAAACCACAAGCTACCCTCGCTTCTCGGCAGCCGCTCATGAGCAAACTCGGCCCTCCACCCCCACCCCCACCCCCACCGCCTCCACCTCCACCTCCACTCAGGCAGCCAGGAAAAACAGCCCTCTCGGGGAGCGCAAGGCCGAGTCCTGCCCCGGCCAAGGGACCCACTCCCCCTGTGGCTCCTTCCCCACCGCCTCCACCGCCTCCAATCAGAACTTCGAAACCACAAGGTCTATCAGCAACTCCTTTCGCACCACCTATAGGACCATCTTGGATCCGAGCTGGCGGTGGGAGTGCGCTACCGAGCTCCGCCGTAGCTAAGCCACGAGTGGCTCCTGACTTGCCGCCGAAGAAAACACGCCCTTTCTTCTGGACAAAAGTCGCTCCGCATCAACTTGCTAGTTCGAACGTTTGGTCGCATGTCGATACCGCCGTAATCGATCCTGAGCTGCCGGACTTGATCGAGGTCTTTCAATTGGCCCCTAAAGCCGGACCCGGCAGAGCGACTGCCAACACCGCCGCGACGGAAGGCAAGAAGAAGGCTGGCGTCACCACGTTGTTGGGGATGACTCGAGCTCAGAATGTTTCAATCATGCTGGCGAGAATCCGGATCTCTCATCAAGAGATTCGAGAAGCGATCCTCTCTATGGACGATGGGAAACTGTCGATCGAGACGCTCAAGCAGATTGCGCATTTCGCGCCGACGACAGAAGAGGTACGAAGGTGTGCTCGACACGATCAAGATTCTTGCTGATGGATCTTGTACTTCAGATTACACTTCTGCGTAGCTACGGCGGAGACAAGAAGTTGCTCTCACCCGCCGACCGATACTTTTATGAGGTGAGCCAGCGCAAGCCTTACTGCGCCTTGACACCCTCGAAGCTCATCATTTTCCAACTATCACAGATGATCACCATCCCTCGACTACCTAGCCGCTTGAAGGCAATGATCTACCGACGACAGCTTGAGATGGAGATGGAGGAGCTCAAGCCCGAATTGTCGATCCTTCGCTGCGCGACGACCGAGCTGCGCGAGGGGACGAAGCTGAAGAGATTGCTGGCGGTGAGTTGAGACGACCACACAATCGAGTAGCAGAGTCTGAGTACATATTCTGTATGTGTCGGTCCCAGATGGTCTTACAATTCGGAAACACCCTCAACGCCAACACCTCTCGTGGGAACGCTGCGGGATTTCGCATTGGAGCGCTGCTGCAGGTGAGACGGTTCAGGAGCCTCAGGATTAGGTAGGCCGGCACGACTGACCAGGTTTGCCACGAACTCCAGCTCAAGGATATCAAATCCTCATCTTCAACTACTCCGACTCTCTTGCATTATCTCGTTCGGGCAATTGATCTATCGGGTCCCGATCTGATGACCTGGGCTGAAGACGAGGCCCCGCATGTGGAAGCTGCTTCACGTGGTAAGTCTCGACTTGATGGTGATATCTACATCGTACCTATCGTGACCGTGTCCATCTAATCAACGTGAGCAGTCTCGTTTGTGACCGTGATGGCTTCGGTCAAGAGCTTAATCGATGGGATGGCCCAAGTGCAAGAAGAGTTAGCCTTGGCCCACGAGGACACAGCCCCTGTCCAAGGTGATCAGTTTATCTCTTTGATGGAGGTGAGTGTTGGGACCGAGTGTGAAGGCCTGGGAAACCGAAAGCTGGTCTAACTGCTTGACCTCAATAGACGTTCGTGTCCCATGCTTCGGGAGCCATCATTGCTCTCGAACAAACTAGCCATAAGCTACAACGCGATCTGGTGTCCCTGCTCGAGTACTACGGAGAAGACAGCAAAACGGTCAAGCCGGAAGAACTGTTCGAAACGTTCAATGCATTTTCCCACTCTCTGCTCGTACGTGTAATATCCGCTACAGTTTTATCTGAGGGTTGGAACTGATTAGGCTTCCGGACATACAGCACGGCGAGAACGAGCTCCAAGACATCGATGCAAAGACGAAGCCAGCAAACCGGGGAAAACATTTGAAGATGCCAGAAGTCGAGCAAGGAAAAGAAAAGCATCCGGTGAGTTGTATCCCAGGTCTAAGCGCATTGCATGAGCTCAGTCTAACATCGCCTTGCAAAGCCCTCGGCATCGCCTCTCAAGGCGGGAAGGTGCTCGATTGGCCGAGGGGGCTTCGACGCTGCGGTCCGGGATTTGCGGAGCGGTATTATTCCCCGAAGACAAGGCAGTTCGGCAACAATCAGGCCGGCATCCAAGATTTTTCTCGACGGTGGTTTGCGATGAGCATTGGCGTCGCCGTTCATGTCGGTACACTACGTACACGTGGAGCTCTCGACCGAGTCGACGTCGGAGTCCGCCAGGAAGCGCAATTGCAATTACTCGTTGGGACATTCTTCCTTGATTTAGCACGCTCAGATATAGGGGTCATGCTCTTGCGCAATGTTATGTAACCAATAATTTATATCCGTCGACGTAGTCCCCGCCGTGGACTCACGTCCACTATTACGACGCCTCGGCCTTCCGAGGGAATCCGCCCGACTTGGCGAGTGGGTAGTGGATGTTGACTAAGCTGCTCGGGTCGCTGCTGATCCCGTCGTCATCTCGGCGCACGAAGCCGACCCCCTGATCGCGGCAAGCACCCGACTCGGGGTCATCGGCGGCGTACGCGTTCAAGGCGACCGTACCGCCCTCGCCAGCAGAGATTCGGACTACTTCATGATGATCGGAAGTGAGATCTCGAGGTCGATGACTCGAACCACCCGATGCTTGACGGAGGGAATTAATCGGTATCTCGCCTCACCAATCACTGACTCTGCTATCGACCGTTGACTGAAGTTCGTGTTCTCGTCTCCCTGGGCCAAAGATCGCGAAGCACCAAATTTAACTCCTCTCACATGGCTCCTCCACCACTGGGCCGTAACCGACTAGCGCATCGACGCAGCACCGAGGCGGTAGGTGGTGGAAGTCGGCAGTAGTGTAACATCAGCCACCGTGAGTTCACCCCTCCCACTCATTGCAAGTACCACCGTCGCTGACCTGGGCACTGCCCTCCTCTCGTCTTGACTCGGATCGTGACAAGCCTCCGATCGCACGCTCTTGATCGAAGAGGGGCCCACGGCAGTCCTGGTCGTCTTGCGAGGTAAAAAGTTTGGGACAGGTTTTTGGAAATCACTGTATCGGGTCAGTCCCGCTTGTGGCCGCCTCCGACCATGCACTGCCACCGCCAGCGCAGCTGCCATCATCGGCCGGACCCGACCTCGTACGACAGACTTGGGCTTACCTGCTCTCACCTTTACCTTTGCTGCCCGTTCATCTTCATCCACCTTCACATCATACCATCCCCACCGCATCACACCATCCCCACCACATCACACCACCTTCACACCACATCACACCATCCCCACCTCCATCACCATCCTCACCACGTCCGATTCTCGTCTTCACTTTCAACCTTCACCCTTCCCCATCACCATCACATTCGCTTCCACCTCGAATCACCTCCACCTCCACCTTCATCCCTTGCCTTCACCTCTACGTCTGTTCCTCCCCATTGTACCTCCACCTTTGACTTAACCTCATTTCATGCTGCTCATTTTTGGCCTTGATCTTGACGGTCAACCTCCTGTAAGGCGCCGCTCCGCTTACGCCTCACGACGACCTAGAGCCAACCTCTGCGGCCTTACGCTTGCCCTCGCGCGCGGCGCCGCCGCGTCTCTTGACCTTAGTCCTTTTAGTAGTCTTTCTTCGCCTGCGAATTACACCGTTTGATCCTTTCTGTTTGGACTCGGAATCAGTGAGGCTCGAGAGCGATCTCGTGCCTTTCGCTTTTTTTTTGAAACCGACAACTCGGATGTACGACTCCGTCCCAACCCGACGTTAAACCTCGACCTTCGCAGCCGCCCATGCGACGCCGCTCAACGGCTGCGAAGGAGAAAAATCGAACCCGAACCCGAACCAGACAAGACACCGAGACCGATACCGAGACCACACCGAGACCACACCGATACAGACACCGATACCGATACAGAACTCGAACTCGACTTCGCAGCCGCCCCGGCGACGCACGGTGCAGACCCGCTCAGCCGCCGCGAAGGAGAAGACGAACCAGAACCCAGAACCCGAACCGAACGAGATCTCGAACAAGAACCAAGACAGGAATTCTTCGTACTCGAACACGAACCAGAACCCCGCGACCCGGCCCCACAGCCGCTCCCGCCATCGCCATCGCCCCTGCCCAGCCCAGCCCTGCGAAACGGCCTCAAACACCGTTCCCGCCACCCTGCGAGACGGCTTCAACACCACGCCCGCCCCAGATACCGATTGGAACAAGACAAGAACCGAACGAAATCAGACCCGAATCGATCCGAACCGAACTGATCCGCGAACGAACAAGAACGTAGCCCGACCTGGACCAGATCGAACAAGAAAAAGTCGCAACAGTTACAAACGAACCCGGAGGACTCTCAAGCGTTTCAGAGGCAGACAACAACGAACGATCCCTTACATCAGAAGCTGGAGGAGGGAATTGATTCAAGGAGGGGTGAGTGTAAGGCGCCGCTCCGCTTACGCCTCACGACGACCTCGAGCCAACCTCTGCGGCCTCACGCTTGCCCTCGCGCGCGGCGCCGCCGCGTCTCTTGACCTTAGTCCTTTTAGTAGTCTTTCTTCGCCTGCGAATTACACCGTTTGATCCTTTCTGTTTGGACTCGGAATCAGTGAGGCTCGAGAGCGATCTCGTGCCTTTCACCTCCCCTTCACCGCACCGTCAACCTCTTGCTTACGTCATCCACCTCCACCTCCACCTTTGCTTCCACCTCGGGATTTGGCGTCACAGGGAGTTTCCTTGTCCGCCAATCGGCAGTGCAAGACGTCATGACGGGTATCAATGATGAATCAACAACTTTGTCCACAAAAAGTGAGTTTTATGCACACCAAGTGTGACTACCTACTAGTAGTTCCCTCTGCTCGAACGTGAAGTTGCGAGCTGCTGCTAACATGGTCATCCGCTGCCAACAGCTGCTTCAACTGGCAATGCGGCGGGACAGGTCAGCACTCGAGGATGGAGATGATGGAGAGGAAGTACTAAGTGGGGATGTGTGGGGATTTGCTGTGTTTGCTTTTTTTTTTTTTTTTTTTTTTTTTTTTTAAAAAATAATCACGTGCCCGTATCAGGCCGCGTTGCACAGCGACTCCCTCTGGTGTCCTCTTAGTTGTTTTCTTATGGTTTGGGTAGAACAGAGTCCGAGGATTAACCGTACTGGAATGTCGACGTCATGACGTCATGAGTCTCCACTCGTGACGAGATACTCAACAGCCATGATGACGATTCCTCTCCTCGGGCTTCCCGAGCCGAGGCCGAGGGTGCGGCGGTGATCCCAAGCTCAAACGATGTTCCTTCTCTCGCCTTCAGCTTCTCTGCACGAGTGGACAAGTCAACGCACGAGTGAACGAGAGTGGACGAGATACCCAACAGCCATGACGATGATTCCTTACCTCGTGCTCACCTTCAGCACGTATGTTGCGGCACAGGCAACCTCATGTGAGTTCAGGAGTGAATGAGGATCTCGAGGCACTTCGCGGCTATTCGCGGCGCGTCGCACGCCGACCGAACGGATCTCGACGAGCTCGTGTGGGAGTGTGCACCCACCTCTTCTCATGTGCGAGATCGCGCCCACCTCCTCTCGTGTGGGAAATCGTACTCGCCTTTTCTCTGGTGCGAGAAGAAGCTGGGATCAGCTCAAGCCAGTTTTCTGCCTTACCTTCAATCTTCAGATGCCCCCCGTCTCGTCTCATGCCCGTCCACGCCTCTACTGAACCGCACCGGTTCTCCGCTCTCAAATAACCAAACGCTCGAGCCGCGAGAGGCGGCTTACATGAGCACGAGGAACAATGTGCTGCGTGGGACATGGTCCAGCTACCTCGGGAATGGCAATGATACTGGTTACAACACTTCGGCCATAATCAATGCCGTGCCGCAGATGTGAGTTTCATGAAACCTCCTTGGACCTTGGCGCTTGCGCTCCACATCCGCCGTCGATCTACGGCCTCGATCGACCTCGGCCGCGGGTGGGGGCAGAGTCACGAGCGCGATCGCTGACACACACACACCCCGGAAAAAAATCGACTTGCCCCACTTTGATAGCTCCCTCGCATGCTCTGGTGGTGGACTTCGTGCAAGCCAGTACTGTGTCGGCACCCTCGCTGGTCTCGATGCTCGGAACACGACCAACGCCGGACCTCTTCTGCAGCTCTCCTCGTACCTCAGTGGTCTCTCGGGAGGATCATGGGCCGTCTCTTCCGTTGCTCTGAACGACTTGGGACCGACCGATCTCTATAGCATGGTCCTGGGTCTCAACGGAGCGCCGGGGTGGAAACTCGATCTCGACATTCTTGCACCTGGAGGCTTGCTCGGCATCAGTGAGAACAAGGACTACTATAACGTCATCCTCGACGACGTTCGTGCCAAGGCGAATGCGGGCTTCCCCGTCTCTCTCGTGGACATTTGGGGTTCGTACATGATCGAAGAGCAACAATCTAAGCATGCACTAACTTTTGATGTTTCTCACCGCTACAGGCCGAGCGCTTTCCCTCCACTTCTTCAATGGTCAGGGAATTTGCAAGATGTCTGGTCACACCAAGCTAAACTCCTATTGGTCATACAGGAACAACGCGCAACTCGTTTTTCAACACCTCTGCCCTCAACGACCAGGGCCTACTGTTCCAATCCATCAAGTTGACGACTAACTTCCAGAATGGCGCGATGCCGTATCCCATCGTAGTGGCCACCTCGCGTGTTTCGGAGGAACAGCAGACCTCGGGCAAATCGTCGACGGTCATCTCTTTGAGCAATACTCAATTCGAGCTCTCGCCGTACTCGTTCGGATCCTTTGATCCGACCTTGTCGGCGCGTGTCCCGATGGAGTACTTTGGCACCTTCTTGAACAACAGCTTGCCCATCAACAGTTCGGCCTGTGTCAACGATTACGACAATGCTGGGTTCGTGATCGGTACCTCGGCCGCCCTTTTCAACGCGATCCAGAACGAGTTCTCGTCTTCGACGTTCACGTCCCTCATTTCGACGTTGATCAATGATCTCGCTGATATCCAGCCGACCAACTTCTCGGTGCCTCTCGTCTCCAACGTGCCCAATTCGTTCTTCGGCTTCACCCCCTCCACGACTACGTTCGAGTCGGCCACCAATGGCATCCTGCAACTCACCGACGGTGGAGAGAACGTGAGCTTGTGCCTCGAAAAGAGTAACTATCTATGACCAGAATGACTGATCAATTGATGGTACTACAGGGTGAAAACGTGCCCCTCTATCCCTTGCTGGTCAAGGCTCGTGCCGTTGATGTCATTGTTGCGATCGATTCGAGTGCCGACACGACCTACGGCTGGCCCAACGGCACCTCGCTTCTTGCCACGGCGGAGCGCGTAAAGCAGTACGGCGAGAACTACACTTCGTTCCCCTCAATTCCAGGAGGCGCCATGGATTTCGTCCAGCAAGGACTGAACCTCCGCCCGACATTCTTTGGATGCGATGTCGCGAGCGGCAACGTCACGGGCCAAGGAGAATACCCCATCCTCAGTACGTTGAAGGGATGTTCCAAATTTACGCTGGACTCTATGCAGCTAGTAAGCTTGTGACTGATGGGCCATACAATCAAAACACACAGTCTACCTCCCCAACTCGCCCGTCCCGAACAGCACGCAAGGTTACACGGGCTACCAGACCAACGCATCGACCCTCACTTTGAATTACGACCTAAAAGACACTGTCAACTTCCTCGATGCGAGCAAGTCGAACGCGCTCAAGGGCTTCCAAAACGTCACCGCTGGTCAGACCGTGGATCCCACCTGGCCCCTGGCCCTCAAGTGCGCGACGATCGACCGAGCTCGTCAACGGGCTGGCTTGCCTCGATCGTCTGCTTGCTCGGCTCAGTTCGAGCGATGTAAGTCACTCAACGAGTGTTTGGTGCTACTTAACGCCTGGTATAACGCCTGATGGATGTTTCTGTTCATACTCGCTCTCAGACTGCTGGAACAGCACGATTGCGCCCTCGCTCGCCAACCTGACGAACTCAACCGGAGGCGGAGTACCGGCAACGACCGAATCAACTACCAACACCACTGGATCGTCAGGAACGAATGGTGGTGGAAAGGCCTCTACTGCGACGCAGATCACACCTGCACAAAGCTCGATGATCGTGCTCGTCATTTGTGGCCTCGCCGGCTTTGCGATCATCGCTTGATGTGGTTCAGCCTCAGAGTGCGCTCAAAAGCGAATATTTGTTCTGATCACAGGGACGCTTGAAAGTCACGGAATGAGACAATAATAAGACACCCCTGTTCTTATTTGCATGTATCGTTCAGTATTGCAATTGCACGTGGCGCTGATTCAATGGGACTCGGTGGCCTAGTAGGTCGAGAGCTGGACCACTGCACTGCACTGCCAGCGGCCGAGCGGCCGGCGGCGGCCGCGCTGGTGTAGTCGGAGGTGCCCATTCACGTCCTTGCAAGGTCGTCATGCTGTAGAAATAACATATATGGACCAGCTGACTCCGGAGAAAACGTCCGACATACTGCCTCACAAAACAATGACTCGATCGTCCGAGCCTGCTGCTGCCCCGTGCTGCTCTTGCTGGGGGCTCCGCGCCGGTCCCGCGCGGCCTCCGGCGTTGCTGACCAAGCGATCGCCGCCGCCTCCCAGTCTTGCCACGTGTCGCCGCCTGACAGCCCCTCAAGAATGTTTGGCTTAAAATGAACACCGAAAGACAGTGTTTAGGTAAGGAAGATCCCGGGCCACAGTGTCAAAACTCATTGACGGCGATGTAGCTGTCGTAATTGAGGCTTTGGCGCGAATAGCGAGGCCGGATTCGAACGAGGTGAGTGAGTGACCCGGGCGAGCGTGTGCCTTTGGCGCTTTCTCTTTCATTCCACACCGTTCTCTGCGCGACTCGGCGCCTGCGACCACTCTGCCAACGCACTGCAGCACAGGGTCGACCTCTTTTCATCCCCATCAACACCTTATCGCATCACCGAATGAAAGGGTCGACCCTCCATATTCATCCTCTGTAGTTGCACCCACTCCCAGCACCCAGCACCCAGCGACCGCCATGGCCCCCGCACCTTCCCCTGCCACCACGCGCTCGTCCCGGAAACGCGCCAGTTCCGTATGTTCGTCCGAGGAGTCGTCGTCGTCGTCCTCGTCTGAACCGACACCGGCGACCAAGAAGCGAGCAACGGGTACCAAAGTCAGTGACAAGGTCGCCAAGAAGGAATTGCGGATGGAGCGGAATAGGGGTAAGTTCCTGCACATCCCACCTGCGACCGGGCGAACGCAAGGCCGAACCGGTCTCTGGCGCCAGGGACAATGGGCGGGCGGTGCGGTGCACACACGCGCGCGAGTCATAATTGGCCAGCAGCCGCCGCCGTTCGCCGCCACCACGACCCGTCATCATGACCCTGCCCGAGCCCGAGCTCGAGCCCGCTTGTCTCACCTGTCTCAGCTCGATTCCCAGCCGCAGAAAACGTCGTCAGCGCATGTGCTGACTATTGTTCCCTTTGATCTACCTCAGTTGCCGCTCAAGCATCCCGAGATCGGAAGCGCGTACATCAAGAGAGTCTGGAGTCCAAGATCGAGCACCTCGAACGCCAGCTCGCTCAGGCCCTGTCGGGTTCGGCCACCTCCAGTCCGTCGCGCGGGCGGTCCATCACACCAGCCGATTCGCAACACCTCGCCGACGAGAACGAAACACTCAGGAGTAAACTCGAGATTGAACGGCGGCAAAGCGCCGCCCTCAAGGGTCGGTTGGGCGCGCTCGAGGCCAAGTTCCTGCGCCTCGAGGGCCTCCTAGCCTCGCCTTCATCATCCACCTCGGGCGCACCTCCTGTCGCACATACCTCTCTCCCGACGACATCGCCCTCCGTATTGCTCTCGACACTACCCTCGCCGTCATTGATCCCGTTGCCATTTTCCCTCGCACTGGACAACCTGCCCGAACTGCTACGTGTCGAGTCAACGGTCCCGGACCCGGCCGCCAGCAGCAACCATGGCCTCGCCACCGATGCGATGGACGTGTTGGACCTCGCGAAAGACGAGTCGTTAGTAGACAACCTTAGCCTCTCCGCACGAGAAGCTTCCTCCCTGCCGCGGAGGTTGTCGAAACCGTCTCCCTCGACCGAGCGTCCCTCACGTCAGTGCATGCGTCGCCTTCAGCTCAACGCCAACCTGAACCCGAGCTTGCACGAAATTTTGTCGGCGATTTCGATTCGGCCGCGTCTTCCCCCCTCGCCGTCGATGGCGCGACCCTCAACCGCGCCTGGACCAACTGGGCTGCGAGCCTCGACCCCGTCGCCTCAGTTGCTGGCAGCAACGATCTTGTCGACTTTGACGCGTGGCTCAACACGAACGCCGTCGAGGATGATGCAACCTCGACCGAGCTCGCTGCTCATCCGCTCTCGCCAAGTTCGCTCCTTGATGATTTCATCGGCCAGGCGCAGTCGGACGACATGTTTTCTTACGTCGTCGACCAGAACGAGGGCCAGCTATCAGCCGTTTACTAAGCGCCCGTGACCCGTGAGTTCCTGTTCATCGTGACGGTGCTTTCGACTTTCGATCTTCTTTTCATCGTTCGCATTTCGTTTCGTCCAGGATAGCGCCGATCTTCATCTTTGAACCCTTCCTCCGATCATCGCACCAAATCTTTCCCCCTATTTCCGGTCGGTCTTGCTCTACAGACTCTCCCTCTTTGTGCCTTCTCCCAACGACTCCACTCGAGCATCGCGTCTGTCTCGATGATCGCTTCCCCTCACAGCGCTGTTGGTTTTTCCTTCCGTCTCCCTCTTTCATCCATCCTTTCGAATGTCTCTCCTGCTCGCCTCTGGAAACCTCGCAAGAGGCCTTCAAAAGGGTGTTTGTGGTTTTGATGAGCTTTGATTGTTCTTGGGCTGAAAGTGGTGGAGACGGGGCAAAAGCTCATCGCGCGTTGAGGTGGGGCATTCATCGATGATGAGATGTGGTTGCTTGGGTGGAGCGTGTCGAGGATGGGTCGGGATTGGGGGTGTTGCGTGGGGTGCTGACTGATCGGGATAGAAGGGTTTCCGGTCCTCGATCTCGTCAACGGAGGATCGGTTCTCACTCGAAGTAGACGTCGTAGCATCCCGCAGCTCAACCGTGATCGCGTCACTTGTATTACTTGAACCCCCTTTTTTCTTTCGTCATTGAACGGCGAACAGCTCCCCCCTCCCATCATATATTTGCCTTTTGTTGTAGCTTATCCACCTCCTCCCTTGTGGGGAATCTGTTGCAAATAGTTTCGGTTCGAAGACAGCTTTTTTTCAGGTGCGGAAGGAGAGAGGAGATCGACACAGTATCTGGACTTTGCCCGCTTTCGATCACTGTCGACTTGCTAACGATGCTCGCGTTCCACGAGTAGAGGTGTAAGTAAAAGCAAGGGAATCAAAGTGAAATGCAGCGTAAAAGTTGAAGGTAGTAATAATAATAAAACATTATACCAAAAGAAAAACAAGACATCAAAACCCGTCCAAACCCTCCCAACGCCCCCCGCCCCCCACACATCACTCGAACAAAAAAGGCCCCCTCCCCCTCGCCCCCTTCACCTCCCCTTCGTTCAGCCAAAGTATTTCAAGATGAAATAAAAACACACGAGCGTGAACGCGCCGCCTCCCACGAGGATGTAATAATCTGCTTTGGTCCGCCGTTCGATGAAGGTGATGGTTTCCCTCGAAAGACCCAAGGTGTTGGCCGCGGAGAGGAGACGTCGTTGGGTGCCTTTTACAAGTTGGGGAGGAGGGGGTTCGGCAAGTCAGGGCCTCTGATTAGAGTCCATAGGAAGATATGCTTGAGGACTGAGGACTTACCTTTCAATAAATCTCTCTGATTCGCCAAATTACCCATCACGGCCTGCCCTTGTGCCAAGAACCCGTCCAAACTCGAGTTGATCCCTCCGAACCGATCGTGTTCGTCCAAGGCGCGATTGGTCCTCAAATCGTAGCCAGGTGGGTTGTTGGTCGTCCATCTTCCTGAACCGTCGGAGGAGGCGGAGGGCGCCATGTTGATCGAGAAGGGGTTTTCGGCAACCAGGGACGGTTGTCGGTTCAAGCGTTGGGCGGGCGCACCAAGGGAGGAGGAGAGGGAGGACGTTTGTGCGGTGCTGCTGGTGGTCGGGTTGGGGGAGTAGGAGGAAGAGGTTGAAGCGGAAGTGGAGGAGAGGAGAGAGGAGCGGTCCAGGTTCGCTTTCTGTGGGTGGGGAGGATTAGGGTCTTGTGCAAGAGGAAAGAGAGAGAGAGAGAGAGAGAGAGACAGAGCGACCTACGGCGGCTGATCCAACGGCCTTGACTTGATCGTACTGTTTCCTCAGTGCGGCATAGTCTTCCCTGAACCGTGTGACTCGACTGTTCCGTTCAAGGGGCTCGTCATGGGTTCAGTGGGGGAAAACCACCATCGGGGAAGCGCGCTGAGATCCGCTGACTGACGCTATTGCCTTGTCCCTCTTGACATCGACGATCTCCCTCCTGGCCATGTGATCATAATCATCGATCGTGCGGTCCAAAGCGGCGAAACTGGCGGTGATCTGTCCTGTCAGTTGTGCGATCTGTGGTGCATGCTGGGTTTGGGAGGTGTAGGCTAGTTCGAGGGCGGCGAGGTCGGATTGGAGCGAGGTCGATTGGCGTAAGGCGTGGGTGTAGAGCGCGTTCACTGGTCGAAAAGGGGGAGGATGCTGAGCTTGGGGATGGAGTGGGAGGTGAGCCCAGTCTGGCTATGTACTGACTAGTCGCGGCTCAAGGGCGGGCTGCCCTCTGAAGCCAAGCCGACGTGATCGCGCCCAAAGCTGGAGCTGGGATTCTTGTTCGCCGCTGACGAGATTGGTGGCTCAACTTGTTCGCCTACCGACAGTGGGGTGGTGGGCGGTGCGGGAAAGGGACCGCGGCGAGGTATTGTGGTGCGCCAAAGGAGGATGATCTGTGACCGCTACCGGGGGTCAGGGCTGGCTCGCTCCTCCGAGGATGCCGAGTTGTGAGTTGTGGCTCGGGTGTTCGGGGACAGGTGATCCAGCGCCAGCAACGAACGAGCGCGACGACCGAGCGCGACGAACGAGCGCGTTCTACTAGCGCGTTCGGTCGATCCGCGCTGACTATGGAGAGCATTAGGAACGCGTACGGCGATTATACAGCATTCGCGCGCTTCGGTAATATCAATGCTATCAATGGCCCCCACCACCTCACTCACTCTCACTAGCTCTCACTCACTGGCTTGTTTGGCCCCACTCGCACTCGCACTCGCACTCGCGCTCGCTGATCTCTCCTCGACCCAACCCCGGCCTCGCTCAGCGCTCAGCGCTCATCCCCACACCGCACGACCGCACGACCGCACGACCGCACCCGCGGCCCAACATGTTCTCGACCTTGGCGCGAGGCTACGGCGCGTTGAGTGCAGGCGCGACGCAGCAATCCCCGCAGGAGACGATCGACAAGCTGTGTGACAGGTTGCTGAACGGGACCCACCTCGAGGATAGGAGGGCCGCTTTGTTGGGTCTGAAGGGGTTGAGTAGGGACTGGAAGTCGGTACGTGCGCGAGATGTTGGTTCTTGTACCTTGCGATGCTGGGTCGAGTCCCCTATTAGAAGTAGACGAGTGACCGCGCTCGGTGTGCCGTCGGCCCCGTCCGCGCTCGGCGTCCACCAACGTGTTCACTCACCCATCACCCAGCCGCTTCGACCGCGCCCGCCCCGCGCCGATCATGCCCGCTCCCACACCGACCGACCACTGACGCACGAACATGATTCGCAAATCCAACAGGAGGTCGGACAACGCGCATTACCGATCCTCCTCGGCGTCTTGGAGGAGGATGCACCCGAGGACGTCGAGATGGCCAAAGCCGTCGTCGAAACGCTCTCGCTCCTGTGCGAGGTCGAAGAGGTCGATTCGAGGGTCAGTCAATCGCACCGCACTCGAGTCGATTCGGGCCCAGACAGCACGCGTGCTGAACCCATTCACCAAATCGCCGTCTACGCACCCACAGCCCGTCCGAGACGACTCGGGTCTTCGAAACACCGACGGATTCTTGCAAACCGCCGCACCGCTGCACACCCTCCTCACCCTCCTCACACCGGCTCATTTCTATCTCCGCTTCTTCTCGCTCCAACTGCTCGGCGTCTTGATCGCCAACAGGTCCTCCCAGGTCCAGGCCCACGTCCTCACCGCACCCGGGGGTGTCGGCAGGTTGGTCGAGACGCTCGACGATACGAGGGAGATCATTCGAAATGGTCAGTACAGCTCATCGTGAAGTAAATCACTCGGACTGACATGAAACGTACCCAAACAGAATCACTCTTGCTCATTATCGCACTCACCACTTCCAACGCCGACATTCAAAAATTGCTCGCCTTCGAGGGCGCGTTCGACAAGCTTTTTGCAATCGTAAGCCAGGAGGGGGGCATCGGCAGTGGTGGAATCGTCGTTCAGGATTGTTTGGCTGCGATCGGTGGACTCCTGAGGTGGAACGTGTCCAATCAGGTGCGTCGATTATTCTCGTCTCGCAGATCGCTGATGCGAATTTACAATGTGCTGACAAAACTTTGAAGCACAGAACTACTTTCGGGAAACGTCCTGCATCCCCCTCTTGGCCCCTCTCCTCCTCTTCCCTCAACCGAAGGCTCAGACACCGGCCTCGCTATCGGCTTTTGCGTTCCAATCATGGTCAGAGCAAAAAGTCGTCAACGCCGGGCTCGTGCTCTCGCTCGTGCGCATGCTCGTCGGTGGTGCCGGTGCCGGAAGGGAAGCGAATCAAAAAGCGTTGCTGACGTCGGGCATGTCGAGATGTTTGGCCGAGATGGCGCTCGCGAGTAACGCACCTTCGATGCTCAAGTCGCAGGCGATGAACGCCCTCGCCGACATCTTGCGACTCTCCCCACCGAACCAAGCTGCGCTCAACTCGCTCATCGTCGTACCTTTGATTCGACCGATGGCTTCACCGCCGGCTGAACACTACAATCCCGACTACGACGACGGCGAACCAGCTCAACAACGTGGTGGTGGATCTCGATCAGACGATGAGGATGAGGATGAGGTGGACCGGAGATCGAACAGGAGCAAATGGCGTAAAGGCACCCCCGCGCCCGCTGTGATCGCGGTGGTGCGACTCGCCGTGGTCGGAGACGGTACGCCTGGCCGATCAGGCCTACGCGTTCGAGCCGCGGCGGCGAACTTGTTCCAAAGTTACGTTGCCAATTCGACCGAAACCCAACTCGGCATCTTGTCGACCATGGTCGCACCCTCACCCGACACCGATCCTTCTGGACCTCAGATCCCATCCGCCGGCTCGATCCTCCTCCACGCGATGCGAACATTCCCTTCCGCCACGCGAGATCACTTTGACTCCTACGTCCCCTTTTTCGCCTGTCTCCTCTTCTCCCACCTCATCATGGGCTCCGAAACGTCCAAAGAATTCGCTCGCAAGATCTATTTTACCGGCGATGATGCCGAACCGGGGGGATATGGGGATGAGGAAGAACGAGCGAGTTTGGTCTCCATCTTGGTTGGGAACTTGATGATGGCGCAAAGGGAACAGGTCCAGAGTGCGAATGCGGGCTTGGGCCCGGATCGTGGTTTGGAATGGAGTCGAATCATGGTCGGTTACTTGATGGTGCTCTCGTTGTGGTTGTGGGATAGTCCGACGACCGTTACCGAGTTTTTGAGCGAAGGTTCCAATCTTCAAGTCGTGAGTACCAAAGTTGATACAACAGCGGAGGAGGCCCACAATTCGGCTCGAAGAAGACTAACCCCCTCTCGATCGCTGACGGGGTCTCACAGTTGATTCAACCCATCACCCAATCCTCGGGCGTCGATTCGGTCGTCCAAGGGCTCTGTGCCTTCCTCCTCGGGATATGCTACGAATACAACCGAGAACCGGGACCGATAACTCGTGAAACCCTTCATCCGATCTTACATTCCCGCGTTGGAGCCGATCAATTCGTTTCGAGGATCTTGAGGTTGAGGGAGGACGAAAGGTTCCGAAGTGTTGGACCGGCGGTGTTGGAGTTGATTGATGAGGAGATGGAGGAGGAGTTGGGGGAGGAACAAGGACTGTGGTTTGACTATTCGTTCGTCGAATTCTTGAAGACCAACTATAGTACGTGTTCATCGCTCGCTCGCTTCCCGCTCAAGGAATCTGAACTGGCGTGTCATTTGAAACAGTCTCGGTCCAACGAGCGATCCTGATGGACCCAACGGCGAACACGACCAGTCGTCGATCATTGGACGGGAACGGCGATTCGTACGAGGTCGTCACCGCTCTAAGGTCCTCGATCGCGGCGCAAACTGAACAGATGGAGGACATGAGGAATCAGATCTTGGGTTTGGCAGCGGAGAGGGATGAAGAGGTGAGCTCTTCTTCTTCGTCCTTGGCTTTTGCGGCTCGCATTTCTTTTTCGAACGGGAGGCAGAAGGCTGATCTAAGAGTCGACTCACAGCGTATCGCTTTCCAAAATGAGATTGAAAGTCTCACCGCACGCATCTCGGGTTTACAAGGCGAGCTTGAACAGGCTTATGCTGAGGTGAACGCGGCTCGAACTGGAGGCGGAGGAGGAGGAGGTAACAACAATCGTGATGAGCCTTATGCACCCCGATCACAGAGTGATGGTCCTTATACACCTCGAGGAGAGGATGATCCGTATGCGCCTCGGGGGGATGACCCCTACGCTCCATCGCTGCCCGCTGCAGCTGCAGCAGCATCGCCCGTAGCCCCTGTGGTCGATCACGAGGCATCGAAGAAGATTGAAGTACTGGAAAAAGAGATCGCTGCATTGCGAACCGAACTCGATACCGCGCATGACGAACACCAACGTGCGCTTAGCGAACTAGAACAAGCTCGACATTCGAGGACAGTCGATGATCTTTTCGGTGGTGGTCGGCCTACATCTCAAGGAGCGAACGAGACTTCGTCCTTCCAATCCGGTATCGATTTCTTCAACTCCTCTTCTACACAAACTATCTCGTCGAACGACTCGCCGTTCGGTTCGCATCCCCCCGCCCCTCCCTCAACGCACGACCCGATGGAACTCGAACGCCTTCGCGCCGAACTCGAACGGACGCAAAAGTTACTCGAATCGACGAATAGTCAACTCGAAACGAGTCGACAACACTTGGCTTCCACGCGTACGGAATTGGATCAATTGAGGGACGCGACACCTTTGGACGTCGAGGCGATCAGAGCGGGAAGATCGGACGACGCCTTGGCGGAGGAAGTGTCTACTTTGAGAAGGGAGTTGGAGCAAGCTCGATCGGCGAAGGAAGAGGCGGATAAGGAGCAGGAGGATTTGCTCGTCTTGTTGGAGGATGTGAGCTCGAAACGTAAGATGGATAAGCAGAGGATGAGGAGCGCGTTCATGCAGGTTTCAGATGATGAGGACGACGATGAGGACGACCTTTCGTAGTCGCAGAACCCCGGGGAAACGAATGCAGAACTTTAACTTGACGACCCCCTTTTCCAAGAGAATTTTGCGCGCGTGGGTGCGTATTTGACATGTCAACATGATTTATATGAGCGCAGACATGGCTACAACAAAAGAAAGGGGCAAAATTGGGACGCTGCATGATTCCACATCTTTCTGATTCTTTCCTTTCGCAGTCCCTTCATCCGTTCACAGCCTGGGACTTCTTTCCATCTGTCGCCTGAGTGATAAAATTGGTATCGATGCTTGAAGCCGAGACCGTGACTGTAGGCGAAGGCAGACCTTCGACTTCCATCAACTCGTCCAATTTGCGCTTTTGAGCGAGCGCCCCCTTGGCCGAGATCTTGCCAGTCAAAGGCGAGATTTTGGCTCGGGGCAAGAACCCTGGTAATCCCGGAAGCAAGCGCGTGTGATCCTCTTGTAGACCCAAGTCGGGATTCGCGGCTCGGAGAGCAAAGTATGGTTGCAAGAGACGAGGCAAGGCCGAGATGGCCGACATCGTGAGCGGTGGTGGTGGGTATTCGATCTCCTTGACTGGTTCGGCCTGACCACTGAAGAGATGCGACGGGATCGAGAGATGCGTCGCACCATGATTCTCCTTATCGAGGCCCAGAGCTTCGAGTCCAAAGAAGTCCTCGCCCGTCACGCTTGATAGAGTACCAATCGCCAATTCATCATCCTCAAGGAAGACCTTGGACTCGTCGACGGTCGCCTCGACTTCGGTCGCCTGGATCTGATCTCGTCGAGCCTTGTCCATCTTGCCGTGTAATCCATCCAGAGTCGCACCGTACTTGTCAATGTCGTCCGAGACGTAGGCATGCAAATCGGATGGAGAAGCGACGCCGTTCTCACTGAGGACATGCAGCAACAGCTGTTCGGTCGACATCTTATCACCAAACCGATCGGCGAAAAATTTCATCGTGCGGCCCAGATTCGAAAGATACTCGGAAGCGACATGGGTCATGACGTCGAGCGCGATGGAGCTCGAGCTCTCGAACCCGACGTGCTCGAGCACCCTTGTTGTGACAAATTCCATGCTCTGCCGAGCCGCCTTGGGCGCATCGGCGGTGCGGAATGCCGACGCCGGTACGCCCGAGTCAAGGTACGCCGCGCCTCGCGGTCTTTTGGAGTCTTCGATATCAGATTCGGAGAGGTCGGCCGCGACGGGAAGGACGATGTCACCCTCCGCTCGCAGCTCCATCATCGACGGCGGCGTTCTTGTCCCACTCGAAAGGAACTTGTGCAACCGCCGGATCTTGCGCAGTGTTTCCGTATTGTGATGCATCTTGCGACCTAGTCCGACCAATGGGACGGCGTTCTTGTTCGGGGCCGTCCCATTCGTCTTGACCTTGCTGACCTTCTTCCCGTTCGTCGTAGCTTTAGGAACCTCAGCAACCCCGTTCTCGCCCCGAGCTTCTGAATCGTGACTCTTGGCGAGTTTTCTCCGCTTGACGCGACATCCATTCTTAGCTTCCGGCGGTGCGGGTCTCCAAGGAACAAGGGGCATACCAGCCGCAAGTGCTTTGAATGAGGCGGTCGAAGGGATATCGACGTCGTGCAGGCAGTTGACCGTCTCGACACTCGGAGCAACGGTTTCCCACCAGAGACTATCTGGAGGTTCGTCGAGGTTGGGTCGGGAGGTGACGGTTGTGGTGGCGGAGGGTGGACTTGCCTCACCTGTAGCACCGGACGAGCTGGAATCGCCGTTCGTCGGAGCGATGGATGGAGGGGGTGAGGGGTATGCGGCAGGGTTGAGAGAGTGGACGAGCTTGTATAGAAGGGATTGCGATTCAGCGGAATCGTGCGATGATGCCTCAGAGACCAGCGAAGTCTTTGACGCTTTTGCGACGAGCGAGGTTGGATTTGTGTAGATCAACTTGGACGTCGATGCGACCGGGTTGCGTTCGAGTTCAGCGTCCAGTCGGGAGAGCTCATCATCGAGAGAGGCGAAATCGAGCATCCCCTGTGCTGTCCGGATGAGTGCCGGGCGTTCCTCGAAAGGCAGTTCGGGCTCAGGCGTAGGAGAGGGTGATCGACCGAGCGGGCCTCGACCCAGTTTGTTGCGAGGCGCGAATGTGCTCGCCAGCGGCGTTTGAGGACCCGACATCGGCGACGAAGAGCGTTCCCGAGCATCGCCATTGACGCCATTCAGCAGCCGCTCGTTGGCGGCTTGCAGAATACTGCTATGCCGTCCGAGGGCGACAGATACGCTTCTCGCCCTTGCGCCAGCTTCGCTCCCGTCATCGCCTTCAACATCGGCTTCGTCGCCAGGAGCGGGTGTCCCCCTCACGCTGTTACGATGCCGACTAGAAGATCCACCGACCTGAGTCGCGACCGTCTGAGCATAGAGTGACCGTATGGGTAGAGCAGGGTCGCTGATAAACTCGAGGAGTTGGTTCGATTTGGCGCGGAGGATTTCGGCTGAGCGACGCAGAGGATGTCCCTGTGGCAGTGAAGGTGCTGAGATCAGTTGGAGAACTCCCCTTCCGTAGTGCGGGTGGCAGAGTGGCGCTCACCGGATGAGAGTTGTACAACAAGCAATTAGACCAGATCAAATCAAGCTCGTCCGCGAAGGCTTTCTTGGACCTGTACATTTGTTGCTTGACGCGCTTGGCCAATGTTGCGAGATCCATCGGGTGCTTGATGACTATTCGCGTTGCATTCCGGAGAGGTGAGCATGCAAGCAATCTTCGACCATGACGGAGGTTCCGGTAATTGACGTACTGTCATAATAGTCCGGAACGTCGGTCTTGCGGACCTTTTGCAAGAACGCTGCCGAATGCTCCTATCGCCATCGAAGATCATGAAATGCGTCAGTGCCACGAGTAATGACGGCTCCAGGTCAAACTACTCACGGTGGTGTTTTTGATCTCGTTCACTATTCGCTCGAGCGTGTCGACGAAATCGTGCGCCGAGGACTTGTCATCCTGCAATGACGCAAGACACAGCCGCGACCAGGAAAAGGTGAGTATATGCAAAGAGCTGGACGCGTCGCGAGATCCGACGTATTCACGTGTCAGGGTGATGAACGCGTGACAATGACTTACAACGCCCTCGCTGGCATCGAGGACCAATTTCTTGAGCTCAACAGCCGAGTATTGCACGCGACTGGACGAAGCCGAACTCGACTGATTCCCGCATCGTCGCTCGATCGCCTCGAACAGGTACTACAAGAGCAGCATGAGTATGTAGAGATTAGCGAAATAATTCCGGGGGCATTACTCGAGCTGCATGTAAAGTATGGAAGCACGGGCGAGGAGAACCCAGCTCGAAGGTTGTTTTGCTGATCGCCCCCTATGCGCAACGCACGCGAGGGCGCGCGGCGAGCACCGGCGGACAGCACACGGGCCGATCGCGGGGAGGGCGAGGGGGACAGGCCCAGGGGAGGGGGGGAGGGGCGGGCATACACGAACGAATGACGCGGCTACAGCAACCTCTGGACGCGATTCGAGGGCCTGACAATGACGCATCGAGGAGTTCAAGTACTGACCTTCATCCCTGACGGGTGCACGTGGTCGCACCGCGCCTCGGTGGATGCGCTGTACAACGGACGTGGGACCTCGAGTTACACAGCCCAGTCGGTTGCGTGCGTGGCGTGGGCGGGAGGGCGTGGACTTGGGGCGAGCGCCGCGGCTTTTTCGGGCCAGGCCAAATTCCAAAAGGCAAAACGGAGGCGGCAGCGGGCGGGTACGGGTACGAGGTGCCCCCTGTCCCTCGTTGCGCGTACACCAGCCGTCACAACGAGCCCAGATTACGTCCTAGTCTATCCAACAAGTGGTCGAGATCGCGCAGACGTGCTCACACGGTCTTACGACGGGCGGCAGCAGTCGCTACAGCGGTGGCGATCCGGCTCCGTTCTTGCAGCAGGCAGGGACGGAGCGTGCGCTGGGACCGATTTTGTCCATTGTTTTTCAGCCCCAAGGCTAACCGGCAATTTCGGCGCGACTAAGAACTACTAAGGACGGGCTTGAGAGCTGCTTTCCCTGCGCGCGTCAATTGATGACGGTTTGACAATGGGCCTCTCCCACCTCCAACCCCCCACCGAGTGCAGCACACGCCCAGCTGTCACCGAGACTCTTGCCCCTCCTCCGTGATTCGCCCCTAGTTACGATGAGCTATCGACTCGAATACTCAAAGGTAGGATCTTCACCTCTGCCCTATCGATACGCGTGCTGGTGATTGACAGGCGCTGACGCTGTCGGCATGTGCCCCACTTGCACAATGTGACGTCGCTCCGCAGAGCGCGCAAGCAGGATGCAAAGGTATGCGATATCCCCGGAACCTCTCCTTCGAGATCCGCCGACTGATTTGATTAACTCTTCTCCGTTTGTGTGCAGGCCCTAAGCCTTGCTCAGGTACTAAAATCGGCAAGGCAGGTCCAGCTCCGACGACCTCCTGTCACTGCGTCAGCCATGTCAATTATCTAACCCCAGTCGCTGTGGGGGTTTGCAGGGAGAGTTGCGTTTTGGAACAGTGGTAGACATCAGTGAGTTTGATCAAACAGAGCTGCTTCCCCCCAGTTGACGGTACACTGACCGTTGGCTTTATTGAGTCGATGTTTCGTAGTGGGGAGGACGAGCTTCCAATGGAGGCACTGGGGCTGTCTCACCAAGACCGTCCTGGCCAACGTCAAGAACAGTCAGTATTTAAACCGTGGGAATCAATGATTACAGGCTAACGAAGTGGCCGTCTCGGAACATACAGAGATCGACAAACCGGAGGAAATCGACGGTGAGTCTGCGAGGGTATGATATCTCATCACTCGGCGACTGACACCACCCTACGAGTGTCTCAGGTTTCGAGGACCTCAGGGAACAAGATCAGGAGCGAGTGAAGAAGGCTTACGAGACGGGACACAGTGAGCCTAGTTTGTGGCTCAGCTGTGACAAGACGTCCTGCCGAGGCTGATACGCCGAATCTTTCGATTGCCCTGCGAGCTCTTAGTTGCTCCTGAAGGTAGGTTGGTTCAGTCGTGTATCCTCATCGAAGATACAAGCTGATTCGATGATACATCATCTGCAGACATCCCCGAGTCAGCCAAGGTCAAGGGCGAAGACGGTGACGAGTCGCCGGCGGACGAAGGGCGTCCCGCCAAAGAGGGACACAGTTCGCCCAACAAGAAGAAGGCGCCTGCTCCCAAAGCCAAAAGCAAGAGCAAGAAGGCGAAAGCCGAAGATGAGGAAGAGTTGGAGGAGGAAAAGCCCAAAAAGAAGAAGGCTGCGGCGCCGGCCAAGAAGCGTGCCAAGAAAGAAGCTACACCCGATGAGGATTCGGAGGAAGAGGCTGAGGCTGTTTCGACTGACGAGGAGGTGAGCATCCAGAGCTCACGACCTGTCACACCTTTGCGGTTGCTGATCGTGGGGTTTCCTCTTCACAGGAGAAACCCAAGAAGAAGAAGGCTCGTTCGTCCAAATCCAAGTCCAAGTCCAAAAAGAGGAACTCCGAGTTCAAGGCGAGTTTTCACCTGGGTTTCGTCTCATCCCCGCCCCACGTCTTGAAGCTAATCATGAGGTATCCGCTTCCTTTCCCAGGCTGATTCACCTGCTCCGACCCCGCGGAAGCCGTCGACAAGGACGACAGCCAACAAGGCCTCGATGAAGGAAGAGGACGACGATGATGACGAGTGAGGTTAACTCGGTGAAGATCCAAATGATCACTGTCGACATGGCCAACGCCTCTGAAGAAAGGAAATACTTTTGAATATTCGTGTATATGAATTGACTGTGTTCGATATCTTGCATACCCCCTTGGTATTTCCACAATCCCGCCGAGTAGCCATAAGACCGGAACTTCAGCGGGGACCATCCAGGATTGCGCGGAAAAGGAATCGAGTGCCCTAAGACGTCTACAACTTGGTCTTGCCAACAAGCGGCGGATCTGTCCATCTCGGCGCACGTTTCTGGTAACCGCCAGAAAGATAAAGAATCAGCGACACGAAGGCTCGGATCCGCAGCTCGCCCATTTGAACTGACCTCGACAAAGCTCCTCAACCCCTCCTTCATATTCTCGCCTACATAAGTCGCCTGCGCCAGCTCGGTATCCAAGCTTCTCTTGACAACATCCAAAATGCCCACCCCATTCTTAGTCAGATTGATCTGCTCCTTCGTAACCTGCACGGCATCAGGAGAACATTCGACGACTTTGGAAGCCCATTCCAAGGCCGCGGGAATGACTTGGTCTGCTGAGGCGACGGTTTGGGTGAAGATGTGTTGCTCGCAGAGATGAGGGGGTATGTTGAGGCCTGTGAGGAGGTAGGGAGCCAACTGGGGCGATCTTTGGTAGGCGTTGGGAATGCCGCCGACGGCGGCCATGACACCTGAGGGGAGACAAAGAACCGAATAATCAGTTTCTGCGTCTCGGTGTTAGGAATCCCAGGTCCTTGGCAGTCAAGGAACATGTCCCAACCTACCTCTCCTAACCTCGGGAAACCCAACAATCCCACCCTTGACCCCGACGACGATATCACAATTGACCAATAACTCGGCCCCTCCACCTAAAGCGATCCCATTCACCGCAGCGATCAAGATCTTCTTCGACAAACGTCGGGCGATCGATCCGAAGCCGTATGGGTTGGAGCGGATCTTGGCATGAGGGGCTTTGTCGGAACCTTGGGTCGAGTTCCAGCCTTTCAAATCTGGTGATTGGAGTTTGGGTTGGGTGGCCGAGGCCCGAGAAGGGGGGCAGGGGTGGGAAGATTTTGGTCAGTATCGGATTCCGAGTTGCCACTTAGGTACGCAAGTGCAGAAATCGGAAAGCACGTTCATTTACCTTGTCCGGCACAGAAAGCCCTTCCGGTACCCGTGACGACACAGACCCAAAGCGAAGGCTCTTCCTCGAACCAATCGAGGACCTATCCGAGGAGTGGGGGAGGATCGAAGTCAGCCCAACTGCGGTCGGGTGCCTGCCTGGAGAGCGAGCGCTACGATGAGATACATTCTTCAAGTCGTCTTCCAGCTGTACAATGAAAACGGTTGAACGTTTGTCAGCTCTTGCTGTCACAGAGTCACCGCACAGAGGCTGTAAGTCTAGCTTACATTATCATCCATCGCGTTCAACGCCTTGGGCTTGTTCAGCCTCAACTGTATCACCTTGTCCATGGGATAAGTGATGACGAGGTGATTGCCTACTTGGGGTTGTCCTTTAGGTGCTGAGGCAGGCATGATTGTTGAGATATTGAATTGGGCGTGTGAAGGGAGATGAAGGGATGAAGTTGGGAGCCGTCGAACTCAAAAATGGTGGGGACGACTCCGGCTCAACTTGGCCCGCCGGACCCTTGGCACGCTTGGCGCTCGTTCACACTACCACAGCAGAGTACGATATATCGCGTGTTGCTACGTATGCTCCACAAGAAAGAACTGCAGTAACTTTTTTTTCGAAACTCAAGAAGATAAAACTTGCAAGATGCGCGAATTCCGAAATGTGAATACAACATGAATGTCGGGAAGAGACGACCCGTGAGCTCAAGGCCTGTTCTAAGCAATATCGAATGTGCCCGTTGAGAAGCCTAAGCCTTGCGTCCATGGTGAAAGTTCGAGCCGTTGGAACGGACTTGATGTCGGGTCATGGTAGAGACCTGTCAGGGCGGTGGTCGGGAAGTCAGTTTTGGCTGGTTCGAAGCGTTACTGCCCAAAGACGGGCTGACCTTCGAGCATCCCAGTCCCCCGATCGAGGACGATGAAGTAAAAGCCAGCGATGGAGAGGTGACTCTCAGAAGCTATGTGATATATCCGCGGAGCAAACGTCAGTCGACCGCAAACTTGTACAGTGCGCGATCCTAAACTCACGCGTGACATTGACGAAATCTCTCTCCTTCCATCTCATCAGCACATGCCCCTTCGTGACCTGATTCAACCATTGTCGATCCCCATCGGCCTTTCGGATCAACTCGTTCGTTTTCATCCCTTTAAAGGGTCCCAACTTACTCCATGACTCGGCGTCGGTGCGGATTTTAGACTCCCAATGCCCTGGAGACCATAGTCCATCTTTGGCGAGGTTGAGGATCTCGCCTGTGAAGCAGGTCGTTACGCGGGAGGCCGAGAACGGTACATTCAGCGCGTGCATGTAGCCGGTGATCTTGTTCATTGTGGAATCTATCGATTCGATGATGACCTGAATTGGTAGTCGGGATGATACCGTCAGCCACCGTTGCTCGAGATATAGGCACTTCCCTCTCCAAGTCGCCCAATCAGAACTCACCTTGACCTCCCACCGCTCATGTTCCAGATACTTCTGCCTCTCACTGACCGACAGCGTTTCACCCAGTTCCGCCAGTCTTAGCAAATTCCATGTTCCCGTCGTTGCCACAGACCTCGCTCTCGCAACCCTAGCCGTCCGTTCCCTAATCTCCCTAACATCCTCTTCGGTCCTCAACCTCGCCCTCGCAAAAGGGGACAGATCCAAGTCCGATACGCCATCATTCGTCATTGTCGTCGCCGTCGCATAACCCGAAGAAAACTCGGTAGGGAAAGAACCGAATGCTTCTTCTATCGAGAAGTGGTTGACAGGGTCGTCGAGTCGATTCGCGGAGCGCAGTAATTGAATGAGGGGGGATGATTCGGCGAAAGAAGGTTGCGCGGAGGGCCTTGCGGGAGGGAGGAGAGAGGATGATCGAGAAACAGTTGGATTCTGGTAGGTAAGGTTCACCCCCTCGGCGAGAGCTCGGGCCGACTCGTATACATCCATCGTTGACGCGGCGAGCTGCCGGTGTGGTCGAGGGTGGGAAGACAGTCGCTCGCTCCGACTTGTCGGCGTTGCCGGTGCGGGAATGGGCGGAGGTAGAGGGACCACGTAGACCTGGATGCCAGAGAAGAACATGCCTCGTTTCAAGAACGAGGATGGGGAGGTTGATGAATCAGGGTCGAGCGCTGGTGTCGGACCCGACCCCAACCCGGAAGATTCTTCCAGAAGGCAAGGGGAAACTCGATCAAGCATCGACCGAGTGAGAGACCTGCGTAGGAGTGAACGTCCAGGTGGATTGAGGGGTCTTTCGATCAAAAGCCCAGGCCAGAATAACGCTTCGTCCGCGTCGTCATCCGTTTCGGAGTAGGGTTCGGGGTCGGGTATCCAGTCGTGCAGGGGATTGTCATCATCGTACCTCGGCTCAGGATCCCGATCGTCATCGAGGTCCAAGCCGGATGGAAGGGCCAGATCAATACCGTCGTCCATGGTAGAGAAGTCTTCATAGGTGTGATCGTCGAAAGCCATGGAAAAGGAGCTGGGTGCGTCCATGCCGGTGATTCGGAATGACAGTTCTGGGCGGTTGGAAGTCCGACCCTGAGCTGCCGCGCGGCGACGTAAGGCTTCGGCGAGTCTGAGGGTGCGATACATGGCCTGATGACTCCGGTCTTGAGGTTGGCCAGCATCATGCACGCTTTGGCCACCGTTCCTGCTTTCATGGCGGTGTGGCTGATCCATTCGATGAACCTGCTGCTGCGAATGACGTGGCTCAGCTCGAAGCGGGGGGTCGTCGAAGGCCCAAGCAGGAGGAGGATGGCGCGATGGATTCCCTGACGTGGATGTGCTGACCATGGCCGAGTCCGGGGTCGCTATGGGTTCCGGATCGTGGATGACGAAGACTCGAGGAAGGGCGGCACGGTGGGACCAAGCCGGATCGAGCGCCGTTGCTGTAGATTCGGTGACAGGTGGGGCTGCTACCGAGTGCGAATGCGAATGACTTGACGATGGCGACGACGACGAAGGTCTCGCACCCGCTTGAGACGACCTGTCCATCTGGTAGGTGGTCGAAACCGCCTACAGAGCAACGTCTTCAACGATGGTATGTGTTCGAGTCAGAGAGAGATGCGAGTATTCGCCTTGCCGGATCGCCGTAAAACCCCTGGAAGCGGTGGCCACTCGGTCCCCAATGACGATGCTGCCCCCTCCGCGCGCTCGGTTCGGCGACGCTGTGCCGCCACAACGGAGGGGAGCCTTGACCAAGGTGAAGAAGCGTGCTCCTTGAGCTTGAGGTGGACGACCGCCAGACTCCCGTTGGAGAAGGGTGACCCAAGTTAAGGCGGAAAGATGCGGGTCGCCCGAACTGCGACTGACTCGGATCAGGGGAAGCCCAATCCAGACAAGCCGATCAGGCTGGCTCACAAACTCATTTGAACGGGGCACTATAGTAACTGGGCCAGCGCAGGCCAGCGCAGGCCCGGGCACACGACCGCCGCGCCAAGCTGGGGCTGCTGTGGGGGCCAGTCCAAAGCTCCAAAGCCTTACAAGCGAAGACAAGCGAATGCGCGCCTTCTTGTGGCTTGCGCCTGTAGCTTGTTTTCCCCACTTTGACCGACCACCCACCACACCGCCATTACAACCAAGCCCAGTTGAAGCTCTCCCCTCCCACCTGAGCTCCAGCCTCCAGTGCGCCTCATTTGACTCGCCACCCGCCACCGGCCCCCCTTTGAGGCTCGAGCGCACTCCCAGCGTCCCACCGATAGCCTGCTACGTGCCGTCACCACCCGTGGCCGCCCCTCGTCACTCCGCGCCAGCTCACTCCGCGCCAGCTCTCAGCGTCGTCGTCATGGCTGATTATTCCCAAGACCCTCTGCACCCCATCGCCATCCTCGGTCAGTCCTTTACGCACCCACCACGATTTGCGCTATTCATCCCCCCCACTGACACATAGAGGCATCTCCCCCAGTCGACGAACTGAGAAGCGAGGATGTCACCCTGCGTCTCAACGCGATCCACCGCATCTCGACCATCGCCCTCGCCCTCGGCACAGAGAGGACACGCACAGAGCTGATCCCGTTCCTCATCGAATCGCTCGACGACGACGACGAGATTCTGCTCGCACTCGCCGAGGAGCTCGGCCTCAACTTTGTCGAGTACGTCGGCGGCGACCAGTATGCGCACCTGCTCCTGCCCGTGCTCGAGATACTCGCGTCGGTCGAGGAGACCTTGGTGCGCGAGAAGGCGTCCGAGTCCATCGCCAAGGTCTGTGCCGCCCTTTCGGAGCAGCAGATCGAAGAGTCGTACCTCCCGCTGCTCAAGCGCCTCGAATCGGCCGAATGGTTCACCTCGCGCACGTCCGCCACCTCGCTCTTCGCCGCCGCGTACCCGAAAGCCGCTCCAGCGACTCGCGACGACATGCGCAAGATGTACACCAAACTCTGCACTGACGACACCCCCATGGTTCGTCGTGCCGCCGCGAAGGAGCTCGGCCCCTTCTCCAAAACCGTATCGCACGAGCACCTCCTCAACGACCTCCTCCCCGCCTTCCGCAAGCTGTCCCAGGACGACCAGGACTCGGTCCGATGCCTCACCGTCGATGCGCTTATCGCTATCGCCGAGGCCCTGTCCAACGACGAGTGCAAGACGTACCTCGGCGCGACGATGAAGGCCATGGTCAGCGACAAGAGCTGGCGTGTGCGATACATGGTCGCCGACCACTTTGTCAAACTCGCGACCGCCGCCGGAGAGGACCACGTCCGTGAAGACCTCGTCGTCGCTTTCGTCGCTTTGCTCAAGGACAACGAAGCCGAGGTCAGGACCGCCGCAGCTGGTCAGATCCCTGGTGAGTGTTCGAGAAGTGCAAATGGTCGCGGGTGGCCGAAACTACAGAAAGCTGATCTCTCCTCTTGACGATAGGCTTTGCCAAACTTGTGGACCGAGAAATCATCCTTGCCCGTCTGATGCCCTGCATCCGTGACCTCTCAACCGATACCTCGCAGCACGTCCGAGCAGCGCTCGCGACGCAGATCTCGGGACTTGCGCCTTTGCTCGGCAAGGACTCGACGTTCGAGCACCTCTTGCCCTTGTTCCTCCAGCTATTGAAGGATGAGTTCCCCGACGTACGGCTCAATATCATCTCCAAGCTCGACATGGTCAACGCCGTGATTGGCATCGAGCTCTTGTCCAAAGCGCTGTTACCGGCAATCGTGCAGCTCGCCGAGGACAAGCAATGGCGAGTGCGCCAGGCCATCATCGAATACATCCCTCTGCTCGCACAACAGCTCGGTGTCGCCTTCTTTGACGAGCAACTCGCCAGCCTGTGCATGAACTGGCTTGGCGACCCCGTCTTTTCGATCCGAGAAGCCGCGACGGTGAATCTGCGCAAGCTGACCGAGGTCTTTGGCGTCGAGTGGGCCAAGTCGGCCATCATCCCCAAAGTCATCAACTTGGGCACCAACACAAATTACCTCTTCCGCATGACAACCGTGTTTGCGATCACAGTGAGTCGAGATTGCAGCCTTGTCACACGATAACGCATTCGAGGGTGGAAGCCTGATCGTGCATTTGAGTCTTTTATTATCCCAGACGATGGCACCAGCATTGGACGTCGATGTCATCCGTTCCAGCGTTCTTCAAACCGTCACTCTCCTCGTCTCTGACCGCATCCCCAACATCCGATTCAACGTTGCCAAAGCATTGGAGACTCTGGCCAAGGCCGTCGCAGGCCAACCGGGAGGCAAGGAACTCGTCGCCGAGGAGATCCTGCCCAGTCTCGAGAAGCTGCGCAACGACACGGACGCCGACGTCAGGTTCTTTGCCGAGCAAGCCTCGATCACGGCACAGAATGTCGCGAACGGGGAGACGCAGCCCATCTCGACCGAAGTGACCATGTCGGATGTATAGGTTTCAAGATGCCGGTACTCGTTTTAGACTCCCCCTCCCATGGCCGGCTCGATACTCGGAGACCTATCCGCCTTGTGATTCATCTTCCTCCTCTCCTCTTCTTGCGCGCCTCTTTCAAGTATTACGGGATACTTTCTTTGACATGTTTTCGTTCCAGCATCGATTCCCTTCCCTTTTTCTGAGCCTCACTTCGGACGTCTTTTTGTAGAAACTGCTCAGCTGCACGCACTCTACTACTTCTTCTGACTTCCTTTCTCCCTTAGCTGCTGCTTCCCCAACCGTAAAATCTCGACGTTGTGAAGTGAAATGAAATATCGACTGAAGATGTACTTCTTCCAACTCAAACGTGGCATGGTGCACCTGAGCTGATGGCTCGGAGCTGCTTCGCCCTCGGCGTTCTACCCGCCCTGCCGTGCCTATCCTGCCGCCGGGCCCAAGGCATCGCGATGTCGCCATCGACTGAACTGACTCCAATTGATCGAGCCATTCGTTTCGCACATCCCTTCCCCTCCTCCCCCCCCCCCTTCCCCAGTCCCTTCTTGCATTCCACCACCTCAGCACTCTAACCCATCAAAATGGCGGCCCCTGGTAAGTGCCCTGTCTCATACTCGTTCCCTGTAGCGCAACTGCGCCTCGCCACGGTTTGGTGCCTCGCGCTCTACTTGGCTCGTGCTCTCCGTGCTTGGGGATTGTGGGGGTCGGTGGCCGTCGTCGATCACGCAAGCGGCGCTGAGGCTCCTGGTGCACAACGGAGCACCACCTCACAGCCCATCACACTTCATCTCAGCGAACCGAAAACAACCAAAGCTGACATCATCACCTACCACCCTCCCCACAGCTTACCGCTACGAAACCCAAGCCTTGCACGCGGGTCATACCCCGGACGCTGCGACGAATGCTCGCGCCGTGCCCATCTATCAGACTACGTCGTTCGTCTTCAACGATAGTCAACATGCGTCCAACCTTTTCGGTCTCAAGGCGTTCGGAAGTGAGTTTCACGTGCCTTGTCTGCAAAGGAGTTGCTGTGGTCAATATTGCACTGGGTGAAATGGGAATAGTCGTCTTCAGGAGATCCGGATATGACCACGGAGTCAGCGAGCTCGGCCGACGCCGGCCACTCCGATTTTCCGTCCATCGGCAGACTGACGAGTTTTCCCATCTGCCCGCGAAACCAGACATCTACTCGCGTATCGGTAACCCGACCGTGGATGTGTTTGAGCAACGTATCGCCGCTTTGGAAGGTGGTGTCGCGGCTGTAGCGGCTTCGTCCGGGCAGGCCGCACAGACGATGGCGATCATTGCTTTGGCCGAGGCTGGTGGTGAGTGATGCTCTCTGTGATCGCAATCCCGGGCCACAGAACCTGGTATATGGGACAGGTTTTCTTCAATTTCATGAGTCTGATCGGGAAAACCCTCTGCGCAGACAACTTCATCGCTTCCAGCTACTTGTACGGCGGAACCTACAACCAGTTCAAGGTCCTGTTCAAGCGCCTCGGCATCGAGGTCAGGTTCGTCAAGGGTGACAACGCCGCCGAGTTCGAAGCTGCGATCGACGACAAGACCAAGGCGATCTACATCGAGTCGATCGCGAACCCTCAGTACTCCGTACCGGACATTCCTAAATTCGCCGAGATCGCGCACAAGCACAAGCTCCCCTTGATCGTCGACAACACGTTCGGGCAGGGTGGATGGGTAGCACGACCTATCGACCACGGTGCTGACGTCGTGGTCGAGAGTGCGACCAAGTGGATTGGTGGTCATGGTGGGTCTTAATTCTTCCTTGGTGCTCAGGTTTCCTCTTGTGCCCGTTAATTCACATCCTCACCAACCCCCCACCTAGGTACTACGATCGGCGGTGTTATCATCGACTCGGGCAAGTTCGATTGGGCCGCCTCGGGTCGGTTCCCCAGCTTCACCGAACCGTCGCCAGGCTACCATGGCCTCAAGTTCTCCGAGACGTTCGGCAACATCGCTTACGCGATCCGCGTGCGCGTCGAAGTCCTGCGCGACCTCGGTGCTTGCCTCTCCCCCCACTCGGCCTTCTTGCTCCTCCAAGGTATCGAGACCTTGCCCCTCCGAGCCGAACGACATTGCCAGAACGCCCTCGTCCTAGCTCGTCATCTTGAACAACACAAGGATATCGCGTGGGTCTCGTACCCCGGGTTGGTGAACCACCCTTCGCACGAGGTCGCCAAGAGGTTGCTGCGCAAGGACCACTTCGGCTCGGTGCTCAGTTTCGGCGTCAAAGGTGCGCAGGAGGCCGAGACGGGTAGTCGAGTTGTGGACAAGCTCAAGTTGGCGAGCAACCTGGCCAACGTGGGTGATGCCAAGACGTTGGTCATTCACCCTGCTAGGTGAGCTGGTGGATCCTTTGGAGCGTGGCTTGCACGGACGCGAGGACTGACTCGGTCGTGCGACTTTGCTTCACAGCACGACCCATGCCCAATTGACCGCCGAAGAGCAGGTAAGCAGTCTTTTCAACGCATTTTCATCACGATAGTGGCTGACCCAATGCCGATCATATTCTGCTCAGGTCAACTCCGGTGTGAGCCCCGACCTGATCCGAGTGTCGGTCGGTATCGAGCACATCGAGTAAGTCGAGTTCGTCGAGGCCACGAGGCCGCATTCACTGAGCTCACCTCGTGCCTGTTTTGTCTCCTCTACAGCGACATCATCGCCGACTTTGACCAAGCGCTCACCGCCGCTCTTCAATAGAGGGGGATGTTCGAAAAAAGCCGTCCCTCAGCTGAGAATCAACTCGTCTTGGGAGTCATGCAGTTTCTAGTTTTTTGTTCCGTTGGATGTGTGTCTCTTGGGTTCAATGAATATTTTGAAGTTATGAACACGACTCGAGCCATGCAGGGAGCCAGATTTCATGTGCTATTTGGGAACAAGTGGAAGTCTGAGCCCAAGGAGCCCCGCCGGCCAAATCGTGTGCTCTCAGGCGCGCAATGCCCAAGTGCGTGCGCCGTCTTGTGCCGTTGCTGATACAGTCGACGCGCCTGTTGACGCAGGCGCACTCAGGCGAGTCTCAGCGCACCCAGGCGCACCCAGGCGCACCGAGCCGCTTTGGACCGGCGTACCTCTGGTTCCACTTCGACCTCAGCCGCATCATCCATCCTCTTCGATCTCAACCTCGCCCCCTTCTCTCGACGCTTATATACACACCATGTCGGACCAACGAGCACACTTGACCTACATGGGTCGCATCGCCGAGCAGGTCAGTTGACTCAGCTCAGCGCCGGTGCTTGGGCTGGGAATGGGCCGTGGCCAGCAGCGGCAGGGCATGTTGGGGCGATCACCCACCCCGAGACCGGCCGCCCAGGCCGACGCCATCGTGGCCGAGCGAAGGTCCAGGTTCGCTGCACTGTCTCTTATTGGAAGGAATGATCGTATCATACGAGCAGGGCTGGTGCGGTGGAAGCTGCTGCTGTGCCCTGCCTCGTGCTGCCTCTGTGACGCCAGCATCGGAATGTCTCAGTGTGGTGTGGCCTCGGGTGCTGCGTGCTAGGCTTTCAATCCGCTCTCCTCGCGCTGACCCCGCCCACTTCGACTTCTGATCACAGAGTGAACGATACGATGAGATGGTCACCTAGTCAGTCGTGCCCATACGAGCGCAGCAGAGCGCGGAAGGCCCGATCACTAACCGACAACCCTTTCCCCCTTGCGCGATCCGGTCGATTCTTATCACACCTCACTTTTCTCGACGTGCCACACGATGCATTCCGCGCCCATCAGCATGAAGGATGTTGCCAAGGTATGTCGGCCCCCCTCAGTGTGTCTCCCCCTGTGTGACTGTGACTGATTCTATGCATTCCGTGGCTGCATTCATTCGCTCCCGCCCCACCCGACGCGCATCTCAATCGACGCTGCCCCACCCCATCTCACCCCGTCCTGTCATTCACGTCCGCAGCTCGGCGTAGAGCTCAGCATCGAGGAGCGCAACCTTTTGTCGGTTTCCTACAAGAACGTGAGTAGGCGCGCGCCTCAGCGTCATCCCACACACCGCGCATGTGACTTGCAGCGGAGTCCTAACCATCCCGGGTCGGAATGGAATCCTTTTCCCTACCTCTCCTTCCGCTCACAGGTCATTGGTGCCCGACGTGCATCGTGGCGAATTATCTCGTCGATCGAGCAAAAGGAAGAGTCCAAGGGCAACGAGTCGCAGGTCGCCAAGATCAAGGCCTACCGCCAAAAGGTCGAGGGCGAGCTGTCGGATGGTGCGCTCGGTTCAGCTAGTGGCATCGGGATCTGCCAACACTTTGCTGACACCCCTCTTGCTCTACGTGTAGTCTGCAACGATATCCTCAAGGTTCTCGACGACCACCTCATCCCCTCGGCTCAGGCCGGCGAGTCCAAGGTCGGTCACTATCCGGCGAAACGCTGAGGAGACGAAATGAAGCTAACCTCCCTATCTCATCTTCGCTCCACCAGGTCTTCTACCACAAAATGAAGGGTGACTACCACCGCTACCTCGCCGAGTTCGCCAACGGTGATGAGCGCCAAAAGGCATCCGAGGCCGCGCACGACTCGTACAAGGCCGCGAGCGAGATCGCATCCGCCGAGCTGGCGCCAACGCACCCCATTCGCCTCGGCCTGGCGTTGAACTTCTCCGTCTTCTACTACGAGATCCTCAACTCGCCCGAGCGCGCGTGCCAGCTCGCCAAACTCGCGTTCGACGACGCGATCGCCGAGCTCGACACCTTGTCCGAGGAGTCGTACAAGGACTCGACGCTCATCATGCAACTCCTGCGCGACAACTTGACCCTGTGGACCTCGGACCTCAACGATGCTCAAGAACCCGAGAAGGCTGCTGAGGCCGCCCCTGCCGCTGCCGCCCCTGCCCCGGCCGCCGAGCCCGCCGCCGAGTCGTAAACCAAGCTCGTTGACATCTTTCTCTCGCAACCCCTTCAACCTACAAACGGAGATCTTCCCACCTTTAGCAACCACCCCCAATCTACTATGCTATGACGACTTTTGGTCCTGAACCTCTCTCTCTCCCCCTCCCCTCCTCCTCTCGAACCCACCTTTCACGTCGTCTCATCTTGTCATGCACTTTTGTCGTCACACCTGAATCGACTCGTCTCCCCTCCTTTATAAAGATCCTTTCTCTCCTCTCTTCCTCTCCTCCTCCCTCACACCCAAACGCGCTCCAACCTATCTAGTGGTTCCTCCATCTCTACGTTGTCAACGAGTTTCGGCTATTCTCCTCCCCTAGCTGTAGTCTTGGTTTTTTCTCAGATTTGCGCTCGAACGTAAATGCTAAACCTTTCTCAAAGCCAATCGAGTTTTGGCCGAGAGCCGCAGGGATCAGCGAAACGCATGAGGTGGTCCATCACGCATCACGCGAGGCGGACCCCACATTCCCGTCCTCCCCCCGTCCGTTCAAGCTGGGAACGTCCCCACTGCAATGACCTCACGCCTTGACCTCCCTCGATCTGACTCACCAGGACCTCATGACAACACCAAACCCTTGCTCTACACGAGCCCAAACTCATCGTCATCCTCGTCCCCCAGATGTGTGGTCATCTACTTGCACGGTCGAGGTGGATCACCGGAAGAGGACTTGCCCGTGTTTAGGCCTACGTTCGATAAGCTGAATGAGGAGATGGCGGGAAGCGTGGAGGGGGTGTTTTTAAGGGCGCAGGATGAGATTTGGTAGGTACTTGCTGAGGTGGTATGGAAGTTGATGTCGGGGTGGAGCTGACGGGGCGGGGCCGGAAGTGGGGCCCTGGCTCAAGGGTTGAAATGCCTCAGCAGGGTGGTGTCGCGACCTTTCCAGAATTGACTGACAGCTTATATCATTTCTCGTGTATCCAAACAGGTACCCGAACCACTGGGACCAACCCCCGATATCACAAGAACCCTACCTCACCTCCGCGCTATGCCTCATCGACCGCACGATCACCTCCCTCTCCGTACCTTCGAACCGCGTCATCCTCGCCGGGTTCTCCCAGGGCGCTTCCCTAGCTTTGATCTACGCCCTTTCACATCCTGATAAACCGCTGGGTGGTGTTCTGGCTTTGTCGGGGAGTATCATTGGTGCGCCTGAAGATTTCCCGGGGACGGAAATGGATCCTTTGATGCCGATTTACATCGGATGGGGGGATGAAGATAGGTATTATAGGCCCAGTCGGGTGGAGAAGGATGTAGAGGGTCTGAAGGCAAGAGGGGGCAAGGTCGAGTTGAGGTTGTTTCCTGGCATGGGACATTTCGTTACGGCTGCCGAGGTGGAGAAACTTGAGGAGATGATTAGGGACGTGAAGGGGATGATTTGGCAGGTGTGCTGATAGGTTGAGGTTGAGGTTAGACTGCAATTGTTTTTCTTCGTGTTGGTTGTAATGATTGGTTGCACGCCTTCCCGCGCGACGGGGGTGCATCGAAAAGACCGAGCGATCGGCGATCGGAAGCTTAAATAAAGTTCGAACGCTCGGATCTCCTTTTCGCGCTGAAACCGCATCGGCCTTCGCGATTCAACTCTCCGCCTTTGCACTCTTGCCAACTACATCAACTTCCATCATGTCCGACCCACTCGTTCTGTACGCAGATGGTACACTCACCACCGAAATGAACGAGCTCTTGCTGACGTAAACTGGGATGACGCGAGAGATCAGTTATCCTCTCAGTAGTGAGTCCCGCCGGTGCGACGCTCCAGAGTGTTTCGTGGACTTGAACCGGGTCCCGTAGAAGAAAGTGGCTTCGTAGAACTCTGGCGGCGCTCCGTGACGGTGGATGGACTGAGCGTTACGTCGGTGTTGCTTGCTGGGTATACCCTCTAGATTATGTGTTCAACACCAAGGACCCGCAGTACGAAGAAGACCCGTCCGTCTCGGCGCGGCTGCAACGACTGTGAGCTCGGCTTGCAAATTCGGACGTCATCTCCCCGCCGGTAACGGCGAACGTTGAGCTGACTTTGAAGCTACACTTGGGGGTTGCGTTTGGGGCGTGGAAGTCAGAATGATTTTGAGCAGTATGGTATTCGACAAACGGTCAGTGGGAGCTGCCTTCACGTGTCATGCGCGAATTCATCCGGGGAGTAGAATTTAGACTGACTTGGTGCGAAAGGTGGGCTTTGTTACAGGTCGAAGGCGTGTTGCTCGTTCACGAACACGGTGAGTCAGCACCCCGATTTTCATCTCTTACTATCTCATGCACGCGACTACTAGAGTCGACTGAATCTTGGCGTGACGTGCACAGGCCACCCACACGTCTTGCTCCTCCAAGTCGCCAACGCCTACTTCAAGCTGTCAGTCGCGTTTTCTTAGCTTCGGTCCACGTCAAAGAGCACAGCTCAAATCACGTTTTGTTCTTCATTCTTCAGCCCTGGTGATTACCTCAAGCCCAACGAACCCAACAAGGATGGTCTCGGCCTCAGGCTCGACATGCGCCTCGGTCCCAAAGCTCGAGACGATGCGCAGTCTGATCCTTCGATGGAGAAGAAGCAAGTGACGGGCTGGGAGGTCCACGATCTCCTAGCTCAGTGGTGGAGACCGAACTATGAACAGTTCATGGTGAGCGATTGGACCTGGGCGAGTTAAGACGAATTTGGCGCCTTTCAGATAGCTGACTCCTGTTCTGATGGTCTTTCGACTTCTGGATCGCAGTACCCTTACGTTCCTGCGCAAGTCGTCTCACCTCAACACCAGGATACATCTGTCGTGTCCTGACCCTCTTTATCCTTCCAGTCACATCGCGCAACCCAAAGAGGTCAAGAGCATGTACCTCGTCCAGCTGCCTGAGCACAGTCAGTCTTCACAGCTTTGAGCCTTTAGCTGCTCAAGTACTGAATCACAATGACTCTGCGTGTCCCGTCCAAGCACAGAAGTATTTACAGTCCCCAGCAACATGAAGCTCATCGCGATTCCTTTGCTGGAATTGTACGACAATGCTGTCAGGTCGGTCCCTGCCTCGATCGGGAGTCCGTTTCTACTTGACACTGACCTGCAGTGAATCTATCAATGCGCTCTCAGATACGGTCCCTTGTTGGCTGCGGTACCTCATCTACTGTCCAAGTATCGTTTCGAGATCGGTTGATGGTTTGTCGGTTTCGAGTGGGTGAGAGAAGTGGCGATGTTCGACCGGTAGGTCGGGGAATCGTCGATGCTTTTTACGAGGGTCAAGTGGGTGGGTATGCTGTGCTATGCATTTTTAAGTGTATCGAGTGTATGACGTGATCCTAAACCATAAAGCATTCACGTGGGTTCCGTCCGCTCGAGAGGACTGAGCTTGGGTCGGTCGTCAGCCTAGCTCGAAGTTCCCGTGATCGACTCGGCGTCGCTGATCAGGGCCTTGTCAGGGGCGAGGCCCAAAGTCAATGATGACTAATCAATCAATGACTCGGCCCTCGGCGATATGGACCGAGCAATGATGCGGCTTCTGAAATGCTAATAAGTTCAAGACTGCACAAGAGAGGAAAGAACATGACCCAGGTCAAAGTACTAGGCACTGATTTCGACGGACCGAGTTTTTATTGGAAGTGTTCGCTGCAGCTTTTATTTTTGCACGTGCCGCGGCGAGCTCGAGTCAGAGGTTCGTGGCGCGATGCGCGCGTCGAGCGGAACAGCCGTCGCGATTTACCTCGGGCGAAACCGAGCGCGGGCCTGCGATGTTCGGGAGAGCTTGCCAGAACTTGCCCCAAGCGCCACTACGGCAGGTGCACACCCACAGCCCATTTGGGCGCCTCTCTGCATCCTTGCGACCACCCCCTTTCGCGCGTCCACCCCATCGCGTTACATCATGTCGGTCGTCACATCTGTCTACACGCAGTTGTACAACAACTCGATGCAGGCCGGCCACAGCCTGTTCGATCTCGCGGTCGCGGCGACGAAGCCCGTGTCGTACGATCTCTATCCCGGCGTCGATGTCGCGAGCTTGAACATCGTCGAGAAGCTGTGGATGGATTGGTACCTCTACTGGGGGAATCCTATCATTGCTACGGGTCAGTTGGGGCGTCTTGTCTTGCGCTCGCACTAACGCCGACAGTAGGCGATGTTTCGTGGCGAAATCCGGGGGAATGCTCGACCCCCGACGAGCCGCTGCGACCGCGATGCGAGCTGCGACTCGGTTTCCGGGGTAACACAATACTGATCATCATCTCTCCGACGTCGCTTCGACTGCAGGTATCATGGCCTTCTTGATGCACGAGGTAAGTCTCGGCGTACTCTTGCATCGCAGCCGAACTAAGCGCGCGCGCTCGGACCTCGTTTGGGCCGTGTTTTGCCACTAACCCACACAGCTCGGCATCGCGCTGACCCAACCATTCCTCTCGCCGGACGCGATCTTCCCCTCCGTTGTACTCTACGCAGGTCGTCTACTTTGGGCGCTGCATCCCATGGGTCATCATCGGTCAGATCCGGTACTTTGACCAATACAAACTCCAAGAGGTTAGTGCACACCCCCTTATACTCTCGTCGCCTGCGGATCGCGTCCACGGCCAAGTGCTCACTGCATCGACGCGTTTTGGTCCCTCCAAGACCAAGATGCCGACAGCCAGGCAACAATGGGAATGCACAAAGTCGGTCCTCAAGACACACTTCTCCGTCGAATTGCCTCAGGTTCGTTCGCCACATTCGGCTCGTCACGTGTTCTACCCCTTCGTCGCAGCAAACTGATTCTGCTCTGCCTCGCACAGATCTACCTCTTCCATCGTGAGCTCGGACGTCAAATACTCATTGAACCAGATCACCTGGCTGATGCTTTTGTTCGCACCTGCAGCCATGGCCACCAGCGTCGGAATGAAGACACATGAACTCCCCTTCCCCAAGATTGCCACAATCCTCTACCAAGCAAGTCCTTCTTGGCGTTGGTTCCTTACCTGCCGTAGCTAACCCTTTTGTATGGATCCCGCCGCAGCTCGCCCTCTTCTTCGTCATGGAGGACGCATGGCACTACTTTGCTCACCGTCTCCTGCACCACAAGCGACTCTACAAGCACATCCACAAGGTGCGCATGGCACGGAGGTGGTCTCTAGCATAAGGAACTCCAGCTGATAGACCAGGGTTTCCATTCCATGCAGATTCACCACGAGTTCTCGGCCCCGTTCGGTCTCGCCGCTGAATACGCACACCCCATCGAGGTGGGTCCGAGATTTCAGATCGCGAATGGACGAACAGACCAACTGAGTATGTCAATCCCCCAATCACAGGTCATAGTCTTGGGTCTCGGTACCGTCGGTTCCCCTCTCCTCTGGTGCTGGCTGTCTGGCGGCAACATGCATCTCATCACCATGTACATCTGGATCACGCTCCGTCTATTCCAAGCCATCGACGCGCACTCCGGATACGACTTTCCTTGGTCGCTCAACAAGATCCTCCCCTTCTGGGCCGGCGCCGATCACCATGATTATCATCATCAATCGTTTGCGGATTGTTATTCGACCTCGTTCAGGTGGATGGATACGCTCTTTGGAACGGATAAGAAGTATCATGCTTTTAGGTCGAATCAGAAGGCCGAGAAGGCAGCGAAGAAGGTCGGAGGTGGGAAGGCGCAGTAAGGAAGGATGTTACCAAGAGGATCCTTTCACGCGGTAAGAGTCGTCTTTTCTTTCACCAGTTGACCCCTTTTTATAGATCACTCTGTTATCAATCACCAAGCAATTCGCAGTGTCCCCCTGTTCATCCCCCTTTCCCGCCCTCTTGCATCTATACTTTGGAGACTGAATATTTCTGTAATATATACACCTTTCCGGATACTCTAATATCACTTGGGCGATAAAAAAGCTGAATGCGAAGGTTGCAAGGGAGGAAAACTACAAACTGAATCCATCTGCAACAACGGAAGAAAGCTCAACGATCAAGTCTTAAGTCAAGAACGTCGCGCCATCGACGCCCAAACTCCTCCTCACACCGACCACCCCGGCCAACTCCTTGATGAACTCCTCCAGCACGATGACGTTGTCCAAGATCGTCGAAAGGGAGACGTTCGGGACCGGTCGGGGTGCTGGTGCTGTGTTGGTGGTGGTGGAGAATGTACTGGAGGGGGTGTCGTCGTTCTTGCCCGTACTTGTGGAAGGGGATCGAGGGAGAGGGGAAATGCGTTTGGTCGGTGAGACGTCGATAGAGGAAGGGTCGTCGTCCCCTTCTAGGCCAGATTCATCCTCGTCTTCGTCAGTCGAAGAAGCGAACCTCGTCGAACTTCTCGTCAAGATGGGGGAGGTCGAAGTGACCCTTTTGGTCCTCGGTGTCGAAACTATGATAGGTTCAACGGTAATCGATCCCGTTTGTCGATAATGTGCAACGAAAGGACTTGAAGCCGTCTCCTGCCCCGTCGTCGTCGTCGCCGTCGTCGTACTACCGTTACGCGAGGGTGTCGAGCTCAACTCCTCTCGCTGCGTAGGGGGCGTGGATGAGGTTTCTTGAGCTCGAAGCTGTTCAGATCGAGTTGATTTGGGTTTAGAAGGTGTAGAGAACCCCAAGGCTTCCATGAATGAGCTGGTCCTCCCCATCGTCGGCTTGACCACTATCGGTGTAGGAACAGGCACGAAAGGTTGCTGCTGCATCTTGACCCCTACTTCCTCCGGATCGTCCAACGCCAAAGCATCCGCCAGATTCTCCACAAAAAACAAAACGTTCCTTCGTTCGGCGAGACACGCATCGAAATTCGGGATCGTCGCTCGATAGTGTCGGACTGAACGGACTAGTGCATCGACGATGGCGAGTACGCTATCGGATTCGTTCAGGTGACTTCGGATCGAAGAGAGGTTGGCGGTCATGGTGGCGATGAAGGGGTTGAGATCCGCTTCGACCGAATGCGAAGGATCTGAAATCCGCGAACGAGAAGGGGAACCCATCTCAAAGTCCACACTTCGATCGTCCCCATCGTCGCTGAGGGTGTCCTCTTCTCCCGAGGATGTCGGCCCTCCCCTCCTCGCAAACCCTGTAAAATTCGAATCGGTATTGACGCTCGGGATCGGAGGTAAAAGCCATCGATCAAGCGACCGATAAGGACAAATCGCCAGCGAGCTAATGACCCCCGTCAAAGCGAGGTTCAAATCCGGTGAATGGGAGAAAAAGTGGGTGAGCGAATCGAGGACGAGCGCGACGACGGCCGACGAGTCCGGGTCGATGCGATGGCGGTACATTGTTGATGTTCGAGCAAAATCCCGGGGGGTAAGGGACGAGGCTCCCGACTGTACGGTTCCGAATAGGCCCGTTAAACGCGTTCGTATCGGCGAGGTCTTCACGGGCGGTGCGTGCTCTGCCTCGTTACGGGCTGACAAACCTCGCTTGAACGCCAGGTCGCCTGCAAGGGCTGCTTCCGCATCTCGGAGATAGTTCGCATAGCCCGCGCTGATCATCTCTGACCCTCCTCCGACGGCACGTGCACTGCGATAGGCAGGATCAATCGAGCCTACGAGACCGAGAAGCGTATCGACGATGTCGGTGTGCGATTGGATCGAAGGCGTCGGAGGAAGGGGCGGCCCAAGTAGCATCCGAGCCATCGGTCGACCGAGTGTTCGTGGTGCGCCAAACGTCAATGAAGAGTCATCCATCGTAGGATACACAAACTCCTCGACGTCCAACTCGTCGTCCTCGAGGTCGACCTCTTCTTGAGCCTCCCGTCGCACAACGACAGGGAAGCTCGTCGCCGCATCGTCCAGCACGACATCCAACAAACCAATACTCCACCGATCATGTCGTTTCAACATCGTTTGCAACAACTTCAACGCCGCAGTCGAAGTCGGTTGACTCGTCGAATGCAAATTGGCGACCAACATGTCCTTGAGCGTGAAGCGGCCGTACGAAGTAAAGTAGGAAGCGTGTGCCGCCGAACCCTTCTCCGTACTCTTCTCGAGCAGAATCAAAGCGTTCGACTTGCGTCTCTTGACCCTCTGCAAGGACATTTTGGTCGAGATTCGATTCGGCGAAAGAAAGTTGGACGACGCATCGGCCGGGGTATGCGGCATTGGTGACCCTTGCAGAAGGGGGGAATCAATCTCGAGCCCTCTTCGACGCTCTTGGCGGACTTTGGCGTCAACGTCGTCCTCTTCTCCCATAAGGAAACCGAGCAAACACGCTTCCAATGATGTGCCTTCGTCGATCACGTCCAGCAGTGCGTCGAGGTAACTCATGACGGCCACCGCCGAGCCATCCGTCTCGTCGCATTCGAGAATGGAAGGGTACAGCACGCTCTGGAGGAACGACGTCCTAAGCGAAGACAAGATCGTCGAAGGAAGCGCCGAAATGACGAGTCGGTGTTGCCTCGCCATCGGATCGTCCAGCTCTTCGTCATGGAGGTGGGTGAGTTTGGTCGCCTGTATCGCAGCGTCGACTTTTTGCACGACTTCTTGGATGAACTCGAAAGGTTTGAGGAACCCATCAAAGTTTTGTCGAAAGTCGTCCGTCCCCGTCAGACCGAAACCGAGACTCAGTAATCTCGCGTCCTCTTCTTCTCTCCGTCGCTGCAAGGCTTCCTCGTCTTCATCCTCTATCAATGAACCCATACCTCCAAGAACGCCACCACCACCACCCACGCCGCCCGAACTCATAGCTTCGACTGAGGCAGTGCTTGGTCCGGTCGTTTCCCTCGAACGAACAATAAGCTTGCTCGGAAGAAGACCGTACAACGCTCCCAAACCGGCACCCAAAACATCAGCGAAGTCAGAGTCGAGTAAAAATTCGGCAAAAGCGAGCCGAGCCTCGATAGCGGACATCGAAATCGGCGTCGACCAGGGTTGCTTCGAAGACGATGAGGCGTACAGCTCGGGCGTCGGCGTCCCCATAGTATCGGAGCGACGAATACCCGAGTTGCCATGCATGGTCGAGAGCGGTTCGATCGCGACTTCGACCAGTTGGAGCAAACCGAGCCGAGCTTGATCGCCGAGTTGGCCTTCACGATGCACGAATCGGAGCAGGTAGGCAAAGAGGAGAAAGTCGTGCTCTCTTGTCGTACGCAGTCCCGAGGACGAGACTTGGGACAGGGATGGCGAGGTGACGGAACCGAGGGTTGAGGTGGAGGGGGTGGGCGAAACGGGCCGAGGGGAGGAAGAATCTTCGGCGGTGACGGTGATGGAGGCGAGCGAGCGGGGATATTGGTGGGATGCCGAGCCTCGGCGGATGTTGGACGGTACCTTTTCACGAAGAAAGATGGCCAGCAGTTGTGGATACTGTAGCAAACCGCTCCGACTCGTCAGCGTGGCCAGCGGGGCGCTGAAAGCGGAGCGAATGACCTACCGCCCGTATCCTCTCGCAAATGCTAGCCATGACTTGCACGACCGCGAGCTCTTCATCGCGATGCAGTCCTCCATCCGAGTCGACGCAAGTCCGTAGTAGCTTGAGTCTGCATGGGCCCTGCCGTGTCAGCGAGGAGGTTTCCTTCCCGGGCCGGGAACGAGGCCCAACGATAGCCGAGGCCCGACTCACAGCGGCTTGTTGACTGCGCCATGGATGAGGAACCCTTCCTCCAGCTGATGGATTACCCTGTTGACCCATTCGATGAATCGAGTCCTAACCACACGAGGCTGTTGCCCATCCAGGACGAGCTTGACGAGGGAAGCGAGGATCGCATGCTTCAACAGGTGTTCGAGGCATGGGCCCAGCGCGGGGGGATCGCCCGTGCGCGTTGACGATTGGAGGAGCGTTTGTTCGGATTTGAGGAGGTGGAGGAGGTGGTCAAGGGCGTAGATGAGGTCATTGCAGAGCGTGGACGCACGCTGGGCCGGCGGTAGGCCGAGGGAGGCCTGTGCATCGGTCCGGAGGTCGGGTCAGCGGCCGGTCACGTGTCAGAGGGGGGAGAGGAGCGCAAGACACGCGGGCCATGACGTCCGCACCACTATACCAGCATGAGCCGGGTAGGGTATTACTGACCTTGATCGACTCCCACGTACGAACGAACAAAGCCAACGCTTGTTCCTCGGTCGCACGGGTGCCGTTGCCAGTGCCGTTGCCAGTGCCAGTGCCAGTGCCAGTGCCAGTGCCAGCAGCAGCGGCCCCACCGCCCAAACGCGACGACGAGCCAGCTGCCGGCGCCGATGTTGAGGTCGCCGTTGGACCGGACTGACTGACTCGACGCGAGGACGAGCTCGACGATGAGCCCACAGCCAGTCGGGCCAACCAGGCCGACATGGTCGGCTAGGGCTTTGAGTTTTGACCAGTTGAGGGCAGGAAAGGGGCTGGGGCAAGACAGACGACGGCCACAGCGGCACGCGCGAGTTCGGACCGAGCCTTCTCAAGCGGTCTTGGCAGGACCCGGGAAAGCTCAGCCGAAGGTGCGTCTCGAAAAACCCCGCTTTTAGGCCGATTTGTACACCGAATATCCCTATCCAAGGGGTGTATGTATTCCGGTGTAAGACCAAAGTATCGGGCTGTGTTGAAAAAGTTACTCTACCATCAAAAAATTACGTCATGTAGCATACACATGGCATAAATGAGCCCGAAATGTACAAATCTATCGGACGCACATTGGGCTGAGCTTTCCCGGGTCCTGTCTTGGCTACCTCCGGAAACCTTGCTTCCAACAAATAAAGTCTTCGCCTCCCAGGTCCCATTCCCGGTGGATACTTTCCACACTCTTCTAAAGTCAGACCTTCGTTCTTTCACAGTTTAGTCCTCGGTCCTCGTCATTCTTGTTTTGACCCCAGCAAATTTCACCTGCCGACATGATCAAAGTTGCTCATCTTGCTCTGAATCACAGTCGTTGGGGGCATCTCCCTAGCATTGATACGATCCTAAACATAACCTGAAACTGTATTGCATCCTCTTTTCTCGATCCATCCCTCACTGCACCCGATAGCTTCCATCGGCGGGCAAACTGATGCCGAACGTCGGGATGATACCCATAGACTGTCGACGAGCACCGAGAAACGAACCCAGAGATCAGCACATACACCACCATCACATGAAACGGTCCCACGGTCCCGAACGAATCCCAACTGACCCTCGCCCTCCTCACCGCCTTGCCCATCCTCCTCTGAGACTTCCTCTGCAAACCGGTCTTGCCCCTCCCTTTGATCTTGCCCATACTCGTGCAATACTCGCTCCTCAGATAAGGGTTCATCGGACTGGCCAAAGGGTCGATGTTGAGGCGCACGAAAGGGTCCAGACGAAGCGCTTCGGATTTGGGAGGTCCGAGAGGGTACGCGAGCGAACGGTCCGGTTGCGGGAGGTAAGGGATCAGGAGGTAGCGTGGGCTCAGACGCGAGGGGGAGATCACGCGGAGTTCTTTGCTCGACAGGTGGTTCAGCAGGTTCGAAGGGTCTGGTCACGAGGTCGGTCGGGGGGAGCGTGTACCGCAGTGGTTTGTTGGAAAAGAAGGATTGAGGAGGTGAACGATCAGTCGCTGCACACCGTCCAGAACGCCTCTCAGGACCCAACCATCACACTGTACACACCTTGGATCGACCCGTCAAAATCGACCTCGTTGAGCAGGTCGGACATTTGTTGTGTATGACCCTTGGGACCCTTCTCCCCGGTGGGCTTGGGCGTCGCGCTCGTCGATGAGAAGCCACGACTGCTCGAACTGACGGGCGATGAGGGGCCGACTGAGCAGAATAGTGAGGGGGACAAGATCGCCCGCCGTGTGACTTGGGAGAATAGCGAGGCCATGCTTGCGGGTAAGGTAGCCGATCGGCAGGAGTTCAAGTTCGCGAGTGCCTGATTCGCAGCGCACTTTCCCGCGCCGTCGGCCACCACAGCCGTGCTCGGACCTCTTGAAGCCACGGCCCAGGTGAGCGGGAGCGGAAATGAACGGGGCACCGCATCGCCGTATTATGTTACGAGACGGATTGCGCGGATTAACGAAACCCAAATGAAAGGAAATGCGAAGAGGAGAGAGAGCGAATTCCTACACTACAATAGTAACAACACAGAAAATGGGGCAACGGACGCCCACCAAGACAGACGCAATCCCTGAACCCTCAGGCCTCGGTCATCCCGGGGCCTCGATTCTGTGAGATGGCTCGAGCCCAACGCACTGCTCGCCAGTAGCTCAGACATCCTCCGACGAACAAGAAGGCCTGGCAAACGATGAGCAGAAGCAATCCGTCGGTCAAGAACATCCCACACATTTCGATCACGATGCTGCACTCACGCCGATGGTGACCATAATGAACGCCATCCACTCATTCGCATTCGTCGACATGCGCACAAACTCCTCGGCATTCACGTTGCCCGTCAAAGAAGGAAACCCGTCCGGATCACTCGCGTTCAGCGCCCCACTGATCCCATTGCCAATCTGCGTCGGGATCGAGCCGATCGCAGCCGAAGTCGCCGTCGCCGTCGCCGTCGCAGCGACCGTTTCATTGAGACCATCGATCGCGTCGGTCGAAACACCTCCCCACCATGACCATCTCGTGCCCGCCCCATCGTCCATCGGCACGTCCATCAGGTTTGGCATAGAGCCGTTGATCTGCATCATCAAAAGCTCCGGGTGATCGGCCTGTTGCTTGAGATAGAAGCCGAGTTGCATCATCGTGATACCCAGACCGGCACGAGAGCCATGTTTGGCGGCGTGAGTCGTGTGCAGTAGGTAGGTCAGGAGAAAGCCGACAAATTGGAACGACATCGAGACGAGCAGATTCCACATGAACCCAAAGAGGTTGCCGACAGGCAGTCCATCAACATGAATGTCGTCCGGCCCAAGCACACCTCCTGGGGTGACGACGGTCGTTTCCCAATACGGCGGAGTCGAATCGAGAGCAGCGGCCGTGTAGGACTGTCCGAAGCACGAAGCAGCAAGGGGCTCAGCACGGGGCCTCGACACCTGTCGATCCTTGGACTTTGAACATTGAACTCACCGGCAGGATCTCATCCTTGTCACCTCCAGACTCGTCGCCACCGACATAATCACTACCCCGCGGGTACCCATCGGGCTTGGCGCTCAGATTGCCAAACACGCCATCATTCGCCTGCCCACCTCCGTAGATGCGTCCGCCAGCCCCCGGCGACGGGGTCGGTGCCCCGAATTGAGGCGCTCTCGCCGGCAGTGGGACATGAAGGGAGCCGACGCCGGGTACTCGATAGGGTGGGTAGGTCGATGCCGTCGGTGAGGTGGTCGAGGTGCGATGCTCGGAATCGTCCTCGTCCTGATCAAAGAGGAGACCGTCTTGCTCGGGCGAGTCGTCCATATCGGAGCGGTTGATGCGAGCATACAGCGCCGACGGCATGAAGCGATCTCGTAGCGATCTCGTGTCTCGATTGTTCGCATCGTTGCCGGATGGGATGTTGGCGGACATGCCCGTGGCCCCAGGTCCGGAGTGACTGACCACGCGCCCCAGTCTCGGCGGCGACGAAAGCGGGGCACCTGCAGCAACCCCTCCTCCTCCGTGGTGCGGCTGCGGCTCAAAGTCGTACGCTCCTGGGATGCGGGTGATGTTGGAGGTTGGTATGGGTGAGGATGAAGCCGCATGGTGGTTCACGATCGCGGCAGTCGTGGAGCGGTCTGCACCGATGTGGTGTCGCTGGTGTTGCGTCAGCGGGTCCACATCGGTATCGTCGCCGAGCCGAATCGATCCAGCTTGCGTTGCCGTTGGATGTGAGGTCGAGAGCATGTGTCCACCTTCGTGATTATCATCGTCGTCTTCATCGCTGCCATCTTCGTCGTCATGTTCGAGATCAAAGGCGCCAAAGTCGGGAGTGGCGACCGTCCGCGCTCGATGGGCTGACGACGCCGAACCTGAGCCGGCGGCTGATGAGCCCGAGGCTGAGGAACCAAAGGGCAGTCTCAGGTACGACGCCATGTGTCCTACGACCGCAGGGTCGAGTACGCTACTCGAATCTAGGGAGTCGAAGGAGTCAGATGTGACGTTTGTAGCTGAGGACACGGGGTGGGTTGGAAGGAGAGCGAGATGCGCCAGCCCATGTCTCGCCTAGTCCGGTGCCCAGCCTTTTGAGCCAGTTTGAGACCTTTTGAATCCTTTCGAGCGTGCCGACTGCTGCCGACTGCTGACGCGCTGACGAGTCACGACACCGAATCCAGTCGCTCAGCCAGTCGCCATTCTACTTCAAGAGGTGAAGAGCAGGGGTGATGGAAGTTCTACACTAATCGAAACTCGGGTAGAGTCAGGCGATATACGAAACAAGAGATCCGAATGATATTCTCCGCACCTGGCTTGGTGGGAAAGTGCAGTGTGAACTTAAGTCTGCGTCCGATCACCGATCAATTGACAGGGGCTTCAATGCGGGCTTGGCCTCACGCTCGCTCAGGCCAGTCAAACCGAAATATCTGACGTGTCACCGGCTCGTGCGAATAGTTCGTGTTCCCCAGACCGCCGTTTTCTCAGCTCTCAATATTTTTAGGTGCGGCTCGCTACGACCTGAGTCCTATTTTGTGTTTGAGGTTGAGGGTGAGCATGAGCACCAGAACGATGCCGAAGAAAACTCCTCCGTAAATTGAAGCCTGCAAGTGTGCACATAGGTAGTCAACGCTAAACAACATAGCTGGTATGTGAAGGATTTCATTAGAGCGTTTCGACCATTATTATTATTCAGCAGGTCGTCCTCGTCAAGGTCAACTTCGTCTACTGATTTGCAGAGCGCTGGTACTGTGTAGTACCTACCAAGTGTGTGGATACTTTGCTTGTGATGTGAGTTCACCTTGGCAGGTACCAAGGTCTCTAAGGTATGTAGATATCGCTATATCGGTAAGCCTTACCTGTCGCCTACGAAAAGTCCGGGCTCCAACTTGAATTCGACGCGAGCTCGATGCAAGCTCGAGGAGGCTCGCGCTGACGCAGTCTCCGTCGCGCGACGCGTCCCGGCGCGCAGCCCGCCCGCCAAAAATGCGAGTAAACAAACGACCCTCATTCTCTAGCCAGGACAGGCTACAGACATCGACGGCGGATCTACGATATAAGGTTGGGTTCCGTACTCTTCTAGGACTGCATCTATTCGCACCCCGATTCGACCAACTACACTACACTCGTTCTACACTACCACACTCCTTTGAAACCTAGCTCCTCTCGCTGTCCTCTCATCCTCCTTCGCCTCCTTTCGCGCGCACCAAGCCCGAGACAAGCACGTGAGTTCGGAAGCCCCGCTGCAGCGGCTTGTTTGTCTTCGCGCGCCGGAGATCGCAACGCAGACTGACGATGCTGTCCACGCCTACCACAGCATGCGGATTGACAAGACGGGTGGTATCTCGTCCGTCGATCAACTTTCCGATGACGATTCAGCCAAAATAGGCGGCTTGCCTCCGTCCGGTACGGCCCTGCGCAAGAGCAAGAGCAAGCTGAGTCTGCTCTTCTCGAAGCGATCGAGGGCGCAGCTGCGCGAGCAGATCAACAGCAATAGCAACGGGTCTTCGCCGACGTCGCCGACATCGCACGACAGCTTGTATCAGGACGTGTCTTCGGTCCCTTCGCCGACTGAATTGTTTGCCGTGTCGAGTTTGGCGACGTCTCAAGCGATGGTGCCCCGGGTTTCGATCGATTCCAACCCCTCGCCGGGCGCCTACGCCTTCTCGTCCCCAACCTCGTCCTCGTCCTCGAGCAAGCCTCACGCCGTCTTTGCAGACGAAGCTCATTCGTCCGACGATGCTTCGGATAGCGACAACGAGGCCGATGACGTAGAAACGACCGCGAAACCAACATTGTCTGCGCCGTCCCATTTGCTAGACAGCGACCTGCGCAATAGTCTCGCCATGCTCGACTACCAGCTCGCCTCGCTTGAGTGCATTGGGTTCCCAACTCGCGCTTCTTTCGTGCTCGCGACCCCGTCGAATCTGGATGAAGAGTTGGCTCGACACGAGCAGGACGCCCAGGAAACGCTCAGTGACGAAAGCGGACACGACGCTGACAGCGCACAGGAGCAGGGCAGTGCGACGCTCGACATGAGGAATTTGCAGCCGTCGTCGTTAAATGAGTTCCCGCTAAACCGCGTCTCGCTCGGCCCGAGGGGACTCGATTGGAAGACGTACAACTTTGCTGAGTTGATGGCCACCAATCCAAACAGCGAAGGGGCGGTAGTAGTGAGTTTGCTCGGCTCGCCCAGTCTGCCTGATGCGGGCCCATGCTGATTCTGCGAGCGCCGAACTCACAGCGGCCCGCTCAATCCGAAACGCTCGCATCTGTTGCTTCTCTCGTCAAGAGCGCGTCCGTCTCAAGCATCAACTCGTCCAAGTCGAACGATTCGGACGAGTTTGACATCTCCGACTTTCCCTCGTTCCGGGACCTGGCGTCCTACGCGGACAACGAAGCCTCTTCGAGCGACGAAGAATTGCACAGGCGGGTCACTTCGGCCGTATCGGACGCGACCAGGCGCTCGAGTAACCTCTTGTCGTTCCCCATCCCACCCATCGAGGCGCTCTCCGCGCCAGATACGCCGACTATTGTCGAGGAGGATGAGCTCGCTGCCCAAGCGACCAAGGCCGACTTGGCGATGGACCGTTTCAGCAAACTACCCGTTGTCGAAACGACGGAAGATGGGGAAGAGGTCAGAGGTCTCGGATTGTACGATTCACGCAACGCCGATTCAAATGGACCCCCTCACCCACCCCCAACGACCTCCCTTCCGCTGTCCAAGGCCTCGTTCGAAACGAATTCGGGCGACAACAGCTTTGACGGCGATGAGCTCCCCAGTGATCACTCGTCGACCTACACTCGCTCGAGCAATGACGCCTCGACTGCGGCCAGCTCGACGCCAGATTTCACGAGCTCGCTATCCAGGACGGACCACACGATGTTCAACTTTTCGATGCCGACGTCGCCTGCTTCCGCTTACGGCAATGAGGTCAAGAAGTCCGAGCCCGAAAAGGACCTGCCAGCCGCAGGTCCCATTCCGTTCCCGACGATGGACGTCGAGGAACCCCTGGTGGACCTCGGCCTTGCCTTGCCCATCGAGCTTAAGGACGAAGACGTTGTTTCCGATGCGACTGAGCCTGAGCCTGCGACTATCGCCGTCCCAACTCACGCCAAGCAAGCGTCGGTGTCTACATTGACGCCAGCCGGCGCTGTTCGCCTGGCCGATGCTCCCCCTCCCGTCGAGCTGATCGCCGAGGAGAAAGAAACCGTCACGGCTGTCCCCGCTCGCCGAGGCTTTTCCTTGATGCGCAGGAGGAAGAGTGAGATGAATCTGGCTCCCGCCAAGACACGCACCAGCAGTGGATCGGTACCGATTGTTCGCTTGCTGCGCAAGTCGTTTTCGACCTCGAAGCTCTCCAAGGTCGCTTCGACTCAGGCGCAGGTCGAGCCTGATCCCGTCCCCGTCCTCGCCCCTGTTCCGGCCGGCATTGCCCTTGAGCTGGAGCCTTCCTCTGGTGCGATTGCAACCAACACTGCCCCGCCGCCGATCGCCAAGGACAACCTGCCCACTCCCAACCCGGTCGAAAAGCCTGTCCCGGCCTTGCCCGTCTCGACCCCCGTCCGCGTCGAGCAGGTACCCAAGGGTCTCCGTAACTCGGCTTCCCACAAGCGTCTGTCGATGTACCTACCCCAGATCTTCGGTCGCAAAGAGGACGTACCCCCAGTCCCCACGCTCAGACTGCCGCTTTCGGCCCCACCGACGATGACAAGGTTCAGCGAGGATCTGCCGCGCAGCCCTACGCAGCTCAATGCACCCGAGTCGAGCAGGTCTGAGGACGTTGATGTGTTCTCAACGGCTCTCTCGTCGCCTGCTCTGTCATCACCTGCGCTCAGCGACGTCGAACCGATGCTTCCCGCTACGCTGGACTCGAAGGTGTCCACCGCAACAGAAGCCGAGTTATCCGACGACAGCGGATCGTCTACCCCGAACCCAGCCGAGTTCACCCAAGCGCGAGAAGATGCCACTCCGAGCCCGACCATGACGCTCAACTCGGACAAGCTGTCGCTCGAGGCGTTCCTCGATACGTCGCCCAATTCGCGCGCCGACATGGTCAAAGCGCCCGCACGCTCCTCGTCAATTTTCGCCACTAGTAACAATGTCTTCCCCGTCGTGGCGTCTGCGTCTACTTTGGCGGCCGACGGTAGATCGGACGGACTCGATGATCAGGTTACGGCTCCCGCAACTCGCTCTTCGACTCCTTCAGTTGAGGAGACCGAAATGGAATCGTTGACGTCGCCTCTCCGATTCTCCAAGGTTGGGAAGAGCAACACTCTGACGCCGGAGATCGTCCTCGCTCCGGCCTACGACGACGGTGCCGCCATCGTACAGCCGCCGGAGAACAACGCCCTCGTGGTGCTCGACGCTGATAGTGATGAGGACGACCAACCCCTAGGCAACTTGCCCGGTGCACTCTCGGCGCAAAAGTCCCTTCAAGCTTCTGTCCGAGGAGACGACCCGCAGCCACTCGAGGAGAACTCCGCACGGACCTCGCCTACTTTACCGCAGGACGATGTCGTCGCGACCGAGACAATTGGCCACTCCCTACTCCCGCAGACCGACGAGGCCGTCGAACGTCGCAATTCTGCTGGCATCGTTCGTCCATGCTCGACTCCGCTTGACCCTCTGGTGGCAGATTCGTCCTTGGAATTCGACTCGCCTACCAGCCCGACAGTTGCTCTAGATGAGGAAGGATTGGTCTTGCCCGTTGAATCAAACTCCTCGGCTTTGGCACCTTCGGACCACGTTCGCCCCGCGCTCTCGATCGACACTGAACAAGGTGTTTCCTCCAATTTGGCCGTCGTCGGGTCTCAAGCCCGAGCTCGATCACCTTCGGTCAGCCGCGCCGAAACCGCGACACCTCCGTTGATTCGTCGAGGCAGCGACGTGAGTAGCCGAGCTTCATCGTCGCCGTCTTCTTCGAGCATCCTGCGCCCAACGGCACGCCTCGCGGATAGCGAGCGCAAGATTGCTCCTTCATCCCCTCTATCCCGATCGGTGAATGCCGCTTCGGGTTCTACGACCGTCGTCCGCGCCGGTCCCAGTGCCGGGCCCGTCAAGGAACATCGCATCTACATCCGCGACGACACGCAAATGCACATCATCGTCCAATGCGGCCCCATGACGGCATGCGGTGAGATCGTCGAGACGGCGCGTTGCCAAGGCTTGCTCGCTTCGGGCAGTGATATGGAAGGAGGGTTCTCCCTTTGGGAGGTGTGCAAGCAATTGGGTCTCGAGCGACCTATCCGCGAGTACGAGTTAGTTGCGGACGTGCTCAAGACGTGGGAACACGAGTCCAACTACTTGTGTGTAAGACGGAGTACGCTGTGGCCTCTGCTTTCCCCTAGTGTGAGTTCTGTCGTGCCATCCGCAGCGCATCGCGTCGCGTCGACAGGAGCTGACCAGCCGTTTTCCTCCTTATTTATTAGCTCCGACCTCAACCGCTTGTACCTCGAGGGGACACCGTTCAACTCGAGCTCCCCAATCGCAAGTGGACAAAGCGCTACGTCGAAGTCCGTGACGGCATCGTCACGCACGCCAAGTCCGAGAAAGCCAAAGACTCCTCCCTCCTCTGCCGCCTCGCGACCTCCGAAATCTTTTACGTCATGTCCTCAACCTCGCAAGCGAGAAAAGCCCCGAAACCGTTCTGCTTTGCTCTCAAGTCCAAGCTGCCTCGTGCGCAGTTCGAGGATGAGGGTGAATATTGCCATTTCGTGAGCGTCAAAACGAACGATGAGTTGGCGATGTGGATGAAGACCATCACTGAGGCACGAGTGAGTGCTGGTCCCTTCCCTCAGGAAGCGAAGGAGCCAGGATTGCTGACTCAACGCCTGCAATGACCCTACAGAACGTGTTTGAGCGCCAGAACGTTACTCTGCCCGTATCCCCGATCCCCCGCTCTCCCCTCGCCGGACGCCCCCCCATGACCCCCTTATCAGCCACCAGATCCTCGTCCTACCGACCCGTCCCTCCCATCCTCGCCGTCGTCCCTCCTTCCCTCTCCAGTTCAACCAATTCGAAAATGTCGATCAGCCCCAGGAGTCCTCCAGGTGTTCATTCTTCCTCAACCTTCTCGTCGTCTCCCCGACCGGACGCAATGACTTGGGCTTCGATGAACCCCCAGGCGAGGGCAACGTGGTTGAAGGCGAATGATCAGAATCAAAATCGGAATACGTTGTTGGATGTGGATGGGAGGTAGTAGGGCTTTGATGGCTTGTTTTCCCCGCGTTTTTTATTTATTGAAGATTACCTTTAGCCTTCTTTCCGGGGTCATCGTCACCAAGATGTATGCTTTCGCTTCGCTTTTTGGGGTTCGTCTCTCGCTCATCTCTCTTCGTGTGTTGGATCACTCGTTTCTTGGTCTTGGGTAGTCAAAGCTCAATATGATGGCGGATCGGAACAGGGGTCCTCAAATCCACCTTGTTGAATTCAGTGCACTTTTTTGTGGATCCTGGGCAAGTCATACACTAGCTATCGAGAGGGAAACGAGCGGACTCGCCGACAAAGCTCCGAGCAGCTTCACAATTCGGCCAGCCGAGTCGCCTTCATCGCCGTCCTTTCCTCGCATTGCCACCCACTCGCTTCGACTTCGTACCATCCTTGATCATCAATCTTGTTTGCTTCCTTGGCTGTGAAGTGTGCTTGGACTTGTTCAATCGATTGGTGAGCAAATTGGGCGAGGTTGAGTCGGACTTTGATCCGCTCGAGTCGGGTCGGAGGGTGGTTCGGATCCATCGTGAACTGCAGGAGGGGTAAATCAAGGCGTTACAGAGTAGAAATAGCTCATCACAAGAAGGAGAGGCCTCACTCACTCTCGTAGCAATCGCGCCCGTCCTTTCACCGACCCACCACCCTGTGATCTCCTCCCTGACCACATCCTCTCTCCACTTGGGAAGCTCAATCCCTCCCGCCGCCTCCGCCTCTGCCTCCGCATCCCTTCTTTCCAACCTCATCCAGTCCTTGACTTCATAGTCTCCCATAACCCCATGTTCTTCCTCCTCCACTTGGAATTCAGCATGATGCGATCTCAGTCCGGTGATCCTATCCGAGGACAAGGCCATGCTCCACGAGGAGAAGAGAAGGGTTTGCTTGTGCGTCAACTTCGGTGGGGTGGAAGTTGAGCAGGGAGGATCGACGAGGCTGACGTAAGGAATTTCAAGTTTGGCTTCCTACCATAGCGTTCGTGAGCGAGGATTTCAGCGCTCGTGTGATAGATAATTGACGTTCGCGCGGCTGAGCCTAGGGAGTCGAGTTCAAGCGATTCTCACAAAGAAAGTCGATCTCCCACCAGGCACACTCATCCCCGTACCCTTCTGTTCCCCAGCCACCACAACGACCCACGCATACCCCTCTGGAGTCGACGGTCGCTTCAAAGTAGACGACTTGAATGTCGAGGTGGACGGGGCGTCGTTCTCGTCGTTAGGGAGGAGCTGGAGGTGCGGAGGTAGGAGCGCTGCGGCGTAGGAAGTCGGGAGGAGCAGGGGTACGAAGAGGAAGCTGTAGGTGCCTGTGATGCGGGAGGCGATGAAACTTGCCAACATCGGTATAGATGGCAGGGTTGTCGGCGTGTTTGAGGGAGCAGGTGCAGGTGAGGGGTGTGGACGAAAGGCTAAAGTAGAGCGCGACGAATCGAACGGTGACGTACCCAGCTCGGACGAGGACGATAGTAGGACGATCTAGGACGATAGCCGAGGCGGTCCGTGCGCTAACGGGTCGCTTCGTCGGAATTATTGGGGTGCTTGTAGCCCGAAGGAAGCTTGGCAGCAAGACAAGACTTCTTTGTTTAGCTAGTTCTATTCCACCTGAGGAAATTCGCAGGGGATCAGAATGTAGCCCAGGGAGAGACTGCAGCGGCGATTATCCGAGCTCGATTAGGGGGCTGATCTGGGCCGATCATCTTTCGCAGACGGCATCCCAGCTCGCGCCACGATCATTCCCAGCTGCATCTCCTTCCCTCCGCCTCACAGCTCAAGTTTACAACAACGATGGGACCAGTCAAGAACGATAAACGCAAGTCAGCGCCTTGGATATGCCATCGTATCTCCATCACGTGGCTCGCACTCACTCATTGCTCCCCTTCTGCCCTTGGTGCTCAATCAACTGGAACGGATCGATCACCTGGTGGACAATAAACCTCCTGCCACGCAACAGGCTCGGTCGCAAGGCAAGAACCGATCGAACGAGTAGCCCTACCCGAGGACAAGAAGGAAGAATCTCTCGCAGGTACGTCCTTGCGCACAGCCCCCTCCTCACGACCGAATCACCTCGGCTCACCCTCCCCTCTTCCCGGCGCGCTTTCCCAGCCACGAGACCTCACGTCGCCCCCGCCGCCGAACCAAAAACCAAAACCAAACGCGTCAAGTCGTCGACAGCGTTGAAGCGACAAGCCAAAGCCAAGATCGCGGGGATGGAGAGGTCGCAAAAGTTGGAGAAGCGCAAGCAGTCCGTCGAGGGGAAGAAGGAGCGCAAGAACAAGGTCAAGCAGATGTGGGATTGAGTCGAGGACGGTTCGGTTGGTTCGGGGTTTCAGTAGGGTATGGCATCATGTTGTAACTTTTGGGCGATGCTATTTTTTGGGGTCAAGCCTGAGTACAAGGCTTTACCGGAAGCCAGCTCGGTGTTTCTCTCTCGTCGAGGCGTTCGCCCTGCTTTCACCGTCTTATCGAGCTATGATGTTCTCGAGTCATAATGGGGTCGACAGAGCTGGTCGATTTGTGTCTCTCGGCAAGATTATCAAGCCAATCCCTATCATAAAGCCACGAGGAGCTCAAGCAAGACAGTGGATTCCGAGTAGAATTGCACATCAACAACTCTGGGAAGCAAACTTAAGAAAAAAGTGTCCCCTCGATCCGCTCCAAGAGTTACCCCGAAAAAGGGTAACAAAGGAAGTCCGAGTAGTAAGCTCATCACAAAGATCGAGGGACGTCAAAGCAATCCAGAGGGGTCGAAACCCGCCTGGCGTGTTCAGACGTTGGGTTGAACGTCTGCCCGTTCCTTCCCGTCGCATCGACCATTCTTTGTTGGAACATCGTTGATGTAATAACAGAGCGTCGGGTGACATGATAAGAAGGGGCTTGTTTAAGGGAATGGGGAAGTAAGGAAAAGAGGGAGAAAAAGTTCGGGTAGGAACTGAAGAACGGAGGTGATGTAGGTCGTGGGTAAGGAAGCCGAGATGGGGCGTACACTAGAGCTTATGTTTGCGATGTTGTACAAAGAGAGACGATAGCACGGTACTCAGGAGGCGCCGCTGGGTGTTCGAAGAAGGCAAGGAAAAGACTCGCACAGATGATCGCCCCTGAGCGACACAGGCGAGGTAGTGGACGATTGCGAGTCATATTCACTAGCGATCGAGATTGTATGCATCGAATCAGTGCTTGAAAGGACGAGGGGCGTGCAAAGGATCGAATCGGCGAGACAGAGCAGGGTGGTCAAGATGGAGGAAAGACAAGCGGGGACCGTCCTGGCTGCGGGAGCGCCGTTTTTCCTCCCGCATTATTCTCGCGTTGGAAATTTCAATTGGCCTTAGCGCGCGTCTCGAACGCGATTGGTATTAGCGTCCGACGACGCGCCCGATCAGCCTCGATCAGCTAAGACTTTTGTGAAACGGCCCGTTCGTGCATCGCCTCCAAGTCGTCTTCCACCTCAACTCCCGGCGTCCCGGGGTTAAGGCGTGGATCAGACTTGGGACGTGCAAGCATGTCGTGCGAAGAAGGGGGCTCTCACCAGTTCTCGATGCCCAAGAAGCGGTCATGTTGCTGTGAGTGTCTCACAGCCTCGGATCCGACGTCACTACCGTCGTCGAGTCCCCACTTTCGCCGTCGTCGTCGTCGGTTTTACGAACCGTTCGCCACAGTACAAACTGGTGTATCGCGTGATGGGTTGCCATTTTATAGGAGCTGATATCAAGTCCCTGTTCTTTCAGTCAAACTATGCTGCTGCCCATGCTGGGCCTTCATGTCGTGTGCCATGTCCAACGGCAAGTCTGCTTTGAACTTGCTTTCATGCACATTTGCGGGGGTCGTTTCCAGGGCACAGGGTCGCATTAGCTCCGAGAGCTTTGGCGACTTGGCCGGGTGTGCAAATGTGGGACTACCTCCTTACCCCCTTCTCAATTTTCAGCAGGAGCAGCGTTTACCTCATCAGTCGGCATGCACGGAGGCAGTGAGGATGGCCCAGAAGTACGTGTCCCTATTTGGTGGCGATCCAGTCTTCCGAATCTGGGATCGTCGCGTCCGTAGATCCGAACGAGGTCGCGTGAGCAGAACGAAAGCTGACGTTGAACCCGCCTTAAACGATCAGATGACATGTCTCAAATGTGGACTGACGAAGTCCGAAGCGAGGGCACTGCAAGTGATGAAGGATGCAGAGAAGCGAGGACTTCGATCTAGGCGGGTTTCCTCAAGTCCCAGTCGCTGAGGCTACCCCTATCTTTTCACCGAAGGGATGCTGACGAGGCATTGATGATTCGTACTATATTTACAGTAAGGGTCCAGGATATTTCAGCAATCAAGGCATGACCATTCCGACCACAACGATCACGACTCAACACTCTCGTGGCGAACCCGAATTTTCTTCCCCGACCACGTCGTACCCACCTCCCTCAGCACTGAATCGAAGTCCCGAACGATTACGAACCGATCGACTCACTCTACCCAGCCATGAAGATGCTTCTTCCCTCGGTACACCCGTTACACCTCAACGTTCACAAGAAGGGAACCCTGCCGTCGCTTGGGTTGCGAGACAGCAAGCTTATCAGGCGCAGCAACACGATTCGGACTAGTGAGGTTTGATCAAGACGTCTCACTTAGAACGCGGTCCCTGTATCACTACTCCTGTGTTGCTCTTTCTAACGTTTCAGTATCCACCCGTTTTTGTATTCCCTGTTATGCTTGTCATTTACGACTACAACAACGAACGCTTTATATCTTGCAACCATCCTATTCTATGTCCCCAATGTTATCGTGTCAATCCAACACGACCCTCCCCTTCTCCAACATCAAACTGCGATTCACGCTCCTGGGCAACTCCTCCTCGAAATGACTTATTAAAACCACCGCTTGATCCTTCTTCAGTCCTTGATCTATATACCTCTTGACGATGCCAATCGTCTCGGAATCCATCCCCGAAAAGGCCTCGTCCAAAACGAGTAATTTGGGTCGTTTGACTAAAGCCCTCAATAGAAGAACGAGGGATTGATCACCTGGACTTAGGTCCGCGAAACCCAGGTTGAGGAATTCTGATGTGATTCGTGGATGTCGGAAGTCGTCGAGTAGCTCGCGTAAGGCTTCGATTTGAGGTGGGGTGGGTTTGCGATAACAGAAGATGGCTTCGAAACCTGTTAAGATCGATTCTTGGACTGTTAGGCCGGCGGGGAGGGATTTGCGAGGGAAGGAGGACGCGATTTCGGGGGAGACGTGGCCGATGTGAGATTGGACTGCAGGTTGGGTGGGTGTTAGTCGGCTCAGTTGACACTATGAAGAGGTTTGGGGCCGACTCACGCGTTGCTGTGGCGTAGGAGCTTCGTGGTTTGCCAAAGAGGGTAATGTCCTCTACGAAAGATCGGGGATGATCACCCAAGATAAGGGAGAGCAGCGTACTCTTCCCTGATCCTGTATTTCAGTGGGGAGTCGATTAGTTCCTTCTGTGTCGATGGTCCGGACCTGCACGCTCTGAGATTGGAACCTCACCATTATGCCCCGCCAATACCCACCTCTCCCCCTCCCTAATCGTCCAACTCACATCCTTCAAGACCACCCTCGCCTTCTCCCCAACCCCATAAACGACATTCACCTTATCCAACCGAACCAACACCTCTCCTGCCCCCGCCTCCTCCCTGGCTTTCCTCCTGCGTTCAGCTTTCCTCGAAGCAGAAGCTTCTCGTTCTTTTTTCCCTGTCTCAATCATCTTTTGAGCGTCCGGGAGAGAGAGTATCTCGGGTGTTGTGCCGAAGGTGATTTTGCGTGGGATGTGGGGGTCTATGAGCGCTAGGTGGGTGACGAAAGGAGGTAGGGGGTCTTGAGGACGGAGGACGACGAGGATCCGAGGTGAGCGTTGAGAGTGTAGGCGTTCAAGCACTTCAGAGAGGAGGGATCGTGACGAAACGTCCAGGCCGGCTATTTGGCGTCGTAAGAGGGATGAGTCAGTGGTTCTGTAAGAGCGAGACCCGCAACACGCAACTCACTATAAGGCTCCTCGAGAATCAGCATCTCGGGCTTCGCCAACAAAGCTCTCATGATCCTCGCTCTTCTTGTCTGACCATTGCTCAGCGTGACCAAAGGCAAGTCCAAAAAGCTCTCCATCTCCAACGAAGTCGCGGTCTCCTCGATAAGGCGATCGATCGATTCCTTCGTCGCCTCTTCTTGAAAAGGGACATAATTCCTCAGATGATCCCGAAGCGTCAACTTGTCCTCGTCCCGAATGGCGTAATACCTCGAAGTGTAATCCTCAAATTCCCCCGTCTTCTGGTCCAACCTTGTTCGAAAAGAGACGAAACCAATCAGGTCTTGAACCGAACGATGTCGGGGCCCACCTTGGGCTTGGGGTCTCGCGACGGGTGGAAGGGAGTCAAGAAGTGGGTAGCTGACGGCATGGGGTGGGTCGAAGCGCGTTTTGGCCTGCAAGGCGTCGAGAAGGTGCGTTTTGGAAGGCGCAGAAGAGGAGCAGAGGATCCCCCAACATTCAGGATCTTGGATGGTCCATGCCAGCGAGTTGAAAAGCGCCGAGTCGGGTGAGTCGGAGGGAACTCCAAAGGGGAAGACGTTGGCATTTCTGATGCTGATCACTGTGGAGCTCGATCCGGCGTGTGGTGAAGCCTTCTCCTTCGGATTGAACACTTCTCGGAAGTGTGTGAAGGAACGCCGTGTTGGATGTCGCGGGCGTGGTGCGAGACCAAAGCCAGGCTCAGGCCCCGGGAAGGCCAGTTCATTGCGACGGCTGAGCTGCCGGTTGGTTGAAGTCGACGGGATGGCTCGAGTACACCATCCTATCCGCTTGGGTGATACGATCCTGATTGACATCCCTGCAGACCTGCCTGTCGGTACCCACCAAGGAATGGCATCAGCTCGGGGAAGCCACATTCGCCGGCGAAGAGTCAAAGCACGTACCTCAGCTCGTACCGCAGCTCGTGGCAGACACGTTGGAGCTCTTGCGAGTTGCGACACAGTTTTGGGGCCTCGTGGTCTTCCTACAGCACTCCTTGATTAAATCTCTGATCGCGCGATCATTCTGGTTTCCTATACAGGAATGAGGGTCGTTGGCGAGAGAGAGCACCGGCTCCGAGTCAAAAAGCCGGGGTAGGTCTTAATAGTCTCGTTGCCGAATTTGTAATCCCCCCCCCCCCCCGTTTCCCCACGCGAAGCGGCCGAGGCGGCGACAAACGACGTTTCAGGGGGGAATTGCTCCTGAACCTGACTGATGTGGCTCGGCGGGTGAAACAATTCAACAAATTCGTACGGGAGGCTACTCGGGGGGACAACCCGAAAACCCTACGACGAAAAAGTCGCTAAAGACACTGCGCTCTTGGAAGCAATTTTGGCGCGGGCGAAAAATGGCATAATGGGCTCCTGCTATGGGCGCGCCGTAACTCGCCGGCGATTGGGTGGGCATGTTTGGTAAGGAGGCGCGCTCGAGTGCTTGGACCTCCTTTACCTTCTTAGCACCCACGTCCTGGCGGCGATCTCCCCGAGACCTCCTCTCCTCTTTTGACGTGTCTCACTCGCTTCCCATCACCACCTTCTTGCGTGTGTTTCTTTGCGTCCTTTCTTCTTGTCACGCCGACGTGCACTGGCTCAAACCCGCCGGCCGACACGCTCACCTTCCACTCGTTCCTTTCCGCACCCTTTCGACGCGCCGCATTCAGTGAGTGATCCCGCAGCCGCGATCGACTCCAAATCGTCACGTCGCCCGCCGCCTTCTGCCGCGCACACGCACGCCGCGCCACGCCCACACGCACGCACCCCCCTTTCTTCTCTGACGACCTCGTTCAATCGAGCCGCTTCTCCCGCTGTGAAGAACACAAATCTTCTTGATTTGGATCGACACGAAATACTCTCCACCTCCGTCTCCGCCCCCGCCCCTACTCGCTTCCAAGATGTTGCGAAGGAATGCGGGCAAGCCTAAAAGCACGTCGTCGCGTCTCGGACGACTGGCCAAGTTCTGCCTGACCGTGTACCTGCTCGCCGCGCTCGGCTACACCGCGTACCACTTTGTCGTCGATCCTGCCGTCAGGGCTGTGCTTGGATCCGACGCGAAGGTCGAACAGGAACTGCTACGACTCGCAGAAGACCAAGCCGCAGCAGTACGCGCAGCTGGAGCGGCGGGAGCATCAGCCGGTGGAGCAGATGGCACCGCATCGGCGACTCTCATCTCCCAGATCGCGGCTCATATGCCAGGCGACATCATGACCGCGGTCGACGCCGATGGCAAGACCAAGACCAAGAACCGTCACGCCGCGCTCGAGACCGCCGGTGTGAGGGCCTCGGACATTCGACAAGAGGACAGCCATGACAAGGTCTGGGCCGCAGCGGAAATGGCAGCCAAGGCCGGCAAGAAGATCAAAGCAACTTATGTCAAGCCCAAGGAACTGATTGATGGGCGTGAACTTGTGCGCACACGCGTCGGCGGTCTCGAGAACGTCGAATGGGACGCCGATCAGATGGTATGGCATCACCCCTCGCATCATCTCGCCCACTCTGGACCGAGCTCCGACCCTTCGCACTGGAACCACGACACGGGACCGAGGAGTCAGCTCGCTCTGTCCGAGGATCAATTTCTGTCGCTGTCGTTCTCATCGTCGTTACAACCGTCCAAGGTCATCCCTTACTACTACCGAGCGACCGACCCCGATCGCCCCGACTTTAACAAGGAGGACATTACGATCACAACCCTGATCACAAGCAATCGTTTGGAGGTCTTCAAGCGACTCGTCGAGAGATATCAAGGTGGGTTACAGCCAGTTGCTCGGGGAACCAGTCCCTAGAATAGTAGCACTGACATCTTTACTCTCCCGCTCACTAGGCCCCATCTCTGCAACCGTACACTTGTCCGACTCGAGCACACACGCCGAGACGCTGCAAGTGCTCGACGAGGCATACAATGGCTCCCCCCTGATGCGCAAATACGTTGACATTCACCTCGTCTACGACTCGTTCGATCGGCAGTTCAACATGTGGCGCAACGTCGCAAAGTTCTTTGCCCGGACAGAGGTCAGTTTCCTTGCGACGCAGTTGCCCATCCAGAGGAACGCCAACTGAATGTATTTCTCATCTACAATCACTTTATAGTACGTCATGATGCTCGACGTTGACTTTTGGCTGTGCACCGACTTCCGCAGTCGCATCTTGGGATCCGAGGAAATCATGGCGAGATTGCGTGGGGGGCTCGCCGCTTTTGTCGTCCCCGCGTTCGAGTTTGCGAAACAATCGGATGGAGTCGACCCCTCCACCTTCCCGACGACCAAAGAGGTATGCCTTGGAAACAGTGCTGCGTACTGCATCTTTCCACGAGAGAGCTGACGGATATACGCCTCCGGCTTTTGACACATCGATAGGAACTCGTCAAACTCGTTGAAGCCGAAAAGATCGGCATGTTCCACAAGTCGTGGGCCCCGGGCCACGGCAGCACCAACTACACCAAGTACTACGCCGCCAAGCCGGGAGAGGTGTATCGAGTGACGAGCTACACGCACAGTTACGAGCCGTATGCGATCTTTAAGAAGGAGGGCACGCCTTGGTGCGACGAGCGTTTCATTGGCTACGGCGGCAACAAGGCCGCGTGCTTGTACGAGCTGTACCTCTCGGGCGTGTCGTTCTACGTGCTGCCGGACGACATGCTCATCCACCAGTCGCACGCGTACGCCGAAAAGGCGCGCCAGCACGAGCGTCGCTACAACCGCAAGCTCTACATCGACTTCCGTGAAGAGACGTGCTTCCGGTACCTCAACATGTTCATCGACCAGATCGGCTCGCCGAGGGCAAAGAACCTGGCGCAAGAATGCAAGAAGCTCAAGGGGTTCCCGTCGACCGCGGCAAGATATATCGCCGCCGCGTCGGGCAACTCATAATGACCCGCGACGACGTCGAACTAGGTGTTCTCTCCGCCGGCTTTCCCTCTCGTAATCTCGGTCACCCTTAACGACCGCTCGCATCTGCAAGACCTTTTTTTATAGACGATCGATCGTTCTCCCAGAGCGCGCCTCCCGTTTCATTCACTGTAGCACGCTCTCCCTCCTCCACCCACTCGAACGTCTTCACGTCTTCCCCTCGCATGGCTCGCCTTCAGGTTCTCGTTTCTCGGGCACGATCAGACGTTGCATGACCAATCTCCCCTTTCAGGATTTCTCGTTCAAAAAAAGAGTTTCAATTTGCCCGTTTCGTTCTCCAACCCGCTTGTGTTATTTATTGCTTGCCCTTTTTTCCACTCTCGTCTTATCTTTTCATCTTTCTCCTACGTAGTTTAACTCGTTGTCTCCTTCTCACCCTCTTTAGAACGCCTTTCTGACTAGTGTACCAACGTGATGACTGCAAACATTCTCTACAATACATGCCAGACAAGGCTGAAAGCAAGTCCCATTGATTTGGCCAGAAAGCAAGTGAACCCGAACATGCACTCGAGGCTCAGTTCTGAGTTTCGATGATGTCCAGCTAGTCTTGTTTAAAGACATAATCTAACAGGCTTTGGATCCGCTGGACCACCATACCATATACCTTATTCCATACGGTGTCATTACCGCACTGAGATCAGGACTGATGCCCACATTATTTTGGGCTCACACAAGTCTTTCCCTCCTCCCAACTCAGCACCCGGCTCCTGCCAGTGGTATGATCGCGTAATCGACTCATCGGAGCTAAAAGTAGTTCGGGGCTCCGGGTTCGCTCCGCAGGAAGTGGTCAAGTAAAGATGAAGCTAATTTTCAGGGTGAGTTTGCCGTGGACAGAGTTTTACAACCTCAACTCCCGAGGGGCGGGCCCGACTCGGACGGGCCGCCGCGCGACGCCTCATTTTGGTCTCGATCGCGCTGGAGCGCGAGGGAGCTTGTCAAGCTTAGGCGCTCTAGGCGTCGATTTCCTCGCTGCTCGCAGACTGGCATTACGTTGAACCTTGGGGGTTCGGATTTGGATTTCATTCTTTTCTCGCTTCATCCGTTTGATCATCTTTGCAAAGTTCAGAAAATCGGATACATCGCTGCACCCCGTCCTCGACGTCGACCGAAGCACTTCCAATCTTCCCCGACTCGGAGCCTGACGACTCCGGCTCCGACAGTGAGTCCGACTCCGGCTCCGACAGTGAGTCCGACTCCGACCGCTTCAGAACTTCTCGATCGCCTCGATCGTCTTGCGAGCTTTAAAAGCCTGAACAGTCCAAGCCGCTACGGAACCGTGGCGGGCGAGGCCAGTCCCACCAATTCTTCGACAGGCTACAGCTCGTCGATTTAGAGGACTCCGTCGCATCGTATACAGCTGCGATCTTCCTCCATTCACTGCTCGACCCCACCACCAGCTCCATTGCCACATCGGGGGTCCGGGGCAAAGTTCGCGTGTGAAGTGTAAGATCGTCGTGCGGCGTGCCTCGTCTAGTCGCCTCTAGCAGCGAGTTCTCGCGCGGCGTACGCGCCCGGTCGGAGCCGGTCGGCCTGGTTCAGCGGCCCACCTCGAGGAGCCTCCAGCCACTTTCTGACTTGTCCACCACCCGCAGCGCCTTTCCTGCCGCCGTCGGCCCGACCCCACGCCCACCACCGATCACCCACCACCGACCACCGACCACTGACCACCACTCCGCCGAATCACCCTCAACCGAAACGATGGGGTGCAGTTCTTCCACTCCAGCGACGATGGGGGACGTGCCCAAGGAGTCCAAGGACCGCTCTTACGCGATCGACAAGCAGCTCGACGACGATGCTAAACGGCTGAGGCGGGAGTGCAAGATCCTGTTGTTGGGTCAGTTTGGTCGTCTGTGCGCCACCCCTCGTTTCGAACCCTATTCCCGCACTCGCACACCGTACATTGCACGCCATTCATTCCACTGCATTGTTGAGTGGGGTGTTGTGGTGTGCGGCACGAGCGATCGACCCCCGGGATTACCCCTCCCCTCCTCCCTCCCTCCCTCCTCCCCACTCGCTCTCGCCCTCGCTCTCCAGGTTCGGACATCCCGCTGATTCACCCGTCGCCTCCATGTTGTCCCTCCCCTCAAATAGGATCCGGTGAATCAGGGAAATCGACCATCGTCAAACAGATGAAGATCATCCATCAGAACGGGTACTCGAGGGACGAGATGCTGTTGTTCCGGATGACTGTCTACAAGAGTCAGTCTCACCTCCCCTCATTCTCGGCCTGTCTCCTGCGCCCGTTAGCTCGGTGGTGGGGAGGCGGCCCTGCGCGAAGCGCGATGGTGTCCGCAGTTGGCTCTGCCCCCATACCTCATGTTGGAGGGAGGAACTAAAATGGACAGGCTTGATTAGAGGCAAGTGAAGCTGACCTCCCTGTCCCACCCCGCCCCTTGCTTGACGACAGACGTGATTGATTCGGCCCAGACGCTCGTACTTGCCTTACGGCGGTTCAAGTTGGAACCCACAGAACCAGAGAACAGGGTCAGTCGACGGGGTGCGATCGGAATGTGATATCGGAATGTGAAATTAGAATGGTATTGCTCATCACTACTACTGTTCGCACTGGCAGGAATACGCCGAATTGATCTCCGAGTTCCGACTCGAGGGCGACTCGTTCTCGGCCTCGCCCGGACTGAGCCTCGCCCAGCCTGGAGCCGCACCGGGGGGAGGGTTGGATCCCGAGATTGTGCATGCGATCGATAGCCTGTGGCACGACCCCATCATCCCGAGCGTGTTGGATCGTTCGAGCGAGTTCTACCTCATGGATTCGGCGCCTTAGTGAGTGACGCTGCGGCTAATGGCACGGCTTTTGGATCGTTCACTTATCTCAAAGCCATACGTGTGAACAGCTTCTTTGACGAGATCAAGCGGATAGGCACGGTCGGCTACATCCCCAACGAGTCCGACGTGCTGCACGCGCGAACAAAAACGACCGGTATCAGCGAGACCAAGTTCAAGTCTGGTCAACTCTCGATCCACATGTTCGACGTCGGTGGGCAGCGGTCCGAGCGCAAAAAGTGGATTCATTGCTTCGAAGCTGTCACGTCGATCATCTTCTGTGTCGCGCTGAGCGAGTATGACCAGGTGCTTTTGGAGGAGAATGGGCAGAACAGGTTGAATGAGAGTTTAGTCTTATTCGAGAGCGTGATCAACTCGAGGTGGTTCTTGAGGACGAGTATCATCTTGTTCCTCAACAAGGTCAGTCGGGTGCCTAGGGGTGAGGAATACGTCTTAGCATTGACTCATGTCTTGCCTTGGCGCGTTGCCTTTGACAGATTGATCTTTTCAAGGCCAAGGTGCCCAAGATCCCGCTCGAAAAGTACTTCCCCGAGTACACGGGCGGAGCCGACGTCAACAAGGGAGCCAAGTACATCCTATGGCGTTTCACGCAACTCAACCGAGCACGCTTGTCGATCTACCCGCATTTGACCCAAGCGACCGATACCTCGAACGTGAGTGCGCTTTGGTCGTCGAGTATGATGAGGCTTGGCCCGATGAGAGAGATGAATGCTGAACTACCGTCTTCCGAGAACCGCTCAGATCCGGCTGGTATTCGCTGCTGTCAAGGAGACGATTCTTCAAAATGCGCTTCGAGACTCTGGGATCTTGTAAACCGGTCCGATCGCCCGCCCTCGCCTCGGCATTAATCTTTCAACGTCGTCGGCTCGCAACTCGCATCCTTGACCTCCCTTTTCGCCTAACGACCTCCACTTTTACGACTGTTGCTCTTTCCCTCTTCAGTGCTTTTAACTTCTACCCTCCTTCCAACCTTCCACCTCCCTCGACATCTCGAATGTCGCTCTCCTCATTCCAACCCGGTCGTAGCCCACCCTCGACTCGGTTCGTTCTACTCCATTCCTTCATTTCCCATTCCCCCTTGGTCTATCATCGTTCTCTCCCCTCCTCTCTCGCTTCTTTTATCGTGTCTTTATTTTTGTTCTCCTTTCATCCCCGGGGCGTCCTTTCGTTTCGGTTTCGTTTTTCGTGGGCGTGTTGTTTCATGCTGGAGGAGAAGAGGAAGGTTGAAAGGGGCGGCACAGGGGGGATGAAGGTTGAAGGTTGGAAGGGAAGGGAGGTACTGGTGTTGTGTGTGTGATTTGACTTTCCATTGTTTGCTTTTTTTCTCTCCTCTCTTTTATAGTGTGTGTGTGTGTGTGTGTGTGTGTGTGTGTGTGTGTGTGGTGTGTGGCGTGGTGTGGCTTTTTTTTGTCTGTATTGTGAGAGCTTGTTCAGAGATCCCCCTCCGTCAAGCGACGATGGCCCCGTGTCGATCAATTCTCGGTGCTGTTGGAGTGTGTGGTTTATTACAAGGGAGAGATGGTCGGGTAGTGTATGCTTGGTGTGTAATATCGGCCAAGCCTTTGTTTTTTTAGTGACCCTGTGGCCCGCCTCGACCTCTCGGTGCGCCCCTGCCTCGATCGGAGTGAGCGCCCATCGGTCCACCGCCTCGTCCTCCACCTGCTCCTCCTCTCCCAGGGACTCCACCACCCCGACCTGAATAAAGTACGCCAAACGAAGTGAGTTGAGTAATTCGGCTCAACGAAGAACGCCTTTTCAGCCAGCCCTCGACGAAGAACAGCACTGACCACCTCTTGCACCGAAACCGCCTCTTGAACCCCGATCACCACCACCTCCGCCTCTACCCCCTCGATCGCCACCGCCCCTTCCTCCAGAATGTTGTGTCGAGTTGTTCCCACGTTGTCGTTGTTCTTGCTCCTGTTCTTTGACTTGGTCGATCAACTGAAGGAACAGAGAGGAGGGTGGGTTAGGGCCGTGGGCTTCCGGAGGTGACTTGTGTGCTGCTGTATTCGTTCCGGGACTCGGCTTTGACGAGACGTACGTTCTCTGCTACTCGGATGTATTTGATCTGTGGTGGCGCAGGTGAACGCGAAGTTGGGGGGGGGGAGGGGGAGTTCGGTAAAGCAAAACGCGTCAGGCGATTCGAATCCGAGTGGGCTTCCGAGGAGATGGGGGTTCTTGAAACCTGAGACTGACGTTGTTACCTCGGATGTAGCATTGCGGTAATTTCCAAAACTGTTCTCCGTCCTAAGAGGACGTGTCCAAAAGAGAAGCGTATTAGTGAGACGTGCGCGCGCGCCAAGTCGTTAGGTGTGCAGGACAAGGACGGCGGAGCGTGGGACTTGCGGCCGAGGTTTGGTAGACCTCTTTGAGGGTCAGGTTCATAAAGTTATCGCAGCCTGCCAGGTGGCCGTTGAAGGTCTCGCCGTTCTTGAGTTCGACGAGCTGTGCGGGGGAAAGGACAAGTAAGTGGGGTGATCGGTCGAGCAAGGTTCGTGCATGGCGCAGGGGACGGACGGACCATCGGTTTGGCCTGCGCGGCGTGCAGGAGCGCTAGAGGCAACTGTGGGAGGGAGTGGATCGCTGGGGGTGAGTGAGCTGACTCGGATGCGTGGGGCGATGGTGACTGACCATGGTGAAGGGTGGGTGAGAGTCGGGACGGGACCGGCTTGAGCAGCAGCGGACGAATGACAAGCAGCGCCGAGTCGACCGACCGCGCCTGGCTCGGCCCGCGTCCGAGCAGCTGGGAAGCGCAGCGGGTAAGAGCAGCCTGCAGCCTGCTGGTGGCCTCGAAGCGGCAATTCAGGCCGCGACTGGATGGATTACTGGATTAGGCCGCGACTAATTTACTAATACCCAAACACAACTCAGGCGGCCAAACGCACGCTCACCCTCAACACTCAGCTCGCTCTGCCACTCACACTTTACTGCTTGCGGTTGCCTCCCCCGTACCCGTCCCGGCTCTCCCGGCTCTCCCGACTCTCGACGTGGGATCCGATGTGGATCTTGGGTCAAGACGAACCCTGGCCACCTCCGACGGTCTCGGTAGCGCCCTCGACGCCGTCCACTTCGCCTCAGATCAGTGTCGCCGTCGGGGTCAGTCACTCGATCCGCCGTCCACCTCCAAATGACGTCACTTGCTCATCTCCTGTTCCTGTTCCTGCATCTGCCAGATCATCGTCGGGCTGTTGGCCTCGTTCGTCCAGAGTCTAGGTACGATTCGTGTGCCATCTCCTCACGCGACGCCCCCGAATGGCGAGACCGCCACCGGGAAGCCGCTAGCAAATTGTCCGATCGAATCGAACCCCTGCGATGAGACAGCCCCTGAAACAAGCCCCTAGGACTCGATCCGACCACCACGCCCCACGAACCGCACCACCCCATCACACCCGAACGTGCACGCTAATCATCGTCTTCACCGTCGCACACACAGGTCTGACGATCCAAAGAAAATCTCATCTCGCGAACGAGGCTCTGCTACCCCACAAACGAACGCGCGATGCCAAGCGTCCTTTGTGGCTGCTCGGATTTCTCATCTTTTTGACCTCCAACTTGTTCGGGACCGTAAGCTCGTCATGTGGTCTTCGTGCGTGTCTCAAGCAGAGCCAAACCTCTTTGTTCTCTCCGCGCAGATCTTTCAACTCGGCGCCTTACCCATCATCGTCCTCGGGCCTCTCGGAGCCGTCTCGCTACTGTGGAACGCCTTCTTTGCAAGATTCATCCTAGGGGACTCGTTCTCGGTCCATATCGTCGCGGGCATCATCCTCATCGCTGGTGGGGCATGTCTAATTGCCATTTTCGGAGGTCGGTCTGCGTTTTCTTCTCTCGCAAGGAACCATTCTTCGCTTCTTTCCCCCGATCACTGACCCTCATCCCGGAACTTCCCCTTCCTTCGCTCCAGTCGTGCCCGAGCAAACCCACACGCTCCCCGAACTCGTCGCGCTCTACACTCGCACCCCTTTCCTCGTCTGGGCCACGCTCCTCTCCATCGCCCTCGTTTCGACCCTCACCTTGGCCCACCTCGCCGAATGGGCATTGGAACGTCGCATCGCTTCCAAGTACCCTGATGCACCACCTTTAACGCCCAAGAGTATAAGGACTAGCTCTGAACTGGGGACGTTCACCAGTAGAGCCTCGTTGGAGGGCAGTCCGAGAAGGAGGGATGGATTCGCAAGGAAGGGTTCGGCTAGTAGGCAGTTGCACGGTTCGGTAGGCAGTTTGAACGATCGGTCCGGTGGTCTTGGCGGTGGACGTATGAGGTTCGATTTGAGAAATGTGACGTTCAAGGATGGGACGGTCGGTCGAACGGATGCGGAAGAGGTGCATCGGATCGTTTTGGATGGGAGTGCGCTCGACGATGAGGATCCCCGATCACCTGGCGTTCAACACGATCAGGGGAACACCGAACCCATTTTCTCAAGGCGGAGGATCCCCGGACCTGCCGTGACGATCACACCACCCGAACTGGACTTTAAGGACCCGGCTTGCCTCGCGGACGTCGAAGCAGCGATCGAAAGGAGTCGCTTGATCTTGGGTGTCGCGTATGGTGCGGCATCGGGGACGTTGAGTGGATTGTGTTTGTTGTTCGCCAAGACCGGGATCGAGTTGTTGATTCAGACCATTGTCGCGAGGCAGAATCAGGTGAGTTGGCAAATAATTTGCTGCGGGCGCGTCGGGGGGATTCGTGAACTGATGCTCTTTTGCTCGTTCCAGTTTGGCCATTTCGAGGCTTGGGCAATCGTAGCAATTCTGGCTGTCGCCGCTGTCTGTCAGGTATGGCCGAGTACTCTCCGTCGTAAGCCACGTCGCATCCGAACTAACACGAAGAATATTCCCTCCCCCAGCTCTTCTACCTCAACCGCGCCCTCCGCCTCGTCGGTCCGACCCTCATCTGCCCCCTCGCCTTCTGTTTCTACAACCTCTCCTCCATCGTAACCGGTCTCATCTACTACGACCAATGGGACCAACTCACCTCACTTCAATTCGGTCTCGTCGCTTTGGGGACCGCGATATTGTTGGGGGGCGTTTGGATCGTTTCCATTCGGTCTGAGGATGAGGGGCAGGAGGAGGAGGAGGAGCGAATGGGGAATCCGTATCAGCCGCTTTTCTCGGACGAACCGGGGTGCTATTATTCAAATTTGGAGGAAGGAAGACAAGTGGACGATGACGAGGTCGAGGTGGACGAGGACGACGACGCAGATTCGGAAGGCGAAGACGATTTCCTCGATCTCGATGAAGACGCCATTCCTTCGCCATTGGCTTTACCCGTCGAATGGATACCGAGGGGTTTGACGATCGGTTTAGGAGCGGCTTCTCCCGGATTCGATTTGAGGCCAGCGACGAGGAGGGCCTCACAATCTGTTCATCAAGGGGGGAGTGGAGGGGGAGGTCTTTATGCGCATCGGAGAAAGACTTCGTTACCTACCACGCCTTTCAATGAGCGAGAAAGCAATCGGCAAGGAGGAGACCGATCGAACGCTCCAATAGGACCAGGGATCGATGGCCCATCAACACCTACCATCAATGGTCCTTCATCCTCCTCGACCCCCAATAGTCCAAGAAGACGAGCGACCAATCCTTCGAACGCTGGTACGACGATGACGCGGTCAGAGAGGGCGATGAGTCTTTCGGGTAATCTCTACGTCGGCAGATCCGGCAACCTCGAGGATGCGCATTCGGCTTATCATCAGCATCATCGACATTCTTCATCCGCGACGGCGGCCGTGGCGGCTCAGGCTAGGCATCGATTAGGCGGTGGGGCGGGGATGGCATCACCGACTACGACGACGATGACGAGCGGTACGATGCTCTCTGGGATGGGCGCGACGGATGAAGAAGAGGTCTCGATGATTCCTCGGGTATCCACGTCGACAACCTCGACGGCAGAGTCGGAGGACCATAAAAAGAAGAAGTGGTGGCGTTTCGGATGAGGGAGAGAAACCTGTTGGCCTCTATTCAATACTGTATCGTGTAAACACCTAGCAACAATTTTGTTTTGTTTTGGATCTCCTCTCGGCAATGTCGCTCATGCTTTTGCATGTGATAAAGTAAGCTCTTTCTGAATTCGGTCCCGGTCGTCCTCGAGGGGAATTAGACGCCCTCGACACATCCAGGGGTCCTAGGGGGGGAAACGTGTAAAATAAGGGCAGTTCGATTGTTGGAAATCATCGGTCGAAGCGAGAACGAGCGGTCAAACCATGACTAAGACACATATCAACATTTGCTCACGTGTACAGACTCCCTCAACGCTTCAACTAACTTGGAGACATTCAATGGGTTCCGTTGCGGTGGCAAGATGGAGGAGGGAGGAGGAGGGCGTCACCATCCGTTTATCTTCGGTACGAGCCCTGGAACCTGGGGAAAACAACTTCGCAGCACCGGAGAGGAAAGGGGCCACTTTGGTGTGGACGTAGTATTCACGTGCGAGAAAATGACTTGTTTGGGGAAGGGTCCACGGTGTGGGTAATCTTTGCTGCAAGGCATTCGGCACATTCGCAATCGTTGTCACCAGCTACAGCTATCTCGAAACCAACGACCCGTGTCACTTTTCGCGAGCTGTTGGAGGTAGCGAAAGTTGACGTGAGCAAAACGACCATACATGACGGATGCTGGGATCACAGCGAAAACCTCAAGCACGGACGGACCGGATGGAGTAGATGCACGTGCATCGACCAAGGAAGCATTGAGGCAGTATAATTTGTTGATAAGGGCGCCAGTGTAACACGCTACTCCGCGGCGAGTGACCGAGCACTTCCCGGCGCCAAAGACGATCGAAAAGCCCGCCTTGTCCGCTCGACTGACGGAGAACAGGCTGACCGGGCCTCCCGGGACGTAGATCGCGTTGAGAAGGTGACCAACGGTGCCGTCAAACGCACGCATAACTGCGGTGCCAACCCCCTTGATGCAGCGAGACTCCGAAGTGCATGGGACAAACTCGATGAAAGCTGACCGAGTGTTGACGACGTGATGCGTAGCGCCGATATCGAGGACGATGAGGGAGGCCCCGCCGAGCTTTGAGTGCCTAGAAGTGAACAACGTGTGAACGTCTTCACCAAGCAAGTCCGAGGCGTCGGTTGTGGGCCTGGGCGCGACCTCTAGCGCGACTTTTGCCGAGGAGACACCTTTTGGGCGCTTTGGACAGTCGTTATTCCAGTGATCACCCTTGCAGTGCCGACAGGGGTGACGGGGTCGGCGAGGCCGAGACTTTGCCTCGGCAACGGGCAAGGTTTCGGAGCCGGTGAGCGCATGACATTCACTGAGAATGTCACGAGGTTTTGGGATAGAGTCGACCTGAAAGTCCATGGCGTTCGCGTAGTACGCCGGAAAGGGCCCCTTGAGAGAGTGAAGTAGCCGACACGAGACGACGTCTGCGAACGAAAGCTTGAAAGATGAGAGCTCCTCGTGAAGCCGAGTCACTTGGCCCATATATATTGCGAACGCTGCTTCGGAGGTAGGAGGAGCGCCAACGTCGAGAAGCAACTGTAGACGAATAGAGATGTCCTTGAGAGTCACTGAACCGACTAGTTCCTTGAGGCTTTTGAGGAGCTCGGCGGGCGTGAGATCATACGCGGTCGTGATGAGCATCGAGTTGTACTCGGCTTTGATGGAACGAAGGATGAGCTTCGTGACCTCCTCATTCGCCAGAGAGAGGTTGACATGTGGACCTGGTTCTTTGATGGGGATAGCGAGGGTGCAGTCCCAGATGTCTTTACCGAGACGGCCACGTATGCGATTGAGCCAGGAGGTCCAACCGCCGGCGCCGTCGAGATGATGTTCCTCGTCGAGGGGACGACTGCGGAGACGTGTGACCGTCGTGTCGACCGACTTGGCGGCTACATCAGGAAGTGTCATCTTGGCCTGGATGAATGAGGGGCGTATCTCGTTGAGGCCTCGTAACCTGTTGAGCCCCCGAACCAATAGGTCGTAGAGGCGATAGACGGTGCGGCCAAGTGAGTTATAGAAGTAGTAAGTTGCATGATTGTGATCTTCACATACCTGAACTAATTGGTCGCAGAGGCGACAGACGATGCGGCCAAGTGATTTTAGAAGGCGAACACGTGAAAGAGCGCAAGCGCTAGAGCCCGAGCTATCTTTATTATTTTTCTATTCGATGGAATTCCATAACAGTATAGTTGTGTTGATACGTAGAAAACTTTGGAAAAGTGTAAAACGCGCCAATACTAAATCATAAGGAAGTTTTAGGCAAGAGCAGAAATCGCCAATCGGCCCGGCCGACAGCAACATGGCCTTGGTCCACGTTAAATACTCCATACTCCACCGTTGTGAAAAAAGATGGTTTCGTACTCAGGCATTGCAATTCTTCTCCATATCACTAGTTCCTACTCGGATGCAACTCCCTTCGTCGACCGTACCCGAAACCGTGATAGCCCCTTTCTTAGAAGATCGTGTCTGTGTGAAACCGTAGAAGAGGTCAGTTATCAGTCTATGGTTTCAAACCCTCCCGAACTCTCAATTCTACAACTTACAACCACCATCAACGACGACATCACTTCCGGTCATGTACGAACTCCTCCCACTGGCCAAGACGACCAACATGTCTGCGATCTCCTTGGGTTTGGCGAACCTCTTCATTGGGGTGCGCTCGCGCCATTCGGCGGCGTTCTTCTTGCCCGACTCGGATCCTTCGGACATCTCGGTCGAGATGTAGCCGGGGGAGAGGGTGTTGACGCGCACGCCCTTGGAGACCCACTCGCCTGCCAACGAGCGACCGAGGTGAGTGAGAGCAGCCTTGGATCCGTCTTTGGAGGGAGAGAGAAGCCTTCAAGTCAGTCATAGATTCAGACACGGAGATGGACAGAGGCAGGCCGTGACTGACTGTAGGCGCATTGGTTTTGAGGGGTGTTGGTGATGAGGCCCGAGATGGAGGACACGAAAAGGATGACCTTGTCCTTGGGCTCTTCGTTACCAGTGGGGAACCAAGATTGATATGCTGCTCGTCAGGCATACATCAGTAAAAGAGGGAAATCAGTACACAGTGTGGGTATGTACTATTACACCGCCTGGCAGGGTAAGCGACCGACGAACCTGCTCGGGCAAGGTAGTAAGGGCCGAAAGTGTTGACCTTGAAAACGTCCTCGAACTCCTCTGTTAAGGGTGGAGAGTTGCGTCAGGGTTAGTGAAGTCTTTTCACACGATCAAATATACATCGATCCCGAAAAAAACATTCTAGCGCAACTCACTGTCGGTCATCTTCTCGGCATCCTGGTGGATGCAGATCCCAGCATTGGCGATGACGACATCGAGTTCGCCCAAGTCCTTGGTGATGAGCTTGACGGCCTCGTCGATGGCCTTGGAGTCGTCGGCGGGCATCTTGTACGATCCGACCTTGATGCCACCAAACTCCTCTTCGAGCTGCTTGGCGATCTTGTCCGCGGGCGAGGCGTTGTCTACGGGGAGGCGATGACAAAGTTCAGTAGGGGTCGGTTTGGGGTGGAAACGCGTGCCCGAGTGAGCAAGTAAACGTACATGTCAAAGCGATGTTGGCACCGGCCTCGGCCAAAGAGCGAGCAATGTCGATGCCGAGACCCCGACCACCACCAGTGACAAGAACGTTCTTTCCCTTGAGGTCGATTTCGAAAGGCATGTCGAGAGAGTTCGAAAGAAGCTGTAGGCGAGCGTCACGAGTTTGTCAGATTCATGGCCGTGGTAGCGTAGGTTGGCTTCGTTAAGCCGGTCTTGCTGCTGTGCGCCTGGACAGGTGTCGGTCGTGGTCGGTCAAAGCTCGAGCAGGCGATCGAAGTTGACGGTGCAGATCATAGGACGGCGACAAGGGGACACTCGAGGCAGTGTCCACCCCGGATGCGTTCTTTGACCATCGTGTTTGCGTGTCTCGATGTTGACGTTTTCGCTGACGAAGGCGCTCTCCTCTCTCTCCTCTTCAGGCACTCGCTCGACGATGGCGCCCGCGCGCTGCGGCGGCCGGGTCGATGACGACACCGATCCCCAAACAGCGCGGTGGTCGGCGTGCGACACGAACGAGGCCGAGGTCCGCAAGGAGCAGACGGGGGGGGGGGGGGGGGGGGGGGGGCAAGTGATGGCGACGGGAACATACCTGAGTGCTGAGCGTGGAGAAATTGGGCGTGGTGGGAGGCAGAGGGAGAGAGACGCCGAAGCGATTCCAGCGAACCGGGTGCGAAACGGCGCTCCCGTGCGCGAGGAGAACGGACGAGCTCCTCTTCTCGGATCCGGCACCGTTGGTTGCACTACCGCTCGGGCCCGTCGGCGGTCGCACTGGCCACGATGACGATTCAATACCTCAAGCGCGCGTGTGGCCTACTTTTAGAGCTGTAGCAACCCCCCGCGTAGCACGATACCTATGATGTTACCGCGTCTCGACGGGTTTGAGCTAGATCGATTGGAATTTTTTATTAATTTCTGGCCGCGATCATTAAGTTGACGGAGAAACTTGAAGGCGGGCAAAAGTTCGTGTGAGACATCCTGCAAGAGCCCGTCCGAGAAAAAGAAAAGGGAGGACCAAAAATAGAAAAGTCCGTTCTCAGCACTCGGGAAGCTTGTTGCAATACTTACTCCGTTGAGCACGGTCACATTCAGACTCGATCGGCGGCGCGGCCCGCCCAACTTATTGCCCAAACTCTCCCAAACTGACCAGTCACGCTTGGCTTATAATTACAGTGGTGCACGCTTTGACATTGACCCGGCTGCCTCCCGCCTCTCGCCGCGCTCAATTCCCACGATGCAAGGTCCTGGAGGATCATTGACGCCCGTAAGCACACCACCCTGGCTCGAGTACCCCACCCTAGCCTAACACCTGACTGAGCTCTCCTCCCCTCCTCGCAGGCCCCCTCCCCTCCCCCACCAGGTGGAGCATCTCGTTCCTCGCGTCGCATGACCTCAACCACCCCTTCCAAAGTAACCCACACCCGCAACATATCCGGCACCTTGGACTCCGACCACCTCGATTCCTCCGATGGGCTAGACGATGAGGATGATGCGGTCGGAGCAGGTGGGGAATCGGTCGTGTTTGATGATGAGGAGGAGGAAGCGGACTATCGCTCGAAGACGACAGGGTCGAGGTCGAGGCGTGAGACTGTTGTGGATGATGAGGCTGGGATGGATGAGGATTACGTGGTGGATGATGAGGAAGAAGTCGGGTCGGGCTCAGAGAGTCCGGTCAGTTTGGAGCGTTGGCGCTCAGAGGCTGCCCTCACACTGGAAGATCCTCAGCGTATACTGAGAGTTTTCCTTGTTATCCTCAGAAACCATCACGTTTTAGTCCCCTCCAATCCCACACTCACGCACCCGACCGTCCCGAAAGCAGCAAAAACGTTTCAGGAGGCTTCCCCAGTCGCTTTGGATTCGGATCCTCGAGCAACCATAACCGATCGAGTCGAGCACATGCAGAGGGTGGGGATGCGAGAAGATCGGCGCATCGTTCCGGAGGTCGGGGGGGACCTGGTGGGGGATCTCGTCCTGCAGGGGGAAGGAACGATCAATGGACGGAGAGGATTTTGGATCGGAATGGGTACCCGAGGCAACGTCAGTACTCCTCAAGAGTCCACGCGTGCGCAATTCCTAACGGACTCTACTGCTCACTCACTCTACAGTCACTTTCGATCCCTTCCTTGAAGCCGATGCACCTCAACACGCGGCCAGCGCTTCTCAAGAGGCTCCTTCAACTTCAGAACCTCCAGCCTCTCAACCCATCGCCGCGGACCCGAGCACCGAATCGGTCGAGCCCGTCACATCAGCTTCGACCTCCTCATGATGCTGTCTTCTTGGATTACCTTCTGATCCGTCCTTGTACCGTCTTCTGTTTCTCATCACGTTCCTTTCGGTTTGGAAACCCTGCAATTCGCATCCCTCAGTTGTCCACAACGCCCGAAAATTTGCCAAGATTGAAGGAAATGCGTTTGACATGAGAGCTCGAGACAGATAAACTCCACCCCACTCGGAGGGGTCCAATAAGCTATGTAAAAAATGAAGATGGCAAGGGGGGGTAATGATAAAATCAAAAAATAGACTGGGCATGGGGTATGGGGGTACGTGGAATGCAAGTACTAACTCATCAGAACGAAAATGGCTGCAGCAAAGAAGTGATCACCGCCACTGAGTGGTCGACACCGTAGTGGATTTGGGTGCACTCCCCGGTGGTGAACCTTTCCTCCCTCCCGGGATCAACGCATTGGGTGGTGAAGGACTACCACCCGATTTGGAAGAGGACGTAGTCATCGTCCCGCCCATCGTAGCCATACTCGATTCCCTTCTCGCCGCGATCCTCGCTTGACTCTTGGCTCCGAAAGTGAAGCTCGGAGCGGACGAACCCAACAACGGAGGAGCGGAGGGAACATGGGACAGTCGACGATTGACGGCGGATGACCCGCCCATGGAAAGCATTTTGCGGGGTGACCGACGGGCACTCATAGGTACTAGAGGGACGGAGGAAACTCGAGCTGCTCGGCGTGTTGAAGTGGCGAAGGAGAAGGGTGCCCCTGGCACGGAGGAAGAAGCTGCTGAGGAAGCTGATGTCGAAGGAAGAGGTGGTGGAACGGGCAGACCAATCGCCGATGTTCGACGACTTGCTTTGGCCGATCGTTGCGGTCCTACGCTGGAGGCTCGTCGAGCGGCTCGTCCGGCTGGACTATCGTCGGGTGTCATGGTCAGAGAAGGGGAGACTTTGGACATGGCCGATTTGATGGGGACGATTGGGGCCGCTAGACCCGAAGTCGTCGAGGCCATGGAGGTGTTACCAAGATCGGAGAATGGGTTCCGAGGGATAGAAGCTGAGGATGAGGACAAGTAGGATGTTGAAGAAGGTGGGGGCATCGAGATCGCGTCCAACGAGTCTTCCTCTCGAAGGAAGAAATTGCTATCAACGTTCGAGGCACGAGGCAGAGGTATGAGACGAGCCCCCGAGGCTCCCTTTCGACTCGGACCCGTCGAGGATCGAGCTTTTTGAGCCATCATCTCTGCTTCGTTCGAAGCTCCACTGTCGTCAACGCTCGAGGACGAAGCCCAGGCCGTGAATCTGAGTGAGGGGATATCACTCATGGAGTCCTCATCCATCGTTGACGGAGATCGATCTTTGAAGGAAGCCAAGTCGCCATCTCCCGTCTCATCGCGCCATTGGACCTCTTTCCGTTGCTTCTTGGGCGATGCCGACGCCCGACCAGCGCGAAGAGGGAACGCCACGGGTTTTTTGGGACTCGTCCGACGGTAGTTGCTCGACCCCCCCTTAGCAGGTGACAGAGAGCCAAAGATACCCGCCGAAGTCGAGCCCAGGCCAGATAATGCCGATCGAGGACTCTTGGCGGACCACATGTCATCCATCTGCAACGGCGATCTTGACCCCGCATCCCGCTTCGTACCCGCCCCAGCCGAAAGCGACGAGCCCATCGAGAGACTGAGGAACGCATCCCGATTCGCATTATCGATCCCATCCGCCAGGCGAAGTAAAGCCCTCACGGATTCGGCCCCATCCTCCCTCGCTGTTTCCGCAGCGGAGCCAATCTTGGCTCGCGCTTCGCACATGGCGTGCATCACTCGGACCTGCAACTTGGATCCTTCGATCTGCCCTTGTTCGCTCGCTTCGGCGAGAGAGGTCGCCAGTCGTTGATCGAGCATTCGAGCTTCGAGTTCGAAAAGAGGGACCGCGGAAGGCCGCTTCGATCTCAAACTCGAGGTGACACGCGCCAGCATGGGAGGAAACATCTCGTTCGGGTCCGAGGCTCGACTGGCCCGTTCGCGCAGCATCGCCGATTGAGAGCTGAGGGTGCCGATTAGACCGTCACAGTTGTTCCGGACGACGGTGACGACGGAAGCAGCTGCGAGCGTCGAAGATCCAGAAGGGCTTGGTGCCGTATCGTATTGACCAAAAGCGGTCACTCGCCAACTCTGCAAGACATTGAGCATCGAATCGACAATGAGTCTCTGCGAAGCAGCCTGTGCCGCATCTGCCCGACGAGCTCGGAACGTCTCCCATGTCGCCGAGAGCGGTCTCAAGATCGCAGCGACTTCTCGCACGTCATCATCGACGTTAGCGGCGCTGGTCCGGTTCTTCTCCGCTTCGAACGCTGCTTCGAGCGCCTTGATCCGTTCGGCTTGTTCGGCGATCTGCTTGCAGTACGACGCGACGTGACGATCGACCGAGATGAAGTTGCGAATCGCCTTGGTCTTGATGTCCTTGGCACGATTCGCGTACTGCAGCGTGTTGTGGGTCTCGTCGTAGTGCACGCTTGCGGGAGAAACGCAGACAATCATGACGGTCTTGCAATTACCCCCAGAGATGGTTTGAGCAGCCGCGTGAGCTTCGAATCTCGGTAGGGGACGTGACCGCGGCTTCGAGGATCGCACAGCGCGTTGATGCAGTTGCCCAACGCCAACAAGGATCGATTGATGTTGGCGCCTTCGATCAATCGTTCTCCCTTGTTCTTGGTCACGCTCGCTCGTTCCGAACCGGCCAGGTCGATGATGGACAAGATCGCAGACGACTGCGAATCCGTCAAGCCTTCGGCTTTGGGCTTTTGCGTGACCGTGACTTGAAGCACAGCGTGGGAGCGAGAGGAGGTCGCGTTCGCTTCGGTTGCGTTGACGGTTCGGTTCATGTTGCCTTCGGTGATCCAACCGACCACATCGGCGGCACAACTCGGTTCTTTGCTGCTGAGCCTGGCGACATTGGCCATCCCACCGCTTTCACGGAGCTGCAACGTGCCCAATTCCGGCTGGAGCAAGTCGCGGATCGTCTCGTTGTAGATTTCGAGGTACGAGACCTTGAGCGCGAAGTCGGTGTCGTCGGCTCGGGCTTGCATGCGCCCGAACAAATCCTTCATGATGAGGAAGACGACACCTGGCTGATCTGCTGTCCCGGAGATGGTGTGAGTTTTCCCGCATCCCGTGGCCTGAGCAATGCAAAGGTTCGATCAGCATCCTTCAAAGGTCGACCGCCAGTTCAAGACACCGAAGCGATGGAACGTACCCCATAAGCGAAAACGGTCGAATTGAACCCGTTCATCACGTGCCCGACCAACTCCTTTGCGCTGCCCTCGTAAACGTCCTCCTGACAGCACCCCTCATCGAACACGCGATCGAAGCAGAACCTGATGTCCTTGGATTTCTTGCCCATCTGCGGCATCTGACCGGCCCATCGAGCCGCGGCGACGGCAGCGGCCGAGGTGGGATCGGGGGGATCAAACACGAGGATTCGTTCGTCGAGCACTTTGACGACCTTGCGCATCCCTCCTGGACCGGTCTGGAGGCGAGTAGGTTGGGGCGTTGAATGAGTTGTGTGGGTGCTTGTGCTCGGCGAAGGGTCGGAGGAGAAGATGACGGGGGCGACGGGTTCGTTGGAGGCGAGCTGGAGGCGCTCCTTTGTGCTGAACGGTCGCACGCGCACCTGGAGCGAGCGTTGAGCGATGCTGGAGTCAGTACAGGACAAGGATGAGGGTGGGAGTGATCTAGTACGACCTACCGCTACGCTGATGGAAGATTCGGACGACATGTCGCGGTTGTTGTGTGTGGTGGGAGGGCACTGACGGGGGGGTTTCGGTGACGGCGGTGACGGCTTGTTGAATGATGGGGGGGCGTGGGCGTGGTGCTCGCGCTCGTCCCGTGGCCAATGATGGGGTGCCTTGACCTGTACCAGCGCGGTCGAAGGTTTCGTGTACCTCCTCAGCCCTCCAGGAAGCCTCAAAGCCGGTTCGTGTGTTGTTGCCGCTGTGTAGGGTCGGGACAGGATGGGATGAACCAGAGAGAGCAAGAGCTGACGGTGAAACGGGAGCGCGCCGGCCGCTGCGCACGGACCAGCACGGACCCCTGATTATTTGCAGCATCCATACATAATGCCGCGAGTAAATGGTGCATTTACAAATTACGCGCGCGCGTTTACCCCCGAAGCTTGACCCATCTACCCCGGTAGTAAGGTGCAAAGTTCACTTACAAATGGTGCATTCCTCGCGCAAGTTGGTGCGTTTGCTCCCGAAAAAAGGTGCGTTTACCAATTAAGGATGGTGCATCTACCAATTAGCTGGGCAATCCGCTGTATCTCGTGTAGTATGCCATGTATCACCCTGAAACTTGACGAGCCCTTTTACATGATCACCAAGTACGTCCACCTTGAGTAAGAAGCACTCTCACCAGGACCTCATGTAGTTGAAAATCGTGCCCGTACTTCCCCCCCCCCCCCCCCCCCCCCCCCCCGGGCTCGACGAAGACTCCCAGGCATCGAAATATTCACTCTTTCTTTTGCTGGGTACTACAACGGGTCAAGTGATCCGATCATGCGTGTCACTGCCCAAGCAAAGTAGGCCCTGCATCCACTGCACAGCCGCGCATCGCCGCCAGCCACCTTGCTCAATTTTGTCTGGGTGCACGTTAGCCTGCTTGACGCGTCGCGCCAAACGCCTACTTCTACTTTCGACTCATGGTCACCGCGCCACGCCAGTTCCTGCCATCCGTTGCCATCGACCGATACTCGCCTTGGTTCTATAACTCGTTTCGCATACGTCATGTCCAGTCAGCAGATGAATGCAACGCTCCAGAACAAGGGTGGCCGACCCCGCATTGGGACCCGACCAATCGACATGACCAGCCCACCTGCACGTGGCACGTGGCACCTCCCACATGTCCTCGACTACGTCTACCCAGAAGAAAGACTTGGGCCAGCGGGAACCCGATATCATTGACCAATCTCCTTCAGTGACGCACTCCAATCAAACCTCAATGACTCCTGAGGGCTGCTCCGACGATGTCGACTGGAATGCCGACTCAGACCCCGCCGTCGACGACTCCGAAGCCAGCTCCTCCGATGGCGGCGAAGAAGCCATGGATCGACTGCGCCAAGTCGTCAACCTCCTCGAAAATTGTGCACCCAACCATCTACAGCTGGAGTATGACACAATGCAAGCTAAACGTCAAGCGATCATGTCGTCGAACCGTCTCTGGTCGGCGGAAGAGAAAGCCGACTACGGGCAATGGCCGCTGATTCTTGGCGACCGAAGGAAAGCAGATGAATGGACGCTCAAGGACACCATACCAATTCTCAAGCTTCCTTTGTACATGGCCACCGAAGTATGTCGATACTGGTTTAAGCATAAGCAGTCATTGGTGGCTAGTTGAAGTTGCTGATTAGGAAGCAAAACTGACACAATTCTTCCTCACCGATCCTCCTCCTATCCTTCATTGGCGAAACCAACCGGAACAGGAGCACGAATGGACAGCCTGCAAATACGAACGTTGTCTCGCCGTAGAAGAAACATCTCACGGTGCTCCATCGATCTCTTTCCATCAGCATCCGGCGGATCACCTGACAATGATCGAATGGCACCCGCTGATCGGCCAAAATTTGCAATCCACTTGGAAGGAATCACGCAAAGAAGTGCTTCGCATATCGCACCAGTGCTCGGGCGCCTGCATGCGCTACACAGGAGACGATGGGAAGATATACTACAACGTGCGACCGAAGGACAAAGATGTCGTGCGCGAATGCTCTTCACAATTGAAGGTGAGTTAGCCGAAATTTCAGCGTCAGAGATCCTTTCTTTGCTGTGTTTGGGTTCGTGGCTTTTGCGCATGCGCTGAGACCCGTTTCGTTACCTGCACTCTGCTTTTGTAAGATTGTGGTTCCAGCCAGCAATCTCTCGATCGCCTTGATTTACACGCTTGGCGACCATGAGGGACGGCGGACCCTAGAATCGGTCAGGAAACCGGCCGCGGTTATGCGAACTGTCGCTCATCAGATAGTGCAACAGTGTGGCAGCACCCGAAGCACTGCTTTCCAAGGTGAATCACAATCATGATATGTCCAACAGAACCCTGTATCTGTCTGTTGATCGCACCGCTGACTCGCGTTCTTGGTCCATTCACGCGAGAAAGTTATGTCCGACTATTGCAAGAAGTGGAAGAAGATCCACCGAGTCACTCTCCATCCTAACCGGGTCATTTGGGCCAAACAACTCAAGAGCATATTCCGGACCAAGGCTGCGAAGGCGTACACCCGAACGGTCAATTGCCGCTATATCCACAAGCGCCCCAAGCCCTCGCCGATCGAAGCGCAAGAGGGAAGAATCCTTTTTCAAAGCTGCGCGGCTTCGCTGAAGCCTTGCACTCAATGCCGGGCTCGCAAGATGAATCTGATGTTGGAGTCAATTTCTCAAGGTATGGGCTCTCCCAAACTGCATCGGATCCTTCCTTGTCAACAGAACACTCACATTGGTCATGGTTTATTTTGAGCAGCTGCAAGAAGAGGAGTGAAGTCGTCGATCCTAAGCCGCGCCATTATGAGTAGAACGGAAGGAAGTAAATACATATAATGAGATAATGATCGCGGCTAGTGACATTTGCGAGAACACTTGGTGATGTGCTAGCTTTGTGAGGACAGGTTCACGGATGGTTTGGAAAGGCAGTCAATGATCTTCCTTGTCCAAGTTGCTGCGGCAGGAATACGGCGAGGAATGCTATACAAGGTGTCCCACCCCATATGGACACATCCAGCAGCTCCGAGATGATTGATCGTCTTAGTCATTGTATTGCAGCCTAGGGTGTGGGGGGTGGTTACTCGGGCCGGGGTCCGGACGATGGCCGCGGCTGGGGCGAGAGCCGGGGGTACGGGCACGATTTTCAACTACATGAGGTCCTGGTGAGAGTGCTTCTTACTCAAGGTGGACGTACTTGGTGATCATGTAAAAGGGCTCGTCAAGTTTCAGGGTGATACATGGCATACTACACGAGATACAGCGGATTGCCCAGCTAATTGGTAGATGCACCATCCTTAATTGGTAAACGCACCTTTTTTCGGGAGCAAACGCACCAACTTGCGCGAGGAATGCACCATTTGTAAGTGAACTTTGCACCTTACTACCGGGGTAGATGGGTCAAGCTTCGGGGGTAAACGCGCGCGCGTAATTTGTAAATGCACCATTTGCTCGCGGCATTAACCCATTTTCCTTATTTGCAACAGCGCCCCGGCCGGGTCCGAACGGCTCGACAGCTTGAAATTGAAATGATTGGCCATATTGAGGCCTGAGCTCATAAACTCGACTCAGTCTTACCGCATGCGTCTAGTAAAAAAAATCGCCATTCATCATGCCTGGGGCTGACGAGCTTGTGCTTGTGTATCACCGCAACGCCTTGAAGTTCGGGCACTGCGCAAGTCTCACGTGCCCGAGGCAGGCGTGGACGCGCCAGGCCAGGCCAGGCCCAGGGCAGCGGAGGAGAGCGGAGGCGTATCCCAACAGATCCCCAACTCGGCCACTGTGAGGCAACAACAGCTCCGCGCCCGTAGCAACTCGGGCGCTCCTCTTGTCCTTGTCCAACGCACCGCATGCACCACCTATGGACGATCAACCCGGTCTCGGTCCGTACGATGCACCCATACCCGAATCCCCACCCGACTCTCCGACCCAGCTGCATCGCCAACCCAACACGCCTCTGAAACCGCCTCCGCTGCCTCCTCGACCCGCACCAACTGGCCGCTCGTCAAGTCCTTTATTGCCTTCCCCTCCCGCTTCCGGTTCAGGATCGGTATGGAATCGTATGAGGAGCGTCACTTTCAATGGGTGGAACAGCATTTCGTCCACGACGACGACGACTTCGCCTACTTCTACACCGCCCGAGAAGGCCGTGTCGAGCTCATCGGCGATCATTCGGGTCAGTCTGGCCTTCGCGTTCCAATCGATTCAGCTCGAGTGCGATGGCCACGTCACGCGATCAGGCCCGAGCATCATTCGACACTAACATTTGGTGTATCGCATCCCCCCTTCCTCTTCTTCGACCATAGACCTCGAATGATGGTGAGGAGTGACATCTTGATTTGTTCTACGTGTCAGAACGCCTGCGCTGACCGTACCTATCTCCACTCACTCCTGTCCTCACCCGACTCGTCGGTGTCTCGCCGTCCGATACCTGGACCACGACCGCACACCAAACAGAAGAACTCGACGACGAGGACCTGCAAGCCCTCGAACAAGTCCAAGCGACCCTCCTTTCCCTCGGCATCGACCCGACCATAAACCAAATCCGACGCCAAGACGATGCCCTCCAACTCAAAGGGGAAGCCCTCGCCGCTCTCACGATCCCCACCAATCAAGTCGATGGGGAATGGCTCGAACGTGTGAGATCGAGATCGAGAGACGTTTCGATCAGTGGGGAGGACGAGAGACGATGGTCGGCCGAATCGTGGATCGGGAGAGGGGGCGATTTGCTCAGTCCTGTTTTGGATGAGCCACCGAATGGGAGCGTGGTCGCGAGAGGGCATGGGTTTGGACGGGAGGATGATGGACAGGCTTCAGGAATGGTGATGGGGGACGACGAGGCGCAGGAGCCGCAGGAGCCGCCGGTCGGCGTCGTCGAGCAAGATGGGGGAGGAAAGAAAATCGAAGAACCTGCTCAAGCCGCCGAGCAGGATTCTGAACAGGTCAAAGAAACCGTCGCTAGTGAAGAAACATCCGAGGAGACTCAGGCAGAAGACCCCGCGGTCGTCGTCACTGAAGCAGCCGAACCGACCACTGCTGAGGCGATTGAACCGACCAGGGACCAAGCCGGAAATGGCGAGGAGTCTGAGCCCAAGAGTTTGATCGAACAGACTCGAGCGGAAGGCACCGAAGAAGAGGACAGGACGACCGAGCCGGCATCCGAGGTGGCCAAGGCCACGGGCGATCAAAACGGTCGTAACCCGAAACCGATTAAAACGGCACCCCCGAAACGACCCCGACGAACGCCTCGAATCGGCACCCCAACCAGCGATGCCGACTCACCCTCGACTCCAAAGGCAAGTGACGACGAAACGGATTCACCTTCGAAGGACCAATCGCCGCGGTGACGCTTGGATCGGCGTCGATGGGTCAAAGAAGAGGATGACCAGGCGGCCGATCGTTCTAATGTTTCATAAATGCATGTACTCTTCTTCCTCCGTGCATATTATCTTTTTGGACCTCTCTCCCTCCTTCCCCTCATGTCATTGTGTTTTGGAGATACCGTATCTCTTACTCTGCCTTGTTCTGCTGCATAACCCTGTCGTTCCATGCAATATCATCAGTTTTTGGCCTTGTGCCTCGCCTCGGGTGTGGCTTTCGCAGTGCACAGTCAAGTCTCGGCGCCTGACCTTGTCCCCGTTCCCTTCGACGAAGCGCCGTCCAAGATGCCACCGAAACAGACACACATTGTCGTGCAATTGGCAAAACGAGTTGCGTCTCCGTCTTTCTCAACGCCCAAACACCCTCTTACCCGACAAAGCTGACTTGCTTCTCTCGCGGTCCTCATCGTCGCTTTATCTTTCAGGCAACGCTTGCGATGCAGGGAGCCAAGCTGGTGCCCCATTTGCCCAATGGGAAACTTGAAGCTTCCCTCAGGGATGGTACCAGGTTCGTAATGAATGCCTTCCCCGCATGCTCCATCCTTTGGTGTCCCCGCCATCCCGTCACGTCGCGACGCGCTCACTATCTATGAACCCACACCCCACATTTTCCCGTGTGCAGAGTCGCGATTGATCTCTACACGGCTGCGACCTTGCCGAAACGGATCAAGACATGGGTTTGGGATCTCTATGAGAAGAACATGAAACAACTGTGAGATATCGCCTCGATCATCATCATCATCCGCTCATACTTCCGCCTAACTGACTCTTACCCCACCGAATAGCTTCACTTTTTCCTCCGAAGGGTTTGACCCGACAGAGAAACGAAAAGAACTCTTCCATTCAGATTCCAGAATCCTGGTGTTGCGATCGTTGGGCCAAGAGCCGTCGTTACCGAGCTCGTCGGAGGACTTGGTCGGGTTTTCGATCTTCCGTTTTGATACGGAAGAGACGGCGCATGAAACGCGACTGGCCGATGTGGTGTATTGGTATATCTGAACACGTCGTATATGGATCTTCCCTGACTAGTACTGACGGAAATTTCTTCTGTGACTGCTCGATATAGCTACGAACTTCAGGTCGACCCATCCCGGCGGCGAACTCGAGCGGCAAAACTGTTGATGGATTGCCTCGAATGGATCGCCAAGGGTTGGAAGATGGACAAGGTCATGTTGACATGTCTCAGATGTACGTTTCAGTTTCTCGAAACAGCCATTCACCTCAGTCCATGCGCTGATTGGCGCGACTTCGTTCGAACAGCCAATGCCGCAGCTTTAGCGTTCTACGAGAGTCAAGGGTACGCGTTTCCCGACTTATCGGTGTTCTTGACTGACGAGTCGTTCACCATTAGGTACACCACCGACGAGATCGACCCCTCCTTCTTCTCCCAACCAGAAGTCGATTATCGGATTCTCAGTCGAGTCGTTTGAGCTGCTCTTCCCGCGGGGTTTTCACCTTGTTGTACCAACTCATTCCCCAATCTTGTAATAACACAACAACAGCAGTAATGCAAATCCGAAAACCCTTCCCATGCCCGCAGCGTATTCGTATCACCGTGTACCCAACGACCCCGTCGACCCGATCGTCTTGCCGGTCGCTTCGGCGCGTAGATCCCTAATGACGGTCTGCGAGTGGACCAAGGCGACGAAACGTAAATCCTTTAGAAACAAGCCAGGTCGGAGCTTCTTAACACATGGTTGGAAGTACTCACGGCTAAAGCGTCGGGATTGACACCGTCTTCTAACATCTTGATGCAGAGGGCCAGTTGGGTTCGGTCGAGGCCTGAGTCATTAAACGTGGATGGGGTCGTTAGCTCAGGGATGAAGGGCATGGGGCATTCTGACAGCATGTCGACTCACCTGTATTGAGTAATGTGCTCATCTCCAAGAGGACTGTACGACGCAAAGGGGATGAACAAGTGAAAGCACGTGTCAGCTTCGCAAAGAAAGGAGGGGAATGCCTATCCGCTTTCGACGCGTCGTGCTAACAAGCGAAAACGAGTGTAGTACTGACTATCGAGTGATTCCCGCGCAGCTTGAGCTCTTTGCTCCTCAGGAGATTGTGGGATGACGCCCATTGGGGCGCGGCGGAGGGACATGGTGGTGGGGTGGGCGATGAAGCGTAGGGACGGGAGGAGAGTAAGCGCGTCCGTGCTGGCAGGCTCAGTATCGGCGATGAGGTCAGGGGGTCCGTGCGCGTCCTTTGGTAGTCTCAGGCTGGAGCTCCGAAATGCTCGTGTGTTGAGGGCAGAAAAGGTATGATGCTTTCATATGAGAATGTAGACAGAGGTTGAAGTGGTGAGATGTATTCAAGAATCCGTCCCGGATGCCAAGAGACTAGGCCTGTCCCGGCCGAGTGTGTGGGGGGTGCACGCCATGACGTCCTGACACTCGTCGAGGTGCAACGTCAGATTCAGGTTACCCTTCTCGCGCTCACTGCACTCCGTCACTACTTCGATCGTCATCGACACGGTCCCTCTCCGTCGACACTTGGACAGAAACACACACCTATCTCGCGTACAGCTACTTCCACCTACCTGTCATAGCACCACCTAATCTCAGCTGAGTCGCACCTCCGGGATCCACCTTCGCCCCACCCGATCAACTTCGAAGTCAAAACCCACCACCGCCATGGCACCTACCAGACGTCCCCTTGTCGTGCTCTCTGGCGACTCGTGCTCCGAATTCGAAGAGAAGCCTAGACCTTATTAGAAGGATCATGGTGATGAATGAAGGTTCCTCCTTGGGCAAGGCATCCAACAGGGGTGCCCGGTGCCATGCTGTGCCTGTGTGGCGCCACCCGGACGGCTTTGAGGCAACACTATTGCTATCAGTGGGGGTGGGCTCGGAATGGGGTGGTCTGTTGCAAGTATGGCAAGAATCATCCCGGATCACACGCACGTGGTGAGCGTAGACGTTTGGAAGGGGTCAGTAAGTCGCCGTTCTCTAAGAAGTGTCCTTCCCGGAACTCCTTACTCGGAGTCAGCTCAGTCATTTTCCTGACGCCCCTCTGGCTGCTCATCTTTAAAGAGAGTGCAAAAGTGGCACTTGCTAATTCCAAGGAATTGATGGCGATGGAGATGGACGGGACTGAGCATCTCAAGGGACCTATGGCTGGCCCTTCGAATTTAACTCCTTTCACGGGTACTTCCCGCCCGTCCGATTTCGCGCTCGATCGTGGTATGGCCGTCCGAGTCACTACTGAACCCTGATAGGTCTATGGACGAATGCAAGTACGAGTCGATCCGATTGGGACGCCATGATCAAGCTCAGAAATACATCCGACGTTCGACGACCACGAGCGAGCCGAACACCATCGCATGGGCTTGCTTCATAACATCGGAGAACGAGGAGGACTAGAGGGGGTGTCTCGCGCGCACTCGCGCGCGGGCCTGTCTTTAAACAAGACTAGCTGGAATATATGGATTAAAACATTAAAAGTCGGAGACGTCGGGATCGTCGGCCCGGTTCGCCCTGGTTCGCCAGTCTGAGCTGACGGGTGCCCCGCGGTGGGTTCCAATGAAGTTGAAGAAGGCAGTTGTGAGATGATGAGAGGGTGTGTTCGAGATTTTTCATGCGTTTCAACACTAGCTCTCTCTCCCCTTTAGACCAGAACATAGTCGCGGAAAAGCGCCATTTGCCAGCATAACACTGCAGGGGATTACGACTCGGAGGACGGAGCTCGACACCGCAGTTCGACCGATGACCGAGGCCAACCGGGAGAGATGCAAGAAGAAGTTCGTCACGACCATAGGAGTGTCGAGTCCTTCTGATAAATCCAAAGGGTTCTGTGAGAGGATATCCCAAATTTAAAAGAGCTGGCTCGGAGACCTCGCAACTTGGCATCTGGACGGGTGCAAGATGCAAACCCACTCAAGCCCGCCGGTCGAGCCGGGTGTGTTGTACAAACGGCAGGCGGCAGTAAATGCCGGAGCAACCCGCAGTCGCACCCTGAGCAAGCTTGAGCTTATGCGCATCACCGTCCCCCCTCAAGCTCGAGTCGAGTTCCCGATTGACCCCAAGTTGGCACTGCATCTTCTCAACAAGCAAGTAGACGCGGACTGGTGAGTTGGAGCTATCGAATACTTGTAGAGAAGTGCAAGTTGAGGCGTCGGTGTCGCACGACCTGGCCGACCGGAGCGCCCACTCTTGTGCGCCGAGGCCCGACGCTACGACCGCGTACGACCGTAACCGAGGCATAGCTCACTACATCAACCAAGGAAAGGACCTGTGCTTTACCAGAATGGGATGCCGATGTCCTGCGGCTTCTGTCTGCATCGCTCAAGAAAGGAAGGGGTGTCGCTTTGGGTAGCTCTCGATCCGACCGCGTCGACTCGGATGCCCAGCGCTCAGTTGACGTCCCCGCCCTTCACAGAGCCGAAAGGCGATCAGGCCCGGTTGGCTGGGCTGGGCTGGGCTGGGCTGGCCGGCGGACGGGCGCGCATCCGGGGCACCCGCATCAGACTGAGAGCACCACACTGGTTTCGATCCTCGATCCTCTCGAGCTGACCTCGCTCCACCGACCATCCTTGTATCTTTCCATGAGCAGACTCCACAAGCAGACTTAAGCCTCCATCATGCTTTCCCGATCGACGACTCGGTTGGTGACTTCGACCAACTGTCACGCGCCATCGACGGCTTCGTCCTCGGTCGCCGCGGTCCGGCATGCTCATCTCTCGCCCGCCTCTTCGCTGCCGTCCGGCTCGTGCTATGCCGCCGCGCCGGCCTGTCCGCCGCAACCGAGCTTCCTCCTTTCGAGTCCGACACCCTCGACGAGCAAAGAAGACCCCATCTGGTCCGAACCGAGCTACGTCGCTCGCTACAGGGACCCCAAGAACCATGACCGCCCCCTCGTGCGCCCCGCCTACGTCGCCGAACCGTCCTCCCCCGCTTCGGGCCGACGAGGGTTGACGACCTCCTCCGTGCTGTCGTCGACCCCTCCCGCGTCGACCTCGACTTCTGCTTCCGGTTCCTCTCCTTTCTCGTACTCGACTCCTTCTCGCAACTTGTCGCCCCCCTTACCCCGACCGAGCTCGGTCTGTTCGACTGGGTCGAACGGGTCTCACCGACGACGGCCCACACGCGACGATTCACCGAGGCATCAACGGCTCGAGATGGAGCGCGCCTGGTCCGGCGGCGAGGCCTCGCCACCGATCCCAACCGAGACCCACCATGCCCATGGCCAGTCCAAACGACCCAACTACGCCCTCCTCTACCCCGGCAGTGGTAGTCAATACCCCCTGATGGCCAGTTTCCTCAAGAACTACACCGCCGCGCAGCAAGTCTGGAAAGAGGCCGAAGAGTCCTTGTCCGATTTCGAATCGTGGAGGAGGTCGCTCAAGCTCGATCAGTACGAGGGCGAGATCGGCGAATTGGGGAGGATACTCGATCGAACAGAGGAACAACGCAGCCACGAACCGTCGCTGCATTCGGTCGTCTTCGACGGCAGCCAAGAGGAGTTGACCCGTGCCGCGAACGCGCAACCGGCGATCCTCGTTACTTCAATTGCCTTCACGCGCACGCTCGAACAAAACTTTGACTTGGACGTGGCCAAGAACGCTTCGGCGATTCTGGGGCATTCTTCGGGCGAATATTCGGCCGCGGTCGCCAGTGGGGCGATCGACTTTGCCGATGCGGTCAAGTTGATTGTGAGTTGGATGTCGAACCATGCAAAAGGTCGCAGTCGTGTCTGACTTGTTAGCTCTTCTGTCCACCTCACAGCGCCTCCATGGCATGCTCACCACCCATGCTCTCTCATTGCCCTCAATCAATCTGTCAACCTCATCCGACACACCTGCGGCTCGTATTCCGCAAATGTCGGCCGTCGTACTCAACCCGGGTCACTCGCACGACGAGGTCGTCCAAGTCGTACGCAAAATCCGCGCCGAGGACAACGTCGGACCGCAGCACGATCGAGGGTGCGCAGGGACGGTCGAAGTCGCTTCGTTCAACTCGTCGGCGCAGATCGTACTCTCGGGTTCACGAGAAGGGATCATGCGAGCGTCCGAGTTGTTGCGCGAACAAGGGATCGCTTCCCGAGCCGCCGATCTGCCCGTCTCCGCACCATTCCATTGTTCCTTCCTCGAGCCCGCGGCCGAAGGGATGCGAGTCGCGCTCGAAGCGACCCACTTGAACAGCCCTTTGATCCCCCTCGTTTCCAACTTGGACGGAACGATGATCAACACCACCCACTCGCTCGTCTCGAACCTCGTCGCTCAAATATCCCTCCCCGTACGATGGAGTAAATGCCTGCGCAACCTCGCTCAAGACCATATCGATCGATTGGTGTTTCTAGGTCCGGGGAAAGCGTTGGCGAATTTGGCGAGGAGGGACGCGACCTTGAGGGAGAAGCATTCGGGCCAACCGAGTCGGACCGAAGTGTTGAGCGTCGCGACGGATGCCGATCTTGAGGCGTTCGCGGAGTTGTGGAAGGAGGAGACGGAGCAGTTGTGAATTTTCGTTCATTCGGCAGGCCTTTGTTTCGGTATTTCTTCCGAGCTTGAGTTTATGTACGATGTTCTTTAGGGTTGTTCTTGATGTCAATATCATGAAGTGAAACTTTACTCCATCATTCGGGACCACTCCCCTTCCCATCGTTCGATGCCGGGCTGGTTTTGGCACTGATGACAGATAGACTTCATTTGCAGAGGACACCTTTTTCCTACTTGCTCGTTCCTGTGTCTTTGAGAATCACACCACCTCCGCTCAGCATACAATCCTCCCCACTCCATCTTTACAACGAACTGATCAGATGCCCCTGCAATCGAAAAAGAAACCGCAGTCAGCGCCACTTCTCAGCCATCCCCACCCAATCCCAAAGCCCCCCCCCCCCCCCAAAAAAAAAAAAAAAAAAGACTAATGACTAACCATGAGCACGTCCTGTTCCTCCAACGCGATTCTCAACAAACAGGCCTCGAGTTTCCTCGTGAACGCCCACCCTTGTTCTTGGCCCATCTTCTCGTGGTGCGTGATGTCGAGTTTCCAGAGGACGGAATCGCGTTCGGCGGTCACGGCTGCGACGGCGAGGAAGGATTACTACATTAGCTTCGCTTCACTTCACTTCACTAAGCGTGCGTGAGTGACGATCCGAGTGCGGATACTACTGACTAGCATTCCTCCTACTCCTCGACAAGAAACTCATCTCTCCCGCGACCGTTCCAGCTACCATCGACTCGACGATCGCATGGGCCCGATCCACGAAAACGTAATTCGCCCTTAAGATCCCCGATTCAATGAGGTAGAAACTGTCACTTTCAGAGTCTTGTTCCCAGAGGACCGTTCCTCTTTCGACGTGGATACGTTTGAAGTAAGGTACGAGACGGAAGCAGTAGTCTTCGTTGAGGTCCGCGGCGAACGGTTTGAGGGATTGCATCAGCAAGGGAAGGGGTTGTTTGAGATTGCTTCGAGGAGCTGGGGCGTCGGCTATGAGCATGAATCATGGGGAACTTTAGCTTGCGTAGCCTAGGAATTCAGAAGCGGTCGTCTACTCACATTTCGCCATCGCTTCCTTGGCTGCGTATCGGAGATGGGACGCCCTTGGGGATTGCCCAAAGTCCTCGATCGCACTATCGAGTTCGGACTTGGGCATATCAATTTGAGAAGTGAGCACCGGCGGTCCACCGGGTGAGTTCGTGCGATGAGGTTGTTCAAAGTTCTTCGAATAGAGACTACGCAGATAGGCGTTCTCGCAGAACTGCCCGCCAGCCATTCACTGCAAGTCAGCTTTTGCGCAACAGCTGAACTTCAGATGACCCGGTTGACTAACCTCAAGTGCGTCGTTCAGGTTTTCAAAGACCTCGACTTTGGACTCGGGTCCTTCGACCCAAAGGTCGACACTTCTCAACGCGATCCCGACGGACGAGTCCGACGCACATCCGCACAACACCAACAACACATCCTTATCATCGAGCAGTCGTTGAATGCGGACGAACGCTTCGGCCGCTGAGAAATCCACTCCGGAAGCCATCGAAAAATCCAAGACGAGGAACCGGATCGGGTTCTTGGACCATTCTGCCGCTTCGAGGATCTTGCGGATCGTTGTCTCGCAGGACGAGATGGTGCCGAAGAAGAGGAATCCTTGCAGTTTGATGACGCGTGTTTGTCGACCCACGTCCTTGAGAAAGGCCGATTGCTTGGGGTGACGACGTACAGTCGATCGAGCGACGGCACCGGTCAGGATAGTCCTAATTGCTCGTCTTTGGGAGGAGGAAACGACGAAGGACACACTGGCGAGGATGATACCCGCTCCGATCCCGGCGACAAAGTCCCATACGGTCATGACGAAGACGATAACCCAGATGGTCAGATACTCGAGGCGAGAAACGCGACCGTACGTATCCCAGACGGCTTCTTTAACGAGATCGATCCCGAGGATAAAGATGAGGGCACCGACGACGCATACGGGTAGGTAGCCAATCACCCCAGGACCAGCGAGGAGGACACCGGTCGAGCCTCCAGCCAACAAGAAGCCCGAGATTCGAGTCGTTCCACCGACCTTGTAAAAGAGGACCGAATTGACGTAGCAAAGATAGTTTGGGACCGTACCGAACAAACCCGCCACGACGTTACTGATACCATGTGCGACGAGCTCGCGATCAGTGTCGACGTTGTCCTCGCCGACCGAGATGCCGAGAGCAGGGACGTTGATGGGCACGTGCAATAGGCCGAAGAAGACGAGGGCAAGCTGCGTCGGAATCGTTTCGATCAGGGCGGACCAATCTGTCTTTTGGAAGTCTGTAAAGCAGATCTCGACGAATTTCCATCAGGCCCTGATCATCCCTCTGCAGAAGTCGTGGCCGAGATCGACTCACCAAACAGTGTCCAAAACTCGTACCACTCGCTATCCACGCCATTGAGCTGGAAAACCCATCCATTCTCCCTCAAGTTCGCGATCGGTATCCTTGCCGACAGTGAAATGATGTAGAACACCAACGGGATCGCGAGGAAATAACCGGGAAAGATGAGAGGATGTTGATATCGCGCTGTGATGAGGCGCAAGACAACGGCTAGGACTAGGGGGATGACCTAAACAGGGCAACAAGGGCTGTCTCAGCCTTTGGGCTATCAACGGGGACGGAAAAAAAAAACGTACCCAGAGTGGCAGGATCTCGAGGTCGAGGTACTGTTGGATCAGCTCGAGAGACAAGCCCTTGCTATCCTCCAATCGAGCAGACACTTGCAGTCTAGGAGGTTGACGGGTGCAAATTCAGTCGCCACGACCTCATCTCGTATCAAACGTAATCAGATTCACACTCACCCCGTAATGAACAAAAAGGCCCCGACACCCCCGATGCATCCCACGAGGATATGGCGCGGGAAGAACTCGCTCAACCTCCCCAGCCTGAGGAAACCGAGCATCGCAAACGCGAATCCCGTCAAGATGGACGACAACGCAAAAGCGACCATCGTCGTCGCTACGACGTCCTTGTCATGGGAGAGATGTTTGTAGATGATGCCGACGATCGAATGGAAGAACGGCTACGTTTGAGGACACATCAACCCAATGAGCTATCGACACTCGTAGCTCAGACACTATGGAGTGAACGCGTGCACTCACCACGACCTCGATCATCATCGAGCCATTACCACCCTTGAAGATCGATCCACCCGAACTGTACACGAGCTGACTGATGACACACGACACGAAGAACATGCTGACACCGATACCGCCGAAATCGGCGAAGCGGGGAAGGTTCGTCGGGAACATGATCAATCCGTACGAAACACCATCGAGTATGTTCATCAGAACACCAAGGATGACGGCTGGCAGTGCAGTGACCGAGTCTCGAGCTCCTTGCTTGAGGTCATCCTGGGTGACTTTGACGGATCGAGCTCTCTGGATAGCCGAGTGCGCTCGGTGAGCCAAAGCTGACGAGACAGTGGCGAGAATACCGCCGTCGGCTTTGATGGAAACCGGTTTGCTCGCCGTATGAGAAGGTCTTCGACCTCGTCCCAAAAGGGGTGTTTGTTCGTTCGCTGCGAAGCCATTCACTGTCCCTGGCCGACTGTGGTCAGGCGACTCGTCGGATCCGGACGATCGCTCACCGTCGGCGTCCAAGGCGTTGTCGTCATCTTCACTTTCCCCACTGTCGGTGCCACCCGTTTCGTCCCCCAAGATCTGCAACTTGAGTTGCTTCCTCTCTTCCTTACGTCTCGCCTTGGCCAGCTTGGCCGCGCTGGCGTCCAACTTGGCCTGTTCGGCCCCCAGAGTTCCCAAAGGCCGAGGGGTCGCTTCGCCACTACTCGGACCATCTCTCACGCTCAACGTCAAGGATCGACCGAGCCCCATGGATGGTGTACCAACTTTGGACTGAGTCGGGGTGATTTCATCCGTTCCACCGCTGTTGGGACTGCCGTTCAAGCCGCTTGAGACGGCGAGGGGGGAAGAAGGTGATCCGACGTCCCCGATGGAGGAAGTGTTTGACTGGGACTGGAAGAGCGTCGAGGGACGAGCGAGGGCGAGGTTCGAAGGGGATGGTTTGAGATGGCTGTTGTTGTTTGGGGAGGAAGAGGAATGACTTGGACCGGCGGGGGCGTTGATGGGTTCGACGGCGGTGGCTCGGGACGACTGATCTTGGGGTGCTGCGAAGGGGGAGTAGGACGGTGATCCGAGGGGAAAGCTCGGTTGAGGTGCCGAGGCGGTGGCGAGGTTGGGAGAAGGTTGACTGAGAGAGAGAGAAGCCAACCTTGCTGAACCTGTGGCAGTGAGGGTGGGGAAGATGCGGGGTCCGAAAATTTAACGGGCAAGTGAGGCAGGGACAGGGGTCAGTCGCGAGTGGGGGGCAGGCGGGGTGAAGAGAGACACCCTGGAGCGGATCGACGACGGCGATAAGACTCGTTCGATCGCGCCTTTGGATCAGGTCGGGGGATGGGGGTGGGGGATGTTCGCACGCTCACAACATGATCGCGCGTGATATCGAATGATACGAGGCAGGGATAAGAGGATAGGATATCTGCCGGACTGACCATCTCGCAATTCCTCCCGGGTCGCCGAGAAGCTACCGAACCTAAGCGCGGAGTCCCCGATCGAGATATCACTCGTATTCGCCCACGGGCTCGGAGCACCACCATGGCTCGATTCAAGCGACGACAGGTTCGTACTGAGTACGGCCAAGGAGCTGGCCGAGGTGGAGCTACTGTCGGAGCGCCTGAGAGCGGAGGAGCTCGCGGCGCCGTACTTGGGTCCGATCGGTTTGCCGCCGAGCGAGGAGCGGAACGAGCCTGACGAGGTGCGCGACTGGGAGCGCCTTCTGGCGAGAGCCACATCGGGGAGACGAGGTGGTGATGAGCCTGCGCTGGACAAGGAGGGAGCCATGGCAGCGCAGTGCGGTCCTGACCGAAGCGGTGGACGGCTGCGACTCGGGCGGGTGAACTTCCGAGCTCGAGGCGGAGTCTGGCGGAGTCGCCGTTGCGGTGGGCGAGTGCGAGTGCGAGTGCGAGTGCGAGTGCGAGTGCGAGTGCGAGTGGGGCCGGAGGAGCGAGTCGAGTCCGATCGACCGAGGGAGAACGGCCCGGAGTTGATCCGGCGGGTGGACCTGTTCCTGGTGGCGGAGAAGAGTGTGAAGAGAACCCTCGAGTGCCGAGTGCCGGGTTGGACTAGGTAAGAGTAAGAGTGTCAGGGTGACCACTGCCAAGGTGCTCTTCCGCCGACTGCGCGGCTAATCGCGCCATCGCGCTATTAGTATCGCGCTCAATAGTAGCCAAAAGCCCCGAGCCAATTACCCCCTTACCCCCTTACCCCCTTACCGCCCGACGATTGTGCCATTTCCGGCCCAGACACGCGCAGACCCGCGCTGACCCGCGCCCCTCTCTTGCGCATTCACCCCACCCCACATCGACCGCGGTGATTGACCGCCTCGGCCGCTCGCCTCCGTCTCCGCCGCCGCCGCCGCCGCCGCCGGTGAGCCGACCATGGACACACTCAACAAAGGCAAAGGCACAGCAAAGGACACAGCCCGACCATCGACGCACCTACGAGTGCCCGTGACCCAACACTTTGCCGCGATCGAGTTCCCCGGTCCCGTTCGTCGGCTCGACCGGGCGCTCGAAGCCGTAGGGGGCCTCAAGCACCTCTCCGAAGCGTTGTTGAACCCGAGCGACAACACGCCCACGAACGCGATCGAGTTGCAACTGAACCGAGGACCCAAAGGCGTGTACACCCATCCCGTCCCGGCGACCATCGTTTCGGGCGGTAACATCGTCTTGCGCCTCACCAAACGGAGGCGAAAGCGACCTTTGCGCGATGCAGAGGGCAACATCGTCGAACAGGGAATCTACTCGATTGAACCGCTGGGAGTGGCCAGTCAGAACATACGCTTCAGGGGTGGGTCCCATCGGAGATCGTTCACTCGTCCGCACGCGTCGCTGACATCACGTGCCTCGACGCGTCCCTCCGCGTCGCTCCCCGTGCCTCGACTCGATCGATCGCAGCCACCGCCGACTTCAAAGTCCAAGTCAACCAACAGGATCCGGCCGTACAGATCGCAAACGCCGTCAGAGCGATGGACAGTGAGCGCAACAGACCGCTAGTTGATAGATCTCCACCCGATGGCTCAACCTCCCCGCTCATCCCCTGTCCACCACGCAGTCGATGCGATCCTCGATTATCGACTACCCGAACCTAACGAGAACTTTACCGACGATCTCTTCTTACCACCGCCCATCTTTGCGCGCCACACCGTCCCCCTCAAATACGAGTCAGTTCCTCGTCGCCTCTGTTGCTGCCCTTGACAGTCCAAAACTGACCTGCCCGTTGACAACGACACCAAAAGGTACAAACCGGCGGCTCGCACGGTCCCGACGACCTCGATCCGCCCCTCGGGCCAAGAAGTCCTTCGTCTCGCCAGCTCAACTCGCTACAAGACCAAACCCCACACGACCATACCCCACAGTTCCCCGACGGTCCCCTCCGAACCCACGCCCGAATTGTTGCAAGTCGTGGGGAGGAGGACCCACGACGCGCTCGAGATCAAGTTGTTGGCTTATCTCGAACGAAGACCGGTTTGGACGAGGCAAAGTTTATTGAATCAATTGAGCGAGCAGGAGTTGAGGACCATCCAAAAGTCAGTCCTGGTCGCTTTACGCAGGGTTCTCATGTGACCCCAGAAGCTGATCAATTCGCCTTTCTTCCTCGCTCACCAGTCGGAAGACCGCGATCCCCATGGTCTCCTATTCGTTCCAAGACGGTCCTTTCAAAGAACTCGTCATCAGATTCTCCTACGACCCTCGTCAACACGTCGAAGCGCGTCTGTACCAACACATCGTCCTGCGCAACCAACTCAACGTACGCTCCAAAGCGCCCGCAGCGGGACTCTCCATCGTTCCCGGTGCGGCATCATCTTCGTTAAGGACGTCCAAGTCGAAATCATCCCATACCTTCGATGGTCAAAACCTCTATTCCCCCGTCGCGAACTTTCAACTCATCGACATTTCCGATCCCCTCTTGGTCGAACTCATTCATTCCCCTGAAGCGATCGCCGAGACTTGTTCAGCCGATTTGGAGGGTTGGTACAAGCGCCATTATTTCGAACAGATGAGATTGGTGTTGAAGAGGAAGTTTGCGGGTTTGGTCAATGGGATCATCGTGGGTAGTGAACAGTGTAGGGATTTGTTGGGCGATCCGAGGGGGAGGTTCGCGGTTAGTACTACGACGATGACGACGGGGGGTGCGGGGGTTGGTGGGGAGGAGGAAGGGGTGGAGCTGAAAGGGAAGGGGAAAGCTCGAAGAGAGAGTGCAAGTGCTGGACCTAGTGGAGACGACGAGGAAGATGGCTCGACTTCGCCCACGACAACGATCAAGACGAAACCGAGAGCAAGTTATCGACCCCGAGTTTCGATGGGTGGTGTGAGTGCTCGTTTGCCTTGGGAGAGGAATCGAGTCAAGGTTCGAGCCAAGGAGAAGAAAGAACCGGAGGATCAGAGGTCGGCGAGGTTGAGGAAGAAGATTGGGATGGCGGAGGTTGGGATGGGAGGGAGGTCGGAGAGTCCGATTGGCATGGGGGAGGGAACGGATGAGGATGCGGATGCGGATGAGGATGCGGGTGGGGATGAGGAGGAGGAAGAGGAGGAGGAGGAGGAGGTGGAGATCGATGAAGAGTGAGGACCTTCCCTTTGACTCGTTTGCGGTAGCTTCATATCTGCCCTGGCTTGGAGAATAGTCGTACATTTCTTCAAGACAATGACTGAGAGCGAGGAGAGATGGTGCGGAAGCGAATTCTACAGTTTGGAGTGACACTGAGAAAAGCATGAAGGTACCAGAAAAAGAGGGTTGCACTGCACTTGAAAAGGTGAGATAACAGATCGTTCGCATCAAAAAGTTGAAAGTACCAGCCCAACAAAAACAACACGTATGTCCATGGGATAGGAAGGGCGAGTGGGGAGGGAAGTATCAACCAGCCAATTTGGCCTTGGTCGTGTCGTAAGCTCGGATGACGGCTTCTTGTCCATCCTCGGTCCTACGAGAGGCACAGCAAGTTCAATGTCAATTCGAAGGATTATTTGCCAGCACTGGCGCCGATGGAGACTCACTGTGAGAAAGCAAAGCCACGATTCCGTCGCAAACGCTGGACGGCGCGCACCTTCTTGATGGCCTTCTGAAACTGCTCCATTCGTGGTCGATAATCTGGTTGGCCAAGCAAGCTTGTCCGCATCAATATCAGGCTATACCCTCCGATCCACCAGCCATGCTTACCTGGTAGGTTGTATTTTTGGATCTCTTGGACGATGTGATACGGCTCGGGTTGGAACAGCCGTTTGTACCTGCCAAATCGAATCTCTTTGATCAGTAAGGGGCCACCGCAACGGATTAAGCGAGCTTCGACTGACGATTTCCAGGCAAAGTCTCGGGTGAGCAATAGCACCGGCAAGCCCAAGATGGTCATCCAGAACACGAGGGATGCCCACAGCCTCGGTACGATACCGGTGTACTCGAGTGAGAACCCTAGTAACGGTGCAATGAGGGCATAGATGGGGAGGAAGATCATGGTGAAGACGAACGATCCCGGGATAGCCAACACGGTGTACTTGGTCCAAATGTCCGAGATCAAAGCGGCCTTGGCGAGGACAGCGAGAAGAGCGGCGAGGTAAAGGGTTGTGCCCCACATCCATTCACCGCCGACCCATCCTTGCGGTAGAATCAAGTCGCCCCAGAAGATGGCTACGGTGACGGCGTAGATGATGAACGAGTGAGCCAACGCACTGGCGATCCATTGCCAAAAGATCCGCACCGAGAACTGTTGGGCGCCACGTGCGGTCTAGAGTCAGCTTGCCAAGTGACAGGGATCATCATGATAGGCGTGAGGCTCACGAATTTGTTCTGTTGTCCCAGCTTGTACAACTCTGGGTAACGATCGAGCATTCGAGCACCGACGAATTGGTCAAAGACACCGAGCACAACGGGCGGTAAGACGGTAAAGAGCACGTTGTAAAAGGTCAATGTCCACGATTCGACGATGACTTGGCCGGAGAACGAGTTTTGGAACGCGAACTGGAAAAACAGGCGGGTTGATTTGGATCAGCATTCGAGCAACACGACTTGCTTCAATGTTCAGATGCACGGCTCTCGCTTACCCAGAAGCCAGTCATGTAAAGCGCGATGTTCTTGTAGAATGAATACAAAATCAACTTGCTCAACCGCTGGTATGACCAAGTGCCGTGAACGAGCAGCAGTTTCTTCAAGAAGCGGAACTGCGAGATCGCCACATCGGCCGAGCGAGCCGCTTGCAAGCCTTCGACGCCCGAGATACCGACGCCGACGTGGGCGGCTTGGATCATCGAGACGTCGTTCGCTCCATCGCCAATGGCGAGCAAGATGGCCTTGAGATTCTTCTTGACGAGCTTGACGACGAGCGCCTTTTGGAGCGGCGAGACACGGCCTGCGGTTCGAGAGAATGTGCTTGTCAGCGGGTTGGAAAACGACACAAAATGATCACGTCGACTTACAGCAAACGACAGCCTTGCACATGACCGCAAGTTCGAGGAAAGTCTTGTTCATGTCCTTCTCCAGTGCAAAGCCCAGACTCTTGCCATCAATGACTAACGCCAACTCTTCAAAGTCGCCCGCATTCCTCGAGTTCTTGACCGCCTCCAATCGCTTCGTCAAAAAGTCCTTGGTATCATGCGCATTCGTCTCGTTGACGATGACCAAACTCATCGATTCCGAGATCAAGCGACACGACAAACCGATGTTAATCGCTGTCTCCTGTCGATCACCTGTCAAGACCCAAATCTTGATCCCGGCTTGTTGCAAGGTGTAGATCGTATCTGGCACACCCTCTTGCAGCTTATCCTCGATGGCCGTCGCGCCCAGAAGGAACAGATCCTTCTCGATGATCTCGGCCGCCTTCTCCAGCGCTTCCCCACGACCATTGATGGTCGCCGCAGCCTTATCGTGGATAACGGACCACTTTTTGTACTCGTCCTCGGGAATTTCGCGCATGGCAAAGCATAGCGTCCTTAAACCCTCAGTCGCATACTCCTCCAGTTGGGTCATCGTTGAATCGGTGAAGACTTGGCCCGATCCCGACAAGCGTTCAAAGATGACTGTGTCGGCACCTTTGCAGAAGAGTTTAATTTTGCCGTCCGGACCTCGAACGATCGACGACATACGCTTGCGGGTCGAGTTGAATTCGAGGATGTTGAGCACTTGGTACTCGCGCTTCTCGCCCAAGGCTTCGATGTAGATCGATTGAGGTTTGCGAGTCTGCGTATCCCGTAAAGTTAGTCACCGGCTACATTGCGAAAACACGGTTACGAGCACATACGGTGAATCGATAGCCCAACACATCCGCACCAGCGACTAAAGCCGCTTCATCGGGACTTGAGGCTTGGTACGTCATCTTGCCCTCCTTACCGACCTCCGGGATAACGGTGTGGCACGTCGCGAGCAGAGTCAAGAACTCTTCGATGACGGCCGCGGTCTCGTGCCCTTGCGTGAGGTTGTCCCGCATCTCGGCAAAAGAAAAGACCTCGCCCTTTTTTGATTCGTCGACGACGTCGGCGTAAGGGATCCCACCGATCGAGCATTGACGGAACTCCATCTCGTTACACGTTAAAGTCCCCGTCTTGTCCGAGAAGATGTACTCGATCTGCCCAAGCTCTTCGACGAGGGAAGAGGTGCGACACAACGCAGGGGTATCCGTAACAGGGTGGTACATGTCTAGAGTGGTCATGAGGATCGAGAATGATTAGTCGGTGAAATTCCTCACCTCGCACTCGAGAAGACTCACCCAAATCCGAATTGATGAGAGCGGCCTGCTGGAACTTGACGACCTCCATTGTGACGATAAGCGAGATGGGGATCAAGTTGTTGAGCGTCAAAACGAAAGTTAAGACGTCCTCGATGAACGCCCTAGCCGAGATCGGTCGTTCTCCCAACATCAGATACCACATCTGGTCAGCCGAGATATGGTTCCGCAGTGTACTTCCAATCGCGCAGGCAATCGATAACGTCATCAAGATGGCGAGGAGGAACAAGATCTGCACGTTGACCATCCTCTCCATCGCCGTTCGTTTGATCGGCGCCGCCGTGGCGTTGCGCATCAACTTCGTTTCGTGACCGGTAAAGACGACGAGACCGTACATCCAAGCTGTGTTGCGCAGCTGAGCACCACGAAGCAGGATTTGATCAGGTCCCAGAGGAACATCGTTTTGGTTTCCGAGGTTGTTCATCGAGAGCGTCGCTTCGAAAGTATACAGCGAGTTGTTGGGTTGCTCGGACCGCAGTTGGCCAATGAGCTGAGCCACAGCAGGTGGGGATGTCAAAGTTGCTGTGACCGGCGAGGCTTGCTTGATCTTGAGATTTGTTTCGCTGTACAGATCAAAGAGGGGTGAGCAGTCGCACGCATAACACGCTTCGTCCGGTGTAGGGGTCCGGTTGCTCACCCATCCAAATTGCTCGTCTCAATATAACACAGTCCCTCGGGTTCACTCGAACTCAACAAGACGAGATCGGCGGGGAAAAAGTCGTTCGACTCCAATCGCACAATGTCACCGACTTTGATGTTGCGCCACGCCCGGTCTTCGAAATGGGCGCCGTTGAGCACTTTAGCCTTTCGTGAGTTAAGATCGGCGTCCGATTGGTGTCGTTTCTAATGAGGGAGGGGTGTGAGAAGTGCTCAGCACTGGTAGACCCCGTCGAGTCACAAGTTGCATGTCTCACAATGTCCTCCTGCATCTCTTTAAGCGCAGCGACGAGCAAGACGAGACTGAGAGGTGCGATCGTCGTCCACCTATTTGTCGGTGACACATTGGGGATTTGTTGGATGCACGCCGTGAACAAGAAGAAGACGTTGGCGTATTTGGAGAATTGCTCTGCGTGCGTTCCGGGTTGAGCCAACGTTTCAGCCCATCATCACCCTTCTCGGAGCATAGAAAGCAAGCCAGTGCTCCCAAAGGGACTGACCAAAGAAAAATTTGGGGAGGAACGTGATGAGGTTGTATTTGCTCGTGCTGACCGAGTTGTTGGAGAACTTGCTCGGCGCATTCATCGCCGGGTTACCGATGTGAATCAGCCGCTCGCCCGTGTAGGTCTTGGGCGATCCCTTGATGATCCTCTTGGCTTCACTGATCCACTCTTGGACGATACCTTTACCTTGCCCCGGTCGTTTCCGAGCTTGAGCAGCAGCGATACGCGCCTGCGCCATCACGAGCTCAGGGTCATCCTGGTCGAGCACATTCTGCACCGATCGCGACGCCGATTCGCCGATCTGCCCTTGGCCGTGGCCGGCGGGGAGTTGAGCGTTCTGGGTGAGGGGTGCCCGGCCCGAGTAGTTGGAGGCATCGCGGGCGAACTGGGGCCGCTCGTAAGGCAGGGAAAGTTGCGAGCCAGCGGCTGGGTCACCGTCGTCACTGCGCATCAAAAGGAGGCGCGTGAGCGAAAGCACAGATACGTCGGCATCAAGCCGACGAGTCTCTCAATCTCAACAGCTGTTCTCGGGATACTCACAAGAATGGATCATACATCTCGCTGTCGTATCTCCCCGCCGCGGGCGCAGGAGCGACTCGGTCAGAAGGATGACTCGCATCGACGGCCGGGCCGAACCGACTCGCGGCTTCTCCCCCTCCGTAGGCAGCCGGGTTCTGACTCTGCCCTCCATAGGTATCATCGTAAACGCCGTTCTGGTTCGCGAAGGGGTCGGCGTTGGAGGCAAAGTGCTGCTGCGCGGCAGTGGAGGTGCCTCGGTGACCGTACGGCTGTGCGTTCGGGTCCGGGGTCCTTCCGGGCGAGTAGATGGCTAGGTCCTCGTCATCAGAGTCGTACTGTCGATAAGCACAGGTAGTAGATATCAGCACTCTGTCCCTCCCCGATCGGCTGGTTGCCCGAGGACAGGTGCGCTGGGTGGTGCTGCGAACTCACGGCGTGCATCGCGACGACACGCGGCCGTGGTGAGCCCTACGCGTCAACCACAGCAGGTGATCGCCCACGATCAGACAGTATCGAGCAGCACCTGGGGCGTTCAATCGGTGGTGATGCGACGGGCTACAGCTGTTGGGTCTCCGTTCTGCTGTCGGTAGTCGACAGAGGGGTGAAGTCGTGTCACCGCTCGAGCTCACGTCGGGTGATGCTCCCAGTGGGGTGGTGCGACTCGCGACTCGCGACTCGTGGGAGCCGGTCAGTCGCGAAGGGCAAGTCGAGTCTTGGCGGAAAGTATACGACTATTGACGCCGATGAAACCAATCGGACTGCAAGGAGGGGTGAGCGTTCGCGTCTACCCAGGGGCTGAATGAGTGTCCGGATGGGAAACAGGCGACAGCACACACTAGCCAGCGGCCCCGGCCTTCGCTCCAAACCTCAAACTACCTCAACGCTCCTCAAAGGGGGACGCGCTCGTCCCAAGGGGCCCGAGCGGCCTCACCTCGTTCGCTCGCTTCTGATCATGAGCCTTCGCCATCCGGTCAGGGGTGTTTGAGCCCGTCTGGGAGCTCTTTTTAAAACGGCGACCAGCAGCGCGTACGCGGGTCTCGCTAAATTCGGGGCCATCGTCGTCTCTCCTTCGGTACACGGTGGTCACGCCGAGGAACAGCCTGCAGGATCTTCAAACAGTCGGGTTTGAAGGAACGGGTCGACTCGGAAGCTCGGAGCTCTCGTGGGATGAACGCGTCGACGGATCAGGACGAATGATATGCCTTACATCCAAATACATCTTCGCGTACGCTACATCAATATCATATGGCCCCAGAACAACTCACTGCGACCTACAGTAAACAAAAAAAAATGCACGCAGATTACTGATGATCAACTCCGGCCCTGCCGCACGTGGGAGTGACCTTGGCATTGCCGGTTTTACTCCTTGGAGCCGCTAACGTACGACGAAGTAGGGTCGCGGTGGTGATTGTTCGCAGACTTCTCGTCGTCCAAAACGTTCATGTTCTTGAGGGGAGCATCGACGACCCAGTTCATCCTTTCGGTAGGGTTGCGGAACAAGGCGCATCCGACCGCGGCAAGAACGGCTGCACGGTTGAAACGGCAATGCGAGTCAGCACGATCACCAAGGCTGTCGTGTTCACGCGTAAGAGAAAATGGGGCTCACCTCCGGGCAAAAAGGCATACCAGACGATCTTGTAAGCGTGCGCTTCGACTTGCTTGGCAGCGAGCGACGCGGCACTGGCGATGGTGGGAGTAATGCCGGGAACGCCGGCTATGCCCTGACCGGAGAGGATGGCAATGATGAGGGGAGTCAAGTTGGCCGGGCTGAAGCCAAGAGGGATGGCGGCACCAGCTGAGAGAAGAGACGCAACAGGGTCAGCTCTGTCGATCCGCGTCGCTCAAGAGACTGGAAAACAGAGAGAGCTTACCAATAGCCGCAGGCACTTGCTCGCTGGTCAAAGAGCCGTAGATGGCGTCTGCGATGGCGTATCCGACCGTGCCACCGAGCGTTCGGACACTGATGGTGAGCGCAGAAGCGACACCGATGAAGAGAGGCGGAGTCGAGTATTGCACCATCGTCAAGAGCAGGATCAACGGCGCGGAGAAACCGACGCCACCGATGGCGTTGAAGGCGGTGCCCATGTTGACGTTGAGACCCGACTCGGCCAAGCCGATGATGCAAACGCCGAAAAAGACGAAGCCGATGCAAAGGGGCCACTTGAGATCCTTGCGCTTGGTCACGTAGTAGGACATGCCGGGCGCGACGAAGAAGATGACGAGGAAGAAGGGGAGCAAACGCGCACCGGCGTCAACTCCACCGGTGGGGACCCAGAGCGAGAACACTTGCTGAGCCTATGCAATACCCAAGGAGAACGTGAATGCCGTCAGAAAAGGTATCTAGAATGTTTCAGTCGAAGTTTGCGCGCTCTACGTACATAGATGTTGTTGATGAGGTAGAAGAGCGATCCCTCGACGGCGATCAAGAAGAGTCCAAGAGGGAAGTTGTGACCATTTTGGAAGAGACGGTGGTCCAGGAAACCGCGCGAGGTTCCGAGCCATTCGTAGAGTATGCAGGCGATCAAGCCAACGAATCCCACTGCGGCGCAGGCGTAGGCGTGAGGATCGTGCCACTGAGACGCGATCACAAGTGTTGAGTCAGTTTCATGGTGTGTGGCAAGCGCGCTTGAGGCAACTCACGCCGTAACTGCCCGAGCCGGCCCATGCGAAGCCCATGAGCAAGGGCACCAGACCACCGAGGAGAAGACCATATCCAATCCAATCCATCTTCTTCACCTTTTCCATGAATGTGGAACTGTCGGCTGTGCGAGGGGGAGGGAAATACAAGAAACCGAAGCCGAGGAGGAGGAGCCCATCGAAGATGAGAGACGTGCGGAAAATCCATCGCCAGCCGTTGAGGGGATCCGCAGATGTCGCCTGGCTCATGGCGACCAAGGCAATGACCGAAGCTATACTCGAGACACCATTGACGACTGTTTGTGCGTAGGCGCGGTAGTTGCTGGGCAGGACCTCACTGGCGACCGCATACATGATACCCGAAACACCGGCGGCAACACCGGCCAAAGTCTGGGCGACGATAACCTGGTTGATATTCTTGGCGACCATGCCGAGGATGGCGGAGATGCAGAAAATCACCCATGCGATGATGATGACCCATCGACGCCCATAGGTGTCGGAGATGATGGCCATGATGGGTCCAGTCGCGATCGAAGGAACCGATTGCTGCAAGCGCGCGTCAGAAATGGGAGAAAAGTCAGCGGCTGTCATCGACCCCCGAGCCAGGCCATAATTGGTGTCGGTCCGGGCGGACTCACTGCCTGGACGATCCAGATCCTTTTGCTCATACCATTGAGCGGCCCTGCAATCGAGTAAGCGTTGGCTGCAGGCGCGATACTGACGGGATACGAGAAGGATGGCGCGTACGTTAGCATGCCGGCGCCGGAGAGAATTCGCGAGGAGGAAAAGTCGGGTCCAAGCAACTCACGCGACGTAGGTATTCTGCATCTGCGCGAGGGCGCACAGCGCCAGGATGGCCCATGACTGCCAAGGAATCTTGGACTTGTGCTCCGGGTCTTGACCCATGGTACCCAACACCGTGATCTGTTCATTGTGATCGTCGACGGCGTAAGATTGAAGGGCGGCGATTTGCGCGGGTGTGGCAGCCGCCTCGATGTGTTCGCGCGTCTCAGTAGGCTTGCCGGACATGATGACGGATGGCTTCAAAGTTAGTTGGGGAATGGCGGAGATAGAGAAAGAAGAAAGATGGAGGAAAGTGGAGGAGGTTCACTCTTTGTTCTGGGGCTCCGCGCACTCGGGTAGGCCGACTGTACTACATCAAGATGCCGAGGTGCCGGCTGGGTCAGGCACAGGCGCCGGCAGCGAGCGTTCGCCGAGATTCAACGCGCGCACCCGACTCGGTCCGAAGTGGGCGGCGGAGCCGCATGTCTCCTCGTGCTTGGCCATCGACTGCGGGCTGCTGCATCCGAGACACAGCCGCCGTCAGGGCCGTCGCCGCGCGACACCAGTTTCACCGTGGCTCCGCAACTCAGGCTGTCAGCCCAATTGGGTCCTCCCTCTCGGACTCCGAAGGACCCGAGTGGGATGCGCACGGACGCATCCCTGTTTGCCTGGGCCTTCACCGTTCATCTTCGGCTACAAAGCCATCAAGTTTACGATTTTCGCTACTCGATGACTCTCCAACTCGCGGCTTCTGGGATCTTTGACCATTTTCGGCTACAAAGCCATCAACTCTATTTTCGCCAATCGATGCCCCGCAAACTCGGCGACTTCTTGGGTCTTAGATGCCAAGAATCCCAAGCTAGGTAGGATGTGCTTGCCTGTACCTTGGCCAGGTAGGAGATTGTTCACACGTAGCGCCTGATGAAGGATTAAGATCGAGAAATGGCGCTACCACAGCGCGAATGGGACAAGAATCCCATGTCACGTGTTCAGATCCCGTTCACCGCGGCAATCTTCCGATTCAGGGGCTATGCCTCTGAAAGTCTGGATATTTGGTGAATCCGAGCTAAATCTGCATCTATCGCACGGTATGTAGACATAGGACTCCGTAACTTGGGCAGCTTTTAAGAATTTCTGGAGAGTCACTTAGGTACTAGTGCGAGCTTATGGCTCGAGTTACGAGCTGCTAGTAGTGGTTTGACGCCATTATCATGTCCTACCACCTACCTCTAGGTTTTTTTTTTGTAGAAAACGTTCATCATATTGCCCCCAGTTCCTGTTCCCCCTGTTTCGGCCTACGGAAAAACTAGATGGAAGACTACGATGATAACACAAACCGCCCGCAAAAGTGCGAGAAACGAGCCAAGTCCACCAATCCGAGATTCGGATTCAAATGCCCTAGCCAAGCGGTTGCTCCCCCCCAGGAGACGAATGAGAGAGAGAAAGAGAGATGAAGAGAAAGAGAAAGAGAAAGAGAAAGAAAAGAAATGTACTAACGACAGAAGGCCCACCCCACAGCCACTTCCCACTCGGTCGAGACGAAGACAAGAGCACGACTGCGCAACCACCACGACCCTCGACGCTCCAAGTCTCTGCTCAGTCACAACAAGACGCGGTGAAGGTCCCTCAAAACCTCCCCCTCGGCAGTCCCTGGCCCCTCAAAGCCGACTTTCTGCCTGTGTCCGCTGATCCCTCCCTTGACTCAGAACCCCGAAGCCGAAGAGCGCGAGCCACACCGAGTCGACGCCAAATCGCGAGATGGTCCATGATCCGCAACGGTGAACCTGTAACAAAAGAAAGAGGAAAGCGAGCTATTTAGTGTACAGTAGGAGAAAATGATGTTACGAGAATTTGGTGTGTGTGTGTGGTGGTGGGGGGAAAGTCGAACCCAGCCTCTACTGCCCTCTCCTCCCCCAAGCTCCTCCCGCCCTCAGCTTCAACCTCTCCTCCAAGATGATCCTCCTCCTCCCAACACCCTCCATCCTCGTCCCCCACTTCTGCATCCCCCACCTCCCGCTGCTGATCATCTCCAAGACCAGCCCGGTGAATATTTCGATCGTCCTCCCCGCTCCTTCTTGATCGCGCAGACTGGCCTTGAGCTTCGGAAGTCCGAACATGCGTTGAACGGCCGTGTAATGCGTGTTGTCGATCGTGTCGAGCCCCAGTGCGTCGCAGAGCACGCCCCTTGCCGCGATCCAAACGTTCCTAGAGTCAACGCAGTCGAAGAAGTAGTGTTCCCGATCGTCCTTGGGCGCTCCACAGACGAGGCACGCGGGCGAGTCGTCGTGCTTTTGATGAAACTGCAGACTCCGAGTCGGGGTGAAGTTCCTGACGAGCTTGAACCACACCTCGCGTTCCCTCGCCGTCAATGCCTTCGAGTTGACCCCCTTCCAGAATCCCTTGAGATCGTCGGGCTGCAGCGAGTCCCTGAAACCGATCGTGTCGGTGAAGGCCTTTGCATTCAAGACTCGGCGGACGCGACGGATGGTGTATGGCCGATCCATGCTGAGCAAGTTGTATTGTGTTGATTGGTCTGGGAGAGCCGGTCTCGGAAAGCGCTGCGGCGGGTCGATCGGATGGGGCAGGATCGACTCGAGCGGCGTGGTGGGGCGGACTCGGGGAGGCCCGTTGATTCGTACTGCCGCCACCGGTTGAGCTATTGGTGTGAACCTCAATCGATTGATCGCATGTCGGTACCATGCCACGAAGTGCTCTCGTTGTGGGCGGCCCCGTTGATCGTATTCGCTGTTGCTGACGACCACATCCGTCGGCGGCGTCCAGAGATGAAAGCCCCCGCCCGGGTACAGCTCGCGTCGAAACAGGTCCGCTACCTTGGCGTAAATGGCAAACGCAGCATAGTCGGCGTCGTAGGGTGGTCGCGACACAGCTGGTGCTCCCGGTAGGTAGTGAAGGGTGTGCAACTTGATCGGAAGAGCGAGAAGGTTCGCGAGCGTCAACGTCCTCGGCTTGACTTGCGTATTGTGCGTCGATGGTACCTTCAGCACGGCCTACCATCTTGGGTGTAGATCGGTTCGGATCGGAGTGTAGTCGCAAGGCCACGCATCGGTTGCCAAGTCAAAGTCGGGGGCGGGATGGGCTCGTACAATCGCCGCGCGCGCAAGTCCCTGCCAGATCGCATCCGAACCGCCAAGAAGCACGTCCCAGACGCGTGCCGCAACCGAGTCGACGACGTCCTGCATCCGCATGACCCCAAGACCCCCCTTGAACCTCGGTGTGAAGACGACGTCCTTGCCATAGCACGACCTCCTCTTGCCGCCGCGGACAAAGTCGGCGAGAATGCGATCAAGCTCCTTGACGACCTCGAGCGGTGGGATGTCGGCGGAGAGGATGTGCAGAATCTTGGGAATGGCGTATCGGTTGACGTAGAACGCTCGGGTGTGGTGTGTGAGCCCTCGGTCCCGTGCCGAATCGAGCACCGCTTCGAGCCGTGCGACGAGATTCACGTTGGCGAGTTCGGTGTTGCCGGTGGGGTCGAAAGATAGGCCGATCCACTCGAGCGACTCGCCCTCGGCCTTGACGACGAGCGGACGATCGCCAGCCTCCCAGCGACACCCGATGGGTAGTACGACGGTCTTGTCGGTGTTGAGCCGGCCATTGGTTGCGAGCCTCCAGTCGAGCGCCAGGTCGTCGAGCAAGTTGAGTGACTCCGAGCCCGCGACGGCGACGACGACGTCATCGGCAAACGCAAGGGATGTAATGGCGCGGCTCTGTGGGTAGGGGTGAATGGTAGGAAGCGAGAGGTTCAGCGCGATGCCTCGACGGTGCAGAGCATCCAGGAACGGCTGGAACACGACATCCCAGACCGACGACGACGCCGGGTCCCCTTGGCCGAGCCCACACGTCAGCCGCACCGGCGGAGTCAAGAAGCCGTTGATGATATATCGCGCCGTGGTTGAGTCACCCGAGTAGAGCATCCTCAGAACGCGTTGGAAGGCGGCAGGAGCGCCGAGAGCGTCGAAGATGGCGAAGATCCATTCGTGCTCGACGAGGTCGTAAGCCGACGATTGGTCAAGAGACAAGAGCGCCGCGTCAGGGAACTCGGTGCCGCGCGCGCCCAGCTCCTCGATCAAGAGTCGCAGGTGGAATGACGCGTCCGCCGATCGGCGGCCCTTGACGAAGCCGTGCTGTTGCGGTGGGAGCAGGTCCGGCAGCACGTGGTTGAGTCGCGCAACGTAGACCTTGGTGAAGAGCTTGTAGTCGCACTCGCGCAAGGTGATGGGCCGGTACGACGAGAGCTCGGCGCGATCGGCCCCGATCTTGTGGTGCTTGAAGAGCAGGCGAGCGAGTCCTTGCCCCTGCTTCGGTGAAAGCGAGCCGCGCTCGGTCATCGCGTTGAAGGCCCTGCTCAGCGCCTTGGCCCACGCCCGCGGCGCTGTGTGATAGAGCTCGTAGGGCACGCCAGATGGACCCGGCGATCGACCGGGGTGTGTTGTTGCGATTGCGGCTACGACCTCGTCCTCGGTGATGGGTTGCTGCAGCAGCTCGATGTGCGCTTCCGAGAGTCGTCGCAGAAAGAGCGGGTCCGAGCTCGGGTCATCGCAAGTGCGCGCCGACCTGATCGGCGCCAAGAAATCGTCCCTAAGTCGCTCGACGTGGTCCCGATCGCGCGGCTCGAGATCGTAGAGGCGCTGAAAGTGCGCCTGTGTGTGGTCAAGCGCGACGTCAATGTCATGTGTCAGCTCTCCGTTGGGCAATCGCAGTGCTGTGATCTTGGAATCCGAACTCCGTGCCGCGAGCTTGGCGTGGAACCGGCCGCGACAGTCGTTCCTCGGTAGCGATTTCGGGTACGTGGGCTCGGATCCGAAGTTGGCGCGCGCGCTCGTTGACCGCTCGCCTAAGTTCCTCCGTCGTCCGCGTCCATTCGGCCGTCTCCTCGTCCCCCATCACCGGCAACGCCTCCAGATCCTGCACCCTTCCCACCAAGACCGCCATCCGCTCCACCCGCCCCCGATGCTCCCTCCTCGCCAGCTCCCGACCCTCCTTCGCGCAGTTCCCCAGCACCACCTCGAGCTCCCCCACCGGTTCCTCCCCACTCGCTCCTTCCAACCATCCTTCCAACATCCCCTGGAACTCCGCCGTCTTGAAGGTCGCCGCGTTGATACGATGTAATTGGTTTGATGTCGTTGGTAAACTGTTGTTGGGTTGAGCCGCGTCTCCTCGCTCATCCGAGAGAACTAGGACGATCGAGACCGGTCGGTGATCCGAAAGGTCCTTGGGGTGGTCGTAGATCGTCGAGGCTTGGACGAGTCGCTTTTGGTGGGTGCGCTGCAGAAGGAAGTAGTCAAGTCGTGAAAAGGACTTTGGTCGCTTGCGGACGATGTTGGGTCGAGTGAAAGATGGTGTGAGCGGGTGTTTGAATCGTATGCAGTCGGTGTAGGGCGAGTCGAGCTTGCCGATCAGGATCGGCCAGTGATGGCCGTGCCGACCTTGGTTCCGCCGATCGATCGCCGGCAGCGGGCAGTCGTTGAGATCGCCGCCGAGGAGTCGAAGGTGGGTGCTCTGCGTCGTGTGGAAATGTAGTTTGTCAAAGAATGTGAGTCGTTGTTTTGTATCGACTGGTGCGTAAATGTTGTTGATCTCGAGTATCCGGATGTCGCCTCGAAGTCGAAAGGAGGTGACCAGGATTCGTCCGTCGAGTGCCGAGTGGGTGCGCAAAATCTCGGCGTCGATCAGGGGCGAGTCGGCGGGGATCAGAGTCAGACAGTGTTTGCTGATGAAGACCTTGCCCTCGTACTCGTCCTTGATACATTGCCAGAGTTCCGGTTTGAGGAAGTGTTCTTGTAGTAGAATGGCGGATGCTTTGAATGTTGATAAATAGGTGTAAATGTTGCGTCGCTTTTCCGGGATCCCCATGCACCTCCTCACGTTCCAGCTGGTGATGGTGTGCTTGATCATTATTGGGTAGACGATGTAGACGTGCTCTTGGCGGTAGTGTCGTCCTCAAAGAGTGGGAATTCGGGGAGAATGTCATCCTCGGGCTCGTGGTCGGACCAGCGCTTCTCCTCCTCCACCCCTTTACCCTTCTCCGCTTTCGCCTTGGCCCCCTCGACCTGCATCGCCGCCGCCGCCGACATCGACCTCGTCACCCTCTTCCCCTGACCCGCTACCTCCTTTCCTGCTCGACCTTTGACCCTGTTCAGAACGCGCTTGATATCGACCGGGTCGTCGCTCGGATCGCTGAGATCGGCCACCGTTTGCGACCTCTTCATCTTCTTGTTCGACCCGGAGCCGGTGCCACGAATGTTGATGAATCGCAGTTGTCCATCTTCCTGACCCCACTCTGCAAATTGGTGGCGAACGAGCGGTTCCTCCGCGTCGAGTTGGGCGTTGATGATCGCCTCCTTTTCTGCTTGGACACGTGCAGCAGCTTCGGCGTTAGCTCGGTCCCACTCCGCACCCTCGCGCAGCGACTTTGCCAACGTCTCAGGAGATAGTGGAGGCCACGAGGGACTCCGAGGAGTCGACTCGCGGGAAACCGTGGTGATCGTCGTTTGGTCGTCGTCGATGATCATGATGCTGTCGTCCTGTACCCCCTGTTCCTGCTCGACCTCTTCTTCCACCTCCGTCTCCGTCCCTTCGTCCTCCTCCTCTGCTCCATCTTTCATCACGTCATCCCCATCGTTTCCTTCGTCCTCCCTTTGTTCGCTTCCCTCCGAGCTGTCGTCCTGTTCGTCCTCGTCGTCGTCCTTGTCGTCGTCCTTGTCGTCGCCTCCCGCCTTGTCGATGCCCGCTCCGGCGTTCCCATCCGAGTCCGAATCCTCGTCGTCCGCCTTGGCGCCCGTATCCTCGTCTCCTTCTTCGACCTGCTCCTTTTCCTCGCCCTCCTTTCCTGCATCCTCCTCCTCGACGTCATCCTCCTGTCCTCCTTCGACCTCGAGCCCCGCAAATCGGTTCCGCGATTCGAGTTGGTCGGTTCCGAGGGCGCGGCTAGGGGCCACAACCTCGGAAGCGTCGTTGTCGGTGTTGTTGGTGTTGGTGGTGTCGTTGTTGTTGTTGTTGGTGTTGGTTGGGTTGTTGTGGTGCTTGTTGTGCCTTCCGGTGTTGTTGTTCGCTTCCTTCTGCCTCCTCTCCTGTTCCAGCGCGCAGGTCTCCACATGCCCCACAAAGTGGCACCGAGCACAGGCCGCTTCTCGTTCGTAGTCGTGACGAACCGCCGTATGCATGTTGCCTCTAGTGGCTAGAGAGACCTTCGACGGTAGGAGCTCCTTCAGCGTGTTGTTAGGGGCTTTGAAAAGGGCGTCGTCGTCGAAGCGGATAAAGGCCGAAAACTCGCCGGCCAAGTGCGCATAGGCCGAGTCGTTATCGACGTGGATCACGCGCAAGACTTGTACCAGCTCGCAACGGTGTCCCTTGGCTGTGATTTTGGTGACAATTGATTTAAAAGAGTCAACAATGGCATCCCTGGATGGGACCGCTGCGACACCGACGTTGATACGCAGCTCGACCATGTTGTGGTAGAAGTGGTGGGCCTTTGCGAAGTGAGCCTTTGCAGAGTGCCAAGTAAGCGCCAGTGGGGCCGTAAGCGCCGAGTCACGTGCCTTCGCCGAAACGAATCCCACGGAGATACGGTGGTTGACCACACCGGCCCTGACGAAAGACGAGTGTTGGATACCCCTAATCTGGGGCGCAAACGCTGCAAGGTGCTCGGGAAGGGTGACCTCGGCGTCGAAGCACAGGGGCGATTGCGGGGAGAGCAGTCTCGTGACGCAACCGAGCAGATCGGCCTTGTCCGCGGGAGAGGCCTTCGAGGCGCCTTGGACGGTCAAAGTGACGTCGAGAGCAAAGTCGAAGATGTTTCGAATGGATCGATTGGCGTTGAGAGCCGAATACTTGAGCGATGTAGCGGTAGCGACAGGGTACTCGTCGGTGGCGAAGGTGGCTTGCAACCACCGGTCGGTGCGATTGCCCGGTACAGCACCCATGACTTCGAACATTTGGGTCAAAGCCTTGGCACGGTGTTGTTGTTGGGTCTGCTGCTCGGGAGTCTGCTTGGTCTTTTGAATCGCGGCGGTGGCGTAGGTCGCGGCGGCGATAGGGACTTGCGTCTCCTTTGTCCCAATCGGGACGCTCGTCGCCGCGGACGCCGATGGTGGGGGTGGGCCGGTCTCGCCGGTCTCCATGCTAATGTAGGCTGATGTATCACTTGTAGCTTCGAAGGTGGTGGGTGGCGCGATTTCGAAAGTGAAAGTGAAAGTGAAAGTGAAAGATCCCACGCGACTGTCATATTTCAGCTCTGGGTGCTTAACCTTAGCTCCCGTACCAGCGCATGTACCTGGCTACCTACCTAGTCTACCTTGTTTGGGCCGATCGACAAGTCTGAGGATCGTCGCATCCCGAGTCTTTTTTTGATGGTTCTTCTCAGCCCTCGCACCCGTTAACTCATGGCGACCACGATGACGAGATGCCTCCCACTACCTAGTTAGGTACCTACCTATCCGTACCCAGGTGGGGTCGTGGGTACCTAGAAATGACACTATTGCATGGAGACGGGGCCTCTCGACTCTCGATCTCAAGTCTCAAGACGGCCCTTGATCTGCAGCGATGACTGCCCACTGCACGCTGCGCCACTGAGCCGTTCAGCCATGTTACGGGTCCTGTGTAATGAGCTTCATGTTTGTCACAAAGCTATAAGGGGGCAGTGAGATCTCTCGTAGCAATCCCGACGTCTTTGTGCAAGGCGGAGAGCATATACTATGGCATCGATGGGCCTGGGTCCTCCGACGGGCGATGGCGCTGGGCTCGCCGAAAGAGTGTGAACTCGAGTCATGTGCATGGCCGTGCTTGTCACGTGCCCGCCCACTTGCTCCGGCCACCGTGCCCCGCGAAACAGTCGAGGACCCACTGGTGACGGTGTTGCCTCAGGCTGGCTGTTCAATGGTACTGTGACTCACTACTTGTAGGGCAGAATTTTGACCTCTCTTCCTTGACGGTACCACAGGTACCTATTGAGATCGAGCTGAATCGTCTTCGACCAGCAGATCTACAAGGTCACCGACTAGTAGCTCGAACTCGCTCAGCGCGAAGTTGAAAGCTGTTGAGAGTGTCGGTCTGTTGGCCTCGGTGCACAGTCGATGAACGTCGATCCTCCACCTGCGTCCAGCCCCTTCCACGAGTGACCGACTTGGGAGAAGGATGCGGTACTCGCGCTCTGAGCTAGAGCCCATCATAGACGAGTTGCGACTAGTAATCGCGTCAGTCATCAAGAACGAAGAGTTCGAGTGGGACTTGCTCGACGAGCAAGATGAGCGCGACTGGGAGGTGAGACAATTCGCAAACCCCTCAATCCAGGTCGCATCGGCTGAGTATATTTCCGAGTGTTTGTACAGAATGCCCTGGGGGGTGAAGATGCGTATGGTAGCAGCATGAACGTCTCAGCTACGAGGGATGGGGGCAGCGATGGACCCCCTCACGATGACGTCGACCTGGTGCTTCCCGAGTACTCGCTCTGCCTCGCCCCCGAAGCCCACCTGAGAATTCAGCACGCTTCTCCTTTATCCTCAAACTTCAAACCCACCCTTCATGCGCCCTCGGTATCTCGGACCGATCATGACCGCCTCAGTCGCGAGCTGACGTCCCGGCTGGACGAGCTGAATCGTCAAGGTTGGTGCTTTTCATGCCGTGCTACAGGCTTCCTTTCGGGGCAAAACAGTGTCTGACATTGCACGCAACATAACCAATACATACATATAGGTGAAGAATACCCCGTCTTCAATCTGTTCACCTCGCTACGGGAGTCTCTCGCGTTAAACCCCCTGACCGAACCCACTCGGCCGTCCAGACCGGGCCAAGGCGTGGATGGGCACCACGAGGACAAGTGCATAGCTATAAAGGAGCTTCGCAGCAAGTGCACGCTGCTGTGGAGTCATCATCTCTTGGCAACGGTTCGTCCAGGCTCGCCAGCGGCTTGCGAAGTGCACAGCTGATCGAGTCGACCGAGACCGACCCTGCGCCTCGATCAGGGGAAACGGAAAAAGATCGTGCAATGGTCAACCGAGCTCGGTCTATGGGGCATAAGCAAGCCAGGGTGGGTAGTTGAATCGCGATAGAACCTGCACGAGCTGATACTGACCGCACATACTTTTGCTGCTCGCTAGCTATCCCGGCGTGATTATCGTGGAAGGACTCGAAGCCGACGCGGACGAGTTTGTCCATCGCATCAAGGTAAGGTGTTTCTCACCCCATAATGATTCCGAGCCATTAAATGACCATGCAGTGGGCGCACCCACCCACATAGCAACTCAACTGGAAAGCTTTGCAAGTACGCTGCGAACACGTTTCCGACATCTTGCCCACCCCTCCTCCCGAAGTTTCTGCACCGGGAAGACACGAATGGCTCTTGCGGCATCACGCGAGCTTGGCGCCAGTCCTGACGGATGAAATACGGGTCAAGGAAGTGGCTGGGATGAATGAAGTCGCCGAGCTGTAAGTGCTACCAAGGATGACTGGCGTGGGCCCAGAAGTTGTCTGTCCTGACGTCACGTTGAGTCACGTGACTCTGCAGAATGAAGCAAGCTGGCCTGGAACACGTTTTCAAATCTGCGCTGAAGCTGTAGCATCCCTCTATCACGATCTTTAAGCCTCTAGCCGATAATAATATGCATTACATGTTGTGAACCTCGCGACGCGATTGTTGATCCACCGTTTCATATGCGAACTGTTGGCAAAGGACGCTCGTCAAGTTTGACATCGCGTTAGCCTGCGCTAGCAGCCCTTGACGCCTGGTACATCACTCCAGATCACTTTGCTCGCTCGTCTCGCTCTGGTCGCAGCTTTCTTTCGCTGGCCTTTCGTTGCTTGGAGCCAATCACTCGTATCGCGCAGTCTCCCAACGCTCAGAAGGCGTTGCCGATCTAGGCTATCAGGTCGCTACAACCATGGGTCCTCCGAGTAGGGTCGGCTCGTCTCAGGCGAATGGACCTCCGCCGACGCAAGGCGATGAGGACGACGTGCCCACGGTCGAGCTGGGTCAGTACTCGTGGACGCCCCAAGAGTGGGACTAGGCATCAGCTAACACGCTGGCCCAATCGCCGTATGTTCATGCCCTGTAGACGACTTTCCTCGCCCTCTGGGTATCGAGAACCGCACGTCCCCACTCTTTCTTGACCTCGTGCAGATGGTCTTTGTCAGGATCGAGGGAATGATCGGCGAGAAGAGAAAACCGGGCAAGCCCTACAGGACGAAACGCGATGTGTTGTGGGAGTACTTCTCTGTCAGTCTAAACGGGACTCTCGTCGCGGGTGGCCGGCTGAGCCCGCTGACCTGACCCACCTTCGGAACCACGACCAATTCGGAACCCTTTCTGAGCGAGTAGGGCTGGAGAAAGCACGTCGGCCCCGACACCTATCCTGTTGTACGACTCTTACTCCCGGATGTAGGTCAAACTTTGTCGCCCTGTGGAGACGTTACTAGCTGCGGGTCAGTGCGAGCTGAGGCTTCGTGGTCCCCCACATCCCCGTGATCGGACAGCGCGACACTCGCCGGGGCAACTACAACCTCAAGGAGCAGAAGCTGGCCAAAGCACTGCTCAAAACGATGGGGATGTCAACAGAGATAAAGGATGCGCGAGCTTTAATCAACTGGAGAGTACCGGATACGAGTGATCATCACGTCAGTCCCCCACGTTGGACTGCTGCCAGCGTCAGGATTTCCGCGTACTGCGCCGACTGCCAAGACTGAAATGATCATGAACGTGCATGCTTGTACCGCACAGTCATCACGACCCCAGAAAGGAGCCGGGGATTTCGCAAGCGTCGCTTTCGCAGTCATCGACGCACGATCAACAGCCAAGGAGAACGGTGAACCCAAAATGACGATCGACGAAATTAACGCCCTCCTCGATCGACTCGTTGTTGCGGGTGCAGCCCAACGAGGGATTGTCAATCGAGCGGCGAACACCTCAACTCAAGCGAGTGGCTCGACGAAAGGAAAAACCAACGTTTCCTCACTTGATCAGGTCGCGGATGTCCTCACGATGGCGTACGAACGGCTTAGCCCAATCGAGTTCAAGTGGCTTATTCGCATTATCTTGCGTGGTAAGCAATCACTTTCGGATGGATCACGCGCGATATTTGCAGGCTCGATTACTAAGTGGTATGGCAACTTACTATAAGATCACAAGGTCTCTATGTCGGAGCGGGTCGTGCTTGGGGCGATGCATCCCGATGCAGTGGAGTACGTGCCTGACCGCATTATCGCTTGAGCCCACAGGGATGTTGCACTACTGATCACGAGACATCCTCACTAGCCTCTTCAACACTTGTTCCGACATCTTGCGCGTGTGTTGGGAGCTTCACGACCCCAACAAGCGACTCGAATCAGAAGTGCGTTGCCAGGTTTTTCGCGCAGACGCCGCAGGGCACACAAGGTCCATAAACTGACGGTCACACCTCGCCCCCTTTTCACTCAGCACAAGGAAATGACGGTCGGCCGAGTCTTTTCACCCATGCTATGTGGACGCTTGCTCAAATCGGGCTTTGACAGCGTGGTTCAGAAGATGCGCGCCGATCGACCGGCCTCGCCTGAGGAGCCGAAGGGTTCGACGGAGATGAAGTACTGGTGCAAGCCCAAGGAGTTTTTGATTGAGGAGAAATTTGATGGCGAGCGCATCCAGGTTCACAAGAAAGGTGACATGTATACGTATTATTCGAGGTGTGCAAGAACTTATCCTCTTGCTGAAGATCAGAGCACTGATAATCGTGTGGATTCTCGACCAGGAAATCGACGGACTATACCCATCTCTACGGCCAGAATCCGCGAGAGGGGTCAATCACGCCGTTCATTCATGGCAAATTCAACCCAGACGTCCTAGAAGCCGTTCTGGATGCCGAGATGCTCGTGTGGGATCCTCAGAACTCGGTCTATGTCCCCTTTGGTCAGCTCAAGTCGTTCGCCGCCAAGACGTCCTTTGGACCGGACGATCCTCGCCCTTGCCTCAAGGTCTTTGACGTGCTCTACATCAGGACCCCGAAAGGATGCCAATCTCTGCTCAAGACCGCGCTGTGGAAGCGGAAGGCTTTGATCCACAAGGTCATCCAAGCCCCTGTTCCGGGCGTGCTTGAGATTGCGGAGGTAAAGAAGATCTCGACTGCTGAAGAGATTTCGGACTTCCTCAAAGTCATGCTCGAAGAGCGAGGGGAAGGGATGGTCGTCAAGAACCCTTACTCGATCTACCAGCTCGGTGGCCGTGAGTTGACGTGGCTGAAGATCAAGCCCGACTACATGGATCAGCTCGGGACCGACCTGGATGCGCTCGTCGTAGGCGCGTACTGGGGCCAAGGGCGCCGAGGGGGTACACATGCGAGCTTCATGCTCGGTGTGAGGGATGATTCGCGGCAGGAAGATGGCAAGCCATATTTCAGATCTTTCGCCAAGGTCGGAACCGGGTTCAATCGCGATTTGTTCCAGAGTATCAGGGATCAGACGCAAGGGAAGTGGTTCGACTACAACCGTCGCAAGTTGCCCGATTGGTTCTCGACCAACTCCGAGGCGCCCGATCAGTTGATCCACCCCAAAGAGTATGCATGCTCCGGAGTTCAAGAGATATGCCTGTTGATCACTGACTGGCTCCGAGCGCCCCGCAGTTCGTTCGTTGTCACCGTCAAAGCCGCAGAGGTCGTCCTCGGCAAAGACTACGGCGCCGGGTGGACTCTGCGCTTCCCACGCTGCATGGGAGTGCGCGACGACAAGGACTGGACCGACAGCGCAACCCTTTCCGAACTCGAAGAAATGCAAGCTGGCTCGACCAAGCGAAGTCAAGACAGCCAGTTCACCTCGGAGGGGAAGAAACGCAAGACGACGAGGACGACGAAACCGACGGGGATGATGCCCGTGGTGAAAGTGGAGAAGGTCGACGAACTGTTCAAGGGCATAGTCTTTTACGTTCACCACATGCGCCATTTCGATCGCGCCGATATGCATGCCAAGATCAAGGCACACGGAGGCGAATTTCGTCAAGCCCCGAGCGCACTCGCCGGAGTCGATGGCGTTGAGGAACGACTGATCGTTGCAACAGAGTGGAAGAACGCGTTAACTCGCATGCAAGCGGCCAAGGACTACGACACCATCAGTCCGCAATGGATTGTCGATTCGATCGAAGCGGGCGAGCGTATGACGTTGACGTCCAAGTATTACGTCAATTGCCTAGAATCGACACGCAGCACCCTCGCCGCCCTTGATCAGCGTGACGAGATGCTGAGGAAAGGCTCAGCATCAAAAAAATTCTCTCCATCTCCGTCCCCGGCTCCGTCGGCGTTGCCTTCGGCTTCTTTAAAGGAGGTGGAAATGCTGAGTCCCAAGCAAGAGGAGGAGGAGGAGGAGGAGGAGGAGGAGGAGGAGGAATCGAATTTCACGGCGATGCAGCATGAGATGGCCGACTCGGATGAGGATTCGGATGATTCGAACGGAGAAGATCGTTTCCAAGATGGGATTCATGACGAGTCGGATGATGATGACGATGAAGATGAAAAGGAGGTGAAGGAAGAGAAGGAGGATGTCAAGCCAAAGACCGAGTCGGGTTCTCCCTCGGCTTCGGCGAGGCAGTCGAACGGCGCGGATGAGCTGGGGGAGGCGCATTACGACCCTGACTCGCTCTTTGGCCAATACGTCGCTTACTTTGACACGTCGTCGAACGCGATGGACAACAATTTGTCGGCGTCTCAGAAGGTCGGAGCTTCGCAGACCACGGCGGATGAAGGACTAACGAAAGTCCAGAAGCGTAAGTGCGGTTTGCGCGGCAAGCCTCGCGCCTTTCGTGATGATTGGAGCTGAGAGTGTTACCCATCGAACCATACAGTTTGGACCGGTAACGGGGGCCGCACCACGGACGACCTCCTTGATCCAGAGTTGACCCACATCATCTTGGATGCCAAGATTAAGGATCGCATCAGTGAAATGATCGATCGCACCTCTGAGTGAGTCTCGGCAAGGCTCGAACGGACATGTACCTTGAGCTGAGCCTCTCATTCCTAACACCACAGACCCCGTTATCGCCACTTGGTCACGGCTGCGTGGATCGAGGAGTGTGTCGATGCCGAAGCTCTTGTCGATGAACAAGATTTCCGACCCTGAACTCCCAAGTTTTGTTCTTCCCTGATACCATTTTTGTGACTTCATTGAGTACTTACGCAAACGCATTGCATTGACATCATTACCCAATATCATACAAGCCATCAACACCTGAACCGGGGTGTATAATCATCGACTGCTGGCTTCTGTTCTTGCTCGTTCCCATGTTCCGGCTCGTTCTCCTGTTCTGGCTCGTTCTCCTTCGCTGGTATTGGCTCGTTGTCCTTCTCTGGCAGCTCGGGTGGTTCGCCCTCGGACTCGGATTTGCTCTTAGTATGGTGGTCGGAATGACCGAGCCCCTGTTGTGGTGCGATCAGGTCCCTCACGCGTTGTTTCTGTCGGGCCCATAAAGGAGTTCCCGTCAGTCCCTCACAACCGCACAGCCTTCTGAGTTCCTTGAACCCAAACTCACCAAAACCTTGAGCTCCGGAAAGCCTCCTTCAATCTTCCTGTCCCACACCAAATCGGCTTTACCCTGCGTTCCCTCTCTATAAATCCACACCCTGAATCTCCCACCCGTTTCAGGACTCGTTCGAGGGACCAGAGCGATGGCTCGGATACCTGTTTCGGATGTAGTTGGAAAGGTGAGGAATAATTCGGTCTGGACCCAGGTTGCTCGGTGGAGCCATCGACCTGAGGAGGAGGGTGGGGGAACGAAGTGGGGCGGATAAGTGATAAGATGCCTGGTGCGATCAAGAAGATGCTCTTGGGTTGACGTACATCGATCACAAAAATCGATCACGATACGGGGAAGAGAGGAGGATGGTGTAGGGGGTACGAATTGGGTCGGGTCCAATAATGCCATGGAGGTTGGGGTATCCGCGGAAGTGGAGGCGGACAAGGTGACGGCATCCTTGTTATCGCAGTCTTGGCACGACATGGCGGAGACGTGTCCCCGGTCCCGGGATGATTTATGTGGCTTACGAAATGGGGCTAGCGATGCTGGACAAGACCTAGCTTGGGTGGGACAAGTGGTTAGTCATCCGGCAGGCGTCGCAGCTTGGCGCGGCCCGCGCGCGATTGACTAACTTACCAAAGCCTACGAATTCCTCCGCACTTCGTAATAAACCGACAGGCTCCGACACGCGCCGACTCCCTTTTTCACGCCTATCTGATCCACTCACATCTCATCATGTCCATCCCTAAACAATCGCAAGCACTCATCGTCGTGGATAAGGGCAAGGTCGCCGTGCAGACCGTTGACATCCCTCAGGCCGGCGAAGGCGAGATCGTGGTCAAGGTGGGGATGGGGCAGCTACAACGAGCGCCTCCTCCTCCTTCTCGATGCTCAGGCTGACACTTCGTAAGTGTGTGCTCTCAGGTCGAAGCTGTTGCACTCAACCCTACTGGTAAGTGAGATCAGCGGTGTACTCTTCGGTGGTGGCAAGGGGTCTCCGTCGCGGTTTCCGTGCGCCCCGCCCAGGTATTTCGTCATCAATCGTCATTCTTGCGCGGCGGCCCGGCGTCTGCTGGCCTGCTGATGGCCGTGGCCCAGCGCTCATTGAGCAGTGCCCGCCACGCTAATGTACTATCATCGTCAACGTCCGTTCGAGCCTAACTTTCGGCCCGAACCGTTTCCCTTTGAAATCAGACTGGAAGCACCGCGACTTCGTCTCGCCCCCCGGCGCCGGCCTCGGCTGCGACTTTTCCGGTCGCGTCGTCCAACTGGGACAGGGGGTCCACAACGTCAAGGAAGGCGATCGCGTCGCTGGCTTCATCCATGGCGGCAAGGACGAGAAACACGGCTCGTTTGCAGGTCAGTTCAAGGCTTCAGGTTGGCTGATAATCACTCGTTCGTGCTAAGCATTGTATAGCATTCGACACCATAGAATACCTCAAGACGGAGGCGACGCTGGTGTGGAAGGTTCCCGACTCGGTCGATGCGGAGGAAGCCGCAGCCCTTGGTGGGATCGCGCCTCGTAAGTGCATCCGCCGCTTGAGCCTATTCATCGCGAGGGGGGGCTAAAGTGTTGGCGGTGATTTCACAGACACTGCTTTCCAGGCTCTAAATCTCCGCCTCGGCATCCCTCAGCCGTCCAAGCCCATCTCGACCTCCGAGTCGTTGCTCGTATGGGGCGGGTCAACCTCGGTCGGCTTATACGCCGTGCAACTCGCCGCTCTAGCCGGGTACAGGGTCGTCGCCACCTCCTCGCCCAAGAACTTTGACCTCGTCAAGAAGTATGGTGCCTCGGCGGTGTTCGACTACGCCGACGATGCGACGCCGAGCAAGATTCAGCACGAATTCCCCGAGTTGGCTTTGGCGTTGGATACGATCTCGGAGAGAGGGACGACGCTCAAGACGGCGCAAAGTTTCAAGAACAAGGGTCATATCGTCGTCTTGTTGCCTCCTTCAGATGAGGGCTTGGACAACTACCCCGATGTCAAGGTGGAGTTTACCCTCGTTTGTGAGTCGATCTTGACACGCGTGGGAGAAGAGGCGATTGGACTGATGCTTGGGATGTCGTCGGACTGTAGATACGGTTCTCGGGAAAGAGTTCAACTTTGCTGGGAATGCATTCTTCCCAGCCATGCCCAAAGATAAAAAGGCGATCGAGGAATGGTCCGAGTACGTCCCCTCTTTGATCGAATCGGGCAAGTTCAAGGCCAACCCTCTGTGGCGCCAAGTAGGCGGTTTGGCCAAAGTCAACGATGGGATGAATTTGCTCAAGGAGGGGAAGAATTCGGCTCAGAAAGTCACCTTCAACTTTGGCGCTTAAGGGCCGTCGGTGACTGTCCTATCGAGGATTTCGAAACATGAAACTTGGTAAAATTTAGTAGACTCTTGCTGCTATTTGAGAACCTCCGAGGCAATTTCGAATGAGAGGAACGAGCCGAAACCATCTATTCGGCGCCAACAGTCGATCGATCGACTAGCGCAGCCTATTAGCCGCCGTCCAATGACGCAGCGCGATCGTCGTCGCGGGCGGCTCTCCGTCCTGACACTTGACCAAGCTCTTCGCGACCTCGCCTTGCCCACTCTCACTCGTTGCCAGAGGACGAGAAGGGAGCAGCCGTCGAGACGGATCGATCCTGCCGACCTTTGGAGGTGTAGCCTTGTCATCCTACAGCACAGCGGGTCCACTCCGCGACGAGGCGCGATCGAACCATGTCACGGCCCAGCTCTGTTTCGGCATGGCGGTGCGTCGCTTCTTGTCTCAGCACAACAACATGCTCAGCAAGACCGATATCATCCACCGCTGCATCGACACGGTCACGAGTCGTGGACCGGTTCCGATTTCCTTCGCGGAGCTACGGGACTTGCTATGCCTCCGATGCTCGATCGGGACATGATGGCTCATCGAGTTTGATCGGCGGCTTGGGCTCGCGACGACCGACAATGACCACATTGTCCTCGATCGATGTGCCATTACGGAGTCTGACCTGCTCTCTGGCCCAACGGATACGGTACGCTTCCACCACCCCCTCCACTACCCCCGGTCTGACGACGAGCCCGACAGCCACGGCCAGTTCGAAGAAGGACAAGGATTCGCTCGAAGAGGATGACGCCAGTGCACCCGATCTGGCCAAGAAACCGGCGGAAAAGATCAAGATTGGCGAGATCAGGCGGTTGATGGTCTTGGCCAGACCGGAGAGGAAGACGATCGCGATCGCGATTGGATTGGTCAGTCTGCCCAGCGCTTTGGGGGAGCAATTTTTGGGGGGCAAGGAGGCACCTTCGTGCACAGCTGATCAGGAATCGTGTGGTCTTTCTCATACAGCTATTCGTATCGAGCTCAGTCTCTTTGTCGATCCCGTTCACGATCGGAAGGATCATCGATCTTTTTTCCGGCACGGCACCGCAAGGTTTGCCCATATCGGTCCCGACGGCGGCGGCGGTGATGGCTCTCTTCTTCGCGATCGGTGCTTCAGCCAGTGCGTTACAGACGAATACGGATTAGTGTGATTGTGTGCTCACTATTTGTTGTTATGGGCGCGCAGACATGGGCCGCACGATTCTGATGCGCATCTCGGGTCAGAGGATCGTTGCTCGGTTACGCGAGGCGGCTTACACGAACGTATTGAGACAGGTGTGTTTTAATGCAGATTGAGAGAGGGTATGACCACTAAACTCAATATCGAACTACAAACAGGACATTGGATGGCACGACCTGCAAGGTGCAGCCAAGATCCAAACCGCCGAACTCGCCGTCCCCGCCGAAGCACCGTCATCCAAATCACCAGCGGAAGTCACCACCGCCAAGCCACCCAAGGTCGTCGAGCATCAAGTTCCTCAGACTGGCGTTCGATCGACAGGCGACATCATCTCACGTCTCGGCTCAGACTGCGGCATCGTGGGTGAATCTCTAACGAGGGAACTGAGCGAAGGACTTCGGGCTCTGGTCACGGCCACGGTCGGAATTGGAGCGATGCTTTGGATAAGCGCAAAGCTGACAGCGGTGATGATGCTCATCGGTAAGCGCCGAAGACCTGGGAGCGTGGGTGGGTTCGAATACTGACGCCTGTATACGTTTAGTTCCTCCTATTTCGATCGCCGCGGTGTTCTACGGACGATACCTCAAGAAATTGTCTACGCGCACTCAACAAGGTAGGTCTTAGTGGTGTTGAACGTGTTTCTTGTTCTTGAGCTCATCAATTCAAATTCCCAACAGCCGTCGGTGAGATGGTCGCCGTCTCGGAGGAGCGATTGGGCTCGATCCGAACCGTCCAAGCATTCAACGCCGTCGAGCCTCTCGAGACGCAACGTTTCTCGGAAAAGGTCGACAAGATCTTTGGTCTCGCCAAGAAGGAAGCGTTCGCTTCGGGTTTGTTCTACGGTGGTGCTGGATTCGCGGGCAACTTGTCATTGATCGCATTGCTCACGTACGGCGGGACGCTCGTTGCTAAGGGCGCGTTGACGACGGGACAGTTGACGTCGCTGATGGTCTACACGTTCTAGTGAGTGTGTGGCACCCTTGGTATCCGCAGGATTATCTCTCGCTGATTGAGCGTGTCCCCTTCGCTCAGCATCGGCTCGTCCCTATTTGGGTTGACTTCTTTCTTTGGCACCATCATGAAGGGCCTTGGAGCCTCGTCGCGCATCTTTGAACTTCTCGACGCTCGTCCTGTTTCGGTCACGCTCGGTGTCGGCAAGCCTTTACCCGTCACGACCCCACCCCGCCGCATCATCTTTGACGACGTCCACTTTGCGTACCCCTCGCGACCCCAGGCCGAGATTCTGAAAGGTGTCAACTTGACGATCGAAACTGGACAGATCGTCTCGATCGCCGGTGGATCCGGATCGGGCAAGTCGACGCTTGCGAACCTCCTCGTTCGATACTACGACCCCTCGCAAGGTCGCGTCGTCTACGGCGAGGACAACATCCGCGACTTCACTGTCGAATCGTGGCGACAACGTATCGCGATCGTCCCCCAGGATCCTGCGCTCTTCTCAACGACGATTGCTGAGAACATTGCGTATGGTCGACCGAACGCTTCAAGGGCCGAGATCGAGGAGGCGGCCAAGTTGGCTAACTGTGGGTTTATTGAAGCGTTGCCGAGGGGATTTGATACGCTCGTTGGTGCTAGGGGTGCGCAGTTGTCCGGTGGGCAGAGGCAGAGGCTGGCGATTGCGAGGGCTTTGTTGCAGAAGCCCAAGATCTTGGTCTGTGACGAGTGAGTGGATCGTAGTCAGAGATTGCACATTCTGTGTTGGATGCTGATGCTATCTTGGACTGGTTCTGGTGCGCAGGGCAACATCGGCTCTTGATGCTGCGAGCGAGTCGCTGGTCAACAAGGCCATCTCGAACATCTCGTCCAGTCATTCTTTGACCACGATCCTGATCGCTCATCGGTGAGTGGACTTGCGGCCTCATTCAAAGGTTTTCTAGACTGACATTCGAGTTTGACCGCGCAGACTTTCGACACTTAAGACGGCGGACCGCGTCGTGCTGATGGACAATGGCGTCGTTGCTGAACAAGGCACCTATGACGAACTGACAAGATCGGGAACCCGTTTCTCGCAATTGGTCGCATCGCAGATGTTGCAAGGTTCCGTCTCCGGACTGCCTGCTGCGTCGAAGATGGAAGCTCCAGAGAGTCTTTAGTCAAGGGTCTTCGCAGGAATGAGAAAAGACATAGACGGACTTTTGTTCGCGTAGTAGATGTAGAATGAATGAGAATAATATCTTTCACCTCTTGCACCTGTGATAGGTACTTCGTGTTCCGCGGGAATGGGCCTCGCGAGCGCTCTTGTGCCAGCTCCGGTCCAACGGCTTTTTCATTTGCCCGGCGCGGGCGCTGGCAGGCTTGACGTCATTTGTAATCCGGAATCTGCCAGGCGGTGGGCCAGGCTGGACCCCGATCGGTGCCGTTTCGTTGCCTTCTTTTGTGAGATTCTCAAAGTACTTTAATTCTCTCTTATTTCCTTCTAGCATCATGGCCCCTGTGTCTCTTCCCTTATTCTCCTTCTTGACCCGGCTTTGCCGTCTATCTTCCGCATTCTGGCCAGACTCGCGCACTTGCTCTCAGCTAGCTGGCCCCGCGCGACTCTCTCTCCTGCTCAAGCAACTTCTTGGTCTGGTCTCCCTTGGTCCGTCGATCAGAGACTTACCACTGCTTGAGCAGGTCTGTGCGTTGCTTCTACCTCTCATAGGTTATAAGCCCAAACAATCTACCAGCACGGTCGCTTTCGCGTCCGTTTCGTTTTTCTTTCTCGAACTTCGCACGCTTGCGCCGCCCCCGCTATGCCTTCCAAGTCCGCGCCCGGCGCTATTTCCAAGCCCGACGCCGCCCTTGAGGCCGCCATCGCCCCTATCGTCGCTCGTCCACCGCAGCAGCCGGCCTCGTTTGCCGCGACGGAACTCCTCCGCGACTCGGCGGGCTACCAGGATTGGCTCCTCGTCGTCCGCTCGCGTTTGCAGGCCGGTGTCCTCCGGTACCTGGAGAGCGGTGAGCCATGCGCTTCGTGGCCCCCCTCGCTCGTTCCGTTATGGGATCACTACGCCCTTTCCTCGCTCTGCTCGTCTGTCGACCCTCGCTTGGTCCTCCCCGGCTTGTCGACCTTCCGCGACGACAGCGACGGCGCGCCGAAGATCTGGCAGGCTCTCCGTTCTCGGTATGGCGCCACCTCGGCTGTTGACCTGCTTCCGGCCGTCGTCACGCTCTTCAGCACCGAGGAGCTCCCCGCCACCACGGACTCGTTCCTACAGTTCCGTGACAGTTTCGAGAACCAGCTTCGTCTGCTCACCTCGTCGAAGGTCACTGTCGACTCTCTGGTCGCCTCGCACCTCCTCTCCCGACTGCCGCCGTCCCTCGAGTCGTGGCGCTCGACCTTTGTCAACGACCAAGGTGATTGATTCGACGACCCTGCCGTCTGTCTCGGTGATTTTCGATCGCCTCCTACGCGACATTCGCGCTCGTCCAGTCGACGCTCCCACCGCGGCGCTTGCTCGATCGTCCGCTCGCGACGCCCGCGCTCCTCGCTCCCCGTGCCCCAACCCAAAGTGTCGCAAGATGCATTGGCTCAGGGACTGCCCCGACACCGCTTGGGCAGCCTCCTTCCGCGCGCGTCGTGCCACCGAGAACGGCAACAAGCCCGCCGGCGAACGCAAGTCTTCGCAGCCCGCTGCCTCTCCCGCTGCCGCGCCGGCTGTCGCCGACGAGCACCTCTCGCCCGCGACCTACGCCGCCTGCTTCCTCTCCGCCTCCTCCCCGTTCGACAAGGGGGCCTGGCTTCTGGACTCCGGCGCCAATCGGCACATGGCCAACGACGTTCGTCTATTTACGCACCTGCAGCCCGTCAAGGGACCGCACGTTGCTGGTGTTGCGGGCTCCCTGCCCTCCACCGGTTCCGGCTCCGTGGAGCTCAACACGACCTCCGGTCGCGTCGCCGTCGCTGACGTTCTTCATGTGCCCTCGTTGCCTTGCAACTTGTTGTCCGTTCGACGCCTCGACCGCCTCGGCTTCACGGTCTCGTTCGGCTCCAACGTCGCCACCATCCGCAACGCCGCCGGAGAGGCAGCGGGCTGCGAAGACTTGCGTTCGCCGGCGGGCTTGTTGCCGTTCTCGGTGGCACGACGCGCGCGGAAGGAGGCTGCCCAAGCGGTGTCGGGGCAGTCCCTGAGCCAATGCATCTTGCGACACTTTGGGTTGGGGCACGGGGAGCGAGGAGCGCGGGCGTCGCGAGCGGACGATCGAGCAAGCGCCGCGGTGGGAGCGTCGACTGGACGAGCGCGAATGTCGCGTAGGAGGCGATCGAAAATCACCGAGACAGACGGCAGGGTCGTCGAATCAATCACCTTGGTCGTTGACAAAGGTCGAGCGCCACGACTCGAGGGACGGCGGCAGTCGGGAGAGGAGGTGCGAGGCGACCAGAGAGTCGACAGTGACCTTCGACGAGGTGAGCAGACGAAGCTGGTTCTCGAAACTGTCACGGAACTGTAGGAACGAGTCCGTGGTGGCGGGGAGCTCCTCGGTGCTGAAGAGCGTGACGACGGCCGGAAGCAGGTCAACAGCCGAGGTGGCGCCATACCGAGAACGGAGAGCCTGCCAGATCTTCGGCGCGCCGTCGCTGTCGTCGCGGAAGGTCGACAAGCCGGGGAGGACCAAGCGAGGGTCGACAGACGAGCAGAGCGAGGAAAGGGCGTAGTGATCCCATAACGGAACGAGCGAGGGGGGCCACGAAGCGCATGGCTCACCGCTCTCCAGGTACCGGAGGACACCGGCCTGCAAACGCGAGCGGACGACGAGGAGCCAATCCTGGTAGCCCGCCGAGTCGCGGAGGAGTTCCGTCGCGGCAAACGAGGCCGGCTGCTGCGGTGGACGAGCGACGATAGGGGCGATGGCGGCCTCAAGGGCGGCGTCGGGCTTGGAAATAGCGCCGGGCGCGGACTTGGAAGGCATAGCGGGGGCGGCGCAAGCGTGCGAAGTTCGAGAAAGAAAAACGAAACGGACGCGAAAGCGACCGTGCTGGTAGATTGTTTGGGCTTATAACCTAAGTGTCGCCACCGCTCGGGCCATCGCAAACGACCTGTACACTCTGGACCTCGCCGCTGCACCTTGTACGCCCCACGCTCTGCTTGCTTCGCCCTCCCAGGTGTCCTTGCTTACCCTCCACAACCGCCTCGCGCACCTCCCTGTCCTCCTTCTCAAGAGAATCGTTCAGAAAGGGATGGTTACCGGTGTGGCGTGGGATTACTCGGACGAGGAGTGTAGAACCTTCAATTGCAATGCATGTCTCGCTTCCAAAGCGCATGCCCTCCCATTCGCTCGCTCCAAGTCGATTGCCTCGCAGCGCCTCGGCCTGATCCATGTCGACCTTGCCCAAATGCCACACGTTAGCTTCGGTGGTCATCGCTACATGCTTGTGATCGTCGACGACCACACCCGAAAGCACTGGTGCATCCTCCTTGCCCGCAAGAGCGACACCTTCCCGCGCCTTCGCAATTGGATTCTTGAGGTTGAGCGAGCGACCGGCGACAGCGTCAAGACCATTCGCTCCGACAACGGCGGCGAATTCACGCTGCGCAGTTTCGTCGATTTCTGCTGCAGCAAGGGCATTCGTCGAGAACTCACGATACCCTACACGCCACAGCAAAACGGACGGGTTGAGCGCCCCAACCGCACCATCAAGGAGGGCATCCTTGCCCTTGCCTACTCGGCCGGTGTCGACTCGCGACTCTGGGGTGAAGCGGCCATGTACTTTGTCCGATGCAAGAACATGACACCCCATGCCGGCGTCAGTGGCGAAATCCCCGACGCTCGTTGGTATGGTTACGCACCAGATGTTTCCTCTCTTCGCACCTTTGGCTGCCGTGCCTGGCATTGCCTTCCTTCGGCGTCCCGCTCTGCTCTCGACCCTAAGGCCATGCCTCTCATCTTCGTTGGCCTCGACGACCATTCAAAGGCTTACCGCCTGTTCAATCCGGCGACTCGCAAGGTGCTCCTCAGCCGGAACGTCCTTTTCCATGAATCCGAGTTCCCCGCCTCGACACAAATTCACGCCTCGTTCTCTCCGGCCAATCCTCTCCCGGATGTTGTTGCGTTACGCCCTGACCAGGCTGACCTCCCCCAGCCACTGCTCGCTGTCCCCCCCCCCCCGCTCCCCTGCGCCTCGCGCTGAGCAGCTTACCCCCGCGCCTGATGCCTCTGACCAAGGCTCGCCGGCCCTTGCTCGTAATGTCCCTGACCAGGAATTGCCCGCACCCTTCGCCTCTGACCAAGGCAGCGCCCCTGACCAGGGCAGCCCCGACTCGGCACTTTCTACGCCTTGTCCCTCTCCTCGACTCCGGCCCAGCTCCTACGATTTCTCCGCCCTGTGCCTTGCCCCGGAGTTCTCTGATGATGTCGATGACGCCCTTCACTCGCCTGCGCCTGTGTGCTACCTTGCGGACGCTGCTGCCGCCCTCCTCGATACTTCTTCCGTCGACCCCGCGGAGCTCGTTGCGCCTGTGCGCGACCCTCCCCACTGGCGTGCTGCCATGGCCTCGCCCCAGGCGGACGAGTGGCGTCTTGCGGCTCGTGATGAATTTGACTCACTCTCTCGCGATTTCTCCGCTTTCACGCCCATCGACCAATGACTTGTCCCCGACGACGCCAAAATCATTGGCTCTCGCTTCGTCTTTCGCACCAAACGCGACCAGTTCGAGAAGATCAAGTCTTACAAAGGCCGCCTTGTCGCCCGCCGCGATTCCCAGCGATCTGGTATCGATTTCGACGAGACTTTTGCGCCCGTTGCCAAGTTCACTTCGATCCGTGCTCTGCTGGCCCTGTCTGCTGCCCGAGGCTATCACGTTCACCAGGCCGACATCGACAAAGCGTACCTTCATGGAAAGCTCGACAAGCCTTTGTACATGCGTGTCCCCGAGGGCATTGCCCTGCCCGGTAAAGTTCTCCAATTGCACCGTTCCCTCTACGGCTTACGCCAGGCTGGTCGCATCTGGAACGACGAAATTGACTCTACCCTCCTTGGGTTGGGTTACGTCGCCACTGAGTCCGACCATTGCGTCTACATCAAAACCGTTGGGGACGTGCACCACTACATCGCGCTTTACGTCGACGACCTCCTCATGATTGGCCCCTCCCTACCCGAAATTGAGCGTACCCTCCAGGGCCTTGAACGATGTTACGGTGTCAAGCGCCTTGGTGAAGCGGAATACGTCCTTGGCATCCAGATCCGGCGTTCCTCCGACGGCTCGATCACGCTAAGCCAGGAGCAGTACCTCAAGGACATCCTCGCTCGTTTTGGCATGTCGAACGCCCACCCGGTTGCCACCCCGATGAAATCCGACCTCCACCTTGAGATTGAGATCAACCCTGCCCCGTTTGCGGACCGCACCCGCTATCTTCAGGCCATTGGCTCGCTCATGTACGCATCCACTGGCACTCGCCCCGATCTGGCCTATGCTGTCGGTTACTTGGCTCGATTCTCCCAGTCTCCATCCGAAGCTGCCTGGGGTGCTGTCAAGCACGCTTTCCGTTACCTCGCTGGAACGCTCTCGCACGGCCTGCGCTATTCCCGCGGCGACCCTGCTCCCGTGATTGGCTACTCTGATTGCAACTGGGGTGCCTGTGTGCTCTCCTCCAAGTCGACCATGGGCTACGCGTTCCTCTATGCCGGTGGCGCCATCTCGTGGTCCTCGCGCCTCCAGTCTCGCGTGGCAGACTCCACTTGCGACGCCGAATACCTGGCTCTCTCGCATGCCGGCAAGGAAGCCATTTTCCTGCGTCAACTGTTTGGTGAGCTGGGTCTCCCCTCTTCTGCTCCGACTCTAGTACTTGGCGACAATCAAGGCGCCAACACCCTCACTAAGAACCCGGTTTTCCACGCCCGCACCCGCCACATCCGACTTCGTGAGCACTTTGTTCGCGACATGGTCGCCCTTGGTGATATCGCGGTCCAGTACATCAACACGGCCGACATGACCGCCGACATCTTCACCAAGGCTCTAGCCCGCGACCTCTTTGCGCGTCACCGCGGCCGCCTTGGCATCTGTCCTCCCTGATGCTCGAAGTCGGGGGGGTGTGAGATTCTCAAAGTACTTTAATTCTCTCTTATTTCCTTCTAGCATCATGGCCCCTGTGTCTCTTCCCTTATTCTCCTTCTTGACCCGGCTTTGCCGTCTATCTTCCACATTCTGGCCAGACTCGCGCACTTGCTCTCAGCTAGCTGGCCCCGCGCGACTCTCTCTCTCCTGCTCAAGCAACTTCTTGGTCTGGTCTCCCTTGGTCCGTCGATCAGAGACTTACCACTGCTTGAGCAGGTGAGTACTACACATCACTACCAACTCCAATACTACTAGTCGTGATAGCTTACCTGTAGTTGTTGAATAGGTGTGTGAAGCAACTTCTTGGTCTGGTCTCCCTTGGTCCGTCGATCAGAGACTTACCACTGCTTGAGCAGGTCTGTGCGTTGCTTCTACCTCTCATATCTTTCACGTTCAAAGCGCAGCCCCACATCTCGTCTCACCTGAAGGACTCCGGCGATCAATACTTGTTCTGCAATTTTTTTATTTTTTATTTTTTATTTTTTTTTCATCTGCACCATCTATAGATCCGACATGTCGTCTGATCTGAGTCCCTTGGCGCAAGCGACCGGTGGCGCGATTGGAGCGGCGATCTCAAACAGCCTCGTATACCCTTTGGACGTCCTGGTCACCCGTCTGCAGACTGCAAAACGTGGAAAATGTGAGCAGCCCCGCTTATTGCGTAGGAAAGTGATTTCAGGACTGATAAGGAGTATCTACCTGTCCTGCGTACGACGGGGTGGACCTCACACTGCAGGCAGCGCTCAACAATACACGCTCCTATCCGCGCTCAAGAGTATCGTAAGACGGGAAGGGTGGACATCTCTGTATGCTGGACTGGCTTCGGATTCCATCTCGACTGCCTTGTCCAACTTTCTCTGTGAGTTCCATTACGTTGTGTCTAGTTCCGAGCGCTCGAGGTCTCATCACACGCCTCGGCCTGGGGTGCTGACCCCTTCGGCCCTCCACTACCCACATCTCCCCATCCACAGACTACTTTTCCCACGCCTTCTTGCACGCCAAAGCCGAGGCATACAAGCTCAAATCGGCCGTCCCGTCTTCCTCGAGCAAGAAGAGCAAAGCCCCAATCCTCTCGGCATTCGAAGAAATCTTTGTCGGCTGTCTCGCCGGCGTCGTCGCCAAAGCCATTACTTCGCCCTTGTCCATCATCACCGTGCGCCAACAGACCTCGACCAACAAGGGCGCATCGTCGCAAGCACCTTTAAAGGACAGCAAGTCGGGCATGAAGCCTAGCAATGGTGCCGATTCAGATTCCTCCTCCTCCTCCGACTCGGGATATGGATCCAGTCCTTCGATGATCTCCGTTGCGCAAGATATTATAGCCGAAAAGGGCATTCTCGGTCTTTGGTCCGGTTTCCAGAATTCCATCGTCTTGACGACCAACCCGGCAATTACGACGTATCTCTTTGAATTGATCAGGAGAATGTTACGCATGGGCGACCACCCGATGTTGCTGCAGACGTTCTTGGCAGGGGCCTTTGCGAGCTCTGGAGCGAGTGCGATCACTTATCCTCTCATTCTTGCCAAGGTCAGTGGTCCTCACCTTTTCAGCAGGAGGACATTCCCGTTGAACGTTGAGGCTGATATCATGGTTTTGCGCGAACAGACCCGACTGCAATTCAAGTCTCCCTCCGGCCGAAGGCTATACAAATCCAACTTTGACGTCTTCAGCAAGACGATCAAGAGGTACGGTCTCTTTGGCATGTACCAAGGACTCGAAGGCCAGATTGCCAAGGCGTTCTTGTCCGAGGGGGTCAAGCTTGTCGTCAAGGAGAGGATCGAGTTGGTCATCGTGTTGGTCGCGAGGTATTTGATGAAGCAGAGGAGGGCAAAAGCATTGGCGAACTAATGGCAGCGCTTTTCGATGAGGTATTTCTTGGGTTGATGCTTCTTTGATCGTGCTGTATTTCTTTGGCTTGTAATAGATATGCATGTTGTTGATCAAGGCATATTGGGGAAGGAGGCCAATTCAGGCCAGCTATTGCGTATATGCATTACATGATCACCCAAGCGAGCCCACTCGCCTACTCTGCATCGTCGCCTGCCTCACTCGTTCCAGCGCTCTTACCCTTCCTCTTCCTCTCACTCTTACCCGCTCGCTTCTTCTTCGGGGCGCCACCTTCCTTGGATGTACTACCACCGGTCTCTTGGCTGTACTTCTTGCGTTTCCTAGGCGGCTCATCTCCATCTGCCGGCAACTCGTCTCCCCACTTTCGAGCCTTGATCGAATCGCGCAACTCCTTGAGCCTCTTCTTCTGCTTGGACGCCTTGACCTTCTCCTCATCCGACCTCCGATAAGGTGCCAACTTCTTCAGACTCATGAATTGATTCAACTCCGCATCGGTCGCGAGCAAGATCTCCTCTGCAGTGAGGTTATACCCTGTCGGTTCGACCTTGGCGTACTTGAATCGAGTGGCGATATCACCGACCTTGTCCTCGTAGTCGAGGGCGTAGTAGTCATCGACCATGGCATCGACCACGCGTTTCCGTGCTTCGTCGCCACTTTGTCGTGCGGCTTCGAGTAGTTCGACTGGCAAACCTTCGTCGTCACGCCCCTTGCGCTTCTTGCGCGCTTCTCTTCGTGCTTGGCGTTTAGACTTTTTATTGCCTGGTTTTTCGCCATCCTCGTCATCTTCATCCTCGTCCTCGTCGTAGTCTCCCTCCATGGCCTCGTCACCGTCATCTCCGCCATGGGCGAATCCAAGCTCATCGTCACCGACCTCTTCAATGTCGCCGATGTCGATATCGTCGTCCCATGTCGGCTTAAACCCCTCATCCTCTCCCTGATCATAATCTTCCCCATATATCTCCTGCATCTTTCGATCATGTTCCGCCTCGTCCCAATCGCCCTCCAAATCAATGGCATCCAATCCCTTGGTCCCTTCCCCAGCCGCCTCGATCAATTTCGCCAATTTGGCCTCGACCTCCTTCCTCTTCAAGGCCTTCAGCCTCCTCACCTCCTCCTTCCTCTCCAACTTTTCCTGTTCCTTCTTGGTCTTAGCCGCCTCTCGAGCCCTTTGGCGCGCGGTCGTCGCTGTTGTCGGTTTACGTAAGGAGGACATGGCCGTTCGGGAATGGGTGACCAGGTCGGCGCCTTGAGCTTCTTCAAAGCGGAAGTTGTACTTGTGTTCGAACTCTTCGGCTTGCTCCTCGAATTCGGAATCGGACGAATCGTGCAAGCCTGGATTGAGACGAGTTTCATCCTCCTCTTCCTCCTCCTCCTCCTCGCCTTCGGCTCTCTCAGCTTTGAGAGCAGCGGCTTTGACGGATTCAGCCAAGAGTTGACGCGCTTTCTTGCCGTCCTTGGCGAGCGATTGGACGTGTTCGATCTCGTCATCGGAGTTGTCGTTACCGCCGGTGATTTCTTTGTAGGAAGGGATGCGATTCTTTCTCGCTTTGGGGTCAATCCAGCCTCGGTGGAGCAGGTAGCTGAGGAGGAAGCGGGCCTCGGGGTCAGCTTTCAAGTGTATCCCAGAGAACAGGTCTGTGCAGACTGACTCGTTCAAGAATTTCTCCTCTTCGTGCAACGCCTCCTTGACTGCCTTAGCACCCAAATTGGTCTTGAGAAACTGCGCATACTCGTCTTGTTCCTTTTGCGCCTCATCCTTGGTCTGGGTTCTCTTGACCAAAAAATCATCGTCATCGTCTCCCTCGTGATGGTCGTCCGAATCGCTGGCTTGGAAAAATGCTTGTTTGACTTGTTCCTTGAGCGCTTGTTCCTGCTGGGCGTAGGTCGGGGGTTGGAACGAGGCGTCCGGGATCGATTCGTCGTCGATTTGTGAATGCGTAGGATCGGCGAGCACTCGCTGGAGTTGGTAATCCTTCAAAAGCACGGGCTTGCTCGAAGAAGGCTTGGGCTTTGTCGATGCAGTGCCCGAAGTGGAAGCCAAACCCTTCTCCTCCTCTTCAAAGACCATCTTCTGCGGCTCGTACACCGCGGGATCCTTGTTCCTGATCTTGGCCAACGTCTTGAAAATAGCGACGTCCACTTGTGGCGTGACCAATTCGGCATCCGAATCATCATCGCTGTAGACCGTCGACGCTTCGGAGTCTTCTTCGCCGTTGGAAGAGAGTTGGTCTAGTTTGGTACCGTACTTGTCTTGCAGTTTCGAGAGTTCTTCGGTTTGTTTCTTGAGTTTGTAAGAGGTCGCAAAGGATTGGTTGAGGGAGAGTCGGTCTCTGGACTTGTTCTTCTTCTTCTGCTTCGCCTTCGATGAGGAGGATGAACCAGACGAGGAGGAGCCAGCACCCGAGTCCGAATCCGAGGCCGAGTCCGAAAGAAGACCAGCCGTAGCGGTCGCGGTGGATGGGGCTGGTGTAGGTTTGTCGAGTTTGGAGGTCGACGCCACTTCGATGGATTTGGGTTTCCGTGCCATTTTGGTGGTGCGTTGGAGCTGTGATGGAGGGACGGAGCCAGAGTCCCGCGGAGTCGACTATGCGCGCCGGGTTACCGCGATCGGCTGCGAAACGCTAGGCAACGCTCTGCCGCTCGGACCGCTCCGGGCCGGCCAATTTGTGGCAGTGTGGCAGACGCTGGCGGGACGCTGGCGGACGCTGGCGCTGGCTTGCGAAGGCTGAGCCGATCACTTTGAGCGCGAGTGCTTCAAGCGGAGCTTCCACATACATACACTCGACTTCCCTGTTGCGGAGTTGCGAACACGACAGAAATTCTTCGGTCGAGAGGCATGATCCAAGCTTGAGCCTTGTCGTTAACTTCTACATCATCACCGTACCTAGCCAGCTGGCAGCTCCGCTTCTTCGAGGCACTCACAGCTCGCCTTCGCAAGCACGACCCACCGCCACACTCCGCGACACCACCGGCCCGCCACTTGGAGCGCGCTAAACCAGTCTACGCACAACCACCAGAATGGCACGAAATGCAGCCCCTGCCAAGCAGCACACGCACAAGCCCAAATCAGCCTCGGCTATCGCCTCGGGCTCGAGCTCAAGCCAACCTACGCTCCGTACCTTGCGCCATCATGCCTCCACCGGCTCGAACGCCGCCAGCTCAACTGGACCTGTGCCAGCCCCGAATGCCATGTCAACGCTGACTCCAGCCGAACGCATCGCCTTGCACGCTCAGAAACCCGTCATCAAAGGTCCTCTGTTCCGATGGAAGTCCCCCGCGCAACTCATCGCCGCGACCCAAGTCGATCTCCAACGCATCCAAGCGAGAAGGGAGATGCTCCATCAAGCCGATACCTCTTCCACCTCCACCGCTCCAGAACTATCCGAGCCGACGACGGAAGGAGATCATTTCCAAACGACCTTGTTCGGTCAATCTCTCCAAGCCTCCCAATTGATCAACCTCAGCTCACCCTTTATCGCCTTCACGCGCGACGTCGGTAAGAAGGCGTCGAGTTTGCCATTGGTTGTGCATTATCGCAAACAAATCGTCGGGAGTTTATGCGATGCGTTGAGCTTGGGCAAACATTCGAGATCCGAGATTGAGTTATGTGCAGAAACGATATTGGAGTGAGTTCACGCGCAAGGGAGGGCGAGCTAACGCGCGAACATCGCTGATCCAACCCCTATCTCTCCAGCCTGATCCCACCCCTCGTAACCGATCTCTCGACCCTCTTGACCCCCCTCGCATCACCACTCATCACCACCCTCATAGCCCTCACCCAACCTTCCCCACTCGAAGCCTCCAATCCAAGACTCTTACAAAAAGTCTACGACGTCCTCGGGGAGACGTTCAAAGAACTCGCGAGGGATTTGTTGGCGTCGGGAGTGGAGATGGAGGATGTCTGGGCGGTGGTAAGGAGAGGTTTGGGAGCGCCGATGGTTGAGGAGGTCAAGGACGCGGAGGATATGGAGGTTGGTGAGGTCATCAAGGAGGTTGAGCAACCTGTTGAAGAGGAGGACGATGAAGAGGAAGAGGAAGAAGAAGAGTTGGTCGCACCCGTTGCTTCCACTTCGGCTTCGACATCCACGACACCACCTCAACCCCCAACCCCCCAAGCTCCCGTATGGGGTCTCCCGACGAACTTCCGAACGACGCCTCAAACTCGACGACTGTTGGCCAGTGCCTTCTCCTACCTCATCCGCAAAGTCCGCACCACGACGACCGAACAAGACTCGGACTCTGGAAGCGAGATGGATCGCCTCATGCTTCTCTTGATCGAAGACGTCGTCGAAACGGAGACGACGTTCGATGAGAGTGCGCAGAAGGGGAAGAAGAGGAAAGGAAAGGTTGGGAGGGCACAAGAGTTGGGTTCACCCAAGGCTTTCGCGGAAGGTTTGTTGTGGAGCTTGATTGAGAGCTGCACGGTGAGTCAATTCAAGCATGAGTGTCTGAATAGGATTTCGTATGAGATATCTGATTGTGGTGAATTCCTTTCATTTCCAGGCTGCCAACGGACACTTACACTCTCGCACGGCCTCGATCGTTCGGTCCTCACTTCAAGTGGTTGTCAGTCGCGCCGAAGCATCCAGCGAACTTGTCCCACAAGCATTCCAAACCTTCCTCTCCACCTTGGCGAATCATTCCAAGTCGACCGAGATCTACTCTGTCGTCGTTGATGAGGTCATAGAAGCGAGTAGGGCGTTGGTTGAAGGGGAGAAGGATTGGACCAAGCTGGAGTATGGGCTCAAGTTTGTCGATTGTGTGGCGGCGAGTAAGAAGGGGGGCAGAATATCTGGTGAGTTTCGGGTATGTACGTATGGGAACGGATGAGAATGCTCGACTGATTGCGAGCCTTGTTGTAACAGCAACGGCCAAACCCCAATTGTTTGCGATTCTGGCGTCGTACGCCAAGCTCGTGGCCTCGGCGTCAGCGCCCGCTTCCTTCGTGCAGGCGTACACGTCCGCGACCATCTCACTCCTTCTCCAGGCTTCCTTCAAGGACGTTCTTTCTGGCGCGGTCCGAGACTCGATCGACGTCCTCTGGACGACATCTTCGACCTTCGCCAATGCGTGCACCTTGGCTTTGGCTCTGGACGATGTCGCTTGGCCGCATTACTCGACCTCCATCGCGAATCATGTCTTGACAACTACAGCCAAGTATCTTGAGGGGGAGGAAGAAGGAGACGTTGAACTTGGCCAGTTGTCGAACCAAACGAACGCGATGACCTTGTTGGCTCGATTGGCCTGGAGTGGTCGACTGGCCAGTCTTCGGGAAAGCTCCGGTGGACTCTCGAAATCATGGGAAAGGGTTGTTACCGATCGATGCGAGGTTTTGATTCGAGCATGGATCCAAACTTATTCCGAGTCGACCAAGATCGTCGATGACGACGCGACACACGAAGTCTTGAACGCCCTGCTCGTCCTCCCTCAACTCCCCTCGCATCGCACGGCCCTCCTCAGCCTCCTCTGCGACCTCATCATCGCCATCTCCCCGACTCCAGCAATGCAAGCTCGAACGAAGTTTCTCGAAACGGCCGCGAACCCGGCCCAAGTCCTCGGTGCGGCTCTCCTATCGATCGCTCGAGCACAGGAGACTTCAGGCCATGTCGTCGATCGTTTGAGACCGAGTCTGCTGAAGATCTTGCAAGGGTTCTCATGGCATCGCGGAGTAATGCAAGGGATAGCTGGATTGGAACTGGCCAGTTCGTCCTCGACCTCAGATTCCATCACCGACCAAGCCTCCCAAGTGTACGAAGCCGTCGTACCCAACCTTCTTTCAGAGGATTCCAGTCTCCGTTTAACTTCTCTCGAGATCTTGACAACCCTGTTCGAGGAGAAGGACAAAGTTGCTTTGGATCTGATGGAGAAGATGATGGAGGTGGAGAGGATGGTTTTGTCGGTTCAAGGGGCTAGGGAGAAGAGTATGAAGGTGCGCAAGATTGGGATCGTCGCGCATGCGCAGTTGGGAAAGGAGGGACAAGGGACGGAAATGATTGTTGGGGTTTTGTTGAGGTATTTGACGGGTGAGTGAACAATTCCCGAGCCTACCCAAACCGCTGGGTCAGTACACGAGCTGATGCGGATTTGTCTCAATCCCCACAGCCATGCTCAAAGTCAACTTCAAGCCGCTCTGGCCCGAAGCCATCCAAGCCCTTTCTCTACTTTCACAACGTTTCCCCAACGAAGTCTGGGCCATCGCTTCGAAACAACTCGTCGTCGTCGCAACGCGCGACTCGAGTCTATACGTATCCCGCAAACCCGAATGGGCTTTGGCGGCGAAAGAAGGCGTCGAGAGCTATCTGGTCGTCTTTGAGGAACCTCAGGTTAGGGATCATGCGGTTGAGGAATTGAGGAATGTGGTTGTGCAGAGACTGGGGTTGTTTGAAGGTGGAGTCGAGCATGAGAAGACCAAGGTTGCGGTTTTGGTTGAGGTTAGTGAGATCCGTAACTGGACGTGTGCGCATTCTTGGCTGACTCCTTGCGCACACTCAGGCTCAAATCGCCCCCGAGCGACTTGTGTTGCAAAGTTACGAAGCCCAATTGCTCGAATTGTTCTGTGTCATCCCCGACCTGGCCGAACGCCATAGCCGTGACTTTGTGACCGTCTTCCTCGGCTGCTTTCAGCGCGAAGACCGACCCGGATCCAAGGCCGACGACTCGATTGTGACCTACGTCGACCCAAACGAATCGACCAAGGAACGACAACTTCGCTTGCGCGCTTGGTTGGCGATGTTCGCCAAGTTCTCCAATCCCAAAGCGCTGTACCGATCCGACGACCTTGCGGCCCACTTCCGCTACTTGCTCGCTTTCCCCGATACCGAGGTGCAGAAGCTGGCATTGGATTGTCTGCTGAGGTGGAAGACTCCGGCCGTGGTCGCGAATGCGGATCGACTGCGCAACATGCTTGAACCGACTCGGCTGCGTGACGAACTGCTCCAATTCGTATCTGGGACCGATGCGGGTGGTCTAGAGCCCAACCATCGAGCCGACGTAGTCCCTTTGTTCATCCGCATTTCTTACGGCATCATGACCTCTCGGTTGGGCCGTGCGAGCGCCAGTTCAGGCCAAGGTCGAGCAGGTCGACGAGCCGCAATCCTCGGGGCACTTAAAACGTGTTCGTCCGAAGAGCTGGGGACCTTGGTCGATCTCGTCATCGGTCCCATGCAGGGCTACATCGTCTCTGCGCCGGGTGAGGAGTTCCACTTCGCTTCTCAGTCGCTCAACATCGCGGGCAAGCGTCAGTTGGGTTTCTTGGGCTTCCTCGCAGACGTGCTCAAGCATCTGGGCAAACACCTCGTCTCGAGATGGCACGAGCTTATTGCGGCCACCTTGAACCTCTTGTACTTTGCTCAAAACGGGATCGAAGCCGAGAATGCGACCCCGGGCGAAGTCGACGAAGTCGAAGAAGATCGTGAAGAGGACGAGAACGATTCGGACGAACCCGAGACGGCGATGGCGCCGTTGCGTCATATTCGTCAAGTTGCACTGAAGCGATGGGCCGAGTTTTTCTGGCTCGAAGTCGATTTCGACCACACGCCTTACATCAAGGCCGCTTTTCCCGTCATCATCGCACCTCGATTACCCTCGCTCGCGGCCGAGAACGCGCAGGCGCCTTCGGCTTTGCTCGAATTGTTCTGCACGTGGTCGATCCGTAGGGATCTGTTGAATCATCTTGTCGTCCATGATCGATCGCTCTTGCCCAAGCTGTACGGGTGTCTCACGACGCGCAACGTGAAGCCCGCAGTCATCCTTCGCATCTTTGACATCGTCGACAGCTTGCTCGAGTTTGCCTCCGAGGAGGGCGGCAAGGAAAGTGAGGTCGGTCGCACGATCGTACAACCCAGCGTTGAGGAACTTCTCGTACAACTCGGGGGTTTGATCGCCGTCACGACGGCGACGATGGACCCCAAAGCCGAAGTCGGTCAACGGCAAATCACGCTCTTGTCTTCCCTCGCGCCTTACGTCGAATCGAGCGAACAAGCGACCCACTTACTCACGCTCATCACACCGCTCTTGCGCAAACCCAACAAGACCGTTCCCGAACGGACCAAGACGGAGTTGCTCAAGATCTTGACGTCCTTGTACCCGCTCGCGCGACCGGAACGTTCGAACCCTCTGTTCGATCGATGCTGCGAGGTTATCTCAGCGCTCTTCTCGAGCAACCGCACGCGGAACGCTCGACTTCAGACTGTCGCTGCTTTCAACGCCATCGCATCGACCGAGGACTCCCTCGCACAGGTCGCGCATATCGTCGAGGAGCTCAACTCGTACTCGGTCAAACGCTCCGAAGAACCCGACTTTGATCGACGACTCGCCGCGTTCTCATCCTTGAACGAGGATACGTACCGCACGATCCGACCTGCGGATTGGATCATCGTTATCCACAACATGCTCTTCTTCGTTCAAGATCAGGACGAGCTTGCCATTAGAAGCAACGCCAGCTTCACCTTGCGTCGCTTCGTCGAAATCGCGGGTTCGATGTCCGAGACGAACGAAGAGATCAAGTCCGTCTTGGTGCGGACCTTCCTCCCTGGTCTCCGCAACGCCTTGCGCTCCAAGCTCGAGATCGTTCGCAGCGAGGTCTTGGGCGTGTACGCAAGTGCGGTCGAGCATTGCAAAGGTGTCGCCGAACTGGATCAGCTCAAATGCCTCCTCGTCGATGGCGACCAAGAGGCCAACTTCTTCTACAACATCATGCACATCCAAGTCCATCGTCGTACGCGTGCGCTGCGTCGTCTCGCCGATGAAGTTGAAGCGGCCAAGATTTCGAGCAAGGTCGTATCCGACATATTTTTGCCGCTCGTCGATCATTTCATTCTCGGCGCCGAGGAGAGCAAAGATTCCGATCTGGTCAACGAGACCGTTCAGTGCATTGCTCGTCTGGCTAAGCATCTCGCCTGGTCCGCGTACAACAAGGTCGCTCGCCATTACCTCAAATTCTCCAAGGTCCCCGGATCGTCACAAAAGGCTTGCGTGCGCGTCGTCGTGGGTGTGCTCAAGGGCTTCCACTTTGATCTGCTCAACGATCCGAGGTTGCTCGAGATCACGACGACCAAGCTCTTGGCTGAGCTGCAGCGCTTCCTCGAGAAGAGGGACGAGACATCGGACGAGGAGATGCGCATCCCCGTCGCTGAGGGAATCAGTGCCATCCTGCAACATGTCCCCGTCGAGTCTAAGTCGGTCCACGAATCCGCATTGCTCATGACGCTGTCGCAGATCCTGCGAAGTAAGGACCAGCATGTTCGTGATCTGACGCGCTCGACGATCTGCAACATCGTCGCAAGCTCAGATACTGCGACGATCGGGATTGCAGTAAAGGAGCTTCGTCGTGCTCTACAACGGGGCCCTCAGCTCCATGTGCTCGCTTTCTCCGTTCACGCCATCCTCGTCCGACTTTCGGAGCCCGCCGGTTCCACCCCCGACTTTGATGACGCGCTGGACGAAATCGTGCCTGTCCTCGGCGACGATGCCTTCGGCAACCCTGCCAAAGATCGCCAGTCCCAGGAGTTCCGCGCCAAGACCAAGTTCCGTGAAGTGCGATCGTTCAAGTCGGTCGACTCGTTCGAGATCCTCGCTAGGCATGTCTCACCGAGCAAGATCGCTGCGTTACTCGTCCCCTTGCGCACGACTTTGCAGCGTACCGAGTCGGCTAAGGTCATGAAGGAGGTCGAGGACGTGTTCAAGGCGTTGATCCAGGGGTTGACGACCAGCGCCAAGCTCGACACGCCTGGATTGCTCGACCTGTGCCATTCGCTCATCAGTGCCAACTCGGACTTTCTGCGACCCGCTCGAGTCGTACCGAGGAAGGCAGGCAAGAACGGCAAAGCCGCTCCGGACTTCCACGTCCAATTGGCACGCGATAACGGCGACGAGCGCGATCACTTCGTCAAGAATGCGCATCGCTTCGTCTCGTTCGGTCTTGAGCTCTTCAACACCGCTTTTCGCAAATCGCGATATGATCTCGACTCGCCCATTATTATCGCTCGCTTGGAACCGCTCGTCTCCCTTGTCGGCAACACGCTCTACTCGGACGAGCCTGTCGTACTCGCGCGAAGCATGCGCGCGACGGCGTCCTTGATTCGTTGCCCACTCAAGAGTATCGGAGACGCGGCACCAATCTTACTCAAGCAGATGATCAACATTGTTCAACGTTCCGGTAGCACCGAGTCCGATCTGGCGCAATCGACGTTGCGAACGCTCGCTGGCCTTATTCGGGATTGCAAGACGGTGTCGCTTCGCGAAGACCAGCTGACGGTCCTCCTTCAGGTATGTCGATGGTTCGCTTGCACTGGCCGTTCATTACGTAGTAACTGACCCTGCTGACTCTTACCTATACAGCTCATTGGCCCCGATCTCGAAGAAGCGGATCGACAGGGCACGCTCTTCCAGTTGTTGCGCTCGATCATGGCGCGCAAGTTCGTCGCGCCCGAGATCTACGACCTCATGGACAAGGTCGCCGAAATGCTCGTGACGAACCAGTCCAGCGGCGTACGCGAAGTCTGTCGCTCGATCTACCTGCAGTTCCTGCTCGATTACCCACAAGGTCGAGGACGCCTGAAGACGTCTCTCACTTTCCTCACGAAGAATCTGTCCTTCGTGCACGAGTTCGGTCGCCTCTCGGTGCTCGAGTTGCTAAACGCCATCCTCAGCAAATTCGCCACTCAGCTCGTCGACGATGCAGCCGAGCTCTTCTTCATTGGTCTCGTCATGGTCGTCGCAAACGACGAATCGACCAAGTGTCGCGAGATGGCCGCCGAGCTCGTCAAGATTCTCTTTAAGCGGCTTCCGAAGGAGTCTCGTAACGGTCTGTTGAACCTCTTGCATGCATGGGCAGGCAAGAAGCAACCGGCCCAACTCGCTCGTACAGCGATCCAGCTGTTTGGTGTTGCAATCGACGCACTCGGTGACGAAGGCAAGAGTGCGACCCCGCCGATCCTTGATGTGTTGGGTGACATTCTCGATGATAGTCAGGAGCGTCTGCAGCAAGCCGAGGAGAGTGGTGACGCATTGAGCATCGAGCTCGACAATACCTGGCAGCTCCCTTACCAAGCTTTACAAGCGCTCGCGCATGTGTTCAAGGCCTTCCCCGCGCTCGTCTCGCCCGATCAAAGCTCATCGCGTCGACTATGGCAGACGGTGCAAGGGCACTTGCTCTTCCCGCACATATGGATCCACACGTCCTCGGCTCGCCTGCTTGGAAGTCTGTACGCGGCCAACCCGACCGCGCTCGCTCGCACGGACTTCCCCGAGGAGCATCCCTTATCGACTCCCAGTCTTCTCGACGCGGCCCAAAAGGGGTGCTTGCAACTCAAGAGCTCAGCGTTGGACGAACCTCTGGCGATGCAAATCGTCAAGAATCTCTTCTTTGCCGCCAAGTGCTTCGATGCGCGTCGATCGGCTGCAGAGGCCACGGCTGCCGAGGATGAGAACGAGGAAGAGGATGCCGTAGATGATGGGGCCCAACGTCAAGCCGATCCTTTGCGCTGGCTGTTCACGAGGTTGTCCTACCAGGCTCGTCAGGCCCACATTGCTCGACCGTCGGTGCATGCTCTCAATGCTGTAAGTTTCCTTGGCGGCGTGTTGTGACATGTCTTCTCCATTGCTCACGCTGTCGTTTCACATCCAACAGGGCCAATGGTCATTGCAACCCTCGTCGATTTTGCGCTGGTTCGCAGCGGTCATCTCGCACCTCGACAAGACACATCTCGAGCGCTTCCTTGTTCAGATGGCGACGCCCATTTTCCGCATCTCGGAAGATCCGAATGCTCAAGATCCCCAGATGGGTAAGCTGAACCCATCCTGTGCTCTGCCGACCTTCCTGGACGAACCGATAGCTGATCCAATGCTTTGATTTCCCACAGTCGAACTTCAAAACCTCGCTCGCGAAGTGCAAGAGTTGCTGCAGAGCAAGGTCGGCACGACAATGTACTCGAACGTGCACACCACGATTCGTCAACGAGCTGCCGAGCGCAGGAACGAGCGCAAGACGGCCATGGCACTCCAGGTCAGTTCTTCGAAGCGCTGGCTTGCTTCCGGTGTAAGCCAGCTTCTGACCTTGTTACAACTATGACTCCCACAGGCCATCAACAACCCCGAACTGGACGCGCAACGCAAAGCCAAACGCAGCGAACAAAAGACGCGTCAGAAGAAGCGCAAGAACGCCGCGTTCGCGGACCAAAAGGGGCGCTTCGGCAAGAGGTCCAGGAGGGACGATTAAGTTACATAGTTTCTAGCATCATCATATTTTCTTATTGTAGCATCGCATCGGTGTATATAGAGTTCTCCTTGCATTTTTTGCAATTGCAAATCCGAATCGATTGTAGTCGTACAACATAGGTAGTGGAAGAAATCCCCGGTGGGTCTATGCAAAGCATCGTTCATACTCGATCCTCATCGCTCTCAGTTCACTCTCATCGAAAGGCCATTTCGACGTGCCATTCTCTTCCTCCATCATCTGATCCCCTTCAGCCTTTCTCTTTTTCCTCGCCCTCCCTTCACCTTTCCCTTCCTCGTGCCCATTCGAACCCTCCCCTTCGCGGTCGTTTCGTTCCAACTCGGCGAACTGCCTCTCTTCATTCAACCTCGCCCAAGTCTGTTCGAATTCCAAATCGATCGGCACCTCGGGACCTCTCTGTACAGCCGCTCCTGAAGTCGACGGTGCCAAAGTCGAGGAAGAAGTATTGGTCTTGTGGATTCTCGAGGACGGGGGTTCGGATGGACTGGCGGGTGAGATCGGAGAAGGTTTGATCGAACTGAGGTTCGACAAGGTCGGGTTGGAAGTTGCGGTCGGGATGATGAAGAGGGAGGTCGGGATGGGGAGGACCCAGATCCGTTCGCGCAGGCGTTTGTGCTGAATTGGGCCCGAGATGGCAAGTTTGGTTAGCGTAGGTTAGGCGGAGAACAAGGTCGTTGGATTCGACGCACCCTTTCTCGATCATCTTCGATCCTTCTCAGGATGTCGTTTCGAGAAAGACTCAGTGATATCGGCTCGCTCGATTCGGTGTCGTTGATGGTCAGACTGGACGAGGGCGCAGGCAACAGAATGGCGCTCAGGATCCTCTGCCCCGATGTACACGTTCGCCCGGATAGTTCTCGATGAGGACAGTACTCACGATTCCTTTTTCATATCGAGCTGCTTCAACACCTCGTCCAGGACATCGACATCCAGCAACCTCCTCGTCTTCCAGGACTTGAGAACCTGTTTGAGAATGCGAGGTACGTTTAGGGGAAGAATGAGCCCTACCCCTCACTTTTGCTCCTCCCCAGTGTTCCCTCGACGATCCGACTTACCTGATGAGCACTCATGAGGTTGATCCTCCCCTCCCTCGTATCCCCAACGACGCCATCGACTACAAACTGCTTCAGATTCCGCTCGACCAAGACGCTCCAGGTGCCGGAGCCGACGATCGAGTCCTTTTCCAAGATCGCATCGATCAAATGCAGCAAATTGACACGCGCGTTGAGGTTGGCCTGCGTCCCTTCCTCGACGAGACATTCCCAAATGTCGGGTGAGCATCGAGGGGTGTGTTTGAGTGCGAAGAGGGCCACTTTTTGAATCGAGGGGAGCGACGAGTTGAGGCGCGAGAGTAGGCTCACGAATTGCCTGGTCGACAGAGGACATGTGCGGTGGTCAGCTGCGTGTAGAAGTTTTTGTAGAGGTGTGTTCGAACGTGTGCGACGTACATGCGAACCTTTCATGCGAGAGCAGAGCAGCCCGAAAAGAGAAGGCGGCGAGCGGTGCACACGACGATCCGGATCAGCTACTAAGTCACGGTGACGGAGCCCAACCTCTTTGTTAGAGGCCACTACCCTCACCTCGAAAGGATCCATCTTTCTTCAAGTAAACCTGCGGTTCAAGAAGCCCGCGTGGCGTGGAGGGACAGCCAGGCGAGGACCCAAACGAGGAGGTCGATCAGCGGGCACGTTCAGGCCCAGGAAAGTGCATACACTCAGCCTGCAGCCTGCCACTGGAACTCGCCCGGCGCACGGACCCTCGGAGTCCAAGCTAAGGCTTCATCCCGCCTCACGGAAAAGAATCAGATACAAGAAGGTGAGTCATGATCTACGAGTCTCCAATTGAGTCATATACTATAACTAGACAGTGATTACTCCCTTTGTAACCTCAATACTCCTAGTCTCCTATGTGCTCCGCCTCCGCGACGTGGGATCTCTGTGCCGCCCTTCGTCGACAAAGGGCCGAGGTCCGTGCTCACACCTCGACGGACTTTAGAAAATGACAGCGCTTCTCACGCAGAATGAGATGACTCGTGATCTGTCCCACTTTTGTATTGTTTCTATCAGTCCTAACCTGCGGACACGAGTAAAGTCGTACATGCAACCGCTCGCACGAATTTTACAGCAGCCTCGATCGGGACTGGCAGGTGCTCTCAACAAGCAGCCGGCACTCCGTCGAGCCGGTGCCCAGCCTCAGGTTCGGCGTCGTCCTCCGTCATCTTCGCACACGTTTCCCACCGCTCAACATGTCTGCCATCGTCCCCTACGGAGTCGTCTACCCGGAAAAGTACCATGCCGATCGAAAAGCTGCGGCTGAGATTGCGACACAACTTGGCTTCAACGAGGTACGCTATTACTGACGCTTGGCGTGAGGCTGGGACCGTCGTTGTCCCGAATGCCAATGAACGCGTCGACAGCAGTGCCGCGCTCGGGACCACCCAAGTTTCTAGATCACGTGTGGGTAACGAACTGACGTGGGGGAGTACTCGTTCGTGGAACCGGAAATAGGAGACTTTCATCGAAGTGACCGTACAATGGGGCGATCAGGATCCGAACGCTCATCTCAACAATGCCATGTACTACAAATACCTCGAAGCCGGTCAGTCCCTGCCAGCTCTTACCCGGTCGAAAGCTCGCGAGGTTCAAGAGCAAAATCTTGCTTTTGACCGTCTTCTCGTTTCATCCTACCTTTTCCTCCACTGATCCGAGCCCCACTCTCTTTCACTCCCAACAGGTCGCGGCGCCTACGTCCGCAGTATCACACGTAAACTCGATGCGCGCACAGCTAAAGCCATCAACCACGGTGCGCAAGGCCGCGGCCTCGTCGTCGGCCAAGTGATGAACCGCTTCGAACGACCCGTCTACGCCCCCGATCACCTGCTCATCGCCCATCGGGCGACCCAAGTCGCCAGAAAGAAATTCGTGCTGACGAGTGTGATCGTTTCGTTCGAGTTGAGTTCAAGCGCGCTGCGGAACCCTCGTTACCGTTTGGCTTGGTTCTGATGGCAACCTCTCGGCGTTTTCTTTCCTTTCTCTGCAGTCAACGAGCGAAAGTCTGTTCGGGCGAAGCGATCATGGTCGGATTTGATTATGACAACCACAAAGGTGCCGAACTTCCGAACGGTCTCTACGCCTTGATAGAACGAGAGATCAGCGACGCGGCAAAGACGATCGCTGCCGCACAGCGGTCGAAAGCCAAATTATAGACTACCACGTCTTTGCCGATTGAAGGAGGACAAGTCTGGTCTGTATAGTATAGGCAGTAGCTCGTGCTGTTTAATCATGTTTCATTTTGTGGCACACTGAAGGGGTAAAGCGAGATCAAGAAAGAAGAGTTGGCTTCGGGCACGAGAAAGAGAAAGACCCGAGTGCGTGATGCGAGGGGTGGAGTTGACACGCCAGAGTGGCACGACACCTGATGACAACGAGGACCGAAATGTACAACTTGAGGTGGGACGAGAAAGGAAAGACGAGACCGCGGAGAGAGAGAGAGTGAAGCCCTATCGACCGTATTTTTGCAGCTCCCATTCTCTGCGGATGGGCGAGCATGATGAGGTAAGCGAAGCCGGCCTATCTGGGAACGATGCCGTGGACAAGGACGCACCGGTTGTCAAGCGGGCACACCTGCCGCGTCTTGAGCCAACGACTGATGCAGTGGAAGTGGAAGGCGTGCTGTTGGGATGGGGTCATCGCGTCAGCCTTTCAGTCGATGTGCAGGTTTTCGGTCCGTTTCGCTCACGTTGCAAATCCCCCATGCGACAGTACCTGAGTTGGGAGGAGACTTGGGAGTCAGTGAATGGCCTTTGTCGCTTTCGAGCGTGCTCTCAATGCACTTGCACTCGTCCGAGGTTGCACTAGCTTGGTTCGCTTGACAGTCGATGCCTGATGGCCGAGAGGAAGAGAAACGGAGCAGCCGTCAGTCCCGAGCGATGCTCATCAAGCAACCGTCACAGCCCGAGACGCACAAAGGTCCATGATGTGGTTGCGGCAAATTGCACCTGTGAAGCAGAACCAGCGTGTCAGAGCCTCGAACGTGATCAGAGCCAGCGACGCCGAGGGCTGTCGCCGTCATGGGCCTCGAGTCGAAAGGGCGGTCGCGGGTGGGGGGGAGGGGGGGACGCGAGCCTACTGAAGGAGCGACCAAGTTGCATGCCACGTACAGTTGTCGACCTGGATGTCTGTGGGTGCACGGATACACCCCCACGAGTCAGAGACGGGTGGATGAGCTCGCAGATCGGGTCGTGTACGGTGACTGACCCCATGCCCAGAGCGCGACCGCGTTCCACTGCGACAGCCAGTTGCAAATCCGAAAGTGAGCTCCTGCACGCCAGAGCGAAGCGATGTTCTGTCTGATGCACCTTTTTGACATCGAACCTCTTCTGGGCGGCGTGGTGGCTGCGGTGGCTGCTGTGGCTGCTGGCGTTGGCCGGTGCGGTGTCCCCTGTGGCGCCGCTGGCGGTCGTGGCCGCATCGACGTCCATCTTCGTGTCTGCACAGGCACAGGCACAGGCAGCACACCGGGGGCGGTCAGCGTCCAGAGCCACGCGATCTCCATCCGCGTCGCTCACCTGCCATAGTCGAGGGAGTGTGTGGACCACAGTGGACGATGCGAGAGCTGCACAAACGCGCGCCGACGGGGAGAGATGGGGAGCTTTCGATCACCTTCATCTACCTTCATTGCTTGCGCCGACAGCTCCCTCGCTTACTCACTTCCCCGGGACCAGAGCCCACTCTCGCCCATGGCTTCCGCCTCAAGAGCTCGGCCGACCCGGGGACCGAACTCGAACCCGAATCCGAATCCTACGGGCTCGTCCTCGTCCTCGTCCTCGTCCTCGTCCTCGGGTCCTCGTGCTCGACTACGAACCCACGCTCGACCGTGGTTGAACGCTCTCGCATGGCTGCCCGTCATCTTCTTCGTCGACCACCACCTCGTTTCGTTCGCGACAGTCTCGGGGAGGTACGTTCGCTGTCTGATGATCCCATGGCTCAAGCGCTCGCTGACGAGTTGCGACTGCTCCATCCTCGCGCCTTGCTCTCGCGATCGGCGCCCCACCCGCTCCACCCGCTCCACCCGCTCCCTCGGATCGCCGGATCGTCATCTCAGGTCAATGCAGGTAAGCACGTTGATTCCCATCTGCAAAACCCAAAACGTAGCTTCAGGACTTCATCCTCGCCGTCCCACATCGAGCTAACCTCCCGCTCCGAATTGCCCCCACCCCACCCCTTCAGCCGACCCTGAACCCGGACTCGTCCAAACTGCGCCAGGACATCGTCCTGCTGAATCGCTACAAGAATCTGGAACTGACCCAAGGCGCAACACGGACCGATCCTAAAGCGGGTTATCAAATTGGGGACGTCGTAGCCCTAAGGTACGAATGCTTTCGTATCCCAGTCTAGGCATTCCACACATCCTTCCCCCCCACAGAACACCTCGCTCACCACCCATCCCCCGCTCGCTACCTTAGATCCCCAACGAACCCTTCCCAACTCCTCATCAAACGCCTCGTAGGCCTCCCCGGATCCCTCGTACGGACCCTCCCACCTTACCCCGAAAGAACGATCCGTATCCCCGCGGGGCATTGCTGGGTCGAAGGTGACGAAAAGAACCATTCGAAAGATTCAAACACCTATGGTCCGATACCGTTGGGCCTCTTGGATAGTCGGATTGAGGCGATCCTGTGGCCACCGAGGTGAGAGGCAGATTCATTCTACTATCATGAAAAGGTTTCTTGTGATGGGACCTAATCCAAGAGGACTCTCATTCAGTCGGATAGGCGCGATCCCAAAGTCCACTTCGGGGTGGGAGAAGAGGGTCATGCATCCGCCGGGGATGACGATGGGCTCGAGTACTACGACATCATCGGAGTCGAAGACATCAACAAGAGTCATAGGAGGAAGTTTTTAGAAGAGCAGACAGTGGGCGCGCTTTTTTGCAATATCGGCATTGTCGAGGCATCTTCTCCTTTCCTTACTTTACGCGAAGAAGGCATAGCGCCAGCAGGAGCGAAAAGAGAGAAGCGAATCAAGACGCCGAGCTTTTTAAAACAGCAGCACGTACAGCCCTTTGAAAATGAAATGTTAAAAGACCGTTTGGGAAGAACCGCAGACCTCTTTGCAGACAGGAAATGTATGTTCGAGCGTCGAATAACACATTCAAGAGGCGAGCGGTGGTGGGAATGACAAGGTGAGGAGCAAACCAGCAGTGGGGCACGACCAAACAAGGGGAAACAAGAGGCTAAGCGAGCAGTGCTTGTTTGGGGACCCAGAGGGGAATATAGATTCGAAGTTCGAAGTTTGAGAACACAATTGGAGAAGAAGTGGGCCAGGAAAAAAAGGGGGAAGAAAGGAAAACACAAAATGCCACCAGCGCCACCGACACCACCGACACCACCGCCACCTTTATCCGCAAGAAACCACAATTCCGTGGGGATACGAGTAGAACAACAAGTTTGGAGAGGAAACCGAAAGGAGAGCCGAGCCCGAGGGGAACGAGAAGGACATGGAACGACGCAGTCGAGAATCGAGACGATCACGATAGACGACGAGCGCATTTACTTCTTGGCAGCTTTCGGCTTGGTCGCAGCCTTTGCCTGAATGAGTAGAAAGACACAACGAAGGCGTCAGCGGATACGACAGAATGACACAGTCCGATGGAGCGGGCGGCATACCTTGGCGGGTGCGGCCTTCTTAGCTGGAAAGGAGCCCAAACAACGCAGATTATACGTCAGTCCGATGTCCCAAAAGGTTGAACAGTGACATTATGGCATCACTCTTTCACTTACCGACCGACTTGGCAGCGACCGTCTTCTTAGCGGCGGGCTTCTTCTCGCCGGCAACCTTCTTCGTCGCGGCGACCTTCTTGGCAGCGGGGGCCTGAGCGCATCCAGCGATGTCAGCGACAGCGGTTCAACAATGACGGTAACATATCAAAGCGATTGACGTACCTTCTTGGCGGCAGCAGGCTTCTTCTCACCAGCGGGTTTCTTCTCCGCGGCGGGCTTCTTGGCAGCGGGAGTCTGTGAGGGAACGCACGGCCAGGTTCAGCGGCTCGCGCAGGGGTCGAAAGACAGGGGCTAGGGTGTCAGTCGCGCACCTTTTTCGCGCCGGTGGCCTGTTCGCGTTCGGACGTAGCGCATTTGAGTGATCAGCACCGGTACCACTAGACATCATCTTGACCTGGTCTACTCGACTTACCTTGGCAGCGGCAGGCTTCTTCTCACCGGCAGGCTTCTTGGCAGCGGGAGCCTTCTTCGCGACGGTTGTAGGCTTTTTGGCAGCGGCAGGCTTCTTGGCAGCGGCAACCTGACAGTGGGAGGGATGGCGTTTAAGGCGTTTGTATGAGCAACGTAATCGACGACGTGGTGTGATGGAACAAGTCAACCAACTGACCTTGGCGGAAGGCTTCTTCTCGCCGGCGGGCTGTGGTACACAAGGACCGAGTGCGGCAAGAGCGAGGGGAAGGAAGACGGGCGATGGATCGGAACAGTTAGCTCCAGATCGGCTCGACGGATTTCCTCCACACGGCGGCGAAATAGAAAAAAATGTACCTTCTTCGCAGCAGTAGCCTTGGCAGCGGGCTGGAACAGGAAGAAATACAAGTCCACTCAGTCTCCGCGTGAGGGTAGTCGGAGAAGCACATCGACTCGAGCACAAGCACGAGCTTACCTTCTTGGCCGCGGTCTTCTTAGGGACAGACTGCAATGTATTGGCATTGTATTAGTAAAAATGGCCATTTGGATGGTCAAACAAGAGTCGGAGGACTTGTAAGCACCTGTATGATCGAGTGAAGGGGCGCGGAACGCGAGCAAGGTCAGCTCGAACTCGAGGCGAGGGTCGCTCAAGTAGCGCGACGGCAGCGTGGGCAAGACGAGCGACGCACCTTCTTGTCACTAGCGGCCTTCTTGGGCTTCTTGGCGGGGACGTTCTGTAGCCAACCAAGTCACAGCACAAACCGGGAGAACGTGTAGATCAAGGACGATGGAAAGAGTAGAAGAGACGGAGAAGAAGCCGGATCAGCTCCTGTGCTTGAGTCGGTTGCACGCAGCTCCGGGCGGCGGAGGATGCAAACGTGCTGCAAGGTGTATTGCACACGCTTCGCTTTCGGGAACAGTACTGTAGTTTTGCCGAGAACTCACCTCCTTGGAGGGTTTACCAATCTTGATCTTGCCACCAATGCCCTTGGGGAGGTCGAAAGTTCCCTTGTCGGCACCTCGACGAACCGCAGCGGCAATCTTGGAATCGAAGCCGGCGCCATCCGCCATCTTGTAGGTCGCGAGCAAGTACCTTTTGAGGCGGCGAGGTTGATTCGTATCGTAATAAAAGATACAATCCACGAGGATGAGGTAAAAATCATGGCGGGATTATAGCCGATGCAATGAAACGAGCACGAGGGCACGCGATCGAGGTGACGACGGAGTAGGGAAGGGGAACGAGGGGCGGCGAGTTGAGCGAGGTGGGCAATCACGCGACGAAGAGAGCGAAGCGGTACAGGGAAAGAAGGCAGGGCATGGTCAGAACAAGACATCTCAAATATGATAAACAAGCGTCGAACCGTGATCGCACAGCTCGTATCAAGTCGATACATAAGGTGTGGCGGTCGGTAGCACGCGCATAGATCGACCGTCGAGAGGGGGCGAGCCCCGTTGTTTACATTCGAGGCGCGCACGCGCGCGCGGCCAAGAATGGGATCAGACGTCTCGGGTGAATCGCGGTCCGTCTCAAGGCACAACAACACGTGCACCACTCGACAACACATACGATAGCAAAGACAGCTCGACTCACTTCTTGATCACGGGCCTCGAGGCACCGCTGCGAGCATCGCCTTCGGCCTTGATAGCGGCCTGTTCGGAGAGAGCGCGGACGAGGGAGCGACGACAGCGGTCGGGGTTGGCAACACCGGACGAGACCCGAGGTCGGTGGGGTGGGTGGGGATGACGCGCGAGTTCAAATCAGCGCCGATACACGCGTTCTACAGCACGTCTTGCGACTCGATAGTGACATTGACATGTGGTGCAGCATGAGGTACTGACAGTGATCATCTCCTCGTAAGAAGGACCGGAGGGCTTGGTAGGCTTCTTGGCGGCCAAAGGCTTCGCGACGGCGGCGGCTTTGGGAGCAGTGGCCGCAGCAGCGGTCGGGGTCGACGACTTCTTCGTGGTGGAAGCCTTGGGGGTCTTGGTTACGCCAGCCATTGCTTTGATCGGTGACGCGATAAGGTTCTGAAGTGTAGAGAGAATGGTGGAAGATCGGCTTCGGAGGCGAAGGCAGATGAAACTTTGAGCGCGGCTTGTTGTTGTTTGGGTTGGCGAGTGAGCAAGAAAGCGAAGAGCGAGGTGAGCGAGCGAGTGGTAGGTAGGAAGGAGAGGAGCAATCCCGACGTCGGGCGCGCGTGAGCCTTGCCCCCGTGTCAGGACCCGCCTCGACCTAGGTCGCTTGCATTTGCTTGCTGTTGATCATTCCGTTTTCATGTGTCGGTCATCAGCTTTTTCGCTCGACCCCTGTTGGTCTCACTGCCCCAAAACATGGCCCTTCCCTCGCGCGGCCCTCCTCCCCTTTGCCCTCGATTCCCGCGATCAAAGAAATCGTCGGCGGTTTGGACAAACAACAAGGCTCCGAGCTCGAGCTTGAGCTCCGTCCGAATCGTCGACCTTAATCGACCGTCGCTCGATGACCTCGCCTCGGTTCAAAGGTCGATGCAGCGTCATGTATTGCATCTGAGCCCGGCCATGCACATGGTATTACATCTTATGCAACTGTTCTATAGCGTCACGTCTCGCAATTGCTGTTGTAGACCCTTGTTGTGGTGCAATCCGGCGACGAAAGTTGGGGGCTTCCTATCGACGGCGGCGGCGGTGGGGGAGAATCGGAGCGAGTGGTGGAAGGGGTGGGAAATCCAAAGTGGACTTGCCTCGTTGCTCGCTCCTCGTCTGATCCCAGGTCCATCCCCTATCCAAGCCAAATCACCTCGAGGCCGAAACATCTCGCTAAGACTTAATGAAAGGATAGTCGGAGAACAGACCGTGGGCATCGAGTTTGTGGTGTTGAGATTACAGACAGCGCAGTAAGAGGACTACAGCAGAGTGACAGGGTGCTCATGAGGCGAGCGGATCCAAAAAGCTCGACCGCGCGCGCACACAAATGAGACAAGCGCTTCTGACGCCTCCGTCAACGACAAGGGGCGACCAGTCGCGACGGCGACGCCGGGAAGTTGAGTGTCTACAACGCAGTACCAGCGCTACAGGAAGGGGAAGAAGACAGAAAGGGGAAGAAGTGAAACAGATACGGCTCGTGCATCGTATGCTGCGAGGAGAATGCGTCAACGACAAGGAAGCAAACTGAGGAAGCCTAGCCTGCACTGGATCCAATCCGGGACCCCTTCAGGTCCCGAGCAAGCCGCCGATGCCGAACCGGACCGCCTCTCCTCTTCCCTTCTTTTTACCTAGCGGAGTTCAAAAAGCGCTGGTCATCACATTGGGATTTGTCCGATCGTCGTCTCTGCTACGGAACCCTGGAACGCCGACTTTGCATCGATTGTTGCTTGTGGTGTGCCGTTGCTGCCGCCATTCGCCGAGGCCGTCGCGGGCGCCGTCTCGCGACCCTCGAGCGCAAACGTGGCCGCCGCCAGCGCCTTTGCGTCATCGCTCGTCGATGCCGGGATCGGTGTCGTGTCGGTCCCCGTCGGTGGTGCAGAGCCTTCCGGTACAAAAGAGGACGATCGCAACTTTTTGATCAAGCGGTCGGACATTTCGCCTGCTGCCGTCGTAGCATTACCGTCGCCAGAGGTCGGTTGGACCGGAGCTGCTGCGCTCGCCGGCGGCTGGCTCCGCGACACAGCAGCGACCGAGGTTTGCGACGGGCCGAGGACGAGATGGAGAAGCGGTTGCAAGCGGATCGGAAGAGAGTCCGGAAAAGGAGTCACGCATGCATGGTGATCATCAGCGACGAGCGAAGGAACGAAAACAAGACACGAGTACATCGCACACGCCGATGCCAATCGCAATCGAATCAGGGGAGACCGCCTGGCCGCGTCTGGATTTGGCAAAGTGCTGCAGCTGAGCGGGGCTCGAGATCAACTCACCTTACTCTTGGTCCTCTTTGTGCCGCTCATCTGTTTCGGGGCATCGGGGCCACTGGGTTGATTACCTTCATGTACGTACGCTGGTAGTGCCGAACTGGGAACGTCAAAGACCGGCAGAGGTTCAGCATCGTGTGCACCATGAGGGAAGCCCCAGTCGCTTGTTCGACGCGTCCGGAACGATCGTCACGTGGTGGCCCCCCACAGCCGCGCCGCCGACAGCAACTCCGTGTTCAAAGACCTCGTGTCGAGCAGAATAGGTGTACTGACGCCTTGATGTATCGAACAATGATTCCCATTGTACTTTCGTCGTACTTGTCCCACATCTTCACCAGCTTGGTGAACTCCGTCGTCGGGTACGAGATGTCGAGTTTGCGCGGCCCACTCCCTGCATCAACCACCGCCGCGAAGCCACGAGGCGCGAGCAAAAGCAGCGAGCAGAGAGGAGACGAGCGAAACCGAAAAGAAGGTGTGTCAGAGCACTCGGACAAGAGGTGGAACAGTACATCGTGTCACCTTGTCACGACGTACCGGGCTTCTTCTCGATCATAAGACCAATGTAGAATGTCGTCGTGTACACCGTGCCCCCTTCCTCCGGGTTCAACTCTGACTCGGGCCGGATGTCGACCTCAGGCGGGACCTCACCCGTCGCAACGGCGTGCTGCTCCTCGCGGTTAATGCAGTAATAGGTGCGATCGAACCCCTTGACATAAGGGTGGGCAAGGGTGAGTGTGTCGACAAATTCGAGCTTCATCACCAGCTGGCGAACTTTAGACTCGACCGTCCCGGACCACTTGAGCTGCACGTCGGCCGATCCCGAACTCGCGGTGATCTGCAGGTATATCCGGTAGCGGGAGAAGAAGTCGTGGGGCTCAAACAGCTCGGACCATGTTGTAGTCCCAACAAAGACTTTGTCGACGATATCAGAGGCTGGGAGGGAATGAATCGGGTCGGAAATCAGCTTAGTAGAAACCAAGGCGACCGGCCGGGGTGACGGTGTAGCCGCCCCGCCGCCCTCTTTCGCAAGTTGCACTCGCTCGCAGGCTCACCTCGCTTTAGTTCGGACGTCATGACGTGCTGGGTGCTGAGCGTGACATTGTGTGTCGAGCACATGGACGGATAAGCTGGTGTTATGATGGGCATACGATGTGACCGGTCGGAAGGATAAAGCTGGAGGGCCCAGGATAGGTAAGAAGGTCCAGCTCAGTGCGGTCGCAACGATTGAGCAGCTCCGTACACCGCGCTCCCTTGATCTCGACTGACTTTTGGGTTCCAAACTCTGACTTGCAGAGGACCGTCCTCTATAGGTTTGAGTAGTATAGGTTGCGGCCATTGCCATTGCGCAATGATTAGGAAAAACCTGTGCAGCAAGATTGACGCAATGGGGCAGTGTCAGTTCCCAGAGACGAAGCCTGCACTCGTCCGAACGAACCGGGACAAAATGCTTCCAGCGCAACCCTTCGGATATAATTGGCAAACTCGGGCAACAAGCATGGCCCAAGCTACACCGCCACAGAAACCCATGACGTTGCTGTAGATTGCTCGCCCTGTATAAACAACGTCCAGGGTACATCAGCTCCCAGTCACGACCCACTCGGCCAGAGGGGGACGCTAGACGATAAAACCGTCAATCGAAGTACGCACGCTTGGCCCACAGTTTCACCGTCCGAAGAGCCTCCCTGAACACGGCCACGTCAGGGACCAGCCGAAGAATCTCGTCCGTTACACGGGATCCACCCAGTGACCTGATGCAACGCTCGTCGAGGTTGCGCAAGAGGTCGTTGTCGTGCAGCTGCAAATCGTTCGGAACGGTGGCGAGGGCGAGACGGGCGAACAGGAAATCGATCTCGATGCCCGAGACGACGCATTTGATGATGGGGACATAGGCTTCCGGTACGGTCTGATCCGAGTCAGGTCGTCGTTATCGAGGAGGGCGCGTCGTCAGTTGGTCCAGGCGAGCTCGGTCAGGGATCGCACAGATTTGGTACTGACCGAAACCTCTACCACACCTTCTGTTGCTCTCAACATGTCTTCAAACAGCGAGAAGAACTCCTCGCGCTCGACATGCCGCGGCACGACGAGCAGGGTGTCGATGTCGGCGCCTGGCCCATGGACGCCCAATCGGTACGAGCCAAAGGTGAAGATCTTGCCGCCGCTGTTGGAATGGAGATCCCAGGCGAACACATCGTCAGATATGGCTGAACAAAGCTCGGCCGAAAAAGCCATGTAGCACCAGTTACACGCTTACGCTTCGCGGGCCTTTTGTTCCGGCAGACCGTGAGCGAGCGACGAGCAGTACACGAACTCCTTGGCCAGCGTGTTGAGCCGAGCCAGGACCTTCTCCCTGTGCAGCATTGTACAAGCAACAGGTCAGTACCATAGCCTTGCGGATATGCGGCAATCCGGGTAAGTCGTCTTGTCGCGTGGTCAATGGGTCGACCGACCTTAGGCGCCCCTCCTCGGGTCCCTCGTATTGCCCTCGATCCTTGAGCTCCTGGAGCAGTGTCTTGGTGACTTCGATGTCGCGAGCGGTCGGAGGCGCAATCGAGATCGGTGGGGTCACGCCCAGGTATCGTTCGGCCATGTTGTAGTGCGATGAGTCGCCGTCGAACGAGGGCAAGAGCACGAGTTGTGCGCGCTACGATGAGCCCTAACGCGCTGCTGCCTGCTGCTGCCTCCTGCCTCCTGCTGCTGCTGGCGCGGTCTCGCGAGGTCTCGCGTGGACTTGACCTCAGACTGGGTGCCCAGTGGGTGGGCCAGCGGGCGGGTCGGGCGAGTATCTTGGGCAAGGCCGATGGAGTTTGAGGCAGGTGGCACAAGTTGTGCTGGGGCCCAGAGGGGTCGCTTTATGTTTGGGGTGAGACAGGAGCTCGCAGAAAGAAAGCTTGTTCTGATCTATCGTTACGAAATCTGTTCGACTTTTTGAATGATCGCGAAAATGCTGCCTGCGGTCTTACGTCGGTGTCTTACGACCGTGCCCCATCGCCGGCCGGCACCGAAGTGGCACCGAGCGCCGCGGTGTTACTGAGCCGGATTAAAGTCCCGGCGCTGAGGTTTCTCCTCTCCTCCCTCTAGTCGGCTCTCGCTCTTCCCTTCCACGGCTCATTCGCTCTCCCTTGACTCCCAATCCGCATAACTTTGCACGTCTCGCAAACACGCGCTCTTTCTCTCAAGCTCTCGAACGCGATCCGCCGTCACCGCGCGTCATCTCCTCTCTGTCCTTCACACGACACTCTTCTTGAACCGAAAAACCAGAAAGAAAAAAATGGGCTCGATAGAACCCACCGCTCGAGGCATCACCGTCTTCTGCGGCTCCTCGTCCGGCGATGATCCCATGTACGAGCGAGCAGCCAAGGAAGTGGGGGTGGCCATTGCGAAGGCCGGGCTGCGTCTCATTTAGTGAGTAGGTTGCAACAGCTCCAATAGATTGCAATGTCTTTTTATTTCGCTGATCAACTTGACATGTGGATTCTTGCCCGATTTGGCCTAATGCTCGCCCATCCTTCAGTGGTGGAGGTACCAAAGGCTTAATGGGAGCCGTCTCCACGGCGTGCCTCGAAGCCGGCGGCCAAGTTCATGGCATCATCCCCGTCGCGGTAACTTCGCCTAGAGAAGCACGAGGAATCCCGCATCTCTCCTTGCCCCGATTTTCCTCCCCCTTTTGCTGACTCAGACCTCGGCCCCATATAACTGTTCCAGTTCCTTGCAGCGGAGGCGCCACCAGGTTCGATCCCGACGAACCCGCGTTTCAAAGAAACCAACACGGCGTCGATGCACGAGCGCAAGCAAATCATGGCCAGCGAATGCGACGCCTTCATCGGTCTACCCGGGGGGTTTGGGACGCTGGAAGAGTGTGCCGAGGCGTCCACGTGGACACAACTTGGGATTCGTGAGTTCGGGGCCGATGATCTCTGGATGTGACATCGCCGAGTTACATGACCCCTGACTGGGCCCAACCGCGCGGATGCGTCCCCTCCTCCTACAACGAACAATGCACGACTCGACGCCGGGACACTGATGAAACCAAAGACCGAAAGCGTGAGTGAACGCTTGTCACTATCCCGTTCTGTAGCTGCAGCAAGTCTGGATCGTTTTTCGCTTCTTCGCCGCAGCGGTGATGCTGCTCAACGTCAATGATTTTTATTCGCCCCTCCGCTCGTTCATTCAGGGGTTAGTCGATCATTGCTCAAGCAGTGGGTTCGGGCTCGGTCCTCGTGGCAAAATACCCCTAATACACTTTCCCCTCAATGTTGGGCCCGTGCAGAGCCGTCTCGTCAAAGTTTATCGCCGAAGTCAACAAGGCCTTCATGATCTTTGTCGACCGACCGACCGACGCCGACGAGGCGTTCAACTGGGGTGACGCGGCGCTCACATCGATCAGGGAGTGGGAAGCCGCTGGGATGGGGGGAGGACAGGCTTATTCTCTCGAATGGCCAGAGCAGAAACGTGCCGAGCTGTTATAGTCGCGTGAATATAATAAGTTGACGCATATATAGATATACCTAATTCCCTAGCCAAGGAAAGATACAATAATGCGACAGTTACAGCAAGGTTTCACTGAACCACATCGTGGGTTCATATTCCGCCCTCTGAATAGAGAGGATTAATCAAACTAGTTAATCAAAGCCCCTCTGTCGTCGATCGTCCGGCCCCATGTTCCACAGACCCCGGATTGTGTCCGCTTCGCATAAAGGCTGGCCCAAACGAGTGAGCGCCTCACAAGACCGTCACACACCACACAAGAATGTTGATCTTGTACTCGTGGATGTCGTCGATGATGGGCATCGCCTTGCTACCGGCGCGATCCTCCAGAGCGGTCATCACGCGAAGCTTCACCCCACTTTCTTCGGACAAGTCGGCCCACAGCTTCTTCCAACTCTCGGGCGAGTGACACCACGCCTGATCCTCCGCCTCGGGGTCAGTATTTTCGGGTAGTCGATATCGATCGCGGAGCGAGGCGATGCTGCTGCCAAGTTGGGACCCAAATACTGTGGAGCCTGCGGTCCGGCTCAGGAGCGCGAACAGCTTGTGCGCGAGTTGAGCCTATTTTGCTTCGCCAAAGAGGTGGAACAGCGAGCCGCAATGAATGTGTCGAACCCGACCGAGAAGTGGCGTAAGTGATGTCAATGAGTTGAGTGCTGGAGCAGGTGAGGCCGATGTCGAGGTTGAGGCATCCGCGGCCGGCGCAGCGAGGAACGATGTCGAGAAGAGGTCGCCGGCGAGAAACGCCGGCGTGGAGGGCGACGAGGGTTCGTCCATAAAAAGCTTATAACCCAACGCGAGGAATCCTACATTGAACAGACACTTCAGCCTAGATTCCGTGGCCTAATCGTACGAACGGAAAGGCAGGTTGAGCTCACGATCGTCAAGGTCCGTGCCAAGGAGTTGATCCGCGGGAAAGCCTTCCGCCACCAGACTCCTGATATCCGTACCCACTAAAAAAGCGGCAAGAAGAGCGTATTAGACGCCTAGTCGCAGCCTTGTGAGTGAATATGGCCACGACTCACTGCAACACCCGGCATCGATCAGAATCACGCTTCGGTCTTGATGGCCATCGGCGAGCGCGCGGTCGTATCCAAGATGGTTGCGCTTGATCTTGTAGCGGGCAAAGTTCCACCGGCGTACACAGGGGTAAGGGTGCACCTTATAGGCTTCCGCTTGCAGGCGGTGCAAGTGGTCTGTCAAGGAGGTGGAAGGGTCGGTTGAGTCGCGTCGGAGCCTTGTTGCTCGCTCATGGAAACGATATCTTGTCCGAGATCACCGTCGAGGACGTTCGGACGTGAGCGCAGGATCCCATGCAATGGCCAAAGGAGCCAGGTCTTCCAAGTCAGGGTCGTTGCACTCACTCTTCGTCGTCCAAGTTCACGGGTACGTCAAGAGGATCGTTGTAGTAGACCGGATCCATGATTCGGGACCAAGGCGGGCGTCGGCTTCCAGACCCCAACTGAGTTATTATTTTAGGGGGGTCGGGGAGTTCCAAAACGTTGGATGAGTGACTCGCGGCCGGTCCGCGGAACTCCGGGCAGTCCAATGACCAGCCCGCGTTACAGAGGGCGATTCGACGGGATCGCTACAGCCGAAGCAGGAACTCTGGGCGTCTGCTGTAGTGACGGACAGCAGGTGAAGCCAAAGTATAGTGGAAGTAGGGGCTAGTCGTGGAAGTGAGACAAACGTTGTCTAACCTTGAGGAGCAGCGCTGTGAGCAAACGAAGTTACTGGGGAACGTTAGGGAGAGAGTGTGAGAGAGGGAGAGAGCCGCTCTAATTAGTCGCGGCCTCGAGTAATCTAATAGTTTTCGTATCAAGCCTAACCAGAATTATTCACACAAGATCAATGTTTGAAAACGTGTTGGACTTATATAAAGCCAAAAGTCACCAGATGCGAGCCTTCACCCTTACAAAACCACCAAAAATGTGAATCTCAGTCCAAAGAAGAGGTCCGAGCGCGAAGCACGAGTCCGCCGAAGTTCCCGAACTTCGGACCGACCTACCTGACCTTCCTTTCATTTAATTTACCGGATGGCATGCATATTCGAGCATCCGCATCTTCGCGCAGAATCAGGGCAAGCTTTCATCGCTCCTGAAAATAGGTACCAAGAAAAATCCGGTGATTTAGGAGGCATTGAATTTCCCTATCGGTGCACATCCAGGTTTGAGCAACAATTTGGCCGAGCGTGATATATCACTTTCCGAGCTCGGCCCACGCCTGTAGACTGCTTCGATTGGCTGCAGCAAGAGAGACGATGCAACAGTAGTGACTTGAGACGGCGTATCATGATACACTTGCCCGAGTGTGGATTCAACAGCTTCTCTCAAATACCAGCGAGGCTATAATTGGCCCACTAGCGCTAGCTAGCGCTCCACCGGCACCCCAGGACCCCCGAAAGCCCAGCCTGAGGCGCGTAGGTAAAATCCGTCAAAAATCCGGGATTTTGGACCTCATTTGTCCACCCTTTTTTGGTGTATTCGCCCAAAAATGTCCTTGAAATGTCCAGTCCATCTACGCTCGTCCAACAATAGCACTAGAATTGCTTCAGATGCTCTACAACATCTCCAAACTCGCGATTTTGGCTTTTCTAGGGCCAAAAATTTGTCCACTCTTTACCTACGCGCCTCAGGCTGGGCTTTCGGGGGTCCTGGCACCCCCACCTCTCGCCCGGGCGACCCTGGCCGTCCGCCTGTTTCGCACCGTCTCCTTGTCGGGCATACTGTCCCGTGCGCGCCGTCATGTCGCAGCCTCTACACGTCAAAATACGGATCTATGACCTCCTACCGCCCTCGAACCTTTCCTGGATGCTCAACACGCTCGGAACCGGTTCGTCCCGTGCGACTCCACCGTTCGCGAATCAACCAACCTGCTCATCAATGCGCGGCTTACGCCCCGACCAAGCTACTGACCTTGCATCGAACCTTTCTCATAACAGGTGTGTACCATTCCTCGATCCAATTACCCCGACGTGACGCTTCCCGACTCAACGACGACGCGTCGAACCAAGTCGAGATCGCGTTCGGTGGACATGACGTGCCCAGCGCAACCGGCGTCTTCACTCTCGCAGCAGGGACCGCGGCCGACCGTATGCCAGGGCTTCGAGAATATCTTCTTCTCGATGCTGAAGAAGCGTTTGGACCAGATTGGGAGAAGGAGTTCGGGGATCCTCAAGCGGCGATAGAACGGACGGCCATACCGGACCAACAACGGCGCAAGGCCTCGAGCACGAGCCTGAGTTCGATCAAGCTACGGCAGACGCGTACACCATCATCCGAGAGCACGCTTACGCTTGCCGGCCCTTCGTATGCTCAACAAATGAGTGCGGGATCGACGGCTTCACTCCCGCCGACGTCCAAGAGAGATCCGTCGTCGAGCAAGGGAAAGGAGGGCAGCAATCTAGAACCAAATGCAGCGGAGTCTACCGAGGACCCTTTGGAAAGAGCATGGAAAATCGTCGATCAGATGAGGTCAGAAGAGGAATGGAAAGGAACCAAGTATTCGCTGTTGCAAAGGGTGAGCATCTCCAACAAGCACTTTTCCGAATTCGAGGGGTTAGGAGCTGATCACAGTATCCGGCTCTTGAAACTATGTGCAGAATTGCAACAGCTTCACGGACGAATTGCTGTATCGGTTGACAGGCAGACGAGCACCGGCTTGGATCAATAGAGCGAGTTGGGTGAGTCGGATGAAGCGCAACTTAGCCCCACCCAAGCGCCAAGTCTGACCGAGCTCATCGCGTGGCATCTTCGACTGGAGCTCAGGTGGCGACGTCCGTGCCGTGTTTGGTACCGGCAGGATGGGTCGACGAAGTGGACGAGGTTGCTCCGGACGCACCAACGCCAGATCAGCCAGTACGGTCGGCTCCTATGGGCCAACAACGGCGGATGGTCGCCTCGCGGTGAGGCTCCTCCACATTGAAGTGGCGGAAGATGGAGCTGAGTAGTGGATGAAGCTCATGTAGGCGAATCGCTTTCACCTGCTACACGCTGGATCTTACCATGCCCTCAGTAGCTGTCCTCGGTAAAACAACAGCGAGTTGGCTCAAGGGGCGAGTTTGTGTCCCGATCACATACTTTTTTGTTGTTGTAATTCATCATTCTCGTTCCGATTTGTTTGAGCTCTTGGTTATTCGTTGCCACCACTTGTACAGATGCACTTTCGCAAATTCTTGAAAGCTCCGGACTCCGCCATCCTGCGCCTCCATAAGCCAGAAAACCTCTCGTTCCTTCATTCGGCCGTTCTCAGGCCTCGCCCTTCACCTCCACCATCTCGTCGTCATCAACTTTGGCCGTGTTCGCGAACAACGTCGTCTGCGCAGGATCGTGCTCCATAGGAGGAGCCTTAATTTTGGTTCCCGCCTTCGCCTTCAATTTGGTGTTTGGCTTGATCGGACTCGAAGGCGTCTCAGGCGGCAAACCACTTTGAACGTTCTGGGTTGGCCTCACTTCGATCCGATTGGCTTCCACTTGAGTGTCCCGGATCGAATTCGTCTTGGCTCGTCGACGTCTGTCGATGCAGGTGGTCTCGGAAAGAGCACTGTCACTCGGAGAGGGCGTTTGCGGTACTTCCTGGGGCGTCGGATCACCGCCGGGTTTGATCGTTCCGGCGTCGTCGAGGTCAACTGCACATATAAAACCCAATGAACCCAGTCTTGAAACAGTACGCACGCTGTGCAAGTATCAACCCGTTCACGCCTGCTCACTCTTAAAGTTCTCGAACGCTCGTTCGACCATGTGCCGATCCTCCGAGTCAAGATCATGGAAGCCTTCAATTTCAAAGAGGTAGTCGTAGACAGTGCATGCCCAGAACGGAGCAAGCTGAACTGCTCCAGTAAGGAGCCTTAAAAAATGATTTCATCCGGTGTGACCAGCGCATCGGGTCTACGATCCCACTCTGTCACAGGGATCTGATCGGGATCATCTTGCTCAATCATTTGAGCCTGAAGTGCTAGGGCAGCTGTAGGCCAATGATTTAGTCATATCAGTGTCGGCTCAGGTCTCGACTGACGTGCACTTAAAACGTCGGCTGACCTGTATAAGGTGGGTGTTTGTTGAATCGCGTGGGATAGTCTCCGGTCTCGGTCATGTATCTTGGACCAATCAGTACGTCGTGTCAGTCCAATACTCGTGACAGTCCTTGAGGTGCACTTGACGCACCGATCATAGTAGCCTCTGCCATGTCCGAGCCGTCGCTTCTTGCGGTCGAACGCCAGACCAGGGACCAGAATCAAGTCGAGTCCACCGGATTGTTCTGATTCCGCTGAGGGAGGAAGGAAAGGAGGAAGCGGTGGGTTTAGTCAGAGCTTTGCCCCGGTATTCGGCCGTCTCGAAACTTCTCGGGGCCGAGATTCTCACCGTCTTCAAGCGCTTCGACCTGGGAGTACGACAGTGTAAGCGACGTGGATCATGACTCCTCAATACATCCACGACTCTCACCTCTCGTGGATCGAGTTCCCGAATGCCCCATCGATTCAATTGGAGACTTTCGAAGTGTTGAACGGATTTGAGCCTGAGCATGCGCATGACCGTGGGTTGCTCGAGTGGACAAAAGGGGATAAAGACGCGTTTTCCTGTGTTGGAGTCAATACGCAATTTTCCCTGTGTAGGATGCCAGGTTCGCCTGGTCTGGACTGACCCTTGCTCAAGGCGTCGAGAATGATCGAATCGGTGCTCGCTTCGCCGACCGGAGTGGAGAGGTAGCAGCTGACCGCATCGGCCTTGACGTACCACGATGCAGCGAGGACTCGAGCGGCGATTGCAGCGGCTGGGAGAATGGAAATGGAATCAGCTCTTGAAGGTGAGTTGACCAGCACGGTCGTGCCGCGTGCGGACCGACATTCTTGGGCGACTTGAACTCGGGGCACGAGCTTGAGCCGTCGCTTGAGTGACTTGCGCAACAGAGCCTTGGCAGCTTGGGTGGTTGCAGTCGACGCAGAGCTTGACATCGCCCGTGTGGAGCTGATTTATGAGGTAGTTCGCCCAGGAGATGAGAGCCGAGGTGCGCGGCCGGTCAGTCGACTTCGCCCCCTGAAACCCACGTGAAATCGTGCGAGATCGTGCGCCGCCCCACATTGGCTCCACATGCGCACGGATCCAGAGGCAGCCCTCGGCCTCAACCCGGCAGTCCTGAGTCCTTGCCCTTACCAGCTCCATGCACCTGCTATCAGCACTTGAGAAGCCTACTGGTGTCACTTACTACCAACTATCCGGCGATCAGCACCTCTTCCGCACGCTCGACTCACCGTATCCACGGCTGCCACAGTTCCGGCGCCCCCCATGAGCTTAAGCGATGTTCAGTTGGGTGTGGCGGGTCTCGCACACGTCATAGCAGGTACGTGAAGTCGCACTCGAGCTCGATCAGATTGGGGTATGCTCCAAGTCTCACTCGGATGCTATATCCTCCAACCTATGCGACAGGGGTCGCCCTCCTCCGGGACCCGACCGCCTTCCTGCGAGTTGTACAGCCCGTTCTCACCCTCATCGAAAACGAAACCCAACTTCGTCCGTATTCCGGCAATGATCAGGCTCTCGCATTGGTCGGCGTGCTCTCGTTCGCCATCGGTCAGTCTCTTCACACCGCGCAGTGGGGCCGCTCGAAACTACTAGCGATAGCTAATCCCGACCCTCACCGGGTTTTCTACCATCAAAGGCGCTCAATACATTCTGAGCGTGTACACCTTGGACGAAAAGGCCAAACGAAACTCGAGTGCGTCATCCCTACGCAGCCACCTGCACAATCCATGCTCCGTCTTTCCTGCCTCGTGCAACTTCCTCTCGCACCCCTCAGTGGCACTGCAGCTAGCTGACCTTACCGCGTTTCCGCCTCCTCAGCTCCCGGACGTCTCCTCTTCGCCGCAACTTGCCTCTACGTATGCAAGAAAACGCCCCATGGGTCCTCCCTCCTTGCGCTCTTTGGGATCTTCAGCTTCTTCTCTGGACTTTTCATGGGCTTCACTGTCGGCTTTGGGGATGGGAATGCCGTCGACTTGGAGGAACAGGCTCGTCTCGAGCAAGTCAGGAATGAACAGGCGAGGGAGGCGACGAGAGCTTTGCAGCAAGCTTCTGCGAGTAGCGTCCAAGAGCCTGCCGCGGCAAGCTCATCCCAAAAAAAGGACGAGTAGACGTGAGGGGTTCGGAGCATGTGGGGGAGCCCGTCGCGCTTCAGATTGGCATCAGTCGAATGTCCTCTTCCAGGGCGCATGGGTCATCAACGTAATCTACTTGCAATCATTAAGCAATGCATGTACGAACAAAAACAAACAAACAGAGAGCCACGCGCATGCCATCTTCGCCAGCTTAACCAGCAAACATAGCCTTGAGCGTCGCTTCACTCCTCGCCTGCCTCAACCTCTCCGCCTCCTCAACCCCACCACTCTTCTTCAACTTGGCCCCCTGTACGAACTCTTCCAACTCGTCCGCGAACTCGTCCGTCCTATTCGCATTGTCGACCTCGCGTTGTTTCTCCGCTCTCGCGATCGCTTCCAAGCGTCTGTTCGCGTCGGGTTGGAGATGCTTGACCTCGAGCAAGACGTTCGACAAGGACTGACCGAGATCGAGGTCGTTCCCTTCCGTACCATCATCGCCACTGCCCGCTAGACGATGCCCACTCTTGGTCCGATGCAACTTCTTCGTCGATTTGGCGACGGCCTCAATGTTCTTCAAAACGTCCTTGACGTCATTGAGGTCATCGCACAGATCAACCAACATCGATTCGTGCTTCTGCACCGTCTCTTGCTCGCCCAACACCTTGGCCAATTCCTCGGACCAGGTATGCGCCCACATCGGCTTGGTCGTGCCCAACTTTTCCGCAACAGCGTCCCTCTGTTCAACGATCTTCTTCAACGTCAGCGCCGTCTCACTAAGGTACCCAGGCCGAGGTCGAACGCCTCGCACGACATCCGCTCGCATCAACTCGATCGAATCCGAGATCTCGTCCACCTTGACGACCAATTCGGAAACGTCCGCATCCAACTTTTGTACGCCCGCTTCGACGAAAGTTCTCGACTTGCCGACTTTGCTCGCCGAAGCGAGTTTGTGCACGCGCGAGGTCTCGACCTTCATCGCCGCGAAGATGTGTTTGGTGTGGTGCCCGAAATCGCTATAGACTTGGCGTAGGACGCCGAGTTCGCGCCGTAGGTCTTGCACTTGTTTGTGTTGCGTCCGGAGTGTCTCGACGACTTGGTTCGCGTCGAGTGCTCCTTTACCACCACCACCACCCATCTTGGAGCTCGATGAAAGAGTAGGGGAGCCCATTGGAGCAGCAGGCAGGGGCGGAGCACCAACGCTCGAAGTACTGGCCTGCGAAGGCTTGGGCGTCTTGGGATCGCTAGGCGAAGTTTTGTCCGCGTTCGCACTAGCAGCCATGTTGGGGATCGAGCCGAGCCGTCGCATGCGCAAGACCTTCTGCGCCGCATCCTGGTACTGTTGCTCGCTCGGTTCGGGCAGGGTCTGCGCCGCGGCAGGCGTCGTCAGTTCGGGGCTGAACATGCCGGCGTGGGTCGAGACGCGTCGCATCGCCGTCATGGTTGATCGCAGCTCCTTGATGTCCTGCGAGAGAGTCAACAAGCCTTGGTCGATGTGTTGCTTGACTTGTTCGACGGCTTCGGGGATAGGCAGAAAGGACATCAGTCAACTACACGGAAGCAATCCCTGATCCACTAGACCCCAACACTCACTATCGATGTTCAGACTCAACACACTCCCATTTCTTACATCCTTCATATCTTCCAACTCGTAACTAATCCCGAACTCCCCATCCCTCACATAAATAGCGGGAAAATCGTTTGCCCCGGGGTTGTACTGGAATCGTTCGACAAAGACAAGTTTGAGCGACGCGATCGTCGGTTCGTCGACCAAGCGCGCCTTTTTGACTTCTCGACCGATTTGGAGGAAGACGTTGAGAGGGTAGTCGTGCGAGTCACTGTCCGTCGAGACGGTCGTCAAGGTGCTTGCGTTGCGAACGGGGCCGACAGAAGTGGGTCCGGCTCCTTCAGTTATCGACGGAGTGGATGCCGACGACGAAGAAGGAGTAGCAGGCAAGTCCGCCGTCGGAGGGGGTATCCTCATCGAACCTGTTCGGTTCGCAGCCCCATTCCGACTCGGCGACGACGACGAACCGGCACTCGGTGATCCCTCCCGAGTACCTCCCGTTCCCTCCTCCGCAATGGTCGCAATCCCTCCCGTCTCCCTTTGTGCCAAAGGAGATGCGACGGTCGTCCCACCTCTCGTCGGTCGGAACTCACTCTTGGCTTTCCGGGCCGGTGCCGTCATCGAGGAGTTGTTGGGCCCACCACGTCTCATCCCACCTCGTTCATCCGCGATCGCCAGCTCTCTCCCAGCCGAAGCACTACGAGGAAGCGACGATCCACCATCTCCAGGCTCTCCGCTCCCTCCGCCTCCACTCCCTGCTCCCATCGGCGACGGACCGGAAATGATCCTCCTCTCACCCGGTGATCGACTGGGCGACCCCGACCCCGTCGTGATCTTCTGAATCGCATAGGCCGAGAACCTTCGACTGGCCCTCCGAGACAGATTGTCGGACTGCCTCAAAGCTTCGAGCGATTGCATTTGCGCCATCGTACCCGCCGGTGGGGGAGGGGGTGGTTCGGCCGCTGCGGCAGCCAAGATTGCGGCGCTGGGGCGTCGATAATGAACTGGAACCGAAGGAGGCGCCGAGGTCGACCCGTTCGTCGGGTCGGGGAAGGACGTTCGTGGTGAGGTAGGAAAGTCGTTGATTGGGCTCGTATCGTGCGTCGGCGTCCTGGGCAAAGGCACCGTCTCCTTATCCCTTGGCGGAGGCGGTGGGGAATGAGCCCTCAATCGTTCCAAGCTCCTTCGACGTAGACTCCCATTCGAGCTCGGTTTCCTAAACTCTGATGATGGTAATACCGAAGGCAGTGTGCCAAACTCGGCCTCACTCGTGCCGTAAGAGTCGCGCTCATTGCTATTCGATTTGACCATCTTCGGCGAGGCTGTGACGAGCGGGATCGCGCTCTGTCCCGTGCCGGCTCTCGGGAGATCGTCATTCGAAAGCGATGATCGCGACTCGAGTGAGGGTCTCGATCCCGAACCGGAAGTCGATGGTAGTGCCGGTAGAGCCATCCCAGGTAAAGGCGGTGGTAAAGGTGACGTACTTCTCGTCCCCGGTAGACTCTGACTGGTCGACGCCGTCGGCGGTGGGTGCTGTTGCTGCGCCTGACTGACGAACCTCCTCAGATCGTCCCTGGACCTCGTGGCGCTGTCAGGACTTAACGGTTCCTTGCCGATCAAAGGTCGGGTCGATGGATGGCCAGTCGCAGAGGATGACCCCGTCGACGAAGCGACGGAGTAAGTGCTCCCTCGATCGGAAGGTCCAGCCCCCGATCCCGTCGGCGGTGATCCTCCTCCTCCGGAAGCCGGCGCGTTCGCCTGTTGCTGTTGTTTCTGCGCCTGTTGAAGCTGAGCCAGTTGCTTCGCTCTAGCCTGCTCCCTCTCCTGGGTCTCGCGCACCCTCCTCGCGGCCGAATTGTCCCTATACAACCTCTGCTTCTCCCTGAGCCCGTGCAGTAGACCAATGATGATCTGTCGTACTTTGGGGAGATGACGCTCGAGCGTCGCTTGCGAGGGTTCTTCGGACAAGCACGTCTCGAGACATATCCTCAGATCGCCAGGGACCGAAAGCAGTTCACTATGGCGGCCGCCCCACATGGGTGTCAGCTCTTGGTATCGTCTCGACCGCGGGTTCCCGTATGCGCTCACCTCATGCCGATATTCTCCTTTGCAAAAGCGGCGACAGCGAGGTTGAAATCGTTGCCCAGCTTGACGTAGATCTCGCTGATGGCATCTTCGCTCAGATCGCCTCGGGCCCATCTCGCCAGACCTGTTTGAGGGTGAATGCGTCGGCACTTGCATGCCTCGGGTCATCTACCCACTGGAGAGTCACGGTGCTCACCCTCGAGTAGTTGTTTCGTGGCGACGAGTAAGCGCGTGACTGTTCCGGTGACAGCGCATGGGTTGGAGGAGAGGAGAAGAATTATTAGCTTTGGGTGGTGGGGCTCAGGAGCGCGGTGCCGGTGATCAACTCGAGAGAGAGAGCACTGACTGGTGCTGTCCATGTGCGATGTGGGCACAGCAGAGGTTCCCGATGGCTGCAGGTTAGAAATGCGGTGTGCGTTGTCAGTAGCTGGCCATGATCAGTGCAGGTCATGGCCGAGTGTGATGTGCGGTCGTCGAGGCCAAGTGATCGTCGTCGTCACTCTCGCGTGGCACGTACCCTGGTCGGCCCCCTCGAACTACCACTCGTCGAAGCAGGTGCTCCCCCTCCCGCTGCACGACTCCTACTCGAGCTCATAGCGACCGAAGACGAAGCCGACGATCCGACCGAAGAAGTCGACGCGATGCGAGTGGTGTAGTTCGCAGACGAGGACGAGGACGAGGACGAGGATTGGAATGGGTCCTGAAGCGTCGGAGCCGGTCCTCCAGCTGAGGGGAGATGGCCCGACATGGGAGTCGCGACGTCCACCAGAGCCGCCTCGGTGTTAATCAATCCAACTTGAGCCAATCCGTTGGTCGGCTGTCCAGCTTGTTAGCCCAATGTGTGGTGTACCAGAGTCGACAAGCCGCCGGAGCTGTCGAGCTCGGGGCTCGGGCACACGCGCGTTTCGCACCCAGCTCTACCCAGCTGCAGTGTTCACAGTGTTTGGCGCGAGGAGTGGGGGGAGCACCTGCAGGGGGGAGCCCAACTCGCCCCGCTCAGACCTCTCTTGGCCCACGGTCTAGCCTAACCGAAGAAGCGCTCCAAGTCGACTTTCTTCTCCGACACTCGAAGGAGGTACTTCAATCACATCGAGTAGACTCTATCAGAACAAAATTTCGTACATGTATACACGCGTAGAGGAAAAAACCTTGCCCCCTCCTCAAGCCTCAGCCCCCTCCTCCTGCTCGTGCTGATCCTCCATCATCTCGACTTCCCCTTCCCCCTCTTCTTCCCATTCACCCTTCCTCGCTCCTTCTGATTCGACGACGACCGAGCCTTGGTTCTCAGAATTGATCCTAATCAGTCGTATCCTGTCGAATGATTTCAAAGCAAAAGGGGACTTGATCAGGAAAGAGATAGGTAGGGGGGCCGGACGAGGACTTGGCCGGAATGCTCCCCCGCGTAGAAAAATCTGTCAAAGTTATGTACTCACCGGCCGAGGAAGGAAGGGTCACCACCCTTGTTGGGATGCGGGTTCTTGGGTGTCGGCGTGGGGTGGATCCATTGGCGACAGAGGTAAACGTTTTTCGCCAACGTCAGATCGGGCACGACTGTAGGGAGTAAAAGAAGCGACATCTTTTTTCAGTATCAGTTCCCATCCTATAATGTTCAAGCCAAGACAGGAAACGAAACTGACCAAACCCGGTCCTGTACTCGTCCTTCTCCTGCTCCCGCTGCTTCTCCAATTCGACCTCCCTCTTGCTCTTGGGTTCGGCCTTTCTCCAACTCCGTTCGGTCCGCTCCTGCGCGAGTTGGACCATCTCGATCTCGTCGCGATGGATGTAGTCGTGGATCGTATGGTGCAGTTCGGGCAAGGAGAGCGAAGTTCGGTCGTCCGGGATCGAATGCACGAACCAGAGATGTCGGTCGACTGCTCGACAACAGAAAAAAAAATCAAAAAATCCCCAACATCAATTCCGACCACTTCGCTCCGAAGGTTCTGTCTCTCCTTTTCACTGACCCCTCTTGACCTCGGTCACCCTCTGCACTTTGCCCTGCACCTCCAACTTCCGGGTCCGCAACTCGACGCGTTGCAGTTGCTTGGCCCGGCGCGAGTTGGGGTGGATCTTGTGGCCGTTGATGTTGGACTTGCGCGACTGGAGCGCCTTCATCGTCTTGATGCGGTTGCCCGGCATGGTGGAAGAGGTGGAGGTGGGTGCGGTCGGGTGAAAGGGGGAGGGATGTGGGTGTGTTGGATGAGGTGAGGTTGGCCGAGGGTGGCGATCGGTTGCGAAGTCGGACGTTGCGGAGCTGAAGGATAAGATCCGAGTAGGGGGTGCGGGAGAAGTTTCAGTCCAGTCGGGTACGTGAAGAGTTTTCTATTTAGAGGTCCTTGGGAGATACCGAATGTGTCGGAGAGGTTGAAATTGATGCAAGGCCCAGAGTACAAGCTCGTCGGCGTACGGCGCGGAGCTCGCTCGGACCCCCTCGACTGACACTCGACTGACTTGCCTCGACTTTCGCAAGCCAAGGCCCCGGCCAGCCAGCCAGCCCGACTTGGATCAACTCTTTCTCTCTCCCTGTCCGTCACTGCGCCTGCGTCTACCTCGCACCTACTCGTCACCACGTCTCTCGGAAGCACTTCCTTCAGTCGTGCTCGTTCCTGCTTCAGAGTGTGTTTAGCTTACCCGCATCGCCCGTTCTCGACGATGACGTTCTCAGCCGCGACTCGGACCCCACACGTCGAGGCCGACTCGAACGACCCCTGGGCGATCCAACCCGTCCGACCGGCTTCCCCACCACCGCCCGCCCCAACCCAAGACGAGCTGATCGAACTCAAGCGGCGAGAAAGGTGGGAGAAGATGCAACAAAAGGCTCTACAACTTCAGGCGGTGAAAGCGGCGAAGCTGGAGGCGACCAAACTGAACGGTGCCTCGACGACGATGAGGTTCAAGCCGAGGCCTTGGTTGAGGAGGGACCCGAGTACGAACGGTCAAGCAGGTCAGAGGAGAACGTTCACCTTGTTCAGTTGGAACGTGAGTACAGCTTGTTGGGGGTGGTCAGAGTCGAGTACCCCTTTTCGACAGCGAAAAGACTGACTCGACCTTTTGGCTCCCCCCACTACTCCGAGTGTAGATGCTCGCCCAGGCTTTGGTCAGAAGGGAACTGTTCCCCGGCTCTGACTTCCTCAAGGTGTGTTTTCATTGGAGCTAGGGGAAATGAACTACCGCAGGGAACCAACCTGTTGCTGTCCTTTGTTCCTCAGGTCAAGACCCGAATTATAACCCTAATGGCCGAGTAAGTTTTCAGCGCTGGCACGACGAGTGATGGTCCTAGATCTGACCCCGATCGCCCCCCTCCCTCATATAGAGTCCTGCACTACTCCCCCTCGCTCGTCTGTCTCCAAGAAGTCGACCACTACGACACCCATCGTCAAGCGCTCGAACAGGCCGGCTACGACCTGACCTACCACATCGGGTACGACACCAAACCCCATGGCGTTCTGATCGCCTACCAAGCTTCTCTCTTTGATAAAGTCGATCAGTTGGAGATCAAGTTTGACGAGGAAAAAATGAGGCCCTCGTCGACGACGACGAGCGTGCAACTGGATCGAGAAAACCTTGCGGAAGAAAGGAGGATTCGAGCGCTGTCCCGATCTACGAGGAACGTCGCTTTGTTCGTCGCGTTGAAACACAAACCATCGTCGGATTCTTCGTCGTTGTCGAGTCGTGAAGGAGGTTTGATCATCGGGACGACGCACCTGTTTTGGCACCCTACCCATGTTTACGAGAGGGTTCGACAGATGTATCTGTTTGCGGAGAGGGCCGAGAGGTTTAGGGTCGAGATGCAGGGGAAACACGGCGGGCTCTGGAGACTGATCCTGGCGGGTGGTGAGTTTTTCTCGATGAAGCTCAAAAGTTCAATGAAGTTCGTTGAGTCTTTACCTTTCACTCTTCCGCTCAGACCTCAATACCCAACCCAACGAAATCACCTACGCCCTGCTCAAGCGCGTCCCCTTGACCCCCTCCCAAACGCATGCTTTCGAAGCAAGTTGCGTCATCCACCAATCCGTCGACAAGATATACGATCCTTCCTACGAGACGATGGAAGTCGTCAAAGAAGTGGCCGAGGGGGAAGAAGCGATCGAGGATCCCGACAAGGTGATCAAGAATTCTCGAGCTGCGAACGAGGCCGATGGGCTCGTGTCCCTCGACGAGTTCAAACTTCTCTACGAGAGTCTACCCCACGTTCGTTCAGCCTACGGAGAAATTCACGGTCTCTTCACTGAAGAACAAGCGCAATGGTACGTCGAACGACCACCCGGTGTCGAATCGAGTCAAGGGTGGAAGATCATCGAGGATCCTCGAGCGATCGAACAACGTCGTCAAGGGAGTTGGGAGGAGCGTGTGGCGAGAGGCGATTTTGAACCCATGTATACCAACTATACGCCGTTGTGGAGGTGTTGTCTCGATTACATACTCGCATTGGAGAAGGAGGATCGGGGAGTGAGCGGTGTTGAATGGACGGGCTTGATGAGGATGCATCGTCGGGACGAGATGGGGGATGGGTTGCCCAAGTTGGGCGTCGAACCGAGCGATCATCTTGCCGTCGCGTGCGAGTTCGTCTTACCTCTGTAGAAAGGCGGGTCCTTTGTGCGAAAGACTGCGTGTTGTTGTTCATAAGTTGCCTCTGAATAGATGCCCCACACGCCTTTTTTTGTTGCTCTTGCACCGTCCGACACCCCCCTGCGCGCCATTTGGGACGATGATGATACAAATCGCAGTCCAATCGTCGGTTGCAGGTTCCCTCGATTCTACTACGCTGAAATGCCAAGAGATATGCCACCTAGTCCAGACAGTCCTAGCCCAACCTGCTTGGCAAGCCGCGCTCCTCTCCTGGGTCGTTCACTTGAGGTCGTCCGGCATTGTGGTCGAAGGTGTCTGCTTGAACTGAACCCATTGGTCCTTTGCGGGCGTCACCTCGAGTTCCTCCCACCTGCAAGCACAAACAGGATCTCCGTATCGATCAGCCACCGTAACTCGCATTCGCTCTGAACCCCGACCGATAGCCACTCACGCCTTCCACTCCAACATCTTGGCCGCCAACCTATACTCATCCTCGGCAATCTGCATCACCTCCTCGATCCCCCCCAACCCAATCTCCCTCTCGACCGATTCCAAATCCGATTCCGATCCCTGACCCCCGAATTTGGCCAACACGTTCAGTCGCTCGTGGGTGTTCGCCTCGACCGAACGACGGTAGACCGCGCCTTGGGGCATCTGTTGTACGACGGAGAGGGTCGCTTCGAGGGTATGTTTCAGGGTGGGGAGGGGCTCGTTGTGCACGGATAGACCGACGACGTTGGTGGTGAGTTTGGTGCGCGGGATGTGCGTAGGCGCAGCCGGCGTGGTCGTGGAAGGCATCGCTTGGCGTAGCGCTCGGCTCGCGCGCAGGACGGATCGCATACTGGGCTTGGGAGTGCGCCTTCGAAATGGGGCTTCGGAGTTTGAAGGGGGTGAGATGTGAGGTCAAGCCGTGTGCGAGGTTGCGGAGCCGCGTCGAGCTCTGTCGAGCTGGAGCTCTGCCAGGCTCAGCCAGGCTCAGCCGAGCGCGCTCGCTGCAGTTCGCCGCCATCGACGGCCTGCCTCTGCCTGCCAGTGCCTGCCAGTGCCTGCCTGGGCCAGTACTGCGCCAGTCAGCGCCCGCCTGTCGGCCTGCGCCAGTTCACGCGGCGGCCGCCTCAGCCAGCAGCTGAGCGGGGCCTCGTCGGTCTCGAGCCCCGTCAAGCTCCGTCAAGCTCCGTCAAGCCCGGCCCGAGCCCATGACCGGACGAGCGCCAACTCCATCATCCGTTCATTCTCCTTCCGCAACTCCATCAATCGCACTTCTCCCCATGCCACCATCAACTACAGGTCCCAAGAAGGAGGTGCTCATTGGTAAGCAGATCATCATCATCCACTGTCCAATTCCGACTAGGCTCCGCCCCCTCGGCCCCCGCCTGAGCTCTCTCTGCCCCTGTCCGCTCGTCGCGTTCCCCCGATGGACTCACTAACACTTCCCCTCTCTGATCTATCGAATCTGCTCCATAGTCGGCACAGGAGCCGTCGGAGCCTTCTACGGATCCCGTCTCCAGACGTCGCTCTCCTCGGTCTCGGTCACGTGCCGTTCCAACTACCAATCCGTTTCCACCTCGGGCCTCGAGATGCAAACCCATTCCTTCGGCAACTACCACTTCACCCCGGACCTCGTCTTCCCTTCCCTGCCCGCCGCTGCTTCAGCCGACGTCGAATGGGATTACATCGTCGTCGCGACCAAAGCTCTTCCTGACGTCTTGGACGACTCGGAATTGATCGCTCCTCTCCTGAAAACCTGTCCCGAAGCGACGATCGTCCTGATCCAAAATGGCGTAGGCGTCGAATCACCTCATCGCCAGAGGTTCCCCCACAACGTCGTCTTGAGCGCCGTGACCGTCGTCAGTGCGCAGCAAACCCAACCGGGCGTGATCAAGCAGAATCGCTGGACGCGCATCTCGATCGGGCCTTTTGTCGGCGATGAGAGCAATACGGCGTTGGGGAAGAAGAGCCAGGAGAGGTGCAAAGAGTTTGTCGAATTGTTGAAGCATGGTGGGATCGAGGATGCCGAAGAGTACGATGAGAGGGGCTTGCAGCTCGTCAGGTGGCACAAGTTGGCTGTGAGTTCACACCACCTTGGACGAGCAGCGCCTGGATGACGACACCCAAGAACCCATCCTGACCCTACCTTTCTCCTCAGATCAACGCCTCGATGAACCCCTCCTCGGTCCTAGCCGGCGCAACAGGCAACGCCCGCATGTCCCTCGACCCCGAACTCCGTCTCCACCTCAAAGGCTGCATGAACGAAATCTTCCACACCGCCCCCAAAGTCCTAGGACGAGACTGGCCCCCCAAGTTGAAAAAGGTCGATGCGGACATGATCCTCAAGAGTTCGGAGAGGAATACGGATGGGTTGCCGAGTATGTTGGTCGATTGGATCGAAGGCAGACCGATGGAGATTGAGGTCATCTTGGGCAATCCGGTCAGTCCTTTACAACGAAAGGGAAGGACGATTGACCCTCTTAAAATTTTCGGCCTGTTTTAACTGACCGATGAACTCACCTTTTTGTGCAGATCCGCATCGCGAGGGAGAAAGGGATCGAGATGCCGAGATTGCAGAGTCTGTACGCTTTGCTCAAGATGGCGGCGACAAGGCGGGCGGAAGAAGCAAAGAAGGCCAAGCTTTGAACGTGGTACTTTCCCTCGACTCGACGCATCGGTAGTAAACAAAATAGCAACATTGTAACTCTTTATCTGGAATGAACGAATGAAGCAAGCCGAACTATGCGTAGGGAAACAACAAGATGCACTCCTACTCGACGACAATGAAGTCCTCGGTCCTGCACCACCCCAAGATCCCCTCCCCATCCCTCGCCAACAACCAGCCCGAACCCCCCTGTTCCGAATCCGCCTCTTCCAACTCGACGTCGACCTGATCCCCCTCGATGAAGGTAAGCAAAGGGTACCCACTCCTGTACGCGCTCGAACACGCCGAGGCGATCGCTTCGGCTCGGTACAAGATGTGATGCATCGAATCCCCGTCTTTTCCATCATGGTCCTCGTCCTCTGATACGTTGTCAAAGTAGTTCGAGATGAGACTGCTCGAAGTCGTAGGCATGGGAGGTAAAGGCGGTAAAGCTTCCGAGGCTCGTTTGTTCCGACGTAAAGACGACGATGCCTCATGTCGACGCAAGCAAGGTCGACCCGTCGAAGGTGAAGAAGGCATGCTCCCGTTGTCACCGTGGCCTGAAGAGCGTCCCTGGAACGAAGAGGTGATGGAATAGTCCTCGAAATGTTTTGCTTCGGCTCCGTTGAATCGACCTCGAGCAGACATGACTGGCGTCGTGTTGGACGAGGAACTGCTCGTCGAATGTAGAGAGTCACGCCCCTGATTCCTTCGCGTACTCTTGGAACGACGTTGGATCGTGCCAGCGGCTGTAAAATTGACAATGTAATTAAACAATCAGTTTGTATTCGACTCAGTGAAAGAAGAGAACAGGAGCGGCTTACTGGCTACGGAGAGGTTGAGCCCTTTGACGATGGAGGCGAGCATCTGCGTCACATCCCGACTCGCATCTTGGAAGGCGGCCTCGATCGCCGCATAGTCACCCTTGGGGATCTGCGTCAACCACTCATCGGCGTATGCCTCCCATCTCTCTCTAACACTATCCTGGTAAATGTGCTGAACGTTCGTGAACGCCGAAACGACGATATTGAAGTACTTGCTCACGCTCGCCAAGAACTTGGGCAACTCCTCGAGCAATTGCGTCGTCAACGTGACGAAATCCTCCGATCCTCGTTGGTCTTGGGGCATCTTGCGCGTCATATAACGGCGATGTTCGGCCTTGTGCTCGTTGCGCCTCTTGATCACTTGGAGTGGGTTCTCGAACAAGGACAAGAGGTGATCGGTCTTGGACACGAGCGAGCGGCGAATCTCGTGGTCGAGCTCGCGGAAGGGGCCTTCGATGAGCGGTACGAGCACATCGTCCAGGAAGACTTCCAAACGGCGGTGAGAAGGATGCGGGTACATCTCGTCACCGATTGGAGCGCAAAGATCGATCCAACCGGAGACCATCGTGACTTGGGCCTCCAGCGC